>OY998163.1:84335930-86835930 GCA_963921995.1 Oxystoma pomonae
GCGTCGAAACATTTTTTTATGCTAAAAGAGTGCTGGGTTTTTTTAGTTGTTTTGGGTTGGTTTAAGTTCAGTTGGGTTTGGAATTAGATTGTTTTTTTTTTGTAAAATTTATTCTAAATTAAAATATTCTTAAATTTTTGGGTTTAAAAAAAGTTGCTCGAGTCAATTGCGAAGCTCGAATCAGTTAATATTTGGCTCGAACTACCTTTTAATTAGTTCGAGCCAGTTAACAAGTGGCTCGAGTCAGATATAAAAAGACACGCAACTGTCGTCAGAGCTCTTTCGTAGTATACTAATATTATCTAATAAAGCCAGTTTAGTACTAATGAAGTTCAACAAAGACTCATTTGTCTTGGATGGGGAAAAGATACTGATCTTTTGATCAAATTTGGTCACATTCATGATCTTCTGGCACATTTCGTTTTTCTTGAATTAACTATGGATTTTGAACGCTGTCCAAACCTTATATAGATAAACTTTTAAAATCACCAAAGAAAAACAAAAATGTTAAAAGTTGTTTGGTTAGTTTAGCTAGCAGTAGTTTGTATAAAGTTTGTTTTTCCCACAATAGTGTACACACAAACATTTTTCTGTTGACTTAATTTTAACGAAATTAAATTTTCCTCGCATTTTCTCCATTTATTTAAGAAAGCTGAAAACACAAAAGTAAACATCCTGGATTTCCCTCAAGACGGATAATTCAATATTTTAGATGTGATGAAGATTGAAAAATATTACGGATATTTGTTTAATAAAAAGTATACCTCCCGCATGCTTAGAATGTTATACGAATGAAAAATAGTAAACCCTATACACGAACACATGACGACATACTTGGTGTCAAGAAAAGATGCATTGACAAATATTCCTCATCTTGGATAATGTACAGATTTAATTCAATCTATTTAGTTTGAATTTTTCTGAATTAATTCTTTAGCTATTTCATGATGGAAAATCTAATGGAGTTATTAAAATAAATCTGGTCATCTTCTAGTATATTGACTAGTGGCTTAAGCCCCTTAGCACCTCCCTTCTTTTATAAAAATATAAATAATTTCTTTTTAGTTGACGCAATATTTTAACTAAAATTTAATAGAAATGTGGTGTGTGTAATCAGACCTGAATCAGTTAGAATTGTTTTTATTTTGAATTATGTAAAGATAAAATCAGTTTTTTTAAAATATCCTAAAAATATTTCACGTACCTACATTTTTTACACATATCTGACACGATTAGGTAAGCACTTCACTTTTGGATAGGTAAATTTATAAACTCATAAAAAATATAAAGTTGTTAATCACCTTATATGGTTATCGACAAAATGTCGAATCTAAAGTGTGCAATTTTTGGCAGTGTATTATACTTTTCTTTAGTAAATGCATTTGTACCATGCTCACCAAGAACCTATGAATATGGTAAGAATTTAATTATTTTTGTTAAAACCTTAGTATGGAATGCTATAAGAAGTTCGTAACCGATTTTATAGCTCCCTTTACTTTTACGAATTCCAATCAAACATGCACTACATTACTTGTCCAAGGGTGGAAAAAACATCTAAACCTTAAAGCTTCTTCTTGTCTTCTCGGGACAAATAGTTTCACATTCAGGATGAATTGTTGTATAATAGACTATTTTTTAACCTTATAATATGTTGAGGGGTCTTGTCAGCTAGCAGTTATGGTATAGTATAAGATAATATAGTATTAGTGTTCATTTAGGAGCCGTGTGTGTCTGTAACACAACGTACTGCGACACGGTACCAGAAGTACTTGACTTGGATGACAACCACTATCAAATCATAACCACTTCAAAAGAAATTGCAGGCTTTTCTAGTAAAACTGGTACTTTTGAAAGTTCTACTTCTAGTTACACTGTAAATATTACCAATGTTTCACAACAAAACATATACGGATTTGGTGGTAAGTTGCACATATTTTCAACGATGCATATTAATAATTCAGTTGCGTAAGCAAAAAGTCTGACAGTCTCAGATAGCTATTTTATTCTTGATTTTTGGGAATACACTGTAAATATTACCAATATTTTATAACAAAACATATGGGTATTTGGTAGTAAGTTGCACATATTTTCAACGATGAATATTAATAATTCAGTAGCGTAAACAAAAATTGTGATAGTCTCAGATAGCTATTTTATTCTTGATTACACTGTAAATATTATCAACAACAAACCTACACCCATACACACACACACACACACTCACACACACACACACACGGAAAGGAGGATCGGCTGGCACGGCGGCGTACTGGGAGTGTCCAGAGCCGTATGACACGGGAAGGACTGATGTGAGCTTGCTCTGCCGAGGTTTTAGCCACGTGCCGAGTCAGAGACCAGCCACTTCGGGCCTTGATCAAGAAAGTGTGCAATGGATGTGGAGGTCGAGCCCCTGTTCGTCCGTGTATTCCGGAACAGAAAAAACGAAGGCTGAGCCAGCTGAGCAGAGAACTGGGGTGGGGGATCTGACCCCGAGGGCATACCCGCTCTCAGCTATTTTGGCCCGCCCCTTTACACATGATGCGCTGGCAAAACAGACGAATGGAAAATATACTAACGTTCAAAAACATAGGAGAGGACTCTAGTACCGACTCTCAAAATAAACAACCTGACGTAGAGATGGTTCCTGTAGGGGAAGACATTTCTGCCGAAGGCCAAAACACACCTGCAAACGGGGACCACTTGAAAACAGCAATGCGAGATCAAGATGGAGAGCGAGCAGCCGAAACAAATCCAGTTGGGAAAGCAAGAAAATTTCGAGGGACTCAGCCCAGACCTGAGGAAAACAGGTCTCAAACAGGCTAAGCTTTCAGGTGCTCAGCGAAGGAAGCTTCTAAAAGCCAAAAAAATTGCGAAGGGAACTTGGACGAAAGAGAACCCCGCAAAATCCAAAAAGGAAGAGGAAAGTGCGAGTACAAAAAGACCGCACTCAGTCTGATCTACTCAAACCCCTACAAAGAGGCTACAGGAAAAGGCTAAAACGATCCCCATGGCGGCTAGTAAACTTGGAAGCACTAAGATGCAGACCAATGAAACTAGCGGAGTATCGGGAAGGAAAAAGGCTTCCGAAAAGACCACCAAGGAAAAAAGTGGGAGATCGGAAAGTGGCAAGACTTTTTCTGAGGCTCTGAGCAACGCCGTTCTCAACTAAAAAGCCAGTTAACTCATTTTAGTTTTAGTATCCTTTGGCCTATGATCGGTGCCATATTGACACCAAACTGACAGAAAGTCCATGTTTTACTTGTCAATTTGGTTATAAAAATGGCAGCGATAATAGGCTAAAGGGCACTGAGGCGATAGGAGTTAACAGACTTTTTAGTTGAGATCGGTGTTGCTCTGAGAGGGCTAAAGATGGTGCTGATTCACAGACACCATCCACAAAACACCCTGACTCAGGAACAAGTACACCTGATCCAGGCACGACTCATTACTGCGGTGGAGGAGACGTCTTCGGGAAGTCAAAATCACCCACAGTTTGAGGGAACAAGATACATGGGAGAAGCGGTTTGGCTCTCATGTGCAAATGAATGTACGACGGACTGGCTACGGACAGACAGTGGCCAAAATAGGAGACATCTGGGAAAGGGCTGACCTAAAACTGATCGAGTCAAAAGACCTTAAAAACAGGCCCAAAGTCACTGTCTGAATATTAGACCAGACGTCTGAAGAGGAAGTCAAACTGGCTGACTCTAAGCCAGAAAACAGAGGAGCAGAGTCAGATCCTTGTCTTCTCCATAGACGAGGCCTCCTATAGTGCCCTTGAACAATCTCAAGGCGTACTACAAGCTCGGAAGGGTTACGGGTGATACGGCAGGGGGCCTCGGAACCCACATGAGGGTCATACAGATAAATTTCCATCACAGCAGAGCAGCATCAGCAGCTTTGTCTCGGGAGATGGAGAGTGTGGCCCTCATTTAAGAACCTTGGGTCGGCAAAGGTCAAATAAAAGGGCTTCAGGGAGTAGGTGGAGAAATAATTTATAGTAGAAACACCGACAGACCATGGACCTGCATTCTTTTAAAGAGGCACCTAAAAGTACTGCCACTGACCAAGTTCTGTGAACAGGACCTGGTGGCTGTGCACTTAAAACTTGAGGGCAGATGTCCGAACGATATTATTATCGGATCGGCATATTTCTCTTATGATGGAACCGACTCGCCACCCCCAAGAGCAGTGGAGGAGCTCATAGGATACTGCGGTGTAACTAGAACGCAGTGTATAATGGGAACAGACTCAAATGCATAAAACATTTCTTGGGGTAGTACCAACACAAACCCAAGAGGGGAGTCGGTACTAGAATTCGTTATGGCAAATAGCTTAGACATGATGAACAAGGGAAACAAGCCCACCTTTTTAACCAGACTAAGGAGGGAGGTGTTGGACATATCAATTGCTAGCACATATGTGGGCAACTTTGTTAAAAACTGGCATGTGTCTGATGAGGAGAGTTGTTCAGACCACAGATACATATGCTTCAAAATATCGGGCACAAACCCGACAATCACGACTTACCGGAACCCTAGGAAAGCAAACTGGGGAGCCTATCAGCTAGACCTAGATCCGAGACTTGGTGAAATTTGTAGAATAGTAAAAAGTCGAACCGATCTAGATATGGCCGCGGAGGAATTTACAGACGCAATTTAATAACACCTGTCCAATGACTGTTACAAGGAATACCAGAAATACACCTTGGTGGACCTCTCACCTTGAAACTAGGAGTTTAACAACGCAAAAAGAACTGGAAACTGGGATGATACAGGGCTTCTCTAACAGAATACAACAAGGAATTGCGAAAGGCAAAGAGAGAATCATGGAAAAGGTACTGTGAAGTGATTGAGAGTACAACAGAAGCTGCCAGACTTCGAAAAGTCCTCTCCATAATAAGCAGTTTTAGCTAAACGCTCCTGGGGCCAACACAGGGGAAGTTACTTAGGACACTAAAGCAGTTGGGTTTCAAAGTGATAGGATACGCAGATGACCTTGTTATTCTGATTTCTGGAAAATTCAACACAACGGGCACTAAGGATTGTGGAACAATGGGCTGATAGAGAAAAACTAATCATCAACTCCCAGAAGACAGTTATAACTCTAAGAAATTATTATTAGACCCTAAGCTAACATGGACTCGACATATCGAGAACATAATAAAAAAAGCGGAAATCACCCTGGCGGAGATTAGACGCTTACATGGAAAACAGTGGGGACTCAGACCACACATGGTACACTGACTTTACAAGACGGTGGTAATACCAACCATTACGTATCCATCTCTAGTCTGGTGGCCAAAAGTAACTCAACTAAGCATGGTGCAAATACTTCCTTACCTCAGCGTCACAGGTGCAATGAGATCTACACCAACAACTTCGATGGAGGTGCTCTTAGACCTTCCCCCACTTCACTTGGAGATACAGGGAGAGGCAAAGATCGGACTCTATCATCTTCAAAAAACTATGAACCTACAGACAAAGTACCTATACGGACCAACTCTAGAAGTAATTATAATAATTATAATATTTACTATAATAAGAATGGCGTGGTCAGGACAAAACAACTCGCTGCCACAGGAAGGACTGATCTGGTTCAAGGACGGATCAAAAACTGACGAAGGCAGTGGGGCAGGAATATTCGGGGAGAGACCTAGGAGAGATCTGCATTTCTTACTGGGATTTTACCCGACAGTTTTCCAAGCAGAAATCTTTGCCATCCTAGAATGCGAAAGAGATACCAATAGAAAGGGATACTTTGGCCAAACCATATCTATATAATCAAATAGCCAGGCAGCCTTAGGGCGCTTATGTGCCCAAAGGTCACCTCAAAGCTAGTGTGGGAATGCCTTGCTGAACTAATGAAACTGGCAGAACATAACAAAATCAAATTAGTATGGGCGACTTCATTTTAAAGCGATTTAAGAAAGCGTTTTATTGCTTAAAAACCCATTTTAGGGTCGTTATTAACACTTTAACCACGTTTTAGCGCATTTCTTCCAACCTAATGAAATACTCAACCCTGGTTTTCCGAAAAATCTCTTGTTAACTAAGGACGTATAAACTCAGAGAAAGCGATTTTATTTAAAATCTTCCTTATATGAAAGCGCTTTTAGGTGCGTAGTAACTGAGAGAGCATGCGTTATAACAAAAATTACGACTATTGAAATGACTATGCCAATGAACTATACTTAAACTAACTACCGCCGTAGCGCAGTCGGCAGCGTATCTGTCTGTCGCACGCAGGTTCTAATCACGTTTGAGAAGCGAGCCGCAGGCGAGTGTCTTAATTTATCTGAGCGTGTAATGACCATAACATGCGAGTTACTGTACTATAGTTGACCTACGACCAATGAAAATGTCTTCATAAATATCAGAAGTTATTGAAAATATCAAACGCGAACAATCTTATGCCAACAATCTTCATAACCTGAAGTTTCCATAACGTTCTATCTAAAACGTCAAAACAAATACTTAAGGAACTTTTCATATATCTTTTTAAAAACAAGGTTTTTTGTCTTAAAAATTCGTAATATGTCAATTTAATGTTTATTTAATTTTTGGTTAGGTACTAAAATTATATTGGATTTATTTGCGTTTAATAAATATTTATTGTCTTCAAAATTTAGAAAAATAATTCACATTTTGCGTCAATTAGTGTTCTTATAAAATAAAGTTTCATCGCATGTCACGCCATCTTGTGGTTTGCGTCTAAGCTTTATTATTATTCTAGGACCGTAAATGAGCCAATAAAAATCGTGTTGAGATGGTGGTAAAATTAGTATTATTTATTGGTCGTAGGTAAAAATGGTTTATTGTTTAGGTGGTGTCACTGGTACGGCGGCTTACAACATTATCAAATTGGACGATGCACTGCAAGAACGTTTACTTCAATCTTATTATGGCGAAGACGGCATTAAATACACTTTTAACAGAGTTCCAATGGGTTGCACCGACTTTTCTTTGAGTCATTACTCAAATCTTGAAGAAAAGGATGAAACTTTAAGTAATTGGACATTGAAAGCTGAAGATGATTATAAGGTATAATAAATATGTAAAGAACCCTGCACACCTCTTGTGGGTTTTTAAACCGCAGTCGAATTGAATGAAATTTTAGTATATTATAGACCAGACCTTTCTGATCATTATTACTCATGGGCCCAGCTTAATCCAACAAATAGGTTTTAATAACTTAATATTCAGGGTTTTCAAATTGTCAGTGGTCAACGAGAATTACAGTTTCTCGTGCGACTTTTGGATAGATATTATACACAACTTTTTTTAAAGGATTTTTTAGAGTAGAGTAGAGTAGAAAACAAGCTTTATTGTCGAAGAACTACATTTAAAATGACAATTCTTATTGACAAAGCTGGTAACTTAAGTAAGGCTTAATTTAAATTTTGAAAATGCCTATGTCTAAAATTAAGATAATATAAAACAATTAAAAAAAGAAAAAATATTTAATACAAAATCACAGTCAGTCATTAAAATAATATCCCCATTTTTTAAGAGTAAATAAGGTTATAATAAGTGTTTTCAGCACATACACACACATTTTACCATTTAACAGTTGCTAGAAGCTATGGTCAAAGTATGCTTGAGTAGAATAAAATGGTAACTCAAGAAAAATTGTCTTACACTGGTATCTAAATTTCTTAAGATCTGTCACATTGCGTAGTTCAACAGGTAAGTGATTATACATTTTTTATCCATTGTAAATGAATGAGTTCTGTACAAGTCTCAAATCATGTATCTGCCGAGTATAATAGTAATCACTACCTTTCGGAAAATAAGCAAGGTGCTTGTGGATTAAACACACTGTTTCCAGAATAAATAAACTAGGTAAGGTTAAAATTTTATTTGACAAAAACAATGAGTCCTAGGATATACACCACATAAGAAACGAGCCGCTCTTTTTTGCATGATAAATGCAGATTGAAACAATTGATGGCTGCAGCAACCCCAAAATGGAATGCATTAGCGCAGGTGAGATTCCACCAATGCAAAGTAAGTCACTCTAGCTACTGATTCTGACACCAGATGAAAGCTTTTTGTTAAGTACTTCAACATGTTTATCGAACTTAAGATTGTAATCAATGTTAAGACCTAAGAATTTTGATGACGTTATTGTATTCAATGTATGATGGGACAGTAGAACATCAGGAAGACTTAGATTTCTAAAAGTGATCATGTGAGACTTGGATAGATTTAGGGAAAGCAAATTGGTATAACACCAGTTTTTTATTTTCTTATGATCTGAACAGATTATGTTATGAAGCACCACAGGGTCGTCATGACACCAAGTAACTGTATTGTCATCGGCAAATACTGTAAACACAGCAGGAATATCAAGGGTCATAAGATCATTTATATAGATGATGAATAATAAAGGACCCTGGACTGAACCTTGGGGAACCACGCTGGAAATGTACTTTTCCTGGGATAGTTTTCCGTCCATTGACACGAATTAAGATCTAAAATCTAAGTAAGACTCAAAGAATTTAAGTTCAGTGCCCTGAAAGCCATAGATGTTTAGCTTTTTTAAAAGTATTTTATGACTAACACAGTCAAAGGCTTTTGACAGGTCGCAAAATACTACAGCGGAAGGTTTGCGTTGGTGTATTGCTAAAAGAAGAAATTCCATAAAGTTAAAAATAGCATCTGCTGTACTTTTACTTGTTTGAAACACAAACCGGTTTTTATTTAAAATGTTGTTGCTATTAAGAAAGCCAAGTACTTGTTTTTTTACAAGAGTTTCTATTAATTTGGAAATAGTAGAAAGTAAAGAAATGGGGCGAAAGTTTGATGGATTTTTAACATCACCGCCACCATTGGAAAACGAATTATTTATAGCCTTAGACAATGCAATAAGAGCTTTTGGAGGCAGTTATTCAAGAATTTTAATTGATATACCGTCTAAACTCGTAGCATTTTTATTTTTCATGTCCTTCATGGTGGCTTTTATATCTTTGTGATTAATTGGACGAAAATGAAATGTGTTAGTGGCATGGATGTGTGATATAGGATCAATGTTGGAAGATATAGTGTCAGTTATATTAGATGCCACTGAGCACTAAAAATCATTTAACTCATTTGGTTCAAGAGAAGTATGTTTGTGCTGGAAACTAGACCTACCTGTAAGCTCGTTTATAATTTTCCAAGACATTTTACTTTGGTTATGGGAGTTTTGAAGCCTGAGTGCATAATACATTTGTTTGGCCTTGCATATTAGCTCTCTATAAAGCTTTTTGTACCTACAGAACTAATTTTGTAGAAATAAAATGTGAGTGTAAAACTTTTTAATGTATTAAGAAATCTTAAATTAGCAGATCAGGTTCGTATATTGTATTGACTTTACCTTCTATACAGAGTGTTTAAAAAAAATCAATAGGTAAATACCATTAAATTTTATGTTTATTTTCTTCTGTAGCCTTTTGTTTGTTATTGAATTATAATATTTAAAATATTGTTAAAAAGCTAAATTTTATTAATATTCTTTTGGTGTTGGCATTTTTCTGCAACACCTTGTCTACCGTTTTTGACATTAAATCAAAAGCCACATTCTTTTCAACTAGAATGAGATATCAACCCCTGAAATCTATTCAGAAAGGTAATTCTGTTTTTTGTATCAATGAATTCTATGATTGAGGCATTATTTATTTATTATTTAAGAAATTATCAGAAACTCGAATATGGTAATTTTTTCGAGGTAACGGCTTTTTCTTCCTTTTAGAAAAACTATAAACTCTGTGAAAAAATTATTAACCACTTTTTTGTAGAGTATAAAATTACCTTTAAATCGCTGTAACTCTTAATCTCGTAGGGTTTGTTTTTATATAAAAAATGCACCCCCAAAATAAATTAAAATTCGTAAATCGCGTGTTTAGCGTACCGCCGAGTTTTAGTCGGAACCACTAGTCTTATTTTATTCTAAATGAAATCGTCTTTAGATTTTCGCAGTTTTGTAGAGGATTTGATAACTTTCGTGATACAGTGAGATTTTTGTGTCTAAGAGTGATTGATTGATTGATTTACTTTATAAAGCAAGGTAAGGTTTAGGGATTCCCTGACACTGCAGCTGATTGCTTGCCACAAAGCATATACCTACGGACTTGGAAGAAACTCTTACGAAGGGCATTGCAAAAAACAAGTTACAGCACCTCTGGGTACTCGGTTTCGAAGCTCACGCGACAAATTTCGCCGATGACATCTATCTTTCTATCTGCGTTTTTGACCTTTATTGAACTGTTACAGTAATTTCTTGCATTTTTGTAATAAGTACAAGTGGAAAACTGCTCAAGTCTTGTGTCCCAGAGTGTCCCAGTGATCCTCTGGTTCATCACTTTCCACACCTTAGAGATCAAGCTCAGAAAAGACAATGGTTTGCCATCCGAAACGCTTTATAGGTTTAGAGTATGAACCCGACATTTTAAACCAGAAACCGATTCAAAAAACTGTGGAAGATGCGGCATGTAATTCCATCCTTGCATTTACCGCCAGAGTCTAAAACAGACTTTAATGGTTAGTACCGGGCGAGGTTTCTACATACCAGGACGTGTATTCTTGAAAGTTATACGATCCGGTCTCTCTCTCTCTCTCGTGCGATGGGATCTATCGCATGGAATCTATCACCTCCAACGAATGAAAAGTAGTTTAGGAAGCAAAACATTAAAAAAAAACCTCTTTGTTGCGCAAGCGTCACTAGATTCGACGCTGTTCCCCGGTTTCGGACTATGCGATCGGGAACGTATGATTTTCATGAGATCCGTCAGATCGGATCATCGCTCAAGAATATAACGTTTTCGTCCCATGTGATTATTCTTCATATAGACCTATGCCGCTCCCTGTTCAAGAATACATGTCCAGAGTTAATAGACCACTAATTTATCGTCACCTTATTTGTTTACCGTATTACCGTAATTGAGATGCTAAAAAGAGTTTTTAAACCACAAACACAAATTACTGTAACCTAACTAAACAAAAAAACGAATTATCACCTACCCGCTGCAGCTTTTGCTCAGAAATAAATCTGGTTGGTTGCAGAAAATAATCGAGCGGGCCCCGTTAAGCCTCCGTAAGTAACGTATTTCGGTTCGGTTATTTTTGGATACGGGAGAAAAATAACCGATAGGGCATTTATTTAGCCTATTTGTTAATTACATTTTTTTAGCCCATTTCATTCAAAAATGCTAATGGGTAACCAGTTACACCGAATTTTTTGAAAACAAAGACAACTCTCAAGTTCTAAAAGAAACTGCTCCTAATGAGGTCGACATGGGAAGCATAATAAATAGGTTAATAATAAAAACAATAGTTACGATATGTATATATCTTCCTAAAAGGATAATATAATATATTAAATATGACGCATTTGGTTTATTTCTTATATTCATAGTCATTGGAATCAACAATATTTTGGAAAATAAAATTAGTTATTATTGACGAATTAGGTTTTCTAAAATAATGTTGTTTCTAATGAACTGAAATACTTAAAAAATACCCGAATTCAGATTTCAATAGCAGCAGTTTCTTTGAAGACTTCCGAGTTTCCTTTATTTTCAAAAAATTCGGTTTAACTGGTTACTTATCAGCATTTTTGAACGGAATGGGCTAAAAAAAATGTAATTAATGAATAGGCTAAATAAATGCGAAATCCCTCATTTTAGAGATAAAAGGGGAACTTTTAATCCCTGGGGGATTTAAAGTAAATTTTTCCAAATTAAACAATAATTTTATTGAAATTTTATTTATTTGTTAAAATGTACAAACGAAAAAAATAATTAGCATATGCACTACTTAAATCTAGTTCTTATTATGATATATAGGAGCACCTTTTCATCCGTAAAATTCTCTGCATGCTATTCAGCGCACCATTTTCGGTAATCACGAAACTGTTTCTTGTAAACCTCGCGAGATTTTTGTGGAAGAAGACTAGCGATGGCCTCTTCCGCGGCCTTTTCAATGTTTATTTTGAAAAAAAATGCTGAACGATTTTTCTGGACCCACCGTTTGGTGACGCCGTTTGATAACAACAACTGACTGACATTTGTTTTGTGCTATAGCAACACTTCCATGGCACAATAAATTTTGAGTGAATCCACCATGCCAACAACAATCAATGACAACTATCAGTAATACGAGCTGTTAATCTTGAAACTAGAGTACTGTTAAGTGGTCTACTGTTAGTTTTGTGATTTTTTGTTTTTAGTTTCTCGCATTCTAAAGTGAATAAAATAGTATATAAACCTCGTGACTAAAGTGTATTTTAATCCCTTGGCGAACCTTTCGCCGCGGGATTAAAAGAGGCATTTTAGTCGCTAGGTTTATAATGTACTATTAGCATCTCAATTACGGTAATACTGTAAGCAAATAAGGTGACGATAAATTAGTGGTCTATTAACTTTCTATTGAATAGGCTGCTTCCTCTGGTATGTAGAAACCTTGTCCGGTACTTACCATTAAAGTTTGTTTCAGACTCTGGCGGTAAATGCAAGGAGGGAATTGCATGTCGCATTAGAAGGCTTCGTCCACAGTTTTGTTGAATAGATAGATACATAGATAGATAGATAGATAGATAGATAGATAGATAGATAGATAGATAGATAGATAGATAGATAGATAGATAGATAGATAGATAGATAGATAGATAGATAGATAGATAGATAGATAGATAGATAGATAGATAGATAGATAGATTTATATTACCAGAAGTATTTATACATTAGTACATATATATGCAATGCCTTAAATTATTAAATTGTATACCTACTTAGACATTTTTCGTCATCGTTAAATAAAGCGATTAATAGTTAAAAATAAAATAAAACTTCTTGAAGAGTTAAAATAAAATACATTTCTTTAACCGCGTTGCAAAAATTATTTTATGTCAATTTTGACTTTATGAACACATTAAAAATAATCACAGTAACTATATCACAAATATTATAAATTAATTGTTTCTTAAAAGTTATGTTAAAAATTAAAAGCTTACTGTAAAGGAAAGCAAACACACAAATACAGCACTTTAATTTACATGAATTCATACTTTACTGACACATAAATAATCACAAAAGTTATCACAGAATCTATCTATTAATAACTAGTTTTTGATATTGTTTTATATGTACTATATAATGTGGGGTCTATATGTATAATATTCTTGTAGCGTATATGTAGTAGCTTTTTTAAAGCTCTGAAAGCTTTTGATACTTTTTATTTTTGCTGGTAGACTATTATACAGTTTTACACCCATATAATCAGGTCCGTTTTGAGTGGAGGTTAGTCTAGTTTTCTAGTTTAAAATGTCAGGTGCATACTTTAAACCTATAAAGCGTTCCAGATGGCAAACCATTGTCATTGGCGAGTTTGATCTCGAGGGCGTGGAAAGCGATGAAGCAGAGGATCACTGGGACACAACAATTGCACATAGTTTTCCAATTGTACTTATTATAAAAAATTCATGAAATTACTGTAACAGTTCAAAAAAAAAACAAAAACACACAAAACTAAAAAACTTCAATAAAAAGATTTCATGGAAAAAACAAAAAGACGATGACATTGATGGACATTGATTAAGATAGATGACATCGAGGCAATTTGTCGCGGCAGCTTCGAGACCGAGTCCCCAGAGGCGTTGTAACTTGTTTTTTGCGATGCCCTTAGTAAGAGTAGGTATATGCTTTGTGGTTCGACACGATACTCGTCTTCATGGAGTTGGATCCCGATACGAGCCCAAAAAAGCGGTATTGAACTTAGGCAGGGCCAACAAAAAAAAGTTCGATTCGCCGCGTTTTCATGGAAGGTTTGAATCGTATTTAAAACGTATTCAGTTTCAAGTGAAAACATAGTAACAGTTATTTTCTGACAAAATGATCATAAACTTTTTAATTATATCTCTTTAAACGATTTTAGATCCAAGTTTTAAGAAGAGCAGGAGAACTTCGAGGAGATGAACTTAAGAATTTTGTTTCTTCATGGTCCTCGCCTTTGTGGATGAAGACTGAAGAAAAGTAAGTGGATTTATTGATCGTACTTTATTAACCGAAAAAAAACTAGGTTGTAAGTTTGATCCCTTTTTTGTTTTAGCATAATTCAAAATGACTTCACCGATTTTAATCATTCTTTTTTTTTATCCAGTTCAGGAATGTCCCACCCGCGGTTGTCAAAAACAGAGGTACTTTTTTTTCAGTGTGATATTTTGCGACTCAATTTAAAATTAGTTGAGGTAGTTTGTTGGGAGAGGTCTCAAGAAAACACAGAAATCTAGATGGTCTCTATGCCGATGTTTCGGTCCTTTATTGGTTCATCCTCAAGGCACTGGCCAATTCTTCATTTACGTTTGCCTAATTTACTTAAATGAACTTAAATTTTGACATGCTTGGTAGCCTCATTTAATATTTTGCAAAAAACTCATGCTTCTGATTCAGTCAAGTCTTATCCCAGAATTTAAATTTATTTTTGAAGGAAATATTTTTAATTTTCACCAACGTTTCGATCATATGGTTGTTAACTTTATCAGGGCTCAATTTATGTTTAACTGACATAAATTGAGCCCTTATGTGCACTAAGCTTGCGGTATTTAATTTAAAAATTATCTCATTGGACGTGAAACTCCATACAAAAAATTTCATTGTAGTGTGATGATTTGCAACCCAATTTAAATTTAGTTGAGGTAGTTTGTTGGAAGACACAGAAATCTTTATGGTCTCTATACCGATGTTTCGGCCTCTTATTGATCCTTTATTGGTCCATTCCGAATGCCCTGAGGATGGACCAGTAAAGGACCGAGACATCGGCATAGAGACCATAAACATTTCTGTGTTTTCTTGATACCTCTTCCAATAAACTACCTCAACTGAATTTAAATTGAGTCGCAAAACATCACTCTAAATTGAAATTCTTGGATGAGACTTGACTGGATCAGAAGCATGGGTTTTTTGGAAAATATTGAACGAGTATATGGCTACCAAGCATGTCAAAATTTTAAAAAATGGGCGAACGTAAATAAGCAATTGGCAAGTGCCCTGAGGATTGAACAATAAATTACCGAAACGTCTTCATGGAGACCATAAAGATTTCTGTACTTTTTTTTAGATTTAGTAATGCTCCATGGTGATCCATTTTATGAAAAAAAAAACATAATTTTTCCCACCACTTTCACAGAAAAACTAAAAAAATAACTCTTAAAAGGCTTTCCTGATTCAATTCTTCTTTGAGTCAATTCAAGAGAGCTCTAGTTTGGTCCCATTTTACAACAACAATTTTCTCTGGCAATTTTACGAAAAAATCTATTAACTCCCAAACGGCTGAATCGATTTTAATAATTCTTGTTTTATTCGATTTGCGAGACCTCCAATTTGGTACCGAATATTTTATTCAAAAATACACTTTTTTTACCACTTTCACCTCCAGAAACTAAAGAAATCCATAATACAAACATACAAAAAAATATAAAGGGTCCATTAGGAAAGCCTTTCACCACTAAAAGCTTTAAAAAAATCAAACCAGGCTAAAACGTACATAACATATTAGGGGAACTCGGAGCATAATGAATCCTCGATACATATTCACTAGTAATACCACAAGAGCTTAAAAGTTATAATTGTTACGAGCTCTTAAAAATTTTGGAAAATATTTAAAGCAGAAAAACATGAATAATTTTGTAAAAATATTCATTAGTGAAAAATCCAACCTATATTTTTTTACTTTTAATATTTTACAATGCCTATTTGTTTCTTTGACAAGACCCAGCGGCAGCGCAGCGAAACAAAAAGTTTTAATTGATTTGGTCATTCAGCTACCAGGGTAAATAAGTAAAATCTTAACCAAAAAAGCGTTTGAGTTCCGAAACTGTTAGTGTCAGTTTTATTGCCAAAGTTCTGTGGCGCGGCGGCGGCGCGCAATGGTTTATCACTAGGAAAAAGACTATGTATATATATATCAATATTTTTTTAATATTTCCACTTTTTTGTAAAGAAATTTCCCCTTAGTTTAAATCTATAATCGATTTTTTCAGATTTATTTGGAATTTTAAGAAATTGGATGCCAAAATAAAATTTTGTATTTATTTTCAATTTTTCTTTCGTTCTGCAACCCGTTCTTCATTCATCTCTAAAACAAGAACCGCTGTGTCAATTTCTCTCTTTTTTTTACTTGTTTATAGGTAGGTATATTTAAGAGTTTTTTGTTAAGCCTTTAAATAATGTTTTTTTGTCTTTAATTTAAAAAAAAAACCTTAAAATAACAGAAAACACTCTGTTTTTTTGATATAAATAAAGTTGTGCAGAGGAATAGTTGTCTTACAGCAGCCTACCACAATAAGATTCTTGTGGTTATATACTACAACTTTATGACTGCATAAGTTGTAACTGCCAATATCTGCCTATCTGTGGATTAGGTTTCTAAAATTGTGGCCTTGTTATTCAAATATACTAGAAATACACACCTTTTGTTTGCTGTGTTAGTATGGATGTATGTATGTATGGATTTTTAAGTTTCTTTGTACAGCATGAAATAAGTTAGTGGAGCGCTAAAGGTCAGTGGCGCACCCAGACATTTGTCTCGGGTGGGGGGCTGAACCCAATTGTTTTCAAAAGTTATTTTTATAATAAATTTAAATCCAGTTTAATAAAAGAACACTACAATAAAAGTACATTTAAAAAAATCTTGGGGAGGGGGCTGGGTGCGCATCTGCTAAAGGCTAAAGGGGATTAAAATTATAGCAAAGCGCTAATAAGAAGGATAATTAATTAATTAATTAATTAACAAAAATCTTTAAATGTCCCCCATTGCCCTGTAAAAAATCTGGTGAACCTAGCATATAGAATTATTGAACGCGCCTCTAGCGAAACGGTGACCACACGACTTTATTTCTAACCTACAAATATAGCTGGCCGTTTTTGAAATTCTGTGTTTTTTTTCACATTTTCATATTTAAAAGTATTTTTCAGTGATTGGAAAGCCTGGAAAATGTGTTGAAAGCATCGGACTTGGCGGAGAGTGGAGATGACCACCTTTGCGGTTTTAAATAATATTATGCCTTGCTTTTTAATAACTATTTAGTGCCCAATTTTTGATTTTTATTTGGCCGTCACAACACAAAAAATTCCCGAAAGTACGGTTAACGTAAAAAAGGCGAACAGTTGTCAAAAACGTCACATACGGCCAGACACAGCCAAGATACAGCCGAGTATAATTCCTCGCCACTAAATGTGGTCGTTGTTGCGCATGCGTATCCGTCAACAGCATCAAAATAGTGCCTGCCCTTATTAGAGCCGGGCTCTAACTGCGTTTCAGTAATTCTCTCACATCCGGTTCCCACCTACGACTTTCTTATGAGTGCTTACTCACGCGTCACATGATGTAAATATGAAATGATGACAGTCATGTGACGCATGAGCGAACACACTCGAAAAAGTCGTAGGTGGGATCTGGGTGTAATAGAGTACCTTCTTGCGTCACATATCCTTTTTCAGTTCAGTTAGGACAGAATATTTGTTTTTTAAGCATGTGATCTTATTTTTAGAATAATTCTAGTCGTTTTTTTTTAATTTACAATATAAGAACTCTTAGATTATAGTGTTATATTTATTTAGATTGTAAATATCTATAAAACGTTGGTAGTAGGTAAGTTTTTTTAATTTACTAAAATTTGGCTATTGGGGAAAAATGGGCGAGGTAACAAAAGAAATAAAAGCATCGAAAATAAAGCGAAAAAGAAAAAAATTACATGGAGAGGAAATTAACGAAAACGTGCCACCGAATGCTTATATTGCAGTAAATGGACCCATTGGTTTTGCGCAGGACAAGATGATAACGGCAGTGACCTTCGTTAAGAAGTTGAGGTCTTAAATTTGTTGTTTTTCGTTTTATCAATTTTTCGCACCTATTTAATAATTATGCAGTATTGTAGGTATTGATCTGTTCCTAAAAACATTAATTTTGGGTTAATTTTTATTTTTCAATAATATATAACAACGTAATAAACAAATTATCAACAATTTTTTGATTTTTACGATAAGTTTAGGTATGTAAAAAATATCTTCCTTAATATGCCCGTTGTGCCCTTTATTTTATTTTATTTTATTTTTTACGGATATGAAATTAATTTAATACATATTTTATTTTATTTTATTTAATAATTTTTCTTAATTTTAGCTACTTTGGCGAAGGCGTTCTAAAAAAAAAATATTACGATCTGTGGGCTCAATATTATATTAAGTTCTTTGAACAATACAAAAAATATGGAGTTGAATTCTGGGGTCTAACCACTCAAAATGAGCAGTTCAGTAGTCCCTATTGGAATATCAATCTGAAATGGACTCATGAAACTATGGTAAACACCAATAGAACGAAAAATATCGGTTTATTAGTTTACGAGATATAACCGTTTTTTCCATAATGATCAACTTTATAGCTCTATAACTGGGAAACTAATAATCCTATTGAAACCGAACTACTAAGTGTCGCAACTTTGATTCTTCTTCTTCAAATACACCCTCCGTGGGAATTTTCGACTAAAGTATTTTTTAGTATTTTAGAAATGATTACTAAATGACTGCGATTTTCTCCCGCCATATTGGATTTAAAATAAAAAAATTAAAAAATCGAATCTTCTTCTTTTAATAGGTAATGACCTTCAAATGTTATCAACTTCGGACGATTGATTTAAATACTGTAGTTAACAAATGGCAACCAACTAAAGCCTTAAATCAGACGGCAATACCAACAAAAAATATTTTTGTTTGAAGGTGGTGGACAATGTTGAACTTGAGAGTAAGTCAGAGTTTCGAACTTACATTGTCTTTATTTTGTATTTTTCACAATGTTTCGAATGCTAATGTATCTGTAATCGTCATCAAGTGAATACTAACAAAAACTAAGACTACCTAATCTTATTATATACTAGTATGTGTTTAGTGAACCATAAAATTTACACTTGTTTGGCTCCGACCTTTTGCAGTTGAAATCTGTTACTTCCGAAAAGTTTTCTTATTCAATTCAATATTCTTGATGGTGAAGCTTTGTTGAGAAAATAAATTATGGTTCCTATATATGTATAAATGGTGTTTCTTTGAACTTCCGCTTAAATAGATTTTCCTCCTTGGTGACAATCTTTGCCTCTTCCCATTCCATATGATGTTGATTATCCCAGCCATGTTAAGCTATTTTTGATCCAGTTGTGTCCCCTTGTCGAGTTTTGCGTTTATGTTCTGTAAGGCGAACTTCCATGGGTCGGTTGGTTTCTCCGATGTAGATATCCGCATACTCGCATGGTACCTGGTAGATGCAGTTCTTGATGTCGTGGCGAAGGCGTTGTGGTTTAGTTTTTGTTAATTGACTTCTTATTATTGTGGTCGTTTTGAAGACAATCCGAAGATCGTATTGTCGTCCTTTGTGTTGGTGTGGTCTGAAGAGTTTTATTGATCGTGTAGTTGGAGAAACCGTTCCTTTGGAGATCGGATCGAATTTTTGCCTTTTCTTTATTTAGAGCTTCTTCCCTATTGCAGATGTAGGTGGCTCGAACTGAGAGATTTTGCAATTTCCAGTTTGGTAGACGTGGAGTGGTTTGAAGTTTGGATATGGTCCAGTATGAGTTTTTTTGTTTGCGATATAAGGAAGTGGTTATTGTTGAATTCTTTTTGCTGACTAGAACGTCAAGAAACGGGAGCTGACACTTTTCTTCTTTTCCCAGAGTTAATGTGATGCAGTTTGTTATGCTGTTGACGTGATGAAAGAATTGTTCTAGTGTATTGTTGTCCTTTTTCCAGATGCTAAATATGTCGTCCATGTATCTGATCCATAGTTTGGGTCTCTGCCAAGATGTTCGCAGAGATTCTTCTTCAAAGGATTCCATAAAGATGTTGGCTACTACCAGTGAAAGAGGAGATCCAATAGGTAGACTGGAAGTAAGAATCCTGCAAACAGCATTTCAACAAATCCATAATGGCATTGATTGGTAGATTGGTTCTACACACAGAGTTTGCTAGATTTTTCTTTCTATGGTGGTTGTTGAGTTTTGAGTTATTTCTCTGTAATTTTCTTTTTGTAGAGCCTCTTCAATTTTCTGGTCGCAGGTGGTGGAGTCCATTACTATCCTTGAGAGCTGATTCTTCTTGCGGTGTTAGATTTTTCGCCAATTTCGATTTGTTATCCAAAATTGTTCTGATCTTCCATCTAAATTACTCTGATTTAATACATAAGCATTCAAAATGTTAACTTACTCTTAAAAAATATTTTGGTCGGGAATTTTCTTTGTCCTAATTTTTATTTTTTCTCCTTTTAATCTGCCTATTCCCCTTGTGAAAATTTAACTGGAGTAATTGGAAATTATATTTAAACTTTTCCGGGAAATTGCATTTTAGGAATTTACGGTATTTTATTTACGGTAAACTTCTTTAAACACGGGAAAGGACCCCGCACCCGGTTATACAGGATTATATGGGAAGTTTTTTTTCGGTGGAATTCACTATAATTATGGTATGTTGTAGAGGAATATATAACTAAAAAAATATGAAATTTTAGAGTTTTTCTATGTCTAGTTCCTGATTTATAAACGATCAAAGTTGGAAAAAAGGCTGTTGTCGGCTATGTTCTTTCAATAAAAACTCGTAACACTTATCTAAAAAAAAGTAATCTATCATAAAATTAAAATGGTAGGAGCTTGTAGACAAAAAAAACTTCCCATATAATCCTGTATAACCGGGTGCGGGGTTCTTTCCTTTCAAAATATTACACCTTTCAAATACTTCCTAATGGAAAATTTTGGTCTTCAGCCAATTTCTTATAGACAAAAACGTTCGTGCATAGCAACAAAGAATAATTTCTTACACGGCGGGTTTGGTATTTTTTTAGTTGTATGCACTCACGCTTTACACAAAATCTTTAGAAATTTTATACACTAGTTATATTTCTACTGGAAATTCCCACAGGGAGAGGGCGTATTATTATATATTCATCTAAAAGTTTCCGCAGTGACTTTTCTCTAGGGGGCTTTTCCCTCCCCCCTGGGTATACCTACGCTGTTTATGGCAAGTGGCAAACAAGTAAAATATTAAAGTTCAAACCAATAGCAAAAAAAATATATGTCAGATAACAGAATGCCGACCATTCGTCCATGACTTGTTGATTTGATCGTTCATATTATTCGACTATAAAAACTTATGTCGAACTGATTATCCCTAACAAGGGTGAAACACGTGTTTGCGTCTAGTCTCCAAGTCGCATTCGGCATGTATTCTTGTGGTACTCCACGGTGTATTTTGTAAAGTTCGTTTTTTTGCTATCGATTCGTCACAGTAACAGTGGATGGACTGTGTCTGAAACCAGTCAGTGGTAGAACTGGTGGAGGAGGCCAAAAATTCAATATTTTTCTGTTGGTAAGACTCTCTTTTTTTTATTTTAAAAATATATGTACCGAAAATTTTCACGGAGGTTGGGGGGGGGTGGAGGGTTTCATATTAGTGGTCAATCGTCTATAAACACTGCGATTGGTTTGTATGTGAAAAACTATTTATATTAAATGTTTAAGTATATTTTTAATTAGAGTCTAGTTAGCCTGGCCAACTTTAAGTTTTCTCGAGACTTTCTGAACTTTTTTAAACTTAATTAATATTTAACAGCTACGCCGAATTGTTTTGTATTCTAGAACAACTGGATTGTGCAAAGCTTGGGTCCAACAATAAGGAATTCCGAATTTATGAACTTGCAAATCATGTTTTTCGACGATGTGACATCAGAGTTGGAAGGATTTAGAAATGTACGTATAGTTTATGCTTATTTCTAAAAGACTTTGGGTTATAAGTTCGACGTGTACTTTTTTAAGATGTTTGTTTTAATAATTTCCAAAGGTCTACACCAATTTAGCATATGTTTTTCTTTCGTCTTTGCGTGATTAATTGACAAAAATCTAAAAAAAATTTTTGAAAATATATCTATATATATAGCAATTCTGAAATATAATAGAAAAGTTCAAAATATCTGGATACGTCCTGGAAAAGTCTAGAAACACTTAAAAAAAACATGGATACACATATCGTGCTAAAGTCTGTATACATCCTGGAACAGAATGGATATACTGAAAAAGACTGGATACACCCTGTAAAAGTTTGGATACACCCATTGAAAGTCTTAAGATACCCTGGAAAAGTCTGGCTATACGATGGAAAATTCTGAATATTCTATGAAAAGTCTGGATACATCCTAAAAAATTTTAATACACTGTAAAAAAGTCTGGATACGCCTTGGAAAAGTCCGGATACACCCTTGAAAAGTCTGGATACACCCCGGAAAGGTCTGTATACACCCAGGAAAAGTCTGTATTTTCTTGAGCGAGGGAAGGGAGTACATCTTTAGTCGATTTATTTTTTTATTGGATTCAGGAGTTTAATTTATGAGAAAATTAAAAAAAAACAGAAGCCCGACCGACGCCTAAGCAAGGTCCATGCAGCTACACCCCGCATTCGAAAAATCAAATTTTTTTTAATGTAGGAATTACGGGCTAATTATCTACTGCTTACCACAGATGATTAGCCGGTAATTCTGACATACTTTTTGGTAGTGCTACTATTAATGTGTGCGGGGTGGGGCTGCACATGCAGCTGCACCCCGCATTTTAAACTGTTAATTAGGTAAGGCCATGAGCCCAATTTTTTACCGCAGATGATTAGCCCATAATTAGCCCGTAATTTTGACACACTTTTTGTTTCGATACTGCTATTATTGTGTGCGGGGTGGGACTGCACATGCAGCTGCACCCCGCATTTTGAATTTTTTTAAAATTAGGTAAGGACATAAACCCAAATTTTTTTGTCGCAAATGATTAGCCCGTAATTAGCCCGCAATTCTGACATAATTTTTTTTTGATTACCGCTATTATTAACGTAAGCGGGGTGGGACTGCACATGCAGCTGCACCCAGCATTTTAAACTTTAAAAAAAACAGATAAGGAGATGAGCTAATTTTTTTTTGACGCAGATGATTAGCCCGTAATTAACCCGTAATTCTGACCTACTTTTTTTTGGGTACCACTATTATTAGTGGATGCGAGGACATGCAGCTGCACCCCGCATTTTAAACTTTAGAAAAATCAGATAAGGAGATGAGCCCAAAATTTATTAGCCCGTAATAAGCCCGTGCGGGGTGTAGCTGCATAGATCTGCCTAAGCAACCCAACCGATTTTCATTACTATTTTTTTTGTTAATTTCCGTTTTATTTAAAAAGCATACTTTCCCCACCTGTTTCTTGACAAACCTAAAAAAACATTATTACTTCCCTAACTGCTCAATTGTTTTCCACAATCCTTTTTTTAAGACACGTTTCTTAATGCATAATTTTACAAAATATACTTAAATTAACCAAGGCTCGAAGCAAGTACATTTAAAATTAAAATATAGGGTGGGCCAAAAAATTTGTCACTTTCTAAACGCGCTATGACTTTGTCTTTTTTTATAGACAAAAGATGAAACTATTCTGACGCGACCCAAAATTTGACATACGTCAAAAATCCAAGATGCAAAAAATTTTTGTGCAACCCTGGACTTAATTTTTGTCAATGAGGCAAAAGCCCCATACCTCGTTCGCCTACCGAGGTATTAATTATCTAAATTGGTTATGAGATAAAAAAGTTAAACCCATTTAGACCAAAAATTGCGATTTAGTCGTCCGATTTTCAGAATTGACAGAAACGAGACATGAATATTCACTAATTCTGTTTAAAATTTGACATACTTCAAAAATTGAACGATTGTGGGTCAAAAGTTTTTTTGAAAACAATAGAATTTTTGGTCTAAATACTCCCGGTCTAAAATATTTATCGACAAAACAAGAGCTTTTGTACTTTAGTATAAAATGAACTTCTTGAATTTTGATTGCTCACACAGAGGGTGGAACCTAGGACTACGCCGTTTCGTCCTTATTAGGGACTCATCAGCTAGGTGTACCACAACGACAGAGAATTTAGGTCACGCTTATGTGCCAAAGATTACGGCTTAATCGGAGATAATTTCTTTCGAGTACCGACCATGGCGCTCTCTGTGTGAACTTCCGACAACCAAGAATACTACCCACTGCATAAGCTGTAGGTGCATGGCGTTGTTGTTGGTTGTCGGAGGTTCACACAGAGGGCGCCATGGTCGATACTCGACAGAAATTCTGTCCGCTTGAGCCGTAATCTCTAAGTAATCTAATAAGGACGAAACGGCTTCGTCCTAGGTTCCACCCTCTGTGTGAGCAATCGAAATTCAAGAAGTTTATTTTGCACTGAAGTACAAAAAAAATCTTGTTTTTTCGTTAGATTTACAGTGCTACAGCCATCTTCCGTTTGTTTTTTAAAATATTTATAACTTTTCTATTTCATAACCAATTTAGATAAGTGATACCTCAGTAGGCGAGGCCTGATTGACAAAAATCGAGTCCTCGGACGCACACAAATTTTTCGCAGGGGGGTGAACCAATTTTTGAAAGCTTTCCGCCATCTTGGATTTTTGACATGTGTCAAATTAGCCAGATTAGCAAGAACTCATGTCTTGTTTTACCAAAAGCCTAAAATTTTCAAAATCAGACGACCAAGTCGCAAGTTATGCTAGCCCTAAAGAGTGCACCTTCCTAAAGGCATTAGAATTTTTGGTCTAAATACTGTTTTTATCTTATAACCAATTTAGATAAGTGATACATCGGTAGGCGAAAAAAGTATGGGGCTTTTGCCTCATTGACAAAAATCAAGTCCAGGGTTGCACATAAATTTTTTGCAGGGGATGTCAAATATCCCTATTTTTTATAGTTCTCCGCCATCTTGGATTTGTGACATAAGTCAAATGCAAATTTTTTTATTGTGATATTTTTAATCTTTGGTTACGCAAAAGTTTTTAGGAGTTATAATAAAAACTGTTTATATCTTGGAGCTTAAGATGTCGCCGCATTAAAAGATGTGCTGTGTTTGTGGATGCCGCCAAACAACAAAAGTGCAGTTCCACAGGTTGGTAGCTATTTTTTCTTAAAATTTGAAGGAAAAAAAGTGAAAATACCTCAAAATTATTTCTATTCATATATTTATTTATTTAAAAATAGAAAATACTATTTTAATTTTCTGCACAGCTGTCTTTCTGAATTTTGGTTGGTTAACCGATGACGATTGCCGCGCATGTGCAGAACAGCTAAGCTTTGATGCCATAAAGAGACAATAAGATTCATAAAAGAGTAAAAGAGAAAGGTATAGGCATATATAAAGGACATCCTGCTTACAAAGTTGTGTACGCCGAAAGCATTGCAAGGGCGTATATTTAACCTCATATATATATGGCTTCATCTTTTGTCTATAAAAACAGCTAAAAATTTCGAAAATCAGCCGATTGAGTACAAAGTTATAACACGTTCAAAAAGTGACAAATTTTTTGGCCCACCCTATAATTACAATATTTCATTGTGCTTTCCCGCGCGCGATTATTTATTGCGCTTTTATTTCCCTTGCTATTGTCTCAGAGCCATTGTAACGGGTCAAAAACCATTGATTTACGCTTTAAATCTCATCAGACAAAAATCCTTTTTTAATTGGCAAAGTGATTTAGGAAAATGTCTGCCAAGAGCGCAAAATGAAATAGGATATCCAATTTGATTCAAAAGAACCAGATACCATTAATATGGGGAAAAAGGTTTCGTCCAAATTCGCTGAAATTTTGATATGTTTTTGTACTTTGACTCATTAGAAAAAATTGAAAAAATTAAACTTTTCTGTAGAGTCGTTTTTAAGACACAGGGTCTTTAAAATGTCAGTTTATTTAATAAATCCATTTCCTTTTTTAAATGTTTTCTTTAAATTAATTTTCCTGATTCTTCTTTAGAATTTCGGACAATACAAACTGGGATTTGTGATAGAGAGGGCGTCAAAAGTTATAATATGTAGGTAGAGGTTTTTTTTTCATTTTGGGCAAATTTTTTAAAACATAGAATAAATACTTTAAACATGTTTCAATCGAAAATATTATCACAAAGTCTTTATAATATCTTACAGAAATGCCATATACAGGGTGCCCAAAAATTAATTTTTCTTCTTTTTGTCCCATTTTAAGCCAGGTGAATATTTAATGTAAAATTGACCCTACGAAAAACATAATTTTTGATCACCCCGTATATTTATGACAGATTAACTATTAAATATTTTTAAGTTAGGTAATGCAAACCGCAAATACAAAAAAAACGAATGTTTAAAAATTTAAAAAAAGGAATATTTTAAATGTAACATCATAATATAATATTTACGTCAGGACACACCTTGTATTTTAAAACCTTGTGTATTATTATTTGTATTGTCGAAGATCTTAACGAAGTAAAGGAACAAATCCATTAGAAGGTGAGTTATATTATTTAATAAACCATGCCTAAAATAGTACAAAAATAAGAAACACTTAATAAAAATTTTTGGGCACCCTGTATAATATAATTTACATTATAAATTTAAGGATTTTTGATGTGACCATTTTTAAAGCATAAGTACTTCTTATGAGATCAAGTACAAAAACATATAAAAATTTCAGTGAATTTGGCCGAGACCTTTTTTCCCATGTTAATGGTACCTGGTTCTTTAACGATTGGTTTGGTCAAATCTGTCAAATTGCATACAGGTGGGGCGATATCTTAAGATTTTTCTCTCTTTGCACTCCAAGCTGTTGGAGCGCCATTCTAGACATTGTTTTTTGTAAACAACTTTAAAAAAAAAAAATTAAAAATACATATTGGTTAAACTGAAAACCTACTAATAGTCCAGTTAGAGTCGATCGGGATAAGACAAAGAAACTTTAAAATCCTCAGATCTGGACTACGTTTGGGAAAAGGAACATCACCTAATCAGATTATTATCAAGCAACGTTTTTCAAAAATAATAACATTGCAGGAATAGGAACAAAAGATTGCTTTATTTCTTATTCACGCTAGGTGTGTAAAGTTCAAGTCAATGGAAGTCCTGGTTTTATTTAAGCCACATAATTGGCTGTTACCGTCAAAAAGTTTAGCTTTGCAAGAAAACCATTTATTTTTAGTCAGTCCTTAACAACGCCACTGTTCTGCAATACATGGACGGCGTAGCAACCCATTGGTACACGGACTACTTAAATCAAGCTGAATGGTTTGATTTTCCATTGGGAACATTCTTACTGTCCACGGAGGCTTGCCAGGACGTTGCTCAATATTTAGCCATAAATGAAGTTAGCCTGGGAAACTGGGACAGGGGTGTGAACTATATTAATTCGATTTTGGATGTAAGTTTTCCATCTTTATATTGACATGAAAGAATCCCGCACGGATAACATCGGTTTATGGCTTACCGTGAAAGTTAAACATATTTTGCTATTTTGAAGATATTGTACTTTAGGTGAAAAAAAAAGAAATTCTATGAGGGTCGTATGTCTGTGATAGGAGATATGAGCCGTGAAAAAACGTATGTCTGCTAAACACATACGGAGAATTTTTCTCGTAATTTGAAAAGTTCTTTGTAGATTTTTGTAACTGCATAGGGGCGTATCCAGGATTATATTTTAGGAAAGTTTGATTGTCTGGGAGGGTGAATTAAAAAAAAAACATAAAAATTAAAAGTAAAAACTCATTTTAATCTCCTTGGGGCGAACGATTTTTTTCAGGTCTGGTCTCGTTTAAAAGGTTATGAATTACTATACAGAGGCGTACTGAGGATTTTGTGTTACCGTGCTTATGAAGGCCAAAACCGCGCCAATTTGCTTTTTAAAAAAATTTAAATCAGAGTTACACTTTATTTGTCCTGTTTTCGCTGGTAGTTTTCCGCAAGTTCGGCCTCATTTTAAAGGTAATCAAATACGCTACAGTAAGTAATTACTACGCTACTGTTTTTTTCTGATAAAGAATCTAAAATGATAAAATTAAACGAATCAACACGAAAATATTTAAAGAGACTAAAACAATGTTTTAAATCCGATTTTTTTCATTTTCCTGATTTAGTCCCACCAAACCCAACCTAATACCAAAACTTGGCCCATACTCAGTGGCGTAAGTAATAGCATAGTTTCAGATGATAATTTATTTTTGAGTTTTGGGAGAGTTTATTCTTTAGCCTAAACCCTAAACCCACCCCTGCATACGCCACTGCCTATACCTCTAACGACTACTTTATTGAGTAAATGAGATAAAAAGTATTAATGCAAAAAAAATTGAGTTGGTTTATTTATTGACTTTATAAAGAGCATGCCCCCCCCCTCAAATTATATTCTGCTTAGGCCCTTAAATTACCTTTTAAATACGACTAACCCTTAAGAAAAACCACCAGAAAATAAAACAAAAAAACGTTTTAGTCTCATTTAGGTATTTTTTAAAATTAACTCCCAAGTACTAAAGCCCCCGCTAAATTATAATCCTGGTTATGCCTCTGTGCAGTATTTAAGTACCTTTCAAATGACACCCCAATCACGAAAATCTGCAAAGTACTTTTCAAGTTACGCGAAAACTTCTCCGTAGGTGTTTTGTAGACATACGTTCTTTCATAGCTCATATCTTCTATCACAGACATCCGATCCTCACAAAATTTAATTTTTTTCACCTGAAGTACAATATCTTCAAAATATCAAAAAATGGTTAACTTTCACGGTAGGCCATAAACCCGTGTTATCCGTGCGGGATTCTTTATGATGAATTTATATGACTATGAGATATATAACTGCCCTGACCTTGCATTATCCGAAGAAAGGAAGTACCGATAATAACTCGCCCAATTAAGTTAGCCTGGAAAAATGCAGAGACAAGATTAGAACTCTTCGGGGCGCGAGTCGACTGCATCACGCATGTGCAGTAGATTTTTCGCCTTTGGCCTTGCCCCTGCAAACCCTGATTTTAATTTATTTTTTCAAACGTACGGAAAGATCTACATCTACATTATAAGGCAATATTTCCACTCTCAAGAAAGGAACTTTTTATTCAATGGCCTTGATCAACACCACCTCTACGGAAAGCCAATTTTCGAAAACAAGATGGCCGCCCATGAAGCCGATACGTTTGACGGGCGTATGACGGGATGTTTGTTATTTTAAGAGATTGAAATTATTTTTTAACAGTTTATAGATCTGTTATAAAAGCAAACAGAATTAAATGTTAACGATTTTTGTATTTCTATAATATTTCAAGTCAAAGTACAAGCATACTTACCAACATTTTTTTAAGAGTTCACAAAAATGATATAAATCAATTTCAATAAATTAAATGTTAAATGTAGTCCTGCTATAAAACTAACTAATTTAAATTAAAAAATATTTATTTTTTTTTAATCCCGAGGGTTTAATTCTTTTTATTTGAGGCATAATGAGGTTTTTTGAATTAATTGTGTCGTTTTTTTTTCTTAATTATTAAGTAGCAAATTTGCAAATTTAAACAAATTTCTATTAATAATGAAAATGGTTTCATGTCTTTTGCAATTGTGTCCTAGAAATGAAGTCATGTCTGCCCCATTTATATTTCCCAAAGTGATTGTTGTTTAATTTTCCCGGATTTCTTCTTTGGCAAGAATTTTTTCCACAGTTCAATAAGCAAATGCAGCACAAAATACAACATCATCTTTAGTCACTAGCGGATATTAGATTTGTAGGAAAATTATTGTGAACTGATAAACTTTTACCACAATTGATTAAGTATTTCTTAGAGTATTCACTGTTTTAATAGAGAAAATGCGACATATCATGCGATGCAAAGGGGGGGGGGGCGGGTTAGCAAATTTGTTGAGGGGTGTCAATTTTTTTTTGTAGGTAAAAAAAAATTAATTCGATGAGGGGGGGGGCAAAAAATAGAGGGGACATTATCGCGGACCAAAATAGGTAATACTATACGTGTGAGCTTTGGTGCCCATGCATTGGCAGAGTATTTTAATCCTATAAGCTAAAAACTGTGTAAAATTTAACTAAAATTGTAAATTTTTTTAAATGTTATCCTTAGACTTGCATGTGCCCTATTAGCGTTGGATGTGAATTTTTTATTTTCGAGGTCATTTTCTGTGCTATGGGGAAAAAGAGTATAAATATAAACTAATAGACATAGAGTACAAAGCTCTAAAAAACAGTACAGTACCTACTCTGAAAAATACTATAAATGGTCACACTAGACAAGTCCTAGATTTAAGTGAAAATAGCTTTTTAAATTATCATATAGTTAGGTACTATTCAGTGCAAACTTATAATGCAAATATACAATAGCATAGGTAAGTACAAAAGTGAATAATAATATTCTAAATCTCATAAATGTATGAAATTCATATTTCTTAATGATGATTTTTTTTGGGATATATATACAGGGTGATTCTAAATTCCCTAGAAAGATTTGAACAGTGCTTAGATATCATTAATCTAAGAAAAGTTACGTGATTATTCTGTTTAATTTTTTTTCTGTAAATTTAGGAGTTAAATTTTTGTATTTTTTTGAAAATTTGCTTTTAAAATAATTTACCAAGCAAGTCTACGTGTGGCTGACAATGACAAGTAGGTATTAGAGTTTTTATCAAGCATTTTGAAGTTGTCAAAGTTTTGTTTTCAAAAATTGATGTTTCTACCACTTAGTAAAGGCTGCTTTTCAGAAAATATTAACAATTTTTAAATAAAAATTTCTCTGAAACGAAAGAGTTTACCAAAAAATATATTTTACTAATTCTTGTTCAGAACAACAAATTCTACCTACAGTTAAAGTCTTTCTAGGGAATTTTGAATCACCCTGTATGACAAGTGTGGCTCATAGTAGGTACCATTTAAGTATTATAATAAGTAGCACCTGTGTGTAGTAATACCTACCTTTTTTAGTCGGGGCTTTAAAAGCGGAACATCCAAAAGATCCCCAGAATTTGTGAAAAATGTTCTTGAAAGTTCAACTTAATTTTATTTAAAATGCAATTCACATTGCACATGCAATTTAAATTAACACAAATTTTACTACTTTTGTCACTTCTTTATCTTACTTTTGAACTTTTGTTTGGGTTGAATTTTTCACGTTTAATTGCATTCATCCATTTTTCTGTGAGTTCAGCACTATTTGGAAATTGAAACACTGATATATTTGGTCCATTATTTTTATAATGGCTCTCGCAAGAACATAAAATATTTATACCAAATTCACTTGTTACAGAATAACACATAGGTACTTATAAACAAAAAATCTGTAAATTTTATGCCTAAGCACTTTTTCGAACAAATTGGCTATTTATACCGGCGAAAAATTGTTCATAACCCTTTTAATACACGACCCGACCGGCCATTTGACAAAATCTCTGAACCTATTTACCACAAAAAACACAGGCTTTTTCGCAAATTTTGATACAAAAACAATAAGTTACCTGTTATTTAAACATTTAAGAAACTGTAAGGTTTTAATAATATTTAGATGAAAAATTAACCGCTAAAAATAAAAAATAAAACCTTCTTCACCGAATGTAAACAAAACATTGAGTATGCGGCACTCGCCGCCATTATGACGTCATCAGGCATACGATATATCGCCTGTAGTAGAGGGCGTTTTGCCTTGATCCTTTTCCTGTCCCATTTTTGGCGAAGTTGGCTACGACTTCTTGTTGACAGCTTTTAGCTTTTGTTTTTTTGGCAGTTTTGACACTTCTAAAAAAGCTCTTTTAAATTTGTTTTAAAAGTTTTGTTTACAAAAATGGACTCAGATCTATAAAATGAGTTGAATCCGGAGGAAATAATAGAAGCTACTTCAAGAGTCAGTTTCAATTTGATGCCTGAAAAATCTAAGGAGCGCTACTAGCGGAACTTTGATGCGTTTATAAACTGGAGCGAATTAAAAAACTTTAAGGAAATTAATGAAGATGTATAGGTGGTATATCTTTCGGAAAAATTGACCACACATTTTTATTGCTCAAAGTAAGAAATCTGCCTTTAATGAGTTGTTGTTGTTTTATCATTATTTTTCTTGATAAGTTGGCCATGGTCGGCCATAACTGGTCATCAGTCCTCACTGAATTAGCTGTGTGAAGCTAATAGGCACTACACTATAATTTTTCTAATGTTTTTTCAATTTTGCACAAGTTAAAAGTACAAAAATAATTTCTAACCACAAAAGTTTACTTGTTTTCCTTTAGTTTTGATCTTATTAATTATAACTATATAATATTCTTAACTACTGGCTTTAGCGGCAATGACTATCTAGCCAACAAGAAGCAGAAGGCTAACATTTATTATATTATAACACGACCGGAAAGTGTCTTTGCAAGTATCCGCCGGTTTACAGGACTCGCCCAGTATATTTCCTGCGTCGACCTGTAAAGACCAATTTTCCGGTCTAGTGACGTAAAACTATGTTTTGTAAGTAATTATTGATACACCTTTTGCGATCCTTGGGACCTTTATATAGTATCTAATAGTTATATGAAATAAATAAGTGATTTTCGGGTAAAGTAAAAGGGCAAGGCAAAGTAAAAAAATTAAATTGTTAAAAGTAAAATCAGCTGATTTTTCTTGTTGATACTTTCTGGAAAGAAAGCCAATCGTCAAAATTTTTCCTTTTTCTTTTCCTTCCGTTAGCCGTTATCGCTGACAGTTGGTCTGATGATTTTTTAACTCAATACGGTAATTTTTCAACCTAGTTTCTGATAATGATTTCTTGAGTTCCTGGCAACACTGCATTTTGCTCCAACCTCACTTTAAACCGAGACATCGTGGAGTATCCGCCTTGCCGACCACAAGAAAAAACATGACATACACTGTTTTTAATACAATATTCTAGGCGAAGCAATACCCTGCCAAAAAAACCACTTCAAAACTCTTAAAAACTGATCAAGTCTTGACGAGATTTTAGGAGATTTTATTGGTTTGAAGAGACTTGACCTGGCAAAAATGTATGCCACATGAAAACTGACAGATTCTTATGATGTTTTATGATGTTACACCAGACACAATTTTCAAATAATTTCTCACTATTGAAAACTCACAAGATTTCATTATGTTACACCAGACACATGAGATTTTATAAGGTTTAGCAAGCAAGATTTTGATGAGATTTTACAAGATTTTACAAGTATAAAGAAGGGACGTTTTTTAAAGATTTTACAAGATTTCATGAGAAATAGGATAAAGGGTTGTGAAGAGTTGACAAGATTATATAAGTATTAAAGTGTAGAATATAGACATGCATGTACAACCAGATTTGACAAACAAGATGCGAATTTAAAAAATACTATAAACATAAATTATTAAAAAGGATATATAATCAAAATTTACATATCAAGATTATATCAGATACAGGAGATATCATGAGATTTAGCAAGCGGAATTTTGATGAGATTTTAAAAGTATCAATGAAGGGATGTTTTTAAAAGATTTTACAAGATTTTATTTCATACAGATTTTATGAAATAAAAAATGTTCGACTCATTTTGTCCAAGATATTTAATGATTTGGTCCACGATTTGGCCTAAAAAGTGTCAACTGTTTGGTCCATAAGGTTGTCCAACTTTTCTATGCCGGGTGTCCCAAGGTGAGTAACCTATTAGAATATTTTGGAAACTATACAATGGAAACTTGTTGCAAACAGTGTTGCCATTTGCAGGAAAACTTGGCAACAACTTTCTTATTTTAAATTGAACAGCCTGTATATTTTAGTTACATTTTATGAATAATGTCCTATACCTATGTTCAACTATTTTTAAAATATTGAAAATTGACATTTTTTAGCTTTGACAGGCCGAAACATCGAAACGGTTAAGGATAGAGCCAAACGGTTTTTACATTTCTGTCTTGGTTTTGCACAAGCTATCGTTTTATATCTAAACCCAGGGTTAAAATATCCCAAGATTAGTTTAACCTTGGGTTAAGAATAGTATAAAATGATAGCTTGTGAAAAACCAAGATAGGAATGTAAAAACCGTTTTGATGTTATGGGCTGTCAAAGTTAAAAAATCTCAATTTTCACCTGTCAATATTTTAAAAACAGTTGAACATAGGTATAGGACATTATAAATAAAATGTACTTAAAATATTTTGTAAAATCCAAAAATGCAAATATATATAGGGTGCTCAATTTAAAATAAGAAAGTTGTTGTCAAGTTTTCCTGCATATGGCAACACTGCAAATATGAGAGTATTTCATAAAGATATTTTACATCGACTTAGGTTAGAACAGAAAGTTTGAAAAGTTTCCATTGTACAGTTTCCACAATATTTTAATAGGTTACTCACCTTGGGACACCCGGTATAGTAAACAATGATAAGATATAAATATATGTTCTACAGGCTTATCAATCACTTTTAATATGGATTCGTTTAAAATCTGAAAATTGGTGATTCTGAATGTTGTTTCCCTTAAAATCTGCTAAAAACATGTGAATTTTTCAATGTAAACTTGTGACAACTGATGGAAGCTGGGTCTTTTTATAACTGCTCAAAACTACTGAGAACATGAGAAATCTCATGAAATCTTATTAACGTTATTTTATATTTCCATTAAAATATGCTCAAAAATGCTGAAAACATGTAAATTTGTCAAAACGATTGAAACCTTATCAACTGGTTTCTCTTAAAATCTGCTGAAAACTGCTAAAAACATGTGGATTTTCTCATGTAATCTTGTGAAATCTGATGGAGGGTGGTGCTTTTAAAAACTGCTGAAAACATGTGTATTCTCATAAAACCTTGTGAAATCTTATTAACTTTGATTTAACTTTTGGTTAAAATCTGCTCAAAACTTAACAAAACCAGTGGAAGCAGAGCCTTTAAAATACTGGTGAAATCTTATCAACTGTTATCATAAATTGTTTTAAAAACTTTTCAAAACTCCTAAAAATTCATAATGTTTGACGAGTTTTTAATCTTTTTCCAACATTGAAAGTTCATGAGATTTCATTTCAAAGTGGTGTTTCATAAACCGCATGAAATACCGACCAGAACTCGTGAACTTTCACTAGTTCTTTTTTATGAGTTTTGACGCGGTATTTTTGACAGGGTAGGGACTTATCGGTACATAGAGTTGGCAGGATAATTTGTTGTGTAATTTCATATTTGTGGGTAAAGTCATAGAGTAACATACCTACGAAACAGAGGCGCAAAGTGGATCGAAGTGGATCGAAGGCTCCTGAGCGAATCTTCGCGAAAAGCGTTTCTGCGCTCAAGTCTTCGATTCATTTCAGCCGGCTTTGTGCCTCTGTTTCGTAGGTATATTACTTTATGATAAAGTGCCTAAAAATATGTAGTATAGTTGCGTACAGAACTGTTAAAATAGTGCTGACTTTATTAAACTCAGGCTTTTCCAACTTTATGTACCGATAAGGCCCTAATATTTAGTTCTACATAACACCGAATTTATTTATGTTTTACTAGATTTTTTTGCTTTTAAGTGTTATAGTGTTTGCCTCGTTTACAAGTTTTAAAAAACTCCGAAAACGAAAACAAAAATGGTTTTTGTCTTAATCATAAATAAATCTTATAAAAATTGCAAAAGCATATTTTTAATTACTCCTACTTTTGCCGAATCTTTTTTCCGAGTCAAGGGGGGGCAACAAAAGCAAGTGTACTAAAATTTTTTGAACACCAAAATACATTTTCTGCTGGAATTAAAAAAGTGGCCACTTTCTTAGGATTATAAAATATTTTCTTGTAGTGACTCTAAAATACTAAATTAAAACTTATTCTATCCCAATAGGTAATACAGTACTTTGCCAAAATAATAAAACATTTTTCTCGATGTAGGAATAATAATAATTATTTGTTTTTCAGGATTTGGATTTTGGTTTCAATGGTTGGGTAGAATGGAACTTGGCTTTAGACCTACAAGGTGGTCCATCTTGGATTGGAGCTTCCTTGGATGCTCCCATTATTGTTAACGCGACTGGTGAGTATCGGTCTTTTGAAACCTACGCCGAGAGAAATTTTAGCAAAGTACCTTCGCTGGCTCTATAGAGAGTATTTTGCTAGGTCAGCAAACATTTTAGCAGTCGCGACACAAATTGCGCACTGAGAAAATATTTTTGTTATTACAGTTAAAGTTTTCGCTATCCTAGTAAATTATTAATCGATATTAGGGACTTATCGGTACATAAAGTCGGCATAGCCATGTCATCTAAATATGCTCATATTGTGCCATTCTTAAAGTTGACAAAGTAAAGTTAATGCCGTCATTTATTAAATTTTTATTATAAAATTTTTTATGAAGGAGTTTTATGACTATGTGGGATTGATAGATTTTTAGTCACACAATCAGCTGTCCCCTGGTGTCTTGTTCGTATTCGTGTAGAAAAGGTTGATATGACGACATCTTTCAAGATTGCAGCCAAAAATCATAAAAAAATTGTACTCGATTCCATATAACTCGATGACAAGGATTCAAAAAAAATTACTCTCAAGGTTATCCGACCTTAAGTGAACTTGAAAATCGCAAAAAAACAATATTTTTACCATTTATGCCAAATTTGATCTTTAGAGTTTGATGCAGTTTAAAGCTTCATGACCTTGAAAAATACCCCAGTAAAATTAGGATATTGCAAAAATAACATACTAAAACTAAACTAAACTAAACTACACCATTCATCAACTATTAAAGCGAAGAGGACCAAATCTGATAGAACAGATAAGAAGGTCATGTCCAATAATATTGTTAAAAAAATTTGGTTCAGTTCTGACGCGTTTCAATATGCCGGCTGATATATCAAAATAACTACATTTTATTTTATCCAATTTCGTAAAAAAGCAAAAATGACAAGGTGGCCATTAATTCTTGTTGACTTATCGACGCTTACTATGAAAAAAAAAGTTTAGTTGATGCATGACCTTGATTGACCTTGAAAATATCATGTACAAGTGAAAAACCAGCTTTTTGTAGCGTTTTTTTTCCAATTTACCACTACGCAAAAACCTTAAGTGCCGGAGATGAAATTAACATCTTAGCCACAGACCAACACTTTATTTTAAAACTCCCTATTATTTTTTTTTGATCTGGCGGCCTAGATGTTGGTGTAACAAATAGTTAAATTATGGAGATTTGTTTAAAGACAATATGGCAAAAATTGTATTTTTTGAGATTTTCAAAGTCATTTGAAGTCCGATGACCTCGAAAGTTATTTTTTTGAAATACTCGTCTTCGAGTTGTATGAAATCGAGTATAATCATGCACTGGTTGCAAAAATTATATTTTTATGATTTTTCGACCGCCATTTTCGAAAATGGCATCTAAATACCTGGTCCAGAATATGGCAATGTATATCTAACTTCTGCTAACTCTCTTATAGGTAATTTAAATAACTTTGTTGGCTAGACAAGTGAGTAGAACATAAAATTCACAGTTCCGAAAAAAAAATATAGGTAATTTTTAACGGAGGATAGCATAAACATTTGGGACGCCAGTCAAAAAAAATGGTAGAGAGGTATAAAATGAAGTGTTTGTCTAACGCTAACATATTAATTTCATCTTCGGAACTTAAAGTTTTTGCGTAGTGATAAATTGAGATTGACACTACAAAAAGCTGGTTTTTCATGTGTACATGGTATGTTCAAGGTCAATCAAGGTCATGCATCAACTAAACTTTTTTTTCATAGTAAGCGGCGATAAGTCAACAAGAATTGATGGCCATCTTGTCATTTTTGCTTTTTTACGAAATAGGATAAAATAAAATGTGGTTATAGGTCAAGGTGTTATTGGCCTTGACCTTCTTATCTTTCTTACCAAATTTGGTTCTCTTCGCTTTAACAGTTGATGAATAGCGCCCTTTAGTATGTTATTTTTGCAATATCTTAATTTTACTAGAATATTTTTTAAGATCATGAAGCTTTAAAGTGCATCAAACTCTAAGGATTGACTTTGGCATATATGCCTAATAGTTTGAGGTACATTTGAAGTTGGTCTGACAAAACGTCGAATTATTAAGATTTTTTTAAGAGAAAATGGCAAAAATATTGTTTTTTGCTATTTTTAAGGTCATTTAAGGTCGTATGACCTTCAAAGTTTTTGGGAATCCTCGTCCTCGAATTATATGGAATCAAGTATAATCATGCCCCGGTGGCGAAAGTTGTATTTTTTATGATTTTTGGCCGCCACTCTAAAAGATGTTGTCATATCAACCCCTTCTACACGAATGCGAATAAAATACCCGGTAACACTTGATTGTGTGACTAAGGAGCTATCAATCCCACATAGTCACAAAACTCCTTCATAAAAATTCCCACAGACTTTCACATGCCCCTTCACTAAAAGGCAGGCACAAACATTATGAAAGTCGACATTATTTATACAGGGTTCCTAAGCAAATCCTTAGGGGGCCAAGCAGCCGTGTATAAGACGCAGACAAACGGAAAAGCACATTAGACAGAAAAGGTTGGGCATGGGGCGATGTTGTCGCTACATCTTACACGTAGTAAATCCATTCCAGGTTGTTGTTTTCTAATGTTTTCCATTTTCATACCTTTAGGACTGGAATAAAAATTGTTTTGGCTCGACTTTAGTACCAAACTGATGAAAGATATCGTAAAAAAAAAAAAAATATTTTTCGGCTTTTCATTTTGTAACCATTGTCCTTACGCACTGTTTACAGGCTGGAGACTGAGATACATGCAAATGCCTAACCTATAGCGTTCATACACGGCCGGAGAAATCGACTGAGATATTTCCGTAGAAACTTTATCAAGCAAATAGGACGGGTTGACGCCTTCGAACGTCCAACCCGGGTTTTGCACTTTGATTCGAAATCAAAAAGGAGGAACAGTCAGATGTGAGGCCGTGCACAAATTACGTAACGGTGATTTTACCAATTTTTGACCCTCTCCCTATGTAATGTTTTGTAACGGTTTGGCACGCCACTCCCCTAATATTACGTAACGATTTCAAGACCACTACCCCCCCCAAAAAAAAACTTTTCACTTATTTTCATTCCAAATTTTCTTAGTTTCACACAAATGCAAACGCTGTCGAAAACCCCCCTCCCCCCTACGTAACGTTTTGTAACCCCCTTCCCCCTATGACCATTACGTAATTTGTGCACGGCCCCTGTAGTCCCAGTGGAGGAGGGCGAGAAAATTGATATTTTTTTCTTAAAAATTATACTCTTTAGACCTATTTCTTTGCGTTCCCGAAATTACGTAATTTTTGAAAAAAATTTTTGCGTTCGGCTAATTTAATTGAAAAATTTTTGCTTGCGGCGCCCTTTATCTTCTCACTCGAAACCAAGATCCCCCGTTTTAGGAAAACTGATCCCGTCTCTGTTTCTAAATTTTTTCGAATAAAAGTAGAGTATGACCATGGGGGAAATAATTTTTTGTTACGGTATGACGAAAATTTCGAGAAAGTTGAAGAAAAAAATAAAAAAAGTGGCAGAGCTCAAGTTTTTCGTAAAAAAACGTTTTTTGTAAAGAAACAGAGCAAAATAATTCTTTTCACCCCTTTTTGGGTGTTACAAATATTGGCAGCCCCTTATTTTTCGCTTTTACTCTCCCGCTAGTTTTGAAAAATTGGTTCGCTACATGTTTCGAGATCATGTCATAAAACACCTCAAAAATATCAAATGTAGTGTAGGGCCAGCTTTATTTAAAATCAATAATATCGAAAGCAAAAAGCTCTGCAGGAAAAACAGCGCCGTTTATTGATTTCTTTGGCTGCTAGTGCTAGCTGCATGGTTTGGCCGTTTCCGGATAAATGTCACTAGTAGAACAGAATGGAAAGAAATTTAATTAAAAGCGAAGATATTTCTTTCTAATGTTAACAACCTCACGAGTTTATCGCTCAGTATCGTAAATAATGGACCCTGCCGCCTCCTTTAAGCAAGAAAAAGCTGTGGTTTGGACCTGAAAACATCTAATTTTTAATTAGATTAGATGTTCAAATCTGTCCCCTTCTTGAGCCTCACATTATCCCAATCTATTGTAAAACTCTTGGCGCGTAGCAGGCAATATTTCAGGGGTGATAGAGTTGCCCGCCTCCAAAATTTTCGCCCTCAACTCCTGTATAGTCGTAGGCCGTAAGTGAGGCTGTTGGAAAATTTTGTCGTGCCAACAACCCCATAGGAAAAAGTCATTTGGCGCAAGATCTGGTGATCGAGGAGGCTATGGGATATTTCCATACGTGGAAATAATTCTATCACCAAATACCTGACGAAGGTAATTTGTAGCCTGGCGTGAATTGTGGGATGAACAGCCATCTTGCTGAAACCACAATTCGTCCAAATTTATGTTGAGTTCCCTCAACCGTAGTAAAACCTGGTGTTGGAGAAGATCAACATATTTTTGGCTATTCAAATTCCCTTCAATGAAAAAGGGTCCAATAATGTGATCCCCGACAATACCGCTCCAAAAATTTAATTTTTGAGGATGTTGCGTTCTAACACTTGCGTGCAGATGTTTATTCTCGCGGGACCAATAGCGGCTATTTTGTGGACTGTGAGAGCTATGAAGTTCAAATGTCTTCTCGTCACTAAACAAAACTTTTGATAAGAAATTTTCGTTCCTGTCACATTTATACCTCATAACCTCACAATATTCTAACCGGCGAAAATAATCACCTGGTTGCAATTCCTGCGACTTCCCAATCTTAAACGACTTGTAGCCGTATTTTTTTAGGATCCATTGGCAAGTACTGTTGGGAATATCCAGTGTCTCCGCAATCGGTTTCGTCGAACATGGTTCATGTGCCTTAACGTAAGCGCATACCATTTCGTCTCGTTCCATCCTGTGTGGAAAAACGGGATGCTCTGGTATTTCGCCGTCGTGGTAACACTTTCTACAACCATTTATGCATCCGTACCTTTCAAAACGATGATAAATGTTGTAGACAGTTTGAGCCACAGGAACCGGTCGATCTGGAAACGCAAAAACAAAAAGCCCAATGACCTCGTCCGCACTGTCACTTTTTATGTAGTTTTTAATAATAAAAATCTTTTCTTCTCGAATATACGGCATTTTAAAAACACAAAATTTACGAAACTGAAGCGACTCGAAAGGAAATAAAAATTAAATCCCTGTGAATCCCAGTTTTTCCTCGATCATCTCATGGTGTGGCCGCCATCTAGCAGAATTTGCAGACATCTTGTCAACGGTTATTATTGCAACTATGATTTATGCTCACAATAAAAGAGTGGCGATAATTTTTTCTCATGAAAGCAGTCCGGAGATAATAACAAACTGGCACCATTGCTCAATATACCTGTTTCTTTTGTGCGCGCAGAACTTTCTATGCCATTTCTGTTTGATTTATTGAAATCCTATCCCTAAGGAAAATCTTAGGAACTCTGTATATATTATATACATTAACACCGTTCTCAACTAAAAAGCCTGGTAACTCCTACCGCCTCAATGCCCTTTAGCCTACTGTGGCTGCCATTGTTTTAAACCAATTGTCAAATAAAACATGGATTTTCTGTCAGTTTGGTGTCAATATGGCACCAATCATAGGCCAAAGAATACTAAAACAAAAATGAGTTACCTGGCTCTTTAGTTGAGAACGGTGTTGATTTAGACAACAACAATGTCAGAATTCTTTTAAAAATAGTGCCGTCTTGACTAAAGTCAGGCTTCCCTATTGACAGGGACCTATATAACCTAGGTTCCTGATATTATCTATTTAGACAGAGAAGGTTTCATTCTGTAACAGGAAAGAAAGAAAGAAATGGCAAGAAAATGATCACTTTTTTATTCAAGCAGAAAATATATTTTGGTGTAGCAAAAAATCTTTGTTTAAAAAAATTATTTTTCTGTCCTCAATTTTTCTCAGCTTAAAGCAGCTTTAATTTTAGTAGAGCGGCTTAGGGCATTTTCGACTGCACTTAAAGGATGATGTTTGCCAAAATATATCTTGGCCATCCCCCCTCTCGGTCGTGCACCCTCCACCCCCTTTAAACCCCTTAAAATTAATTCCTCAATATCTCAGCAACCAGCAGAGATAGAACAAAACTTTTTTCACTGTTGTTTGTACATTAACCTTTAGATTATATAATGTTCGTACACTACATTGCATATCTCAAAAACTAAATAAGGTATTAAAAAAAAGTATATTTTGAAAAAAAACAAATTTAAAATTTTTGCCCATATTTTCTAACCCAGACCAGATACGAAAAAATATCTTAATAAATGTTTTTTCACCATATTCGCCCTTTTTAAAAAGGTATATATCTATGAGATTTTTCTAACCGCACCCGCAATAGCATCATTTGATTTGAGCCATTACGCTAAAACTGGGCACGTTTCTAATGTGAGCAGATGAGTTATGTTCACAATCGGCGATGTGAGGTGCATTATATTTATAGATTTTTCACATATAATATACTAGGGTGACTCGTGACTACGAAAATATATCTTGGCCATCCCCTCTCTAAATCGTGTCCTCTCCAACCCCCCTTTAAACCTCTTAAAATTAATTCCTCAATATCTCAGCAACCAGCAGAGATAGTACAAAAAATTTTTCACTGTTGTTTGTGCATTAACCTCTAGATTATATGACGTGCTAATACGATTGCACATCTCAAAAACTAAACAAGATATTTTAAAAAAGTTTATTTTCAAAAAAACAAATTTTAAATTTTTGTCCATATTTTCCATATTTTTTAAGCCAGACCAAGATTTGAGCCATTACGCCAAAACTGGGCACGTTCGTTATATTTATAGATTTTTCGCATCTGAGATACTTCCTAAAACGAAGATAAAATAATGCACTTTTTTACAACTTTCCTTACCATTTCCCCCATTTCCACAACCCTCCCATACTATGAATATAATGTCAATTTGCAGTAAGTCGTCAACCAATTTTACTAAACCTTCAAATTTAAAAAGATGAAAATAATGAGCTTGTATCTCTAGAAATGAACATCAATTTTATCATTTTAACAAAGAAGTAGATACAATTTGACCAAAACTAAGTAATTTTCTCTTTCTAATAGGAACCTAATGAGTATTTCATTTAAAAAAAGCACATTATAATATCAATTATCTTCTACATTAATAATTTGTTCACTGCAAGCATCAGCGCATGTTAAGTTGTTTGCTTTACATATACAAACTCTTATACTGTACATTGATTTTTTACAGCTGCAACCATCGGCGATCCGAAGGCATTGTGTTTTCCTAACTAATATTAAAAGCGAGTCACAAGTTATCTAAAACTTTAAAAAAATTTTTAGTGTTTGAAAAAATCAGAAAAACCTTCATATTTTCAAACGGCAAGCACGATTGGGGAGCAGGCTCCTTTCCATCTTCCCCCCAAGGGATCGCCGGTGGCTGCAACTAATTAATTTTAAAATTTTTTGTGAGCGACATTTTCCCAAGTTGATAATATCGGTGTAAACTTATAAATTCAAATATAAGAATTAACGAGAAAGTACGAAAATTTACGATTGCTTTTTGCAGATCAGAATTATTTTTTTTCTCACAAAAATCATATCAGACAATGTATTTTTTCTTCTTACATGTACTATTGTGGCAATTTTACAATGTAAAGTAGCAATATCAGAGCTTGATTACAGGGTCGGGAGGTCCCGGGGCAAAAGATAAAGTGGGGACCCCCCCTCGAACACAACGAATACAAAATACATATTTTAATTTTTATAATCTCCAACCAAATTTCTATTGAACATTAGGTACGTACTTACACCCACAAAGTAAAATAAAAGGTAGTTACTAATTACGTGGAAGACACTCTACGTACTTTTTTGCAGTAAAATCATTAATAATATCTTCAAAGACCAGTTTTCTAAGCAAGTCGCTTTCTATACTGAGCAAAGACAAAAATACCAAACGATGTTGGTTCATCGTTGTACGCACCCTATTTTTAATTTATTCGTATCGAGAAAAAACTTTACCGTATTAATATCGGTGCAGTCGTTTTTGAGTTATAACCGTTTAAAATTATTATTCTAAAAATTAATATCTTGAAAACTGAACAGAACTGAAAGATGGAAATACCCAACGGCATCCGCTTGATTCATTGGCTTCAAAAAGTGCCAGAAAAACAGGCCTCTAGTGTTTACCTGTTTCGAGATTAGCGTGACGTACGATTTCATGATTTAATTTTTTTTTTCAATTTTTGCAATTTTGGTTTTTTGGCGTTTAAAAATCGAAATAGACCCAAATTAAAAAACCCAAAACTGATGCTAGTAGCTCTTGCCAAAATCTTCAAAAAACACTAACACTTGTTAAAATCGGTTCACTGGTTTTGAAGTTATAGCGGTTTTTCTGAAAATATACGCTAACTTTGAAGACAGATTTTTTGTTGTTGTTTGAGTTAATAAAATAGGTTGTTGTGGTCAGATTTGTGGGGGCCCCAGAGCAGATGCCCCGCCTATAATCCGGCCCTGAGCAATACAGTTAACACTTGTAAATTTACAATCTTTTTGTAAAATTACACGCAGCAAGTAATTTTACAGTATCTACTATGGTCAACTTGTGATCTATGGTCTTATTGAAAATATTTGGTCGGTTGAATAAAGTATGGCTCGGATGTTTCTGTCTTTTACATTTTATTACCATGTTTTTCTATCTTGCTTAGTTTGGTTCGGCCGCTCATATTACCAATCTATTGATTTTTTTTAAAACTCGCTTCGTATATTATTCACGTTGGTAACATGCCGCAGACGCTATACTACGTAGGTTAGCGTCATGTCTGAACGTTATACATGCTAAAGACGTGACCTTGATATATCTATCTATTCGAGCGAAAGTCTTTGCTTTTGTACAGATAAAAAGAAGACAGAATATTGCGTTATACTCCACGTTTGCGCGTACATCCTATAACCAACTTAAAGTGTCTGTTTATGATGCTGCTTTATGTCTTTATTATTTGACCATCTTTATACTTGACTAAATCGACTTTTTTTTATTATACATTAGTTTTTGTGTACTGTTGTAGGCAAAGAATTCTACAAGGAACCAATGTTCTACGTTGTGGGACACTTTTCCAAATACGTAGTACCACGTTCTTATAAATTTCAAGTTCAAATTAATCAAGAAGCTTCAGATATTGGTGTCAGAAGTGCCGCTTTTCTCAGAACTGATGACAAGATTGCTCTCATTTTATCTAACGTGTAAGTACGCGGGTATTATTATTAGGGACCTTTTGCACCTCTTATAAAAAATGCGTTAGGCGAATTTATCGCTTAATAACGCGTTATGACGTAGCTAACGTCACGTTATTTTTAAGGTAGCATTTTTAGTTTTTCACGCCGCCGCCCTTGATTTATTTATAGACGAGTTTACATGGTATTTATTGAAATTAACTCTGTGTTTAACACTTCCATTGTCTATATTTTATTTATACACGATGTTTCGATCAGTACAATCTCTGATCGTCGTCAGGTGCAAACTTCAATCTATTCCTAAGGCTACCTACTTATATACTACGGGAAATCACTTAACCGTAAAGTTTAAGAAGTTGACTCCGCCCAAGGAGGGGCTTCCAAATGTTTGGAATTTCCACACTTGGTCTACTGAAAATACTTGATTCTTCCCAATAAAGGCAGCTTCAAGGAATTTTCAAAATTCACAAAAAAGCAATGCCCTTACGCCCAATCATAAGTTCCAGAAATTCTCCAACAAGCAATCTCTCGTCTAAATTCCTTTTAAAAAATTTTCAACCTTTTGCAGGCAAGACCGCTTAATTTGTAGAAAATTCCAACCATTTTGTTAATATTCTTAAATCTGTTGTTTTCGGACCCGAGGATAGATTTGTCAGTTTTGATGTCGAAAGTCTATGCACGAATGTCCCGATAAAGGAATCGCTAGATATTATTAGACAGAGACTGGTTGATGACGAGTCCCTTTATGAACGTACCACCCTGCCGCTGGAAGGAGTGATGGAGTTGTTGGGATGCTTTCTACATAACCCTTACTTTCAGGTAAAAGATAGGTTTTATGCTCAGGATGACGGTATGCCAATGGGTTCATCGCTTTTGCCAGTGGTGGCCAATATTTACATGGAGTGGTTCGAATCACACGCGGTTGATACCGCAACATAAAAACCTAAGCTGTGGCTAAGATATGTTGATGATACTTTTATTTTCTGGACCGGGAATAATCAACAACTTTCAAAATTTCTTCACCACCTAAATAATATAGGACCCACCATTAAATTCACAATGGAGTTGGAGCAAAATTATCAAATTCCTTTTCTTGATGTACTTTTTAAACGAGTAGAAAGCGACATCAGAACAACAGTCTATCGTAAACCCACTAACACAGGACAATATTTAAATAAAGGTTCAAATCATTCTGCTACAACCAAACGAGGCATAATAAGAACTTTGTATAACATAGCCGACCAAAACCAGGCAAATGCATTCCTTACAATTCCATACATTAAAGGAGTATCAGAGAAAATTTGAGGAGTAGCGAACAAGTTGAATAATAAAACAGCTAAAATCCAATAATACAATTCGAAGCATTCTTAGTAAAACAAAACCGGAGAACAAACAAAATAAGGAATGCATTTACCAAGTTCCTTGTAAGTGTGGTGAATCATACATAGGCAAAACAAAAAGACCACTATCTATTAGGCTTAAGGAACATCAGACAACAATCTAAAGAGGTGAGGCAACGAAATCAGGAATCGCCGAACATTCATGGTCAAAACGACACCGAATGAAGTGGACAGAAGCAAAGGTTTTTTCCACAAGGAGTCACACTGGAAGAAACGAAAATTCCTTGAAGCCTGTCTTTATTGGACAGAATCAGGGTATTTTCAGTAAACCAAGTGTGGAAATTCTTAAATATCACGGTGAAGTGATTTCCCATAGTATATAAGTACGTAGCCTTAGGAATAGATTGTAGTGTGCACCTGAAGACGATCAGAGATTGTAATGATCTAAACGTCGTGTAGAAATAAAATATAGACAATGGAAGTCTCAACTTTTAATCAAACGGTATTTATTATTATGAAGATTTACAAAGAGAATTTGTCCAATAATAGTTTTCATTTAAAATATATTGTTCATGTATTTTTTAACGTAAATTTTAATTATTAAAAATCTTTAGAAACTCTAAAACACAACAGAAAAAGGAGAGAAAAGGGAGGTTACAATAAACAGATCGGAATCACTTATCACGACAGTTGCCAGTGCAAGTCATTGTTTTACATTTCTTACGAAATTCTAACCAAAGAAAATGATTATGATTATAGCATTAAAACATAAATTTAAATATTTGGTTTTTCACCCGCAGCTAACGTTAAACTTTATCAGTTAGTAAGGGAAATCATTATTTCTTATCAAGCTTCAAATAAGAAATAAACTGAAATTGGGCCAAGGTAAGGGGATACTTCAGGCAGACAGGGCGTGGTCTAATTAGTGACGTCATAATGCCACCTGAAGAGCTTGCTGGTACGGCCATGAGGTGGCGCGTTTGTAACGAGGTTTGTTAATTAAAAAATTTGCCGAGCCATTTCCACTTCCTCAGCTGTTTGTCTTTACAATGAGAATTTTGTAAAAAATCGTGTAAAAAACTACCTTGGTGTGTTTTTCTGGTTTTATGAATTGTCAACCCCGTGCGGCCCCTGCGAAACAAATATCGTGGTCTTTGTTTACTTGTAATCAGAAATTATGGAAATTTGTAAAACAATAAGATACTTACCAAATAAAGACAGATAACAATGCTGAAATTGCACTAGAGTTTTTCAAAACTTCCATTGAATTCCATTTGAAGAAATAGGGCAAAATATCAAGGAAAAAGAGCGAATGTGCAGAAAACGTGCGTCATTCACTTTTCTTAATTTAAGTCGTTTTTTGGCGTAGAACACGGTTCAACCACAACGTCATCGGTTCTTGCTATGGCCAAAATGCGCTTCCCAGTGACAGTTTTAGAAAACCTAACCTAATGCTGTAAAATATTTGTTAGCGTTTTGTTTTCTTTAAATCCCCGGTTTATAAATCTGGAGCTATTATACCATTAAATAACTTATCTGACGAAAGCTGACTAGGCAGTGTCCGAATCTACCTCTAAGAGGAATTTCCCCAATTGAATTTGTCACATTACCAAATCAGACTCCATCATCCTAATATTGAAAAAACAAAAAAGTGCTCGATAACCCGAAACTACTTGCGTATTTTGACAGATGACAAATCCCGCCATCTTGAAATCGTGATTGAAACGCTTTCGAAACAGTCTGAGGAGGGGTTTTGAAATCCTTTGAAATATGTTGAACTGTGATGTCACCAGTTCAACGCCAAAACTACATTTCTTGCTTGATTTCGAAATAGTTTTGAAATCTTCTCACGCCAAAAAACGACTTTAATATTTTGAGCGAAAAAAGTGCCCATTCGCTGCAGACTGTTGCTTTCGCTCTTCTTGCTCAACAATATGAACTGAAAGTTGATTTCATGGCACATTCGCTAAATTTAATTAATTTTTTTGTAATATTTAAAGATAAAAATAATAAAAACGTGGTTGAAACTAAAGCTATGACGATATCGATTTGTAAACATTCGCTCTTGGAAAAAAAAACATTTCCAAACGGCTAAACCACGTTGCTCCAGCGGAATAAAAAAGGCTAATTAAAAATGGCCGTCGTCTCACGCAGATGCGCACCTTGTTATGGTTTAAAACGTTCTTAGAACAAGGACAGCAGAAGTATTTTAAAATCAAATTTTTTTTATTAATTTAGCACCAATATTTGCAACAAGTTTAATATAGATTATATTTTTGAGCGATTTTAGTCCTCAAAATCGCAGAATCCCCATTGTAAACAAAATCAGCTGAGAGAGCCAAATTAGTTCTAGTTTTTTCCGCCGCGAGCGTTTAGCTGGAATTCGCAATACCAGTCCTTAATATATAGTACCAAAATGGCGACTTGTCAATGGATTTTGTCTCCTATTTTTTTGTATGTTTTTACCGTTACTATTTTTGAAATAAGGCTTTTAGATAATTCTCTGCATAAAGTTACTGGATTACTTTGGACTTAACGAGCTCGTCTTATTTTTTTTTAGATCCGATAATGACATCGAAGTGGGCGTCATAATTAATGGGAAAAAATCAGCGATTCCAGTTGGTGCCAATTCTCTTAATACCATCTTGTTTAACAGTCACATCTGGCATTAAAAAAGGTATAATAATATAATTTAGGAAATAAACGTAAGTTAAACAATAAAGCTATTTTCATGTTTTTTTTTAACAGAACTTCCCTTTACAGAAAAATGATTTGTAGGGTAAATTTAAAATTACTAGTTTTTACATGCGAAGGACGCATTTTTATTTATAAAGCAATCAAATGCCTGATCAACAGCTTCATTTTTGTTTCTTTATCGAAAGAGTGAGATGGCTATAGACAATATATTTCTCTCTTTGTCTAAACGACGAAGAAGGAACTAGAAGTGTGCTCGAAGAGGTGAAACTGTGGATGAGGCATTAGAGTAGTGGGAGTTTAGAACGTGACGAATTTTTGAGTATCTTTTCGACATACCTTTCCTCTCTTTTATTATACTTTCTTTAGACAGGGACAGATTGGTTAGTTGTCGTTTGCAAAATATATTACCGTTCAGTGCTAAAGCCGTAACTTGGAGTTGTAGAGGGAAAAGTAAATAAAGAAATAATAAAATTTGCGAACCAAATTCTGAGTTAGTCATAGTTATATCGTTGAATTTTATATAATTTCGAGAGCGATCTAAGGAAGATAAGAGTTTGTTAGGAATCATTTTGATGAAATTAAAAACAAAACACGCACACACACTCCTAAACAGCCGTATTCTGTCTGTCAAGAGGTGTGATATTCACATTTACAAAGAATAGCGAATCGCCAACGACTTATGTATTTTACAGGACACAGACATAGAATTTATTGCTCTTTGGTTTTCCCTGACTTTATGTAAATAAACCTAAGCCAAATGAAAAATGTTTTGCTGCCTTGAATTTTTGCTCGGCGGCTATAAATAAAAAAAGGATGTAAAGGGAGAAAGCCTTTAAAACCCATTACATTTGCATAACAGAGATATTTTGCCCGGTTTTCAATTATTTGACCTCTGTCCTGCTCAAATGTTCTCAACAAACTTTGATTTTTATCCTTATTAAAACATATATTATTCAAAAGTCTGAGTGCCGCGTAGGTTGCCCCATAACATTAAATTAACTTTTGTTTTTATAGCGGGTTTCCCAAGGAGGCTTACCCTTTCTTCCCTCTTATTTTTAGAGATAAAACTTGGTGGAAACAAATAAAACCTTGTAAAAATATTACATGTAACCTTTCGATTTACCGCGTAGGTAAAAAAATAAGATGTAATACAGGGATCGCGATCCATTATTTTAACACATTTTTTTAAGTATTTATGACATTTTTTGATGAAAGAGAGACGCGAAAATTCCGTTAAAGTTAAGTGTGTTTAAAGGATGGAAATATCGGTCTTTCATGGAGTCAAATAAACATCAGAATTGGATGAACTTTAAATGCATATTTTGTAAAAGAATAAGAGATAATCTCGCTCGCATCCGCCATATTTATTTTCTTCTTAAACAATATATGACATATAGTACCTCTGAGACTCAAAGCACTCCAGCAGTACCATTTTTGTCAAAATCGGCAGCATAGTAGAAATGGGGACAATAACCCGAGCGTTTCCCAGGTTCACAAAGTGTGATAAGCTGTTCTTTTTTTTTTCTCTAAAGATTTTTCAATAACATATCAAAAAATAAAAAATATTTCACCGTTTGTTCTTTTTTAATCAGCAATTTTACGAAAAATTGCATTTTGAAAACAAAAGTTTTTTACCTTTTTTAAGATTGTGCCGCCACTGAGAGTAACGTAAATAAAATATGTCAATATTTTTTAACTGCATTCAATAGCCTGGTTCTCTACCTAAAAACTAGTTTACTGGGAGTAGCTCAAATACAACAAAATAGGCAAAAAACTGATTTTAGCGAAAAATTCCTTAAATCTGAAACCTTTCAACACCTTTATCTCTGAAACCGTGGGTTGGATCAAAAAGAGGTCCATTTAAACGTTGATCAGGGAGAACAGATCTACAAAATATCAAACGCTCAGCTCATTCCAACTGAAAGTCAGTGGCAATGCTAAGTAAGCAGGGTCTTTTGTTGGTGGTGTGTTGGCCATGTAACAACAAAGATCGATCATTAATACAATGAATAATGGGGAGCTCCATTTCTAATAATTTTAATTCGCGAAGCTTGACCGTTTTTTTTTCGACATATTGGTAATGGAGACTAAGACCAGTTTAAGAAAGGCTGACCAAATTTCTTTTTCCCCAAAAGAGTATAATCTAAAAAAATATGGACTAATTAAGAAAAAACCATTTTCTTTTAGGTATTAATATGTAAATATACCATATTAATAAGGTAAGCGAACATAGCGTAAACTATCGCTATATCTGCACTTTTCATGAGAAATTTTTTAATGAAAAATAGTGAACTCTCGCCAAAACATTCACATTTAGGTAATTCTCAGAAAGTTCTAAGGGAATGATCAAAAACTAATATGAGTAATATGAGCAAATTATTTTGTCTCACTTATTTACACAAATAACGTGATGATGCTAATATTTGGATATCGTCCTTTGGAAATTTTTATTCTCTAGAATTGCCTGATTTTTTTATATATTGAAGTACTCGTCCTAAGATAATTTTTGTTTCATTGCGCCAACTTTCTATTCCTCCCAAAAGTACCCGAAAAGAGACGTCAAAATCGTCGATTTCGCACTTTTTAGCAATTTTAGAATTATTGTACTGATCTTATTTGCAAACCGACCAAAATCTAATTTTCTTTTTTCCATTTGCCATAACTCTTTTTTTAAAAATAAAGTTATTCTTAACGATATGTTAAACTTTATTATTTCTTATCTGATTTAAACGAAACTTTCTCTAAATTATAAAACATTTCCAAGACACTTAACTGACAGATCTCAGTCTTTATCTGTCGTCGGCCATATTGAACTTTGTTATTTTTTGTCCGATCAAAACGACCTCTACTACAGGCGAGATATCGTATGCCTGATGACGCCATAATGGCGTCGGCTGCCGCCTACTCAGTGCTTTGTTTACATTCGGTGAAGAAGGTTTTATTTTTCATTTTTAGCGGTTAATTTTTCATCTAAATATTATTAAAACCTTACAGTTTCTTAAATGTTTAAATAACAGGTAACTTATTATTTTTGTATCAAAATTTGCGAAAAAGCCTGTGTTTTTTGTGGTAAATAGGTTCTGAGATTTTATCAAATGCCTGGTCGCGTCGTGTATTAAGAGGGTAATGAACAATTTTTCGCCGGTATAAATAGGCAATTTGTTCGAATAGGAGCATAAAATTTCGAGATTTTTTGTTTATAGGTACCTATGTGTTATTTTGTAACAAGCGAATTTGGTATAAATATTTTACGTTTTGTTTTTAAAAATGCCTACTTCTTGTTGTGTGCCGAATTGCAAGAGCCATTACAAAAATAATGGACCAAATATATCTGTATTTCAATTTCAAAATAGTGCTGAACTATCAGAAAAAAACGATGATTTTACAAAACCTGTTTTAACCGGTTAGTAATAGGCCACTTAACATCACCCTGGCTGTGAACAGCCTCAAAAGTGCTGCAGTCAAAAAGTGAGGTTAAGACGACAAAATATTTTTTTTTAATCTTAACGGTTTGACCTACAATAATGAAATTTGCTACTCATATTGGCCTTCTGCCCAGATTGTATTGTCAAATTTAAAAAATTACATTTAGTGCATCTAGGGGCCGGTAGAAGGCGCAATGTGTTTTTAGATTTTTCCATGTATCTCCCGAACGACTCATCCTGCACACTTGAAACTATGTGGTTTTGTAGCATAATCTATTAGCAATCAGCCTGATATCACAAAAAAAAATTTGAGCCTGTGCGCGGAGGGCCATGAACAGACGCCATTTTTTTGACAATTTCAAAAAAAAAATGTATTTACGCAAACTTAACTTAAGGACATCGAAAACTTATATAAATCGGTTACTTATAGACCACTCAATATTTCGCCACCTATGAATAGCCTCAAAAAAGTCCAAAAGTGAGGTTAGTGTGACAAAATATTTTTTTAAACCTTAACGGTGTGACCTACGATGATGACATTTGGTAATCATATTGGCCTTCGGACCAGATTGTATTATAAAAATAAAAAATATATATTTACTGCCTCTAGGAGCCGGTAGGGGGCGAAATGTGGTTTTAGATTTTTCCCTGTAACGACTTATCCTGACCACTTGAAACTATGTGGTTTTGTAGTACATACTATTACCAATTAGCCCGATATCACAAAAAATGTTTTAGCCTGTGAGCAGAGGGCCCTGAACAGACGCCATTTTCTTGACAATTTCGAAAAAAAAAATCTATTTACGCAAGAAATCAAAACCACATTTCGCCCTCTACCGGCTCCTAAAGGCACTAAATGTTATTTTTTATTTATATAATACAATCGGGACCGAAGGCCAATATGATTACCAAATGTTATCATCGTAGGTCAAACCGTTAAGATTTAAAAAAATATTTTGTCACACTAACGTCACTTTTGGACTGCAACATTTTTAAGGCTATTCATAGGTAGAGAAATATTGAGTGGTCTATAAGTAACCGATTTATATAAATTTTCGATGCCCTTAAGTTAAGTTTGCGTAAATAGATTTTTTTTTCGAAATTATCAAAAAAATGGCGTCTGTTCAGGGCCCTCCGCTCATAGGCTAAAACATTTTTTTTGTGATATAGGGCTGATTAGTAATAGTATGTACTACAAAACCACATAGTTTCAACTGTGCAGGATAAGTCGTTCAGGAGATACAGGGAAAAATCTAAAAGCACATTTTGCACTCTGCCGGCCCTTAGATGCACTAGATGCCAGAAGGCCAATATGTGTACCAAATTTCATCATCGTAGGTCAAACCGTTAAAATTTAAAAAAATATTTTGTCGCCCTAACTTCACTTTTTAACTGCAGCACTTTTGAGGCTGTTCACAGGCAAGGTGATGTTAAGTGGTTTATTAGTAACCGATTCAAACAGGAATTTCGACTCTATGCCCCTCGACTACCAAACAAAAGTTCAAGTGTAAGATAAAGAAGTGACAAAAGTACTTGCTAAGTATGTGAATTGCATTTAAAAGAAAATTAAGTTGAACTTTCAACAAAATTTTTCACAAATTCTGGGGATCTTTTGGATGTTCCGCTTTTAAAGCCCCGATTAAAAAAGGTATGTATAGGTACCTGCTGTTTTTTGTTTAATTATTACACACAGGTGCTACTTATTATAATACATAAATGGTACCTACTATGAGCCACACTTGGTATACAGGGTGATTCAAAATTCCCTAGAAAGACTTTAACTGTAGGTAGAATTTGTTGTTCTAAACAAGAATTAGTAAAATATATTTTTGTAAACTCTTTCGTTTCAGAGAAATTTGCATTTAAAAATTGTTAATATTTTCTGAAAAGCAGCCTTTACTAAATGGTAGAAACATCAATTTTTGAAAACAAAACTTTGACAACTTCAAAATACTTGACAAAAACCCTAATACTTGTCATTGTCAGCCACACGTAGACCAACACCTGCTTAACTAAAAAGCCAGTTAACTCTTTTTCGATTCAGTATCCTTTAGCCTACTATAGCGGTCATATTGACACCCAACTGACAGAAAATCCATGTTCTACCTGTCACTTTGGTTATACAAATGGCGGCAATATTTGGCTAAAGGGCACTGAAGAGATTCTTTAACTGGCTTTTTATTTGAGAACGGTGTTGCGTAGACTTGATTGGTAAATTATTTTAAAAGCAATTCTCAAAAAAATACAAAAATTTAACTCCTAAATTCAGAGAAAAAAAAATATGAAATTTAAACAAAATAATCAACTTTTCTTAGATTAATATTATCTAACCACTGTTCAAATCTTTCTAGGGAATTTTGAACCCTGTATAAATATCCCAAAAAAATCAATAAGAAATATGAATTTGATACATTTGTGGCACACAAGGGATACATATGAGATTTAGAATATTATTATTTAATTTCCAACAAGATGTACTTACCTATGCTATTGTATATTTGCATTATAGGTTTGCACTGTATAGTACCTATATTATAATTTGAAAAGCTATTTTCACTTAAATCTAGAACTTGTCTAGTGTAACCATTTATAGTATTTTTCAGAATCGGTACTGTACCCTTTTTTAGAGCTTTGTACTCTATGTCTATTAGCTTAGAACTATACTCTTTTTCCCAATAGCACAGAAATAGTCCTGGAAATGGTGAAATTTTCAAACCAAAATAAGAAATTCACATCCAACGCTAATAGGGCACATGCAAGTCTAAAGATAACATTTAAAAAAATTATAAAATTTTGCGCTATTACATTATTATTTTTTACAATTTTAGTTAAATATTACACAATTTTTAGCAGCTACCAATAGCCTCGCTTATAGCATTACTCTGCCAATGCATGGGCACCGAAGCTCACACTTTTAGTATTACCTATTTTGGTCCGCGATAATGTTCCCCCTATTTTTTGATCCCCCCCTCGTCAAATGAATTTTTTTTAACCCTTACAAAAAATTTTTTGACCCCCCTTAAAAAAAAATACCTTCTCCCAAAACTTTTTTCCTAACCCGCCCTCCCCATCATATGGTATGATATGCCGCATTTTCTCTATTAAAACAGTGAATACTCTAAAAAATACCTACTTATTCAATTCTGGTAAAAGTTTATCAGTTCACAATAATTTTCCTATAAATTTGCTTATTTAACTGTGGAAAAAATTCTTGCCAAAGAAGAAATCCGGGAAAATTAAACAACAGTTACTTTGGGAAATATAAATGGAGCAGACATGACTTCATTTCTAGTTCACAATTGCAAAAGACATGAAACCATTTTCATTATTAATAGAATTTTGTTTAAATTTGCAAATTTGCTACTTAAGAATTAAGAAGAAAAAAACGACACAATTACTTCAAAAGACCTCATTATGTCCCAACTCAAAAGAATTAAACCCTCGGGATTAAAAAAAATAATAAATAGGTTTTAATTTAAATTAGTCAGTTTTATAGCAGGATTACATTTAACATTTAATTTGAAATTGATTTATATAATTTTTGTGAACTCTTAAAAAATGTTGTTAAGTATGCTTTTACTTTAATTTATTATCATATTATATTATTATTATTATTATTATTATTATTATTATTATTATTATTATTATTATTATTATTATTAGTATTATTATTATTATTATTATTATTATTGAAATACAAAAATCGTTAACATTTAATTTTGTTTTCTTTTATAACAGATCTAGAAACTGTTAAAAAATAATTTCAATTTCTTAAAATTACAAACATCCTGCCATACGCTCTTCAAACGTATCGGCTTCATGGGCGGCCATTTTGTTTTCGATAATTGGCTTTCCGTAGAGGTGGTGTTGGTCCGATTTAATCAAAACTTTTGTTGCACATAAAGCGTTTTCATTTTTGATTTGATCCAAAATTGACATATGTCAGTAGCAATCTTACAAGTGTCATATTGAACTTCGTTACATTTTGCCCGATTTAAACATAACTTTTTATACATTTTAAGGTTTTCTAACATTACTTAAAAAGGTCGTAAAATTGACATATTTCAGTAGTATTCAGGGTGTTCCAAATTCGATGCTCACCATGAGGATCTCCTAAACGGTAGGAGATACGAACAGGTTTAAATTAGGGCAAAGTTGCGCAATTTGACGATATACATTTGCGAGGTAATTTGTGTTTTAAAGCACTGGCGTTCGCGAACACTATTCTGTTAATCAAGGCTCCCCAAGAATAATTTCTGCGTACGCCACTAGTTAAAGTATTTTTGCGTCAAGGCCGGTTCTCAGTTCACCCGGTTCCCACCTACGACTTTCTCTTGAGTGCTCACTTACGCGTCACATGATGTCAATATGAAATGTTATGACAGTCATGTGACGCGTGAGCGGACACGCACGAAAAAGTCTTAGGTGGGAACCGGGTATTAGGCGTTCCCCATGTTTGCCCAACCTAATTCAAATAATACATTTTTTGAGTTCCAGATGAGGACCGGGCTTTAGTGGTCAAATATTAATTATTATCTTCCTACAACCACATATAATAATAATAATAATAATAAAGGTCTTTTATCAAAGAAAAAAAATAATTACAGGAGTATACAAAAATCAGCATATTGGACGAGATTCAGTTCATCTATTTTAAAAATAGATGTCTGTTCTTCCACCTAACCGAAAAAAAAGTAAGATAGGGAGCACAAAAAGATAGATAAGCAAATTATTGAATAATTTCCCAAGTATTAAGACTTAAACCATATTTGATTTTAAAAACTAGAGAAAAAACAGTAAAATATACATACTATTACAAGATATACTTGATATCACCTGAAACATTGGCGCTTATGTTTTTTGAGTCAAGATAACAGAGGTAAGTTTTACAAAAATAATAAAAAATTAAAAAAAAAGAAAGGTTACAGCTTGGATTATTTGGGATATTTGCTTGTTAAATAATATTTCAAGTAGCTTTTTCTTCAGGGGGATTTAGTTAAGGATGCTTGCAATCTGATATGAAAAAGATCTTTTAAACATTTCATTGGAGTGAATGCGGTCAGTCTTGCCATAAAGCAAATATTTATGTTGTGAACATCAGATCTAAAGGTTATTTTTCTGTAGAGATAATTAGGCGTCCATTTATAGGTTATTAGAATGTGGCGTATAGGACTGTACTTTCTTATACCGTGGATAAGTCTTAAACAAGAGTTTTGCAAGTTTTGAATTTTTTTAGAATATGTTTGAATAACGCACGAGCTATAAATTGTGTCGCTATAGTTGACCTGTGATAAGACAAAAGGTTCACATAGGGTAGTTTTTATTTTTTTGTTTAAAAATTCATATAGCCCCTCTGCAAACATTTAGTTATATGTTCTGTGAATCTAAGATTTTGAATCATTTTTAAACCCAAGTTTTTTACGATTTTGGAGTGTGTAAGAGGCTCCGTCCCAAGTATTTAACACGATTTGCATCCTTAGATAACGTCAAATTTCATCTGTGTGCAGAAATTTTTCCGCATGTGTATGGAAAAGTGTACGATGACGTTAACTGTCACCATACTTTTCCGCACGTGTTGTAAAGTGCTTTTCCTGACATGTGCGGTAAAGCAGTTTCATTTGATTTGTGCCAAATTAAAGACCAATTTTTACAAAAATTAGTGCAATTCATCAGTGTCCGTAGGAAAAATACCGTACACAACTTGATAGAAAGTCACTTTGTTATACTCGCGTGTTGTTTCACTCGGCTAGCGCCTTGTTTACAACATTCACACACGTTTGAAATTTGTCACTTTGGTATGTTAAGTTATTATGTAAGCGTATTTCTGAAATTCAGTGAATTAACCAGGATTACCTATCACTATAAATGCAGAAAGCATGAGGATGAGAGGAAGTACTAAAAAATACCTGCAATTTTTGAGTCATAGGCTACTCCAACACCACAAACTCCGTTGTCTCTCGCAGCTGCCACTTCTCCTGCACACCTTGTTCCATGACTAAAACAAAAAATATGTATTTTCTAAACATCCTTAAAAAACTTTCCAACACAAAATAGTAAAACATTGATTTTTTAGCGACAGATCAAAATAATTTGGCCCACTTGACGAAAAGTTACTTTGTCCCTTGTATGAACAGCTTACTTTGTCTGACGCTGAAAAATCCAGAAAATAAGAAAGATGTATTTATTCAGTGCTGCCTAGAAAAAGATGAATGATTAAAAAAAAAAGGAAGACAGTACGTCCTATGACCAACTTAACCTTTCTACTTTAGAGGGACTGGACCACTTACGTTGATATTATTATTAGATTTTTTTAAAGCATTTTTAAACGCTTTTTCGTCAAGAAGTTTTCCTGGAATATATAATATAAATAAATAAATAAAAACGCCTTTATTTTAGACTTTAGCGAAGTTCAGCTTAGGCTGTTTTCTTAACCGAGCATGTACAAATTACAAATTGAAAAAGAAAATAAAATATTTAAACAAGTTTTAAGTAAATAAAAGGAAAAAAAAAAATAAAACGATTTGTGAGATTATCAGTATAAGTAGATAACAAAGTTAACAATGTACGAAGAAATGAAAATAACACTATATAAAAAAAAATTAAAACACTTTTAGACGAATACAGATACAATTACGTTAACATTAGAGCTAGGTATTCTTTTCAAATAAAATGGACTTAAATCTACGTTTAAATTGATCACAGAAAATATCTATTAAATTGCTTATATCACTGTATTGATTCAATAGTTTCGCGGAGGTGTATGAGAAGGCATTTTGGCTCATAGATTTCCTAAGTTTTGGTATTTCAAAGCATGCATTAAAACGAGTGTTTCGCGAATGGATGTTATTTCTACGAGTTAATTTTTCGATCAGATAAGGCGAATTCTTGGTCTTTAGCAACTTCTGCAGAAAGCAGGCAAAGTGCAGCTTTTGTCGGTTGGCGATGTTCAGTCACCTTAGATCTTTAAGCTTATGACTGACATGATCCCTCTTTTTAGGACTGTATACAAACCGTATACAGGAATTCTGAACTTTCTGCAGTTTGTTTTTCGAGTCGGTATCTAAGCAGGGTCCATAAACGAAGTTGCAGTAGTTTGTATGGCATAAAACTAATGCCTCGCAGAGTTTTTTTAAGTTTTAAGTTCAGAATGTTCTTGCTCTTATAGATGTTCCGAAGGTTGTAATGGCTTGACTATGAGATATTGGCCGTACTCTTGTATTCTCCGAAAAAAATGTGTATCGATAATAACGGCGCCAATCAAGTTAGCGTGGAAAAAATGGCATTTGCAGCAGATTTTTCGCCTTTGAACTTGACCAGTGCGTCTATTCTTGAATCGAGAGAAAATTTGCTCCCAGGGAGTCAAATTCCCTCGCTACTGTGCATCTTATTGGTCCAAATCTTCGGTTTAAATCGGTTTTTCTCACTTTTGCCCGATATTGATCGAAAGTAATTCTATTATAGTATAGACCACTAGAATTATTTTCGCTTAATATCGGGAAAAAGTGAGAGAAATTCATTTAAACCGAATATTTGGACCAGAGATGCATAATAGCGAGGGAATTTGACTCCGTGGGAGCAAATTTTCTCTCGATTTAAGAATAGACGCACGGAGCAATACCTGATTTTTACAATGTAACTTGCAATGTAATATGTTTGTTCGGGTGGAATCTTGCAACTTAATTTCGACCAACTTCCCGACATCCGATCGGCTTCAAATTTGACATGCCTATATAGTTGCGGTGACAACACAAGATTATAGTGTGACCCTACTCGAAGGGGGTGGAGTTGAAATTTGGTGTGTTGGGGCACTTGGGGATGGAGAGAGACGAATTTTGAATCAAATTTTGAAAATTCACTATGGCGGATTCAAGATGGACGATTTTTGGTCATCTTTTGCTAATCAATTTTAACTAACTTACACACATTCGATTGCTTTGAAGTTTGGTATGCATTTGTAGTTCCGGTGACAATACAATAATATGTCATTATTAGGCACCTCTTCCCCATACGAGGGGAGTGGAGGGGGAAAACACCTAAGTTTGTCCGATTTCAACCAAAATAAGTATACGGGGGTTTTTGGATAAGGAATACGAATTTTAAAAATTCATTATGGCGGATTCAAAATGGACGATTTTCGGTCATGTTTTGCTAACCAATTTTAACTGAGTTATCCACAACCGATTGTGTTCAAATTTGGTATGCGTTTACAGTTTCGGTGAAAATACAATTATATCGTATTCTCAGGTACCCATCTCCCTCTAACGAGGGAAGTGAGGAGGAAAGATTTAGTTTGTTCGATTTAAATCAAAATTGGCATCAGGGGTTTTTCGAGAAGGGGATATGAATTTTTGATCAGATTTGAAAATTTCAATATGGCGGATTATATACACATAAAAATTAAAAAATAAATTTTTATTAAAACAAACTTCTTATACCATAATAAAAGCGATGGGCGCAAATTAAAAATTTTAACTTTATGGTGACAAAGAGAGAACTACAAAAGAAAAACTAAATTCTTCTTCTATTCGAATAATAGACATAATCATATAAAGAAGCTGAGAACGGGTGAGATTGCCGTGCTTGCCAAGTCTTTGAAAATGTCCTTAGGTTATAGAGTAATACAACTGTTTCTTAGGTGAATCGTCGATGTGACCGATATACGATACCTAAAGTTAAAATTTCTAATTTGCGCCCATCGCTTTTATTATGGTATAAGAAAGATCAAAAATTATTTTCTATTTTTGAGTGCATTTAATAAAAGCTTGTTCTTTAAAAGTTTTTTTAATAAAAATTTATTACATTATTTTCTTTGTTTTTCAAAGTTAATATTATTACACATTTTGCGATCCTTGGGCCATTATAAAATCTCAAGTTATATTATAGAGTAATATACCTACGGAACAGAGGCGCAAAGCGGATCGAAGTAGATTGCAGGCTCCTGCGCAAATCCTTGCGAAAAGCGTTTCTGCGCTCAAATCTGCGATCCATTTTGGCCGGCTTTGCGCCTCTTTCGTAGGTATTATTACTTTATGGTTATGTGCTTTTACCTTATATGAGATGAACAAAATATTACCCTGTGTATTATTATTATATGGGCTGCGTGTTAAGACAGGATGTAATAAACTGCAAAAAAGTGCATAAAAAGTATAAGTTTAAAAATAAGTTTAAATTGGGTCATGTTGTGTACAGGGTGATCGGTTATAACTGTTTCCTGGGATAAATTTTGGTCTGGCAAAAACTGTATTATAAAAGACATTTTATTAAAACCCAGAAATCATTAATTCAAATTAATCAGTTTCAATAGTATACGGGGTGTGCCCACAAGTTGTGTTTTTTCTTATGGATCATCCTAATTATTTCTTTATTTTCAAAATCTCTGAAAAATTAGATTTTAAAAAATACCATATAGTTTAGGTATGATTGTAACTGTTTTTGAGAAATTTTAAAATATTAAAGAAATTGTATCATTGTATTACAATAAAACCTGAGTAGGTAATAATTTAATTAATTTATAATAATTTGATACCGCTTCTACTCAACGGTTCTAAAACAATGACGTCATATATTCTTTCAAAAGAAATATTTGATTTTACTCATATACTACACTATAATTTTGCAATATTTTAAAGGTTATGTTTGCAACCAAAGTACCAAACCAACCTCTCAGGCTGGTTCTAAAATTTCATAACCGGGTTGCAACTAGGACGGTGTTAAATCGAAAGGACCGGATCCAGTTCTGGTTTAACCAGAATCAGGACCAAATGTAAATCGAAAATTCTTTCTTTCTTGTATTATTATTCAGTATAATCAATACAAATACCAATATAATCAATATAATTTAATTTGAAATTTCTTGAAAACGGTTATAATATTTGGTGTTTTTATTTTTTTGGGAAATTTGAAAATGAAAAAATAAATAGGGTGATCCATAAAAACACAATATAACTTATGTTACACCCTGTATAATATTTGAACTGATTAATTTTAATTCATGATTTTTCGGTATCTATAAAATGTCGTTTAATATAGTTTTTCTTTGACCAGTTTTAACCGATCACCAGGTACATAATCGGTTATCACGTTCAGACCCACATGTCTCACTTAGTCTAGTAGATTATTTCTTTCGACATTTAAAGGAAAGCACATATGGGAAGAAAAATTTCATTTAAAATTTTATTTTACCCAAATACATTGTGATTGTCCTACGTTCAATTCAATGTAGTTAAGAACGTTAAAAGTAGCAAAAAATACAGAAGAAAGAAAAACATATAAATTTCATTAGCTACCAAAACTACAAAATAAATTCGAAAATCAACAATATCAGTAATTTTGGAGTCCATTTAATATAAATGGCGTCAGCAGGCCTCCATAATTAACCTTCAAAAAATCTTGTGGAATAATAATTAATTCCTCATCGTAAATAAAATAAGTTATCTGACTAACTTTACGCTATTACCGATTTTGTTGAAAATGTAACCGTGTTTCGCTAGCTGCTACGTTTCGCGTGAGTTATATTTTTATTTTTCTGTTTACCCAAGTACAGAAAAAAATTGGGTAATTCTCTATCTCTATAGTTTGTAGAAAAAATACATTATTAGAGAAACGTATTTCATAGAAATGAACAAGGGAGAAACTTTGTAGAAATTGAACTTTGGAGAAATGTAGAAATTGGTAAGGCGAAAAACTGTTATGTGCCTGACAGCTGTTTGTATGTGCCCTTAGAATAACAAAAAGCGTAGATCAAGTTATTTTTTTTCTAAACCAACCCAAATCAACTCAGATCAATCCAACAAAAAACCAACCAACTCAAAGCAACTCACCACTTCTTTAAATTAAGCATAAAAAAATAAAAATCAAAAATTTATTTTCTACGCCTTTTTATGTTCTACGCTCCACTGAACTTCAAACTTTCGATAACTCCCAAGTTTTGTTTGCCATTAAAAAGTTAAAAGTTGGCATAGATATATTTTTTCTCGTTCCTTATATTATGTTACTAATTTTTTAATTTTTTAATTCTTTCTTGCTTTTTTAACTCACACGTTTGTTTTCCAATACTCTTTTGTAGGTGTATGCATTGGTAAAAAAAGGTAAACGCTGATACGTTGATTTTCTATGGCTAAAGACTCTTAGTAACACATACTTTCACAATGGAAATCTAACGTAAGTAGTATTTTCAGTTTTTTTTCATGCCATTCAATAATGCATGACAATTCGGTAAGCACTGTAAAAGTAGCGTAAATAACATATATAGCGAATCTCCATGGCATACGGTCATAAGATAAAACTGATTATTATTTAATAATAAAACGTTGAGGAAAGGCAAACATTTAATAAAAAAATTTAAGTATATTTAATAAAATAATTTAAGAACATTTAATAAAAATAAATAAAAAATGCACTAAATACAAATAACTAATTCCCTTAAAATTATTTGCAGCGTATTTTAAATACTAAAAAAGGTAACTTGAAATGAGTTGAGTGCCATACAAACTATAATAAATAGGGACATCGGACATTCGTTATGGGACGGCGGCGGCGCGGCGCGGCGCTTTCTTGGTTGCTGCGGCTATCAACAACCTACGTTTGGGCTATCCAGCTAGAGCTTTTTTGATCGGGGCGTTGTCAAAATAATGTTGAATTTAATAAAGTATGGTATTAGGGACTTATCGGTACATAAAGTCCGTATAGCCTGACAGTTCTGCACGAAGGTTGAAATGTTGCTGTCATTCTTGTAATGTAAACATGTCATCTAAACAAGCTCATATTGTGCCATTCTTAAAGTTGACAAATTAAAATTAATGCGGTGCTTTATTAAAGGCAGGCACAAACATTATGACTTCGTGCGTAATTGTCAAAAATAGTGTCGTTTTTATTAAAGACAGGCTATGCCGACTTTATGTACCGATAAGTCGCTATTAACTTTAATTTGTCAACTTTATCGATAGAACAATATGAGCTTGTATAGATGACATGTTTAAAAGACAAAAATGTCAAAAATCTTTTAGTCTTCGTGTGGAACTGTCTAAAATAGTGCCGAGCCAGGCTATGTCGACTTTAGATAACGATAGGGCCGCCCGTGCCTATAAGTCCCTATAATGAACGTAGGTAACTATCTAAAGTCTAAAAAAATGCTGCTCTATACTGCCAGAGTCCAGACGAAGTTTTATTTTATTATGCCTTAAATAATTTCTTCTTCGGCCCAAATAGGGACTTATCGGTACATAAAGTCGGCATAACCTGACTTGGCACTATATCTGACAGTTCCGCACGAAGGTTGAAAGGTTTCTGACATTATCATATAATCATGTCATCTAAACATGCGCATATTGTGCCTTTCTTAAAGTTGAAAAATTAGAGTTAATGCCGTCCTTTATTAAAGGCAGGCACAAACATTACGAAAGTCGACATTATTCTGATAACAAAGATGACATATTTAGACAACAACAATGTCAGAATCCTTTTAAACTTCGTGCGGAATTGTCAAAAATAGTGCCGTCTTTATAAAGTAAGGCTATGCCGACTTTATGTACCGATAAGTCTCTATCATCTACAGACGTTTCACATTCTGCTAGCTCAAGCCAGAAGAAACGTCTAAATGCCGGCATTTTGCTTACTAGCAAATCAATTATTTTTTGTTTATTTTTGTTGCTATTCCTCTAGGGAAACTGTAAACCTCTTTTATGTTTGTTTAGTCGTCTTAAAATCTTCGTCGTTTAAGTCAAATTTTAAATTTAAAATCTAATAATCCTTTTTCAAATTTCACTTCAACAATTTCTTGAATATATGGTACAATAGTATCTTCTTTTGGTTTTCTTTGGCGAATAACATTTTTAATATCAAAAAAATCTCGAGTTTGTAAATTAACAAAAATATTTAATACCATAAATATAAATATTAAATAGCAATACTGCGCATGGCATCATAACGTATGTTTAGGCGCGCTTTGTAATGTCATGTTTTTTTGGGGCATCTATGCAATGGAAAAGAAGCGTATATGTTATTTACGTCTTTTTTCATTGGAAAAAGGTAGCGGTATGTTAAGGTGGTACCAGGGAAAAATAGCGTGTATATTTATTTCCATTGAAAAGGTGGATATAAAGCCTTAAGAAAAAAAAATGGGGAAGACGCGTAATAGACGATACGTTGTTAAGTTTCGATGACGAAATAACTTATACAGCATTTACTTTTATTTTACACGGGAAAAGTTAAACAAAGTACATGCGTATGAGGCTTATACTTTCCCTTCCATTGTTTTTTTTTATAAAATTTTGTTTATACGTTAATTTGTAACTGCAAATTATACAAAAATAAAAAAGCTACCGAAAAGTTAAGAATACCATTTAAAACAGCTTAAAAAGTTACACCGTATAAGTTGAAAAACCACAAATGTCAAATTTTATGATACGTTACTTTTCCATCTTAGGGCAGTCCATACAACCTTCAAAATATCTTCTGGGATAATTAGTACTTACAAATACAATTTTGCAATTTTTTTACTGAATTTAATTTTACTACCTAAATTTTTATTTGACTTTCTAAAATTTACATTTTCAAATATCCAGGATGGCGGGCAGTAGATATATAAATCAAAAACTGGGTTGGTTAAAAATTTGGGTAATAAAGCTGATTATATGTTACGCAAAATGAAGGACCACTCATAAAAATCGGATTTTTCATAAGAAAGTGTCAAATTACGGGTAAAATTTCTGTTCGGGTAAATCTGTTTTTTTTATTTTTTTTTAAAGCCTTTCGAAAAAACATAAAAAAAACCGTATCACATAGGGGAAATCTGATACAAAAATATGATAAAGGTTTTACAATCTAGGCAACCCCCTTATTGTAAAAGTAATAACGAAACCTTACAGAAATTCACCGTTTTGCAGAAAACTTAAAAAAACCGTAGGACACAAAAGAAATTTAATTTAAAAAAAATATGACTCAACCCAACCTAACACAGAACAACACGACTCAATTCAACCCGCCCCAACCCATTTTTAGTAAAATATAAAAAATTAAAATTTTTAATTTTTAACTTATTTTCGCAAACTTTAATAGTAAACTAAATAAATATAGATAAAATAGTAAACTAAAAATTACAAATATTTGGCAGACAAATGGCCAAGCTTTTTGTTTGTTTGCTTTTGCCTTAAATTAAAAAGACAGTGATACAATAATAGCTTATTCACTAGAGCACTGTGAAAAATCTTCTCAAATTACTCTCATTGGAAAAAAAAATCCTTGACTTTCCCTGACCTATCGAAACATTCCCTGACCATTTTCAAATTCCCTGACTTTTCCCTGAATTTTCAGGTTTTTCCAGGTTGTGGACACCCTGATAACCTCAAAAACCCACAGAACAAAACCAGATTTTTAAGGTGCCAAAATCAAACGCCCCTGGGACCCAATTCTTGAAAAAAATTCCAACACGGATTTCGCAGAACGTATACGGATTTCTAAAATTTCAATTCTTGAACGTTCTTATACGACTTTTTCGCTCGGAGTTTGAGTCGAGTAGCCCGAGCCACTCGGAAAGAGAATTTCACATACGAATCTCTAACTCAACTTTTTGCGTGTTTATTTGAAATTCGATTTTTTAACTTCTGTGTGGTGTTCGTGAATCTTTTTACGGGTAAATAGGGACGATATATAGCGCGCTACCCTTAGTAACACAAAACATTCCAAGGACATACCAGAACTTATGATTTGGGATATTACAAACGTCCCGGGGATGTCCTAAATGTCGCATAGAAGTCCCATTTAGGGCTGATTAAGGTCCCGTGTCCGAACAACTGATCTCCCATGCACATCCTGCACGGATAACCCAGGGACGTCCGAGCCGACATCTCAGAGACGCCCGAACCGGACCTACAAAGGATGTCCTTAAAGATGACCTTTTGGGACTTCCAACAAGTCCCATTTAGATCCAATAACGTCATTCTTATTCTAAAGAAAAACATTTTCCTCGTTTATTAAGTAAAACATTTTATTTACATTTTTTTTATTTTAATTATAACGTATAGAATAAAGCTTCACGTTAAAAATCTAGTTCAAGTCAAGAAAACGGAATATTTTGACTGGCAGGCACCATATCGTATTATTGCCATTACATATCCTTTTGTTTATCTGTATTCTTCTTAACTTTCTGTCTATCTGCATCTTCTTCTAGTTTGCTATAGATGTCGTTGAAAAAGAATTTAAAATATTATCATTAAACAGCATTTGGTTCTTAAATAATAGTTTAAGAGGCTTTATAGTTTGATATATAGTGGGTGAGGCTCTAAACTTTTAATATAATTTTAACGGACGTTAATTTAACTACAGGCAAAACTTTATTTAAAACGGTACTTACCACCGAAATAATAAAAATTGCACCACAACTCCGAGAAATTCTTCACTATGTACCTTTTGTGATTGCACGCAAAAAAAATGCGCGTCACACTTGACACTTTTCATGTGCTTGTCATCTCCCCGCCAAATTTTTCAACGGCCCGTTGGCCAAAATAGTCCAAGAGCAACGTTGCCATGTCGCATAGTCATCTTTCGAGTGGCGTTCCAGAATAGATATTTTTTCGACCACTCAAAACAACGGTCGAATTTTAGTCGTATACGACGAAAAATTCGAGTGATTCAAGCAGCGGCGTAGCAACATGACTTGGGGCCCCGAGTCAAGGACAATTTATGGCCCCCCTAATAATGTATAAATGTAAATAAATAATTAGGTACCTAAAGTTGTGTTTTATTCAAGTAGGTAAGTAAAATGCTACCAAACGTTGGTATTTTTTTTATTGTAAAAAAAATAAATATATATTTTAGTTTGGTAACAATGGTAACTTAACATACTATTAGATATATAATATTGCTATTTATTTTATTTACCGCATTTTATTGTTAACATTATCTCCAACAGTGTTTAGTAATTTAAAAGTCCCTTTTCCTCGCTTTTTCATTGGCAAATTCTTTTATTAGAGTTGTCCCTTTCGTAAGCAACTTTCGTTTCAATTGAAGCTGCTTAATCTACTTTGAACCATTTGTGATCTTAAGTAATCTTTAAATAGTTTTAATTTACCAAACGTCCTCTCAAGAGTTAATACTGTTGCAGGTAATGTTAAAAACAATAAAAATGCGGTAAATATGTGAACAAAGTTTCTTTCTGGAACTCCGTATGAATACAATAATGAATGCTTTATTCAAAATCCAAACTAAAAATAATTACAATTAATATAAAATCTAATTAAATAAATAACATCTGACTAAATAAATAAATAAGTAAAATAAAATAAAAATAAAAATTTAAGAAATATGAATAAAGTAGGAAGGGATTGCTACTAAAGCAGTACTTCTGCTAGCGCGTAGCTTTTCCCACTTTCTTCATTATATACTCTTAGCGCAATATAAATATGTTATTTATGCTTAATAATTACTATACCTACTAATGCTAGATAATTTGTTAAGATTTAGTTTATATGTAAAAAAAGTCTAAAAGAAAAAAGAACTCTAATGGATTTATTTTAGTCGAATTAAAATTAGAATAAGTGACTCTGCTTGTTTAAGCTTTTTGGTATTTTTGAATAGTTTTCTTTACGAAAAACAGGATTTAAGGCTTTCATAATTAATTGATGTTATAAATGTTTTATACATTTTTTATTTTTGTAATTTTGACAGATTGACGTTTTTTGATTGGCAGTTAAAAGGTTAAATATTTTTGGTGCCATGTAGGTTATACACTTCTGAGTTAATCTTTTATGTTTCTTTGGTATCTCAGCGTCGGAGGCATCGCTCAGCGATATTTTACGTTACCTGTCGGGTTCTATATTGGTTGGAGTTTATGATGCGTATAGTGTCAGGATACTTTTGTATATATCGTAAGACTTTACTTGCATATAACTGTCTTAATCTAAGTACTGGGAAGTCTTGAAAACGTTGATCTGATTGATTTTTTTGCAAAATTATTTTTATACATCTTTTTTGCACTACTTCTAAATTGTTAAGAGACGCGTCGTAACTACTTCCACAGATGAGTATGCCGTACTGAAGTAGTGATTTAAAAATTGCATGATATACCGTTTTAAGGTTTGAGATATTTGGGATGTTACGAAGTTTTTTGAACATAAAATTTATTTTTCTAAGCTTTGAAGCTAGTTTGTCAGCGTGCTCTTTAAAATTGAGTCGACTGTCCAATGTTAAGCCCAAATACTTAAGGCTGTCAACTACCTCAATATTTTAGAGCAATGACAATCTTGTTCGTTATTACACTCGTGTATATTCAGGCTTTTAAAATTAGGGTTTTTCCTTTCGTTAATAAAAAAGGATAGAAATTTAGTTTTATCACAATTTAAGCTAAGGACATTTAGGTTAAGCCAGTTTTTTACCCACTTAAAAGCTCGTTTGCCTTTGGTTTTTACTTCTTCCCAAGATGATACTTTTATGAACAATCCTTTATCATCAGCAAATGCTACCGAAAGAAAATCCTGGTCATGGTCTAGAAGGTCATTTATGTAAAGTAGAAAAAATATCGGTCCAAGTACTGGGCCCCGAGGTACACCACACTTTACGACATATTAGGTCAGAAAAATCGCTAGTCGTTATCGACATACTGTTATTTAGATCGAATTTTATAAGTGATAAAAGATGATTATAGAAGACTCTATAATTTCAGAATATTTTTTATAAAAGTGTTTACACTATTGTAGAAGAATTTCTTCAGTAGAACTTGTAATGGTTGTGGGAACCAAAAAATCTAAATAATCGCATAACGTCATACCTCTGAATCGATTCTCAATCTGATCTGTAACCTGATTAATAAAATAAAAATTGGGTATAAGAGTTGTGATGTTAGGTTGGGTTAAAAATGGGAAAAGAGCAGGCGTAATAAAATTAACAACGGGTTTTAGATTATTTAGTAAAATAAATAAACAATTTTATTTACTGGAAGTACTGACTGGGCAGTGGGCCCCCATGCATCGCCGGGCCCCGAGGCTTTGCCTCGGGTTGCTCCATGATAGCTACGCCTTGGGTCCCAGGTATTTTTTATCTGGCCCTTTTGTCCTTCAGTAGTCTATCGACTAGGGCGTGAATGGAGGGGTAGGACCAAGTTACCTTTTACACTCTTCCCTAGTGTTTTTAGCCCATAACATAAAGTTTTATCCAAAGCCAAACACTTTTTTAGAAAAACTGGTTTTAGGGCTGCACGGGGTTTGAACTCAGGCCACTAAGATAATTTAATTTTTACATTAAAAATTTGACCGGCAGTTAGCTACTGAAAACGTCGGAATACACTCGATCACTCTGTGGCGTATATTAGTTCTATTTCGCCTGTGCAACAAATTCTCTATTTACGCAATATTGTGTTACGAATCCGCCGTTTTCTCTGCAAGTGAAGCTAGTGGATTGGGAGATACTGATACCTCTAAGAAACCGAAGAAGAGAAAAGAGGTAAGTTTTCCCAATCAATCGCACACTAAACTTAAATTTATAAAAATCTATTATAGCGCGCTCTCGCTATGGAAGAGATAGTACAGAGGTGTTTAAAGTCACTAAACAAAATTTTTGATTCAAACTTTAAAAAAAATTAAATGGTGGATTTTCTTATTCATAATTCGATTTGTCTCAAATTTAAAATATTGGAAATATTTTGGACTCGAACTTAAAAAATTTTAAATGGCGGACTTTCTTATATATAAACATATTTGTCTCCATCTTCAAACTTTTCGGTGTTTAAGGTCACTTAATACAATTTTTGACTCAAATTAAAAAAATTGAAAATGGCAGATCCGAAATGGCGCACTTTCTTATTTATGAATCAATTTGGCTCAAAGTTGAAAGTTTGCGGTATTCAGTGGCGTAACAACAGGCCAGCGGGCCCTGGTTCGAAGCAAAATCGACGGGCTCCCCATTCGGCACTCGTTCCTTTTTTCACCAATTTTTTTTTTATGTTTATTTGAAAACCTTGCTCGGAAAAAAAAAGACTACGACAAAGTACACGTAATTTTAACTAGTATTTTATTCTTATTTTTCTTACCAACATATTGACATAGAATAAACTACCTACTTAAAACTAACAGAACTAGATAAAACATTTTATGAAACTATTTTATGAACGAACATGTTAAAAACTAAAAATCAAAAATTACAAAAATATAAATAGCGCGTCCACTAAAATGCTACTTTTCTAGATTTAGCGGAGGCAAATATGTAATTATTCCCGAGCGGGCAACTGTATTTTCAATGGAGAGCACTTCCTAAGACTATAGCCGATTTTGACACATCGTGTTTCTTAAATATGTTTTTTATACCTTCATCAAGAGCATAATTTTAGTAACTGTCTGCAGATAACTAAAGCATGGCTTTTTTGTTTACCGATGCAAAAATCTTTTTTTTATACCTTCACGGGTTCAAAAAAGATTTCTGTCCGTTTTTTACCCAAAATTAAAGAGAAATAGCGGAAAATAGAAATATTGAAAAAATCTAATTGTTCTTGCCTAAAAATTAAGCCATTTCCGCCAGTTTTCACCAAGTACTCTTCGTTCGAGATTTTTAAAAGTATTTTCCTGTTTTTCTTGGATTTTTCGATAAGTAAGTAAGTAAGTAAGCTGCGCTTGTTATTTTAACCAGCGCTTGTAAAAAAAGTACTATTTTAGCCACTAGTTGTGAAAGCTCCTATTTTTTTATCACGGGTGCAAAAAAATATTTCTTTCCGGTTTTTACCCAAAATTAAAGAGAAATAGCAGGAAATAGTAATATTAAAAAAATCTAATTATTCTTGCTGAAAAATTAAGCCATTTGCGCCAGTTTTCACCAAGTATTTACGAAAAAATCATTTAAAAACATCGTCAAAATATCAAACTGTCCAAGATTAAAATGTCGCAACAATGAACGTCAGCACCGAGTAAAAAGGCACATCGCTATGGAAACCATTGTTATTTCATTTACCAGCCGCAGCCGCCTTGATTTATAGTGTAAAGAGGGTGTGTTGCGAGAAGTGCTCTTCGTTCGAGATTTCTAAAAGTATTTTTCTGTTTTTTTTGGATTTTCTGATAAAGGTATTAAAAAAATAGTGTAAACAACGCGCGGCTAGAATGTGTTTTTTTTTATTCGCGTTTTTAAATACCTCGATGCTCGCTGCGCTCGTTATTTAAACCGACGCTTGTAAAAAAGCACTATTTTATCCACTAGTTATGAAAGCTACTATTTAGTGTTATTATTTCATGAAAGCTAGAACAGCATGAGTAATTGTCGATTAGAATAAATTTTGGCAAATCTTTTACTGACCTAATATTTTTAAGTTTATTAGAAAAACATTTCCCAAATGCTAATAGTTGATAAGAAAGTCCACTATAGCTAACAAATATAATTATTAGTAGTAGTATGGGGAGGGCCAGTGGGCCTGGCAATTAGGCCTCTTCATGGGCCCTTTCTGCCATACGCCGTTCCTTACCCCTATGCCCCTACTTCCGCTGCAAGTCTCTCTCCGGGCCTCTCTGCCTTCTTTACGAAGTTCAGTCCATTTGAGCGAGTGCAGCTCTTCTTCCTCTATCGTGGGAAATCTTCACTTCAGCTGCCTTGGTCTGGCATATGTACTGCACTCTGCTATTAAGTACTGCCTGCTGCTCTTCGAGCCTGCAAGCAGGACGCACGAGATTTCCTGCTACTCTCATTTGCGTCAGATTTTTGTTCAGCCGTTTGTGCCCAGTCAGCATCGCTGTCAGCAGTCCAATGTCCTTTCGGGTTCTGCCTAAGAGCCATTTAGTTCTGCACTTTGACTCTTGCCTTCAGAACGTCTTCCGTTCATTGTTCGCCCATTTGTTGAGCTCTTCTATACCTGTTTCCTTGTTATTCCCAGAAGAGGTTCCGGTCCAATTTATTGGGTTTCGACCCCTAGTCTCGGGAAGTTCGTCCGCTTTCTCGTTCCCTGATATTCCCTCATGACCTGTGACCCACATCAGTGTTACCCTCTTGTCTTGAGCCAGTGTTTGCAGTGCTTCAGCGCACTCCTCCACCAGACTACTGACTATTTTTAACAACCAATATAATTAACGAGTGTAATAACCAATGGTGCGATTGTTTTTAGGTCTAAAATAAAAATATCGTGAACCCACTTTAGTCCATCAAAAATTAAAAAAAAACTAACACCCAACCTGAAAACCACCCATTTGGTCCACCCAACGCACAAAATGTATTTTTAAAAGTACATAATAGCTCAACTCACCCTTATTTCGCTATTTTCGCTCGTTCAAAAAGGCACTTTCACTGGAGCGCTCCTTCTCGTGTGCCGGCGTGCGTCGAATAGGCTGAGGTTAGACATCTGTCAAATAACCTCAGAAAAAACCCAGGTTGGTTGAGCACAACAAAACAATTGGTTAAGGAAAAAAAATTACCCTTGTTTACAATTTACAACAATTATGAACGTAAATGAACATCAAACATTTCCGCCCACTTAAAATTAGGTAATAATTTTAGCCCCAAACAAAAAAAAATAATTCCCATGAAAGAAGATACTTAAACACCCAAAAAAAAAAAAAATGTTTTGCAATTGTTGCAGCAAAGTTTTGACAATCGCACATTTCTAAAGATCACCAAAAAAAAAAAAAAATAGATGTATTCAAAATCACACACACAAACAAATTGTAGTCAGCCTGTAACTCTATAGTAAGGGTAGCGGGCAAATCTTCACCAACGGTCTGTCAAAAGTGCCCTTGGCTGTCTTAATTTTAACTATTCGTGGAACCCCATCAGGGCTAGGGTAAATTTTAATAATACGTGCCAGGGTCCAGCGCAGTGGTGGAGTATTCTCATCTTTTACCACGACTAAAGTGTCTAATTGTGGAGGTTTTTCTGGAGTATTCCATTTTTCACGTGTTTGAAGTTGGTGGAGATATTCCATCTGCCATCTCTGCCAAAAGCTTTGATGTAGTTGTTGTACCAACTGCCAACGACTCAAACGTCCAACCTTGATGCCTGATAAATCTTCATCAGGGGGCGCCGTTAAAGGCTCGAGGGTCAAGAAATGTCCAGGTGTCAAACATGAAAGGTCGTTTGGGTCTGGACTAAGACTACACAATGGACGAGAGTTTAATATGGCTTCTATTTGAACTAATACAGTGTATAGTTCTTCAAAGCTCAAAATTTGATCGCCGACTAGACGAAGCAAATGCGACTTGGTCGACTTGACACCAGCCTCGTGCAGCCCGCCAAAATGCGGAGCTCCGGGGGGGTTGAAATTCCATTTTATTGCCAAGCATTCACTAGCCTTTCGACAATAAGAATCTAATAGGTTTCTAGACCCAATAAAATTGGTCCCCCGATCACTATAAAGCTCAGAACATCGACCACGACGAGCGACGAAGCGACGTAGTGCGGCCAAAAAAGCGCCTGCCGTCAGGTCTGACACTAATTCCAAATGTACGGCCTTGGTAGGCAAACACACAAAGACACATCCATACGCCTTTTGTGACCTTACACCTCTGGCTCTACTAAGAACAATATGAAAGGGCCCCATATAATCTACTGCACTATGAGAAAACGGTTTGACTTGGGAAATTCGAGCCTTAGGTAAGTTTCCCATATACGGAGAAAAAGGCACCGGATTAACACGGTAACATTTAATGCATCTTGACAACACACTATGAATCGCACGCTTTGCTGAGAGAATCCAAAATCTTTGCATCACTAGGTAATGCATCATTCTGGGTCCAGGATGATTATTTTCCTGATGAATTTGCTCTATTATTAAAATAGTTAATCTATGGTTTCTAGGCATCAACATAGGGTGTTTAGTCTCGTAAGACAAATCATCACTATGACGAAGCCGTCCGCCCACTCTGACGACACCGACACTATCAATAAACAGAGCTAATTTTCTCAACGGTTTGGAATATGACTCATTCCTTGTCAATTTTGATATATCAGCACCAAAACACTCCTGTTGCACGTGTCTCACAAGCACAACCAATCCCCTGTGTAACTCTTCAAAACACAAAGCCTTTGAGTCGAATATGGCCTTTAAATGAAAGCGACGGAACGGTCGCAATAAATATGCAATAAGTCGTTGTATTTTGTGCAAAGAAGAAAAACGAGTCATCAGCTCATCAAGTACATTGGGAAATATCTCTGTGACAAAAATTTTAATCTTTTGTTCAGCACAAATTTCAGCACTATCACAATCATTAAGTTCAGATGTAGGCCACAAATCTGAAGGCCAATGCAACCACGGTGGTCCATGAAACCACAACGAATGATTCACAAATTCATTAGGGAGTAAACCACGAGAGAGACAATCAGCGGGGTTGATTTTTCCCTCAACATGATTCCAGCAACTGGGAGCGAGTACTTCTTGGATTTGGGTAACTCGATTGGCGACAAATACCTTTAACTGAGATGGATGATCCTTTATCCACGCCAACGCAACTGTTGAATCGGACCATGCAAAGATACTGTCAATTTTGACGTCACGCAAATTATCTAGGACAAAATGCATAAGATTACTCAATAAATGAGCAGCACAAAGTTCGAGACGGGGCACTGATATTGTCTTAAGAGGAGCCACTTTACTTTTGGCACACACAAGATGCACTGACACATTTCCAACAGAATTAATTTGCCTCAAAAATACCATACCCCCATAACCAAGCATAGACGCATCACAGAAACCGTGCAGGTCAGTCTGAACCACATCATCTATAGTTACACGTCTAGGTATAGATATCATTGATAAAATAGGCAACTGACTCACATAAGAAGTCCACTGGTCAACAATTTCTTTGTCCGGGACATCATCAAAGTTCAACTCTTGCAACCATAACTTTTGAATTAAGGATTTAGCCACAAAGACAACGGGCGAGAGAAATCCCAATGGGTCATAAATCTTCGCTATCTGCGACAGAATATTCCTTTTAGTACAAGGCCTGTCTTCAGGCAGAACAGAGTAAGAAAATATATCATTTACTGGACTCCACTGGAGCCCTAGGACCTTTAACACCGAATCACTGTCATCAAAACTAATAGGTTGCAAATGACTTTCTGGCACATTGGCTAGCAACTCTGGGCAGTTGCTTGCCCACTTTCTAAGCTCGAAACCACCAAGTTTCAAAAGTTCAATTAGTTGACGCTGAATTTCCAAACCTTCACCTACACTATCACAAGATCCTACAGCATCATCAACATAAGTCTGATTACGTAATATACCAGCAGCCAATGGATAATTACCTCCATGATCCTCAGCCAGTTGTAATAGAGTGCGGATTGCCAAATATGGGCTACAACTAAGACCATAGGTTACTGTGTTGAGCACAAATTCTTGTACAGGATGGCTTTGATCAAACCTCCAAAATATAGTTTGAAAAGACACATCTTGCGGATCAATCAGAATATTACGGTACATTTGGCGAACATCTGTAGTAAAAACTACCCCTTTTACTCGAAAATTTAATAGAACAGAGACAATATTCACCTGAAGTTTCTGTCCAGTCAACAAAACATCATTAATGCTCTTCGAATTAGTAGTTTTGGCTGAACCATCAAACACTACGCGCAACTTATTAGTTTCACCACATTGTTTCCAAATTCCATGGTGTGGAATATAATATTTTCCAGAATTCATAGTCACAGCAGGGCTCATATGATTTTGGTCCAGGTAGTCCTGCATAAAATCAATATAGTCCTTATGAAACAAGGGATTTTTGAGAAGCCTAGCCTCAAGCAAATAAAACCTACGAAGGGCTTGATTTTTGGACTCACCCAACATAGCCTCCTCACAAAATGGCAACCTTACAATATAGCGCCCACTGGTATCACGTTTGTGATGTTTTTGAAAAATATTTTCACACAGTTGATCGTCCTTAGACAATGGAATGTCTGTTGGGACGGATTCCAACTGCCAAAACTTCTGCAAGGATTGTTCAAAATCTAATGATGTCAGAAAAGTTTGAATACTTTGCCGTTTAGAGGTCACATTATTACATACACCGCCCACTAACACATACCCAAAGATGGTATTCATAGCACAAGGACCTCCATTCTGTCCCTGTTTGAAGCCTGGAAGCAAAATGTGTGAAAACACATCAGCACCCAACAATAAATCAACTTCCCGCGGATTTCCATACTCAGGATCAGCAAGTGTTAACCCTGACAAGTACTTCCAAGTATCACGCACACTACTAGAAGGAGTCAAACCACATATTAATGAAACCACCACAGCCTTGACTTCAATTGGCAATAAAGAACCAGACTTGGGAGTTAAGCAAAGCAACATGTTACCCAATGATACAGAGGATGTCATATTATTTAACCCTATTATTGGGGTACTACTATTAACACGTGGCAAGCCCAAACGTTGAGCACAGGTTGCCGTTACAAATGAAGCCTCACTCGCTGAGTCTAGCAATGCTCGGCAAGTAATAAAGTTGCCATGCACATCACGCACACACACCTGCGCAGTAGCAAACAACACCACTTTGAAACTAGGAAAATCATTTTTACATATATTCACTTTAACAGATCTTCCACTATCAGAATTATCACCACTTTGTTGTTGGTTATTGCCCATATATTCACTTGCTGGGGGTGGAGCCCCATTTTGTGATCTCGGAAAATGTAAAAGAGACGAGTTCCTTCTTGAACAGATGCCACAACCCACTGTCACGGGACATTCAGAATAAGAGTGTGTCTTTGCCGCAAGACAATTGAAACACAGTCTCTCAGATTTAGCTAAGGCATGACGCTGTTGAGGTTCCATCTCCAAAAACTTCCCACATTTTTCTAGAGTGTGTGACCCAGCTGCCAAACAACAAGGACACTTCACCACTGTACTAGTACCTGTCATATAATTTTGTTGTCTTTGATGTAAACCACCCTTTTTTGACGTGTCATATTTCTTAGGAGGCATGCCCCCTTGTGCACCAATTCCACTAGTCACATTACTAGCTTTGGACAAAAGAGCGCTGTTTTCTAAAGCATGACAATTTGTTTCCAAAAATGCAATTAGACTCTTATAAGAAGGAATTTTGTCTTGACTATGTTCAATCTCAAATCGTGTTTTCAAAAAAGGATCTACCTTTTGCAATAAAAGATTTAATTTTGTAAAATCCCACAAATCAATATTCTTATAAGCATCTAAAGCTTCCAAATTTTGGTTAAAAGTAGAAATTAATCTTCTTAATTCATTAGCACTATGATTTTTAGCAGAGGGAGCATTTATAATAGCCAACCAATAGTCAGTCAAAAAAATTCTATCATTTTGGTACCTTTTTACCAAGGCATTGTATGCCACTAAATAATTTGTACCTTGGATAGGTATATTTTTAATTATTTCTGCTGCCTCTCCCTCTAACACAGACACCAGAAGCTGAAACTTCGCTATATCAGAATAATCCAATTCTTCATGGACCAAAGTCCGAAACATGTCAAAAAAGGTTGGCTATTTACGCCTGTCCCCATTAAAATTAGGTATATCTAACCTCGGTTTTGCCAACATTTTCTGGCGACCACACACAGACATATTTGAATCCCCTCTTGGTTCATGTTTTGACAGCTCTGGCGGAGGAAATAATGTTTTACACATTTGATGAATGCTAAATCGCATTTGATCAAATTCATCCAACACGGCTTGCTCTCCATCGAATTTGTCGTCACTAATAAGGGACACAATATTTAAATGTAAATCTTCAAACTGAATTGCCAAATTGCTTACATTTTCCAACCGAGCTTCCAATTCCGGTTTTTTTGAGAGGTCGGTTTGAGCATCATGCGCCAAAGTATAAATAGTTTTCATTCTAATAAACACCGATTTTCGGCGACGCGACAGCGCCTTTATTTCCTCCGGCATCGTTCTGTTTTCAAAACACGCAAAAATTACGCCGAAAAATGTCAACAACACAAGAAAATAAATGAGGTTAATTCGAACCTTTTTTGAGGTTAGGATACTTTTGACAACTTGACAGACGTCACACACTGAAGTGAATATAGCCACACAATCTATAAAATTCCACCGACCAGAAAAGTCACATGCTGACCAAAATTCGTTTGGTCCACTTTACACACACGGCTATTTTCATGTTGTTTTCCGAACGTCTTCGGTTTTTTTTTCAACGGACAAAAAATTGCGAAAAAAAAACGATAGAAGTTTCACGAAAACAACACAGAATATGCCTGAAAAAAAATTTAAAAAAAAATTAAATTAAAACAAATTGCTGCAAAAACTGCATGAATCAATCAAAATCACGAATTTCACTAAACCACAGTCGCTTTTTCAAAGATTTGACTCGCGAAGGACCATTTAATGAACCCACTTTAGTCCATCAAAAATTAAAAAAAAACTAACACCCAACCTGAAAACCACCCATTTGGTCCACCCAACGCACAAAATGTATTTTTAAAAGTACATAATAGCTCAACTCACCCTTATTTCGCTATTTTCGCTCGTTCAAAAAGGCACTTTCACTGGAGCGCTCCTTCTCGTGTGCCGGCGTGCGTCGAATAGGCTGAGGTTAGACATCTGTCAAATAACCTCAGAAAAAACCCAGGTTGGTTGAGCACAACAAAACAATTGGTTAAGGAAAAAAAATTACCCTTGTTTACAATTTACAACAATTATGAACGTAAATGAACATCAAACATATCGAATTGTTTTATTATTGTCAGATTGCACCTATTTATTGAATTCCTAAAAATGGAAATTTCTCATTTTTATTTTTGGTAAGATTGACCGCGGGCTCCTATTGGGATCTCGGGCCTGGTTCCACGGAACCACTGGAACCATGGTAGCTACGCCGCGCCGCTGGCGGTATTAAAGGTAACAATACAATTTTTACACAAACTTTACTTTACAAAATTAAAAAAGGCTCGATTTATCTCAAACTTGAAAGTTTGTGGTTTTTATGGTAACTTTATACAATTTTTGATTCAAACTTTAACAAAATAAAAATGGTGGACTGTGGCTCAAACTCAAAATTTTGCGTTGTTTTAGGTCACCCAATACAATTTTGGACCCACACTTAAAAAAATCAAAATGGCTGATCTGGAATGGAGCACTTTCTTATTTATAAATCGATTTGTCTCAAACTTAAAAGTTTGTGGTGTTAAAGGTCACTCAATACAATTTTTGAAAAAATCAAAATGGCGAAATTTTTTATTTATAAACAGATGAGGTCAAATCACTCAATTTTTAACTCAAAGTAAAAAAAAACAAAATATCGAATCCATATTTATGATAGAGTTGGAAAGGATGAGAAGTTTGCGTAGGTAATGATAAGTCGAGCCAAAAATCAAACTAAACACTAGTAATAAAAATAGGGAAAAAAATATTGGTATATTAGAATAAATAATAAAAAACTAACGGATCTGGGTATTTCTCGTTATATAATGTCTGTCTGCAAAGAAAATAGTTTACACCAATTGTTTTGTATTGTTAGAATAAAGCAAATACCACGCTTGACAACTTAATAGGATAATGCACTAATGATGGCTCACACCTGAGCTGAAACCGTTCTGAAATAATAAAAAACATTGCACGAAATACATATTTTGTTTTCTACAATTTTATTAGCTTTTCAACCTTGCTGTAATATTCAATATTATAATTATAATATTCTTGTTTATTAATATAATTAATTTATATTTAAGAAAATAGGAGTTTAAATCAGCAGACAATGTAAAACGTAATCTTTATAGTATTAGGTGAATATGATTGCATTAATACAATTTTCCACAATGTTGTAAATAATAAAATCTCAATAAAAAATGAAAAGCAAAATAGGGAAAAATACGATTGCTCACTGAAACTTTCCACTTACTTGGTATTTGATTATCGCAGGTGGAGACCGGCCATTTTCCATGCACAGGTTGCTAATTGCTGGGATGTTGTTTCTTCAACGATCTTTGAGCAAATAGGACCCCCGTAGGGTGGGGAGCGCGCGTGTCAAGTCATAAGTGAGCAAAAAACACGCGGACAACAAAAATAAAATTTTATGGGCATCAATTCATGAAATAAAAATATTGGGGAAAATCAATCAATCATAAACATTACCGCCCACTAAAAAATACAATATTTTTTCCAAGAATAAAAAAAAAATAACAAAAATAATTCTTGTGAGACCACACCAAATTTGGATTTCCATTCAACAAAGGAAAGGGAAAAAAAAACAAAAATAATTCTGGTTTAAACATATACGCACGAAAAAATCGATTGGGCAAAGTTATTGTGAGGGTAGTAAACATACTTTAACCAAAGGCCGATCTAAGAACCCTTTGGAAGTTCTTATTTTAACCACACGGGGAACTTGGTCAGGGCTGGGATATATTTTCTCCAGACGCCCAATGACCCAACGGAGGGGAGATTGGTTGTTATCTTTAATGACAACAAGGCAACCAACCTTAGGGGGGGGTGGATTCAACATTCCATTTGTTTCGTTGGTGGAGAGTATTCAAATATTCTATTGACCACCTCCTCCAGAAATGCTGGTGCATTTGTTGGATCATCTGCCAACGCTTCAGGCGATTGGCAGGTACCTCAACTAAATCCTCGTCTGGAGGGGCGGTCAGAGTCTCAAGAGTCAGGAAATGGCCTGGATCGGGACTCATTTCACACAACGGTCTGGAATTAAGAGCAGCTTTACACCGAGATAAAACTGTCAAAATTTCTTCAAAAGACAGAACTTGCTGTCCAATGATACGGTAAAGATGGGATTTAACTGCTTTTACCCCAGACTCCCAGAGACCCCGAAAATGTGGGACGGACGGTGGGTTAAAATGCCAACGAATGGATAGCTTTTCAGCAGCAGATTTACAATAGGATATGATTAGTTTCTTTGCGCCAATAAAATTTGTTCCTTGGTCACTATATAGGTGACTACATCTTCGACGGCGGGCTACAAAGCGTCTGAAGGCGGCAAGGAATGCATCTGAAGTTAAGTCTGACACAGGCTCTAAATGTAATGCCTTGGTTGACATGCAAATAAAAATACAAATATAACCTTTCTGGCTTTGTACACCTCGACGTCTCGATATAGTTACAGCTATTGGACCCATGTAATCTACACCAGAGTATGAGAAAGGTTTAACTTGGGAAACACGCACTTTTGGAAGATCTCCCATCAAGGGATACACAAGGTTTGGTTTGACACGAGCGCATCTGAAACATTTGCTTAATACAGAGTGAATGGCTCGATTTATGGAGATAATCCAGACTTGCTGTCTTAGCAAATACTGAAGTAGCCGGGGACCAGGATGACCATTTTCGTTATGGACAGATTCTATGATTAACAGGGTTAGTCTATGATCTTTTGGGAGTAGCATGGGGTGTTTGGCATCATAGGATAAATCGGAGTGGCGCAATCTGCCGCCCACCCTGACAACACTCTCTGCATCAATAAACGGAGAATGTTTGCGAAACGGTTTGGAACAAGGTTTCCCAGTTTGAAGATTTTTAATCTCCTCAGAAAAACACTCCAATTAGATAGATCTGACCATCACACATAAAGCTCTATATAACTCACTAACATTCAGTGCAGTTGATTTTGGAGCCTCCTTTTTCTTGAAATATACAGCCAAAAACCGAATGCAATATGACACAATATGTTGGATGGTTTTAAGCGAGGAAAATCTCAAAAGCAAGGATGTAAGTACTGAATTGGAAAAGGTTGTCACATTACATATGACTTTACGCTCTTCTTGGAGCCAGTGAACCACAAGGGATGATTTGCTAGCTGGCCAGGCAACAAACTTCTGGAAAGACAATCGGCAGGATTCTCAGTTCCACTAACATGGAACCATCGATTGGGAGGAATTTTGTCCTGTATCTGTTGCACTTTATGTGCAACAAAAGATTTGCAATTGGAGGGATGATTTTTGATCCAATATAATGCAACACTAGAGTCAGACCATGCATATATTTGGTCAAATTTCATTGGGGAGTTAGAAAGAACAAAATGCATCAAATTGGTTAGCAACAAAGCAGCACAAATTTCCAGCCTTGGCACCGAAACTATTTTCAGGGGACAAACCTTACTTTTAGCACACAGTAAGTTTACAAATACTTCACCACTGTTATTAACTTGTCTAACATATACAACGCCACCATAGGCTAACAACGAAGCATCACTATAGCCATGTAGCTCGGTCCATACCGCGTCAGGTATGGTAATAAAACGGGGAATAGAAATAGATGACAACATGGGAAGTTGGAACACATATAATTTCCATTGGTTGACAATATCCTGGGAAGGAATGTCATCCCAACCTAATCCTTGGATCCATAAACGCTGGATTAAACATTTTGCACCCAATACCACAGGCGCTATGAATCCCAAAGGATCATAGCTATTTGACAAAATTACTCTCTTGGTGCAATCACGATCAATGGGTTTGACCGAGTAGGAGAACCTATCCGATATAGGATGCCACTCAAGACCCAATATTTTCATGATGGAATGGTCTTTGTCAGAAAAGGAAATGTTTTGCTGGTGTACTTCTGGAATAGAAGAAAGCAAATTTGGATAATTGGAGGTCCATTTTCGCAGTTCAAAACCACCACAACGAAGTAAACTTATTAATTGGTTTGTAATTATATCATCAACATAGGTTGAATTCATAAGGGTATTTGATGCTAAAGGATACTCATGACCATGGTCAAGAGCCAATTGGTGCAATGTTCTGATTGCTAGATAGGGGCTACAGTTCAGACCATATGTGACGGTACATAGATTGTAGTCCTTAATGGGTTCGGACGGATTAAATCTCCATAATATTTTTTGTTATTTGACATCTTCTTTATGAACAACAATATTCCGATACATTTGGCGGATATCTGAACTGAAAACTATTGGGAAAAATCTAAAACATAGCAAAATTCTTACAATATCATTTTGTAATTTAGGACCAACAAGGAGAACGTCATTTAGGCTGCAGTTATTTGAGGATTTTGAAGAGCCATCAAAAACCACACGGATTTTTGGAGATCCATTGTCGTCTTTCACAACACAGTGATGTGGGAAATAATACGATGGTGATTCTGGGTAAGGACAAGGTACCATATGACCTTGGTTCAAATAATCCTTCATGAAGGCGCAATATAATTTATGAAGAGTAGGGTTTTCGTTCAAACGGTTTTCTAACAGAGTAAAACGTCGCAATGCTTGACCTCTAGACTCGCCTAGTTCGGGACAAGAGTCTTTAAATGAAAGGCGCACAATGTAGCGACCACTAGGTTCCCTGGAATGGGTTGAAACAAAGAAATCTTCACACATCTGTTCTTCCGGACTTAGATAGACCTTTTGTGGAAGTCAAGTTCCCAGAACCTTTGCAAATTGGAATCGACAGAAGTAACACAAGGGACAGATGTGCATAATGAGACAAACTCATTGGGTGGTGAATTTTCTCCACCTATCAGGACCCATCCAAATATGGTCTTTGTGGCAGAAGGACCGCCATTGGTACCCTTTTTTAATCCAGGAGTAACAATTTCAGAGAACAATGGGATACCTAACAAGAAATCTACACAATGGGGTTGTCCATAATGCGTGTCAGCTAAATCAAGATTTTTTAGGTACTTCCACTTGGTAGAATTCACTCGAGAAATGGAAGTGGACTCACAAATAGAATTAACAATAATAGCTGTAAATTCCAGGCATGGAAAATGGTACTTCTTTGGACATAATTTTATAGTCACAGTACCAATAGAAGAAAATTTGTTGTTTTTGTTTATGCCTTGGATGGGAATAGTATTTCGAAGAATAGGCAGATTTAGCCGTTTCACACATGACAATGTTACAAAATTAGTCATACTGTCACAGTCCAGCATGGTACGGCAAGTCAACAAGTCATTATTGGAACTATACACAGAGACTTCGGCTGTGGCAAATAGGGCAGCATTTTCAATTGGGGATACACTAGCATAACATTGAGTACCAGTCGAAGTTTGATTACTATTGGAACTACTACAAGGTGTGGAATCGGTAGGTGATTCTTGTAACCTTTTTTCTGGGAAATGAAGCAAACTATTATGTTTAGATGAACACACTTTACAAGATTTGGTATTTGGACAGGATGGGACACTATGGGACTTTGAAAAACAATTGAAACACATGTGGTGTTGTTTAACAAAGGAATGTCGAACAGTTATCTCGGCTTCTAAGAATTTTGCACATTTGAATAACGGATGTGATCCAGATTTACAAAATAAACAAGGACTATACTGCTCGGTTGATGTCATATAGACTGATCTGACTGGCTGAACCTTTTTTGGTTTATTTTCAATTGGTTTGGGGCTACTATTAGTTTTGTGGTTAAGAAACAAAGGGCTATTTTCTAAAGCTCTACAAGTTTTATTTAAAAATTTACTTAAATCTAAATATTTTGGGATAGTTTTGTCGCTATGTTCAATTTCAAAACGCGTTTTCAGTGAAGGGTCAATTTTTTGTAGCATTAAATTTAATTTGGTAAAATCCCAGAGATCAATACCCTTTATAGATGACAAGGCATCCATGTTTTGGGAAAAGTTTGAAATAAGTTTTCTTAAATCAGATGCACAATTGTTTTTGGCAGGTAAAGCATTGTAAATTGAGAGCCAATAATCCGTGGCTAATGCCCTCTTATTGTCATACCGTTAAATCAATGCATTGTATGCAAGTGCATAATTGTCCTCGGTCAATGCAATATTTTTTATGACTTCGGCTGCCTCACCTTTTACTGCCATTTGCAAGTGCTGAAATCTTTGTATATCGGTAAGAGATCTTTTTTCGTGTACTAATGTGCGGAATAAATCAAAAAAGGTAGGCCAGTCTCGCCTATTGCCAGAAAATGTAGGAACATTAATGCGAGGCAGGTCCAACTCTTCAGAGTGACTATGGTAAAAAGAAGTATTGGCACCGGGAGTGCCACTTTTGCGCAAAACATTAGCAGAGGTAAGTAGGTCTTTTCCTATGGAACTAACACAATATTTCATGTCATCAAATTTATTACCAAAACTGTCCTAATTTGGAAGGGTCAGTTTGGCAGTCAACAGCTAAAGTGTACATAGATTCCATACGACTGTGAAAGGTTTGACGCTTTCTCGTCAGTTTAACAAGTAATTGATCGTCGTTAGACATTATGATAAGGTTCTAAACAATTTGGAAATAAAACACTACTAAAGTATTTTGCACTGGGAAAAAACACCTCGAAAAACGGGAAAATAATAGCAAATACGCACACAGGTGGTAGCGCACAACTAATATTCCTAATATGGAACCGATTCTAACTCAATTTTGGGTAATTGCACAACAATTTTGGTAAAAATTCGCGAAAAATAAATGTTTGTTTTTATTTTACGAAAAATCACAAAATCGCGTAAAATTCTAGGGTTATGTCCACGTTGACGGGACACAGAACAACTATTTTGGTTTGGTTAGTTCGATCAGCTATTTATCTGTCGGCAAAGAACAATTTTTGGTTGGAAAATGATACGGCTAACAAAAAAACTTGGTTACAGTATGGTTACTATATTCACACACAATTTTCGACCACTCTTGGCCAACAAAACAAAACCGACTTTTTTTTTGCGCGTTTGAATGACTGGCTAAAGGTCAAACTCACAAATCAAGAAAAAAACCCGGTCGGATACTCGAAAAGTTTTCACTGAAGGAAAATCAAATTAAATGTGGTTTTTATGGAATAAAATATCACGATATTATTTTTAATAAAATTAAATAACTGAAAATCCATGGGCTATTTCCTATTCGGGTCTAAAGGACCAATTAATGAAAAGCAAAATAGGGAAAAATACGATTGCTCACTGAAACTTTCCACTTACTTGGTATTTGATTATCGCAGGTGGAGACCGGCCATTTTCCATGCACAGGTTGCTAATTGCTGGGATGTTGTTTCTTCAACGATCTTTGGGCAAATAGGACCCCCGTAGGGTGGGGAGCGGGCGTGTCAAGTTATAAGTGAGCAAAAAACACGCGGACAACAAAAATAAAATTTTATGGTTATCAATTCATGAAATAAAAATATTGGGGAAAATCAATCAATCATAAACAATTTACAATACAATAAAGCAGGATTTTAAAGGCTATTAAACTAACAATAATTTCGAAGAAATACATTTTTATATTTTCTTCAATTCTTGTCAGATGCAGTTGCCATGAGTTGAGTGGGTGTTGTAAATGTGAATTGCGATTAAAAAAAGGTTGTATTGTCTATGTTAGCCAAAAATGTAAAATTATTAAAACCGCAAAGTTTTCATAAAATTTACGTTATATTTACACAGTGGTGGTCCCAGGGCGAAGGGGGGGATTAGCCCCCTCTTTGATCCAGAAAAAAGTAGACAACAAAGATGCTGGTGGTTGGAGAGAAAACGAGAAATTGCAGAACGTTCCTTTAAAGACATTCTAGGATCCCTCTACAGTATTTTGGGACAGTTTAAAAAAGACGAAAACCACGATATTAGAAACACAGAACAGTATTATATATTATAGACTTTCAGTTTATAAACAAGTTTTAGACAAAATCATTTTGGACCTGAACATATTTATACCAAGTTTTGTACAACGTGATGCTAAAATCAGTGCAAAATTTTTATTAAAATTAAATAACTGAAAATCCATGGGCTATTTCCTATTCGGGTCTAAAGGACCAATTAATGAAAAGCAAAATAGGGAAAAATACGATTGCTCACTGAAACTTTCCACTTACTTGGTATTTGATTATCGCAGGTGGAGACCGGCCATTTTCCATGCACAGGTTGCTAATTGCTGGGATGTTGTTTCTTCAACGATCTTTGGGCAAATAGGACCCCCGTAGGGTGGGGAGCGGGCGTGTCAAGTCATAAGTGAGCAAAAAACACGCGGACAACAAAAATAAAATTTTATGGTTATCAATTCATGAAATAAAAATATTGGGGAAAATCAATCAATCATAAACAATTTACAATACAATAAAGCAGGATTTTAAAGGCTATTAAACTAACAATAATTTCGAAGAAATACATTTTTATATTTTCTTCAATTCTTGTCAGATGCAGTTGCCATGAGTTGAGTGGGTGTTGTAAATGTGAATTGCGATTAAAAAAAGGTTGTATTGTCTATGTTAGCCAAAAATGTAAAATTATTAAAACCGCAAAGTTTTCATAAAATTTACGTTATATTTACACAGTGGTGGTCCCAGGGCGAAGGGGGGGATTAGCCCCCTCTTTGATCCAGAAAAAAGTAGACAACAAAGATGCTGGTGGTTGGAGAGAAAACGAGAAATTGCAGAACGTTCCTTTAAAGACATTCTAGGATCCCTCTACAGTATTTTGGGACAGTTTAAAAAAGACGAAAACCACGATATTAGAAACACAGAACAGTATTATAGACTTTCAGTTTATAAACAAGTTTTAGACAAAATCATTTTGGACCTGAACATATTTATACCAAGTTTTGTACAACGTGATGCTAAAATCAGTGCAAAATTCACTAATTTCGTTTCCAAATTCTATAAACCGTTTGATTAATATAAAACACAAATTCTTCAACTTTTATTGGGAGACAGTATTTGGAAACAATATTGGTCAGAAGTAAGCAAAACCTTATATCAAAACATATATGATAACGTTTTCCAGGCAATGAGCAAGTGTGGCGATATTTTTCCGTTGATAAAAACATTCTTGGATGTTTGTCAGTAAGTAATATGCTTCGTCAGAAAGAAGCTTCTCCTGCCTCAGAAGATTGAAAATATAAGTACTTAAAAAGACTATGACGGAAATTCGTCTGACGGGCTTAGCGTTGCTGCATATCAACAGACATATTGAACTATGTTGGGAATTTGGAACCTTTGGTTGCACTAAAACAAAATTATGATTGTTTTCCACAAACCAAAACTACACTTTTTTGCACTCGACGCGCGTTTCGCTAACAACGTTAGCATCATCAGGAGACGATAAACAATTGTTCGTCTCCTGATGATGCTAACGTTGTTAGCGAAACGCGCTTCGAGTGCAAAAAAGTGTAGTTTTGGTTTGTGGAAAACAATCATAATTTTGTTTTGAGACATATTGAAATTGACATTGAGCGAGTCATTGACCGGTTTGCCCAACAAAAACTAGATACGAACTTTGTTTTGACATAGGCATCGTATATTTGAGATATGCAATATGAAAGGTAATGTTTCAACTTAAAAAGCTTTTCGTTCCTTTGTTATCTATGTTTTTTATAACGGAAAAAATTATACGTAGTTACTCAAGCGCGGATTTCAGGGCGGTAGGGGGGTAATTAACCCCCGCTCACCCTGGATTTAAATTTTTTACGAAAATATTTATAAAGTGACCTTTGATATTTATGGTTTTAGTTTAATTTTCTGTTAACAATGGCATTTGTAGTGTCACCTTCTTAAAAATTTTCGCCTGCTGCGCTTGAAAACCATTGATATATTTACAATTTTGGTTTCGACTGCGGCTCTTTGATATGTTGATATTATTATTATTTTAGTTTAATTTGACTCAAAAATTGCATTTTTAATGTAATTTTCTCAAATTTTCAGCGCATATATTTTAAAATAAAAAATGCATGAAATAGACAACTTAAAATCTGAGTACCCCTCCTAGATCTGAGGCCAAATCCGCGCTTGTAGTTACTAAGTTTTGTTTGGGTATATTGATATGTTCTTCATAAAAGCTATGCTTTTATTCTAGTTTTTTTTCCTATCGAAACCGCCACCCTTTTCAAATGACTGGGACCGCCACTGATTTACATAAAATAAGTTATGTTTGTCTAATTACATTAAGAAGTAACAAGAAGGGAACTTTGTGCATGGCATTATGCAGAACATGGAAGTTAATTTTTACCTTGTACATTAGAAGTATATAAATCGTAAAGTAGGCGTTTACCGCCCGCGGCGTGAAAGTTATAGCCTGAGCCATTAGGCGAGGGTTATAACACGCTGAGGGCGTTAAACGCAATTTAAGACCGAGATACATACAATATTTTATGCAATAGCGAAGTATTTATTTTTAAACTAGGTTTAATTTTTTTTATTTAACTTGGATTTGGTATAATAATGGTAACTTGCCGTAATATTTTGTCATAATATTACATAATGATATTTGTCAAACCACTGTTCATCAAAAGAGGCAGTTGCTTAGATTTCTTAGCAACGGCTCAATTTCATTGTTTCGTAATAGCAATTTTTTAAGTAAGCTTAACTTTACTTCAGAAATAAAATAGCTTAAGATAACATAAGCTCAGATAAGTTAAAAATAGCATAAGATAACATAAAATAAAAAAAATTGGGCGTTCACACAGAGAAATAACAAAAAAAAAGAGATCATGTTCCAGCCAATTAAGCGAATTTTTGCGCATGCAGGCTTACCTTTTTCTTTTTTTTATTCTTCTTCTCTTTGTTAGTGGACTCGCGTACAGCGTTTTCAAATGGCTGTCCAAAACCTTTTACTTTTTTTCAAAAATTTACAAAAAAAATAAACAAAGAATCCATAGATTTGAGGTTAGGTTCACAAAACATTTTTTTTTTAAATTCGTTCGTCGCGATGATGTCACGGTCATGCGAAAACGCGATTTCAGATAAAATAAAATAAGAAGATAAAAGTTTGCCATCTTTCTGTTATGTTAATTTATCTTATCTTATTTTTCTGTCTGTATGAATGCCATCAAGCAGTCCCATAAGGTGAACTATTTTATTTTCTCTTATCTTATGTTAGTTTGATTTCTGTATGAACCCAGTTTAACATAAAAATGAATTCTTCGGAATTTGAGCTACCTCGAAAACTTTTGAAGTCTGTAGATGAAGCAAAGCAAGATCTGCTGCAATTAAAGTCAAGGAAGATCTATGAAAAGCACTACAAAGAATTTTCTGCATGGCTCATGGAAAAGTCTATACCCGTAAGTCAACTTAATGAAAACGTTATGCTAGCTTATTTTAATGAAAAGTCCAAGAATTACAAAGCGTCCTCGCTGTGGAGCTATTATTCCATGCTTAAAGCTACCCTAAACCTCAATATTGGTGTGGATATAAGTAAATTCCCGAAACTGATTGCTTTTCTAAAACGAAAATCGGATGGTTATAAATATAAACCCCAGAAATCCAAAATTTTGAGCAAAGAGGAAGTTGAAAAGTTTTTAGTTGAGGCACAAGAAGAGGTTTTTTTATTAGTCAAAGTGGTCTTGATATTTGACGTGTGCGGAGCATTTCGCCGCGAAGAACTAGCGAAACTTGAAGTTAATGATATTCAGGACTTGGGAGAAACTCTGATGGTAACAATCAAAGAGTCAAAAACTCAAATTCAGAAAATACTTAGCCTTGCGACCAGCAACAATAGACCACAACAGACCTTTGTATTTTATAAAAATATGAAATGTTCAACGCAAGTAGTAGGAAAAAATACTTTTGGCAAGATGCCAAGGCAGATCGCTTCATTTTCATCTTCTTCATGCCGACCAATTTACAGGGCACTGTTTTCGGCGACCATCAGCCACACTACTTGCTGAAGCGGATGAAAGCCTTACCAACATCAAATTATATGCCGTATGGAAGTTTAGCTCAGTGGCGGAGGGGTATATCGAGAAAACCAAAATCAGTAGAGAAAAAATAGCAAAAAAAATTGTTGGAAACACAACAGCATCTTTTACGCAAGATAACGTCCTGCCTTTAACATCAACATGTTCAAACCAGAGTAAAGACTTAAAAAATAAGATTCAAGCAGTGGCAAACGCTCGAGCCACAGCTTCCTCATCAGATACAGCTTTCTCGCCATTAAGTATTGTTAATTGTTGTTGTTAAAAATATTGTAGCATTTAAGATTTTTTAATAAAAATAAAATTTTGTTCAATTTTATTTTATTTTTTCCAATAAAAATAAAAAAAAATAATAAAAAAGAGTCAAATTGAAAAAAAAACAATAAAAAGGGCTAAATTCATTCTGTTAGCCAAACACGTTAAAATCTTACTTTACCGCCCAGGACAATAAAGTGCCATTTTACCGCCCGAGGGCGATAAAGTGCCACTTTACGTTCGCAAATGGGGGCGGTAAAGTGTACTTTATCGCCCGCTTGTGCATAAACATTATTTACATAAAGAGTACGTTATTTACTTGACGTCAAGTTTACCTTGATGTTACTTGTAAGAGATATAAATATTATGTAAAAAAAATTACCCCAATTTTGCCTTTCGATTTACTTTGTAGTTACTAGTTAATCAATATCTGCCGTTTCCCAATTTTTTTGTTGCCATGTATTATTTTCGTTATTTTAATTACATATTATTTACGTAAAAGGTAGGGAACTTTGTGCATGGCGTTATGCAGAACAGAAAGTTACTTTTTACCTTGTTATGACCAGAATTTATGTAACAAAGTAAACATATGTTGTAACTTTTACGTAATATTTACGTAACGGTGTTGGCTGGTAGTGACCTTAAAATCAGCAGTGCAAGTTAAATAAAATTTAATTTTCAAAAAAGACTCATCCCTCTTCCCCCACCTTAGTGCGTTATGTAATTTATGGTTCCAAAGTTGGTCAACTAACGTTCTTGCTCCTATTTCGGACATTGTTTTCATCTAAAAATGCTTTATAAGCTGACATAATTAAAAAAAAGCTCTGTCCGGATAGCCCGAACGTAGGTTTCGGATAGCTCCGGCAACCAAGAAGAGCGCCCTCCAACCTCAATTTTGTCATGTTTTTTTTTCTTTATAGTTAAATAAGAGCACATACACCTGAAAATTTAAGTGGAACTTTTCTGAAAAAAGCGAGGATTTGCGAGGAAACTTACCATTCTAGAAAAGTAAGTGCCTAAAAATATGTTGTAGTTGTTAAACCTTCGTGCGGAACTTTCAAAAATAGTGCCAACTTTATTAAAGTCAGTCTATGCCAAGTTTATGAACCGATAAGATCCTAATATCTATAAGGTGATATATTTCGGGGAAAAGGTTAAAAAAAATAGGTCACTATGACCTTGAATCACCTTAGAAACACCAAAAACAAAAATGGCATCTATCGTAACCTTATAACACGTCTTTCAAGGTCACAGTGACTTGAAGCATAAAATAAAATACATATATAAAATCGACTATAAATCTTGCCCTAAATGCAAATCCTTTTAAAAATGACGTTTTTTTACCTTAAATTGCATTTTTTAAGGTCATCGACTAGTGACTTATTTTGATAAAGCGATTCCTGAAAAACTTTTTTTTTGTGTCCTCGGGTCAAATCACTTAAAAATGTGATTTTTTACAAGCTATATATACAGGGTGGAGACTTTAAATGGAATATTGTCCGTAGCGGCTTAAGAAATTGTTTTTTAAAAATATCCAAAAACACGTCAAGGAAGATTTTTAGCAGCTAAAATTTTCGGCAAAAAATTTTTTGTGGACGGACCCTCAGAAGCACCCTATTCACATACAACTTTTTTTTTCAAACGAGAAGACCCCACTTATAGCACATTGTTGGAAAGCCTATCGAAAAATAAAAACGTTCGTGTAATTTTTTGACATTTGTCAATATACGTATGTGTCAAATCCTCAAGAAATCGTTGTGTTGGGCTTCAAATGGAACATTGCCCCTAGAGAGTTAAAAATTCGTTTTTTAGGAAAATCCAAAGATACGTCAACTAGTATTTTTTTTGCATAAAAGTCAGAAAGAGCTCTATTCAAATTGAACTTTTTTTTTCAAATGAGAAGACTCTGCTTATGTGGAACCTTGTTGGAAAGCCTATCAAAAAATAAAAACGCTTGTGTTTTTTTTTTGACATTTGTTAATTCATGTGTCAAAAATTCTCATGATGATTGTGTCGGACTTCAAATGGAAATGCCCCAGGCGGTTTGGAAATTTGTTTTGAGCGTATGTTCACAAAAATTTTAAGCCGAAAATTTTTATTGCTAGAAATATTAGTTAGCGGGTTTTTGGATTTTTCTAAAAACAAATTTCTAATCCGATATAGGTAATGTTCCATTGAATAAGACATGGATTGACAAATGTTAAAAAAAAGTACACGGGCGTTTTTCTTTTTCTATAAGCTTCCCAACAAGATGCCACAAGCGGGGTCTTCTCATTAAAAAAAAAAGTTTTATGTGAATAGACCCCTTTATGAGGGTCCGTTCACAAAATTTTTTGCCGAAAATTATAGCTGCTAAAAATCTTAGTTGACGTGTTTTTGGAATTTTTGAAAAAACAATTTTTTAAACCGTTATGACCAATATTCCATTTAAAGTTCCCACCCTGTATATATACTTCTGTATTTCTCCGTCTTACTTTCAGTAGAATTTCGGGGGGAACTTCCTTTGTCGTATTTAATGATACCCGAACTAATTTCAAAAAAATCTTATCTTACCTATTAAACCAGTCATCCGTATATCGTGGGTAAGGAAATGGATCGTTTGAACTGAAATCATAACTAGCCTCTGCGTTCTGAAAAAAAAAGAAAAATAACTTAATTGCTTGACCGATAAAGGATTAAACAACTGCGTAGTAACGATGGGACTCACTCTGCCAAAAAAAGCGGGTTAAATTTTTAGCTGGCCAGTAATATATTTTTTTTTTAATGGGTTGGGACATGGTCTTAATTATAGATTTGTTACCGCAGGCGAAAATTTAAAAAAATATAGGTCAATTTTCTACACGTTTGAAATACCTTTTATAAAAACTGCTTAAAATTAAACTAAAATTTTTACAGCCTTTTTGCAGATAAAGTAGAACATTATTTAAAAATGTTGATCTTTTTCGCGCTTTTTACTAAATATAATAAAGTTAAAAGTAAAAAAAAATAAAGTAAAATTCTTCGTTGTTTTGACATTTCGTCCAAAACTTCATCTACAGTTACAGCAATATCCTGGTTTACATAATGATGATCTATTTAATCTGTCCTCTCCGGTAGTGTTTCGCAAATATTATTTAAATTTGAAAATGATCGCAGATGTGCATGTGGCAGTTAAAAATATATTTTTTTATACCTTCATAAAAAACATGATTTTAATAACTGCCTGCAGATAACTAAAGCACAGACTTTTTGGTAACCGATGCAAAAAAATTTTTTTTTTGATCACGGGTGCAAAAAAAGATTTTTGTCCGTTTTTTACCCAAAATTATAGAGAAATAGCGGAAAATAGTAATATTGAAAAAATCTAATTATTCTTGCCTAAAAATTAAGCCATTTCCGCCAGTCTAGAATCATTGAAAAACATCGTCAAAATATCAAGCTGTCAAAGATTAAAATGTCGCAACAATGAACGTCACCGAGTAAAAAGGAAATCGTTATGGAAAAAAAAGTTTTATTTCATCAGCCGAGCCGCCTTGATTTATAGTGTAAAGATGGTGTGTTGCGAGATGTGCTCTTCGTTTGAGATTTCTAAAAGTATTTTCCTGATTTTCTTGGATTTTTTGATAAAGATATTTAAAAAAAAATAGTGTTAACAACTCGAGGCTAAACTGTGCTTTTTTTTCTCACGTCATCATCAGACCATGTAAAAGTTTATTTTAAAATACTGCTCAGCAAATGCGTCTCTAATGACCAGTCATTGGGTTTGACGTTGCGGGAGTCTTGGTATTTTTATTTCAACGTCATATTTTGATAGAAGACCTTCAAAAATACTTCGAAAATTTCATCTGCCTTTTCTCTTATTTTTTTTAACTTGATTAGCCGCGTCATCAGCCAAATTTAATGCTTTACACAGATTTAAGTCGATTGTTTGTAAAATCTTGCTTAGCAGCAGCGTATAAGCATACATCCTTTTTGAACAAATTAGTGCAAGAACAAATTTGGGTGTTTTAATTGCGACCAGTAATCCAGATGCCTCAGTGGAAGTATTCCGGTCAGGCCATTGTTCTATTGCCTCCAAAGCTGCCACTGATGCTTTATACAACTCCTCAAAGTCTAAAAGAGCATCACGTCTGGTTACCCATCTTAATTGTAATTTCGTCAGACCATGCTTTTTTGTTTCTGGATATATTAGGTTAATTTGTTGGTGTGGGTCCCTATAAAAAACCCGAAAACAAATTTGGCAGGAACATAATTTGTCAAAATTTAAAAGAATAGAAAAATTGTCTTGAAAATCAAATGAGGGGAAAATCAAATCGTTAGAATAAAATTACATTAGAATATAGAATTAAATTTAAACGAAACATATCTTTATAGAAACACAAAATGTTAGAAAATATTTTTAACGAAAATAATTTGGTAGAAACATAATAGACACTTAAAGTTATTTTCAGTTTTATTAGAACTCATATCCTTATCTCTATCGAGTCGACCAATCAAGCAGGTCCACTTTTAAAATCATGGCAAATGCGTGACAGCTTCAGTTGATTAAATGCACGAAAACCGTCCCTGCATACGAAACGATATTTTGACGCATTTGATCAGCTAAAGCTGTCACGCATTCGCCATTAGTTAAAAAGTACACCTGCTCGATAGATCGATCGTTTAATAAAAAAAAATCTCCGTGTCATTTTCCAAATAGATAAACTTGTCAACGCCGCAATTCGGGCCTACGGCGTTGTAAAGATTTAAATTTGACGCATGCCCAATAGCGATTCGGCTGGATTGCGGTTCTGCTCATTTAAGGATCGGGCAGATTATTTTCTATCAATTTGTAGGTCGGGTGATTTTCGTTTCTAGACAATTACTTTCAATACTTTTGTAATTCTGATAATTTAAGGTTCGGGAAAATTATAATCGGTTAAATTATATTCGTGTCTTTTAAGGATCGAGTAAATTAAAATTCTATAAAATTATATTCGTATCGATTATTTTCTGTGTGTTTTACTTTCGTTCATATTTCGTTTCGGACGTTTTATTTTCTGTTCAATTTTGTTTCGGTTTTTGTAAATTTGGCTTTTTGTGGATTCTTGTTGGGGGTCAGGGGTGTTGAAAAAACAATAAGCTTTTTCGACGGTTCCTCCGAGGCTGATGATAAACATAGATTTAAGTTGTGTGAAGCACATTGGACATATTATTATGTAGCTGCAGAAAATAAATTTAAATAAGTGTAACTAACGAACACTAAAAAAGGTAGCCGCTGGGTAGGTAGGTAGCGCCTCTGATGGGTTATAGCGACGCAGCCCAAAATTTCTGCAAAATATTAAAAAATTAAACTCAGAATGTGACAGTCAACGGCTTTATAGCGCTGAGGGCAAAATTTTTTGAAAATTAAGGAGAAAATTTGACTGGGTCAGCCATTGGGTATATGGGCAAAAAATACACTTAACACTAAAAAAACTCATACCTAAATAAATAAAAAGCTTCTAACAAAAGAAAACCTAAAACTAAATGTCCTAGCAGGGTGTCCACAGATTTTTTTTTTAAATCCATGACTTTCCATGACCAATTTGTTAAAATTTCCCTGACTATTACTTTTAAAAAAATCAGCTACTACAATTAATCAAACCTCACGTTTAACATTTTTTTTTCCTTTTTTGAAGGTATTTCATTACACTCTCTATCTATTTCAAACAGCGATACGAAAATAATTATTAAAATGCGCCGTAGGCAGAAAATTCTACGAAAATGATTTTTTGACGATTTTTGTAAAATATATTTTGGATTGGCATCTAGGTCACGGTTCCTCAGAAACGACAGAAAATCTCACCCGTCACAATTCAAGAAAGTGGCGAACACAGCCTTCTAAATGGTCAGGCCATGATGAACCTTAAAATAGTTTTCTTAAATACCTGATAAATTATTTTTAGATGTGCTAAAATACACTTTAGTAGGACACGTTTTTTGGTAAAATTAAAGACTGTAAAGAACTTTGATTGAAAGAAATTAATACCACCTTATGTTTTACATACTTTACACTTTGAAAAATTATGAATAAAAATCATATGCCCGACACCACTCAAGATGACAGACAGATGACATAACAGAAATTTTTAGTAAACATTTGCCTTAAATTATGTCCATCTTTCTCTTAAATACTTTTTTATAGTCTGCTGTCTCTCTCCAACAACCTTAAATATTTTTCATTTTAACAGAGAAAAAATGTTTTTCGGCAGTACTTTTTTTGAACGCTAAAAAAACAGTGAAAACTTAAAAAATTTGTTTTATTCTAGATATCGAAAGTTTGGAAAGAAAGCTTTAAAATGTGAGCAATATCATGGCATACAAAAGTCAAAAATTGCTTAAACTATCATCATGGCTTGACCATAATACTGGGTAATTTTTTTAATAACATTTGTAAATTTAATATTTTAAATTAAATTGCTACTACGCGTACCAATAAACGTCAAAAAGTGTCGAAAATTCTCACCATGTAAAAGGAAAGACAGAATTTGTGTGACTTTTCTGAACAGTGACAGCGACATATTCCGTGGCTATCTATGGTTTTGTATGTTAAAAGTTTTAAAGGTTTGTTTACATACAAAAATAAGCTTCATAACCATACATTTTAAAACAAAAAAAAAGTTTTTTTAACAAAAACTGCCTTGACATATTTTTTATTTACTGGAATAGTATTAAGAAACTAAATTTTAAAGAATATCAGCAAATAGTCCTGACAAAAAAGCAGTTAATGCAAACTTATGTTTAAAGGCGTGTGTTGTAAGGGCGAGATTTTCTGACGGTTTTTGAAGAATCGCGACCCTAGTGTCAATTTTATGCTATGTTTTCATGAGTACTGAGTTGGTTTGAAATTTTTATCTTTTTAATGTTTTGATGAAATAGTAAAAAAAAGTGTGTTGGGTTAGCTGCAAAGGGCATTTTTAATACACTGAAAAAGCATACGAATAGCAATTTCGATACTAGTATCGGGGAATTTCCATGATTTTTCAGACTTTTTAGTAAGTTTAATGGACACCCTGCTTAGTATCTAGTTAAATATATAACTCGTAAGAATATCAAGAAATCAAAAATTAATTAGTATTAAAAAACGGCGTTGAAATTTTTACTCTTTATTTCAAGAAAGAATATTGTCTACGAAGTTAAGTTTCCAGTCACGTTTGCTTTATGTTCGATACGATACACGTTAATCCTAAATCAGGGTTTTTACGAGATAGGTTGCGGTCCGTTTTATTTTGTATTCTGTTGTAGTTCCAACATTGCTTACTTTCTATTTATTACTTATCATTCCGACTTAGATTTTCTGAGTTAAAACGTTTGGGTAAATCAATTGGTAAAACTATTCTATAACTAACTAGGGTAAATCAGTGGCGTAGCCAGAAATCGACTCTCGAATTTTTAAAAAGGTCGGTGCCTATTGCTTGAGCTCTTGAACTGAAGGGAGGGGAGAAGGGTGATCTATGTGAAACAAAAATAATTATTTTTAAAAGCGAGTCTCATCTAGTCTCATTTTCAGATTTTTTTTCAAAATTAACCCTTAAAGTAAAAATTTTCAAAAAATTACATTAAAATACGCGTTTCAAAAATTGCTTAAAATTGTAACAATAGACACCCGCACACCGGTCCGTGTAACTCAGACATCGGGCAATTTTGGAATTTTTTTAAAAGGTTGTAGGTCTGGACAAGGGCTTTAAAAAAATGCGACTTAAAAGTTGGTGAGACATTTGGTTTGGCTACAGCGGCGTATCAAATGTGGGATAAAATATCATTGTGAAATATTATTTTCCGAAGAAAACTTGCAAGTATTTATTTCTTTTTTGAAGGATAGTGTAAATGTACATTTTTAGATTTTTTCGCGATGTTTTCTGACAGGTGGGGTCAGTGGCACATCGTAAAACTATTAAAATACTGTTCATTTTTTCATTAAGAGCACCAATTCAACAATATTATGCATATATTTTGAGTTAGTTTATAGGATTTTATATATTTTGTAAAATTATAAATCAGTGGTGTAACATCCGAATATTAAAATACTATCTATACTTACTAATATTTTATTTGATAACTAAACTTATTAATTAAATCTATGTGCTTTAATAATATAATCTAACTTATCTACTATTTTGCTTCAATATAAATATTCCATCACAGTGGCGTAGGGCGACCCATAAATTATGTTTTTTTTTATGAAACTTAAGATGGCAATAGTTTCACGAATGTCTAAAGCAAGTAATTGTTATTATTCTAACTAATGCAGAAAGTATTTTTTCGCACGCGACTGCCGATGACGGAGCGGAGTTTGGGCAAGCAATTAAGGTTGGGAAAGATACTTTAGGCGTGAAGATATGTGAGCTGTGAGTCAATAATCAATAACATAAAAGGAAATATTTTCGTAACAGCCAACATAATTTTTTGGGTTAAATTCATTAAAAAACACAGAACAAAACAAATATGTCAATATTTTACATTATGCCACTACGCCCCAATTGACAACTATGACATATAACAGCTAGCAAATATCAAAATTATAAAACAGCTTCAAGACGATTTCCAATCAAATTGAAAAAAATAAACAGTATTTTAATAATGTTACGGCCACTGAACCAACCTGTCAGAAACCAATGCGAAAAAATCCACAAATGAACATTTACTCTCTCCTTCAAAAAATAAATAAATACCTGCATGTTCTCTTCGGAAAATATTATTTCTAAATGTTATTTTATCCCACTTTTGATACGCCGCTGTAGCCGAACTAAATGTCTCACCAACTTTTAAGGCGAACCTACAACATATCAGAAAATTTTAAAATCGCCCGATGTCTGGGTTACATGGGCCGGTGTGCAGGGTTCTTTCGGGTCTATCGGCATTCATATCCTTATCTCTATTGAGTCGACCTAAAACATCATTTCGTATACAGGGACGGTCGTAATGTTACGACTCCCTTATCGAATCTAACGAGGTTTTCGTGCATTTAATCAGCTGGAGTTGTCATGCATTCGCTATGATTTTAAAAGTGCACCTGCTTAATTGGTCGACTCGATAGAATAAGGATACGAATGCTGATAAAACTGAAAATTAACTTTAAGTGTCTATTATCTAATATTGGTATAGCGCAGCACGCAAAAACATTGACACAAAAAAAAACAGTTTTTAAAAATTTTGATCTCTTAGGTTTTTTGTAAAATATTTTTGATTAGATTGGGTTGAAGAAAAATGATTCGAAGAATGCCATTTATTACACGTTTTGAATACTGGTGATAAAAATTCCTCAGAACTAAACTAAAATTGTAACAAGTAATGAAGTCATTGCACCGAAGACAAAATTAAAAAAATTTAAGACATCACACCAAACACACGTCCCAAACCGAAGTAAGGGGCCAAAAAAGTGGGGGAGCTATAGCTCTCCCTGGGGCCTTTAATAATAATTAATTTATTGTAGATTGGGTTGGACCTCCTGGGGGGGTCTTAACCCCCAAAACTCCCATGACCACTGGGTAAATTTAAATACAATTTATTGATTTAATAGCGGTTTCAGCAGTGTAATAAATACAGAATACTTACATAGTTGAACTTTAAGTCTAGATGCATATAGTCAACACCTGAAATAAAAAAAAATATGTTTAGGTTTTTTCAGTGTGTAAAAAAATCATGCAGATACACGCGTACACAAAACTCTACGTAATAAGGTATAAAAACAGTTTATTATAAACATATTTAGGAACTATTTTTTGCGATATGGCTACTGTTATTATCGTGTTTTTGGCAGAGAGTTATCTGGTGGCTAGGAAAAAAGGCTCGCTTGTGGATCTAGGATATGCATTTCGAAAAACCCCAAAAAAAAATCCAAAAAACGAGAAGCCACCCACACACAGCTGATTAATGTCGGCGGGGATGATTCGTAACGGTGACGTTGTGGTTGAAACGGTGACGTATGTTTTAAAAATGTGCTTTCGAAATCATCGGTCGCGAAAAGACGTCTTATCTTTTTAAAATAGTTATCGCTGACGCTGATGCTGTTAATCGAAATACAAGATAAGCGGAGTCGAAGGATGTATGGGCGGTTCTGACACTCTGTATTTCCCTGGTGAGTATGGCCACCAAACAGGGCAAGCCTGAGCCGCTTCTTAACATAGGAGAGGAGTGCGCGCAGCAAGGAGGGATGTCAACCGAATGTACTGATGTACTGATGTACTGTAATGAGAGATAGTTTTTGGTCGCGCCCAAAACGCCCGACAACTAACGCTATTTGACACGTTGAACTGTTGAACGTCAAATATCGTTAACATAAGAATTTTGACGAGTTTTGGTGAGCTTATTTTCTGCAGAGTGGCGTTGCGCTTAGTCTACCGAAGACACACACAAGCATGTTTTTATGTTTGAGCGTTCCTTCATGAATAATATATAAGTACCTGCTTTAAAACGTATTTAAATAAAATAAATAAATTTTGTTACTTTATATTCTCTACTTAAAACTTAAAAAACGGAGAGAAAATCTGCAGATAGTTACTTAAATCATGTTTTTGATGAAGGTATAAAAATAGTACAGAAGTGCTACTTTAAATTCGCTAAGAGATTAAAAGACGCTTTAGTCCCGAAGTCCATATACTTATATTTTATGCACTTTAGGAAAAGATTATTGTTAAAATCACGTTATTTCTACGCCAAATGGTTCATCGACTACCAGAAAGGGTTCTAACAATGAAATCTTGGCCAAGAGCAGCTGTTTGGCTTGACTTGCAATAAATTTAATTATAATTTTCAAGGATTAATTTTTTTTAATACCTGAGGGATTAAATTTACTTCTAATCCCTAGGCTGAGGGATTAAATTTTCTTTTAATCCATTAGGGATTAATTTTTTTTCACCCTTAGGGATTAAAAGTGCCACTTTAGTCCCTGAAAAGAGGGTTTAAACGTACCTATTTAATCCCTAAAGTGCATAAAAATATTTTATTGTATTGCATTTTTTTTTTAATCAAAAGTAATTTACTCGCATTTGGTCATTGTGAGCCAAGGAGTATTTTTTTTGGTATGAAATGAATAAAATCGTAGATAGTCTACGAATAGGCAAAGCCATTCGGTGTTCAAGAAAAACCAAACATTTAGGATATAATCCTAATAAATCGGTAGCTAAAAAACGAGGAACTTCTTCATATACAATAGATTTAAAAGGATGAAACTTTTTACGGTACCTAGAATAGATACGGTCTAGTAATTTGGCCCTACTCTTGGACCCGATAACGACAAAAAAATAGCGACCGATTTTTGTCCAACATTTAAAAACTGTATGAATGCTTGACAAATTACAAGTAAATATAATTTATTTTTGGCCTGCATCAGTTGATCTTAACAATTTTAACACCAATAGTCGTCAAGAAACTCATCGAATGAATGAGAGTTAGTTCTTTTCCTACTTTGGAAGCTATTGTTTTTTTTTTTATTTTTGGAGAGTGATTATTTTTATATTATTTTGAAGAAAATACTCATTGTGTAAACTACCTATACTATATGCAAAAAATCTGATTGCAAATTTAAAACTATAAGAACAAAGAAATGCCGTACAGAAATTTCTTTGTGAGTACGTGCTTTATTTTTTTGGTTTGTTCATTGATGATGAGCCTTCTCACTAAAAAAAGGCATAAATGCAGCTACTTATGACAAAAATAATGTGAATAATATCGCTGGGTATACTTAATGACCAAAAAAAAAAAAATAAATGATGATGTCTACTTGACAAAAACCAACAATTCTTTGTATAATTTTCATTTTTAATAAATATACTTATTTTTAAACGTATATCTTTTTTGTTAAAATTTTGAAACCAATTGTGCATAATGACATTTAAATTTTTTTTTAACTACCAAAAATATAAAAAAAATCATTTTTATCACATTGTGAATTTAAAAATTTTAGTACAAAAAATAATAATTCGCGAGCGAAAGGGTTAAATCCTGGACATAAAATACACATTGATTCCCCAAAAGATCAGATTAGTGTCTTTAATCCAGCAAACACCGTTACATAAATATTACGTAAAAAAATTAATATTTAAATAAATTATAGGTAATAATATGCAATTAAAATAACATTAATAATACATGGCAACACAAAATTGGGAAACAGCAGATATCGATTAACTTGTAAGTAAATCAAAAGGTAAAATTGGCGTAAATTTTTTTACATAATATTTATATCCCCTACAAGTACATATTAGCTTTTGACTCAACAAAAATGCAACAAAATGCATATAAAGCAGCTCGAGAATAGCTTACACAGAGGAATAATGATGGGGAGAGAGATTTAATTATTAAATATATTAAGGGTGTACGAACAGTTGTGTCCAGGAAACAGGCGTCCCAGGAAAATTAGGTAATACCCCATTAGCTGTCTACTACTAAAATGTTAGTGGACTACGCACTAAGCTAGATAGTCTAAAATTGGCTGTGAACAGTTCTTGCTGTGATGTTTTTGTTTTGGTAGAGAGCAAATTAAATAGTGATTTTTTGGATAGTGAATTAGAACGTTCAAATTTTAATTCATTTAGAAATGACCGATCTAGTCTGACTAGTGGTGGGGGTATACTTATATATGTGAGAAAATCTATTAGATCTGTAAGAATAAGTATTAACCAACAAAATGTAGAACAGTTATTTATTTCATGTGAATATAGAGGTACTAAGTTTATAATTGCTGGCCTATACATTCCACCCAATATGCTTGACATCTATTACAGCTTACACTGTCAAAGTGTTGAATTCGTGATGCAAAATTTTTTGTCTCATAAAATATATTTATTAGGTGACTACAACTTACCAGAGACAAATTGGTTAAACCACGATTTCGGAGTGACTGTGTGCTTCATCTGCAATGGGCATAGCTCAAGATGATTGGTATTCCAAACAACAGAAACATATTTTTAGATCTCCTTTTTACAAATGTTAGTTTAGCTAAGGACCCTACTTTAGATACTAGTTTACATCAGATCCAGTATGAAGATATACTAAGTAATATGCATTTAAAGGAGAGGTCAGGTGACCTTTTTGTGTGAGGACTTCTATTATGATTTTAGAAACGCAAACTATTTGGGTTTAAATGACTACTTGGTAGGTATAAGATGAGAGACACTATCACAGTGTGATGTAAACAGAGCATTGGATATTTTTTATGAGATTTTAAGTATGGATTGTTTTGATTGTACCTGTCAAGAGGTATAAAAATAGTACTTTTAATTAATTAATTTATCTAAGTTACGTTCAGAGTACAAACAAAAAAGAGATGAATGTTGGTCATTATATTTTCAAAGAGTTGATAATGAATTTAAAATCAATCCAAAATACTTTTGGACTTATATAAGGGAGTTAAAATCAAATCATTTTCTTCTTCAATGTAAGACTTATGGTAATGAGGTAGCTGACAATAAACAAAATATTGTTGGTTTATTTAAAAACTATTTTCAATCAGTTTACATCCGGGTGACCAGAGAAACTTAAGTGATTTTGATACGCCTATTAATTTATCAGAAAATTTTGGCTTTTCAATTATTTTTAAAATAAATATTTTTAACAAAATAGCTGGACTCCCAAATAAAGTTACAGTAGGCCCTGATGGAATACCAAATATTGTTTTAAAACCTCCTCTCCTCCTCTGTATTTACTATTTAAAAATTCATTGACTTCATCCACCTTTCCAAATAAATGGAAGCATAGCTTAATACCTATTTTTAAAAGCGGAAACAAAAATTTAGTTACAAATTATAGAAGTGTGTGCATCCAATCATCAATCCCTAAACTTTTTGACAGTCTAGTGAGTGACCAATTAAAGTGGATGGGTCGAAACCAAACTAATATAAATCAACATGGTTTTTGTGAAGGTCGATCAACAGTTACCAACCAAAGCCTTAGTAGATTTTAAACAAGTTGATTCTATTTACACCGACGTTTCAAACGCTTTTGATCAAGTTGATCAACACAGTTTTTTAAAATGCCTTCACAACATAGGTTTTAACACAGCTTCACTACAGTGGGTCAAAAGCTACTTGTCTGGTCACCAGCAGAAGGCAAAAATTGGTTCTTTGGTTCTTTTCAGTCTGACTCAATCACTGTGACGTCTGGCGTCACCCAAGGAGGCCATTGCTCACCTTTGTTTTTTATTCTTTTTGTGACCACTATGTCTAAGTGTTTCCAAAACAGTGATGGTCTAGCTTTTGCCGACGATTTTAAGTTTTCAAGAATAATAAATAGCTTAAATGACCAGTTACTTTTGCAGTTTGATTTGGACAGGTTTTCTGAATGGTGTCAGCTACACAAATTAAATTTAAATATATCCAAATGTTGTCAAATTAGTTTTATAAGGGTAATAAAAAGTTTAACACTTCTTACTCAATAAATGGTGAGTCTCTTAAATATGTTTAAAAAATTAAGGATCTTGGGGCGGTTTTTTATGAAAGTATATCTTTTGTTGCACATATCAATTCAGTTATAGTAAAATGTTAGGTTTTCTATTGAGAAACTGCAAACATTTTTCTGTAGAAACTGTTAAAGGTTCATACTACTCACTGGTGAGGTCAAAGCTTGAGTATTGTTCGGTGGTGTGGTCTCCATATCAGGCAGTACCCACATCCACTAAGGTTTTGTGCATGCAAGCTTGGAGTTGATATAGAAAATCACAACTATACAGAGATTCAGATGGAAGAAATTATGCTGGTCTAACTTTTATTTATAGTTTGGTAAACAATGAAATAGATTGTGCTGATCTGTTAGAGTATATAGGCTTTCATGTCACAACCAGAAATAGTAGGCACGATTTTATTTTCTTTTTCATCCCATTTCATCGAACAAAAAATGGATTTTTTTCTCCCATAGATAGTTATACAAGATTAATAAAAAATCATCATCTTGAGATATTTGGAATCAGCTTATCAAAATTTAAAAGGCAATTTAATTGCTTTGTAGATTTCTTAGCGTTATATTGGTATTACTTTTTATTTTCTGGTATTATTTTTGTTTGTAGTTAGTATTATATTGCAATCTATCTGATGTAAACTATTACAACATAATTTTGTAATTGTAACTGTTATTGGGGTTTTCCCGTAATAAATAAATAAATAAATAAATAAAGTGACATCAAGTTAAACTTGACGTCACGTAAATAAGGTACTCTTTATGTAACTACTATATAAATTTATAACATAAATGTTATATAAATATTATGTAATGTAACATTTATATAAAATTAAAGTCATATTGTGTATATGTATATACTCCAGTAGAATAGTCAGAAAATTTCGACTTATCTACAAAACTGATTTAAACCAAATTTTTCCAACAAAATTTCTCTCTAGGTTCGCCGCCATCCTGAATTTATGCGTAATTCTGGTTAACTCGGTTTTAGTCCGATATCTTATTGACCATTGGTCCGATTTAAAAAAAAATTGTTTTGTTTTATAAAATAGTGGTTTTTCTAAGATTTTTGATCTACTATTTTTTTTGCTATATTTCTCGTATAAAAAGTTAATTCACATCTACCGCCGAAGATAATGATTAAACAAGGTAGCATATATATATATATATATATATTGACATATAATTTGTTACCATTAAACTTTAAAAAAAAAATGTTTGTGTAAAAAAGTTAGTGGGTTAAATTTTCTTTAAATTAAAAATAACGGAGATATAGAGGGCGTCACAAATGTGTATTTTTTTATAGAAAAAGAAAGAAATGTTAACGCAGGCACAAATTTTTAAAATACTCTTTCAATTTATAGGCATTAAAGGTCTCACCAAAGGCTTCACAATCCATGGGTTTTTTAATCAATAAGTCCCTTCCATTATCTCCGTCCCTGGGGAGCAATTTTAATGTTCATGAAATGGGACCATCTCGAGCACAAACCAAGTCTACCTACCTACTAAATTTTGTCAAAATCGGACATACAAACATTAAGGCAAGAAACGTTCTCAAAATTTTTTGAGAAAAAATGCCGGTTATTTAATAAGAATCTTATTCAGATTTAAGTAGCACTGGGTAACCACAACCTCCCCTCTCCCATTGGGTACGCCACTGTATATCCGACAAAACTCGAAGTTGCCGAAAATAACGTGATCGTGCTATAGAAACGTCAAAAACATAGAAAAACCAAGTCTCGTTTAATTTCTACCTTAAAAACCTAGAAAAGAAGAATTAAGGCTATCTTCTGGATCATTCTCTAAAAAGTGTCAAAAAGAGCCGCAGGCAAAAATGTTCTCAATGAGACTTTACTTTAGGAAGGTTATTGGTAAATGAGTACTTAATTTCAGATATCAGTGTTTGCTTACCTTTTTTTTTTCACGGCGTGATTTTAATTCTTGCATAATGTTTTGTTGCAAAGCAAACAATTAATATCCTCGTTTTCCTCAAAATACGTAAGGACGAATATCGAATTATACTTAAAAAATTTAAAAGTAGCTACGCACAATATTATCTAATATTCGGGAATATTGCCAAATGGAAAAACACTCACTAACGACAGTTGTCAATAATAGGTGAGTAGGTACTTTTGTTTGGTCTTGGCGGACGCCCACGTACGGTTTATCAGAAGTTGCAAAATCAAACCCGTTAAATAAATCATTCACTATAGAAACTGCAATTCGTTAAACCAATTTTTTATCCGAATCTTATTTCTTCAAATCCATTCAATAACAAATTCGAAATTTATAAGACCCGTTTTAAACTCATTTAATATCAAACTCGTAATTTGTAATACCCATTCGGAATGCGTAAGAATCATTGTTTATCAGAAATTTCTACTAAATTGATTGCGCATTCGCTAATAATACATGAACGGGAGGCGTACACGTAGGGGGCGCGGCGGCGCGACGTTTCGATGCATTTGTCGCCGCTACACGCCCATACTTGTACAAGCAGCGTTCAATGTTCAACAGTTTGTGTATAGATGTCACTTGCATTATGGAAAAGAACAAATTTCTGATAAACAACGGGTCTTACGAATTCCGGTTTTGAAAAATAATTGTTTGACAAATACCGGGTTTGAATAAAAATGGGTTTTACAAACTACGACTTTGATATTAAATGAGTTTGATGAACAATGGTTCGATTGAAAACGGGTCTTATAAATTTCGAGTTTGTTATTGAGTGGGTTTGAAGAAATGAGGTTCGGATAAAATATTGATTTAACAAATTGCAGTTTTTATGTCGGACTGATGAATTCCTGGTTTGACAAACCATAGGCGTTCGTCATGCCCAACTTGACACAATAAGGAAGTTAAATCTTACCTCAAGAATTTGTAGTGTCAACTTTGCAGCACTTTATCTCAGCTATTTTTTACTATACAAAGTGTTTAAAAAAAGTTATACGGAATTTTAGTATCTACAATTTATATTTGAACACTTTTCTTCTCAAGTCTACACAAAGTGAAATATTGGCTGGTAAGTAATAACATGTCATCATTTTCGGAAGTCTTTTAGGCATAATTTTTTTTATGACTCATGCAAAAAAAAATTTCGTATAAAAGTTTGAAAAAATAATTTTGTTTAGCCAACAAAAAAACCGTTTTAAAATCGAACAAATATAAACCGAAATATTAAGTCCAACCCAAATTCCAAAATGGCGGCGTACCTAGAAGGAAATTTTGTTGGAAAAATGTGGTTTTAGGATTCTGGCATGATCCCCTATTAGCCCTGAAAAATGTGGCTGTGTAGTCAGTTTTGCCATTTCAAAGTACTGTTCTATTGGGCTAATATTATTTATATACTTCTTATGTCAAAACAAGGTAAAAAGTAACTTCCATGTTCTGCATAATGCCATGCAAAAATGGAATTAAAGAAACATAAGTTGTTATGTAAATATTACGTAAATTTTATAAAAACTTTTTATTTGTTGGCTTTAGATTTACGTAAATACTATGTTACTGTAACAGATGTGTTTGCTGGGATTATTGGGATATCAAAATCAGCAAATCGCCCTTTAACCTAAAGCCCCCAACTATCCTAAGGCCCCCGATACCATGGCAACTGCAGGAGTTTTGTCAACAAGTGTCGCAGTGGGGCAGAAGAGTATTTTTACGTTTTCTGACAGAAAATCATTCGAGGTTATGTTTATCTTTCAAAAATATGTTTTCAAAAAAATTGTTCTAAAACGAATATGAAACCACTCGTCGTGTGCCGTCGCCCACCGAAAATGGCCTAGCTCTGCACGGGCATTACCCTGAATTTATCAAAGAACCAAAAGAAATTTACTGGCTCGCTGGAACTATTAGGAATTCGCATAGAAACAACAAAACACAACGCCTATAAACTCACATAATTTTGTTTTTATTTTGATCCAATAATTTTTTTTAAATTTGAATTATTGTGGTATAGTTATGTGCAAGTTTACTAGTGAAATCTTGGAGGGCAAAGGATAGATTTTAGATCTCAACTTCAGTTTCAAAAATAAACAGATACTTGAGTATTAACAAAACAGGTCAGTAAAGCTCCACTTAGAGGTTGGAGAGACTCTTGCTAGTCGTTGACGCTCCTGTTTAAAATAGAATATGATTATTTCGTCTAGCGTCAGCAGCCGATTTTTAAATCTGGATGCTTTTGAAGTTCACCTGTTGTCCTAAATCCAGTGGTAGCAGCTAGCAGGGGTATTTCCAATTCAATTATAAATGCACTTGTAAATGCAACTTTAAACATTACACCCAGTTACTTTAATATGTAGTTGGGTAGCGTTTTTTTAGCAAGTAATTCTGCAGTAAATGGTTTTCTTTTATATTAGTATTATTACTATTAGTATTAGTATTTAGTATTAGGGAATATATTGATATCCATTACATATTTTCGGAGTCTTTAAGCACACCAAGGGGCACATGTACTGCATTAGCAGAAACCGAGGCACAAACACAATAAAAAAATGTATTGTTTTTGTCTGAAAAATCAAAATAAACACGCGGTCACATAGACCTAGAGGGTAATAGCGCCGTAGTACAGTACATCGGCGGTAATGATAGTAAGGCAAGTTCGGTCTACAGCAACGCATCATGATTTACACGGACGCGTGCCAGACCGCACACAGTTTACGAAAAAAGCGAAAGTAAAAAAAACTTATGTGCTTTAGCGGTGTGGAATGCGAAGTCAAAAGAAGTAACCTAACCCCAAATTTTTGACCCGGTGCTAAAAAAACTCTGGTGTCCCACTGTGGACAAACATAAACTCTCCGCATTGCCATGGAAAACAAATGCAATGACGTAAAATTTTGCAAAAAAATCAGGTCGCCACAGTTAAATTGATTTCCCAATTATAAGGGATGAAAAACAATGAACAAAAAAGAGTCAGATTAGCTTATGCGTATTCGTCTGAAGCACTCCCTAACTTTCCTATTATTTTTTAAATATTTTATTTCTGATGAATTTTATAAAAAAAATTTGAATTCACGTCTTTTCAAATAAAAATAAAGTTGGAAGAAATTATGTGACTTATATGACAAATTTTAGTGAAATATATTTTTATTAAATATGAAAGATAGCCAGGCAGTTGTTACAAGCAGAAAAGTCCGCTATGAAAACGAAAGAAATGTAAAAAGCAAAATCATTAAAAACGTAAAACTTAAAGCAAAAGAATATTTGAATATGTTTTACAAAGGCGCCTTCTGCAGGGTGTTTTCAGTGACGCGCCGAGAAGGGGGGTTCGGGTTAACCCTCCCCCCTCCAAGAAGCTTGGTTACAATTGGCATAATCAAATAACAGTAGAAATCAAATATATAGGGAATAAAATACAAGAAATTTTTAAAAAACTTATAATTTCCAAAATTTTTTGCCTTGAGCCTGCGGCGCTATAACACCTTTAGTTTCTACGATTTTGTGTCGAAATGGTCTTTCTAATGTTATTTTATCAAAATACTTTGCCTGCGATCTGTTGTCAAAAATGGTATTTTAAGTATCATTTTCGCAAAACTTTTACAAACAAATTTAGGGTAAATAAACAACTCAAATTGCCAAGAAAATATCAATATTTATGATTTAAATTGCAATTTAAGTGTTATTCTCTCAAAAAATTGAAGCATGAATTTACATTAAATTATGGATAAATAAACAATTGTAAATTTCTTTACCTACTCGAGTGCAGTAAAGTGCATTTTACCGTACTTATTTGCATGCGGAAAGTAGTACTTTACCGTATTCATTGCGGTAAAGTTAACGTTATGGCACTTTACCGCACTCCGTGCTGTAAAGGAACTACGTTTATTTAAGAAAATTACAATACATAAAAATACCGATTACAAAATGCTTGGGCTGATGGCAGGAATAAATTGCTTTTTTCGAAAGAGAAAAGGAGAACTTACTTTGAAAAGAAATCTAAACTTTTAAATTATAAAATAGCAAACAGAATTTTAGTGAAAAATGAGGCAGGCAATAATAGAGATGAAATTTTTAACGGACCTTTTATAGTAGTCGAGGATATATCACCTAATATATTGATAACGATAGGAAACAAAATCGTAGAAATACACAAAAATAGGACAAAATTATATATTAATTAATGGGATAGATTGAACATTTTTTTTCTATTTTTTTTTGTTTAAGAGAAAATAATAGGTCATAGGTTTTGGGACCATTAATATTATTATTATTATTATTATTATTATTATTATTATTATTATTATTATTATTATTATTATTATTATTATTATTATTATTATTATTATTATTATTATTATTATTATTATTATTATTATTATTATTATTATTATTATTATTATTATTATTATTATTATTATTATTATTATTATTATTATTATTATTATTATTATTATTATTATTATTATTATTATTATATTTTTTTTTCACAGGAGTTCCTGGAGGGCAGCCTGCGCATCGAAAGCAAGTGCTTCAAGATCCACTGGCGTCGCAGTTGAGAACTGATCTGGCAATGGACAGAGTTTGAAGGATGACCGCTTTTTGCATGTCTCCAATTACTTTTTCGGGTAAGTTGAGTTCTTTAATTTTTTCTTTAAGATTTTTAGGGATTAGTCCCGTGACTGATAATATTATTGGGATTATGCAGACCCTCGTCATGTTCCATATGTTCCTAATTTCTTCTTTTAGCGGTTGGTATTTTCGGATCTTTTCTGCATACTTTTCTGCCAGATTATGGTTTCCTGGAACAGAGATGTCAAAGAGGTACGTTATTTTTGCCCGCTTGTCTACCAGTCAGGTCTATTGTGTGGTATTGTGTGGTCAGTTAGGATAGGTTTGTCCCACATGATTTTCCAGTTTTCATTTTCCTCAAGCTCGTTTGGATTGTATTTGTAATACAGAGTTTTTTCTTTTTTCAGGTTCCGCATGAAGAGTAGTTCCTGGTGAACAATTCTAGCTGCCATATTATGCCTGTCGGTATAGGACGTAGGAGCCAGCATCGTGCAAGCACTCAGAATGTGGTCGATAGTCTCTGATGCTGCATTGCAGATGCGACATCTATCATTTGGCAAGTTTTCTTTAATAATATATTTAGCATAGTTTTTAGTTTTTACCACTTGGTCCTGAATAGCTACTAGGAATCCTTCTGATTCAGGATGTAGATAACCTTCGGTGGCCCAACGTAATGATTCTTTGTGGTCAACATTTTCTTGGTGCAGTTGATTATAGTATCTTCCATGTAGTTCTTTTTGTGCCCATTGATCTTTCTTTTGCTGATCGGTCATGACTGTAGGTGCGTAGTTTAGGTCCTGTAAATTAAGGGGCGTTAAGTTTTTGTTCGCATCTGCAATTATGCGGTGCAGGGTGTTTTGCGATATTTTTTGGAAGAAATCTCGAATGTTTTGTATTTGTTTCATCCATTGCTGCTTTATATCTATCATTCCTCTTCCACCTTGTTCTCTAGGTAGTGTAATCCTTTCTTTACAGGCCTTTGGGTGATGCATGCGAGAGGAAGTTAGTGTGGTACGAATTTTCCTGTTTAGGTCTTCCAACTCTGTATTAGACCATTTAATAATGCCAAAAGAATAGGTTAGGACTGGAATAGGAAATGTATTTATAGCTTTTGTTAAATTTTTAGAGTTTAGCTTAGTTTTAGTCAGTTTTTTTATGCGATCTTGGAATTCTTTGAGCGATGCCGAGGTATTTATATGGCTGTGATATTGGGGAAATCGCTAGCTGTTCCATTAGCTCCAGGTTTGGCATTTCTTGTAGTTGACTTTTAATGACCTTTACTGTAGCACATTTTTCCACACCAAAGGTCATGCCAATATCATGCTATGTACGAGGTTGAGGATAGTTTTGAGTTGTTTCTCATTTGAGGCGTAGCATTTAAGGTCGTCCATGTATAGTAGGTGTGCAAGTACAATGTCTTCTCCTGTTCCTTTAATTTTTACTCCATATTTGGTTAGTTTAATCGCATTTGATAGCGGATTTAATGCCAGACAAAACCATAGGGCACTAAGGGAATCCCCCTGAAAAATTCCTCGTTTGAGTGCAATCTTACCGCTATCTATTTGTTCAGATGAAATTCGAATTTTCAAAGTGGTTTTCCAATTTTTCATGGTGACTTCCAAGAATGCTGTTAGAGAAGGGTGAATCTTGTAGAACTTGAGTACTTGCAATAGCCAAGAGTGAGGGATTGAGTCGAAGGCCTTTTTATAGTCAACGTAGCTCATGTATACATTGCGTTTTCCTTCCTGAGTCAATAATCAGTTGTTATTTACACCCCAGCACATTTCTTTTTCCTCCTTTTTGTTCTTCGCTAATTATTTTATTTTCTTCCAGGTGATCGTCGATTTTTCTACAGAGGATGCCCGAGAAGGTTTTGTAAAGTGTTGGCAGGCAGGTTATTGGACAATACTGTGAGGGATCGTCAGTGGAATCACTCTTTGGGATCAGGTAAGTAGTTCCTTCTGTTAGGAACCTGGGGAACGTGTTTGGGTGTATTATTATTATTATTATTATTATTATTATTATTATTATTATTATTATTATTATTATTATTATTATTATTATTATTATTATTATTATTATTATTATTATTATTATTATTATTATTATTATTATTATTATTATTATTATTATTATTATTATTATTATTATTATTATTATTATTATTATTATTTTTTTTTTTTTTTTTGTCTTCAAGGTTTCCCTGTTGTTTCAGCCGCTACCGGAAAAAAAAATTTCAAGGCAGCGACCTACATGATTTTTACTTTTCGAGGACATGACGTGCAATATGTGCTGCATCGAGTAGTACTGATTTTTGCAGTGCTTGGTAAGTATTTTCGTTTAATTCTAACTCTCTTAATATACATTTTAATTTCTTAGGTATGATTCCTAGAGCAGACAGCACAACGGGCATAATCTTAACGTTATCCGTATTCCACATGTACTTAATTTCACGTTTAAGCGGTAAGTATTTATTAATTTTTTCATTGTGTTTTGCTTCTAAGTTATTATTGTTTGTGATTGCTACATCTATTAAGTACACTATGTTGTTCTGTTTGTCTATCAGGGTAATATCCGGTCTATTGTGTTCGAGAGTCACATCAGATTGTATAGTTTTGTCCCAATAGATTTTTGTCTTATCGTTTTCTACTACAGGGTCAGGTAGGTATTTGTAGTATGGCTGCTCTGAATTTGGTTCTAAGTCATATTTTTTTAAAAGCTCTAAGTAAATGATTTTTGCAACTTTATTATGTCGCTCGAGATATTTATTTCCGGCTAAATTTTGACACCCGCACAGTATATGTTCAATTGTTTCTGAACGAATAGCACATTTTCGGCACTTGTCTTCGTCTAGCTCTTTTAAAATGAATTTTCTGTAGTTTTTTGTTGCTACTACTTGATCTTGCATACTTATTATAAAACCTTCTGTTTCGGGGAACAATGCTCCAGATTTGAGCCAAGAAGTTGAAGCTCCTAGATCGACATACTCTTCATGCAGGTCACGATGAAATCTACCATGCAGTTCTTTTGAAGCCCAGATTTCGAGTTTTGACTGCTGGTCATCGTAGCTTTCGAAAGGCAAGTAATTAATATCTTTTAATTTTAGTGGTGTTGCCCGTTGGTCTGCTTGTACTACTAATCTATGTAAATTTGTGTGTTGGGCTTGAAAGTATTTTCTTAATTCAATAATTTGGTGTTTGCATGCTTCCACTATATCTGTTATTCCTCTTCCCCCTTTCTCCCTAGGTAAACATATTCTTTCTTTGCATGATCTTGGGTGGTGCATTTTGTATGTTGTTAGGCTAGTTCGAATAATTCTGTTAAGTTGTTCTAGATCAGTCAGTGTCCAGTTTATTATTCCATTATTATTATTATTATTATTATTATTATTATTATTATTATTATTATTATTATTATTATTATTATTATTATTATTATTATCATCATCATCATCATCATCATCATCATCATCATCATCATCATCATCATCATCATCATCATCATCATCATCATCATCATCATCATCATCATCATCATCATCATCATCATCATCATCATCATCATCATCATCATAGGTATCTTAATCGATAGATATTTTTATAAACTTTTATTATTTGTTAAACAATAATTATTGCTTATATATGAAATAAAACTAAATCAATTCTAGACTAAAACGCGACAAGGTGTATTTCTATTTATGGCACTTATGTGCTAAATTTTAAAAAGTTAAATATATTTAAAGAGAATCACAAAGTATAATAATCAACGATTATTACATGGTCACATTTTTACTTAAAATTAAGTGTCTTTAATTATTTATCTTTAACCTTTAATCTTTATCCTGGGTGCGCCACTGTAATTTAACGAAAAAATTGCGAGAGGGACACGTTTTCAAGTGTTTCGTTTAGCCGTAGCGTGCACCGCTTCCGAGGGGTATGACTTACCCCTAAAATTTAAATAAAAAAGTTCGTAAAAAAATGTACGAGAAGTGATACATTTTTTAACTTTTATCAATTGGTTTTTTAGATATTCGCTTTTAAAGTAACCGCGCTGAACATTTTATTTTTTTCTCTCTTTGGGGTTGAGCCCTTTTTAAAGGGTTGAAACTTTTGAAAGGGTTGAAAAATAGATCATGTGACACCCTTTCAGAAAAGTTTTTTCATTGAACTGAACCTTAACTGCACCCAAGTATCGAAAAAATACCAGCTAAAGATTTAAGCTGGCTCTTAAAAAAAACTTTACAAAATTTATAGGCATACATAAAATAAATATACAAAATACATAGTATAACGATATATTTTTAATTTAACAAAAGCAATTAAATACTTATATATATTTACACTTTTTATTTACATTTTTCATTGTTTACATTTTTATTATTGAATATAGAGTCTCTGAGGACCCATAAATATTCCCTCTTTAATTTTAGCGGATTTTTTCTTTTAAATGACTAAAAAGCATGGTCTCCTTTGTCCATGGCCTTCACAACATTTTTCAGAATTTTTAATCTAAAGTCGTTTTAAAGAAATTTTTATAAAAAAAACACATAGTTGTTGCACTAAAGTTAAAGTTGAGTTATACAAATAAACCATAAACGTGGGTAGAAAAAAAATAATTGACTTATATGTTGATTGCATGGTCCCATAAAGCTAATCATTCCTGAGAAATGCACGTTATTGGCAATTGTGGTGGTTAATATTTTTACAGCTTTTGGTGTTAGATTAAGTAAAGTGTTTTTAAAGGAATTTAAATTTAGAAAATGTATAAAGGGCAATAGAGCAGAGTTTCTAAGGGCTAAATCGGCATATGATTTTGTTACAGACAGAAGAATTTGTTCGAAAGGCGAGTTTGGGCGATTAATCTATCTATATAGATTGAGTTGTAAAAATTTAGATAGCAGACTGAGATATGCAATGGATGACATTGTTGAGTTTTGGGCAATCGTTTCTAAACAGCAGGTGTTTCATTTTACTTCAGAGAGCATTTTTGTGTTTGGAGAGAGATGGTATGTGTTGCTCCAAACTTCTAGGGGGTCAACACTTTGAAATATATTTTTCGCTTGAAGCACCCATCAGTTAAATTTAAAGTCAGTTATATTTACAAGTAGCAACTGGCGTTCAAAACGGATTTTTGGAAGACGTGAGTTAGGCATGCTTTCGAGTTTAATGAGAAAGTTTATTATCATTTTAAAGATGACAAGGGAAATATGACGACGATGTAAAGTTTGGAAGGGAGAGCCCCAGCCTGGAGAGCCCCCTTTTGTAAAAATTTGCTTGGATTTTCTCTAGAGTAAGAGTGTATGTACAGTATTTTCCACCCGAAATTTATCCACATTGATTGAGATCAACAGTCAACGAGATTTTTAGTCTGACGTTTATTTTTTTATTTCTCCCTAGATTTTTAGCCACACTTATCCAACACCGTTCTCAACTAAAAAGCCAGTTAACTTATTTTCGTTTTAGTATCCTTTGGCCTATGATCATTGCCATATTGACACCAAACTGACAGAAAATCGATGTTTTACTTGTCAATTTGGTTATAAAAATGGTAGCCACATTAGGCTAAAGGGCACTGAGGCGGTAGGAGTCAACAGGCTTTTTAGTTAAGAACGGTGTTGACTGATCACAGTATGGACAGGACCTCATTCAGAAAATTTTCGATTTCGTTTAGAATAAATTTTATCATGAGTTGATTGTAATAGAAAGTTTTTAAATAATTTTTTTGCCATTTTGTTATTGTTTTTGTAAGACAATTGATCATAGTGTACTAGATATAGCCAGGGCCGCAAGTGCTGATACAATACATAAACGTAAATAGTGCAAACTCTACACATCATAGAAGGGATTGGTTATGAAATCTCAAATGAATGAAATAATATGGTAATGTTAGGCATATCCTGGAGGATAAGGAATACGAATTTTTGATCAGATTTAAAAAAATCAATTTTAACTGACTTATACCCATCTGATTGTCGTTTGTACGCGTTGACAGTTCGGGTGACAATACAATATTATGGTATTATCAAGTACCCACCTACCCCTAACGAGAAAAGTGGACGGGAAAAATATTTAGCTTCTCCGATTTCAACCAAAATTGGTATACGGGGGTTTTTGGGGATAAAGTATACGAATTTTTGATCAGATTTCGAAAATTAAATATGGCGAATTCAAGATCGACGATTTTTGGTCATGTTTTGCAAACGAATTTTAACTGACTTATACACATCCGATTGTCTTCAAATTTGGTATCGGTTTATAGTTTCGGTAACAATACAATAATATGGTATTATCAGGTACCCACCTCCCCTAACGACGGAAGTGGAGGCAGAAAAAGATTTAGTTTGTTCGATTTCAATCAAAATTGGCATACAGCGGTTTTAGGCAAGGGGATTATGAGTTTTTGATCAGATTTAAAAATTTAAATATGGCGGATTCAAACGGACGACTCAGGGTACAAATCTAAAAATTAAAAAATAATTTTATATAAAAAAAAGCTTTTCAAATACAAGCTTTTATAAAATATAAAATTAAAAGTAGAAAATAATTTTTAGCATTCTGATATCATAATAATAAAAGCGATGGCTTTAAATTAGTTCGAGTTGGGTTGAATTTTCTTACCCTTGCATTCCTCTGCATTATAGTGAATTCAAATTCTTGCGAACAATCATATAATCAATAACATAAATTTTTTCGAGTCAACATGGCCAAACATTCTATAATGCGCCCATCGCTTTTATTATTATGATAGTGAACTTTATATTTTAAAAGCTTGGATTTTAAATGCTTTTTTTTATATAAAATTATTTTTTAATTTTTAGATTTATACTCCAAATCGTCCATTTTGAATCCGCCATATTGATATTTTCAAATCTGATCAAAAATTCATAATCCCCTTCTCTAAGAATCTCTGTCTGCCAATTTTGATTAAAATCGAACAAACTAAATATTTTTTCCCCTCCACTTCCCTCGTTAGGGGAAGGGGGTACCTGACAATACCATATTATTGTATTGTCATCGGAACTATAAACACATACCAAATTTGAAGACAATCGGAAGCAAAACATAAAAAAAAATCGTTTATCTTGAATTCGCCACACTGAATTTTCAAAATCTGATTTAAAAATCGTATTCCTTATCCACAAGAAACCCCTCATACCAATTTTGGTTGAAATCGGACCACTATAGGTGTTTTCACCCCTCCACCTCCTCTCGTAGGGGTGGAGGGGGTACCTAAAATACCAAGTTATTGTATTGTTACCGGAGTTTTAAACGCATACCAAATTTAAAGACAGTCGGATGTGTATAATTCAGTTAAAATTGGTTAGCAAAATATGACTAAAAATCGTTTCTCTTGAATCCGCCATATTGAATTTTCCAAATATGATCAAAAATTCGTATTCCTTATCCCTAAAAACTTCCGTATATCAATTTTTGTTGACATCGGACAAACTTAGTTGGTTTTTGTCTGTTTTTCTCCCTCCACTCCTTTCGTAGGGGGGGACGGAGGTGCCTAATAATACTATATAATTTTTTTGTTACCGGAACTATAAAAGCATACCAAATTTAAAGACAATCGGATGTATATAAGTCAGTAAAAATAGGTTAGCAAAACATGACCAAAAATGGTCCAGCTTGAATCCACCATATTTAATTTTCAAAATCTGATCAAAAATTCGTATTCCTTATCCCCAAAAACCCCCGTATACCAATTTTGGTTGAAATCGGACAAACTTGGCCGTTTTCCCCCCTCCAGAGGTGGTGCCTAATAATGCCATATTATTGTATTTTCACCGGAACTATAATCTCATACCACATTTGAATTCAATTGGACATCTAGAGGTTAGTCAAAATTGAGTTGCAAGATTTGAACCGAACATATAACCATAAATACATAGAGGTGAAGTTAAATAAAATCTTGTAATAAAAAACACGCAAAGTTTAAAGCCAGTCCAGTATTTTTAAACGTCTAAATTGAATTTGAATTCATTATTTTTTGGATGACTTCGCTCACCAGTCTGGGTCTCTCTCAGGCTTATTGGGTCTGCATTGCGTTTTCTTTGTTATGTTCGGTGTACAAATAAAAACGAATATCATAGCCGCCTTAACAGGCATATAACATAATAATATATTTTTCATCCACAACGTATCTCTGGCATCTTGCTGTTTCACTCTGGTGCAGTTGATTGATACGAAAGCGTAATATAAGGGGTTATTCTGAGTGATTTAAAGTTAGCAGTGTAGTTATAATGCCGATTACCAAAACCTAGGGCGTTTGATTTTGGCAACTTAAAAATCTGTTTTTTTTTTCTATGGAAAGTGAGGTTATGTTTTGTCTAAATAAAAATAGAATGGACTGTATCTTGGGCCCCAGACAGCAGGCAATTAATAATTAAAAAGTTTTTTTCTGGCACCCCAAGATACCATTTTCGCTTTTGAGAAAGTAGAAAGCAGTGTTCCTGTAATTTGACTAGCCTTTATGATATGTCGGCCATTTCGCTGAATAAGGAGGAAGATGAAAATTCCTCTCCCAAGTAGGTACACCTCATTCCAAATTCGCCGAACCAATTTTAATATGGCGGCTGACAATTAAACCAGAAGCTAAAGGTAACTGTCATTGTGAGTGTCCAAAAAACTGGTCCGCAGCAGTTTGGAATGGAGTGTATATTTGGTGACTACCTCAACTGGTCGATTGTTGAGTTTAAAGGAAAATGTGCATGATCCATAGCCTCCTCGGGCAAATCTGACTATTTTGGTTTTTATATTAACAATAGCTTATGTAGGGTTGTATAATTAACGTTCAAGGATATTCAGTTTACGTTGGAGGTCAATCAGGCTTAATGCCTTTCCTCCGTTGCTCTTAAAGAAGTTTTCAAGAGCGGCAATAAACAATAAAAATAGCAATCGGTGTCAAAAGATGAGATAAGGCAGTTCGTTTACAGTTTTAATCTGAACAGTAGAAAGAGAATAAATGTTTTTACCTACGACCAAAACTTAGATGTAAACCACAAGATGGCCTGACAAGTGATGAAACTTTATTTGATAAGAGCACTAATTGACGCAAAAATGTGAATTATTTTTCTATATTTTTATGACAATAAATAGTTATTAAACGAAATTTAATCCAATATAATTTTAGTAACTAACCAAAAATAAGTCCCGTTAAATTGACATATTATGCATTTTTGAGAAAAAGGCCTTGTTTTTAAAAAGATATATGAAAAGTCTCTTAGTAACCTTATTTGTTTTGACGTTTTAGGTAGGACGTCATTGAAACTTCAACTTATGAAGGTTGCTGACTTATGAGTATTCGCGTTTGATATTTTTAATAATCTCTGATATTTATGATGACATTTTCATTGGTCGTAGGTAAAGTATAGTACACTAACTCGCCTGTTATGGTCAATAAATGCTCAGATAAATTAAGAAACTCGCCTGCGGCGGTAAACTACTATTAACAATGTTGATAAAGGACGCATTAATTCCGCAAGTATGAAGTTTATGCCACAGTAAGCCGTGTTTAATATTATCGAATGCACGTTTAAAATCAATAAACGCAGAAAATACTACATATCTATGTCAATATTCCGTTACGTTATACAACGTAAGCTACCGTCAAGTCTGAACGTTATACATGCTTTAAACGTGACCTTGATGAAAAAGCTCAACGGTAGACTCCAGAAATGGGACTCTAATATCCGTAGATATATTCAAACGGAAGTTTTTGTTTTTTTCAGATCAAAGAAATACAAAGAATATAAATGCCTATTATGAGGATAAATGCATCTATTTATGCATTATGCAATTTTGTGTCTGAAGACCAACCCCTAGACCTAAAATTTCGCAATCCTCGAGATATGGGCAACACGAAGCTGTCTAATTTACCGTTATAATTTTTCCACCTTTCCATGATTGCAACAAAAAACTTAAGTTTAGGAGTAGAAATATTTTGCCAAATAAGCTAAAAATTTTTTTTCTAAGGCCACCAATTCGACATATTCAAACATTTGAATCGGTAGCTTTAGAAAGAAATTTTGCTTATTCGGCAAAAAAATCAAAAAAGTGCTGCGAGCCGTGTCTTAGTTTTTACAAAATGTGTCTTCATTCAAAGTTCACCCAATTCTGATGTTTATTTGAACGTCACTTCGGGACAAATTTATAGTCCGACGTCGAAGCAAGCCTCAAGGCCTCCTTGACGAAGGTGGCCTTCAAGGCGTCCTTTCATTTTTTATTTATAGTCCCTTCCTTCGGGAAGGAATATTTTAAGGTAGGGTTGCATCGGCAACGTCGCAAAAATGATGATGGGTTGGTGCAAATAAACTACTGATAACTTCATTGTTACAATTTTTGTGGTTATGGTTTTGTTATTTTTAAAATTTTGGTTTTTTTTTGACAAAAAAATTCATGAAAATGAAATTCAAAAGGAGGGCACTATAAAGGGGACTACAGACTACGTTTTTGTTAGGCGGTTATGTTCGACTAGCAAATCTGGTCGAGCAAAAACGACGTATGCTAGTTGCACACAGAATTCGATTTAGTTTTATTATATTAATATATCGAACATCTCCGACGGACCAAATCAGGTGAACCAGCAAAGATATTTGCATCGGTTTTATACGCCAGCAAAAATTACAATTTTTTGTACACACACTTCGGTCTTGCGTCGTTTTTGCTAGACCAGATTTGCTCGTCGAACAAAAACGCAGTCTGTGGGCCCCTTAAGACCCTTATACACTAGCCAGGAAAAGGTTTTCATCGCTGAACTGAACTGATGTATGTCAGATAGTTTATTTTATTTGCGTCTTACTTTCTACTTAATTTTCAGAACTATGAATCCAACTTTATAAAAGGTACTTACATACAATACAATATATTTTATTTGTTTTTATTTACCTTACATAGGTGTTGAACTTGTCAATTAAAAAAAAGAAAAAATAAATAATTATAATTTAAAATTTTAATAAAAAATAATCTTGTAGGCTGTAAAAGGTATTCTGCTTTCCCTTTGGAAGACGACCAAGATGATTTGGGAGTTCTTCTTCCACACGATCAATAAATTCCGAAAAATCATGCATTACTTTCAGGATATCTTAAAAAGCAAGCCACAAAATGACAAAAAACCAATTATTAAAAGAAACCCAACAATATTTTTGTTTTTTTAACCTCACATTATTAGCCAAGGAAGGCCGAAGGTAGCTCTTTAGTTACCTTGATATAAGGATTCCTTCAAGGGTGCCTTTCACCACTATAAATACCAAATTGGTCTGAAGGCCTCCTTGAAGCAATAAGGGTGCCTTGAAAGGCGACTATAAATTTGGCCCTTCGACATTTCCTGAGCTAAGGTCGGTCACTGACAGGAAGAAAAATTCTTCACGCTTAAAGGTCTGTTCGGCGCAACACGTGACGCGCAACATTCCTTTCTCTGAACACGACATAACCTGTTTACTTCAAGGTTTTAGATGCATAGCTACTGCCTCCCTAGTTTTGTAAAGGATAACATTAAAAGTGTGACTTTATCGTACTAATCATGAGGACTTTATACATAAGAATTCGTGCATCGTAAATTGAGAGTGTCTAATGCCCCCAGAACACTGACAAAACTACTTTATTTTTTTTACCGGATTTCTCGTGCTACCTCAGCTCAATTACGGACGGTATTTTAATATTAAATTTTAATGCTCATCATCACCACAACTTCAACACAAAAGACACACAAAAGAGAAGTAAAAAACTGGACACCTTAGAAGCGGTAGAGATTGGGAGACTAGAAGACAAATATTACAGTTGTCAACGCTTCTGTTGTCAACCATTACGAGGAAACTGCTGAAATAGAAAACCCTTTCTAAATAAAAACTCCTATCACTTTCACATACATATACATACAGTCACCATCTCCATCCTTTTCGACACATATTTACAGATACACGTTCTGCTTCATAACACATACCACAATTTGGAAGCTCCTAATGCACAAGGGTATACCTCAATCTCTTTTATCAAGGTTTTCCGGAACTTTAGGAGAAATGATAAACTACATCAACATCATTTTTACTTCCACATTGTGTAACACAACCAACATACTCCCAACCCGCCTCAACACACTCCTAACCCATCCCAGTATTTCTGAAAACACACCAACACACTTCCAACCCACCCCTACACAAAAAAGAGAAGTAAAAAACTGGACACCTAAGAAGCGGTAGAGATTGGGAGACTAGAAGACAAATATTACAGTTGTCAACGCTTCTGTTGTCAACCATTACGAGGAAACTGCTGAAATAGAAAACCCTTTCTAAATAAAAACTCCTATCACTTTCACATACATATACATATAGTCACCATCTCCATCCTTTTTGACACACATTCACAGATACACGTTCTCCTTCATAACACATACCACAATTTGGAAACCCCTAATGCACAAGGGTATACCTCAATCTCTTTTATCAAGGTTTTCCGGAACTTTAGGAGAAATGATAAACTACATCAACATCATTTTTACTTCCACATTGTGTAACACAACCAACATACTCCCAACCCGCCTCAACACACTCCTAACCCATCCCAGTATTTCTAAACACACACCAACACACTTCCAACCCACCCCTACACATACACACACTCATAAACCTTTCAGATTTTTTCTACTTTCATATTTTTTCATCCCTATTCTTTTGATCCGATCTTTAACTCTCCTTTTGACTGAATTACAGACTTCCCAACCGCTTTAGTGACCTTATCTTTTGACTTTTCCTACTTGTTAAAGGTTTAATGCCTCAGTCACCTTAATATTCATTTTTCTCGTTGGCCCCGACCAAAGAAAAAAAAAAGAAGACCACATTTTGTTTTCTTTGGTTATAACCTAGATATTAAAAGTAGAAATAAAAAAAATTGATTTTTAAAAAAAGGTTTATTCATAAGTAGCCGTAGCGCAATGGGAAGTGCATCTGTTCGCCGCACGGAAGGTTCCGGGTTCGAATCCCGGCTAGGTGCATGGATATTTTGTGATTGTCTTTAACTTTGCATAACTTTGGCTAACACTGGGTATTGAACCTATAATGGATGAAAAGTCCCAGTATAAAAAAAATTGGTGCTAGAAAGTACGAATACGAATCCACCACACAATCAATTATTTTATGTAAAAAGGAAATCAAAATATCTCGAAAACTGTAGCTTTGAAAATTTGAAAATTTTTGGATAATATTTACGAAAACCAAAATCTGAAAACCGCATATTAATAGCTGCTTAACTTCTAAAGTTATTTTTATATTTCAACGTTTTTTTCAAATAACTCGGAAACTAAAGCTCCCACGAATTTGGACTTCATAACAAAATTTGTAGTCCATACTCATAGTGAAGGGGCATGTGTAAGTCCGTGCGATTTTTTATGAAGGAGTTTTGTGACTATATGGGATTGATAACTCTTTAGTCACACAATCAAGTGTTACCGAGTATTTTGTTCGCATTCATGCAGAAGGGGTTGATATGACGACATCCTTCAAGATGGCGGCCAAAAATCATAAAAACTACATCTTTCGCAACCGGAGCACGATTATACCCGATTCCATATAATTTGAGGACGAGGATTCTAGAAAATTCACTTTCAAGGTCATAGACCTTAAATGATCTTGAAAATCGCAAAAAAACAAGATTTTTGCCATTTTCTCTTAAAAAAATCTTAATAACTCGACGTTTTGTCAGAACAACTTCAAATGTACCTCAAACTATTAGGTGTGTATGCCAAATTGGATCCTTACAGTTTGATGCAGTTCGAAGCTTCATGACCTTGAAAACTACTCCAGTAAAATTAACAAATTACAAAAATAACATATTAAAGGGTGCTATTATTCATCAACTATTAAAGCGAAGAGAACCAAATTTGATAACAAAGATAAGAAGGTCAAGTACAACAATCCTGTTCAAAAAAAATTGTTCAGCTATGACGCGTTTCAATATGGCGGCTGATATATCAAAATGGCGACCTATAACCACATTTTGTTTTAGCCAATTTTGTAAAAATGCAAAAATGACAAGGTGGTAATTAATTCTTGTTGACTTATCTCCGCGTAAAATGAAAAAAAAGTTTGACCTTGAAAATACCATGTAAAATTGAAAATCCAGCTTTTTGTAGAGATAGCAGAAGTTATTATATTATATTATTATTATAGATATATATTACCATTTTCTGAACCAAGAGTTTTAGATGCAATTTTCCAAAATGACGGTCGAAAAACCATAAAAAATTCTATTTATGCAAACAGGGCATCACTATACTTGTTTATCAACATTCATAAAAAAATTCAAGGACGTGCCACCGGGTGTTTTGTTCGTATCCGTGACGTCATCTTTCAAGATGGAGGCCAAAAATCATAACAACGCAACCGGGGCACGATTATAATCGATTCCATATAATTCGAGAACGAGGATTCCAAAAAAATTTTTTTTTGCCATTTTCTGTTCAATAAATTTTAATAATTCGACGTTTTGTCAGACCAACTTCAAATTTACCTCAAACTATCACATTGTCATATTTACTTTTTTTTCGAAATTGGATAAAATAAAATGTGGTTATAGCTCGCCATTTTGATATATAAGAACTGAAAAAAATTTTTTTAACAAAATTGTTGGACTTGACCTTCTTATCTTTCTTATCAAATTTGTTCCTCTTCGCTTTAATAGTCGATGATAGCGCCCTTTATTATGTTAGTTTTGTAATTTGTTAATTTTACTAAAGTATTTTTCAAGGTCATAAAGCTTCAAACTGCATGAAACTTTAAGGATCCAATTTAATTGTATGTTATATACTTATAGTTTGAGGTACATTTGAAGTTGTTCTGACAAAACGTCGAATTATTAAGATTTTTTGAAGGTAAATTGGCAAAAATCTTGTTTTTTGCGATTTTCAAAGCTATTTAAGATCCGATGACCTTTAAAGTGAATTTTTTATAATACTCGTACTCGAGTTATATGGAATCGAGTATAATCATGCCCCGGTTACAAAAGTTGTAATTTTTATGATTTTTGGCCGCAATCTTCTACACGAATGCGAACAAAACACCCGGTAACACTGGATTGTGTGACTAAAAAGCTATCAATCCCACATAGTCACAAAACTCCTTCATAAAAAATCCCACGGAATGGAAATTTAAATCTGAAAACCGTATATCGCTACTTGCTTTTGTTCCAAAGTTACAATTTTTTAAAATATTTGATCCCTCTTTTTCCCCCTTCAACCCCCCTACCGAAAAGGTAATGAGTTCATGGTTAAAATCGATTAATGCGTTCCTGTGTTATCGTGTATACAGACAGACAACAGACCGACAGACAACTTTTTTTTTCGTCGATTAAGGGGTTTTGGAATCTTAGTAACTCATTTTTTATAAAATTAAGAAAAGTCAAAATTTCACAATTTTAATAGTCCCCCGTACCATATTGGTATGGTGAACTAATAAATACAAACTTACTTTATGTAACTAGTTTTATGGAAGGACAACTAATTAATGTGCCCCGCTCTTTGTTAGGGTAAGTTTAAGTATAGTTTTTACACCATTGTTTGTATTTAGTTTTGAGTTAGAACCGATCTAAAATTGATGTTCTTATGTTTTGTGACACCTTTTTCGTTTCTTGTAGAGTGCCGTCATTGTATCTATCCTTGATAATGACCAGTGAGGTTGAAACCGGTAGGATAAAGAAAAATGCTTAAATTTTGAACAAATATATTACAAGTGGAAATTGGCTCTTTTTTTTCAAACAATGTACAGAAGGTAGATTTTCCTCAATATTTTAAATATCTGGTCGACCATTTTTTAAACGTAAATTTTTGACATTTACACTTTTTTCTTTTTGAGACACTCTATGCTACTTTTCTGCGTGTTTTAAGAATTTTATGTAGTATTATAACATTTTTCTGCAATGCTTTGGCCCAAAGCAAACATGGAAATAAAAGGCCTCGTAAAAGAGAAAAATCCAAGAATGTACATGGAGAAATATGCATGCCGAAAGAAAAATAGCCCATCGTGCTGTTTCTTTTGATATTACTCCATGCAGTACAGATTTTATGTTTCTGAGGATTTACTGCTTTAAACTTTATATTCTTTCAGAATTATAACAGGTTTCTGTAATTTGTTTTTTTTTATTACCTACTTAGTAAGTATTTTTTATAGGAAGATCAACAAAATAGAAAGATTTAGCGAATAAATATTAATAACTTGTTTGTTTGCTAGGCAGAGGTTTTAAATGGTTTTTGCATGTGCTAGCAGTATTTTGACAAACCTTTGTAAATCAACCCGGTTCGTGGACCCTTCGTTGCAAATTTGAAGTCCTGACTACCGTCGCAACGACCTTTGCAAAGGTCATTGCAACGGAGTATCCACAAATCAATCAACCCAACTGTGCTTCTACAGTGATGTACGCAACGGGAGGAAGGCTCAGGGACTCAACCTCCCTCCCCCTCCGCTCAGAGCTGAACCCTAAGGTTTTTTTTTAAACAATGTTTGCCAAATTATTAACATACCTACTTTAAACACTGCTATTTAAAAACATTAGTATTTTAATTTTTGAGAATAATACAACAGATCAGCCATTCTACAAAAAGTTGTCGCGTAAGTTTCCCTGGTTTTTATTTTCAAACACGTCTTTTAAAAAAACAGACAAAAGTGTTTTCAAGCCCATACAGTCGTTTAATAAAACTATTTGGTTGAAGTCTTCGGATTTGCACGTAATATATTTTTATTAGCAATAATGGATGGACGACCTGTTACTACGGAATATCTGAAGTAGTTTAAAATGACTAATTATTTTTTACAATTCCGTTGGAAACAGTTGTTGGCTAAATCCTATTAATCAATTAAGAAGATTTTAAGAAATGAATTACAAAATGCCATTTTTTATAATGTTTTAAAATCTGTCAATGAAAATTGCCTAAAATTAAATTAATATTGTAAAATAAATAATGTTATCGCCGCAGGTAAAATTTATTGATAGTTAAGCTAAATATTTTTCAAAAGTTTTGGCCTCTTTATACTTACTAAACGCATATTAGTATAGCTGTTATACTTATACGAGGATAATTTTTTGTAGAATAAAATAATTATGACCCTGTCTAAGTAAGGCCTCCCTAGCAAAAATCAGATGGCCTCCGGCCGCCCCTAATTTCGGCCGCCCCAAAAGATCACCCGTACCTGTGAGGACGCCCCTGATATATGCAGATATTTAGTATTTTCTAGATAAACTGAACCAGTTTTTCTTTCCAATAACAGTTAACTTTGTCTTGTTTTTTTCAATTATTTTACTATAAAATCTTGACAAAAAATGTTGAAATAATTAATTTGCAACTTAAAAATCTAAATAGTATTTTGCATTCAGTTAAAGTGATAGGTAAATAAACTTTAAATAAAATAGATTTTATTTTATTATTTTTTTCTTAGCTACGAGTTACATGCAAAAACTTCTATATCATTAATTTTTATAAAAAAGTAGTAAATTTTTAATTTCTTTAAAACTGATCAAGGGATTTTCATTTAATTTTGCGTACGCCTTTATCATACTTTTATCTAATACAGAGTGCAATTTTTTTATCACTTTATGTTTTGCGTCTAGGATGATGATTTTTTAAAGGTTTCTCAGGGTACTATAAACTTACTTTACCTGCTGTTTAACAGTTTTGGTGGGGCTAAATTATCAAACAAACAATAAATTACCATAAATTATGATTATGGGTAATTGCTCTCCCTTATACCTATACAGTTACGTAGCCAGAGGGGGCCTTTGGGCGTTGAAACCCCCGAGAGGGCCCAGATTCTGTTTTAATGTAGCAAAATTGTAATTATAGGTGTTTCACCATAACAATAATTAAGTAACGAAGAAAATAACAATAAAAAAAAGCTATAGGTAAATTGTAGTAATCGGTGTTTTCCCATAACGATAATTAAGTAACGATGAAAATAACAACAAAAAAACTATAAGGAGTAAACTATTAGGTAAATTGTAATAATCGTCGTTTTACGATAACAGTTAACAAAGAAAAAAACAAGAAAAAAGCTACAAAGAGTAAACTATTAAAACCTAAACTTAAATATTTTTGCGCCTGGTTAAACTACGGTAAAAACACTAGCCCCAAAGGTTTCCCGAAAAATAACAGCGTTTTATGAATAATAAAAACGTAATTATTATTTAAATTATTATTAATTGGCCTATTAGCGGCTACATTAAAACACGGCTACATTAAAACAAAATTTAGGACATCTGGGGAGTTTTAACCCCCAAAACCCCCCTCTGGCTACGCCACTGTGTAGGTATAAGGGAAAGAAATTACCCGTAATCATAATTTATGGTAATTTATTGTTTGTTTGATAATTCAGCCCCACCAAAAGTGTTAAACAGTAAGTAAAATAAGTTTAGAGTACCCTCGGAAACTTTTAAAATATCATCATCCTAGATGCAAAACATAAAGTAATAATAAAACCCTGTATTAGATAAAAGTATGATAAAGGTTTATGCAAAATTAAAAGAAATTTAGAGTACCCTGGGAAACTTTTAAAATATCATGATCCTAGATGCAAAACATAAAGTAATAATAAAACCCTGTATTAGATAAAAGTATGATAAAGGCTTATGCAAAATTAAAAGAAAATCTATTGTATTTAAAGTTTATTTACTTATCACTTTAACTGAATGGAAAATAATATTTAGATTTTTAAGTTGCAAAATAATTATTTCGTGGTAGGAAACAATTTTTGTCAAGTTTCTATAGTAAAAAAATTGAGAAAAACATGTAAGACAAAGCAACTGTTACTGGGAAGAAAAACTTGTTCAGTTTATCTAGAAAATACTAAAACATTCATGTCTGCTCAAAAATAATTTTTTTATTTTTGTATAGCGGAAAATAAAAATGGGTCAAAAAATTATTTTTTTGACTAGCCCCTGTATACAACCTGTTAACGTTTTATTAACAAAATAATAAGGAAGTTCATGTATGGTTCCTTGGTAACCCATATTCGTCGACTTATTTTATTTCGGTCAGGAAATGCCTCTTTGAGCGTATCCAATTTTTTTTTAAACTTTGACCATCTATATCTCTGGAACTAGTCATAGAAATCATTTTTGTTTACCCATTTTTCTGATCTCATAATGCACTATAACATACTAAAATTATGTAAAATTTTACCGAAATAATTTTTCAATATATTTCGTGCGGGGTTCTTTGTTGACAAAACACCTGCAGTTACCATGGAATCAACACTTGAACTGCGTGTGTCTCTCAAATTCCAGAGTGCACAGGCTTTTAGAAAACAGGAAACTTAGTTTTTATTTTCCCTAAAGCAAGGAAATAAAGAAAAATGTAATTCAGAGGAAATTGTGAGTATTTCTCTATTTTTTTGTAAATCGGTTTTGTTCTAAACCGCAATTATTTTGAGGCTTTTGGGATCGATGACAGCACCAGAAATTCTATTTTGTTAAGCATTTAAAAATGATCAAACCTGCAAAATTTCAGCTAATTCTGATGTTTAGTTTTCCCTGTGCACTCTGGCAAAAGATTAAGAAACTATAGCCTTAATTCGTAAAAAACACCGCATTTTTACATATGAATGGAATAACTACAATCCTTACCATCATCCATAATCGCAGTAGTAACATTCTTTCCCGTCACACCTTGCGCCCATGCAGCTTCCACGTTTAAATCTAATTTGACTTTGCCGCCATTTTGACCCGTGTTTTTTAAATACCATTGATATTGAAAGTAGGGGTCAGACGGGTCACTGTGGGGCAGTATTTCTGTGACTAAGTTTTCCACTTTCAGTGGCTTGTATCCCCTTTTTACTCGCAGAAAGCCTGGCTGTTGAATGGCAGTGTGAATCTGTAACAAAAATTGGGAGAAATTATTACTTTAAGCGGGAACCCACAAAAAAGCCGAATTTAGAAAAACCGAAACACAATTGAACAGAAAATAAAACGTCCGAAACGAAATATCAACGAAAGTAAAACACTCAGAAAATAATGGATACGAATATCATTTTATAAAATTTTAATTTACTCGATCCTTAAAAGACAGGAATATAATTTAACCGATTATAATTATCCCGAACTTTAAAATATGAGAATAACAAAATAATTTTCTAGAAACGAAAAACACCCAAACCACAAATTGATAGAAAATAATATGCCCGATCCTTAAATGAGCAGAACCACAGTCCACATCCATAAATCTCTCGAGCGCCTCGTAGGCCATGGATTGCGGCGTTGACAAGTTTCTCTATTTGGAAGATGACAGGGGGATTCGATTTTATTTAACTTTACAGTTTTTGACTGTCTAACTGTCTATCAAATCTTGCGATTAATTTTTGACACACTTCCGTGAACTTATCTTTATATTATGAAAAAATTTGGGGATAGGGGGTGGTTGAGGGATGTAAAGCGAGTAAATTAATACAATATCACAACTTACTTCGACTCTTCCCTGCTGTAAGCCTGGCAACGTAGCAATTGAATTCGTGGCTATCGGTTCAAATCATTTTCGAACGTATTGGGGTTCTTAAATTTTGTGGTTCGGTATTATTATGTTTCTATTAAATTATTTTCCTTAAAAATATTTCCTGACATTATGTGTTTCTATAAAAATATGATTTGTTTAAATTTAATTCTATTCATATATTTTCTAGCGATTTGATTTTCCCGTCATTTCATATTCGAGACAATTTTTTTCGGACTAATTATTTTATTTTCTTTTAAACTCAACAAATTATATTTCTGTCAAATTTGGTTTCGGGTTTTATATACGGTTTGTTCGGGTTTCGAATTTTAAAACGGTCCTAGAACGTTTTAGAACTGCGTGTGATAGTTGCGCAATCGACGGGACTGTTCTTAACAGTTTACAATTTTTGGACGAACCTGAACGCATTTTCATAAAATTGCCATAATAATAGAGTGAAGAAGACGAAGAAGCACGTGATGTGATCCAGAGTGTCTTAATTGTGTCTTTTATTTTTTCTACAAAATTGCATTTTAAAAATCTGCCAATGGCTGATGACGAGGTAGAATCTTGCCTTAATTCTTCCAAAGTGAAATTCTGCAGTTTTTGAAAGAACAGAAATTTAACACTGAAAAAGCTGAATTTTTGGGTTAGGCAGGGATTCCTCTTCTTTTAGGTCACACCATACAAAACCCTCGACAAAATCTTATTTTCAAGGAACAAATTATTTTTTCGGAAAACTTTACATGCGTAAATTAATTTGCGCATACGTCAGAAAATAGTCCTAAAGAGTTCCATTTAATTCCGCGGGGCTTCACGAGACTGTACAGAACAGTATTGAATCGGTCCTGAACAAATTTTCGGTAGTAACCCGAACACAGAACTTTTAAATTCAGAACAGTTTTTGCGGTTGACAAATAGGTTTAAATATAATCGGGAGTTATAGCACAAGTTAGTGGGACCGGGCAACACCGCTCTCAACTAAAAAGCCAGTTAACTCATTTTCGTTTTAGTATCCTTTGGCCTATGATCGGTGCCATATTGACACCAGCTGAAAGAAAATCCCTGTTTTACTTGTCAATTTGGTTATAAAAATGGCAACCACAATAGGCTAAAGGGCACTGAGGCGGAAGGAGTTAAAAGGCTTTTTAGTTAAGAACGGTGTTGGACCGGGAGGGGTTGAGTTGGGTTTTCACAGGACTAAGTGAAAAAAAAAATAAAAAAACTCAATAGGAAAAATTCGAATAACAAATAGTATTTGGTTATAGAGCAACAGTTCAAGGTATACATTATAATGGATAGGTAACCCTCGCTACTTTGATAATATGTACATTTTCTCGTCCTGAATACGAAATGGACAATCCTGTAGCTCAAAATTGTGGATAAGGGCTCGGCACACCAATTCAAAGGTGGGCATTTTTAGAGGGGGTAGGGTAACCCCCACCATTTTCACATATATGATGTAGTAGTACCACCAGACCAAAAATCACCTGGTGTGTGTGGAGTGGTGTGCCGAACCCTTATCCATGAATGAGGTTGCCTCATTTTGACTGTGTTGGTAGTCTTGCGCGGTAAAAATCTTCCAAAGTAAATTCTTGCGCGCTAGGGGCTGAAAAAGTAAAGTGATTTTAGCAATTTTAGAAAATTTTGGACAGAAGGAGAGCAATCACCCATTTTCCCCTGCATTTCTCCTAGACTTTGACTTATGCATATAGATTGCAACTTGTTGGTGGCGTTCACAAATTACGTAACTCGGCTTGGGGCAGTAGGAGAAGTGTTACGAGGAGGGGGGGAGAAAGTGCGCAACTACGTTTTGTTACCATTTCTATCTACAAAATGATAAATAAAAGATTAAAATAACTAATACTTTTACTAAATACTAAGTCGTTATTGAATCCCTCGTGTCGTGACAGTACCGAAAAAGTGTCAAAAATTTGCCTAAATTCCATCACCAATACCGTATCCTCTAGGCTGAGTTACTTATAATTATAGAATTTGGCAAAGAAATGAAAAACAATTTGGTATATTATAAAAGCCAGAATGAAAATTTTCCGAATCCGACTTATTCTTGATTCTCAAGAAAAGAAACGATGTCTTAATCGAATCAAGTCTAACTGTGCTTTATTATCTGAAGACGTAGTCTTATTACCAAAATCCTAAATTACTATAATCGTTAATAGAAGTACATAAAATAATTCATTATGCGTAACTACATACTTATTATAAGTTTAAATTAAAAGGATATACCTACATTCTATATTGTTATGGTCTTTTGGTCAGATTTTTTTTTTAAAAGGCATCTTAACAATCATTTTTACACATTTATACAATATAGTAAGGTTGTAACTAATATTAAAAGATTCATTGTTGATATTAAAAAGAATTAAAAAATTTTAAATCATAAAAGGAAAAAATGACAAGGGGACATGACTGAGATACACTAACAAATAACAAGCATTTCAAATGCTACCTAAATAAAAAATATTACATTTTTTATATCTTATTTACACTTTAATCTCAAGGAATAGAACCTACCTTAGTTTCTCTACGTTGTATAAAACCACCTTAAATCTCTTTTCACTTGTGCTGTTGTCGAACTCCAAATTATATCATTTCTACTCTACGTACTGATGTACCAATATGTTAAGCCACTTCCTAACCTTGTCCTGCTTACGTATTCTTTCCTTTTTTTCCATTCTTTCCATGCTATTATCCATTTTCTGAAAAATATTACCTTTAAAATATATCACTTTGGTAAACAGTAACTTCGCACTCGCATTTTTTACACTTACATTTGATTGTCACTGCAATCCCTTTGCCAGGATATTAATCTATATTTCTTCTTTCTATTTCCTTGTTGTAATGAAACATTTCTTTTATGATTTATTTAAAAAACAATTCCTTTTCACATTTTGTCCTTTGTTTTGGAAAATTATAACCTTGCGTGTATCTGACGTTTTACTTGACAGCTGCATGGTTAATCTGAGCGCATTTGATTTGCACGCTCCGATCGGACACACACCACCAACCGGTCCACGAACAGTGTTAAATTTCTGCACGATATTTGCGATCTTTTAAACTGGATTTCGTCTTTTAAACCATTGCGTATTTAATAATGATTTATACTTTATCTAGTGCAGATAACACCAATTTTATTTTCCCGATAGATGACGCAAGTGCGACCATTCTAGTTTCCATTTTAATTAGCATTATTTCGCTGTCCTGCGACATGTATCACTGTGCAAGTTCCTCAGACTTGCTCGAAGTTTTTGAAAGAATTATTTCGAACGTACCCGTTTAACACTTTGACAATCCTGTCGGAAATACGTCACTTTTTAAAATCCGGTCAGATAAAAGTGGACGGCTGATTGAATAAAATTATTATCCATAAAAATATGGGTCATCATTAAGGCGAATTTAAAATTTTTATTTTAACTAGTAAAGTAGTGATTTTGCTATAGATTTTTTTAAAGTAATTTTGTGATGGAGTTTGGACTTCTACCCGCTAAGGTAAAGTTATAAAAAAAATCTATTTTCTTGTTCCTTGCCTAAGCAAATTTTTGTTTATAAATTAGGGTCTCTCCACCCGCTGGATTATCCATCCAATGGTTCATCCCAGGATCTGTCCTAATTATCCACGAATACTTCAAACCTACCTAACAAGTACCTTTGGGTAGTACGGCGTCCCATAATGTCCTGCTGTCTCAGAAACTACTGCTAGAGTTCTGCCTGCCCCGGTGCATTTTGTCTGACTTATGCAGCCCAGTTATGTGGGACATTTTGACCACTCAGAGTAGCCAGTGGTTCAGCCAATTTGACCGCTACCTGGAAGTTTTGGACTAAGGCCTGTATTAACCTTATCTTACCTTACGTACCTACATTTACCTGAAGTTGATGGAAATTTACCTTATCTGATGCTCGGTTATTTAAATAATTTTTTTTTAAATAACTAGACAAAATATTTCTTCTACTTAATTAACTTGACTTACCTACTAGTAACTTTCCTGATTCCATGTTTTATTTCCATATTTAATTTCCGTGGTTTTTTTCATGTTTTATTTCTGTGATTTTTAGTATGTGCGTTAATTGAAATTTTGTCAAGCACAATTAAAAACAGTGGTCACGATAAAAACACATTAGAAATAGAATTACATTGGAAATAAAATTATCTTATCTTTGATTAAAAAAAAAACTAAAGTTCATTTTAGAACTTTGTAAACTTTAATGGCCATAGAATACCTTGATAAAATAATTATTCACTTCCCCATGCATGAGCACATATTTATATATAGACCCTTGAACTGAGCTCACTTCAAGCGTGTGTAAATATATTTTCCTACCTATATTTTTTCTTGGGATCATTGGTATGATTCCAAATATCTATGCCATATAAGGCTAGGGTTTTATATATTTTTGTAACATTTTTTTACAGGAGTTTATTTATTATTTTATAAAACTATAATGATAGTTTGATCGTTTTACATTTACGATGAAAATAACTTTGGATATTGTACAGAAGTCAATAAATAAAATGTTTGACGTTTACCACGTACCTTACTAGTTTTCTTCATGTCTTTAAAATAAAGTACTTCTAAAAGGAAATAAAAGAAAACTCTAATTGAAACTAAAACAATTTCAAAAATAAAACATAAGATTTTTTTTAAATTATACACTGAGAGAAAGTTTTCTTTAAAAAAAAAATATGCAGATCCATCATTGTCATCTTACTTTGCTGAATAGTTTTCTAAGTTTTAATTGTTCAGTCTGACGCTTTAATTTTAACAAACTTAGTGGCGCTCAAAAATCAAATCCTTCTTCAGACACACCTAGACCCACACCTTAAATATTAAGCTCACGCTGTTTTAGCTCGTGATATCAGCTATTTTGGTTTTTACAAACAAAGTATGCTGCAAGTGGTTTATAAAACAACACTAAAATGTCTCTATAATGATCACCAAAACTGTAAAAAGCCTTGTCTTCAAAACAGGATCTAACAGCACCTTTAAATTGCTTCATCCCATCAATTCTCCTTATTATCAAAGGCAAATGGTTAATGGTTGTAGAGTTTTATACTCTCATAAATTAAGGAGTTTTTTGCTAAATCTAACTTTGGAATTGGCAATGGCAATGCCAGACTATCGAATCGACGTGTAACATAGCGACTAGTTGGATGTAGAACTTCCTGATTTTTAAGATATTTTTTATGAACTAAACTTATTGTTTCTAATATAAATAGACAGGTAAGTGTGAGTATTTTGGATTATTTAAACGAGGCTCTGCAATGTTCTCTTGGTGTTGCTTTAAAAAGTGCTCGCACTGCCTGCTTTTGTAGGATAAAAACAGATTCAAAAAAAGTTTTTGAACATAAACCCCAAAATGCTAAACCATACCTAAGACGAGATTCGAACAGTGAAAAGTAGGTAATTTTTGAGGAACCAAAATTTAATTCTCTGGAAACAACACTCACAGCAAAGCAGGCTGATGACAGCTTAGTACTTAACTGAGTAATATGCTCTTGAAAGTTCCATTTTTTATCAATTATTATCCCCAAATGTTCTATTTATTTAAAACAATATTTTCAAAAAACAAAATGACGGTATATTAGTTTTTTTAATGTTAAAACACAGTACATATAATCCACAAAAACTGTAAACTCCCCTTCTATTTCTAATGAAGGAAAATCATTTATATAAAGTCGGAAAAGAGGTGGAGGCCGAGAACAGGCCCTTGCAGCCTTGTTAATTTTTTTATTTTCAGAAAACCTGTTATCATTTCACCTTACAGCTTGAGTTCGATAGGAGAGATAAGACTCTGACCACGCAAACTCACTACCACTAAATCCATAGCACTTCAATTTTCGCAGCATTATTCCGTAATCCACGCAATCGAATGCTTTGGAGAAATCACAGAACACTGCCGCAACACACTCTCCACCATTTATGCCTATGTAGATACTTTCTAAAAATGCATAAATGGTATCACTTATCCTTTAATTTTTTTGAAATCCAAATTGCACCTTTGAAAGCAAATTACATTTTTCTAGATGTAAACTTATTCTAGTTTTTAGTTTTTACTTTTTCTATTGTCATTGTCATTGTCATCTCCACCCTTGTACACTTCCGGCCACATAAAATGCGTACGCCGATTTTATATAGTGTATTATGGGCCTCGCAACTCAGTAACCTTTTAGGTATTTCAAATTGACAAAAATGTCACTGTCAGATTTTGTTGTTGTCATATGCTTATATTTAAAAATGCCCCAATTAAACGAATTAGAAAAAGCTCAAATTTTGAGTAGCGGCCCATTATGGACGAAACAAGGCTACAATTGTAAGAATAAGAAGAAAGTATCAAGAAGGAGGAACTGATCGACGAAGGCAAGGCACTGGCTTAACCCAAGCCAGTAGGCCTCAGCAGGATCAGCAACTGATCGACTTTCTTGAAGACCACCCATTTGCGATGGCCCCAGAGGTGAAAATTGAGGCTCATTTTCCTGGTTCCATAAGAACTAGTTCTAGACTTAGATGTCGCGTTGCTGCCAAGAAAATCTTACTTAGTGAGAAAAAGAAGCAAGCCAGTCTAATTTCTAAACTATTCACTACAAAAAGAAGAATTTTGGCAACAAAAGTGGTCTTCACGGATGAAAAAATCTTTCAGTCCCACAATAACAGGAAACAAATTTTGGTATATCGCCCGCCACGAACACGCTCGAAACATATATTGCTGGGAACGAAGACCGTGCTGGAAGATTGTCCGTGAATGTGTGGAGTTGGATATCGGCGGGAGGACATGGGGCTCTTTTCCAATCCATGGAAGATTTACAGCTGAGATTTATGTTGATATGATGAGAAATATTATGCTTCCAGAAGCAACCATTCTTTATCCAGAAGGTTTTGTGTATCAGCAGGATAACTGTCCTATCCATACCGCACGTATTTCTAAACAGTGGTTCCAGCAAAACAACATCGACGTTTTGCTATGGCCGGCAAAAACTCCTGAATCCCATGAAAAATGTGTGGAGCCTTATAGCAAAAAAGTTAACACAAATGAATATTGTTCCCAGAAATTCCAACCACTTAATGGAGCTCATAGTCAGAGGGTACGACAAATTCATTGTTTCAAATCCAAGTTTATTTCAAAATTTAGCAGATTCCATGCCATGAAGACTGGCAAACATTATCGAGGCTGACGGGGCAATGACTCGCTACTGAAAAAACGCTTTCTTGTGTTTTTACTTTACGTAGTATTTAATAATTTTTTTTTTATTTTGAACATTTTTGGTTGTCTGCAAAGATTACTTAAATTTACTGATCCTGCAGAGGTGGGCTGACTATGATTAAGGTATCGCATTCCTTTTGCCAAACGGTTCCTTCTTCTCGATACTTTTTTCTTATTCGCAAAATTCTTGTCTTGTTTTGTCCATAATGAGCTTTAAGAATAATTTTTTATAATAAAATTGTTTTATTCATTAGTATATTAGTTTTTTAGTAAAGTGTGGCCAGTCTCCTTATGTTTGTGTTTACAATGTCAAAAGATCTAACCTGTAACAGGGCCGATTGTTTTTTTTGTCGGCCTTGCCTGTAATTCTAAAACGTCAAAGTCAGTTACAATAAGCAACGCAATTAGCAAAACTTAAATTCAACAGACCTGCAGCTAACTTCTGCTGTACGCATTTTATGTAGCCGGAAGTGTAAATAGGAATGACCAACGCTGATTTCAAATAGTTTGGAAAGAAGCCAGTATCAAATGTAAAATTAATAAGAGCAACTAAAACTGAAAGTGCAATGTCCGGAATATTTTGTCTAAATCTGTATTGAAACGCCATCAATTCCTGAACTATATTTATTTTTTATTGAGCTTAGAGTCTGTTTTAATTCATATAATGTGGTGTGAGTTAGTTTAAGAGTCTCATTTACTTTAATATTTCTTCTTCTTCTTCTTCTGTAGTCTGTCGCCGGTGGTAAATTAGAAGTTAACCTATTAGCCACGGAACAGTAGGAATCATTCATTTCACTGGGTTCTATCTTAAATTCATTAATGTTAGAGTTTGTTTTTCCTCTTAAAGAGTTTATTGTTTTCCAATTCTCTTTTGGTTTGTTCGTCGCTTGGTTTATTCTATTTTAGTAGTATCTGCTAATTTTCCAATATTTTTGTAAATAGTTCTATACTTCTGAACATAGTTTAAAAAGAAGTAATTTGTGAAGTGCTTACGAAGTACATCGAGCATCCGTAGATTTTTGGATGATATTTTCATACCACTAGTTATCCAAGACTTTTTATTTTTAATTTTAATTTTTCGAATTGTGAATGACTTATTAAATGATTTTAACAGTAATTGATGAGAACTGTGAAATGGTTGGGGCTAGGAAAAATCATCGTACCAGTTTATTTCTAGACAGTTTTCTTTGAAACAGTTAAAGTTTTTACAGTTAAGTTAGTTTTAGAACATTAAAATTTGTAAATGGAATGCTAAGCTGAACCACATAATGATCAGACATACCTGGAATAATAGTCTCCAGAAAAAAAAAACAAGTTGTGTTTATTTTGTAGTAGAAGTGATCCTAAGATTAGCGGTTACTTATCACTTTACATAACCGAAATTTTTAATTTTAAAAATTAAATCGCGTCACTATTTCGTGTTCAATTTTAGAGCTGTATCAAACCTTTTGACAAAATATGACATGCTGCGATACTGACATCAGTTAAAAAATAGGGGAATATAAGAGCACTAGTATGGTCGCTGTATAACAAACCGTTTTTCCATCAGACGTAATGCTAACCTAAATTCAAATTTTCGCAAATTAAAAAGGATCCGGTCACAATTAAGTTATGATGATGATTGATGATTCTTTTGTGAGTGTGCCAGCATGGCACTGTCCACTGCGACCACTAGCGGGTCTATTGTGGTTCACTTTTGAGATTGTTTAATGCTACAGAATATTCAGCCCCTTAAAGAGGCTTGCAACTTGCTTTGGTGAAGCATCATTCAGATCCAGCGCGTCGATTTGTGGTTTGCCGAAAATAAATTGACCTTGACGTTCAATGTCCGGACACTCACACAGCACATGTCTGGCCGTCTCGTCCTCCTCCATATAGATCCTACATTCGGTGTCCTCACTTACACCCATTCTGCGTAATGGTACTTTCAGCCTGTAGTAGCGGGTATATAGATAAACCATTGTCAGGATCTCCTGCCTGGTGAGATCAATGAGTGTCCTGGCCCTCTTCCTTCAGGGTTCTGTAATTAACTCTTTGGTATATGTCAGTCCCGGCAATTCTCTCCAGTATTGGTAGAAGTAATTCTCCATCCAGCTTGAGAGAGCAGTGTTGTGTTGTATGCTATTCCAAGGACTGATTCGAGGCCAACGAGCGGAGGCTGCTTCGCACGCCAGCTGGTCGGCAGTCTCATTTTCCCGATGCCCAGAATGTCCCGGAATCCATAGCAGCGGTACAAAGGAAAATAATAGTTATTTATGGTAATGGTGTTACGTTGAAAATAAGTCACGCGAGAAAGATTTAAACTACGAGGCCGTTAGGACGAGTGGTATAAATTATCAAGTGACTTAGGAAACATAATAGACGAGTGGCATACAATGTTTTATCCAACAAGTGGAAGAAATCGTTCTTTTATAAGACAATAATTAATAATCTTGTGATAAAATCAAAGCTACTTGCGTCTCAGTACCCTATAAATCTCAGAATGACTTGACACTCACTTTTTTACATGTTGGTCAAAGCAGGTTGTTTGTTTGGTTGCCACGGGCATGATACATTGTTAGCAAATGTTTAACTAAATTTTGACACTTGTCAGAAAAGGGAAGCTTTTTTGAACAAAAAAACGTTTCTGAGGATATCCTTTCGGAAGCGGAAGAAGCAGCGATGCAGATTTTGCCAGAAAAGTCCCGAGATACTTACGACAAGGAGTTCAAAATGTTTGAGTCTTGCATGAATTCACGAAAGATAAAAGGTATCGATGAAAATGTTCTATTGAATTATTTTTTACATTTGCCAAAAAAATTAGTCCGATGCTTCGGTCGACTTTTTAAAAAAATCGACATTTTAAAATATGGCAAACTAACGAGCTTTTTAAAAAGCAAATCACGGAAAAACAAACCAAAAAAGTCCAAAACATTAGAACGACCTGAAATAGAGAAGCTGTACCGATATGGAAGCGTCTGGTTCCAAATGAACCAACGAATTTTACAATGACTTCAAATTCGAATAAATAGTTAGCGTTTTCCTTTAATTTCAATATCAATGTGAATTCTGCTTGTAATAATAATAAACAAATAGAATACTACTTTAAATATTAACGTGAGTTATTTGATAGTTTACTCTTCAAAAATGACATCAATAAGTCATAACTGTCATGTGTTGGATAAATAAATAAATTGTTACTACGCGTACCAATGAACGTCAAGAAGTGTCGAAAATTCTCATCATTTAAAAGAAAATACAGAATTTGTATGACTGATATAACTATGACATACGTATGACATTTCTGAATAGTGACGGCGACATATTCCATGGCTATCTATGATTTTGTAAGTTAAAAGTTTTAAAGGTTTTTTACAAACAAAAGTAAGCTTAATAAAATACGTTTAAAAAAAAAAATTGGTGCTAGAAAGCACCACTATACAGTCAATCATTTTATATTGAAAGAAAACGAAAATATCTCAAAAACTGTAGCTTTAAAAGATTTGAACTTAATAAAAAAAATTTTGGGTAACATTTATGAAAACCAAAGTCTGAAAACGGCATATCAATAGCTGCTTTACTTCTAAAGTTATGATGTTTTTTATACATTTCAACGTTTTTAAATAACTCGGAAACTGAAGCTTCCACGAATTTGGAAAATTTGTAGTTCATATTTATGGAAACTCAAATCTGAGAACCGTATATCTTTACTTACTTTTGTTCCAGTTACAATTTTTTAAAATATTTTATCCCCCTTTTTCCCCTTCAATCCCCCATCCTAATCAAAAGTTAATTAGTTCATGGTCAGCCGATAGAGGATTTTTTTACCAAATTTCGTTAAAAGCGATTAAGGCGTTCTTGAGTTATCGTGTATACAGACAGACAACAGAGCGACAGACCGACAGAAAATTTTTTTTTTCGTCGATTAAGGTGTTTTGGAATCTTAAATAACTCATTTTTGATAAAATTAAGAAAAGTAAAAATTTCACGATTTTAATAGTCCCCCATACCATATTGGGATAGTGGACTAAAAAAAGGGTTTTTCAGAAAAACTGCCTACAAAAATTAAAATTAACATATTTTAGTCCACCACACCAGTATGGTATGGTAGACTAGGGGGGTGGGGGGTTGCAGGGGTAAAAAGAGGGATAAAATATTTTAAAAAATTGTAACTTTGAATAAAAGCAAGTAGCGATATACGGTTTTCAGATTTAAGTTTTCATGAATATGGACTACAAATTTTGTTATGAAGTTCAAATTCGTGGGAGTAGAAGTAAAGCAGCTATTGATATGCGGTTTTCAGATTTTGGTTTTCGTAAATATTAACCAAAAATGTTGTTATAAGGTTCAAATCTTTCAAAGCTACGGTTTTCGAGACATTTTAATTTTCTTTCGAAATAAAATAATTGATTATATGGTGGACTATCAGTGCTTTCTAGCACCAATTTTTTATTTCTAAAGGAACGGTATTACGAAAATAAATTTTTAGGAATATTAGCAAATAAGTCCTGCAATGACAAAAAAGTAGTTAGTGTTAGTTCGAACCCAAACGAGTGCGGTAAAGTGCACCTTACCGCACGCGGTAGGTAATATATTTTGTTTTCCTGCCTACTTACATATAGAGGGTGACCAAAAAGTCAGAGTCCACTCTAATATCTTCAGAATTAAAAAGGACAGAGGTAAAATTTCGCATAATTTCACAGTCATTAAGTCGCCTGAGACAACATTTTTTTTTTAATTTTATATCCTGTATACTTTGGAAAACTTAATACAAAATTAAATTAAAAAAAGTATACTTTTCTGCCTCTTTTGGTTTTTGAGATATTAGGGTGGACTCGAACTTTCGGGGGCCCGGTATATACTTTCGTCATAGGCCCTTTTATCGACTAACAATTTACTTAATAGTATTCTATTGTTGAGTCTTGTACTTATTTGTGCAGTTGCAACGTAAAAATTGTTAATCCAGATACAAAGAATTATACCTTTTGTAAACGCCATCGTTGTGTGGGTAGCCTTTGAGGACCAATTTGGCATTGTATTTTGTCCTCTTGTGTGTGCTCACTGTAATTGGGAATGTCAGCGTCAGGTTTACGTAACAATTACCTACAGCAAATTAATAGGATTCCTCTGCGTTCCGACTACCGACCGTTTGCAAAAACAATGGTTTAATCCACAATAACGTACGTTAGCTTATGCATTCGAGCACCGTATTATATATATTTATTCACTTTTTAAAAAGGGTATGTATGTATTTTAGTATTTATGTATTTCTTTTTTCTTGCTTTCACTTTGTAGAAGAAGATCACCACCGCGCTTATGTCACAAGTTCGATAACTTAAATAATTTTTGGTCGCCGTGCATATGAAATCAGGTGGGATCCTAGAATTCGTGTCAAGACGTCGAACAGAAGTTTTCGTCTTTTTTATGGCAAAGTGGATTTACTGGTGCCAACAATAGAATTCGCAAAAATTTATGTGGTCCAGAGTTTTTAAATCTCTGATGGATTCACCGATTGTTGGCACCGATGCCCACTATTGTCCACTGACTCCAAAGGTTGATAACCTCCAAAAATACCAGTTGAGTTTTGTTTTTTGATCAAGAGTGCTTATTTTTTTTGTGATCAGGGATGGCAAAAATGTATGTGGTCCAGAGTTTTTAAATCTCTGATGGATTCACCGATTGTTGGCACCGATGCCCACTATTGTCCACTGACTCCAAAGGTTGGTAACCTCCAAAAATACCAGCTGAGTTTTGTTTTTTGATCAAGAGTGCTTATTTTTTTTGTGATCAGGGATGGTACATAAATTAAAAGGAGTGGATGCACAAATGGTCATAAAAGTTTCTCAAGAAACTAGTTCCTTTAATGATGAGTAACTGGATTTAATTTTAACTTCGCGATGAAAAAGATATATGCTAAGATTGATGGCTATGTAGTCGCCGGCGCCGTAGCCAAATATGATTTAATGGTCTTTAAATCTCATAATCAATGTCGTTTCTTTTTAAATAAAAAAAATCAGCTAAAAAAACTGTGGTTATGTTAGTATCTGTAAATTGCGTTCTTAGTTTTTGTCGTTGGAAAATTTGTCATTCACCAGTGCTGACGTCACTCCATCAATTTCACCGAACTGATGCAATCGAAGTCACCAAGTCGGTGAATTTTAGTGGACTTTAAAAACTCGCCCAAAGAATAAAGATTTCCAATTCGATCCGGTTTAGTGTTTATGTCTAATAAGCAGAACTGGTCAAGCTATCTGTTTCTCTTGGGTGTCGTGTCGTTTTTTTTAACCTTGTTGTTTACTATATCGGTAAGAAGGTAAGTAAAAATCAGTTTACAAAAACAAAAATTATGACCATTTAAAGCAAAAGGCCGGGAAAACAACGCAGGCAAAGAGGGTATTTAGGAATTTAGGACTGGATAAAAGGGTTTGGTGGTGGAGGGGTTGAGGGAAAGGCGTAGAAATAGTATAGTAGAAATGGTGGAGGGTAAGGGGGATAGCTACAACTTTAAACATGCGAACGAAGTTGCGGGAATAGCTAGTACCTAATATAATTTTCTCCACCATACTGGCATATATAGCTAGTAACTATGCGGGTGACTGGGATAAAACGTTGTTATTTTAACCAGAAAATCAATGTACACCAATGCATATTACAAGCTAAACTATTTTAAACTCTGCTTAATCAAAATAAAATTAAAGATAATTTCATTTTTTGAAAAAACTTCCACCATATTGAACCCGCCATATGTCTTAAAAAACGCATTAACCAAAATGACAATAAGTTAAAACATGATATACAAGGTTAGCTTTTCGGCCTAAACTTGGCATGACTTGCACAAAAAGCCACTTTTTTCCCCGATTTGTCCATAGACTAGAAAACATTAGTGTGGAACCCACTTGGTTAGGCAGCTTTAAAAAGGTGTTTATCCACGTAATTTAGTATGTGATTTCAAAATTGAATTTTCGTCGTTACAATAAATACAAACCAAAAAACTTAACTTAAAATCTTTCTCCATATAAAAACTTTTTAACAAAAAATTGAACCGATTTCAAAAAACTACATTAAAAAGTATAAAATACAATAATTTTTATTGTTATATATAAAGTCCAACTTTTTTGAAGTCGGCGTCTATAGATACCATATTTTATGGACTTTTTATGTATTATATGTACTTAAAAAGTAAAAAGGTTTTCACCAAAAAATAAACAGACTTCAAAAAAGTACATTAAAAAGTATAAAATTCAATAATTTTTATTGGTAGGCTAAGCTACATACGAAAAATAGAGGAAGAAATTGGAACCCATTTTTTTTATTAACAAGCTGAGGAAGGTCCGCCGTTTAACATACTAAAAGTCCACCCTCCAAAAACTGCAAAAAAGCGTTTTTCTTGGATAACTCCTAAACACTGACAGACTGTCAAAAGTGACAAATATGAAAAATGTTGAAAATTTAATTCTCTATCAATAAGTAAATGGTGATAGTTTAGCTTAATCCATTGCTTCTACCAGAAAACTTGAAAAAAACTCAAGCAAAAATGATGCCAATTTGATAAGATTTCTCAACCTACGAGTATCAAAATTGGCAGGGTTGATCTAAGAACCTAAATAACATCAGAAAATATCTTTTTTTTTTAGTGGCGTAGTCCGATTTTCTTAACTAGAAAATTTCAAAATGTACCAAAACTCTTTGATACGCCACCGTTACTGACATAGACAAAAAAAGGCACGGTTATCGCTGGATATTATACTAGATAAAATTTTATTTTCAGCGACATCTTCTGCTTGTATTTGCTGGTTCTAGTAATAAAATAAGATTTTTTTAAAATCATAATTGGTATTGAAAGATCTTGGCTGTTTCGTTTAAGAAATTTACTAAAAAAAATATAAAAAATTATGATTTAAAAAAATTCTTATGTTATTACTAGAAGCAGCGAATACAAGCGAAAGGTGTCGTTGGAAATTAAATTTTATTTGGTATAGAATCCAGTGAAAAGCGGGGCCTTTTTTTTTGTTTATGTCAGTAACAGTGGCGTATCAAAGAGTTTTGGAACATTTTGAAATTTGCTAATTAAGAAAATAGGACTACGCCATAACAAAAATTTAATTTTCTGATATAATTTAGGTCATTGTTCTTAGATCAACCCTGCTAAGTTTGGTACTCGTAGGTTGAGAAATCTTGATGAAAATGCTAAAAAGGAATATGCAAGAAGTTGTTCAAATTGGCATCATTTTTGCTTGGGTTTTTTCAAAAATTCCGGTAGAAGGAGTTATTTAAGCTATACTATGTCTATTTACTTATTAACAGAGAATTAAATTTGCACCATTTTCCCATTTGTCACTTTTGACAGTCTGTCACCGTTTATATAGGAGTTATCCAAGAAAAACTTTTTTTTGGAGTTTTTGGAGGTTAGAAATGACAGTTCCCGAGGAGGTAGGAATAGGGACTTTTAGAATATTAAACGGTGGACCTTCCTAAGCTTGTTAATGAAAAAAAAATGGGTTCTAATTTTTTCCTCTATTCAGAAAATTTATATCAATCCTATGGTATAAAATACAACTTTTGTTTTTAGTGGACCACTTATATATTGTATGTACTCACTTCGTAGAAGACTAATAATAAGATAAGCTGAATTTTATATATACCAATAAAAATTATTTGATTTTATACTTTTTGATGTACTTTTTTGAAGTAAGTTTATTTTTTGGTTAAAACGTTTATATTTTGTGGTGCTTTTCTAATGTTAACTTACTTCCTAGGCTTCTTCAATATAGGTACCACTTTTATGTTACATATGTTTTTATTTTTTTTTCTGAAAGTGGTGAGAAAAATACATTTTTTATAACGGACACCTCAAGTATACAAATTGAAAGCAGCATGCAACTTCCACTCCGCCTTGTCTCTTCATATTACTCGTATTATACAAAAGTGATGACTTTTAGGCTTTCCTAATGTTATTTAGAATTGTCATGAAAGTGGTGGGGGAAGTGCGTTTTTGAATAAAATAATACCAAATTGGAACTGCCTTAAATCGAATAAAAAAATAATTTAAAGTAAGACTCGTGGCATATCGGACAAAGCGTTTTTGTTTCTCACTTCATTACGACCAGGCCTTCAATATCTAATGGAGAATCCAGACACCTACAGACCTGTTTCATCCTTACTAGGAATCATCAAGGATGAAACAGGTCTGTAGGTGTCTGGATTCTTCATTAGATATTGGAGGCCTGGTCGTAATGAAGTGAGAAACAAAAACGGTTTGTCCAATATGCCACGAGTCTTACTTTAAATTTTAGTCGCGGACACCAGATTCACTTTGTTGTTTTTTAAAAAAATAATTATTAAAATTGGTTAATCCGTTGGAAAGTTATCCAAATTAAAGGCAGCATGCAACTTCGACTCCGCCAAGTCTTTTCAAATTACGCGAATGAAATGAAAGTGACCACTTTTAGGTTTTTACAATGATTTTTTTTTAAAAAGGCAAAACTAAAGCCTTTCTAAATAAATCGAATGTAAAAAGAATGATAAAAATCGGTTTAGCCGTTTAAAGTTCGGCTAGAAATAAAACCCTTCAGCATACAACGTCGACTTAGTTTTGTCTTTTTAAATCACTGGTATTCGTCGAAAGTGACAATTTCTTACATACATATTTTTAATGATTTTTTGAGTATTGTCGTAAAAATGGAAGGGAAGCTATATTTTTTACGAAAACGGGATTAAATCAAAACTCTGCTGAATCGAATATAAAAAAAAATGAAGAAAATCGGTTAAACCGCTCAAAAGTAATGCTAGAAATCAAACCCTTCTTGAGTGCAATGGGTCCGGAAAAGTGGCCCTTGAAGTCAGCATGCAACGAAGAAGTATATTTTTACTAAAACGAGATTAAGCTAAAGCTTTCCTGAATCGAATATAAAAAGAAATATAAAAATCGGTTGAGCCGTTCAAAAGTTATGCTAGAAATCAAACCCTCCTCGGGGTGCAATGGGCCCGGAAAAGTGTCCCAGGTATCCAAATTGAAGTCATCACGCAACGTTAGCTTTGTTTTGTCTTTTTAATCACCGGTATTAGTCGAGGTGACAATTTCCTACATACATTTTAGATATTGTAATTCATTATTGAGTATTGCCATGAAAATGAAGGGAGAAGTATATTTTTTACTCAAAAGAGATCAAACTAAAGCTTTCCGGAATCGAATGTAAAAAGAATTATAAAAATCGGTTGAGCCGTTCAAAAGTTATGCAACGTCGGATTGTTTTGTCTTTTTAAATCATCTGTGAAGGTGGAGGGGGGGGATTATATTTTTTTTTATCAAAACAGAACCAAATTAAAGGTGAGAGTAAACTAGAGTTTCGAACTTCCATTGTCTTTATTTTTACTTTTTTACAACGTTTCGAATGCTTATGTATCTGCAATCGTCATCAGGGGAATACTAACAAAAACTAAGACAGTGGCGTAGCCAGAAGGGTTTTTGGGGGTTAACTCCCCCCCCCAGGAGGTCCAACCCAATCTACAATAAATTAATCATGATCAGGGGCCCGAAGGAAAGCTATAGCTCCCCCACTTTTTTGACCCTTTGCTCCGGTTTGTGACATTAATTTTATTCTAAGGAATTTTTATCAACAGCATTCAAACGTGTAATAAATGGCATTCTTAGTATAATTTTTCTTAAAATTTTCATCTGAAGCGCATTTACGATTTGTCAACAAATCTATCTACACCACCGCAACCCATCTAAACCAATCTACTTTTTCCAAAATATTTTACAAAAAACCTAAGAGATCACAATTTTTAAAGAATTTTTTGTTTCATTTGGCAATTTTCGCCCGCGCTATACCAATGTTGGAAATTGTTACAATTTTGTTTAATTTTAAGCAATTTTTTTGTCAACAACATTTGAAACGCGTAAAAAATAGCATTTTAGTGTAATATTTTCAAAATTTCTGCCTGCGGCGTATTTAAGGGTTAATTTTGAAAAAAATCTGCAAATGAGGCAAGAAGAGACTTGCTTTTCAAAATAAGTAATTTTATTTTGTATACACTAACTCAACACCTATTAAACTGCCCCTCTCCCGTCCTTTAAGTTTAAGAGCTCAAGCAATAGCAACGAGGATATAAGCTTATATCCTCGTTGGCAATAGGCACCTACCTAATTTTTAAAAATTTGCCATAGGGAGGTAAACCTTCCCCGCAGAGTCGATTTCTGGCTACGCCACTGTACTACCTAAACTTATATACTAGCACAGTGATTCCCAAAGTGCGCGCCGCGGCGCCCCGGCGCGCCGCGAGAAGAAACCGCCGCCAGGCGCTCCTGATAAGGTAGAATTTGAGTTACGTTTGCCAACGCTGGCGCCGCATCCGCTATTAATCGAGCCTCGAGCCCGAAAGAGTAGAGCAAGTTTCTAGAATTTCCAGAAACCCGTATTGACCTGCGTGTCGCTCGACGAGAATTTTCGCGAGCGCTCTTTGACAGTATTTAAGTCGCTGTAGTCCGCTTTGCTAGGTTAGTTTACCGTAAGAGGAATTGTAAGCGGTTGGACTGTTATGATAAATAGAAGTAGTAGAGTTTTAGCAGTGATACAAAGTGTTGTGATTTACGAACTCAGGACACATAAACGTTCCAATAGCGGATCGGTTGCTTCGTTTTTTCGTAAAAAGTTAGTCACAAGATGAAAAGATTTTTATTAAATAAGGAAATTGATAGATCGAGACAGAGTGATCAAGCATCGACAAGTGACCGAGGATTAAAAAGAAGAAAACATCGCAAATATGATGATAGCTATTTAAACTTTGGTTTTATTTTAGTAGAAGTAAATCATGAGGAAAGATCGCAGTGTGTGCTCTGTTTGAAAATTCTAGCGGTCGAAAATATGCTCCCAAGTAAGCTAAAACGACATTTCGAAACCATTCATCCTACGATGGTTGAAAAGTTCAAAAGAACAAAAGCACGTGTTTACTCAACAAACTTCAGTACCTAGCAACGCACTGCTATCCTCTTTCAAAGTGGCATACAGGGTGGCGAAGTGCAAGATACCTCACACCATCGCAGAAGAACTTATTTTACCGGCTGCTGTCGACACGGTTAACATTATAATAGGAGAATCGGCGGGAAAACTAATTTCAAAGGTACCTTTATCTAACAACACTATTAGTCGAAGAACCCATCATATAGCTGAGGATCTTAATGATCAATTGATAGAGAAAATGAAAGGCAAGGAATTTGGTCTTCAACGTGATAAGGCTACTGACAGCAATAAAGATGCTCGCCTTAATTGTTACGTACGCTTCCTGGATGATAATATTATTGTTGAAGACCTTCTTTTCTGCAAAAGTATTGATGAAAGCGGAAAGGCTCAAGACTTGTTTCAAATTCTTGACAAGTTTATAAAAAAGAATAATTCAGATTGGGAGAAGTGTATTGGAGTTTGTACTGATGGCGCTCGATCAATGTCTGGCCGTTATGGTGGATTGAAATCACTTATTCGCAGTAAAGCACCGTATGCCATGTGGACCCATTGCATCATTAATAGGGAAGCACTTACATCGAAGTCGTTGGGCTGTGAATTGAATTTGGTTATGGAACGTATCATAGACGTAGTTAACTACATAAAAACTAGGCCGCTAAAAACCATATGGACCATATGGACATGGGAGCTGAACACACTGCACTGCTATATTACTCCAGTGCACGATGGCTTTCACGTGGAAACGTCTAATCCCGTACATTCGAGCTACATCAAGAAATCCACATTTTCCTGGAAGAGGAAGGTCATGCAAGCTCCAGATACTTTAAGCATCCCGACTTTTTGCTAAAACTGGCATATTTGTGCGATATATTTGACAAACTGAATGCCTTAAATCTGTCTCTCCAAGGCAATAATATGCATATCTTGAAACTATCAGAGAAAATTGCAGCATTTAGGAAAAAACTGCAGTTGTGGATAAGAAAAATTTATGAAGATGTTTTCCAGAATTGCATAAATTTTCAGATTCTAATGAGCTCGTTATCTCTTAAGACTTGCTGTGCCTTTTCATCGAACACCTTTCAAAACTCTCCGAATGGTTTGCAAAATACTTTCCGAAAGAAAATGTTGAAAAATTTGCATGGATTCAAGATCCTTTCCATGCACAATCTCCACCAGAATTCACTTCACTAGAAGAAGAGAGTCTTATTAAACTCTCTTGCGACAACAGCCTATAATCAAAATTCGCTTCTTCTGATTTGGTGGAGTTTTGGGTATCCTTCAAAAATGAATATCCGGCTCTAAGTTTAAGAGCTTTAAGGATTCTAATCCCCTTTGCAACATCCTATTCATGCGAAGCTGAATTTTCAGCTGTAGCTGTGATAAAGAGCAAATATCGTTCAAAGATCAACGTGAAGCAAGAAATGAGAGTGGCAGTGTCAAGCCTTATTCCCCGCTTTGAGAAAATGTGTGCAGATCACCAAGCTAACCCATCAAACTGATTTTTTTTCCTTCAATACTAATGTATTTTTGTGTGTTAGTTTAATAATAAACCCATATGAGCCTTACCTTGGAGTTGTTTTCATTCATGTGTTTTGTAACTAGTGCCAATATATTTACAATGGTGTTAAATAAAGTGTTTTACAACGCTTGTGCTTTGCTACTATACAGTAGCCAAGTTACAAAATACATATTTTATACATTATACATATACAACATTTTGTTGGACACTATACGCAACTATATTACGCATATTACGAGCAGGGACGGCCTGACAAAATACTAAACCGGTAAGTGCGCCACAAACTGAAAAAGTTTGGGAACCACTGTACCAGCATATGTTCAGCAAACTATGACGTTGGCTCCGCCCTTTCACAGTTGAAATCTGTTACGTCCGAAAAGTGTGGGTTTCCAAATATCCTTGATGGTGACGCTTGTTTGAGAAAATACACTCTGGTTCCTCAGGATGAATGCTGTTTTTTAAATTTTCGCTTAAATAGGTGGCGACGATCTTTGCCTCTTTCCATTCAATATGATATTGATTTTCCCAGAAATGTTGGGCTATTTTCGATCCAGTTGTGTCCCCTTGAGTTTTGCGTTTGTGTTCGGTAAGTCGAACTTCCATAGGTCGGCTAGTTTCTCCGATTTAGATATCCCCACACTCGCGTGGTATCTAGTAGATGCAGTTCTTTGTATCGTGGCGTTGCGGTTTAATTTTTGTCAAGTGTCTTCTTATTGTTGTGGTCGTTTTGAAGACAGTCCGCAGATGGTATTGGTTGTCTATTCTTCTTATCTTTTCTGAGATTTCTTTGACGTATGAAATTATAGGTATCGTCTTTGTTTGAGTATTTACGTCTGTAGACTTTGGTGTTGGTCTGTTCTGAAGAGTTTCATTGATCGTAAAGTTGGAGAAACCATTCCTCCGCAGATCGAATCGAATTTTTGACTTTTCTTTATTTAAAGCTTCTTCTGTATTGTAGATGTAGGTGGCTCGATCTATGAGAGATTTTGCAATTCCCAGTTTGGTTGATGTGGAGTGGTTTGATTTTAAATTAAGATATTGTCCAGTATGCGATTTGCGATACACGGAAGTGGTGGTTGTTGTGGACCTTTACCCAGATGATGAATATGTTGTCCATGTATCTTAGCCATAGTTTGGGTTTCTGACATGATGTTCGGAGAGCTTTTTATTCAAAAAATTCTATAAAGATATTGGCCACAACCGGCGAAAGTCTAGATCCCATGGGTAGACCATCTTCCTGTCGAAAATATCTGTACTTCTCCTGGAAATAAGAATTCTGTAGACAGCATTTCAACAAATCTATAATGGCATTGATTGGTAGATTGGTTCTGTCAGAGAGGTGGCTATCATTGAGTAGCTTCTGCTCAATAATTTGAAGTGATTTTTCCAGTAGTACGTTCGTGTACAAACTTTCGACCCGACCACCATCATAGAAAGCAGGAAAAAATCTGCCAAACTCTTTACCAGCACAGAAGATACGTCAACGACATTGAAAAGAGCAAACTCACACCGCACTACAGCAAAGCACTGCATATGTATAGAGTACCGAAAATGCACAAGGAAAATATGCTTGTCCGACCGATAACCAGTTCTCGCAATTCTCCGAATTATAATCAACATCATATGGAATAGAAAGAGGCAAAGATCGTGCCCAAGGAGGAAACCAGAATGTATTTTTCCAAACAAGCGTCATTATCAAGGATATTTGGAAACCCAGACTTTTCGGAGAACAGATTTGAACTGTGAAAGGGCGAAGTCAACGTCATGGTTCGCTGGACACATGCTAGTATATAAGATTAGGTAGTCTTAGTTTTTGTTAGTATTCACCTGATGACGATTGCAGATACATAAGCATTCGAAACGTTGTGAAAAAGTAAAAATAAAGACAATGGAAGTTCGAAACTCTAGTTAAATCTCAAGTTCAATATTTTCTACCACCTTCAAAAAAAAAATTAAAGGTCCCCTGAATCAAATAATAAAAGGATTATGAAAATCGCTTAAGCCGTTTGGAAGTTATGCTGGAACAAACATCTAAAAAATAATACGCGTCAAACTTATAATCTTGTCTTTTTTGGAAGTAGGTTAAAAATTAACGTTAAGCACACTTTTGGTAGCAGCAACATTCTCAAAAGCCGCGCGACGACAGAAAACGAGTTAAAATTCCCGAAAATAAATCACCCGAAATGTTGCTTGAAAAGCTTGAAAATTTTTTATGCCAAAATAATTTGACCAAAAAGGAATTTAGCCGACCGAACAAATCCCGATTCGCTTGATAATGCGCTTGCGTCAAGCTGTAATTATTTACTTACTTAAGCTCAGGCCTCCGCCATTTGAGTAATCAGCTTTTGTTCAGTCGGGATTTGTTTGGTCGCGGAACGGCTAAATTACGGGTCGGGATAATTCTCTGGATAATTAGTGTTTCGGCTAAATTATTTTCGGCTTTTTTATTTTCCTATATTTTTAGTTTCGGGTGATTTTATATTCGGGCGTTTTATTTTAGGTCGCATTAAATTCGGCCGTTTAGTTTTCGGCAATATTCAGCGTCGGCTGAACTACGATTCGAGATTTGTATAGGGATCCGAAATACGACAAAATTGTGAAAAAAAAATTTAAGAGACTTAAAGCTACGAATCTCAAATTATACTACTTTACAGTATTCCAGTTTTATTAAATCCGACGAGTATTTCATAGGAATTTCAATGATGTTTTTAACCAAAAGGCGTTTTCCAGTTCTCTGAAACTTTCAGCTCTTCAAATTAAATGCAGAATGCAAGACAAAACCACAATAAAATGCAAGACAGAGTTGAATGTAGAGAGTAATATATTTGACTTTTAAAAGTTTTTGGTAGGTACCTAGTTTACATAGAAATAAAAAATCAAGAACTTTGTAAAGCCTTTTAAATAAAGTTATAATAATGCCTGGTATATATAATAGCCCAGGGTAGAGGCCCTGTATACGATTTTTGACAGTTATTGTTTTACCAACCAAGGTGAGCAACTGGATTTGACAGTTTGTTAGGGAAATGTTTGAAATTGTGTGTTGGCAATGATGGTTGGTAACCTCTCACAATAAATAACTTTGTCACTGTCAGATTTTTGATTAATAACGTAAGGTTTAAAAATGGATTATGCTGTGTCAATGAATTTGTATTGTTCCTTTGTCCAACGCAGAAAAAAACTCAGGGACAGTGAAAAGAAAACATGCATTTACCAAGCTGGAAAATTAATAAAAATAGTCGAATTTGCGAGGTAAGTGAGTTACAAGCAGTACACACATACGCATTTAGCATGTACTTCGTTAATAAATAACACATTATGTTTCCATATTTTATTGTAAGAAAAAGAGTAACAAAAATATAGATCATAGGAGTCTTTATATTTTACCTATTATTTACATTTTTAATATGTACTGTGTGTATTCACTTTTTATTTTTGTTTTTTTTTTGTCAAAGCTGGTCATATTTTACTAACCAAAAAAAATCAATCTTTCAAAAACTGTCTGGGGAAATTATAAAAAAGACAACAAAACATCAGTCCATTTCATAAAATCCGTTTTACATGCAAATATGAAAAAAATAGAAAGAGAGGGCAATATGAGTTGCCCACCTCAGGTAAAACAATAACTGTCAAATGTATAGAGGGCCTCTAGTCCAGGGTAAGGTAATCTTTTATATTTTTTTTAAATCTTTACTCTAAACGAAACCAACTTTCGGTCGGCCGCCATTACGTTGGTTTGCATTTTCGCGTTTGCAGATAACGTTAATTTTCATATAGTGTGCTATTTTTGAATGGAAAATAGTGAATTTTTAGATCAGGACAATGATAAAATATGCGGCTTTTGAATGCAAGAGCGACTTTTGGTATATTTATTGTTATTAAAATACACTGGTTCGTTCGATGTCAGTTTATTAATTAATAATGATTATTACAAAATATTGAAATGTTGACGGTACAGTGAACTACATAGTACTACAATATACCATTTGCGACATATAATAATATCTATAAAGCGTCTAAATCGATAGAAGGTTCAATAACTTTGAACTAAATACTTCCTACTAAGTTCAAGAACCTAGCTAACCATCTAGCTCCTAGTAGAGACTGACAAAAAAAGAAAATGGGTGCTACCATAAAGTAATATACACTTCCTGATACATAAAACGCATACAGCAGAAGTTAGGCACATGTCTATATAATAAAAATGTTGCTTGCTTATTGTTGCCGACTTTTGTAGGTTAACGCTTTTAGACAACAAAAACAAATTTTGTTAAGGAGACTGGAAGCATTTTTACCGATATTTACTGGTTCTATAGTTTTAAGATAAAACAATCTTAAAACAAAATTTTTATTATAAATAAGGCAATTCAATTAAATTTTGGCAGAACTAGAAGAAGGTTGGCCCCTTCGTCAAATAGCCGGTCAAAATGGACGAAACAAGCCCACTATTATAAGCGACTAAAAGGAAAATACAAAGAAGAAAGAACTGGAAGGCTTTGGATTAAGAAAGATCAATACACATCAACAGGATCAGTTTTATAAACAACAAAATATTAAAAAACAAATAGAAGTAAAAAAACAATCGAGAAACAAAAATCAAAAATATTAACTTTTTTATTATCTGGTCATTGCACCATTTGCCTGAATAATTTTTTTTAAACGCCTTGGCATGAAGTCTGATAAATTTTCAAATAAATTTGGATTTTCTTCAACGATCTCTTCATAAGCTCTAACTATTAGCTCCATCAAATGGTCAGCATTCCGTGGAAAAATATTAAATTTTGATAACTTTTTTGAAATGAGCCCCCATTACGTTCTCGATGGGATTAAAAATTTTTTCATGGGTAAAAGCTACCTGTCGCTAAAATTCGTTTTCCCGTCTCGAAAAAGTAATCTGGCCTGCTTCTTTTTAGCTGCTGTCTTAATGCTGTTGTTACCGTACCAGGAAAACGAACTGTTAATTTTGCTTCTCTGGCCGTAGAAAATGGGTGTTCTTCCAGGAAATTAGTGACTTGCTGATCCTGTTTGGGGTGTGCTGATTTTGGTCAAGCCAGTTTCTTCTTTCTCCATACAGTTCCTTCTTCTTTGTGTTTTCTTTTTAGTGGAATAGTGGATTTGTCTGGTACATAATGATCGGCAACCCGACGAACAGAACAACCTCCATCTAATTTTGATAAAATTTAGTTATCGAATTCCGATAGCTGTCGTGACATTTTTGAGTTGGACAAGACTGTGACAACAAAACGTGGACAATGCGTGGACTCTGACACTTTTTGACAGAAAAGGTTGCTAAATCGTAAAGGACATTTTGCATATAAAATCGGCGTATGCGTTTGATGTGTCGCGAAGTGTACCTATGGAACAGAGGCGCAAAGCCGGCCGAAATGGATCACAGATTTGTGCGCAGAAACGCTTTTTGCAGGAGCGTGCGATCCACTTTGATCCGCTTCTGTTCCGTAGATATATTACTCTGTGGTGCTACTCCTTATAGGAAAATTAAAAATTGTTCTATATTCATAGTAAATTTTAGAAAATTGATCAAAATGTTTATGAATTTTTTTTAAGAAACTTTGCAATATGGGAAGGGTGCTCGGGGGCGATCGCCCCCCCTTCCCCGCCCGGTATCCGTTCCTGGAAATTGTTTCCGTCCCTGGAAGTGCTTTTGGTTTTTCCAAAAAATTTAATAAATAAGTAATTTTTATTTAATAAGGCATGATCGAGTACTGTATATGGTATAGCGGGTCGCAGTTATTGTTCCCATTGTGTGATTGGCATAAAAAAGTGTCTTCTCAGACATGACGGTGCTGGTTTCTGGAATGCAGTGGATATTGATATTTCCTAGAAAGAGCTTGCCCTCTGGCATACTGGGAGGTAGAATAAAATCACTGTGGCGCACCATGACATCACTGGTACCACCTAACTAGAGACGTCTTACAAGTGGTATTAAGGTTTCTACAGTGACCTTCAGGTTGCTTTGGTGGTCATTGTCAGACCTCCTGTGCTACTTGGATGACAAATAAAATGATGCATTACGTGGATTAACTTAATGGCTGTAATCTGAAGTCTATCATATTTTATGATCTGCAGCAATGTTAACCTCTAGGGTGGTATGTGTTCCAATTATCATTTTACATAACTTAGTAGATAACGTGGGCACAAAATTTATTGCCTTCCCCCCTTGTGGCTAACCCAACTCACGTTATCATAAATAATTTTAAAAAAATACAAAAATATTAAAATTTTTAGCCTTGGTTTCAAAAAATTTTGCCTGCGGCGCCATAACATATAAATTGTTACGGATTTAGTTTTATTTTAAGCAATTTTTGTCAATGGCATCGGCATTTAATTATGGTTAACATGATTTTGGCAACAAATCTGGAATTAATACCAGATCCCAACCCATCCCTTCTCCCCTTGGCAGCTAACACAATCCATTTTTTTTATTATTTCATAAAAAACGCGAAAAAAAAAACAAAATTTTGAATAATGTTCTGCTGAAATTTCAAAAAATTTGATACAATTTTAGTTTACTTTTCTTCAGTTTTTGTCAATAGAATTTCAAACGTATAACGTGTAGAAAATTGAATTAACATTTTTAGTGCATTTTTGATTTAATTTTCGCTATCGCCTTGTTTATGACATAATTTTGGCAACAATTCCAGGATTAAGAACAGAATCCAACCCAGTTTTTTTTTAATATTTCGTAAAAAACGCAAAAAAGATCAACATTTTTAAAGAATTTTTCTTAAAGTATAATTTTGATAACTTTTGCCCCAACAAGATTAAAAACCTGTAAAAAATGACAATTTTAGGATAATTTTAATTTGGCAACAAATCTAGCTTTAAGACTAGATTCGTTGTTACTTTTAAATATAAATAGACACTAGGGGTTATAAGCCTCTCGACGTAGCGTAAGTTTTGATCAAGTGGGCATGTTACCAATCCTAACTCTCACGTACACTTCTATATCCAGATCTATTTTGCAATAGTAAAATAAGCAAGTTTGATGATAAATCGGAATTTTGTATAATGCCTTGACTTACCAACGAGCTGGATAATGGTGGATGTCGGATCCAGGAATGGATAACTGCAATCTTCTGCAATTTCTTTCTTCTACGGCAAATCCAACCACATCGATGATGAACAGCAGTGTCTTTTTTGTGACCGCGGTCGAAAAGTTTTATTTTTGCACTAATTTGCCTTGTAAGCAATTAAAAATGAAAAATGCACGTTTTTTCCAATATCAAGACAGTTTCGAAGTGCACGAGCAAGTCCGTGTTTTTTTTGTTTCGTATATCAGCGCAGCGCAAAGTATGGTTTTTTGATAGGAGGGAATTATGGGTAAAACTGAAAAAGAGGATAAAATCGTCAAGGCATTTTAAGCATCGAATTTACGCGGTAAATTCAAATATTTAATCCTTTTCCAATTAAGGCAAAACTTATAGCAAATAAATAATAATTAAGCAACTTAATTATAAAAATCTACAAAAATAGAAAGTTGAAGCTAAACTTTCGCAAAAATAAACAAAAAGAGAAATTCTAATTTAAGAAACAAATAGAAAATTCATGTTCCCAAATTTTACATTTAAACTAAAAACCAAAAGTATGCGGGGACAAAGCATTCCGGCTCCCCTGAAAATACCCAGGCTGTGGTATTTTCTGAATTACGCATTAGGGAGAGGACACAATTTTACCAAAGGGCGTTTAACCAAACCTTTGGCCGTTCTGACTGTAGCAACCCTAGCAATATTATCCGCACCTGGATGCAATTGTTCTATGCGTCCTAGTACCCAATCTAAAGGAGAGTTTTGATCGTCTTTGATCAAGACCATCGTGTTCGTAGCAACCGGAGAATTAGCATGATTCCACTTAGCCCGCTGTTGCAAATTATGTAGGTAGTCCTTGTGCCATCGGTGCCAAAAATCGCGATGAAATTTTTGTAATAATTGCCATCGAGAATGTCGATTTAATGGTAAATGACCGGTGTCCGGGTCTGGAATCGCTGTTAGAAGTTCCAAAGTAAGGAAATGACCCAGCGTCAATGCAGTCAAATCACTTGGATCAGTACTGATAGGGCACAGAGGCCGAGAATTTAAGATGGCTTCCACTTGGACCACCACGGTGTAAAGCTCTTCAAAAGTAAGTATTTGTTCGCCAATTACACGCAGTAAATGAGTTTTAGCGCTTTTAATATTACTTTCCCATAGTCCGCCCATATGGGGTGCGGATGGGGGGTTGAAGTGCCACCGGATGGACTCACGGGTAGCGACTTCAGCAAATATTTCGTCGAGATATTTAGAGGCGGAGCAGAAATTCGTTGCGTTGTCCGAATAGACGTCATGTACACGTCCCCTTCGAGCCATAAAGCGTCGAAATGCCGCTAAAAAAGCCTCTCCGGTTAAGTCGGACACAATATCCAAATGTACCGCCTTTGTGCAGCCGCAGATAAATAAAACAACATAAGCCTTAAGTTGAACTGCACCACGTAAACGATTCATAGTTATAGCAAAGTGTCCTGTAAGATCAACGCCAACATGTTGAAAAGCTTTAGCCTGAGAAACTCGAAATTTTGGGATGTTCCCAAGAGGAGGCTGAAAAGTAGTAGGGTTTGTACGCCAACAAATCGTGCAACGAGAAATTATTTTTCGTATGAGTCTTTTGGCAGCCAATACCCAATAGTTTTGGAAAAGCAAAAAAAGTGTGGTTTGCACCCCTGTATGCAGATACTTCACATGTATGTGTGAAATGAGTAGTTGTGTAAAATGAGAATTGCTGGGCAAAAGCATAGGATATTTTTTGTCGTAATCCAATTCTGAATTACACAATCTACCACCGACTCGTAAAATGTTATTTTGATCAAGAAATGGATTTAATTTTCTAAAAACCTTGGGCAGTGGTTTCCCTTCTAGCAAAAGAGTAATTTCGTTTTCGAAATGTTTCGATTGAACGTGTTTAATTAGCACAACTGTTGCAATTTGCAGTTCGTAAAAAAGAAGCCATGGAGAAGTAGTTTGAATCCTTTCCTTATGAAATTTACGAGCACGTATATTGTGAATGAAACGTAATACATAAGCAAGAAGCCTAATAAGTTTTACAAAATTCGAAAATTTATTGAGCAATGACTTCAAAAAATGTGGAAGAATTATTGTGTTAAGGATAATTTTGCGCTCTTCTTCGAGAGCTTCGGCAGGGGCAGAAAATTTTATTTTTGTGAATTCCCATGATTCTTGTGGCGTACAAAGAAATTTGGGTCCTTGCCACCAGAGGGCGCAATTAATTAAATCCGCAGGAAGCAAACCACGTGACCCGGGATCCGCGGCATTAAATTCCGAGGGAACATGGTTCCAATCGCACGGATCAATTTTTTCTGGTATGTATGTGACCCTATTAGAAACAAAAGTTCGCCAGGTATAAGGAGAACCCTTAATCCAAGATAGGGCAACCGTACTGTCCGTAAAAGCCATAATACTTTGAAAAGTAATTTTATTTGCAAATGCAGTTTTAACAAAATTTACTAATTTGGCGAGCAATACTGCCGCACAAAGCTCTAATCGCGGAATGCTTATTCTTTTTACCGGTGCGACTTTTGTTTTGGCACAAATAAAATAAGATTTAATTTCTTCGTTTTGATACGCAATACGAAAGTATACGCATGCGCACATACCGCGTTCTGACGCATCGCTAAATCCGACAATTTGGCAAAAAAGTAAATTAGAAAGGTCAATCATGCGCGGGATATGAAAATTGGTCAAAAGCTTTAGTTCGTTTTCAAATTTTTTCCACTTAGAAATAATTTCGGGGGGTGCTAATTGATCCCATGGCAATTTCATTAACCACAGGTACTGAATTAAATTCTTTGCAAAGAAAGTAACCGGCGCAAGCATCCCCAAAGGATCGTAACATTTAGCAAGTGTACTTAGCAAATTTCGCTTGGTACATAATTTTGTAGAGCATGCAAAAGAGTAAAAAAAAACATCGGTTTGAGGGTGCCACCTTAACCCTAGTATTTTTAATGGGGTAGTATTTTCAAGATCCAAAGAAAAGTCTTCAGATTGTACGTGGCTTTCCGGCAAACCACAAAGCAATCTAGGCTCATTTGAAGCCCATTTTTTAAGCTCGAATCCTGCACGACCTAATAATTCGATTAATTGAGTTTTCATAAGCATTATGGTCTCAAAATCTGAACAAGATACGGCGCAGTCATCTATATAAATCGACTCTTTGATAACAGCAGAAGCAAGGGGAAGATCTTGGTAGTCATCTGCCAACTGAAGCAAGGTCCGAATAGCCAGATAGGGAGAACAGTTTATCCCAAAAGTAACCGTTTGTAACTCGTAATCTAGCACGGGTGCATCGGGTTTAAAACGCCATAGAATTCTTTGATATTTCCTTTGATTCTCCTCTACATCTATCATACGGTACATTTTAGAAATATCGCTAACAAAACAATATTTATGTAGCCAAAAATTTAGCAAGATTGTTACCAAATCTCTTTGTAATTTAGGGCCTATGTGCAGGACCTGATTAAGACTGGGTTTATTTAAACTGTGACTCGACGCGTCATACACCACTCGTACGGGTGTAGAACTCGAATCCTTTTTGACAACCGCGTGGTGTCCAATGTAGAAGTATTCATGTATTTCAGAATTATTAGGGGGTGAAACGACGCGCATATGTTTCATATCTAAATATTCTTGCATAACCTTAGAATAAGCAAGACGCATTTTTTCATCGTTTTGTAAACGTTTCTCCACTGAGTAAAATCGGCGAAGCGCAAGGTTTCTTTTATCACCGAAATCAGGAGATGTAATCTTAAAGGGCAAAGAGACCGTATACCTACCCTCAGAATTGCGTGTAGTTGTATCTACAAAGTATTTTTCGCAAAAAATATCTGAAGGAGATTTTGTATGCACGCTGGGAACCTCTTCTATCTCCCAGAATTTTTTCAATGTATTATTTAAATCGGTAGTGGACAGAGTAGTAAGATAAGACACGATATTTTTTGTAGCACCCGCAGAATTATTTAATGGCATTTTACCTATTAAAGTCCACCCGAAGATTGTATTGATACATGTTGGAATATTTGATCCAAAGTAAAGGCGACCGTCTTGTAAAAGGGATCCGTAAAGATCCGCGCCTATAAGCAATTGTATCCCCATTTGAAGATACCACTGGGGGTCAGCTAATTTTAGCCCCTTTATATAATCGAGAGAATCTTTGTTAAATGACGTATTTGGCATAGCCTCACAAACTTGATCCACTAGTATGCTTTCCAAATTAAAAATTTTTGTTTTATTTTCAATTGGAGCAATTTGACATTGTACTATGTAATGCGCAGAAGTAGACATGCCGCCTAAACCACTAACATTTAAAGAAATGTTTGTTTTAGGAAGGCCGAGCATGGAGGCACATTTTTTAGTAAGAAAAGAGCTTTGGGCCCCATTGTCCAAAATAGCTCGAATTTGATGCCAATTCCCGTAAATGTCTTGGATATGCAATAACACCGTCGAAAGCAAAGTATTGTAGTCGTTATTTAGCAACATCCCAACATTAATATTTCTATTGGCATTTATATTTTCATTTTGCACAGGGGTATTTTGCGATCCCCCAGGTGTAGGCGCAGTGCAAACCTCCGTAGTGGAGTTGGACTTTAAGCACAAAAGGCTATGATGATTAAGGGCGCAATATCTGCATCGTTTTTGCGAAGAACATTGGCCAATCATATGAAAACTAGCCAAACAATTTGTGCAACCCTTGTTAATTTTAATAAAGTGAATACGGTCCTGCACGGGTTTAGTCAAAAAAGACTCGCATTTAAATATTAAATGTGGCCCTTTACACCAGAAACACGTATTTTGTTTTTGTGGGTTATTATTAGCAAATAATGCGTTTGTATTTTTACGAGAATCCGTCGAGTTACGAGGGTTTTTCGAAAAATACCCCGATTTAGATTTCTGAGAATTATTTTGTTGTAGAGACAAAGCAAGTGATTCTAAAGCCGTGCAATGTTGCTCTAGAAATTGAGAAATAGCATCGTAAGTAGGCATAGTATTGGAGGAGTGTTTTTGCTCAAATAATTTACGAGTTGCAGGATCCAAGCGGTCCAAAAGGGCGTTTGCCGTAATGAAACACCACTGGGATGTAACGTAACCCATATTTTTTGAGCAATCTAGATTGTCTTTAAACGTATCCAGCACCTTTCGCAAGCCCATGACGTCATCATTAGCGAGGAGGGGGGAGTTTTCAATAGCTTTCCAGTAGGAAACCGCACGTAAGCGTTTATTGTCGTACCTAGTCACCAACGCATCGTACGCCGTAAGGTAATTAGTTCCAATAAGTTGAATGTTTTTTATTAAGTTCAAAGCAGGGACTTTTAAAACTGTACGTAAAAACTTGAATTTTTCAATATCTGAGCATTTACGTGTGTGCACAATCGCATTGTACATTTCAATAAATGTAGGAAATTCTTCTACATCACCAGAAAAGCTAGGGACATTTAGTTTCGGAAGAGAACACTTCTGTTCAGTAATAAGAATTGTTTGATTTTGATCTCTACTTTGATCTAACTCTACACTGTCCGCTTCAAATAAATCATAATATAAAGATTCGACTTCCACACACCTATCTAAAAAATCCTTTTGTATATTATTTTCCGAAGTAAGAGCATCAGGATCATCGGCGATCAGAGTAAGCACCGCATTATGATGCTTTTCAAAATTTTTATTGCAAGCGGATAATTTTTTATAGTTAACTTTGAATTTTGTATGAAAAGCAGGATTTGTTTTTGCTTTATTAGCATAAAACTAGATCAAATTCAATTGATTAACTGCAGATTGACGCAGGGCCTTAGTACGGGCAACTTTAACTTCGGTAGTCATTGTAAATTGATATGCAAATAGTATATTTTTTTTATTAAAGCAAAGCAAATATAAATAGTATTGTAAGTAACAATCAAATCGCCCCCGTATTCAATAAACCTTTCATCTCAATTTTATATTGACGAAAAAGGTTTCATTAACTTAAAGGTTTTACCAAAGTTTATAAAAGTTAAAAAACCTTTAGATTAATCCGTTAAGTTAAATATTTTTCCGTATTTTTATCATATTTAAAGAAATTCCCAAATCTAATACCAGTTTTTATGAAGCCTCGAATTCAATATTGGCCGTGGAGATAAGGAAACTCAAGGTGACAAAAATAGGAGATATCGGCGAGCAAACTACCTACACCCGAACGCAATGATCTTTTAAATTAAAAAAAAATGAAACTTTGGGATCATGACTTTGAAATTTGTACTAATGAGTATTATATGTTTTGCAATGCAAAGTAAACTTGCATCGATCGAGTCGACTAAAACACTGTAACATATAGATTCAGCATTAACCTAAGAACTGCCTTGTATTGGAAAAGTATAGCAATAATATAGATCAGTATACAGTTATGTAATGCAAGTGAGAGCAACGATTACGTAAAAGGAGCGATCCGGCTCGAAGGACCAATGAATTGGCCGTGATTACGTAATATTTTCGCATGAAAATTAATCAAAGCCGAACTGTAAAACACCAAGATCACTCTGGTTTTACCAATCCTAACTCTCACGTACACTTCTATATCCAGATCTATTTTGCAATAGTAAAATAAGCAAGTTTGATGATAAATCGGAATTTTGTATAATGCCTTGACTTACCAACGAGCTGGATAATGGTGGATATCGGATCCAGGAATGGATAACTGCAATCTTCTGCAATTTCTTTCTTCTACGGCAAATCCAACCACATCGATGATGAACAGCAGTGTCTTTTTTGTGACCGCGGTCGAAAAGTTTTATTTTTGCCCTAATTTGCCTTGTAAGCAATTAAAAATGAAAAATGCACGTTTTTTCCAATATCAAGACAGTTTCGAAGTGCACGAGCAAGTCCGTGTTTTTTTTGTTTCGTATATCAGCGCAGCGCAAAGTATGGTTTTTTGATAGGAGGGAATTATGGGTAAAACTGGAAATAGAAAAGGACGGCAAATTTGAATAAACCAAATGGTAAAAGAGGATAAAATCGTCAAGGCATTTTAAGCATCGAATTTACGCGGTAAATTCAAATATTTATTCCTTTTCCAATTAAGGCAAAACTTATAGCAAATAAATAATAATTAAGCAACTTAATTATAAAAACCTACAAAAATAGAAAGTTGAAGCTAAACTTTCGCAAAAATAAACGAAAAGAGAAATTCTAATTTAAGAAACAAATAGAAAATTCATGTTCCCAAATTTTACATTTAAACTAAAAACCAAAAGTATGCGGGGACAAAGCAGTATCTTACGTAAAAGTTGTGTAGTTTCCTACAAATTTCTATTCTATGGCAGTCTATGGGTATATGTAAATAGCAGGCTACTCTATTCCCGAGAGCAGCCTCTCCACGGAGATTTTTTTATAGTCATCATCAAGAAAAGACATTATAAGAAGGTCTTGCATTTTCGAAATATGAAAAACAAAGCAAATGAGAGCGCCCTCTGCGCGACTACTTAACCAATTTACAAGATACGCAAGAAGCGTTGCTTAAAGCCTTTTTTAGCTCGTCGTAATTAGGCGACCTATACCCTCTGCGTAACGTACGATGCATTTACGCCATGCCGTGGCTTATAACTCCAACTTTAAGTTGGTCACGTGCGAGGTGCCCAGCGGTATACGTGAAATTTTCCGGCTCGGATGTTTCTGTCTTTTACATTTTATTACCATGTATTTCTACCTTGCTTTCTTTGGTTCGGCCGATCGTCTATTGGTTTTTGGCTCAAGTAGGTAGAACTCGCTGCTCAACGATAGACCGCAGAGATTGGACTTTGATACCTGTATTTGAGCGGAAGTCTTTGATTTTGTACAGATAAAAGGAAGACAGAATATTGCGCTATATTCCACGTTTGCGCGTACGTCCTATGACCAACTTAAAGTGTCTACTTTACATACATGACGCTAGCCTAGACAGAAACATCCGGGCCAGAAAATTTCACCTATACCGCTGGGCACCTCGTACGTGTCACGACCAACTTAAAGTGTCTATAAGTTTTTATTTTCGTACACACTGACCGACGCCAACATCTATTAAATCGCCCCCTGCCCTTTGAAATCGGATGTATCCGTCCTTGGTACCTGCCCCTACCCTGCCAAAAAACCGCTTTAAATCTCATAAAAAACACACCTGATTTTTATCAGTTTTTGTAAGGTTTATCAGCTTTTGTGCGGTAAAATTTTGGGCTGATTAAAGTTTGTAATAATTTATGAGTTATTTTTTTTTGATTTTTGTAAGATTTTGTGCTGTTTCATATATCATTCTGTCAGACTCATTAAACTTAATAGGTTTCTATGATTACACCCTTGTTTTTTATAATATATTATGAGACTTGAAAGATTATATGATCAGCCACACTAATAAAATTTTAAAGGTTTCTTTGACCTTTTGGTTTTATGAAGAGCTTGCTGTGGGTTGGTAAAAAGTTTTTATAGGTCTTCCTCTAAATTCTATATATAAACAGACAAACTCACAACATTTTATATGCTTTTATGTGTCTATCTTTAAAAAATATATATACTAAGGATATTATGGATTTTCCAAGACATCTTATAATATAATAGGCTCATAATATTTTATAGGTTTGTATGATAAATTTACTATTCTTTTATAATCTTTTATAATTTTACACACAAACAGATAAATCTCATAAAAACTTCGTTCTTTTCGACCACCTGAAAACTAATTAAAAATACTATTACTAAGTACACTTACATACTTAGTTATAATATATAATGTCGTAAATGCTTTCATAAATCTTATAAAATATTATAGACAAAGGCTCACAAAATCTCATAGAAACTTATGAAAGTAATAATATCTTACTTGCCCTAACCTAAATGCTCTTTGAAAAAAATATTAAATTGTTAAATTTTTTTTACGCTCACCTGAACGTACAAAATTTTATAAAAAACCATAATCACATCTGCCGAAAATACTTTTACAAAAAAAAAATTACTTATGAAATCTTGTATGTTTTTGTAAACAATGCCTCTCACAAAGTAACATCGTAAAATATTCTAAAATTTTGTAAACCAACTGGCTAGGTACTAAAATATATCGAAATCCTATGCAGCATTTGTGTTTCACTTTCACTGGTCAAAAATTATAAAATATCATAAAGGACCCTCCTCACTTAGCATTGCCACTGGCTTTCGGTTGGAATGGGCTGGGCGTTTGATATGTTGTAGATCTATTCTCCTTGATCAACGTTTAAATATATGTAAATATAGGTGTTTAAAGTGGGCGGTTTCAGATTTTAGGGATTTTTCACTAAAATCAGTTTTTTGCCTATTTTGTTATATTCTAGTACCTGATTTTGAAAAAACGTTTTTTACGTTCTTCAAGTTTGTGCTGCCACTGAGAGTGATGTAAATGAAATATGTAAATTTTTTTAACTGCATTCAATAGCTAAAAACTGATGTACTGGAAGTAGCAAGTTAGGTATTCGAATATAACAAAATAGGCAAAAATTAAGCGAAAAATCCCTAAAATCTGAAACCTCCAACTTTCAACAGCTATATCTCTGAAACCGTGAGTCGGATTAAAAAGTGGTCCAGTTAAACGTTGATCAGGGTTGATCATGAAATATTATAATGTTTTATTTTTATTTATAATTTTTGGTTTTTTTTTTCTCAGGGACACCAATGAAAAAATGTACAAGGATCTAAAAATAATTCTAAACTTATGGGACATATTTAAAAAAATATATTAAAACAATTATTTTAAAAATTGCGATGAGCTTCTGAATTTTTTAGTCAAGAAAAAAATATATACTTTACCAGAGGGTCTGATTTAAGTTTTCTCGTATGAACGACACTTCTTTTTGATCTGACTGCTGGTAGCGCGTGATTGACAAAATGATATTCGGTGGTTGATTTTAGGACCTGAAAAGAAAAAAAGATATCATAAAACAAAGAAGTGCCTATATATTCTTACCCGACATAATCAAAATTCGTAAACAGAAAACATTTTTTTATTGTTCAGAGGTGCAAAAAAATTATTTGTGTGCACCCAAAGAATGTCATATTTAAATGGCCAACAGAAGTATATGGTGCGAAATTTAAAAACAAAGTAGCCGGTGGCGACGTAAATGTTTTTGGGCTCTAGTTTTTTTTTAATGTTTTTTCCATTTTTTGTTTTTTTTTTTATTAAAAAGAAATAAAAATAGTGTTTGCAACTCGCAGCTACGCTGTAATTTTTTGCTTTACGTTGCGTTACGTGCTGCGCTCGTTCTTCAGAACCCTGTTTTTAAAAAAGGACTATTTTAGCCACTGGTTATAAAAAAGACTATTGGAAGTTTTTCTTCCATTAAAATCCACGGACCCAATTTTTTAATAAGAAAAAGAATCCAAATTTACTTCATGTAGCCAAATTTCAGTAGCACAGTTATGGACATTGGGTTGCACAGAGCACAAAGAGACAATAAGGCATAGTCCACTAACTTTTTCATGAAAAATAAAACAAAACTTGTTCTTTAAGATTTGTCTCTCTAAATTGTAAAAGTGGCTACAAACGTTCATGCATACTTGCACAAGTGTACTTGTGCAAGTGCACTTGCACAATTTTGCATCGACTCCACACGATACAAGTAATAACTCAAGCAGTTTTCTCGAAAAATGGACGAAGATGACGCGCTAGTCCTTGCAATGTTTGTGATTGTACTTAGAGAAAAAGAGAAACGAAGAAAAAAACGCAAATTGTGGTGTAAAGGCTGGTTCTTGAAGGGAGAAGAGTTTTCACATACTAATATTTTGAACGAATTAAGATTTCACCCTGCTGATTGGTATAACTATTTACGAATGATTGAAGAAACATATCTTAAACTATCCGGTGCACGCGTCATTTTAATTTAAACACTAAATCACAAGCGATTTGGCAAAAATGAAATGCAGCATCAACAAAACAAGAACAGACTTGCACCTGCTTCCTACACACGTTCATGTATACTTGCGCAAGTCAAAGTACTTGTACAAGTCTAAACTTACACACGCTAATGTATACTTGTGTAAGTACGCTTGCACAAGCACACTTGTCAAGTATGCATGAACGTTTGTAGCCGCCTTAACAGTTATAAAAAAATTATTCAGAAAATTTTTGTTTATTTTAACTTAATGACACAATCCCGGAACTGTTCCTGCGGGGAAAATAGGGTCTACGACCGCCTAATAACTTACATAATCTGTGGCCCAGGGCCCGGTAGAGCCTTAAGCGGGCCATTCACGATACTGCGCGGTTGTACGATTCTGTCGTCTCCAACCACCACCGTTCTTAACTAAAAAGCCTGTTAACTCCTTCCGCCTCAGTGCCCTTTAGCCTATTGTGGCTGCCATTTTTATAACCAAATTGACAAGTAAAACATGGATTTTCTGTCAGTTTGGTGTCAATATGGCACCGACCATAGGCCAAAGGATACTAAAACGAAAATGAGTTAACGCTTTTTAGTTGAGAACGGTGTTGCTCCAACCAAACTGGACGGAATTTGATCGTGTGTGTTCGTGCCTCCAACACAATCGTTCGATTTGACTGCAGACAGACTGGTCAGACTGCTGCAGTACAACAAGGTTGTTTGGATCGTTTTTTTGTCCGTGTATGTGTTGTCAACAGCGTCCTTTTTATAAACTGGACCTATTGGCTTGTGTTTTGGAGTTGTGGAAAATGGCATTGTATACAGAAATTATATAAAGAACAAGAGTAAACACAGGCAGTGGCGTTTTCTCCATAGGAGCACATGAGCACGTGTACCCCCACACAGAATAAGAAAATAATAATAAAATGTATGATTTATATTATTCTTTGTAATGTTTCCGAAACTTTCTATTATTATCAGCGCTGATTATTATGGCACCGCGTCAAAACTATTGAGTATTTAAAATTTTACAGCCAGGTCTTTTTCCGTCTCGCGCGCTCTCATCACCGCGTCTGCCGTCTGCCTTTACAACGCAGTTCCTGTTACCAGCTGCTCGATCTCGCCGCCGCGCCGCGCCGCGCGCCGAATAAAAATATTGAAATGAACCTCTGCTTAATGACGCGGAACAGTCGCACATACGATGAAGTAGGTGGAGCATAGTAGGATATCTGTATGTTTTCAGTGGGAGAGTAGCGAGTGTTGGGAAGCAGTAACACTAAAAGTAATTGTTCGGAGTACTTCTAGATATAGAAACAAAAACGGCAACAAATTACATAGTTAAAGACTTGACAAGGATTGTTTTAACGGTTTTAATGCTGCGATGAGAAAGGCAACGGAAAACCACCTCATTACCGTCCCTAGGAAATATCATCATTATGACTGGAAAACCAAAAGCCCAGGTCCTCAGTCCCCGGTAGGTCTTAAGGTACAAGAGGGTGCTAAGAATCTCCGGACCAGTCATGAAGAAGATTGCTACATGGAACGTACAAAGTATGTTTCAGGCTGGAAAAGATAGAGATCTTAGGAGTTAGCGAGGTGAGATGGCCTAATTCAGGCAAATGTCAGATAGACGATTACCATGTCTACTACTATAACGGCGTAGCAGTCATTTAAAAAAATGATATTCAAAAATCCGTTATCTCTTTTGTTCCTGTGTCGGATCGAGTCATATTTCTTCAGCTAAACTCTAAGCCTTTCTATGTCAATATTATTCAAGTATACGCTCCAACCAGTAAATATTCAGATCATGACGTGGGAGCATTCTACGACCAAGTTCAAACTGCCCTTAGTTTTACAAAAAAGACAGAAATCACCATTATTATGGGGGACTTTAACGCAAAACTTGGAAACGCCCCAAGAAAAGACATTGTAGGAAGGTACAGTCTTACTACATCAAATAAACGTGGAGATTGCCTTTTTCAGTTCTGTCAGGAAAGGGATGCTGTCATGTCAAATACTTTTTTTAAACTTCCAGCTAGACGCCTTTATACTTGGACTTCTAAATCCGACAACCCTGAGAGTATCATTAGAAACCAAATAGATTTTATACTAATCAATAAACCATTTATAAACTGTATTAAATTTGCAAAAACCCTGGCGCAAACGTAGGCTCGGATCACAATCCAGTTGTGGGGAAAATTACATTTATCCCCAAGAAAAATCGTCCGCCAAATAACAAACCCAGACCCAGGCTAGACGAACTTCGAGATAACATGGTAGCAACTAAACTTAAAGTCGAACTTAGTAAAAAGCTTAACGATATTAATGAGTCTACCGAGCAAGATGCAGAAATGGTGGACAAAGTTTAAAAGTGCTATAGTCGAAAGCACAACACTCTTAGGCAAGGATGAAATAAGAAATAAAAACAAGGTTTGGATGACCGATGAAATCCTTGAGTTGATGGATAAAAGATGCAATAAAAAGGGCAGCAATCAGTACCATGAAATCAATAGAGATAAAAACAAGATAAGTTCAGCAAAAAAAGACTGCATAATACAGCAATGTCAAGAAAACATAATTCACATCTGTTCATAAAAAAGTGGACAGGTATTTGACATTTGGGTACTTAATGCCCCCGTTTTTTTTAACACAAGTGCACATGTTATGGTACTTATTTATTTTTCATTTTTCGGGAGAAATATGAAATAAATATCTAATATTTTGACCAGAAAGTAATTATTTTAATTTTCCAATATATATTGTAGAAGATCTAGATGCTAAACATGACACTTTAAATTTACACAAACGCATAAAGGAAGCAGCAGGATTATTTAATAATAGACAAGCTAGAATCCGTGTGAACAATCAGGACAAAATCATACCGGATACCAAAGAAAAATTAAAAGAATGGTGTAGCTACATAGAACCGATCCGAACAGCAAGAAGAATCCTCAAACCAAGGCATAGATAGAGGAAGTACAATACGCAATATCTTCAGCTAAAACAGAAAAGCGGTAGGGTAAGACGAAGTATACACTGAGGTTTTAAAGCTAATAAAAAAAACGAAGATTCGGTAAATATGCCGTAAATATGAAGTGTAGTGATTAAGGCCTAATCAGCCTAATGAGCCATATGTTAAACATATTTCTAAAGATTATCCATAAAAGAATTTATGGAAAATGCGAACCCTTTATGGGCGACACGCAGTTTGGATTTCGTGTTGGGTTCGGAACAAGAGAGGCCCTGTTTGGTATTCAAGTCTTAGTTCAGCAGTCTAGGGATGTGTCGGTGCCAGTATATGCCTGTTTCATACATTATGAGAAAGCGTTTGATAGAGTCCAATACGAAAAGCTCATAGAATCGCTTAAATAAGTTGGTCTAGATGACCAAGATCTAAAGATAATAGCTAATCTATACTGGAATTAGACTGCTCAAATAAAGGTTGACGGCCAACTGTCCGAAGAGGTCCAAATAAGAAGAGGTGTGCGCCTGCAAATTGCTGCCAAAAGTTCGCAATTCGGGCTTAACTTAAATGTAGGAAAAACAAAATGGATGGTTATATCTAAGGAAAAGAACATCAGAGGCATGTTACAAGTAAATGGGCAGCAAGTCGAACGCGTGGATTCATACAAATACTTGGGTTGCGTCTCCAATGAGAACTGGGACAACATGCAAGAAGTTCGTGCAAGAATTGAACAGGCCAGATCATCTTTTATTAAAATGAAATTGCTGTAGTGTAGTCATGATCTTAATACCACTCTCCGAATTCGTGTGCTTCGGTGTTATGGACACTGACTGAGGCCATGTGTAAAAAGTTAGAGGCATTCGAGCTTGAAGTTTCATTTACCATCAAAAAACAAAAACTTGAATATTTTGGCCATATTTGGAGAAATGACAAATATAAACATTTAAAATTGATAATAAAGGCAAAATTAAAGGCAGAAGAGGTCCGGATCGTAGACGAATAGCACAGCTTAAAAATCTTAGACAATGGTATGGTGTTAGTACTACGACACTTTTCCGAAAAGCAGTGGACAGGGTACAGATCGCGCTGATGATAGCCAACGTTCGAAGAGAGCATGGCACTTGAAGAAGAAGAGTACCGAGGGATGCCACAAATTTTAATAGAGAAAGGAGCACACATTTAGTGTGCTCCAGTCCGCTTGCTTTGCTTTGTTGCTGTGGTTCGTGATACATTCGCGCGTTTAGTGATTTAATAAGGGCTTTAATTTATTTTAATAAGGGCTTTAATTTATACTTTTTCTGTTGTATTATTTTAACAATTGTTATAATGAACATTTTCCTGCAGTACTTGAAAAATAATTTTAGCTCTTTGGGTATGGAGCAAAAAATTGAGGTAAAAAATGCCGGTAGACCTAAACCCGAAATTGACTTGGCGTAAATCACTAAGGGCAAATCTAGGGACATCAACAGAAAATTTAGAAAGGACATGACTTTTAGTCGTGCAACCTACAAAAAAAATTCACTGTCAATTTTTCAAATTTGTGATTCTCCTCGTCATAGATCATGAGCCGCCACTAAATACAGGGTATTCAAAATTCGATGGATTTGGGTTGTTTCGGGTATTTTCAGAGGAGATGGAAAAGAAACTGATCCCCATTTGCGAGGCTTAATTTTTAAGAGAAGTTTAAAAGTAAAAACTGCATCTTGATATGTCAAGCCATTTTGAAGCTTTTAGGGAGCTTTTTAAAAACTGTGCATTTTGGGATGGGGTCTATAACTTGATAGTTCTAAAATTTTCTGTTTGGTGTAAATGGCTTTTATGTAGATTTTTTTCTAAAGAAGAATTAGGATGTCATACTGAATTTCATCTGTAACTTTTAGTTTTTCAGATATAACACAGGGTTGGTATTTTCTTATGAAATAAGCCTTTTTTTATTTTTTTTTTAAATTAGCTTAAAATTTCCTTTAAAATAATGTATCACACTTTTTGTTTTTTATATATTTTTATTTTTTAATACTCACTTATTCTTTTGCTGTTGCACCGAGGGGGGGTGCAAATAACAGCAGAAATAAAATATATAGGGAATAAAATAGAAGAGACTGGAATAATTTTTAACAAAAATCTTTACAAAATTTTAAATTGCAAAATTTTTTATTTTTACGATTTCGTTCGTTCATGACCGCTATAAAAATGTTTCATTTTTTATTTGTTTTCCATTTGGATTACTATCATTGTCTCAAACTAGACCATTTTCCACAGAAAATTCGATATTTGTTGCAGGTATACATAATTAGTGTGATTTTTAAGGTGTACTATTTTACTATTGGACGACTACTATTGTATTGTGTACCTTTTTTTACAGGCTTTTGTATTTTATGATTTTAGAAAATGTAGCGTAAGTTGTAAAGACTAGCTTTTGCTAAATAAATAGATTTTGAATTGAATTGAATTGAATTTAATGTAATTTTATCAAAACACTTTGCCTGGGATTTGGTGTCAAAAATGGCACTTTAAGTATCATTTTTGAAAAATTTTCGCATTTTTACAAACAAATTAGGAATAAATAAATAACTCAAATTTCCAAAACCCCATCAATATTTACGATTTTAGTTTATCATCAATCATATTGACATATGTCACTTCCGTCGAAAGTTATTCTGGGTAAACTAATTATTAAAACCATTAACAGTATTAAAAGCAAAACCATAACGTGTATTTTACAACTCTAGTTAGAATACATTTGATTAAATTACAAAAACTGCTGAAAGTGACCTCCTTGAACATCTTGGCAAAAATAAAGTCTATTTTCGAATTCGCCTCGGACGTTTTTTAGCATCTCAGGAGTAATAGATCGACTAATCTGAATTACTCGTTCTCTTAACTGTTGCAAGTCTCTCGGCTTTGTCCGGTAGACCCAGACCCTCTCCTTAATGTAGCCCCACAAAAAAAAAGTCAAGAGGAGTTAGGTCAGGAGACTGAGCCGGCCATTCAATTGTGCCCCGGCGACCTATCCAACGATGAAATTGGGTGGCAAGTAATTGTCTAACAGGTATATAAAAATGTGGAGGTGCGATCTTGTTGAAATATGCAACTGCCAACTTCACCAATTTCGTTTTCACTTTCTCTTACATCAGGAATAATCTGCTCCTCCAGAAGCCTAAGGTAGCCATCGCCATTAAGGTTACCCTCAATAAAAAAGAGACCAATTATTCGATCGCCCATAATTACAGTCCAAACATTAATTTTTTCTTCATTTTGGGTGTGCGTCTCATCAAGCCAGTGTGGGTTTTCATTAGTCCAATAGCAACAATTGTGCCTATTTACGGTCCCATTAAAAAAAAAGAGGCCTCATCGCTAAAGCATATCTCTGTCAAAATATCTGGCTCGTCGGTAATTAAGCTCATCATTTCTTCCGTAAACTGAACTCTTCGATCGAAATCATCTTCATTTAGTCCTTGAACTAACCTAACTTTGTAAGGGTGAAATTTATGAGCTTTCAAAATCCTGTGGACTATTGATTTGGGGATATCAATGTCTTACTGATTGTTTTGGTTCCACGAACATTGTCCCAAGGACTTGTTCTTGAATTTCTTCTGTTCCTGTTTTCGGGCGGCCAGACCGGGAAAAATTCAATACTTTAAATGTTGTTATAAATTTTCGCACCACGCTCTTCACATAACTTTTTGAAACTGGTCGGGCTGGAAAAGTGTTGTTAAATAAACGCATTGCACCTTTGTAAGTCCGTGTCTGACCATAGAAAAGAACAATTTCTACTTTGTCTTTATTCGAACGACGCATTTTGAATAAAAAACTTTTTTGAATTGTACGTAATATTTGTTTGAAAGGATTTTATTTTATTTTATTCTGATGCTATGGAATCAGGCTACTAGATGTAGGTCCTTACTTTTTTCTGACAATAACGCAACACATTACACGGAAAAACTAAGAAGAGACTGCTTGATATGTTAAGTTGTTTCAAATAACTTTTGCAGAAGTGACAGACGTCGTAACGGTGCTTCTAGCGGTTTAGAATTTGGTTTTACAAAAAAATCCAAGTTGAAGTGTAACTGAGATTTTTAATTTTCTTTAATCGTGCTATCTTCGATTTTTTTTATATCATTTTGTTTACGAGGAATGGCAAAAAAATATATTTTTTTTAAATAGGACGCATTCTAATTCTAAAAAAAGTATCTTTTTGACAATACCACATACTATTTGTTATGGTTTATAAGATAGAGGCATTTAAACTTGCATGGAATTGTTGTCTATGCCCTGTTTTACGGGGGATATTTAAATAAACATCGAAGTTTTTCATACAGATTTAGACAAAAATATCTTGATTATCGTAAAAGATAGATCCTACTGTATAATATTGCTGAAGAGAGAATTGTTTGCAGATTTCAAAAAATGCAAAATACACAGGTTGTCCTATTTTTTAACAAAAAATATTTTTTGCCATACCTCGTAAACAAAATGACATAAAAAAATCCAAGATAGCACGATTAAAGAAAATTAAAAATCTCAGTACACGTGTTTTTGGATTTTTTTATTGAACCAAATTCTAACCCTCTAGAAGCACCGTTCCGTTTAAAGAATCCACGCTGTACATACATTGCAAGTTAAATAAAAGCTTGTAAAAAAGGAAGCCCATACAATGTACTAAAAATAATAACAACGTTAAATTTTGCGTCAAATCTTAATGATGCCTTAAGAATATTGTTGACTATACCAATAATTCTTGCAAGTGGGAAAAGGAGATTCTCTAAGCCAAAATTAATTAACAATCTTTTATACTTTTCACGAGACCACACAGGATCGTCTTAACGGTTGACTTAAAAGACATAATACAAAAATTTGCAGAAATAAAAGTGAGAAAGAAGAATTTCTTTAGTCTATATGTTTTTGCAATAATTTTTTTTTTATACTCTAATCAAAAACATGATTAGTAACTGTGTGCAGATAACTTTTGGTTACCGATGCAAAAAAACTTTTTTTTTGATCACGGGTGCAAAAAATTCTTGCCTAAAAATTAAGCGATTTTCACCAGCTTTCACCAAGTATTTACGAAAAAATCATTTAAAAACATCGTCAAAATATCAAACTGTCAAAAATTGAAATGTCGCAACAATGAACGTCACCGAGTAAACAGGCAAATCGCTATGAAAACCATTGTTATTTCATTTACCAGCCGCCTTGATTTATAGTGTAAAATCATGCGTTGCGAGAAGTGCTTTTCGTTCGAGATTTTTTTTTGAATTTTTTGATAAAGGTATTAAAAAAAAATAGTGTTAACAACTTGCGGCTAAACTGTGCTTTTTTACTCGCGTTTTTAAATACCACACTGCGCTTGTAAATTTATTTATTTAAACCAACGCTTGTAAAAAAAACACCATTTTAGCCACTAGTGAAAACTATTATTCGAATAGCATTAGAAATGTATTTTTTAAAATGATTTTATTGTTGAAAAAATAATTAGATACAAATCATACCACACGGCGCTCTTCCACGTATAAATAAACAAAATCTCCATTACTACAACAAAATAAAATAAAATACTAAAAAGTTATTTACAACTTTTCTTACCCTATTTGAAAAAAAAAATAATATGGAACCTAATTAAACCAAATTAATTAACAAAGAAAGTAAACCTATAAAACGAAAAAAAAAATAACATTCCATAATACTACCCACAAAAAGTTTTTAATTAAATTTGTACAAACATATGAGTCTGGTACAAGTTTTTTATACAAATATTTAGTTTCCTTAGTTTTCAATACTTTATGAAAGAATAATGAAGAATGTAGAAGTCTTCGTTGTTCCATATTTAACCATCCAAGCTGTTTTAACGAGTCCGAGACATTTTTCCTTCGTTTTAGGTCACATGTTAGCATGATGCATGCATTTTATAAAGCCTTCTTGCGTCACATCTGCGAATACATTGTCCATAGACCATATCGCAATAATTTGCATGAGATAACACTAGAGACTCACAGGACTTTTTTAGTGTACTTGCTCAAAATTTCTCTGCTTGAGAAAATCAACTTAAGGTTACAGAAACCTTTTTAAACTACTGATACGTGTTTCTCGAAGTTAAGTGAGGAATCTAAAATAAGCCCAAGGTTTTTTTCTCTGCTTTCGATAACTGTAAGATTTCATTGTGGACCTGTACTTTTTTTTACTAAACAACATCACCTTAGATATTTTGGCATTAATGGAAAGCCCATAATTCGATGATAATTTTGTTAGTAAGTACAGGCACTTTTTTATTTTAAGTGTTTTGTCTTACTTGAGTGTTTATTATGTTACATCTTTCAAATATACAATAAAAGATAGGTATTTTTAAAATGTACACGGTTAAGGGGCGTGTCATTTTGCCCAGGGCGGCCTGCTACTAAACACTCCGCCCCTCCTGTTTCAAGAAAATCTACGACCCAGCAATCTTCCTTTTGATCCTTAAAATTCTAATCATTTTTTTATTAAATTTATGCAAATTGATTTTAGAAAGGGAAAGTCTACTTTATAAAATTTACGTTTTTATTATTTTTACTTTTAGAGCTGTGTTTACGAGCAGGGTAACGTCCAGCTATACATATTCATAAATCCATAATAATGCTATTTTTAGCGGCAGAATTTGTTTACTTTCTAGCTTGTTGATGTTTGTGAACTGGAAAAATATGGAAAAATATCACTTCTATGATTACTCACTCAACCGTAAGGGTTGGAGTTTATAGTTATTATATATTACCATTATTTTAATATATTTTGCTATTTATGTTACTAGATCAAAACCTTATACCATTTATAAAAAGGGCATCAACCCCAAAATGCTTATATTGGCTCTTTATTGACATTTTTTTCCATCTAGTGAAGAAACCCAGCAAACAAAAATTGATGGCTTAGTGTTGGCCCGATACTTGTCCCCCGGACTTCACGGTACAGGGCCGCAGTTAGATTGCCGGTCCGGTTTCCGGATCGGTTAGGTTCACTCCGTGCTGTTGAGAATCTCGGACCGGGCGACAGATGCTTTGGCGGCCCGGCCTGTTAATACCCCCGTAATTACGGCCCGTAGCCATTTGGCTAGATGTACGTCAATGCTATCTATAATAATGGCCACCTGCTTGCCCTTTACTTTTTTTAAAACGGTCCTAAAATTAACCGATATATAAGTTTGTTAATAATTTAGTTGGTTTACCTAAATAAACAATAACATATTTTGAGCTCTATACTCCACAAAAACTAACCGAAATAATTATTTTATACGACCCTAATAACAGTTCTTTGATTAAATCTAAAGTGCACTAAACAATTTGCTTTTGGTTTAGGCGAGGAGGCTCTTGGAATAATTTGAGTTTTTAATAAAAAAACCTGTAAGAAAATAAGTTTTCCACTATATTTTTTTTTCTAGAAATAATGTGCTTATTAGCATATAACAAGGTTGAATTATATTAGTTTGGATTCGTTTTACTAAAAAAGTTGATTCCCAATTCTTTTGTGTTTTAATAGACCCCATCCATGACACCAACTCAGGGATCCTCGGGATCAATTAATTCAATTAAGATTCTAGTCAAACCTATAAAACTGGATTTTGAAAGGGAAACCCAAACAGATCGAGTTATAGAAATTCGAGTTTGGAAGTATTAAGGGCCAAATTTATAGTCATCTTTCAAGGTTCCCTTGTCCTTCAAGGAGGCCTTCGGGCCAATTTGGTATTTATAGTGGTGAAAGGCACTTGAAGGAATCCTTACATCAAGGTAGCTCAAGAGCTACCTTGGGCCTTCCTTGGCAAATAATGTGAGGTTAAAAAAACAATAATATTATTGGGATTGTTTTGATAATTTGCATTTTGTCATTTTGTGGGTGCTTTTGAAGATAACCTGAAAATAATGGATGATTTTTTGGAATTTATTGATCGGGTGGAAGAAGAAGCCCTGACCGTCATGGTCGTCTTCCAAAGGGATACATACATCCAAAGTCCCTTTGAGCTCTGTAGTGTTAGAACTTCATTCTTGTATTGATGCATATGTTTATTATATTTAAAAAAAAAACACTTGTTTAAAATCAGCAAGGGTTTTTATATTTCCCTATATTGTTATAATATCAACTTGTTTCTACCGAGGCCTGACACAGAGATACCGTAAAAATGTTCCTGGGTACCAAAACCTACATACGTGCATATATATATTTTCACCACAGATCAATTTAATCACCCAAACAACCGGGGTCCTTTCCAGTGTCCCCAATGTTGGCTTTAATTGATATGTACCCTACGGTATATGGCACTGGAAGGTAGCTAGGTAATGTAAGTAACACGTACAACACAAAACTATCGTGCTAACAGAAAAGACAAACTACACATTTATTAAAAATTCGGTAAAAAACAAACATTATTAAAATCTGGAACAACCTTCCTCAATTGGTCAAAGATTTGCCCGAAAAAACCTACTAATTAAATTTACTTTTTTATCTTTTTGACAGTTCTTTTCTTGATAAGGAAAACTTACATGATTTGTACTTATATTTTTATTTATATATAAACAAAATGTATTGTATTGTGTGTATGTACCTTTTATAAAGTTGGATTCATAGTTATGAAAATTATGAAGTGGGAAGTAAGACGCAAATAAAATAAACTATCTTACATACATTTTTTTGTTGATACGTGAGCTCAACTTATTCTTATATCTTTGAATCAGTTCAGCGAGAAAAACCTTTTTCGGGCTAGTGTGGGGGCCCACAGACTGCGTTTTTGTTCGATGAGAAAATCTGGTCGAGCAAAACCGACACAAGATCGAAGTGTGTGTGCGAAAAATTATAATTTTTGCTGGCGTAAAAAACCGATGCAAATATTTGGCTTCGCCCGATTTTGTCCATCGGAGATGTTCGATTTATTAATATAATAAAACTAAACCAAAGTCTGTGTGCAACTCGCATCCGTCTTTTTTGCTCGACCAGATTTGCTCGTCGAACATAACCATCCAACAAAAACGCAGTCTGTGGGCCCCTTTATATTTTTTGTCAAAAAAAAAACAAAAATTTTAAATTTTAAAAATAACAAAATCTTAACCACAAAAATTATAACAATGAAGTTATCAGTACTTTATTTGCACCAATCCACCTCATTTTTGCGCCGTTGCCGATGCAACCCTACCTTGAAATATTCTTTCCCGCAGGAAGGGACTATAAATAAGAAATAAAAGGACGCCTTGAAGGACACCTTCGTAAAGGAGGCCTTGAGACTTCCTTCGACGTCGGACTATAAATTGGGTCCTAAGAATCAAGAATCAAGAATCAAGAATTTTATTTAACCACGTTTTGTACACAAATACAATTGTAGCAAGTCAGACAAAGAGAGAAAAATATATAACATAGAAAAGTAGAAAAACAATTGAATAAATAACAAAAAAACACTTAAGTATATAACAAACGAAATACACTTGTAGTAAAACTAACAAACATTGCTAAATAAAAGGAAAAACACAAAACTTAATTTCTATAAGTCTTCATAAAGGATTTGTATTCCTGTACAGAGTAGAATGCTTGACTCGCCAGGATACTCCTAACTTTATGTTTAAATTTTTTTTTTATCTAAGTTTGTAATATTTTTAGGTAAAATATTATAAAGTCCAATATCAAGTGAGTTTTTTTTAGTAAGTTCGAGTCTAAATCCAGGAGCTCCAATAGTTCTGCTGATTTTGTGCAATAGTTATGATAGGTAGCGTTTGTTTGGTAAAATGTTTTATTTTCATGTATTGTTACCAACTGGTTTAAAACGTACAAACCCGGTAAAGTAAGAAACTTTAAATCCTTAAAAAAAAGGTCTACAGTAATCTAAATATTATGGAAGAGTCAGTAGAGTTTCCCCAAAGATGAACACCATAGGAGAGATGGGAGTTAAATAGAGCATAATACACTGTTAAAAGAGTGGGTCTCTCAAGAAAAGTCTTCAGTCTCCTAAGAGTAAATATTGCAGAAGCTAATTTTCTAGATATTGATGCTATATGAGGTCCCCAGCTTAATCCATTATCTAAAGTTATTCCCAATAACTTAACAGTATTGCTATTTTTTAAATGTTGTTTTGTAGAAAATGTGAGATCTTGCGTTTTTTCTATATTTAATTTTAAGTTATTTTGGGTAAACCAAAATTCCGCTTTTTGATTCAGCAGGTTTTTTTTTACTAAAAAGGCTCACCTCATCTTTACCGCTACATTTTAAAGAAGTATCGTCACAATAACACACACAACCAAATGGGTCCATATATTGAAATAAGTCATATATATAAATGATAAAAAGAAGTGGACCCAATACTGAACCCTGTGGAACTCTATTGTTTATGTCAAGCGTTGAAGATTCTACTCCCTCCACATTGACCTTCTGCCGTCTTCCATTTGCATAAGACTCCGTTAGTTTTAAGCTTTTGTTTTTAACGCCGTTTTTAGAAAAATTTTTAAGCAATAAACTGTGAGAAATGCAATCGAAAGCCTTGCTCAGGTCGCATAACGTTATACTAACGTCGTCTCCGTGATCAAGGCCACCGACAACCATTTCAAGCACTCTCGAGACAGCTTGTACGGCTGATCGCCCTTAGAAAATCCACATTTAGTTTTTTTCCAGTAAAATATTGTTCCAACTGGTTTTTTAAAATTACCTCAAATACTTTTCCAACTATAGGGACTATGGATATTGGTCGGTAATTTTCTAAAGAATTTTTGTTTCCCTTTTTGAAAAGCGGAACAACTATACTGATTTTAAAGCATTCGGGGAAGATTCCAGACTCAATACATTTATTAAATAATAGCTTTAGAGGTACTACCAATTGTAACAGCATTTCTTTGATGAGTTTTGCATTAATATTATAAACGTCAAATGAGCTAGTATTTTTTAGGTTAGAAATTGCTTCATGAATATCTTTCTCAAAACATTACAAATTTGTTCTGTGACTGATGCAAAGTATTGGTTAAATTCATCTGCAGAGATTTCACCCAACTCCTCACTATGAGTCAATTTGCCCTGTTCGTAATTTACAAGGACCCATGCGTCCTTCACTCTTCTATTTGATTCTTTAATGTATCTATTATAGGCTTCCCCCTTGGTAGATTTAATATTGTTTTTGTAATCCTTATTTAGAGTGGAATAAAGATTATTGTAGTATTCGTAAGAGAGAATTTGAATAAAAAATGTACTTTTGCCAACTAGTTAATCACAAAAACATATTTGTTTCAAATTTCGCACTGTGAAAGTCTCGGAACCATTCATGCGGTTTTAAATAATTTTTGGCATATTCATATTTTGAATAATTTTAAAAATTTCTTGTTGACATTTATTTCAAAAACCAAATAAAATCCAGAGTGCCCGATGAGAATATTGCGAAAGCGGAAAAAGCATGATTTGCAGAGGGCTTCTTTTTCTATTACCTACAGGCCTGTATTCTTGATTTTTTCTAACGTCTTTTTGTGATTAAATTTTACACGCCGGCGTTGAACATAAACGGCCATTATTGACCCATGCGTTCTTTATCCAGACCTATGTAAAAAAGCAGGGGGCCGGTATAGTTTTGCAGATACAGATGGTTACCCAACGCTGACGGAATTCGGCCGGACATAACCCGGACCACCACTGTTCTCTGGAAAACGCGAAATTGGAATAGGTTGGAAATTTGGGATTGCTACTTATCCATTGTTATCAATCTGTCGAAATAATTTGTGATCAAACATTTCTTAATTTATAAAGGTTTAAAAATGAACAAGAAATTTTCTCTAAATGTAAGTGACACACACGATCCTGCAGTGGCGGTCTCAGGGGGGGGGGCGATCGTCCCTCCCTTTGCAGCAGAAAAAAGTAGACAACAAAGATGCTGGTGGTAACCCTGAAGTCTTTGGAGAAAAAACGAGAAATTGCAGAACGTTCCTTTAAAGACATTCTAGAATCCCTCCACAGTATTTTGGGACAGACACAACAAACGCATGACGTACTTACTAAAAAGAACAGTATTATAGAGTTTCTATTTATAAACAAGTTTTAGAGAAAATTATTTCGGACATAAAATCAAGGTTCAATAACGAGACTCTAAGTATTTTTGACCTGAACAAGTTTTATACAACGTGAAGCCAAAATCAAGGCAAAATTAACTAATGTCTAAGTTGAGTGAGGTCTCCAGAGTGAAGATTATTCATAGTAAGACGGCAAGGAAAAGTCCTATTAATTCTTCTAACTAATGTCGTTTCCAAATACTATAAACTGTTCCATTAATCCAAATCAAAAATTCTTGAACTTTTAATAGTTAAAAGTCAGTATTTGGAAACAATATTGGTCAGAAGTAGGCAAAAGCTTAAATCAAAACATATATGATAACGTTTTCGAAACAATGAACAAGTGTGACGATATTTTTCCGTTGATAAAAACATTCTTGGATGTTTGCCAGTAAGTGATGCTTCGTCAGAAAGAGGCTTCTCCTGCCTCAGAAGATGGAAAACATAAGTACTTAAAAACACTATGACGGAAATTCGTCTGTGGGGCTTGGCGTTGCTGCATATCATATCAACAGACATATTGAAATTGACATTGATCCAGTTATTGACCGGTTTGCCCAAAAAAAACCGGAACGAAAGTTTAAACAATATCAGGTCTTTTTGAGGAGCATTAGAGGAGACAACACAATTTTTTTATTTTACTTTACCTAAGTTATCTACTTGTTTAATTAACAGTTTACTATTGATTTCAAAGTTCAATATTTGTATATATTCTTGTATATATTATTGTCAGTTACTTAGACATGAGCTTCAGGCTACTGCGAACATAGGGGAAATCAAGTCCAATTTACTCTCCGTGCCGTACGACCGAGGTGGGGTCGAAGCACGCTGCAGTGTTAACTTTTTGAATTTTTTTTTTTATTATTTTGTTTTATTTCTGCCTTGCTCGAGAAACAGATTGGTAAGTTCTTAAGTGAAATAATATATTTTTGAAACTAAAAATGGATGTTTAAGAAGTTGCCGAAAAAGTACAGATTGTCAAATGGTACTATCAAGGCAGACCATTGGGACTTATTCAAGAACTTTTTTTGGAGACATTTTGTAAACCGCCCAGAACCTAGTTTATCAACGATTCATAGGTTTGTGCAGAATTTTGAAAAATTTGGTTATGTAGTGCCAAGAAACCATAAAAAACCCACTGTTTTGACTGACGAGCAGGAAGTACGAGATGTGATGATTTGCGCTGCAGTGGAGAAAAATCGAAAGTTAACTAGTCACCAAATTGCCGAAGCAGTTGATACGTCTTCAGCCACTGTCTGTTCTCAAAAAGAATGGTTATCATTCTTACAAAGCGTCAAAAACGCATCAAATTATTTCGAAGGACAACAATCCTCGTATGGAATTTTGCGAAACAATGATGGTAAGGCTAATCGTGATGAAAACTTTCTGAGATCTATTCTTTTCACAGATGAAAGCACTTTTCCATTATTGAATCGTCATAAACCAACACACGTTCGATATTGGTCGAGGGAAAATTTGCATTTGTATTTTGACGTAAGAACACAGTATCCCCAAAAACTAAATGTTTGGGGGGGTATTGTAGGGGAAAACGTAATTGGGTCATTTTTTATTGACGGCAATTTGAATGGTCCTAGAGACTTGGATCTACTGCAGCAGCATATTATTCCAACTGCTAGGCAGGCGCTCACAATGTCGGCCTTGTTAGGGAATATCTTGATAATGTATGTCCTAATCGGGTTATAAGTACACGGAGAACTATTTTATGGCCATCTTATGTGAAGTTATATCAAAAATAAAGTTTACGGATATAAAATGGCGAATAATTTTTTATAATAGGCTCGGATATTGTCGAACATTTGCTCTAATTTTTTTTTGACTGGGAGAATCTTTTTGGCTTTTAGATTGTATTATTTTACTTTGAGAACTTGCTTTTATTTTGTTTCTCCTTATTATTTGCATTGTAACACGCTCTAATTTATCAGTGATAAAGAACAAGAAAATTACGTTATCAAAATTTGCGTATTTATTGACCGGTTTCATGAACTACACTTTACATTGCACCGTGGTTAGAGGCGTACTAAACGCAAGCCGCGAACGGTGATCGCAAGCCTGAGTGTTGTTTGCTCCACTGATAGGTGTGCGGTGTCCCTGCGTGTACGCACACTGGCAAATGACTTCTTTCGGCCTATGTTCGCAGTAGCCTGAAGCGCTCTGTATACAGAGTGTGCCTACAGGTTCGAGTTTTAGGTGCGCTTTCGCTGAGGTGCGAGGAAAAGCTCGTTCGCAAGTGCAGGTATTTGGGGCTATCTTTGTCAGATTCGCCCGGCTATCGACCCCTTTCTCTCGCACCTTAATTCAACGCAACTGCCCCCAAGACTTCGACCTGTGCCTTTTTTCTTGAATCGAGAGAAAATTTGCTCTCAGGGAGTAAAATCGGTTTAAATCGGTTTTCTCTCACTTTTGCTCGATATTGATCGAAAGTAATTCTAGTGGTCTTTACTAAGAGAATTACTTTCGATCAATATCGGGCAACAGTGAGAGAAACCGATTTAAACCGAAGATTTGAACTAATAAGATGTATAGTAGCGAGAGAATTTGACTCCTTGGGAGCAAATTTTCTCTCGATTCAAGAATAGACGCACTGAACACTATATAGTAGCCAACTGGAAGCTGTCAGTGTTTAAATACACGAAACCAAACATGGTTATATTATTATTTCTTGTGGTGACAGTAAACAAGATATGACTAACGTCTTAAAAAATATGACTTTAAATGCACTTATTCCAAGCAAAATCGTTGAAAACGTGCACAAAAATACACTAAACACGTTTCTAAAAAAAAAATAAAAAGGGCTCGATTCTGCTTAAATCATCCAAAATTCCAAAATTATAAAAAATAATAGTAAGAAAAAAGCTAATGCCAAAGTGGCAAAATCCATTTCCGGGAAGTACGAAAAATAAAAAATGTGTGCACAATTATAATGTTAACGGCAGTATATAGTAGTAGTAGTAATATGTATTTGTATTCAGAAACTAAAGAACCACGCACAATTTAAATGGAAACTGGATCTCAGTGGGATTTCAACGACGTATGTTATTGGAACGGTCCCTGAGAGCATTTTGTCTCATAGACACAGGTGCCGATATCTACAGGGTAAGGCAATAATAGCTGCCAAAGTTTGGGATGAGCTTATTATTATCATGCTTATGATGACTGATATCGGCAAAAAAAGCATCAATTCTCACTAAAAAAAACAATTCATGAAATTGAAGTGTTTGGAAAAGCGAATACCTTCTTTTCACTCTACTGAAGACATTAAATCGGAAACCGTAAAAAAAGTGACAGTTGTCTTAACTGTCATTTACTGTTATGGGAAAAACCACTAGTGCGATGACACATGTTTGGGGACTTGAACTACACTAAATTGAGGTCGGTGAACTTAAAAATGTTATTAGATTTGACACCTGTCAAACCCAGTCAAAATAATGAATAAATAATTTATGAACATAGAGGTTTTGAAAAAGAAAATACCTTTTTTTACAGTTGTCTTAACTGTCATTTACTCTTATGGGGAAACCACTTGTTCAATAACACATATTACGAACTACACTAAATTGAGATCGATATACTTAAAAATGTTATTAGTTTTGACACCTGTCAAACACTGTCAAAATAACGAATAAATAATTTTTAAACATAGAGGTCTGGAAAAAGCAAATAACTTTTTTTACACTGTTGACGATATCGAATCTAAAACCGTAAAAAAAGTTACAGTTGTCATAACTGTCATTTACTTGATACGATAAATTGCAATTAAAAAAAGTGTCACTTTTTTAACTTTTAAAAGAGTAAAAAGGGAGTACTAGCAGTAATTAATGATGTGTTTGAGTTTATCGACCTCAATTTAGTGTAGTAAATCTGTGTCATCGCACCAGTGGTTTTCCCCATGACAATAAACAGAACTGTCACTTTTTTTACGGTTGTCGACTTAATATCTTTAGAAGAGTAAAAAAAAGTTATTTGCTTTTTCAAAAACTTCAAGTTCATCAATTATTTTCCCGCCATTTTGATAACATTTTTGAGTTCATCGACCTCAATTTAGTGTAGTTCGAGCCCCCAGTCGTAAATACGTGTCATTGCACCAGTGGTATTCCCCATAACATTAAATGACAGTCAAGACAACTGTCACTTTTTTTATGGTTTCTGTTTCTGTTTATTTAATGTCTTCAGCAGAGTATAAAAAAGGTATTTGCTTTTCCAAAAACTTCAATTTCATTAATTATTTTTCCGCCATTTTGATAGAGTTTGACAGGTGTCAGTTTAGATCGAGTTCCCACTCGTAAATACGTCTCGTCTCACCTGTCGTTTTCCCTGTAACAGTAAATGACAGTTAAGACAATTGTCACTTTTTTTATGGTTTCAGATGTTTTCAGCAGAGTAAAAAGAAGGTATTCGCTTTTCAAAACACTTCAATTTCATTAACTGTTTTTCCGCCATTTCGACAGGAAATGTCATTTTTTAATTCAGCGTTGTCATTTTAGTGAGAATTGATGCTTTTTTGCCGATATCGGTCATTATAAGCATGATAATAATCAGCTCATCCCAAACTGTGACAGCTATTATTGGCTCACCCTGTAGATATCGGTACCTGCGTCTATGAGACAAAATGCTTTCAGGGACTGTCCCAATAACATACTTAAACGGCGTTGAAATCCCACTGAGATCCAGTTTCCATTTAAATTGTGCGTGGTTTTTTAAACAACACTTAAATATCCTAAAATTAACCTCATCATCAACCATAAAAAACTGGACAAAATGTTTTCCTTTATAACTTTTCAACCATACCACTGACTGCTCTTTGCAGAGAATTGGGCAAGACTTTAAGTAAAGATACTTTTTTGTCCGTCATCTTAAAATCTAAGATGGCGAAAAGAAACAAACTTTACCCTTCACTTTATTCTTATGTTACGGAAGATTTTTGGATTTTTTTATGAATTTCTAAAAAAGCCCTGTTTCTGACACGCAGAACGAGGTGCGAATCATTAAAATCGGTTAAGTGATTTCCAAAAAAACTTCAATTTCAATCAGTGTTTCACGGATTATGCGATTGCCGTCTCAATTCCGTCTGCATACATTTTCTCATAAATTCATTATTAGAAAACCGATTTCAATGAAATGAAAGGCATCGTGGCGAAAATCGATTGTTTTTTAAACACTGTTATTGAAATTTGCCGCTACCTTGAAATCCAAGGTGGCGGACAGAATCAAACTTGATCTTTCAAAGAGGCTCGTTTATTCATATTTTCTCAAATCTTTTTCATTTTTTCTCATTCGTAGAAAATTTCTGCTTTCGCCAATCACAAAGAGGTATAAATCATTAAAACCGGTTTAGTGGTTCTTAAAAAATTAATTTTTGTTTCCCAGATTATTCGATTGCCTTCTCAATACCATCTTCATTAATTTCCTCATAACTTCATAATTACTGAACCGATTTTAATTTAATAAAAAGCATTATAACAAAGATCGATTGAACTTTAAAGACCACTATTGAAATTTGTCGTAATTTGTAAACCCAACATTGTGGACAAAATTAAATTTCAATGGCGATCTTTAAAGAGAAATCGATTTTTACCATGATGTTTTTTATTTTATCAAAATCAGTTCAGTAATAATGAGTTTATGAAGAAACATTGGTTAAAACAATTTTTTTTTTATTTTAATGATTCGTACCTAGCTATGCACGTTGGAGAAAGGGCATTTTTAAATTCTTGAAACCTAAGAATAAACGAGCTTCTTTGAAGAGATAAATTTGATTGTGTCCGTCATCTTGAGTTTCAAAATGACAACAAATTTCGATAGTGTTCTTTTAAGAATTTTTGATTCGCCATCAAAACGATTTTGATGATTTATACCTCGTTGTGCTTGGCGAAAGCACAAATTTTGTACAAATTAAAGCAAATACTTAAAAGTTTACAGAACATATAAATAAACGAGCCTTTTAAAGGGATAAGTTTGATTTTGTCCGTCATCTTGGATTTCAAGATGGCGACAAATTCCAATAGCAGTAGTTAAACAACCATCGATTTTCGCCATGAGGCTTTTTATTTCATCAAAGTCGGTTAAGTAATAATGAATTTATGAGAAAAAGTATGCAGACAGAATTGAGACGGCAATCGCATAATCCGTAAAACACTGATTGAAAATGTTTTATTTTTTTTTGGGAACCACTTAACCGATTTTAATGATTCGTACCTCGTTCTGCATGGTAGAAACAAAGATTTTTTACGAATTCATACAAAAATCAAGAAAATTTCTGTAACATAGAAATAAACGAGGCTCCTTGAAGGGTAATGTTCGTTTCTGCTAATATTGCTAATCAAAGTCTTGGTCAATTCCCTGCAAAAAACAGTTTGCTGCATTAGAATCGGTGGTATGGTTTAAAAGTTATAACGAAAAACATTTTGTCCGGTTTTTTATGGCCCACCCGGTATAATTTCCATGTGTCGCGCATAAAACGCACGGCGCGTTCGCGGTGAATCATCGGTATTACTCCTGTCTGATAGGGTAGGGCCGACCGAGTTTATTTGCAATTTACCGACGTGAGATTACTACATCGGTCTTTCGTCGGGCCATGCAAATTATTTTTCATGTGTATGGCGAAACATCGGCCCAAGTTTAACTACAGAAGCTAACCTAATGCCGATACCCACCGACCTTCTGTGTTTGCTGGGCATTGAGAAGATTTTAGTTAGTTTAAGCTGGTTCAGCTGCCTAAGTATAACCGGATATTGCATTTTAAATGCCTATTATGAGGATTTGCCGTTATCCAGCTAAACACTATCCAAAAAGCTGTTAAGCTGCAGGAGGTTTAAGCTAATGGAACACGATAATTTGCTCTTTAACCTTGACTCTTTCAATTTAATTTCAAAACGGTTACACGTGCAGAATTTACTGCCGCCAAAGTACAAGCCAACTTTTTGATAAATTAAAAAAAAAATAAAAAAAAAAATGATACTGAATTTTGAAACACTTTAAACTACATTTGTGCAGCCAAAACAAGGCAAGGCTTTTTAATCGAAGAAATACACAAATTTAGCCCATTTTTCTCCCAGAATCAATATTCTTGAAATCTCAACGAAATTTTTAGATAAAAAAGTCTTGCCTTGCCCTGTATACAATTTTTGACAAATATTGTTTTACCAGAGGTGAGCAACTGGATTTGACAGTTGTTAGGTAAATGTTTAAAAACAAATTGTATCCTGACAATAAATAATTTTGTCAATGCCACATTTTTTATAAGGAAACGACCGGTTTAAAAATAAAATATTGCCGTATCAAAAACTGAAAAACACGTGTCTCCACGAATTTGTATTATTCCGTTGTCTATGAACTGAAAACATGCATCTACCAAGCTAGATAATCAATAAAAATAGCCGAATTTGCGAAGTAAGTGAGCTTTGTTAATAAATAACACATTATGTTTTCGTGTTTTATTGTAAGAAAAGGAGTAATAAAAATATAGATCAATAGGAGTCTTAATATTTTACCTATTATTTAAATTTTTAATATCTACTGTGTATATTCACTGTTTGTTTTTGTTTTTTTTTGTCAAAGCTTCACATATTTTACTAACTAAAAATCTGTCTGGGGAAATTATGAAATTACAAAACATCAGTCCATTTCATTAAATCCGTTTTAAAACAAATATGAAAAACACTAGAAAGAGAGGAAAATATGAGTTGCCCACCTCCAGTAAACAATAACCTCTAGTCAGAACTAATATACCTTCAAGTCCAATGGTAAATGCTATGTAGGTATCTATTCAACAATTAAAAAAACACAATTAGGTAATAAATACAGCAAATCTCTCATTACAGGACGGCTTCACCCTTTGTGTAGATTTCTACAGCACAAACTTTTCTGTAACGGGAAAAACAAAAAAATTAATTTAACAAAGAGCAATCAGATAAAAAAAAGATCAAGCTTTTCTCAAAATAGAATTTATTTACCCCTTTTAGAAAGCTTGAAAAAAAAATCTGTTGTTAAAACTGTCAGATTCTATTTGTTTGCTTACAACCTGCAATTAAGTTTAATTAAGCTTTTACAAATGTATTGTTTCATATCACTTGGACTCTAGACTGCAGAAGAATATTATTATAAACACCACAAAAACATAACTGTGACACAACAACAAAGCCAAATTCTTACAGGGCCTCTTAAATCGCAACTTTTTACAAAATATACGAGCTCCTTTGTACGAAACACGAGTCTGTGGGGGTCGACAATGTTTAAAAAAGAGAGAATTTTACAAAAATACTGCCGTTTTGGCCTACTTCACCAGATACACCAGTAACTGATTACTTTTTTCACTATAAAAAAATCCGTTGGCATCTGGCTTGAGTACGAGCTTAGATAGCAAAAAAATCTTTACACTGGATTAGCATCAGGATACCACCGGGTGCTGAAGCCATTATAGACGAATAAAAACGATTATATCAACAAGTCATAGACGACTATAATGTTTATGAAAAGTAGATTTCTTGTCCGTGAAAAATAAATCAAAATAAACGTTCGTGGCATCGGACGCACATTTTGTTTTTCAATTCATTACGACCAACCAGGCCTCCAAGATCTAATGGATAGTCACAGCTACAGACCTGTTTCATCCTTGTTAGGAATCATCAGGGTAACATAGGACTGTGTCTGGCGTATGAAGCATAACATAAGCATATTCATACGCAGGTACAGACCTATGTTACCCTGATGATTCCTAACAAGGAAGAAACATGCCTGTAGGAAAAAGATTTGAAAAAATTGCACTAAAAAATCTATTTTTTACGCGTTTCAAATGTTGTTGATAAAAAAATTGCTTGAAATTAAACAAAATTGTATATCGCCGCAGGCGAAAACTTTGAAAAAAAAACAACATTTCTTTAAAAATTTCGATCTCCTTGGTTTTTTTGTAAAATATTTTTGAAAAAATAGATTGGTTTAGGTGCTAAGAAGGGGTGGGTTGCGGTGGTGTATATAGATTTGTTGCCAAATCATAAATGCGCCGCAGATGAAAATTTTGAGAAAAATTTAAATTCTTTAGAACTAAACTAAAATTGTAACAATCAATGACGTCATGCACCGCAGGCAAAATTTTTTAAATTTAAGACATCACACCAGACACACTGCTATAGCTGCTCTCCTGTAGGTTTCTGGACTATCTATTAGATCTTGGAGGCCTGGTCGTAATGAAATTAAAAGCAAAATGTGCTTCTGATGCCACGAACCTGTCTTTTTATATAATGAATATATATATGATTTCTGATTACGATGCATTGCATGGCTAATGCTAAGTGAAGCAGAAATAACAGTCTACACTAAATTAGTCATGACCAAGGGCCTCAGGGAGAGCAGCTATAGCAGTGTGTCTGGTGTGATGTCTTAAATTTAAAAAATTTTTCCTGCGGTGCATGACGTCATTGATTGTTACAATTTTAGTTTAGTTCTAAGGAATTTAAATTTTTCTCAAAATTTTCATCTGCGGCGCATTTATGATTTGGCAACAAATCTATATACACCACCGCAACCCACCCCTTCTTAGCACCTAACCCAATCTATTTTTTCAAAAATATTTTACAAAAAAACCAAGGAGATCGAAATTTTTAAAGAAATGTTGTTGAAAAGTTTTCGCCTTCGGCGCTATACAATTTTGTTTAATTTCAAGCAATTTTTTTATCAACAACATTTGAAACGCGTAAAAAATAGATTTTTTAGTGCAATTTTTTCAAATCTTTTTCCTGCGGCGCATTAAGGTTCTGCAAATGAGACTAGATGAGACTTGCCTTTGTTTCGTATAAACTAACTGAACACCTATTAAACCGCCTCTCTCCTCTTTCTTCGTTCAATAGCTTAAGTGATAGGCACCTACCTAATTTTTAAAAATTTCCCATAGTTGATTTTTATTAAATGATGAAACCTCCCCCAGAGTCGATTTCTGGCTACGCCACTGGAAATAATCTATACTTTGTTAGAATTTTCAAAATCAGAATCGTAAGTGAAGAAAGGCCTACTATATTTAATTAGGGTTGTAGTGAGCAAATTAATATTTTTTTAAAGAATTGTAATTATTACAATTAAATTTAAGAACTTATGTAAAAAACTTTAGTTACTCAAATCCTCCACTTTCCGCCCAAATTTCATGCATACACGTACCCTTACCATGCTAATTTAAATTCCTAACAGTGCTTTCATCCTACGTTCTTGTCAATTTACTTGGAATTTACCAGACTTCCCTATAAAGCTTAGATACGAGATAATTTTATGTCAATACTTAGTATACAGGATGTACAGTAACAAGCAAACAACACATTTTTAACTTTGCATGCCTTATCCTGCTTAGTAGAGGTAATATCTTTTTTCATACCTTCATCAAAAATACGATGTTATTGTCATAATAACCAAATTATGACTTTTTACTTCCCTCGCTAAGGAAAGTAATGTAATCATCTAAAAATCGCACTATGAGATTTTGATGAATCTCTACGAATTTGGTGGTTACGAATCCAGATAAGCATGTTTCCAGACGCCGTCGCTCTGTATGTCTGTCTGTCGTTCAGTCTGTCCGTCGCTCATTTTGTAGCCACTGTAACTCAGAAACCCCTGCACCAGTCCTAATGAAATTTTACATCAGAATTACTTCTGTTGACGTGCCGACCCTTGGAGTTTTTGATTTTTCTTCCATTACACCCTTTGAAGTTACTCCCAAATAACTTCATTCCTCCAAAAATACTAGTTTTAACAACTAGTGGCTAAAATAGTGCTTTTTTTTAGAAGCATTGGTTTAAATTACGATCGCAGCGAGTTATTTAAAAACGATAGTAAAAAAAGGCACATTTTAGCCGCGAGTTTTTAACACTATTTTTGTTTAATCCAAAAAAAACAGGAAAATACTTTTACCTACGACCAATGAATAATACTAATCTTACGACGATCTCAACACGATTTTAAATTTTATTTTAAAAAAGCACTAAATGACGCAAAAATGTGAATTATTTTTCTACATTTATTAAACGTAAATAAATCTAATATAATTTTAGTACCTCCGTTAAATTGACACATTACGCATTTTTAAGAAAAAAACCTTGTTTTTAAAAAGATATATGCAAAGCACTTTAGTATCCTCATTTGTTTTGAAGTTTTAGATAGAACGTCATTGAAACTTCAGGTTATGAAGGTTGTTGACTTAAAGAGTATTCACGTTCGATATTTTTACTAATTTCTGATATTTATCATGACATTTTCATTGGTCGTAGGTAAAGTACAGTACAACAACTGTACAAACTGTACTGTACTGTACAAACTAATAATAAATTAAGACACTCGCCTGCGTCTCGCGTCTCAAACTTCTTTGCGTTTAATGACCATCATAACTGGCTTGTACTATTAAACCCGTGATAAAAAAAAGCTTTTTTTATACCTTCATCAAAAATATGATTTTAGTAACTATCTGCAGATAACTAAAGCATGGCTTTTTTGGTTACCGATGCAAAAAAAACTTTTTTTTTGGTCACGGGTGCAAAAAATATTTCTGTCCGTTTTTTACTCAAAATTAAAGAGAAATAGCGGAAAATAGTAATATTGAAAAAATCTAATTATTCTTGCCTAAAAATTAAGCCATTTCCGCCAGCTTTCACCAAGTATTTACGAAAAAATCATTTAAAACCATCGTCACAATATAAAATTGTCAATGATTAAAATGTCGCCACAATAAACCATTGTTATTTCATTTATCAGCCGCCTTGATTTATAGTGTGTTGCGAGAAGTGCTCTTCGTTCGAGAATTTTAAAAGTATTTTCCTGTTTTTCTTGGATTTTTTGATAAAGGTATTAAAAAAATAGTTTTAACAACACGCAGCTAAACTGTGCTTTTTTTCTATATAACTCGCTGCGCTCGTTATTTAAACCAACGCTTGTAAAAAAGTACTATTTTAGCCACTTGCATCGGTACCAAAAAAGTCATGCTTTAGTTATCTGCAGACAGTTACTAAAATCATGTTTTTGATGAAGGTATAAAAAAATAGTAGTTTTTGCAACTAGCGTTTAAAATAGTATTTTTTTGATAATCGTTGATTGCTATAAAAAAAAAGTACAGTTTAGCTGCGAATTGTAGACGCAATTTTTTTATAACTTTATTAAAAAATCCTAAAAAACAGGAAACAACTTGCAAAATAAAACTCAAACACAACATCCACTGAGGGCGTAGATAACACATGAATGGTTTCTATGGTAACCTTGCATTATTGGCCATTTTAATTTCTGATGTTTTGTTTTTTGTAGTATTTTCAAAAAAAACACACATAAATTGGCATAATTTTTTATTACCACTTGACGCTTTTGCTTGAAATTTGGGTAAAAAAAATATCAATGAATCTACCAAGCAAGATGCAGAAAAGTTCTGGAAGTATGTCAAAAGTACCATAGTTGAACACACAACACTTTTAGGCAAGGGTGCAAAAAAAAAAAGAAAATTTTGATGAAAGCAAAAGAGAAACAGAAAAGAAAGTCAGCAAAACAAGACTGAATAACATAGCAATGTTAATAAATAGAAGATCTAGTTGCTTAACATAATACTTTCAATTTACACAATATAGAAGACATCTTTAGCGATAAATCGATCTGCACAGTCAGAATAATTCTCAAAACAAGGCATACCAGAGCATATGATCAGCTAAAACTGAAGAGCAGTAGGGCAAAAAACTTTTTAAATTTATCAAAAAACATTCAGCAAAGAGGTGTAGTGATTACACTGCAGCTCTGGACCTTATCTCTTTGTCATTAAAGTTGATTTCTTTAATAAAAATATGACTTAATTTAATTATTTTTTACGTCTTTATGGCATCACTGGTTTTTATAAGTGATAAAGTTTTATGTTCGTATTAAAGAGGTGTAGTAATTAAACTGCAGCGCTAGTTATTTAAACTTACTTCATGTTTTTCTCATTAAAGTTGATTTTTTTTTATTAAAAATAGGACTTAATTTAATTATTATTATATTTTTTAAAATAATACATTTTTAGGTTTGTAAAGAACAAAGTCAGTAGCAACAAAGTTAAAAATTGTTCACCATCTTGTATTTATGCAAAACATCATTTTTGACAGTTTTTCTGAAAAATATGAAGTATACTTTAAAATAACACTCGTGGCATATCGGACAAAGCGTTTTTGTTTTTTACTTCATTACGACCAGGACGCTTATTCTTGACGGCTCGTGAGGTGAGGTGAGTTCATTTCCCCTTGTAAATAGATGGTGAAAGTAAGCTCACCTCACCTCAAGGGCCGTCAAGAATAAGCGTCCAGGCCTTCAATGTCTAATGGAGAATCCAGATATCTACACACCCGTGTCATCCTTATTAGGAAGGATTATACCTTGCAGTTGAAGCTACACAGGCAACCATGCACACCTCTCGAATTTAAAACAAAAAGTTTGTACTCCGTGGAGACGTGTTACCTGTATGCGCTATCTGTCGAAAAATCTGAGAAACATAAACATCAAAATTAAAAAGTGCAGAAACAAAAACGCTTTGTCCGGTATGCCACGAGTGTTACTTTAATTTTTATTTGTTGTTTTTTTTATAAATATTTTGACTTTTTAGTTCTGGGCAACAAGCCTCCTCCGGAGCGATCGCTTGCTGATGCCCTAAAATTAGGGCCACGTATTATGAAGCTCCAATTGGGGGTGTTGCTGCTGCGAATTTTACTTCTTTTTAAGAGTCATATTACACTCTTACAGGTTTCTTCCTAAAACCTGATGAAAAGTGCAGGATTCTGTATTTACGGTCTTCTGCACTTTTCAATTTTTATGTTTTTGCTTCTCACTTTATTCTATTTGAAATTCTAGAGGTGTGCATGATTGCCTGTGTAGCTCCAACTGTCAGGTATAATCCTATGACTCCCTGATGATTCCTAATAAGGATGAAACAGGTCTGTAGGTGTCTGGATTCTCCATTAGACATTGGAGTCCTGGTCGTAATGAACAGAGATAAAAGAAAAATAAAGAGAGAGTTTGAAGTATAGGGAAACACGCCCAGTGTGTTACGGAGTCTATTTAGTTTGTCATAGATTAAGTTTTTGTTATATGGAAGCAGAGATTGTGGAAATGCCTAACAGCCCTCAAGATTCAATAAAAGCTAAGTTTGTTTTATAGAATTTGGAAAACTTAAGATTTAACAACCTCTGGCTTTGCTATTTTCTGATAAATATTTATTAGTATTCGATTGACTGTTTTTTTACAAAAATATATGGTAATTCCTTATTGCAGAGGCGTACAAACTAAGTGTCCTGGGGGGTCGCACCGGGCACCTTTTTTCAGTGTAATTTTCCTCCCCACTTCTTTTATGTTGTGTGAAAATCCATTACACGCTAAAAACTGGGTAAAATTTTCCTCAATTACGGGTTTACCTCAATTTTAAGTAAAATGTTGGTAAAACTTGAGGCAAATACATATTTAACTCAAAATAGAACAAAATTATCTCGTAATTGAGTAAAGTTTTACTAGTTTTTCGCCGCGAACCTATTTTGTTATTTATAGAATAAATGTCGAGTTTTTGTAACAAAATAAAACTAGTTAGTCAATCAGATAGCAAATACTTTTAAAACATTGCCCTTAAAAGCCAAAATAAAACTATAAATAAAGAGCGCAAAAGCAGCTTTTAAAATAAAACAATTTTATTTGCTAAGTTTTCTATCTTTATTATTATAGTTTTCTTTTGTTTTAAGGAGGACATTGTTTCTTAAAAGTAGGGCCAGCATCGAGCCAAACTTGTTGCCAGATTCCCACTATTGAATCGAACCCTCTCTTTATTATTGTTTTCTCTATGGTAATGAAGTGAGAAACAAAAACGCTTTGTCCGATATGCCACGAGTGTTACTTTAATTTTTATTTGTGGACACGAGATTTACTTTGTTGTGTTTTATAAAGTATACTCTCTCGCATTTTTGTTAATCGGACTATTGGTTCCAAAATTCTAGGCAATTCAAAAACTTTCCAAAAATTTTTTGTGGCTCGCCCTATATATTCGATGTAACTAAATTATGTTGTAGATTTATGAGCAAAACCCAAAAAGTGCTTATAGCCGATCCGCCAGCCACGGCTTTATATTTCAGAGGAAATTATTTTAAATTGCTTGTAAGCTGATAAAATCGGGTGAGAACTTTTAAGGGTTCATGTCTTTTACATTTTGAAATTTAAATTTCTTTATAGCATAATTGGTTTGAAAAATATTGAAGTTAATATTCCAAAAGTATCGTAATCTTCACAATGTACATATTATATGCGTTTTGAAAACCAATAATGCCAAATAGATTGGTTAATGCCTTCCAGAAGCCAGCAAGAAAGAAAGCGGTTATAACCTTTTATGCATATATGCGTGACAACAAAAAAAAATAAATGGACTTAAAAGTTTATTCCTTATAAAGTTGTTCATATTTCTTGCCCAGAATTTGTCCATAAATTGTTGTTATTATCGTTCTTTTTTGTACTTAGAAACTTATGGGGCACTGATCACATCTAACAAGAGTGAAAAACATGTCTACGTTTAGTCTCCAAGTCTCACCCGTCATGTATTTTTGTGATAATCTATACAGGGTAGCATGGGGATCTCCCAAACCTTAGGAGATACGAAAAGGTTTAAATTAGGGCAAAGTTGCACAATTTGACGCTTTGCTTAAAGCAAATATATTAAGTATAAAAAAAAAATTGACATTTTGTTTGATATACTTAGTAATTAAATTAATTTGTTCATTAGAAAGGTTTCAATGCTGTTTTACTTGAAATATTTTAGTGTATTTTAAAAATTGCCTAAACACAAAATGAACAACATATTTTAGTCAAATGTGGAAAATTATTTCTGGTAACAATGGCTTTTAAAGACTTAATTATTTTTAAATTTTAAGTTATATTTTTAGGGAAATTTGTTTTATTCAGTGTATTTAAACCTTCACAAACTTCTTTCCATTAATGAACTCCAAAATAATGAATTTGTTTGGTTTGGAAAAGAAAATAGAAATATAATTTGGTGTTGTACACTTCCCGACACATAAAACGCATACAGCAGAAGTTAGGCACATGTCTATATATTAAAAATTTTTGCTTGCTTATTGTTACCGACTTTTGTAGGTTAATGCTTTTAGATAAACTGATAGATATACTGGTTCTATAGTTTTAAGATAAAACACTTTTAAAACAAAATTTTTATTAATAAAACAATTCAATCAAATTTTTGGCAGAACTAGAAGAAGGTTCCACTATAGTGCAACTAAAGGTCAATATACAAATCAACATGATCAGCTTTATAAACAACAAAATATTTAAAAAAATAGAAATAAGTCTTTTTATGTTTTACCAAGCACTTTTAGAGATATTTCGAGCATTCGCAAGATTTCTTTTTAACCGAACCTAAAAAATTGATAAATAATATTTGATTTTTTTTTAAATAAGAAGTTATGTAAGAGGCACCTTCAAATTATAAGAGCGTAAGGAGATTTTGCAGGAAAAATCTTCCATGGCAAGTGATTTTTGTTTTAAATATGGTCATATTCATTAATTTTGTTTGCTTTATATTTCTTAAGGGGACATGTAAATTTTAGAAATTTAATTACTATGTGTCTGAGTAAAAAATAAAATTTCTCATTTTTGTTCTTCATTTTTTCCTTCTTCAAATCAATTAATTGATATGAAGACATTTTAAAGACAAACTATGGGAAAATTACCTTCTTTAAAACCATAATATGTCCAATACAGGGGAACTGGCCCTCAACCTCCAAGCTATAAAAACCTTCATGACTAATTTTTTACTTCCAAATGTCCTTATTCTCCAAAATGGGAAAATGTAAGGAAATTTCCCAACAATTTGCTCTTCTCAAAGGAGGTCATGGTCAACTGTGATGGTCAAAATTTACACAATTTAACCAAAATTGTTGCTTGGGTAGATAACGGTTCTAATATTTGGACGGATAATTACAATTTCAACAAAAACCATGTCAATGTTTTTTGAGATATCTAAGAAAAATAAAAATATCTTTATAAAAATAATTTTTTTTTCTATTAAAATTTTTTTTTTAAAAGATTTCATGGATGACTGTACGTTCCTGCTGGCGCCATTTATTTGTCTTATTATATATCTAAAAAGGATAAGACTAAAAAAAAAGTTCGTAAAGTCGAAATTCATCATGATTAAATCTGACAGGTTTCATAAATATGAACGAACGCTTTTTGCACACAGTAAAACAAGGTGTTTTATTTTGCGGCATATTTTCAGAGATATGAGAAGTTGAGGCAGATACTGTTCTCTAAGATAGCGTTGTCGCTATTTTGACTTAACTAGGCATTAAAAATCTTTGTTGTAAGATGCCCGAGTAAAGCCCTGGAATCTAACAGCACTAAACTTAATTTAATTTAACTCAACTTAATTTAACTCAAGAGTTGCTTTAATGAGATTTATTGAGCGCATTCACACAGACTTAGCCTACCTTAATTTGATTTAAGAGATGACCAACTTTTATCGTTTCTTAAATTTCCTTAAGTGAAATCAACATTGTGCATAATCAAATAATGACTTTTTACAATTTGTAAACAAACTTTTAATAGTAACAATTATAACAAAATTTACTAAAAGATAAAGAAACCTATACAGCGAGTTGCGTAACTATCATTTAGCAACCCGAGGCAAAACCTCGGGGCCCGGCGATGCAAGAAGCCTACTGCCCAGTCAGTATTTCCAGTAAATAAATTTTTTTATTTATCTTACTAAACCATCTAAAACCCTATGTTAATTTTATTAGGCCTGCACTTTTCGACTCTCTAACCCAACCTAACATCACAACTTTCATATCCAATTTTATTGTTATTGATCAGGTTACAGGTCAAATTAAGAATCGATTCAGAGATATGATGACGGTGTGCGATTATTTTAATTTTGTGGATACCAGAACCATTGCAAGTTCTACTGAAGAAATTCTTCTACAAAAGTGTAAACACTTTTATAACAAGTATTCTGAAATTATAGAGCTTTCTATAGTAATCTTTTACAATTCAATCAATCAAAAATATTAACATAATAATAAGAATGTGCTTTAAAATATTTTCTGAAAGTATACGACATAAAAATAAATCACTTTAAAGAATGGTGATAAAATTACTAGTACAACCGATTAATATTATTTAAATAGTTATTATAACCGTTTAAAATAAATAATTTTTTGAAAAAACAAAAATAATCCAAAAAGCTAAATCGAGGTTAAAATTTTCGTCAAAAGATTAAAGAAAAAACACTCAAACAATCTAAACAAGAATAAACATACAAACATAAAAGAATCGATTGGTAGTTAGTTTTTAACAGAAGAAAAAACAAAACACAATATTTTATTAAAACTATGGTCTAGATCTGGGAAAAGTCAGAAGTTAAAAACTCATCAAATGTAAAAAGGCATGTTTAATAAGAATTTTTTTATTGTTATTTTGTAGTTTTTTAGATCCAATCGTCGGACGCTATTAGGTAAAGGATTGAAGAACTTCATGCAGTAAAAATTTACCCCATTCTTGGTTGTTTCTAAATGTCTAAAAGAACAAATCAAATTATTTCTGTTTCGTGTATTTTTGTCGTGAAGAATGCTGTGAGTTTTAAAATCATTTGGATTGTGCTTAACATATAATAGACAAAGTAGTATATACTGAGATCGTAACGTTATTATATTATGCACGTAAAGGCATCTACACAGTTATGTCGATATCCAAGACCAGCAATTATCCTCACAGCTCTTCTCTGGAGTCTAAGAGCAAATTCTGTATGAGAAGAGTGACCCCAAGTCAACAGGGCGTAAGAGAGTATTGAATGAATTAGTCCATAGTAACAGGTCAAAAGGCACTTCGGGCTTACAATTTGAGAAAGTGACCTCAGTAAATATATGTTTCGTGACACAATATCCGATATGCAAGGGATATGTCCTTCTCAAGTCAGTTTTGGATCTAAATGTACTCCCAAAAATCGGACGAGCTCCTCAGGATCGATATCACTATTTTTATGTAAGTTTTTCAACGTAAATATCATGTACTCAGTTTTTTGTTCATTTAGCACTAATTTGTTTGACAAAAACCATTCCTTTATTAATAATAGTGCTCTTTCTGCTATAAGGTTTATCTCACTTAGACTTAAAGCAAAGTTAAGACAGGTGTTATCATCATCATGTTAATAAACAAGAGTTCTAGAAAGTAACTTTTTTCAAATATTTACCGCATTTTTATTGTTTTTAACATTACCGGTAACAGTGGCAACTCTTGAGAGGACTTTTACCGCCACTTGCAGCGAAATTTTTTAAAACGCCCATTAACAAAAGAACCAACTAATTTTAAAGATCCATTAACTTTCAACAACTTGCGCGAACTAATTTTTTCAGAACTTTTGCTAAAATGATTTTTAGCTACCTGACAGTATTACAACAGCGCATTAACCATTTTTTTGGCTGTCTGGTGGCATCATTGTTATTATCGCCATAACCTTTAAAATTTAATTTATTTTTTCGGTTTATTTTTAATTTTAAGGCAGATTTCAGAGTTCTGTAGAGGCGGATTCAGGATTCCGTAAGGTAATACCCGGTTCCCATCTACGACTTTCTTGTGAATGCTCACTCACGCGTCGCATGAAATCAATATAAAATGTTATGACAGTCATGTGACGCGTGAGCGGGCACGCACGAAAAAGTAGTAGGTGGGAACCGGGTGTAAGCCGTACGAGGTATGCGGTAAGCCGCAAGGAAAATAAACATTAGCAAATGCTTGCCGCTCTTACCGCTTACCTCTTGCGGCTTATCGAACACTATGAACAGCAGCATGCGTTTGTATAGTTTATCTTCCTTGTGTCTTATATCATACCGCTTACCTTACGGTACTTCGAATCCGCTTAAGATGTATCGATAATTAATGCCATGAGTGGGTTTTCCCCTCGGCCCTACCTATCATCTGGGTACTCCAGTTGATTGTCGATCCCTTTGAAAAGGACCATGACCGTGGGCTTGGTTAGGCGAAATCTTCTAAAAAATCTAACTCTGATAGCTCTTCCATATCTATGAAGTCCAGCACTTCTAATTCGTCCTCCAGAATATCCTCCACAAGAACTTCATTAAGCATGTCGAGGTATTCCATTTTTCACAAAATTAAACAAATACAAAATAAAAAAATTAAAAACATGAAATATTGGGGTTAGGAATGGTCTAAAGTCGGTTTGAAGTTGTTTTAAATGGCCGATTTTGGCCAGTTAGCTAAATATGCTTTAATGGATGCTTCATTGTCCATTAAAACCGACGCAAGATACATAAATCACTAACGGAACTTTAAAGGACCATTAGCTTAAAGCTCCATTAAGAAAAAGTCGCTGCAAGTGGTGGTCAGAGTTTTTATTTATTTTTCTTTTGAGGTCATATTTACATTTTTGAAAGGTTATTTTACAAACAAATGTTAAAACACACATTTAATCAATCACCATTTATACATATTTTGTTCTGTTTCTAAATGTTTTTTTAATTAAATAGTTGTAATACAGTATTTTAATATTTCTGTTTACAATAAATATGGCTGCTCACAATTTTTAACCGGAGCGTTTTCCGTTTTCGACTAGGTTAACCGATTTGTTTCATGAGTTGTTTCGGGTATTTCCGGTGGACAACTAAAACAATAGATTTTAGCAAACCGGTAAAAAAATACCAAACAACAGGAATTTTAGAGTTTTCATTCCAGGAATACCGGGACTTACGAACAGCCTAACCGCGTTCGAAGCTATAAACATAAACGATTCTTGCTTGAGAGGTGTTTTATATGTACGGTAGAGGGCGCGACATACGCATCTGTCGTTTTGCATTGGTTTTACCTGTATAAGTTTTGAAAAAATTCTAAAATTTGTTCCTATTTGGTCAGCTGAGATTTAGATTTTATTTTAACATAAAACAAGCTGTAATAGCACGCTCCTACATAATATTGCATTAATATGCAATTTTGGTGTAAAAATAAGTTGACATACCATTGTGACAGCTAGAAATACAGCTTAAATTAAGCTAGATACTTTACAGCAAACACGTAACTGTCATAACGTGTCTACAGCTATAGATGTACTGTAAAATCTAAAGTGTCTAGAATGTTTTACTTGGGCTTTCATGGTACTTTAACTAAACCAACGGTACAGGGTGAGACAAGGTGCAACAGTTTGGGACAAGATGGAGCAGAGTGGGATATAGCGGGATAAGATGACATTAAATAAAACTAAATCAACTAGTTTTAGCTAATATTTTTAGTTATCTCAGTTGTCACGGACGCCATATTGAATTATTAAGAAATTATAGGCTATTATTCGCAACGTTCAATAGGAGCAAAATTAAGTATCAATCATGAAAATCCAATAAGTAAGTATAGTTTTTAGTAAATATCCACTCCCAAATATGGGGTGTTCTCCAAAAAGTAAGAACCATATAGTGTTTTGAGAATATGCTGCCAAGTCCCCCAAGGGCCTAATTCTTAAATTTAAAGATAAGAAAGGATGCCTCAACAGAAGGGATCAATCATACTTTTTTCTGAAACCTCTGGTAATGATCGAAAAAGATAAAATGGGACCGATTCTCGGTTTTGGACTCGGGGAGCGCGAACACAAATTTTTCATGGAATGGGATGGACGGTCACCGATCAAGAATAGGAACTGCGTTCGACATGGGTGCCGGCTTTTGAATTTTGTAGGAAATGTCGCACGGGAACCATCATCTCCTTGATATTGACCATTAACGGGCTTTAAAGCTATCACGAGTTATCCGAAACCTGTCCGACCACGGCCGAACCTCACCCGATTGCCGTGTATCGAAGGAACCTTCCTATACTTTCATGCACCAGACTCTAAAGGCCTTCACACATAAGCTTGCACAGTCCATAGCATGGCGCTATCCAGTATAGAGACATTGCAAGACACACATTTTTATGCATATGCATGTTTGTTTTGTTTGAACTGTCAAATTTACATCATATAACCAGTTCATCAGAAGTTGCAATATTTCCTGACACATTTTCATTCTTTTCGGTATCATTGTCCATCCCCACCCAGGTTACAGTTTCCTCACTATCACATATATTTTAATCAATGGTGTACGTCGTGGAGATTTTACAAAAGTTTTAAACAAAAAACATCAAAAATGGTTACTTATTTTAGGTAAATATTTTTTTCGTGTGTCCACGTGACCGAAAAGCGATTTTATTGGCTAGACATAACAACTCTCCATAAAAGTTTAACCGTACTGATATTTTCTATGCAAACACAAAATGGCGCCCTAAAATCGAGCGCTGATTGGTTGAAACCCTATGCTATGCGTTATGCGGTACAGTGCAAGTTTGTGTGTCATCAGCTTAAGCAGGAGAACGGACGCTCTTGAAAAACGATAATCGAGTCAGCTTTGCGCGTGCACCGTATAAGTTTGGCAGCTTCTGAACCTCCTTATTGGTCAAAACAAAGAACGTGCGCGTTCCCAGGCGACCATTCTCTCGAAATTCAAGAATCGGCACCATGGTATCATTCAATCAATCAATCAATATATGTCATTTCCTGCTCACGAAATTAGGCCCAGGAGACTCAAGCCCCCCCTCCTCCCAGGAACAATTTCTGCGGACGTCACTCTCTAAAACTGAGACTCATCCCCGATGTTCAGTCTCATTTTGGTATGTCTTTTGACGTTTTAGTCATAGGACAATGATCAAGCGATCAGTAGCATCAGTTTTAACAGATTTTTTTTTTAGAACTTGTAAGATAATCCTCGCATAAGAATGTTTTACCAGATTTTGTTTAGAAATCATAAGATAATTCTCCCATTAATATCTTAGGTATAGGGTGTGACAAAAAAACGCACTTGCTTAAATGATTATAACTAAGCGAGAAACTGTCTGATTTTAAAAATCTTAAGCTTTTTAGAAAGCCATGGCATCAAAATATTAGTGCATGGCATACGATGAGTAAAAAGGAAAAAAGCGGCGTTTTGTGATAAAAGCAACGAACTTTGCACAGTTATTTTTTGGACCAAAAAAATCGATTTAACCCGCATCTCTTCTCTCAAAACTTATGCAGGCGCAGTGGGGAGGGGGGGTAAAAACTGGGGGGGTTTATATTTTCTTAAATTTTAGTTGGTTGTATATAATCATCATTGATATCAATCTATAGGTTTTCAATTATGGCCAAACCAAAAATTACCACCTCCGTTCGTTTTAAGGTGCCCCAAAGAGGTTAAGGGAGTGTTAAAGCTCCTATTTGGGCATTTTAATAATAAAAGTGTAGGATTTAATAAAAAAATTAAAAATTAGCGTAGAATTGTTAATAATTTTAATATTTCAACTTATATCACCTAATTTTTTATCAAAAATCTTCATCCTGTTGGGTAGGTGGAAACGGAGGGGGTAAAAATTAAAAAGGCATATATTTAAAAAAAATAGTTTGCTGGATATTATCGACATGGGTATTGATTTACAGGTTTTCGAGGATGACCAAACCGAAAATAATAACCTTCATTCATTTTAAAGTATCCCTAAGGAGTAAGGAGGCGATAAAATTGGCTTAGGATTGTTTATAATTTTAATGTTTTAACCCATATCCCCTCAGTGTTTTACTTAAAATCCTTATCTTGGTGAATAGTGATAGGAGAAAAAAATATATTTAAATAATGCATTATTTAAATTTTAGGATATGTTTTATCCCGTTATAATAAGTAAAATTGCTATTTTTACAACAAAAACCAAAATTATAAAAATACTTACAGAATAGCTATATATATAAATATAGATACCTAGTTTATTTGTCCAAATTGTCGTTTTTACTATCGTCGTCACTGTCATTTCGCAAATGTGGTTCCTGTTAATATAGGCTAACAAATAAATTATAGGTTGCTGGATTGCTATGACGCTAAAAAAATTTACTTTATTTTATATTAGTTTTATTTAATTTATAATCAAATAGTTACTTATCTTATGTTGCTACAAGCCCCTCTACATTTTTTGGTTACAGGCGTGCAAGGTAGTTTGTTCTTTTTGCAAAGAGGTTTTAGAGTGTTGCATTGTGTAGTCCACCCACATCTATCCAATGCCCGACAAGTCTCCCATATATTTGGTTGAGCCGACCGGTTTCCACTTTTCTTTATACCACCTCCAAGGTAAGGTGAGGTTAATTCGGCAGTTTCAAACTTATCAACTGATCTACCCCAAACCTGTCCTGCCTGATTCAACGGTTTGCTTTGAGACATAAATGTTTTCTTGCCTCATTAATACTATCTTTTTCCTGTCCCCCATATAGCATGATAACAAATTTTTTCAAAATTTTCAGATATTTCGCCAATTTGTATAGAAGGTTAGGAAATTGTAGCAAATGCTTCAGTGCATTCCTCGATCTATACCTTTCAACACGTCTGTTTGCCTTTCTCCAGGAAAAAAGAGGTCGTATCACAGCCCAAGAATGCATGAAATCCTCTTAGTATCTCGGATCTCTCTTTTTCTTAGAGCAAGAGCAATTAAATATGCTGGAATGACATGGCTCATTTAATTTGTAATAAAATGACACTGGCAAAATCAAAATGTCTGTATTAGTGCAACGGATAGGAACAGAAAATACGGCCATCAGCCACCCCTAAATTTGTGCAGTCCATTCTGTGTAGGTCTGTTAAATTTTTATCTTTAGACGTCATAATGTTTTCAATATTGGTTACAACTTGCAACTATGGTAATCCATTTAAAACAGTTATCCCCAAATAATGAAATAAATCTGTTTTGTTTTCTGCGTTTCGGAGATAATCTGCCTAATCGCTGGGTAGCATATCTGTAAACAAAGTTTCTAAATAAGTAAGAGTTATACTAAAAATTATTGACATACCAGGAAAAAAATATTTACCTTTTGTCGGCAAATTCTGACGTCGGATTTCGGATCCCCTGCTGTCTCTTGTTGCCTCCTTTAGGCTATTGGTGTCGTAAAGATCCCAAGTAAAATCAACTCTTTTTGCTTGTAGACTTGCGCTAAGTTTTAGAATATAAGGCTTTAATTGACTATTAAAATAGTCTCCAAACTTTTTAAAATTTGATGTGAATCAATACCCATGTCGATAATATCCAGCAAAATATTTTGTTTTAAATTAATGCCTCTCCCTTTCCATCTGCCCAACAAAATCTTACACTTGTTTTATTAAAATGCCCAAATTGGAGCTTTTAACCACTTTTCATCCCTTAAAGACACCTTAAAATGAATTAATTTTAATATATGCTCCTTTCAGTTTTACCCCCTCCCTTTCCACCTACCAAACAGGATGAAGATTTTTGATTAAAAATTAAGTGATATAAGTTAAAATATTAAACTATTTTTTTTAAATATACGCTCCTTTCAGTTTTACCCTCTCCCTTTCCACCTACCAAACAGGATGAAGATTTTTGATTAAAAATTAAGTGATATAAGTTAAAATATTAAAATTATTAACAATTGTACGCAAGTTTTTACATTTTTTATGAAATCCTACACTTTTATTATTAAAATGGCCAAATAGGAGCTTTAACACCCCCTTAAACCCTTAGGGGCACCTTAAAACGATTGGAGGTAGTAATTTTCGGTTTGGCCATCATCGAAAACATATAATTATATAGAACAAAATCAAATTTAAGAAAATATAAACCCCTCCAGTTTTTACACCACCCCCCCCGCCTCCCGCGCCTTTACAGGTTTTGGGAGAAGAGCTGCGGTTCAAATTGATTGTTTTGGTCTAAAGAACAACTGTGCAAAGTTTGTTGCTTTTATCACAAAATGCCGCTTTTTCCCACGTAGCCCATGCACTAAGAGCCGATATCACGTTTGCGATTTCCTTAAAATCATAAAATAGTTATTTTTGACCCCCAAGATTTTTAAAATTAAAACTAATAAGAAAGTCTACGTGTTTAAATAGAAATAACTTTTCCAAAAATTGACCAATTTTGATAAATTTTTTAAAAGGGACCCTTCAAATTTATAGAACCAACATTTACTAAAGATCCCAGATGGCAGACTCATTTGAAAAATAGGCATTTTTACCTCCCCTAGGAAAAGCTTTTTGTACAGGGTGTCCCGGTATACTTTGACGCCCCTTACTGTTTGCATGCTTTAAGAGTTACCTGTCTAAAGTAGCTAAATGTCATTGCAAATGATAAATTTTGACACCAAGTTTTTTATTTTAAATGATACACCCTGTATATACTGTAACTGTAACTGTACTTTATTGTTTTTAAAAATTTACATTTTTATACTATATTGTTCTAAGCCTAGAAATTTTTATAGCGTTAAAAAAAAACCTTACAACTAAAACTAATAGCAGATAAATGTAAAGAATACTATGCTAGTTAATAAACCTAGTAATTCAGCTAATTTATTTTTCTTTTTTTATACTTAACAACTAAAAAAGAATTTGGAGACAAAGGCCCCCTTAAAAAATTTTGCTAATACCTGTTTACCTATTCATTCCTCAAAAAAGAACGTAGCTTAAGTATTCCTAAGATGACGCTGGCTATTTGCTTGACGTCATGAATAGTTAGATTATCTAGTACTTGTACTATATAGCCCATATAGCCCGGATCTGCCCATGTTGCAGGGCGAAGGCCTTTATATAAGGGGCAAACAAAGAGAAGGTGGTGGAGTGTTTCAGCTTCATACATGTTGCAGACGCTGCATATTTCATTTTGTGCAATTTTGTAGCTTATGCCTTTATATGAAAATTGGCAAATGTAAGTGGTAGACACTCGAAGCTGGGCAATTAATCTAATTAAGTTCAATGGGCAATCGAAATTTAGGTATAGTGAACCTTCAGGTGGTGGGTTGAAGTTTGCGTAAAATAGTGTGTAAGTTGAGTTATGCACTATTTGCACATCTTTATTGTAAAGGATTGTATAGAGCTGCTCACAGACGGCTGTGCGGCGGCTCTTAAGGTCATATGGATTTAATGACCAAAAATAATTTAGACCAAGGTCCTCCGACCACTTTTTAAAGGTATAAGTCCAGTTGAACCTGGCACTTGGCTCTGTCGTGTTGAGAAGTGCTATTTGTCGATTGAGGCAAATCTTTGGCAAACGTGAACCGTCCATAAACAGCAACTTGATAAAAAAAATTTGCGTCAACTTGAAGACGCAGAATGACAGATGGGTTGACCCTGTTTCAAGCCTGACAATGGCCGAGGAGGTAGTACGGGGCAATAGTAGAAGATTTTTGTAGAATGATAATTGAGTTTTTTCTAGTACCCAGACAGCTAGGCAACTGGATACACCCTGTATATTGTTAAATGTTTGAATCGCCCTTTCCTTCCTAATTTCAAACATACCAAACACTTTACCTCTATCTATATTAAATTAAAATTCTCACCATAAGTATAATGTCTTGGTGTAAAAATTTGACATTTGCAATGACATTTAGCTATTTTAGATAGGTAACTGTTAAAGTATGCAAACAGTTATACAAGTTTTGCATTTAACCTTTTTTTTCTAACATTAATAATAACGGCGCTAACTGGGGTGTAAAAATATATCGGGACACCCTGTACAACACTGTATTTAATTTCGAACGACAATTATATAGTCATATTCTTCCTAAGCATTTCGTTGTAATACATAAAGTAGTTATAAATGTTTAAACAGACAGACAGAGTTTGCCTCGGTTTGCCTTCAAACAAATTGATTTTCGCAGGGAAACCGATGAACATTTCAGTGTATTTGAACTTCTAAAATTACCTTCTTAACGAGATTTTTTGAATGCTACATTGAAATACTTGGAAGGAATATGGCTCTGTAGCCGATGTTTGGGATTAAATACAGTGTTGCACGTGACGTTTTTTCTAGGGGGGATCAAAATGCTTATTATGAAAACATGCCCGCAATCTTGGACTTTGAGTAAATGACTAGTTACTTACATAAATTTTCAAACCTGTGCTTTTTAAAAAGTGTAATTTTATTAAAACTGGTCAATTTTTAGGAAAGTTATTCCTAAAAAAAGTTAAAAAAAAACCTCCAAATCAGTTACCTCAACCGAAAAGAAACTAAAAAACAAAAGATCAGAAGATCTTGGGTGGAAATAACGAAAATTCAAACTTGGATGAGCATCCCACAAGGAACACATAAAAGACCAAAGCGAAAAGAGAAATGATTAAACGATGTTTCGCCCTGGGTAAACAGCGTGGGCTCATCAGTGGTTTCACTGGTCACCCGCCACCATATGTCATTAAACGCCAATATACACTTTGATTTCCAACTTTGAATCACTCACAAATAGGCATCGTTCCGCACTGGTACTTATCCAAGTTACCTGATACGGATTCGTCCTGTCGTGTTAATATTTCCAGTAAGGCAATCAAAACAAAGAAGAACTGAAAAAAACCTCCATATCAGTTATTTCAACCGAAAAGAAACTAGAAAACTAAAAAACAAAAGATCAGAAGATCTTGGGTGGAAATAACGAAAATTCAAACTTGGTTGAGCATCCCACAAAGAACACATAAAAGACCAAAGTGAAAAGAGAAATTATTAAACGATGTTTCGCTCTGGGTAACTAGCGTGGGCTCATCAGTGGTTTCACACTACACCCGCCACCATACATCATTAAACACCAATATACACTTTGATTTCCAACTTTGAATCATTCACAAATAGGCATTGTTCCGCGCTGGTACTTATCCAAGTTACCTGATACGGATTCGTCCTGGCGTGTTAATATTTCCAGTAGGATTACGCTCCTAAGGCAATTAAAACCAATACAAAGCATAGTCTTATGCCCGTGTGCACCACTTCCCCTTACTTCTTCCACTTGTTCAAGTGCCGCTTGAACTGAGGGTGACCCTTGAGATTTACTTGGTTTGCAAAGGTTCCGAATATGTTCCACTTGGAAAAAGTAAAAAAATTATTGGCAACGTGGCAGTTATCTGCATTTTTTGTGTTTTTATGTGGTGATCATGAATGTTACCTGTCAGCTGTCAAAAAAAACACGTAGAATATGAGGTTGTTTTAAAAAAATAAATTTTATTGATCATTTAAGATTGTATGGAGGAAAAGGCAAATAAAACTACTATAATTGGTTAAATATAAAACCTGACTATTTATTTAGTATATGTTTTCACATCGTAATCAATACGTATTGAAAAGATTGTCTTCTTTTTCTTTCATAGAGCATGTTCTCTGTTCCGACAAAGAGCGTGACATATGAAGAACAAGATGCTTGATTTTCGATACGTATTGAATACGATGTGAAATCATACTAATTATTACACCACCAGACCAAGCCAACCCATTTTTTAGTATCTTTTTTTTGGACATTCTAAACTTTTTGCAAAAGGTATCTTCATCTTATTTTTTGAAAAATCCTTCTTGGTAGGTATTACATTAATTACAAAGTCTAATTATTCATCTTCTTCGTCATCCCAAAGAAGTTCCATTTTAAGCACAGACCACTATTACAATCACAGAAATATTTGAAGGCAACGGAACAGTCTTATAATCTGATTAAATTAATGGCTCACATAACCTAAAAATGCGCTTAAGCAGAAGTAATTCTACGGCTTATCTTAACTAAAGCTTAAGTGCCACTTACATGATATTCCACACCCTTGCAAAATAAAACTAAAGCTTAAGCTCGGCTTACATGTCAAGCCGAACCCGTGCACACGGGCATTAGTCTTTGGTTTAATTTTTGTTACAGTTTTGTTTCAATCATAAAAAAAGTAAAACCCCCTGTTTCTTATTAAAGCCTTCATGCAATGGTTTTAATTATGCTTTATCATAGATTTAGTTACAGTCCTTAGGAAAAGTTGCCCACTTTTAACTTTAATAACTAAAATTATGACTATTTCTCTAAAAACTATAAGTTCGCATGCGCGAGTTCTAAATTGTAAGTATGGCGCCCAACTATATTGCCAGGAATTAAATCAAAATTTTCAACAATTTTATACAAGCAAATTAAAAGCAAAAAACAAATTGCTAATTGTTTTGTAGGTTCCAACAAAAAAATGGTTTCTATTAAAGCTTATTTAACTGACCTATACCTATATGGTCAACAAGATCAAGTGGACGCGGCCAAGTGTGTGCAAGTACAACTGAGCGCGAAAGTAATTCACCACTAAAAAATTAATTTATTTAACTCACCCAAACCCAACCTAAACTAATATTTTAAAACTTTTGAAAAGTCGTAAATTTTTCTAAAATAGTGGCAACACTCGTGGCTTAATATCAAAATGGCGACGCCAATTTCATTTACCACAAAATTGTAGTCGACGCGCTTTCCACCGATCCTTAATTTCTTTGCCTGTACGACCCACACACAGATGTCCTATAATCCATATAAATAAGAAAAATATAAAAATTAATATTTCAGAGGCTATTTTTATTCTGAAGCAACATCAAAGGTCAGAGCCACTAAACATCAGTTTCTGGAGGTTGATTTTTTCCCAAAAATCACCAATAAAATCGTAATCTGAGACTCTTCTCTTACTTAAGCCAGGAACAATTTTTGCTTAATCGTATAATAAAGATTTTTGTCGTAATGTGGTGAAATCCTTAATCGAATAAAAAAAATTAAAATTGGATGAGGCTTTTAAAAGATTTGCTGGAAATAAAGCCTTTCACGGGGTACACTGGGCCGGGAGGAGCAGCTCAAGTATCGAGACTAAGGGTTCTATCAAAAAACCCGAAACTAAATTTGGCACAAACATAATTTATCAGAATTTAAAAGAAAAGAAAATAATTGGTCAGAAAAAAATTGTCTCGAAAATGAAATAACGGGAAATCAAATCGCTAAAAAATATATGCATAGAATTAAATTTAAACGAAACCCATTTTTATAGAAACACAAAATGTTAAAAAATATTTTTCACGAAAATAATTTAATAGAAACATAATAATGCCGAACCACAAAATTCAAGAATCCCAATCTGACCGAAAATGATTTGAACCGATAGCCACGAATTCAATTGCTACGTTGCCAGGCTTACGGCAAAAAAGAGTCGAAGTAAGTTGTGATATTGTATTAATTTGTCCCCTTTACGTTCTTCAACCACCCCCTATCCCTACCCAGAAACTGTGAAGTTAAGTAAAATCGTTAATAAAAAAAAATCCCCGGGTGTTTTTCGTTTCTAGACAATTATTTTCGATATTTTTGTAATTCTGATATTTTAAGGTTCGGGAAAATTATAATCGGTTAAATTATATTCGTGTCTTTTAAGGATCGAGTAAATTAAAATTCTTAAAATTATATTGGTATCCATTATTTTCTTTGTGTTTTACTTTAGTTGATATTTCGTTTCGGACTTTTTATTTTCTGTTCAATTGTGTTTCGGTTTTTGTAAATTCGGCTTTTTTGTGGGTTACCCAGATTAAAGGCAGCATGCAACATCGACTTCACCTTTTTTATTACGCGCATTAGCCCAAAGTGAGTTTTAGATATTTTCAATAATTTTTTAGGTTTGTCATGAAAGTGGCAAGAAAAGTATGTTTTTCAATAATAAAAGATAAACTGGAGCTCTTCTGAATTAAATAAGTATAGGAAGAATTATGAAAATCGGTTAAGCCGCTTAAAAGTTATGCAGGAAATAAAATCCCTTACGGGGTACAATGGGTCCAGAAAAGCATGCAACGTCGACTTTTTAAATATAACAAATATCATGAAAATTGCTTTAGCTGTTTGAAAGTTTTGCTGTATGGAACAAACATTTTCAAAAAAAAAAAACGAACTTATAACCTCTCCTTTTAAGTTGCTGAAGATGTGCTCATGAAGAACTAGTCGTAAAATGTGAAATTTCCATGGATGTTTAAAAAAAAAATGATAAGATTTTACCTCGGATTTTACAAATATGGAAATCCGAGAAAGCCATTATACAACCTTTTATTTAACTTCATATGTATGTTTGTTACTTAGTTAGTTAGTTAGTAGGTATATGTTTCGCACAAATCTTTTCAGTTAATTTTGACCAAATTCTTTATATCCGATCAACTTTAAATTTGGTATTTGTTTATAGTTCCAGTGATAATATTATGAAGACTCTACGTTGGTGGGGGGTCGTTAATGAGGGTAAGAGGGGCATGATATATTTAAAAATTCAAATCAATCAATGATCGATAGCTGCTACGAATATGCAGTTTTATGTTCCACTAAATATTTTTTATGCAGAACCGGGCGTTAAAATGCCTTTTTTGCCCGCGTTTTAGATTGCTAAGTGGCACTTTAACGCCCCAGAGCTCACTTAATTTCCGCGGGAATTAAAGTGACTTTTGGTGAAATTTGATAGTAATTCAAACAAAGAGATTTTTTTTCCTAAGATATGTTTTCTTTTCAGTTTTTTCATAGATGTAACAGCAATGAAAAGCAAGCTTTTGTGTTATTTTTTCAATTTTTATTTCAAGAACAACAATAAACAAATGACCTAATTATAGGTACAAATCAATCCAACTTAAAATTAAATCGTTTGTCCGCTTCAAAAAAGCTATGAACTTTGAGAATTTACTAATGTCGACGTTGTCGTTCAAACTAATAGTGGTCTTCAACATATATGTAATAGCTCCAAAGAGAAGACGGCTTGTTTCGTTTTGCTTTTTTGCTGAAGTACGCCAGCAAAGTGACTTCTTTTAAGTTTAGGAATCCACTTTTAGCATTATTCTTCTCTGAACACCACAAAAATAGTCCTTATATATCTTTTCGCAAAGTTTTCTGGATTTCGCGGGCAAAAAGTCCTACTTTGCCTCTTCGGCGGCATCTAGGATTTCTCCGAGGAGACTTGGTGAACTCTCAAAAAGAAGTTAAAAAACCTCCGAATCAGTTACTTCAATCCAAAAGAATCTGAAAACAAAAGATTTTGGGTGGAAAAAACGAAAATTCAAACTTGGACGAGCACCCTACAAGGAACACACAAAGGACCAAAGCGAAAAGCGAAATGATCAAATGATGTTTCGCCCTGGACAACCAGTGCGGGCTCATCAGTGGTTCTATCGGTCACCCTACCCAAACATCATTCAGAACCATCATACACTTTGATTTTCAATTTTGAATCACTCACAAATAGGCATCGTTCCGCACTGGCACTTATCTAAGTCACCCGATACGGGTTCGTCCTGGAGTGTTAATCTTTCCAATAGGGTTACGCTCCTAAGTCGATTAAAACAAAAAGAAGTTAAAAAACCTCCGAATCAGTTACTTCAACCGACCACCTAAGATCTTTTGAACATTATTTTTGGTGAACTCTGTTCTTCGATATTCATTGAAATCGCGAAAACAATGCACTTTTTATAAAAATTTAGAAGAAACTTCTCAGGTGACGCTCAGTTGGTTTATTTGGTTGCTACATGTGACCTGATTAACTTCGTAATAAAATTGTCGGGAGATTACTCCATGGCGATTAGGAAAGAGTTCCAAAAAATCGGTGAAGTAAGCATCGGCAAAAAGGATATGAATTTTCCATTTATGTTGACCATTTCTGAAGTAGTACTATTTTTTTTTTCTTTTATCAAAAACGGCATTTTCACAAGAAAAAATCTTTTGCCAAATAAAAAACCAAAGACGGCAAAAATGTGTCGCAGGATGTCTGAAAGACATCTTATTTTGGAGTCATTTACGCTGGGACGTCTTGACGTGTTAATAAGACATCTTATAGATGTCTTTTTTGGTTTGGCGGCCAAAATGTCGCAAAATTTTGAGCGCGGACCAAAATCGCGCGGACCAAAATCGCGCAAATTAAAACCGCGTAAGATCAAAATCGCGCAGCCCTTAAATCGCGCATCTCAATACCGCGCATCCCAATACCGCGCTGACTAAAATCGCGCAGTATAATTTAGCGCAGCCCTAAATCGCGCAATTTTAAAAATGGCGCTCGATTTTCGATTAAGGTAGAAGCTCGAAATTTAAAGCTTTAAATAAAGGAGGTATCTTTGGGTTGGGTTGGATTGTGTCCGTTTGGGATGGGTTGGGTTGAATTGTGTGCGTTTGGGATGGGTTGGGTCGGGTTGGGTCCTTATTGTATGTCTTTTCTAAATACTTAAAGTACAGATCCCAAATTTTTAATGTTTTAATTTGCATTTTTTAATTTGAGGTATTTGTTGTGCATTTTTACATTCCGCGCGATTTTGGTCTTGCGCGATATTAAGAGCTTCGTGATTTTCATCTCGCGCAGTTTTAATTTGCACGATTTTGGTTCGCGCTTAAAATTTTGGCCGCCAATCCCTTTTTGGGGACGTTTTTGTGTGGTCTGCTTTTATACATCTTATTAACCTTCCTATTAAGACCTCTCATACCTTAACATCTTAAAGGCGTCTTATTAATATCCAGGGGAAAAAATATGCGATAAATTTTCTACCGAAACGCTAAAACTTCGCTTATCGATACGCCCATGAAATCGGACTTTTACCTTTCCAACAAAACAGTTTAAAATTGACACAGTCTACTATACACCAAATGCGAATGATGAAATGGAGAAGCCAACTGGCATCGACACAAAAGAAAGCAAAAGGACTTAAAAACTAAACCTTCTGGTAATATAAAGTGATCCGCTCTTTTTAGACAATTGACAAAAGGAAAGATGAAAAGTAAAAGAAATGAAAAATGTTGTTGATAAAAGTATCTTTTGTTCCCTCGACGGATTTTAGCCCTCGTTTCGCTCGTGATACAAACTTTTTGCGTCGGGATAAAAAGTGCCAGTTTTATTCATTGGTGTATAATATACTATTATTTTACTTTTTTAGTGAATAGCTGGGATTGGTCTCGAATATTTCAGAGACGTCTTAAAGATGTCTCATTACAGTTCTTAAAGAGGTCTAAAAGTGGTACTTTTTAGGACTACTTTGTGCTATCTGGGCTGTGACATTTATTTATTGATGGATTTTTGTAATCTAATCTTTAATTTAGTTTTATTATGAAAAATCGTTATTTTGCATCAAAATATTTTTAACAACAATTAGTTAGTTAATTGAGCGAGTCTGAAGTCAGAAGATGGATTCACTCAAAAAAGTTGGTGCTAGAAAGCACGGATAGTCCACCATACCATCAATTATTTTATGTTGAAAAGAAATGAAAATATGTCGAAAACTGTAGCTTTGAAAGACTTGAACCTTAGAACAAAATTTTTGGGTAATATTCACGCAAACCGGAATCTGAAAACCGCATATCAATCAAGCTGCTTTACTTCTAAAGTTATGATTTTTTTATTATATTTTACGTTTTTTCAAATAACTCGGAAACTAAAGCTCCCACAAATTTGGACTTTATAACAAAATTTGTAGTCCATATTCATGGCAACTTTACTTACTTTTGTTCCAAAGTTACAATTTTTTTAAATATTTTATCCCCCTTCTCTCCCTTCAGCCTCAAACCACTCTACCCAAAAGTTAAGTCAGCCGATAGAGTATTTTTGTACCAAATTTCGTTAAAATCGATTAAGGCGTTCTTGAGTTATCGTGTATAAAGACAGACAACAGATAACAGACCGACAGACAACTTTTTTTTTCGTCGATTAAGGTGTTTAAGAAAAGTCAGAATTTCACGATTTTAATAGTCCCCCATACCATATTAGTATGGTGGACTAAAAAGGAACGGCCTCGTTGTAGATCTAAGTTTATTTTCTGGTGACTTTTTACTTTGCTGTCAAAATCAGCTTATTCCCGGTTACGTTCAGATTATGCGCCGCACGTCGTCGGGTGATATTTTTGTCACTGTTTATCAACGAAGGCAAGAAAAGACGGCAATATTTTTAGGGCGCACTCCACGGTTAATCTGAACACACCTGGACGTGTATTCTTGAAAGTGCGATGGGATCTATAGCATGGGATCTATCACCTCCCGCGAATGAAAAATAGTTTTAGGAAGGAAAACATTTAAAAAAAACCTCTTTCTTGCGCAAGTGTCATTAGATTCGACGCTGTTCCCCGGTTTTGGACCATGCGATCGGGAAAATATGATTTTCATTAGGATCATCGCTCAAGAATATAAGGTTTTCGTCCCATGTGATCATTCGCCATAGATTTATGCCGCTCCCCGTTCAAGAATACCCATCCTGAGGTTATTACTGACGATTTGTATTGTTTTTTGAGTGTATATGAAAGATACACTATACAGATATGATACAGATACACACGCTGGACATCCGTTTAAAAGAGATGCGAGTTTAATTTGAACTCACTCTGAGGTCCGTACTGACATATTGTTTTTTGTGAGTCAAAGATTCAGTTGAAAAATTTATGGTAAAAGACACACGATACAGATATGATTCAAATACACGTCGGAAAGCCGTTTGTAACAGACGCGAGTTTAATCTAAACCCATCATGATGCCCAATTCTATAAAAATGGAACTGAATTCTCAAAAAACAATTGCCAATTCATCAAAGTCAGATAGACATTATACCGGGTGTCCCAAGGTGAGTAACCTATTAGAATATTTTGAAAACTATACTATAGTTTATAGAATATAGTATAATAACTTCATTTGTTAAGTTAACCAACAATTATCTTTATTTAACCAGTCAAATTCGGGGTATTACTTAAAACAGTCGGTTAGTAAAAACTTTTGCTTGGGGCACATGAAATAAATAAAAATTCTTTAAATGAAATGAAAAAGCAACTTTTTACAAAGTGGTAGGTTTTCTTTTTTTTAAATTCCTACAGTCAAATTTTCGTAGGGTGACCGGATTTCGAGGCTTATTACATCCTCATCATCAGACCCAATGACTTAAAAAAATCATGCTCCAAGAATTGTCAAACTATTGAAAAAGGTTTGTATTTTGCACATCACAATTTTTAATTTCTTTTTGTTAAGTCCTATTGTTATAAAGATTTTTTTTTATTTTGCGATGATGGTCACTCTACGCAATTTTGACTGTGGGAATTAAAAAAAAACTTCCCACTTTGTAAAAAGTTGCTTTTTTATTTAATTTAAAAACAACCGACATGGATACCTTACAAAACTTAAAAATTCTTTAGTAACCAGCGATTAAAAGTTAATTGTCAGAATGCAACTTTGGTGCATAGGGGCATAAGTCATGTTTAAAAAGTGAATAATTAACTTTAGAAACACCGAATAAAAGAAAGCAGTGAAAGCGCTGGAGAGATTGAGTTAGAATTTATATTTTATTATTTAAAACCATACTGTTATATTATGTTATAAAAAAGTAAAATAAAACTGATCTGATTTCAGCAAAATTTAACTACTTTCAAGCATAAAATAAAATATATTTTTTTAAAATAAAAAACTATTTTTTTGTTGTAAGTGATTAAGTCCTTTAAGGTAGCCCCTCTCCCCCCTTGGACATATTATTCCGACATTTTTTACGTCATCATTTGGCAGCCAACTGCATCCATATTTTTAAATATTGCACGTCCCTTAAATATTGGACCTCCCAGCATTTTTCTTTGGGCGAAGAGATTAAGTTGACAGACCCTAACTAATCCATAATAAGTGTAAAAAAAAAGTTATTTTTTTTTCTTTGCATCCTTTTAGATTTGAATGCGCTCTTGATATCTGTATCATAGATTTTTTCAGTTTTGTCTTTGTCGTAAAAGGGGTAGAAGAAGTGAATAGGTCTAATAAACGAAACCAAATTGTGCCTTTCCTGGGGCTTGATGTATTTCCACCAACTAAAAAATTAACATTCGGCTCGTCTTACAAAATAGTGACACGCTATTGATAGTGAATTAGCCTACCTACATCATCAATACATTTTTTTGCCTCTTCAATGCATGACATGATTTTACGCCCACTCGCTTACTCCCTTACGCTTAATAAAGTCAGCCCACTTTCCCGTTGTTGACATCAATAATTTAATTAACCATCATAATGGACATTTATGCCAGCGAAAGATCAAAGAAATTAGTTTATTATAATTCTTCTCAGAAAAACCAAATATTTAAAAAGAATTAATAAATACTTACCTACATAGGGTAGATTCTCCGGTTTTCGATCACTTCAGCAGTTTTTTCGCGGTTCTAAGAAATCGGTAAATCTATTTCTGTCAACCAACTTTTTCGTACATAAATTACAATTTTTTCACTCGGAACGCAATAAATCCAAAAAATCGCGCGCAATATTCAGTAAGTCGAGATTTCAAAGCTGACAGACGTCACCATAAAATCCTCAGGTTTTTCTAGGTTTTTGCCAATAAAGAGTGTCTTAGGAAGGGTCTAGGACAACTCGGCGCGGCCAATTTAGCGCCAATTTAGAACTCGGCGAGGCCGATTCGACGCCACTAAATATTATCACCACTTTTTCTAATGGGATACCTCAACTGTATACCATTAGAAAAATACATAGGATTTATTCCAAATTCTCCGTTCTACAACCCAAGCCAACCCAACCCAACATAAAAAACCCAAACCCAACATAAAAACTCTAAACACAAACTTAAAATTAAAGTAATGCGAAATGCTATCTATAGCAAAGCATTCATGAAAGTGTACCCGGATTAAATATAGAGTTTTGTGTTAAAAATATTTTCTGTTGGGTAGGAAAAGTATATGCCATGGCGCCGAATCGGCCGCGTCGAGTCCGTCGCGCCGAATCAGTCGCGCCGAATCGGCCACGCCGAATAGTACTTTTCCCCTTAGGATAGATAAGTAGGATATTTCTAGACTTGATAAGCCTGTTTTTTGTCACTAGGCGGTCGAAAAATGGTTGACCGAGTTAATTTTTTTTGCTTTGTCAGGTATTTAAAACTGACGATATTCCTTTTTTTTGAAAATTAAAAGAGGGCTTAAGATTTACTGAAATCAAGCGTTCGGATTTCGAACGCTTTTTTGGTTTGAAAATATTAAAAAAAAAGGTTATTACAATACGATTATTAGTCAAAAGTAGTACAAAAGAATCCCGAAAAAAATTGGCCAAATAAAAATATTAGAAATATTAATTGCAATATTTTAGTTCATAGTGGTAAAAGTCTGTTATACAGACCGCTTCAAGCTACTGCGAACATAGGGGGAATCAAGTCCAATTTACTCTCCGTGCCGTACGACCGAGGTGGATTCGAAGCACGCTGCAGTGTTATCTTTTGGAAATTCATTTTGTTTTTATTATTTTGTTTTATTTCTGCCTTGCTCGAGAAACAGATGAGTAAGTTCCTAATTGAAATAATACATTTTTAAAACTAAAAATGGATGTCTACGAAGTTGCCGAAAAAGTGCAGATGGTCAAATGGTCAAATCGTCATAACCCAACACACGTTCGATATTGGTCGAGGGAAAATTTGCATTTGTGTTTTGACGTAAGAACACAGTATCCCCAAAAACTAAATGTCTGGGGGGGGGGGTATTGTAGGGGACGTAATTGGGCCATTTTTTATTAACGGCAATTGCAATTTGAATGGTCCTAGATACTTGGATCTACTGCAGCAGCACATTATTCCAACTGCTAAGCAGTTGTTAGGTGTAAGATTTGGTGAAACATGGTTTCAACAAGATGGTTGTTCCGCTCACAATGTTGGCCTTGTTAGGGAATATCTTGATAATGTATTTCCTAATCGGGTTATAAGTACACGGGGAACTATTTTATGGCCAGCTCGATCTCCCGATCTTGCTCCTAATGACTTCTATCTGTTTTTGAAGAAGCTTTTCAAATTATCACCCCTAACATGCTTGGAAACGTTGGAAAGGGTTTTTATAGTAGGCTCGGATATTGTCTAGCCGAGCAAGGAGGACTTTTCGAACATTTGCTTTAATTTTTTTTTGACTGGGAGAATCTTTTTGGTTTTTAGAATGTATTATTTTATTTTGAGAACTTGCTTTTATTTTGTTTCTCCTTATATTTTCATTTTAATACGTCGTCACTGCTAAATCTGAGCAGTTGACAATAAAACGCTCTTATTTATCAGTGACAAAAAATACGAACGAACGTTATAAAAATTTGCGTATTTATTGACCAAATTCCGGTTTCATTGACTACGCTCCACACAGCACCGTGGTTAGAGGCGTACTAAATACAAGGCGAACGGCGGCGAACGGCAGCGAATGGCGATCGGAAGCCTGAGTGTTGGTTGCTTCACTGATAGGCGTGCGGTGTCTCTGCATGTACGTACACTGGCAAATTAGACTTCTTTCGCCCTATGTTCGCAGTAGCTTGAAGCGGTCTGTATAGAGTAATTCACAATTCGTACCCATTTAGTCAGAATTTAATTAAAATAAAGTAAGCTCATACAGACAAGTGCTATCATTGTAATGTAGAAGTTAATGATATAAAACATAGGTTTTTGTGTACTCTTAGTTGTAGACCAATTACTATTTGTTTAACAAGATTAATCTTTAGTATAACCAAACAATATTTTTCAATTTCAGATATCACAAATGTCAATTATGTTATAAAAAATAAGCAAAAACGCAAAGTTGTTAATTTAATTCTTGCAGAAAGTATAAGGTATATATTGGTAAACAAAAATATCTCTGTAGTGAATTACAAAAGTGACATTCTATATACTGCTAAAAAATTAGATAAGTTCGATAAATATATTCATAGTGAAATAGTTAAAACACTTAGAATTTAAGTTTGTTCTCTTTATAAAGGCATCTAATTTTAATTTGTAAACTTTAACATGTAGGTTTAGGAAATGTATTGTAGGTACTGTATATTTATGAAATAAACGAGATTTATATAAAAAAAAAAAACCAACTGAGAAACATAGAAAAATTTTGGCGGTAGAAAAGTGACCACTTTTCAACCTTATCCAAAATTAGGTATACTTACGTGGTCGCTTACCTATCGACCCATCGACGTACTTATCGACCCCTCGATAATGATAAATTTCAAAAGTTGTTTGTTCAAAAGAATATTAAGAATAAATGAGAAAAATAGAGACAAAATATAATTTTAAAATGAAGGGAAAATTTTAACGCCCTTATAAATTTACGCCACAAATCTTTTCTGGAAAAAATATAATTCCAAGTGGAAAATTTTAAATCAGTTTAAATTAGGGGAATAGTTATAGCTACTTAACATCAGTAATTTGGAATTAGTAAAATTACATATAGGTGTATAATTCTGAGTTACCAATAATTACTTAACAATTTGTAATACTACAATTCTAAATTTACAACTCGGGATTAATAATTATCTAATAATTTGGAATAGTAGATACTTCTCAGTTTACAAATCGGAATTAGTATAATTCTGAGTTTACAACTCGGAATTATCTTTGCTAACCAACTTTAAGTGACTTATACACATCTGATTGCGTTCAAATTGGTATACGTTTATAGTTCCGGTGCAGATACAATAATATGGTATTATTAGGTACCCACCTCCCCCTAACGAGGGAAGTGGAGGGAGAAAAGGATTAAGTTTATTCGATTTCAATCAAATATGGCATACAAGGGTTTTTAAGGAAGGGGCTTATGAATTTTTGTTCTGATTTGAAAATTTCAATATGACGGATTCAAAATGGACGATTTAGAGTACAAATATAAAAAATAAAAAATATATTTTTATTAAAAAAAACTTTTAAGGACCCAGCTTTAATTAAATGCACTAAAAAATAAAAAATAATTTTGTATCTTTCTGATACCATAATAAAAGCGATGTGCGCACAATTAAAAATTTTAACTTTAGGTATCACGTCTTCACTCGTATATCGGTAACACCGACGATTAACCTAAGAAACAGTTGTATTATTTTATAACCTAAGGACCTTTTCAAAGGGTTGGCAAGCCCGGCAATCTCCCCGTTCTCAGCTTCTTTAGATGAAAGCATTATGTTTATCATTTGGATAGAAGAACAATGTAGTTCTTCTTTTGTAGTTCTCCTTGTCACAGTAAAGTTAAAACGCACTGGATATAGGATCGCAAATGGGCCATTTTTGATAAATGTTTCAAAAAATAAAAGTTTTCGTCACATCTGACCTGTATTTATCTCTCTCTTTGGTATTTACAATTGGTGTACGTACTGTCATCTGTCAAAACTGGGGTACCGTTGAAAGTTGACTAACCAGCAAAGGTTAGGCGTTGTTTTCGCAAAGTCAGTCAAGTCAATTTACGACAAGTTATAAATATGAATAAAATATTTATAAGTATATTATTATGTTTCTCGATCAATAACTCCCAACCGTGTTTTTAGTCACCAATAATATACGATTCTAATAAATTGTTCATCACCCAAAAGTGTTGTCAGAGGAAACAACGTTTACTTTATAAAATATCCCTTTTCAAGGAGAAAAAATTAAATCAGTTGCCTTTTTTAATTTTAAATACAACACTTTTATAGCGTCTCCGTTTATACATTTTCTCATTTAATTTTTACATTTTTGCTGAATTTTACCTTTTTCAGAAATTTAAATGCAGACGGAAAAATTCCGAAAGCGCGAATATTTCCATATTTTTTACATTTACATAATATTTACTTTTCAATGGCGACTGGAGCATTGTCCCACTCAAAAAGTATAGGAAAATTTGCATTACAAAAATGTCTACAATCTTTTTTATTAAGGTTTTCAATTGAAATTGCGTAGTCAAAAACTTGCACCAATGCAGGCCCAATAGAATAGACGCAGCCAGAATTTTACTCAGGAGTTGATTTCGATTTATCACAGTCCTGGTTAACCTTGGTCTTAAAATTTCCCTGATGAATAAGCAAAAGAAGGAGACCTCGATTACGAGATATCTTTGAATATTGTGTAAATTTACAGATAATTGTTGATACTTAAATATATATCAAGTCAAAAGTTTTTTATTTTTATGAATTTCGGGATTGTACTTAAATTTCACCTTTCAGCTAACATGAACAGAGAAAATCGATGTAGATACCGCATCCTGTCATGTTCCATGCCTTGATAATCGGAACCAGCCTATTTTGCGGGTTTAGAATAGTTGCGGTTCTCAAGGTATGGATATTCACAGGTTGTGCTATCTACGTCCATTTTTTCTGTTCATGTCAGCTAATAGATGACGTCATAGCATTTTTGATGTGAAAATTAAGGTATAATCTGGAAATTCATTAAAATTAAAAATTTTTATTGTATATTCGGAGATATTACGTAATCAAGGTCTTTGCTTATACTTCTGGGAAACTTTAGAATCAAGGTCTGGGTCGACGCTTATAGAGGTTTTCATTGGTAAAGTTGGAGCACCACTCGTAGTGCCCTAACACTGACTTGGTGCTAACAAAAAATTGCGTCAGTGCAGTCTAAGTGCAGATTGAATGGAACATGAAAAAAGCTGCGCCCAAACCAAAACACTCGTTTCATTCATTGTAAATAAAAGTATCTTAGGACCATTGAAAAACTCCTTTTGAGGTTGATTAGTGGGTTTTGACTTAAGCCAATGGAACAGCAGCACCGACTCAGTTGTGCACTGGTGGCGCACCAGGTCCAGTTTTACCAATGGAAACTGCTATTAGGTGAGGGACTTCTGGTGCAGAATGAGAGATTTGGATGCTTATCCTTTAAGGTGGTTCCTGAGAGAAAGAACCAGTCTTATAAGATCTTGTCAAGTCCTCAGGTAGAGAAAGTTAGAGATTTGGCTTAGGTCATTCTTATTAGGAGGAACGCACCTTGAACGTTTTATTACATCCAAAACGTTAAGTAGTTGCCTACAACCGTAACCTAGACCAGGAGACAAGTTGCTTCAAATGAATACAATAAACGCAGAAATAATACAATAAGTCTTTCAGGCTAACCTGTCTCTAGAGACATCGCAAACTTCCGCGGAGGTTAAAGTTTAGCGAGTTAGAGCAGGTTCAATTGCGTTCAGTTGCCCCTCCTCAAAAGAGGGATTCTAAGGAAAGTAATAAAATTTGAGGGGCCTCAAATCTAAGGAGGGTGCTTGTTTAAATTAATTTTTTTGGCAAAAAATACTTAAAAATTGTGCCTAAATTCATTCAAAATTGTGTGTAGAAGTCAGTGATTGCCAATTGCACAGAAGTGTTAAACCTGGTTTAAATTTAATTGGTGTTTAAAATATGAAGATATCACATTCTAAACATCAATTAAATTTAAACCAGGTTTAACACTGTGGTGCAATTGGCAATGAATGCGTTAACCAATGAAACAAGGAAACGGACATCATGAACTCAGTTTGTCAATGGAAGCCAATATTAGTCTTTTATTATTATGTTACCGGTTTCAGTCAGGAAATGATACATTACATCACTAGTAAACTGAAAGTAAAGTAACTTTATCGGAATGAAACTGAAATTTAGTGTTTTAACCAACGCAGGGTTATTTCTTTTTATTTATGCAGTTCTAATTAAGTTACTTATAAACGTTAACGGTAATACTGCAGTTTGAATTATTTGATATATTTAAAGGGGCAGCATCAGGTACACCTTAGGATTTATCTTTGGTTACCAATCCATTAAAGAAGAAACTTTCTACCACATTTCCAATATCCAGAAGAATCCCACAGCTATTTCGCGCAAAGGCCGCTAATAAATTTGATATTTTTAATTGATTGCCTATTAAATTGCTTCGCTCCAATTTTCACGGTTCGCATTGTATGACAACTTCAAAACTTTGATAATAATGTTGATGGAAAAGTTGAAACAATTATAAACGATTGACTTTTTTTGGTACATCTATTGTCGCTGACTGACACGCATATCAATTTTATTTTCGTCTCTAGAGACGAAAATGTTTTCTTCTCTAGTGACGAAAATGAATGGCAGCAAACCATACAAACAATGTAGGTATCTAGTAGGCTATGATTTGTAGAAGCATCGGAAATAGACCGAAATTATTTTCGTCCCTAGAGAAGAAAATACTTTCTTCTCTTGAGATGAAAATGAAAAAAAATCCTAAAGTGATCGTAGGAAAAATAGCGTACACAACTCGTTAGAAAGTAACTTTCTTACACTCCCGTGTTATTTCCCTCGGCTAGCGCCTCGTTCACAACATTCACGCTCGTGTGAAATATGAAACGTTGTACGATATACGGCCGTCAAATGTCATTTAAGTAATCGTCTAGAAATTCCGGAATCGGCTCCTTCGTCGCCTTGTTCGTAAACCTCTACACTTGCACTTTGATAGACCATTTTCCGGCCTTGCAACTGTTAGCGTATTCCCTTGATGCTACAATAAAATGCTTCTATCTCTGGTCATTTGCAGGACCACAAATAAACATTTCCCTGACGACTTATTTAGCTTGGTTTCTCATGTACAAAATAGTGCAACTCTTAGGTGCGAGGTAGTAAATTAAATACCTTTAAATTACAAACAGTGTATTTCACCACAAGTACAAAAAAAAAATTAAAAAAAACTTTAAGAGAACAAGCTTTTATTAAATGCACTTACAAGTAGAAAATAATTTTTTATCTTTCTTATACCATAATAAAAGCGATGGGCACCAATTAAAAATTTTAACTTTAGGTATCGTATATCGGTCAAATCGACGATTTACGTAAGAAACAGTTGTATTACTCTATAACCTAATGACATTTTGAAAGGCTTGGCAAGAACGGCAATCTCAGCTTCTTTAGATGATTGCATTATTTTTATCATTTGAATAGAAGAAAAATTTAGTTCTACTTTTGTGATTTTCTCTTTGTCACCGTAAAGTTAAAATTTTTAATTTCGCTTTTATTATGATATAAGAAAGATAAAAAGTTATTTTCTACTTTTGAGTGCATTTAATAAAAGCTTGTTGTTCAAAAGTTTTTTTTTTTAATAAAAATGTATTTTTTAATTTTTAGATTAGTACTAAAATCGTTCATTTTGAATCCGCCATATTGCAATTTTCAAATCCGATCAAAAATTCATATCCTCTTCCCGAAAAACCCCTGTATGCCAATTTTAATTTAAATATTATGGTTTGAACACACAGCCTTAATTTTTAGATTTGTACCCTTAATCGTCCATTTTGAATCCGCCATATTGAAATTTTCAAATCTGATCAAAAATTCATAATTCCTCTCCTTAAAAACCTCTGTATGGAAATTTTGATTGAAATCGAGCAAACTAAATCTTTTTCCCCCTCCACTTCCCTCTAACGAGGGAGGTGGGTACCTGAGAATACCATTTTATTGTATTTTTATAGGAACTATAAACGCTTACCAAATTTGAACACAATCGGATGTGGATAAGTCAGTTAAAATTGGTTAGCAAAACATAACCGAAAATCGTCCATGTTGAATCCGCCATATTGAAGCCCCCGTATACGAATTTTGGATGAAATCGGGAAAACTTAGGTATTTTCCCCCATCCAGTAAATATTCTTGTGCTGTCACCGTAACTATACAAGCATCCCTAATATAAAGCCGATCGGATGTCGGGAAGTTGGTCAAAATGAAGTTGCAAGATCCCACCCGAACAAATTATATATATATACATAGATAAATTGCATTACATACATTTCAAAGGGGAACCATAAGCAAAAAAAAGGTAGAAAAACTCTACTACCCAAGTCAAATTCTGCTTGGATCAAAAAAAACATTGAGAAAAACCTAATTCATTTTAATATTAGATACTTATCGGTACATTATAGGATGACTTTAATAAAGTCGGCACTATTTTTGACACTACTACATATTTTAGGCACTTTACATATCTGTTATGAGATGGCGCTCTTCTTGGTTGCCGGGGCCAACCGAAACCTACGTTCGGGCAGAGCTTTCTGGGCCCTAATTCTTGAGCAGGGAACGACATAGATTTGTGTCGAATGATCCCACGTCGAACGCAGTTCGTATTCTTGAGCGGTAATCGCCCATTCCATTCAATCAAAAATCAAGTTTTCGCGTTCCCCGAGTCCAAAGCCGGGGATCGATTCCATTTCTTAGACACGCATGTGCGTAAATTGTATCCTTAAATATGGATCTAACCTAACCCGTACTGACATCGATGAAATCAAGAAGGCTGTTGCTTAGGAGTGTCGTGCAATATTTAATGAGCAGTATAAAAATCACCCACTCTGTCAAACAAAGCAATTATTTGATCTAAACTTGTTTAAATAGAATTTAATCCCCCGGAGTATTGAATTAGAATTTAGTTACCTATTGATACGAAGTAATTACGTGCACGAATATCTTCTTCATTTTCCGCTTGATTTTTTTTTATCCTTTTATTTTCTTAAATTCGATGTGGGACTTTACATAGATAAGCACCAGGATTATGTTTTATCTGTTTAGAGAACATTGTTTTGCCGCGCATTATGGAGATGTGGAGATTGGAAATTAAATTATTGTCTATATGCACCAACTCATACGTTTCTCTATAATTAACTAATAATTGTCAATTAGTTAGTTAAGGGAGGGTAAAGAAAGAAACAGATTTTACTCAAAAAAATGAACGGAAAAATTCTAGATCTAGTGTTTTTTAGTGACTTTGCTTTGCTGTCAAAATCAGCGTGTTCCTCGCAGTGGTGAATCCAGTGGAGGGGCGCGGGGAGCCCCCCCCCTGAACAATATTAAAGTTTTAAAAACATTAAAGAACCACGCACTGAACACTCCTAAAAAACATATCTCTGTCGATTTCAACTAATTTTGAATATGTTGTATAACTAGTGCTAGTTAAGAAAATGGGTAATTTTTATTTCGTTTCTATGAGCAGTTATATCCGCTATCAAAGTGAGAAAAATAGCCACTGTTACGTTTTAATTAAGAAAATACGGGTACCTCTAGAATAAATGGAAAAGAGTGACTAAAATTGCTAAACAGAAAACCAGCTATACGTAAGAGTCTATTGCTGTTATTGGCGGATGCCTAGTTTTTATACGGGGGATAGTCATTTTTGGGCTATAATACGATAATTTCAATTATTTATAGGTAAAATAGTTTGGCTTAAAGGAGTTCATAAGAAAATATCGTAATTTGCAGCCTTCATGCAACTGTCTACCAAATGTCATATTTGAATTGCATATAGGAGGCGATCCAAGATATCTCTCTAGTAAATTTATGCATTCTAACAACCCTTCAAAGGCGCGACGCAGAAAAAATATCAGATATGGAAAAATTTAGTGTTAATGGGAGAGTTAACATTGTTTAAAAACGAAACTTTAAATAGTAAAGGCGATGATGCCTTAACAGCGTTGACACTGTGTAGTAAACATAATTACCCCAATATCTGCAACGCATTAAAAATTGGTTCTTCTCTTCCTGTTTCGTTTGCTACCGCCACTTTAAGACTTGTGAAAACTTATCTTCGGTCCGCGGTAGGAGAAGCGCTTTTGTATATATATCGTTCATATAACTTGGATTTAGAATCTAACTTAGATATGTTTGCAAAGCAAAAGTTTTTTTTATACTTTCATTAAAAAGTTAGGAACTTTCTGCAGATAACTAAAGCATTGCTTTTTTGGTTTCCGATGCAAAAAAAATTTTTTTTTGATCACGGGTGTACAAAAAAGATTTCTGTCCGTTTTTTACACAAAATTAAAGAGAAATAGCGAAAAATAGTAATATAGACAAAATCTTATTATTCTTGCCTAAAAATTAAGCCATTTCCGCCAGTTTTCACCAAGATTTTTCGAAAAAAATCTTTTAAAAAAATCGGCCAAATATCAAAGTGTCAAAGATTAAAATGTCGCAACAATAAACATCACCGAGTAAAAAGGTACATCGCTATGGAAACCATATTATTATTTCATTTAGCAGCCGCCTTGATTTATAGTGTAAAGATGGTGTCTTACGAGAAGTGCTCTTCGTTCGAGATTTTTAAAAGCATTTTCCGGTTTTTCTTATATTTTTTGATAAAGGTATTAAAATACCTCGCTGCGCTCGTTATTTAAACCAACGCTTGTAAAAAAGAGCACTATTTTAGCCACTAGTTGTGAAAACTACTATTTTAATACTATGATAATGTGGGAATATTAATTCTGAATATATTTTTTTGTTTCTTAGAATTAAGGATTTTTATAACAAATAACTTTGCCAAAATAAATTAGTTGTATCAGGTAGTATCTGTTAGTCACCATCAACGGCTCAAGCAACTACGAACATATGTAGGTCGAAACTGTTTGGTTAGTGGGGAGGGTCAGGTCACCAACCACTAACATACCAATATAACCAAACCCCAAAAAACAATGATGACTATAAAAAATGACTTTTTTGCCCTATGTTCGTATAGTCGCTTGAGCCGGCCCGGCCTATATAAGTTTTATTGCTTGCGCCCCCCTGGTGAAATTTTTGGATCCGCCACTGGTTCCTCGGTTACGTTCAGATTACACGCCGGACGTCGTTTTGTCGGGTGATATTTCTGTCACTGTCTATCAACGAAGGCAAACAGAAACGGCAATATATTTTGAGCCCGTTCTACGGTTAATCTGAACATATCCTGAGGTCGTTACTGACCTTTTTTATTTTTTTGTGAGTTAAAAATTCAATTGGAAAATGTGTGATACACACGTTGGACATTTGAAAAAGACACGAGGCTAATCTGAACACACCCTGAGGTAGTTACTGACGTTTTCTATTTTTTGTGAATAAAAAATTAATTTTGACGCCTTGGAAAGCCTTTAAGCACAATATCGCGAATGTCCAGGTCATCATCCAGCAATATGTTTGAACATTTTCAGTTGGTGACCTTAAAAAGACAGTTTAGCTTATTTAGCAAAAAATTAAAAATGTACTCCAAGCCTTGTCTTAGTTTTTGCAAAATGCGATTTGCGATGTTTATTTCATTCCACAAAATATGAGGCGTTCTCTCGTTAAAATTATCTTAAAATGTTATTTAAAACTATTTAGATGTGACGTCATCATTTTTTTGTTTTTCTGTTTGTTTTTTTGATGACTTCACCTTCACGTTCCACGAACTTTTTAAATATAACATAACGTTTTGTTCATACATTTTCACGCAAAAACAAAAAAAAATCTTAGGTTAAAACAAAAAATGTAGAATTTTGACGTATCTTCTACGCACGCGTCAGTTTTAAAACTAGAGTGGATTCCGTTTCAAAATATTTTTAACCCGTTTAGATGTGACGTCACCGTTGCAACGCGAGAAAACAAATGTTTCAAACTTTTTAAAACATTTTAAACAATTTCAACGCGAGAAAACGCCTATGGATATCACAAGGCTCGTTTTAAACGTCATTTCGAAATTTCCTGAGCTAAGGTCCTATTTAATTATTGAGTCCATTTTTCCCTTTGGAAGTGGCCGTCGAAGAAAAGCACAAAAACACCTCGCAAATGCACGTCGTTAAATAGCTTAGATTGGGGCAAAGGTCCGCATTGGGTAAAAGGTAAAAGTCCGCACAGACGATTCTGAATTTGGCAACTCTGTTTTCGCAATTCTGGCGGTGTTAATAGGGATATTTTGGAACGCTTATTTGACACTTCGTAGTGGTTGAGGTAATTACTGCGTCTGCGCAATAGCTAAATGTCATTCCGTTGTGGTAATTAACCACTACCACTGCCGTAAGCTACGAATCCATTTCCATCCACTGTTGTGGTGGTGATTATTTTTATAGTTAATTTTTGGCGCAATTAATTTCAAAAATAATGAAATATTACCAGGTTCCAACATACCCAGCAAAGAAAAATCGTCGGCATTGAATCGGGCCAATGTCGACAACGTTGGCAGTGTGTCGGCATCAGCGACTACACTCTAGCCCGATGTTGTCCCCATTACTACAGTCGACTTTATGCCGACACCACTTTAGGGCCGACGATGGTCCGATTGGAACTTTCTTTAATCGGACGAGAATCGGCAACTGACGATGGCCCAATTTACTATAGTCGACATTATGCCAACGCAAACCTTATCTGCTTTGGGGCCGATGATGGTCCGATTGGAACTTTGTTTAATCGGTCGAGAATCGGCAACTGACGATGGCCCGATTTACTATAGTCGACTTTATGCTGACGCCTAATTTATCTGCTTTAGGGCCGACGACGGTCCGAGTGGAACTTTGTTTAATCGGACGAGAATCGGCAACTGACGATGGCCCAATTTACTATAGTCGATATTATGCCAACGCAAACTTTATCTGCTTTGGGGCCGATGATGGTCCGATTGGAACTTTGTTTAATCGGTCGAGAATCGGCAACTGACAATTCCCCGATTTACTATAGTCGAGTTTATGCCGACGACCACTTTACCTGCTTTAGGGCCGACGATGGTCCGATTAAAACTTTGTTTCATTGGTCGAGAATCGGCAACTGACGATGGTCCGATTACGTCACCTTAAAATTTTTAAATTGCTTAATAGTTTCTTCCTAGTATGTAGAGATGGCGCTAATGTCACTATGTGCCCTGTATAGTGAAAGATAATATCATGCGGACGGAATGCGGAATGCGGACTTGACAAGATGGTGGTACTTCTCTACAAGAGTCACCTCTTCCGCCACTTAAACCATCCCAACTGGTTAAGCACCCGCATTATCGAAACTTTGTAGTTTGCCAACGTCCGATCGTGTCAAGCAACCACCGAGGGACCTTCGTCAATTACCGACGTCGGGCCGCTTTAAGAAACCAATATCGGACTTGAATAGTTTACCGATGTCGGGCCAAGACCAGCTTGCCTACGTTAGACCGACCAAATTAAGCAGTTATGGGCGGATGGTCGGTACGATGTGTAATCGTACGGCGACGGTATACCGATGTCAGCAAAAATTAAAATTTACCATTGGTCCGACGGCGGGCTACAGTCTAACGCTGCGTCGGCAAACATACTTTGGGTCTACATCGCAAAGCGGACAAAAAATACTGCTGGTCCGATGTAGTAAATCGAAGTCGTGCCGATGACGGCAAATTCGGTAATTGACATCGGACCGACGAAGGCCCGAGGGAACCGTGTTTGGGGGGTATAAAACACTTATTTTGTAAAATTACGCCAAAAACTCTGGTAAAATCGATGAGTGGTAGTGGTAGTGGTTGTTAAACACTACCACAGTGGCTGTCAAAGTTGTCAAAATAGTCCTAATTTAAGTAATTTTTTGGCGTGAGAAGATTTTAAAACCATTTCGAAGTCATTCAAGAAATGTCATTTTGGCGTTGAATTTGTGACGTCACGGTTCAACACATTTCAAAGGATTTCAAAACCGCTCCTCGAACTGTTGTTATTTGTCAAAATACGCGGCTATAGTGTCGGTTTATGGAACACCGGCTGTTTTTTTTTTGTTTTTTTCAATAATAAAATGATGGAGTCTGATTTGGTAATGTGCCAAATTCAATCGGGATAATTCCAACTAGAGGTAGATTCGGACACTGCCAGGCAGATTTCGTCAGGTAAGTTATTTAAAGGTGGGTTTATGTAAATATTTTACAGCGATAAGTTAGGTTAGGTTTTGTAAAACTGTCACTGGGAAGCAAAAACCGATGACGTTGTGCTTGAACCGGTGACGTCACATTTCGAAATTACGCAAGCAGCATGTTCTACGCCAAAAAACGACTTTAATCTGCTTCGAGATTTCGAACGGTTTTTACAGGTACTTTAAAGTGAAGAAAGTCAATTCTTTGAGCTTCGTAAGGAACCGGTACACCCAAAGTTGAAATTTATCAAAATAAAAAATAATGGAGTTTATTTTGCATTTGGTTGGCTCTCCTTTTAGGAAGAGATTCCGTTTTGTATTCTAATAAAGCAGGAAACTACAACGTTTTAAATGGAACCTTTGGGGTAAAAGTCTGAACTTGCGAGATTTTACCCCCATATTCTTATTACGATTAAAGCTGGAAATTTTTCACCTAATTTATGCCCTTAATTTAAATTTTGGAGCAAAAATCTGTTTTCGTATTTTTAAGCATTATTTTTGGTCAAAAAACTTAAGTTTATTAGCAAAGACTTTCAAGAATGTTACAGTTAGTTTATAAAGTTAAAAACTATTTTTATAATTAGTTTTGGTTTTTTCTACGAGAGTGCGGAAAATCGCATTTTATGTTCTTGCATGTCTTAATTCATCTGAGCGTGTATTGACTATAACATGCGAGTTAGTGTACTATACTTTATCTACGACCAATGACAATGTTATTATAAATATCAAGTACTAAGTACTAAGTACATAATTTGTATTATTTATGCAACATTACCGTTTCTTTGAAATATTTAAGATTTTTTTTTTAATTTTGAGAATCTTTGAAAATTTTGTGTTTGAAAGTTTTCAAAATTTATATATTTAATAAATATTTATTTTGTTAAAAATGTAGAAAATTAATTTACATTTTTGCGTCAATCAATGAAAGAAAGTTTCATCGCTTACAGTCGTGTTAGGATGACCGTTAAACTAGTATTCTGGGTTGGTTGTAAGTAAAAGTCATTATACCGTTGCAGCAAACGCCAGCATCTCTACAACTGCCGCCGCCGCCGTTGGCCAACCATCAGCTAGCTTCCGCTATAAATTTAAGTAGCGCCAACAATTGCACTTTTACTATTAACTATAATATAAATAATAAGTGAATGTAGATGAAACTTAAATAAATCAAAGAAAAACAATTGTTCCTAACATGTGCGTGCAAAAACCTTTTTTTTGTACTTAACTACTTGACAGAACTTCACTCACCTGCATGCGCGTCGTTTCGTTAACGGCACGGTGTGCGGAAAACCGATTTTCCGCATTTGTTACAAAAATATAGCTATTTCTTTTATGTTTAACCCAAACATTCGGAATTTTGGACTTTTTCTCCATGCCAATGGAGCAATATGTTGCTTTTTTATTATACAGGGTGGATTCTTGAAACGGAACGGTGCTTCTAGCGGGTCAGAATTTGGTTGAATAAAAAAATCCAAAAACGCGTCAACTGAGATTTTTAATTTCCTTTAATCGTGCCATCTTAGATTTGGTCTATGTCATTTAGTTTACGAGGTATGGCAAATTTTTTTTCCCCTTTATATTTGGCAATTTTTGAAATCATCAAAAATTCTCTTTTTAGCAATTGTATTATCACAAGTTAACAAGCACATACCACAATTTTTTAGTTTCATTTCACAGTGTTATAGAAATCCTTCATTTTTATCATTTGGAGAAAAAACCATTTTATCACAAAGAGGAGGCCAGCAAGGTGATCCTTTAGGTCCACCACTATTCTGCTTATCTTTACATTCTATAATTTCAAAATTAAAATCTGATATCAATTTATGGTATCTTGATGACGGAACTTTAGCCGGGTATCCTTGTAGCGTACTCAAAGATTTTGAATTTTTGGGAAAAGAATGTTTGAGTATTGGCTTCAAAATTAATTTAGCAAAGTGTGAATTTTCACATCTAAGTAAAGAACACAATTTAAATCTTACCCTTTTAGGAGTACCTTTCTTTGAAAAGGAAATTGGCAAAAATTTTTTTACAAAATTTTCCGACAAACTTTTATCTCTAAATTCTCATACTGCCTATTATTTATTAAAACAATCATTTTCGATTCCAAGAATCACTTATTTACTTCGGACAGCGCCATGTTGGAGGATGCTGGAATGTTTAGAAAAATTTGACGATCTACTGAAATTAAGTTTAGAAAATATTATAAACTATAAAATTGATTCGAATGATTGGTCACTGTGCATTCTTCCAATTAAATTAGGTGGTTTAGGAATCAGAAATAGCTCATCTCTTTGCTACTTAGCCTTTCTTGGTTCTTTGAATGATTCATCATATCTTTTTCCACAAATTCTTGCTGAGGAAATTATTTTGAATCCAGACTTTGCTTTGATCGAAGCATCAAATAAATATCAAAATTTAACAGGCATTTCGGATACTTCTAATTTAAAATCACAAAGAGATTTCGATACTGCAATGTGTGATATAGTTTTTCAGCAAATTTTTTTATCTTCAAAATCTCAACTTGATCAAGCACGTCTTCTAGCTCTTAATGAGCCCGAGAGTAATGCGTGGCTTAGTGCTTATTCTTCTTTAGGAAATTTATTGGATGACTCGTCTTTTCGTATTTCTGTCGCTCTTCGTCTTGGTCTTCCTGTTTGCCAGTCACAGACCTGCACTTGTGGCGAAATAGTGAGTAAATTGGGTCTTCATGGCCTTAGCTGCAAAAAAATTGCAGGACGATGGGCTCGTCACAGTTTGATCAACGACATTATAAAGAGGTATCTGGTTTCAGCCGGATTTCCAGCGAAACTAGAACCCTCCGGTATTTGTAGGAGTGACGGAAAACGGGCGGACGGGATCACTTTGATTCCTTGGAAGGGGGGAAAAACTTTAGTTTGGGATGCCACCTGCAGAGACACGCTTTGCAGCTCCTATCTAAGTAAAACTTCTCATAAGTCAGGAGAAGCGGCTAAGATAGGAGAAATACAAAAAAGGACAAAATATAAAGAGCTAGAAGACAGAGGATTTTTGTTTTACACTTTTGCAGTGGAAACCCTAGGTTCATAGGGTGATGAAGCTAAAAAATTAATTTCCAAAATAGCAAAAAAAATTGAAACAAAAAATGCTAGAAGTTTCATCACCCAGCGAATCAGTATCGCCATTCAAAGGGGGGGGGACCTTACCCAAAGAACAAGGATTGGAAGAAGTTTTTTATTTATAGTTTTTTTTTATGACTAACTTAAATTTTGATTTTTTTTTTATTTTTAAACCAATTTTTACACTTTTATAGCTATATATTTAAGATTATAAAAAAAACAAAAAAAAAATACGAGACTCAAGATATATTTATCTAAATCTGTATGGAAAACTTCGATATTCATTCAAATATCCCCCGTAAACCAGGCATAGACAACAATTCCATGCAAGTTTAAATGCCTCTATCTTGGAAACCATAAGAGATAGAGTATTAGTGTGTGGTATTGTCAAAAAGATATTTTTTTTTAAATTAAAAAACGTCAAATTATACAGGGTGTCCTATTTAAACAGAAAAATATTTTTTTGCCATACCTCGAAAACAAAAGGACATAAAAAAATCCAAGATAGCACGATTAAAGAAAATTAAAACTCTCAGTTGACGTGTTTTTGGATTTTTTTATAAAATCAAATTCTAACCCACTAGAAGCACCGTTCCGTTTAAGGAATCCACCCTGTATATATTATTATATAGCTTGCGTAAAATCTTTTTACGCGCCCTGTTTTTTTGCTAAAAATGTTACTTTTTGGACTAACTATAGATTTTTTCTTTTCAAAAATGTATTAGAATCGTGCACGCGTGGTAGCACATTTACATAAATTTCAAGCCAAATTTACCCAATCAGGTTTTGCAAGTTGATAGGTTTTTTATTAAAATATTCATTTTAAATAAAACTAACAATTTCAGTATTTATTTTAACGTACAATATGGAAATTAAAAGAAAATTCTATTAGAGAGCCTGCAAATCAGTTCAAAATTGAAAAAATGATAATTATACAGCTATTGGGCCGCGCAACCTGCATAAAAAACTTTTTAGTTTTTCATATTATTTTCTCATTCGGTCTCACATGCACTTTTTAGGTAAATAAATATTATTTATTCAAATCGTGCAATTTATGCACTCAGGTCCCTAAAATTATTTCATTTTGTGTTTGATCATACCGCAACCAAATCCAATAATATATTTGTTTTATGTTGGAAATAATTGTTGCCGATACAGGTTGGTTTACGACGAATGGAACATCTAAGCCCAATCCATATCTTTTAATAAAATTTACCTTTTTAACGGATAAACATGGTGATTTATCAAAATATGTCAAAAACTAAGCAACCAAAAATTATAAAATTTTGCATGCTACTTATACTCCCGAAGATCAATAAACATGTTTCTAAAAATTTGGAATTTTCGGGTCCGGAGTTTTTTTTTTTCATTTTTAAATGGCACTTGAGCACAACACCCTGTAACTTACAATGAATAAAAAAGCCTAGAGTACTAATCACTAAAGAAAAAAAAATTAACGCGCAACTTTTTGTTTTTGCTATATTTTTTTTAAATGTGTAAATTTGCCCGGAGCCTTTCCGTAAAATAGATTTAACATCATCATTTTAAATACAAATCATGAAATTGACACAAAAATTATAAAAATGCCGTAAAAAGGGGTCATTTCAATAAAGTTTAAGGACACAAAGCAAAAACCAAATCCAGGTCCGGATTTATAAGTATATTTAATTGTGATCTTTCGCTACATAACTTTACAGCTTCATTTACACACAAATCTCCATATTGTAACGCGAATTATCAAAAACGCTTTATCTTTGTAAAGTTTAAGTATCTTTTTGAAAAAAAAAGGGAGCCGATTCCAAAAGAATGCCCTGCAGATTATCTGCTAAATTGCACCTCAGATTGACGAATACATTGACCTGGTAAGGGCATTTTAAAAAGTAACAGATTAAAAAAAATCAGATTTCCAAAAAAAAAATTATTAATTTTAAATTAAAAAAAAGGAAATAGAATGATAAAAAGGAAAGTACGGATCTGCTTCAAGAACAATTTTTATTCTTATTTCTTACATTAGAGCTTTTCCGCGGCAGTTCGGAACTCGATCGGGATTTACAACGCTTGCGCGTTTCTGTTTTCGCATTCCATGGCACAGGATTTTAAATTCGGTGTTCCGTCCCGAATCCTAGAACGGTTTTCTGACGTTCAAATTAGTTCTTGCTAAGAGCACGTATTTCGTATGATTTGGGGGGAGAACAAAAAAAAAGAAAAAACAATGTGGCAATTTATATAAAAATGCATCCAAACTTTACTTAAATACGTGATGTGTGTATGTCTGCGGTGATGCTGATTTTTTTTTGGTTTTTATAAAAAAAATACTTAAACTTTATATAAGTTTATTATTTTACGGCAATTTTACATATTTTTTAAAAAGCAATTTTTTTATAGCAAAAACAAAAACTTGCGCGGCCATTTTTTTTTCGTTAGTAATTAATGCTAATCCTAGTCTTTTTGGAGAAAATAAGAAAATATATTCATTGTAAGTTACAGGGTATTGTATTTACGTGAGATTTAAAAATGAGAAAAACGTCCGGACCTGAAAATTCCAAATTTATAAAAATATGTTTATTGATCTTCGGGAGTGTAAGTAGCATGCAAAATTTGTTATAGTTTTATAGTTTTTGGGATATGGGCCAACGTAAACGTAACCAAAAAAACATGCGGAAAAAAATTAAAAAAAAACCTGTTTTCAAAGAGTTTAATTACTTATGCAGAAATTTTAAATTTTTAAAGAGTTTTTCTTGCTCTATTTGTTTTAAATATAGAATTTAAACGGTGACACACATAACGAGCGCTATGAGAAACTCGAGTAAAAAAAGGACAGTTTAGCCGCGAGTTGTAAAATCACCACCATAAAAAAACAGGAAAATACTTTTTTTATACCTTCACCCAAAACATGATTTTAGTAACTGTCTGCAGATAACTAAAGCATGACTTTTCTGGTTACCGATGCAAAAAAACCTTGTTTTTTTGATCACGGGTACAAAAAAAGATTGCTCTCCATTTTGTACCCAAAATTAAAGAGAAATAGCGGAAAATAGTAATATTGAAAAAATCGAAATATTCTTGCCTAAAAATTAAGTAATTTCCGCCAGTTTTCACCAAGTATTTGTGAAAAAATCATTTAAAAACATCGTCAAAATATCAAACTGTCAAAGATTAAAATGTCGCAACAATGAACGTCATGGAAACCATTGTTATTTCATTTACCAGCCGCCTTGATTTATAGTGTAAAGATGGTGTGATGCGAGAAGTGCTCTTCGTTCGAGATTTTTAAAAGCATGTTCCTGTTTTTCTTGGATTTTTTGATAAAAGTATTAAAAAAATTGTGTTAGCTACTCGCGGTTAAACTGTGTTTTTTTACTAGCGTTATTTAAAGCAACGCTTGTAAGAAAAAGCGGTATTTTAGCCACTAGTTGTGAAACACACAACATCTACTGACAGCAAGTATGTGCCGTGTGCAAAAAAGTTTCTTTGCGTCGGTAACCAAAAAAGCGACGGTTTGGTTATTTTATTATGTTTTTGATGAAAGTATCAAAAATATTTATTAAAGTGAGCGCCTATAAAAAAAAACCATGACGTGTTACATCGAACAACTAAAAAAAATTAAAGATTGAATTTTATGTTTCAAATATCCAAATAAACTCTTTTTTTCACAAACAGTCACTTTTGTTTTCCTCAAAATATTTTACAAATTAATTGTTTTGTTCACAAAATAAACAGCTGTTTGTATGCCGCTCACGTCTAAAATGTTATTTCTACTTACCGGTCCTAAATTGACGAAGCCGTGACGTTTTGCGATACTGTGCGCCTCATCAGGGTGCACGTTCTTCTTAAATTTGACCAAAAAAGAGTTACTAAACAAATCTGCTGAACAAATTGCGATAACTGTTGCTAGAAGAATCAACTGCCTCGAGAAAAGAGGCATCGTCAGGAGCGCACGATTTAAATGACGCGACTAACTAGATCCTCGTCTGAATGCTTAAAATCACACTTTCCGATTTCATCTCTAACTGATCTAATAATCTAGCTATCCCTTTCTATATTTCGGCTTTAAAACGAAGAGAGGCACAACTCGAATCGATATTGTCATCAAACGTTAATATCGGGTGCTCGATGTTTTTTCCATAGCCTACTCCGTCTAACTCAAAGTTCTCCTTACTCCATGAAATTTCAGGACAGCAGACAAGGATAGAAAACCTGGAAAGGACTAAAGGATAAAGATAGGAGCAAGGTAGTCGAGGATTTGTCAGCGCAACTCTGACGTCATAGCTATCGATTTTAAAGTTGGTTGTGTTGTTGGCAGTCGAGGTTTTTAGCACAGACTACCTTATACTCTGTGTCTTTAGGGTAAAGCCCGCGGACCTAGACAACAACTGTTTCAAAATTTACAGAACTATTTTTTTGTCCGCTTTTTAGATAGTTTTCGAACGTTTTTTAAAGATTTCATCTTTGAACAAATTGAAAGAATATAATGAGATGGAAAATGCCAGTAAAAAGAAGTTTCTGATGCTTAAGAATGAAGAATATTATAGGTATTAAAAAATAATTACAAAGAGTTGATATAGCCATCAGCTAAAACTTGCGTAACCAAAACTCGTGTGAAACAAAAGTAGTTTTTTATACCTTAATCAAAAGTACGATTTTACTCACTGTTCGCAAATAACAAAACCATGGTTACTGGCTGCAAAACATTATTTTATCGTTCAAGGGTGCTAAAGTAGTAGTTTTAACAACTAGTGGCTAAAATAGTGCTTTTTTTACAAGCGTTGGTTTAAATAACGAGCGCAGCGAGGTATTTAAAAACGCGAGTAAAAAAAAACACAGTTTATCAGAAAATCCAAGAAAAACAGGAAAATACTTTTAAAAATCTCGAACGAAGAGCACTTCTCGCAACACACCATTTTTACACTATAAATCAAGGCTGCTGGTAAATGAAATAACAATGGTGGTTTCCATGGCGATGTGCCGTTTTATTCGGTGACGTTCGTTGTTGCGAAATTTTAATCGTTGACAGTTTGATATTTTGACGATGTTTTTAAATGATTTTTTCGTAAACACTTGGTGAAAACTGGCGGAAATGGCTTAATTTTGAAGCAAGAATAATGAGATTTTTTCAATATTACCATTTTCCGCTATTTCTCTTTAATTTTAGGTAAAAAACGGACCGAAATCTTTTTTTGCACCCGTGATCAAAAAAAAAGTTTTTTTTGCATCGCTGACCAAAAAAGCCATGCTCTAGTTATCTGCAGACATATAATAAAATCATGTTTTTGATGAAGATATTAAAAAAATTATTTTTAGTATATTTTTGAATACAAATAGTGGCGGTGCCAGAAATCGTTTCGGGGAGAGGTTCTTCACTCAATAAAAATCACCTACCTACAAATTTTTAAACATTAGGTTAAGTATTGATTTTTACTGATAGGGTTGGGAGGGTTGAGCTCTTAAACTGAAGGGAGGGGGGCGGTTTAATAGTCTCAATTGCAGATTTTTTTCAAAATTAAGCCTTAAATGCGCCGCGGGCCTTTAAAATATTGTTGACGAAAAAATTGCTTAAAACTGAGGCAAAATTTTAACAATTAATAATGTTATGATGCCACAGGCGAAAATTTGGGCACAAAACAAAAGATTGTTTCAAAATTTTGGTCTTTTACGTTTTTTTGTAAAATAATGTTAAAAAAGTAGGGCTGGGTTACGGTCCTATATATACAGTGACGGTCGCAGCTTTCCCAAAAGGAGGGGGGGGGGGGCGTGAGGGCAAAATTTTATAAAAGGGAAGAAAAAGTTTTATGCAAAAGTTCTAAAATAAAAAACCGGCGATTTTAAATAAATAAAAAGAAAGGTTCGTGGCATATCGGACACATAAGATCTAATTGATAGTCCAGAAACTTACAGGCCTGTTTCATCCTTGTTAGGAATCATCAGGGTAACTTAGGACTGTACCTGGCGTATGAAGCATAACATAAGCAACCACACCCAGTGAATTAAAACAACTTTCGTTGTCAAACAACGCGGGATGCTGGATGGCTATATGCAGCGCGCCGCCTGTCGGAATAAAGCTAAAAGCAGCAACTCCACCCCCAATTGGAGTTTATACTAAGTCGCCTTATATTAAGGCTCAGAAAAAATCACTCCGGAGGAGGCTTGTTCACAAAACAAAGCCAGGTATAATTTAAAAAACGGAATTTGTTGTCCGCGAAAAATAAATAAAAAGAAAGGTTTGTGGCACATCGGATACATATTTTGCTTTTCAATTCATTACGACCAGGCCTCCAAGATCTAATGGATAGTCCAGAAACCCACAGGCCTGTTTCATTCTTGTTAGAAATCATCAGGGTAACATAGGACTATACCTGGCGTATAAAGCATAACATAAGCAACCACACCCAGTGAATTTAAACAGCTTTCATCGTCAAACAACGCGGGATGTTGGATAGCTTTATGCAGCGCGCTGCATGTCGGAATAAAGCGAAAAGCAAAACTAATTTAAACGCAAGAAATGTTATGTAAAAAAAATTGGATTTAAGGTGCATTTCATCATCTGTTCTTTTGCGAATTTGAGACTTCTGTATTTTTTAAGGGATTTTGATCCTCCACTAGAATTAAGTATAATTAAATCAAGCTTTCAAGAAATGTACCGTTTTAAAAATCTATTTGCCGTTTTTACGCTAGCTGCTCTTAAACATAGTACTTTTTGAAAAACTTTCAAATTTACAAAATTATCGTAAAAATCGTTATAAAAATGTTATTTTACTAGGACCTAAATTCATAGATATCTTAATTTTATTGTAAATTTATAGTTAACTTTTATTTTCACACGCGGTGCAAAAAAGCTTAATTTCTATTATATAGTAGGGGAGCTGACTACAAAGAAGTAAGTACCTATTGGATATAATTTTTTTTATCAGTATTACGTAATACCTCATAATGATAAAACTATGTAGATAATTGAACTTGGGATGATGTGAAGGACTGTTGTCCATAGGTGTACTGGGAGGGTTTGAGTTAATAAAGGAAACTATAAAATAAAAACAGACTAAACTGATATATCTGCTAACTGCGTCTTTTGGATGGCTCGCAAGCACAACGGTTTTCTGTTTTGCCACTATTTTGCATATACCTAAATAGTTTAAAAAAATCTATTTGCAGTTAATGTAATATTAGGTGGTTGTAACAATTGCCTTATATTTTATACATACAAGAAATTTTTAAAATACCTAAATGTACTTTTAGTATGTAATTGTAGATAGGTACTTTTTAAAGTAAAACCAGATGTACGTAAAGTAGTAAAGTACACAGATGGATAGAAAATAAAATCTTTTTAAAAAATGGAGTGAAGCACCTGTCTCCTAGGTAACCTAACCATAGACAGACATTACATAAGGAAAATGGCTGTTTATACAAGAAATAACATGACATAAGATAGTATGTATCAGGAGTGAGCCCCGACAGCCTACCATATGTAAATATGTTTAGCTTATATTTTTTGCACAATTTGTTCTTTTAAAACAGTAAAAAAACATAAAAACCATCCAAACACTACCAAAAAGGCGGGGTTATGGTGAAAGATCGTCAAAATGGCGTCGTGGTCACAATGACATAAAAGATAAAAGTTGGGCATCTTTTTATGTCTCATGATAAGTTATATATCATGTTATTTTTCTGTGTAAAGACCAGGGTTTTTCATATAAGCTCAACTCTTATTTCATTTTATGTTATGTCTTATTTTATGCTTGTTTTCTGTATAACCTCAGCTTAATACTCCGGCGTATGTATGGCTACTTAAGCTTAGGGGGGGGGGTTAGCTTAAGTAGCCAGTAACAACGAAATTCATGGATTAATTAACAACGAGTGCGACTTTGGCGTAAACAAGTGCGGAAATTCTGCAAGAAATTAACTAATGATTTCTAAAAAAAAAAAATATTATCTCGAAAGATATTTTTTTGTTATGCATTGATACATGCCCTAACTTTTAAGAGAAAATTTTATAGTTTTCTTTTGATGAAATATTCGAGAGTATTATAATAATTCATTTTCAATTTCAAGTTTAAATAGAGTAATATTCTTTTAAGGTATACCAAAAATGGAGAGTGGCAGAGTTGACTTATTTGGAAAGAAATATACCGTTATAGAATGTGGTGGAGGAGGAAACTGCCTGTTCAACTCCTTAAGCGTTGCCCTTTTTAGCAATAGTAACTCGAATCAAGTCGTTAGAGAACAAATTAAATAAAATTAAATTTTTATTATGAGTGGTTAGCACCCATACTAATTATTTTTTTAAAATCATAAATATCTTACTTATAGTAATTATTTCATACATAATAAGTTGCATCTAGGAGTTTATTTGAGATAATAATATATTTTTAATGCAGTCTGCCAATTCTTCAAAAATAGCTATGTTTGGAAGCACCCGGCGTCAAAACTGCAAACTGATTTTTGTAAATTCGACCAATTTTTAAAAGCTTGTTGCTTGAAAAACATAATTCCAGTGAAGGATCAAAATAACCCAAAAAATATGGTAATCTCAAGGACATAAACGAAAAGATGCGAAAATTGACTAATTCAGAGTTTTTAGCGTTTGGAGCTTAATTATAAACTCCCTGGCTATTTTTGATAATTTCAACAAATATTTTTTTATTTTCTATTTAATTCTAAAGAAATATTATAAAAAATATAAAACAAATCGTTTAAAAGTAACGGATGGTAAAACAATGTTTCTATTTTAAACGAAAATACCATATTTTATCAAAAAAGCCGACTCTACCAAATTCAATACCTTTGTACAACATAACCTGCAAAGTAATTGTTTATATCTTAACAAATTATCGTAGATACACTTAAAATGAACCTTATTTTCTAGAAGAAACCAAAATCACCGTTAAACAAATTAACCAAAATTAAAGAAAACACAAATTTGTTTATTTCAACAAGTATCATTTTAATTACTTTTTTCTACAAAGACTTATTTTTTTACAGTGTGATACCTCATTATAAAGAGACACTCATCGCCTACCTAAAAGTGAAATAAAATATTTTGTAGCTATTATGGTTATTTTAATATTTTACAAAAACTAAATAAAAGTCACGACACATTCTAAAGCGTCGCGACGCAGACCACAATGCGACGCCGAAAAAAAATAGCTTTTTGTTAATAGCTTCTTAGGTTTATTGAATATACCAGTTTATATCAAAATCACCGCAACTTTGGAAATTCTGCCCAACTAATTAAGTTAATAGTGTGAGAGACAAGAATACTGTTGATAAAAAAATGCTTAAAATTAAACTAAAATCTTAACAACTAATGACGTCATATCGCCGCAGGCAAAATTTTGAAATTTAAGAAATTACACCAAATTATACGTCACAAACCGGGGTAAAGGGTCAAATACACACAAAATATTTTATTTCCCTTTTAGGCAGGCGATGAGTGTCCCTTTATAATGAGGTATTACACTGTAAAAAATAAGTCTTTGTAGAAAAAAGTAATTAAAATGATACTTGTTGAAATAAACAAATTTGTGTTTTCCTTAATTTTGGTTAATTTCAATAAACCTAAGACGTGACGCCCTTACGTGATTAATTTAATTTTTTGTAGATATGGTTGGACCCTTTGGGGGGCGGGGGTTAACGCCAAACTTCTCCTTCTTCTCTCTCTAAATATTTTTCATTTCAGAGAAAAAATGTTTTTGGCAGTACTTGGCTACTTGAATGCCTAAAAAACAGTGAAAACTTGAAAAATTCGATTGATTTATTCTAGAAATCTAAAGTTTACATAGAAAGCTTTAACATGTGAGCAAAATCATGGCATAGGCATCAGAGCAACAACAACAGTAAAAATTGCTTAAACAAAAACGTTACCCCCTAAATTACCATCATACCAATGGTTACTAAATGATTTTAGTAACGATTGATCATGGCTTTACCATTAAGAACTTTCATGAGATCCTTGAGACTTACCGATAAAATGACGTTTTCCAATCTTCCTCGTTTCGTTTATCCGGGTTTTTACACAAAAGGCAAAGGCGTACCATTATGTTGTCAATATATAGTTTTCTTTTTGAAATAAAATTATTAAACTTTAAAAATTTGTACAGCTCACTAAAACAAAAACTCCAAAATACGCACAAACCGCACAAAATACATTGAACAACGTCGCCCAAATGAAATACCACCAGTCAAATGTCAAGTTTAATTGAATTGCGGTCACTGTTGTCACAGATCAGCTTTTGTGATGGAAGGTCGCTCTGTTTACATTCACAATGCAAGCGTCTGAGAGAGATAGATAGTACTCGAGATAATATGAGATCTCGGAATTATGAAAATAATTGAACAACTTTTTTGTCCCTTCCTATCTCACAAGGCTGCATTTTCCGGCTTTGTTTAGTTGTTTCATGAAAATACGTGATAAAATTATGTTTTGTATATTTGGTGGTCAATTATTTTATTAGTAGTTCCTTCTCTAAGCCTCTGCCTTATGGAACTCAATGGTTTTTTTCATACCTTCATCAAAAACATGATTTTACCGACTGTCTGCAGATAACTAGCATGGCTTTTCTGGTTACCGATGCAATTTTTTTTTTTATTTTTTCTTTGTTGATCACGGATGCAAAAAATATTTCTGTCCTTTTTTTACCCAAAATTAAGAAGAATTAGGAAAATAGTAATATTGAAAAAATCTAATTATTCTTGCCTTATAATTTAACCAAGTATTTACGAAAAAATCATCGTCAAAATATCAAACTGTCAAAGATTAAAATGTCGCCACAATGAAAGTCACCGAGTAAAAAGGCACATCGCTATGGAAACCATTGTCGCGCTCGTTATTTAAACCAACGCTTGTAAAAAAAGCACTATTTTAGCCCCTAGTTGTGAAAACTACTGTTAGCCGCGAGTTATAAACATTTTTTTTATCGAAAAATGTAAAAAAACAAGGAAAAAACTTACAAAAAACTTTTATACTATAAATCAAAGGCGACGATGGGTGACACAACATTGATTTCTATGGTGACTTTATATTTTTGACCATTTTAATTTTTGACAGTTTGTTATTTTCTTGTATTTTTGAAATAATTTTTTTATGAAGAATAAAGAGATTTTTCTTAATATTACTATTTTACGCTATTTTTTTAAAATTTGAGTAAAAAATAGGAGATAATTGTTCTTCGCACTGGTAAAAGAAAGTTTTTTCGTTATTTGTGGACAGTTATAATCTTGATCCAATCATTTCAGTATTAGTATATTAGGGGTTCTGGGTTCAAATACGGACTCTGCAGAACAAAACTTTTTTTTTACTTAATTTATATTCCTATATATGCATAGGTAAACTAGTAGGAGTTTTGCTAAATCAGCCATTCCATGCCAACGGCGGTTACGTTTTGCACAGTTTCCTTACAAGTAAATTTAAATATAGGTAGCAACGTGTACCATTTAACTGAATTTGGCCATTAATAATAAAACTGCATCAAATAGTTAACCAAATAAAAATGTTACATTAAATTTATTCTGTCATTGTTAACTAACAGTTCTGGAGCCGTATTCTTGAACTTCTAGGAATTGAACTGCTCCCGGGAACGGTCCTGGGATTTCAAAATCACATTTACTCCCGTCTCGGTATTCTTGAAAGCTCGGGAATGCGTAAATGGGAATTTGTAAGAAATGAATTATTTTACTCTTTTACCGTTAATTTTTCACTTCTTTTTATCCTTCTTTCGCGAAAACAAATGTACAATGAACAAAATTTAGTTTAATTGAAGTAAAAATTGGCGTTCTCCTGCCTAAGAGGTGGAAAACGCAGACTCCCGGGAGTATTCCCATTTACATTCACGTTTTCAAGAATACGCAGTTTGCCTTTTCCCACTCCCGTTCTCTTCCCGGAGATTCAAGAATAAGCGTCCTGTTAGGAGCATTGTGAATTTGCACAACGGAGCGGGTCGCATAATTTATCAAAAAGTACTTTACAAAAAAGGTAAATTATAAAAAAGTGCAGATGCATAAGAGTACTACGTAAAAACAATAAATACGAAAAACTATACTATCACAAAAACCAAATAGATCGTAACGGACTGGCCTAAAACGTTACAAGGGCAAAAGTGTACAAAAGCAAAATAGTATAACATATTCCCGCTAGATGGCGACACAGTACACAGCCGGCCGAAAACAGCTAGACAGCCAAACCTGTCTAATATATTGCCGTTAGATGGCCGTACATAGCCGAAAATAAGAAATGCCATTGGCTATAGAGGTCAGGCGTTCGACCAATATGCATCGTCCCTGTCGTTTTGTTTTTTCGAATTCCATCGAAATGAGCCAATAAAACTAGAAAATTGCATTGGTGTTAGCAAGCTAAGAATTCCCTCATTGTTTTAAGGTTCTTTAATTGTCTTAAAATAGCATACGAGAAAATTCAAAAAAAGTGTTTAGGTTAGCACACCTGTTTGCTTGCTTTCTTGCTTAATTGTAAATCCGGCTTAGCAAATCAAACGATGTCCATCACACTGCAGCGCCATCTAGCGGCAATATGTTACACTATTTTAGGTTTGTACGGATTTATCCTTGTAACCTTTTAGTATTGTAAAGTTTTAGGCCAGTACGTTCTGACCAATTACTGTTTGGCCCTTGTAGGAGTAACGTTTGGCCCCTACACATTTTAAAAATTTTGCTCAGTACTGATTTGTTATTGTAAATTTTAGGGAAGTACCTTTTTACATTGTATTGTTTCGCTAAATTACAGGCATTCAACGGAGCTAGCGCTTTTTGTATTTTTCCTATTTGTACCAAATCTTTGTAGTGTATTTATTGCGATGTGATCTGAAATAGCAAGGAATAAAAATTCTTGATTTGAATTTAACATAATGCAGCCCATATAGTAAAATAATAAACTAAATAGTGCACAGCGGAGGTTACACAACGAAGGTTACAACATTTGTTTAAAATGTTACACATTTGGCAGCACAATTAATTGTTTCTTAGGGTTTTTTTACTGTCAATCTTAATTTTTTTGTTATGTTGGCCAAAGATGCAAATTAAAAGGAGTTTTATGAGTGAAATAATTAAGAAGCGGGGATGGTTTGTGGATAATATATAAATTTGACGCTTGACGAGTTTTTATTTGAACTAAATTAAATAAACCGATTTTACTTGCGGCTGACATATTCATAAATTGGCTGAAATGCATCTCTAGTATTTCGCTTTCATCAGTTACTTATCTATGGAAAAAATAAATTCAATAAAATAGTCAAGTAAAGCAAAATTTCATGTTGGTGAGGACCCGATCTGAGTTGATTTGGCACACTGATGATTATTATCTACTAGTTTGCTTAACACCGAAATCGATTATGGAGTCATGTTACAAAGCAACAATTTTACTGTGCTGTTTGATAGATGATTATTTCCCCTCGCAGATATTAACGTAATTATTATTACTACAGTAAAATTGTCATCTGAAGTCGAAAAAAATCCGGGGAGGGTGAGTTTTCGTTATGTTCTTTCAGGGGGTCTGAAAGTAAACCTCCCAAGTTTGTGTTTCCCCCACTCTTCGGGAACCATCCGCCGTTTTGAAAAATCTTTGTAACCTTTCTCCATTTCTATTGGTTAGAGGCGAAAAAGTCTGACCACAAAAATATACGCCAAAAAATTTGTAACATTTTTGTCTCAGTGCTCAACTTTCTGTAGTTAGTTTCAAAAAGATAGAGGGCGGCAAAGTTACAAAAAATCAGTTTTAACGTAAACTTCCGGCTACATAAAATGCGTACAGCAGAAGTTAGCTGCAGGTCCGTTAAATTTAAGTTTTGCTAATTGCGTTACTTATTGTAACTGACTTTAACGATTTCGAATTACAGGTTAGATCTTTTGACATTGTAAACACAAAATAAAGAGACTAGCCACACTTTACTATAAGACTAATATACTAATGAATAAAACGATTTTTTTAAAATTATTCAACAATTTATTATAAAAACTTTTTCTTAAAGCTCATTATGGACGAAACAAGACCACAATTAAGCGAATAAGAAAAAAGTATCAAAAAGAAGGAAGTGTTTGGCGAAAAGAAGCAATAACTTAATCATAGTCAGCGCATCTTTACAGGATCGGTAAATTTGAGTAATCTAAGTCTTTGCAGATAACCTAAAATGTTCAAAATCAAATAGAAATTATTAAAAAAACTACGTAAATTTAAAAAAAAAATAAGAAAACGTTTCTTCAGTAGCGTGTCATTGCTCCGTCAGTGATAAATTTTGAAATAAATTTGGATTTGAAACAATTACTTCGTCGTACCCTCTGAGTATGAGCTCCATTAAGTGGTTGGAATTTCTGGAAAAAATATTCATTCGTGTTAACTTTTTTGCTATAAGGCCCCACCTTGGAGGCCCCACACATTTTCCATGGGATTGGCGTCAGAAGTTTTTTCCGGCCATGGCAGCAGCTCGATGTTGTTTTGATGGAACCAGCTGTAAATCTTCCATGTATTCTAAAAAGAGTCCTGTCGCAAATGGGCGGTCTTCAAGAAATTCGCTTAGTTGCTGATCCTGCTGAGACGTACTGACTTGGGTCAAGCCAAAGTCTTGCTTTCGTCGATCATTTCCTTCTTCTTGATACTCTCTTCTTATTCTTACAATTGTAGCCTTGTTTCGTTCATAATGGGCCGCTACTCTTTGAACCGACCAACCACCGTCTAATTTTGCCAAAATTTGGGCTTTTCCGAATTCGCTTAGTTAGGGCATTTTTAAATGTAAGCGTATGACAACAACAAAACCTGACGGTGACATTTCTTGTCCTATAATACACAATATAAAATCGGCGTACGCATTTTATGTGGCCGGAAGTGTATTTTGACCAACAAAAAGTGATTTTGTTTAAAAACTTTAAATAAGAAAGTTGTAGATCTCGGAGAAATCCTGTAGAAATATGTATATTATTTATAATTAATTAAACAATCTTAGGAACCGCTTTCTGGACATGCATGAAGTCGCGTCTTGTGGATTATACAGACCGCTTCATGCTACTGCGAACATAGGCCGGAAGAAGTCCAATTTGCCAGTGTACGTACATGCAGGGATACCGCACACCTATCAGTGGAGCAACCAACACTCAGGCTTGCGATCGCCTTTCGCCGCCGTTCGCAGCTTATGTTTAGTACGCCTCTAACCACGGTGCTATGTGGAGTGTAGTCAATGAAACCGGAATTTGGTCAATAAATACGCAAATTTTTATATTTTCTTGTTTTTGTCACTGATAAATTAAAACGTTTTATTTTCAACTGCTCAGATTTATCATTAACAACGTGTTACAATGAAAATAATAAGGAGAAACAAATAAAAGCAAGTTCTCAAAATAAAATAATTCTAAAAACCAAAAAGATTGTCCCAGTCAAAGAAAATTTAGAGCAAAGGTTCGAAAAGTCCTCCTTGCTCGGCTAGACAATATCCGAGCCCATTATAAAAACCCCTTCTAACGTTTCCAAGCATGTTAGGGGTGATAGTTTGAAAAGCTTCTTCAATTTTAATCCGACGTTCTTCTAAATTATTAGCCCTTTCATGCCCGTAAACTTTATTTTTGATATGACTCCACAGATAGAAACCATTAGGAGCTAGATCGGGTGATCGAGCTGGCCATAAAATAGTTCCCCGTGTACTTATAACTCGATTAGAAAATTCACTATCAAGATATTCCCAAACAAGGCCAATATTCTGAGTGGGACAACCATCTTGTTGAAACCATAATATGCTGCTGCAGTAGATCCAAGTATCTAGGACCATTCAAATTGCCGTAAATAAAAAATGGCCCAATTACGTGTTCCCCTACAATACCTCCCCAAACATTAAAAAAAAAATACAAATGCAAATTTTCCCTCGACCAATATCGAACGTGTGTTGGATTATGACGATTCAATAATGGAAAAGTGCTTCCATTTGTGAAAAGAATAGATCTCAGAAAAGTTTCAGCACAATTAGCCCTTTCCATCATTGTTTCGCAAAATTCCGTACGACAATAGTGGTGCGTTTTTGACGCTTTGTAAGAATGATAACCATTCTTTTTGAGAACACGTAAGACAGTGCCTGAAGACGTATCAACTGGTTCGGCAGTTTGGTGGCTAGTTAACTTTCGATTTTCCTCCACTGCAGCGCAGATCATCACACCTCGTACTTCCTGCTCGTCATTCAAAACAGTGGATTTTTTATGGTTTCTTGGCGCTACACAACCAAACTTTTCAAAATTCTGCACAAACCTATGAATCGTTGATAAAATAGGTTCTGGGCGATTTAATAAATAAGTCCCAATGGCCTGCCTTGATAGTACCATTTGAATATCTGTACTTATTTAAAAATGTATTATTTCACTTAAGAACTTCCCAATCTGTTTCTCGAGCAAGGCAGAAATAAAACAAAACAATAAAAACAAAATAAATTTCCAAAAGATAACACTGCAGCGTGCTTCGAATCCACCTCGGTCGTACAGCACGGAGAGAAAATTGGACTTGATTCCCCCTATGTTCGCAGTAGCCTGAAGCTCATTGTATATTATTAGTTATAGTACGAGCAGTACAAATGAGCTATCAAATTAAAGCTTCTGACGTACGCTATAAAAATGGCCCAGTCCGTTGGCATGAAAATTGCCGAAAGTATCTGACAGACTGACATTTAGTCGGGTACCGATAGTCGAGTCCTTTTGGGAAATGGGCCATCTATAGCTTACACAAACGCCATTAGAGGAGTTGTAGGGATAGGTAGAAGTATGACTAAATGCTAAAAGGGAGGGGAAAGGGATTGCAAAAATGTTATAAAGTGTTGCAGAGGGGGGAGGAGTCAAATTTAGAAAAATGGTTTTCTAAAATTAATGATAATAGAGTAAAATTGTCGTTTGAAGTCGAAAAAAAACCAGACAGGCTGAGTTTTTTGTATGTTCTTTAGGGCGTCTGATAGTAAAATTTCCAATTTTATGTTTCCTCTACTCCTTGGATACTATCCGCCATTTTGAAAAAACTTTGGAACCAATTTTCTCCATTTCTGTTGGTCGGAGGCAAAGAAGTTTAGAAACAAAAATCTTTGGCATAAAATTTGCAATAGTTTTTTGTTAAAAGTTCAACTCTCTGTAGTTAGTTTTTAAAAAGATAGAGGGCGTTGAGGTTACGAAAAATTAGTTTAACAACTAAATGTCAGTCTGTCAGATACTTTCGGTAATTTGCATCTGACAGACCGGGTCATTTGTGTAGCGCACGTCACAAGCTTTAATTTGATACCTCATTTTTACTGATTTTACTATAAATAATAATATACAGGGTTAATTCTTTAAACAGAACGGAAAGATGCGGCGGCATTTTTTTAAATTTAGATGACACTGACATGCAAAACATGACGTTGTCAGGAGTCTGTGAAATTGTCACTTATAGGAAGACAATGCCGTACTATAAAAATTTTAAAAATTAAACAGGCTGCTAACTTCTGCTGTACCAATTTTATGTGGAAGGAAGTGTACACAATACTTTTTGTTGTAATACCTTGGTCTATTTTTACAAACAATGTCACCCATCATTGTACTTTGGCCATATTTTTAAATTCATCGGTGGATTCACCGATGGCATCAAACGTGTTTCTAAAATATTTGGTGCCTATCGGGCCCGTTTCTAAAATTACCGATGGATTCATCAATCCACCGACCGATTGCAATCAGGTCCAACCGACTTTAGATTCGGTGGATCGGTTGTGATGGATTAACGTAACCTTATAAAAAGTGTTATTAAAAAAAAATGATAAAAAAGTCGCTCTTTCTAAAGACAGTTATTTGGAGCTGAGCTCGAACTAATTTTAATGAAATTTTATTGGGTAAAATGAGCATCTACATACTGTTAGAGATCTGCTAAATTTCTTGAGCCGTTAGATCAATGTGAAGTAACCTGCCATCGTGCTTTATGAGCACTACAAATCTTTGAGAGCTCATATTTATTTTAATGATTTTATTTATGAAGTATGCGGTAAGATGTAAGGAAAATTAAACCATCGCAAATGCATGCTCCTGTTCGTAGTGTTCCGTGAGCCGCAAGTGGTAAGAGCAGTAAGGGTTTGCTTTTGTTTATTTTCTTTGTGCCTTACCGCAATCCGTCTTAAGTCGTCGTTTACGAAAAAAATGCGAAAGCCAAAAATATATTAAGTTTATGTCAAATGTCATGTACACCGGGACGTTTCTTTATTCGGCGATTGATGGCCAATCTGACATTCATCGGTGATTCAGCCGATGCCACCGAACTCAAAAAAGCATTGATTTTAAAAACGTGCGGTTTTCTAAAACTGTCAAAGCAAGTCATTTCTGTATTTTATTCTGACAGCACAGTATAAAGTCAGTCACAAAATGAAATCCGGTGGTTAACCATTCAATTTAAAAAATGTTTATTTCATACTATATTGCTTTATGCCGATGGCATCAGAAATAGTTATATTGTATAAATTTTGTCATTACACTCTAATAAAAATTAATCCTTGTCGACGTATTTTTGACAGAAGTCTGCACCATGGTTATTTTTGTACTCAGATTGAACCCAGATTTTAAGATTTTAATAGTCGAGTAACAAGGTATAAATATTATTACTACCAGTAGCGTAGTAATTACAGAAAATCGCTGACCGACAGTGATTGTATCAAGCACCAATCAGATTGACATTTATTTATTGGGATTACTTTAAAATATATGTATTTGCAAGGTGGACTGGCAAGATATTAATACTGTTAATGTCAGTGCATGGCGCCAGATTATACGCTTACAGTTTTTAAATATGATCTGTCCATTTCAAATTTATCCGGCCCAATTTTTTGACACTGACAGTGTTATTTCCATTTAAATACATTGTGTAAATGTTAGCCGCCATATTGAAATTGATCCGGAGAATTCTGAGTAAACCATTTAAATACCTGTTTTGTTACGCAAAAAGTAGTGGACCAATTTTGAATTGGATTTTCACTGCTACTACGATTACTTGGGCTCATGTGTCGGACCAGGTGAAGCTGCGGGGTCTTCAGCAAGATTCAAATATAATAGACTTGATGTAAAACATTACCGTAGTTTCTGGTTAATGGATGGTAATCTCAGGGTTGTGGTAGTTTATAAAAATATTTCTTTAATTTAATATATTCAACAATAATGACAAATAATTTGCCAAAAAAGAACTTTTAGATCTTTTGATGTTTTAGTTACTAAGATATTATCTTTTAAATATGGTTAAAGGATCGATTCACCGTGTTTTTTTATGACGCAATTTGATCAAAATTCTGATGAGAGTGATTGCAATGATGAATAAATAACTCAAAGTAATGTCGTGTGTGTGTGTGGGGTGTGGTCTTTTTTGAATTTATACCTCCAAAAAGAAAGATAATAAGCCCCCCCCCTTGAAAGACCATTCCGTCCAAGAAGTTCTCGATTAAGTTTCAAGAATCGTTTCAGTAGTTAATTAAGATTTCAAAACCGCGAGTGTTCTAAAAGGTTCCGTAGATTTCCTATTGGCGACACACTGTTGCCTTGAAGTTTTCTTCTGTATTTTCCAAATGAACCCACCGTGTCGGACACCTTTCTCAGTAACACTTTATGTTTACTTTTGTGACACCGATAACTATTAGACATTTCACATTTTGACTAACTTTTTGTTCCATAAATTAAGTTGGATTACTCGATACAAAATCTGATGCCAAATTTGCACAAATAAAATCTGTTTTTCAGAATTGTTGGTTTTTTTTTTCTGAATGCCAAATTTTTAAATAAAATCTGATTGACAAATTCATAAGTTTCTAGAGTATTGGTCATTTTCTAACTTTTTACCTGATTGACAATAATTTATTTCCTAAGGAGTTTTTTCCCGAAGACATTCCGTTTAGCTCCCTTGTCAAAACGCTTGTCGGATCAGTGTTCCACACACCGTAATTTCACGAATGGAAACTTTTGAAACAGGGAACTTCCCAACATTCCGAGATAGATGTAAGATCTTGTGCTCTCACCATTCTGTTTGTGTGTTTCGCCGAAAGGACTAAACCATTTCTATGGAGTGATGAAATTAAAGTGAAGACTTTAAAGTTTAAGTTATTTATCTCACACATAGTCAAAGATGATGAAGTGTCATAAGTTAGGTAAAGTTAGTGATTGTACATAGTTAGGTCTAGGGTGAACTATATAATGACTAACTTTTGAAGTAGTCCTTGATGGTGGAGTTGATAGTTAAATCAAACAAATATGGTCTTTCTCCACTAAATTTTATTTCTTAATATCCAAAACCCTACAAGTTTCGGCAGTTTAGACTACCATCATCAGGGGGTTCCTAACCCGACATGTTTCGGCATATTAGATTACCATCACCAGGGGGTTCCCGACATTTTTCGGCTGTTTAGACTACCATCATCAGGGGGTTCCTGGAAGTTCCAGACTAACTGTAAATATTGTAAATATGAAAGGCAATTCACACCAGCCAGGAAGTAATCAATTCAGGTTAATAAAGTATCAGTATCAGAGTTTAAAACCTAGCTCTTGTCGGTGTGACTCCATGGTAGAAGTTTAAAACCTTTTATCAGTATAATTCAGTGATAGGTTCTGGAATCTGATACTGAAAGTGTCAATAAAGTCTTTTTGTTTTATTTTTTTTTATTCGTTGAGGCGGTCAGTAGGATCTGATCGGGATGGAGACAGAGAACCTCTTCCGTCCTGGTTGGAACGTACAGAATTTGAGTTTAAGAGTAGCTGAGTGGATAGGGTGGTCGGATGAATGGCAATCTATCCTTTGAGATGCTGGGGAACACTCTCTACCAACCGCCAGTGACAAAGATATTTAACGAAAAAAGTAAATTAAAGAGGTTTATATTTATATATTCTATATTCTGACGCCACTGATATTGACAGTATTGATATCTTTCCAAAAATTAAAATCTGGTTTTTAATAGTTACAATCTCTGTCGGTTAGCGATTTTTTAAAATATATTGTAACGTAAATGAAATTTAAATTATGTTTCTGTAATTACTACGTCACTGGTATCAATACTTTTTAACCCACTATAAAAATCTTAAAATCTGGATATCATCCTATTAATTTTAATGGAGTGTAATAATAAAATTTATAGAATATAACTGTTTTTGATGCCACCGGCATATAGTAATACTTATATCTTAATAAAATTACGTGATAATATAGGCTACCCAAATTTTTGTCAAAAATACTGTAGAAATTATGTTAGAATATATTCGGCGTTTTTTATGTAAACCTTATTTTACTACACAGTAAAAGGTATTCTCCGCTTTAAAAGTAAAATGTTCTCTTGATGCCAGTTTTATTTCTCCTTACAGTTTGTTAAGTAGATAAATGAAACTGGAAAGAATATTTATATGTATAGTTCTATAGCTACTGTATAACTGGTAACACCTCATTACTCCACCGTCAACTATCTGAGTGCAAAAATACCCAATCAAGCCGATAGGGACCAGTAATATTTTGAAGTAAAATATACTGCTAAAATAAAAAATATAATTCTATATTCTGACGCCACTGATATTGACAGTATTGATATCTTTCCAAAAATTAAAATCTGGTTTTTACTTGTTACAATCTCTGTCGGTTAGCGATTTTTTAAAATATATTGTAACGTAAATGAAATTTAAATTATGTTTCTGTAATTACTACGTCACTGGTAGCAATACTTTTTAACCCACTATAAAAATCTTAAAATCTGGATATCATCCTATTAATTTTAATGGAGTGTAATAATAAAAATTATATAATATAACTGTTTCTGATGCCACCGGCATATAGTAATACTTATATCTTACCACTCCTATTTTTAAAGTAAGAAGTAATTTTAATACAAAAATGTCCTTCTAGATGACATATGTCATAATCGCTGCCAGTCCAAAATTTTTGACATTAGAATGCCTAAACAAATATTTATACCAATTTCTACGCCTCTGGTACTGTTAGTGATATGACCTGGCCACTCCACCATACTTTTTTTTTGAATGTAGGAATACTCTGAATGCAAAAATATGAACCGTGCAAACATCTGTCAAAAATAGCTCGATCAGGAATATTATGTGCAAAGGTGGTATAATAAAAATTAAATAATATAAATGTAAATTCTAACGCCACTGGAAAAAATACATGTCAAAACCGCTGTCATCCAGGGATATTTAAAAAAGGATTGGTACATAAAGTTACAAAAATATTTCCATAAATTCCTACGCCGCTGCTACGAATAATTTTTGACTCAACCATACAAATTTTTAAAGTTGGATAATATTTGAATCTAAAAAGACCAATCGTGCAGACATCTGTTAAAAATACGTCAATCAGAAATATTTTTAAATAAAGGGTCTAAGTTTTGGGGGTCACTGGCCTAAAAAAATGAATATTTTTTTACTCAAGCAAAAAATTTCTTAAATTGCATCTTATTTTCAATGCAAACATATTAGTTTTATTGACATATGTCCAAAGGGCGGTCAGTGAGTAATATTTGAATATAGAAGGTAAAATGAATTTATTAATAAAAGCTATTATATTTGTACGCCACTGGTACTAAAAATTACAAGATATTTGTAACAGAACTTTTAACGAAGTATCTCTGGTCTATCTAGTAAAACAGTAGCAAATCTTTTGTCAGTTGGTCATTTTGGCGAGTAGATAATAAAATAAATAGATTAATAAATGAAATCACACAAGATTTTTTGAACCATAAAATTAAATGACACTATAGGTACACTTTGCATAATATCTCACAACTCCACCATGAAAATTCTTAAATTTGAAAGTAATGTTAATGCAAAAGCGTAAATAATGTTGACATATGTCAAAGCGGCTGTCAGTCAGAAACGTATAAAAATAATGTGTCTCAAAATTTTTTTAAAAATATTTCTTTAATTTGTACGCCTGTGGTTTTAACAAAATGAGACGCATTATTTTGAAACTTTACATGCTTTGTCTTCAATATATCTAGTAAGGCTATGCTAATTTTGATGTCTCTAGATTACACAAGTGCGGAGTTATTGCCAAAAACCCGCATTAATTTGTGGTTAAAACGACGGCCATCTTTGATGACGTCATAGATACCCTTTGCACAAACTGCCTTTACTCTACCATAGAAATTATTAAGTTTGGAAGCATTTCTTACAAAAAAAAGTATGTCACAATGCATCTAAACATACGTGTACACGAGAAGACATAGGCTGCAGGACTATATCCTACCACTCCAATTTTTAAACTAAGAAGTAATTTTAATACAAAAATGTCCTTTTGGATGCCATATGTCATAACCGCTGCCAGTCCGATATTTTTGAAATTAGAATGACTTAACAAATATTTATACCAATTTCTACGCCTCTGGTACTTTTACTGATATGACCTTGCAACTCCACCATATTTTTTTTTAATTTAGGAATACTTTGAATGCAAAAATACGAATCGTGTAAAAATCTGTCAAAAATAGCTCGATCAGGAAAATTTTTCGCAAAGGTGGTATAATAAAAATAAAATAATATAACTGTAAATTCTAACCCGTATCAATCATTTCATTTGAAAGTAATTTTAATTCAAGAGTATCAATTTGGATGACATATGTCAAAACCGCTGTAATCCAGGGATATCTAAAAAAGGATTGGTACATGGAGTTACACAAATATTTTCATAAATTCCTACGCCGCTGGTACGAATAAATTTTGAAATTTGGTTAATATTTAAATCTAAAAAGACCAATCGTGCAGACATCATATTTATAAATAAAGGGTAGTGAAAAAATAATAAAAAACACATTTTTTGTTTTTTTTTTCTAAAAATATTAATACTTTTTCACTTTAGCAAAAATTTTTTCAAATTTCGTATTATTTTCAGTGCAAAAATATTAGTTTTATTGACATATGTCTAAAGGGCTGTCAGTGAGTAATATTTGAATATATAAGGTAACATGAATTTATTAATAAAAACTATTATATTTTTACGCCACTGGTATTAAAAAAAAAACAAGAGATTTGCAATAAAACTTTTAACCAAGTATCTCTAGTCTATATCTAGTCAAATTGTAGCAAATCTTGTGTCAGTGGGACACTTCGGCGATATAAAAATAAATTGATTATGTTGTGAACGCAATCTTTATAGTTCATTTATAAGAGCAACTCTTTGCACTAACTTTGTGAAAGTTATCCTTTAAGGTTAGATTTTGTGAATGTACCCTAATAATGACAGTGGAGGTTGCTGTCAAATAAGCAGGTTTTTACGGTCCTTTTTAATTAATATAGTCTTGAAAAACTGTTGTCTTTTATTCAAAATACACAGCAGAATTTGGCGACGATTCAGGTCGAACCGCGCATAATAATTACAGCCAGTAATGTGCTCATAAAGTCGGTGTTTTCAGTCGTTAAAGTCTCAGTCAGTCTGTACAAAAAGTGCGGCAAAGTCAAGAAAAAGTCGAATTTTTCTCCGTAAAAAAATTACAAATCGATAGTCATCATGTCAAGTAACCTTATAGAAAGCATTGGGCAGTTCAACCCATAAACAGGGACATTATCGCCTATATGAAAAGGCTAGAAGAACTGTTTCTGGGTAATGTGGTAGAAGAACAAATGAAAGTATCCATGTTATTGACCTTGATAGGCTTATTCAACACTAAAGGATATCATGACCCCCTATTTGCCTTCTTCAAAATCTTATGATGTCTTGAAAGCAACTTTGATCGATCATTACAGTCCCAAAAGGCTTCAAATAGCTGAACGCTACAGGTTTTGGATAGCGGTACAGGAGAGTGGTGAAGATATAAAAGCCTATGTCAAAAAACTAAAACGTTTGTCATTGTGAATTTGGTGCATTTTTGCAGGAAGCATGGCGTGATAAGTTTGTCTGTGGTATACGGTCACAAGCCATAAAGCGAAAATTATTGTCTATGGATAGACTAACATTTCAGACTGCTGAGGCTGAAGCATTATCCATGGAGCTGGCTGAGGGTCAGTTACGGTCTATGAACAGTAATATGTAAAGCTCTGTAAGTACCGTGTCGGAAAATATAGACAAAATTTCGTTCAAAAAGTCAAGAAATGCAAAAGGTGCCAATAAAAACAAAAGTCAGTCTACGTCTCGTGAGTCCAATGAAAAATCTGAAAAGTCTAAGTCAGGAAAGTTGTGTTACAGATGTGGAGTGCGTAAACAGAGCCTGAAAAGTGTCCTGTTAAAGAGTGAGAGTGCTTTCGTTGCAAAGTCAAAGGCCATACAAGCAGAGTTTGCAAAAAAGGAAATTTTCATGCTTTGGGTGAGCAAGAAAACGATTCTACAAGTTTGGATGAGGATGATGATCTAATGCTTGGGTTTTTATCATCCCTAAAAGATAAGAAAGAAAAGCCAGCAAAAGTAAAACTAGACGTTGAAGGTAAGAAAATCAAGTTTGAAATTGACAGTGGTGCATGTCGTACTATCATGCACTATAAAGATTTTAAAAAGTACCTGTCAGACTTAAATTTGTTTGATGTCAAATATGATTTAAGAGTTTTAACGGGTGATGGTGTAAAAATCACGGGCGAAACCGATGTTTTTGTTAGGTGCAACACTAATGTAGTTAGTTTGAAAGTTTGAGACAATGATGTGTTTGAAATTAACTCTGTGTTTCGGACTTCCATTGTCTATATTTTATTTATACACGACATTTCGATCAGTACAATCTCTGATCGTCTTTAGTGAAGACGAAGACGATCAGAGATTGTACTGATCGAAACGTCGTGTATAAATAAAATATAGACAATGGAAGTCCGAAACACAGAGTTAACTAATGTAGTTAGTTTACCATTAGTAGTTTTAGGGAGTAACCATAAATTTACTTTTTTGCTTGGTCGAAACTGGTAAATGTATTAAACCCAGAATGGCATCAAAAATGTCTTCATATTGTCAAAAAGAGTCAGATTCATACATAAATAGTCAAGTCTCTGTGTCAAAAAATGAGTCACAGTCTATGTCAGAGTCATGTCAGTCAAGTGATATTTGTCAGATAAAATTACATGTCTAAAAAAATAAAATTTCTTAGTTAAATTTGAGTAAAAATCAGTCTAATTTCCAAAATCCAGGCAAGGAGTCGGTAAATGTAAAAAAAGTGTCAAATGAGTCTAGTGATAAGCCCTCAGATAAGTCAGTCAATGTCAAAAATATGTAAAACAAGTTAAACACTGTCAAAGTTATTGAAAATAAGTCAAAGTCAATAGAAAATGACCAAAAAATTCAAAATTTGGCAACATCAATAAAAAATAACTTTAAAAATAAATAAAAAATTTTAAAGTTGAGTTAAAACTGAAGGAAGGTGCACAACCAGTCTTCCACCGAGCCTATGATATGTCTTATGCTTTAAAAACTAAGGTTGAATGTGAAATTAATAAAATGTGTAGTTCTGGAGTACTAAAAAAAATAAGTTTTAGTAATTGGGCAAGTCCAATTGTAGTAGTACCCAAGAAAAATTCTTCAGATATCAAAATTTGTGTGAATTTCAAAAGAATGTTAAATCCGGCTCTGGATGCGGACCGCTGTGTTTTGCCACTTTCTGAAGACATTTTTGCTTCTTTGAGTGGAAATAAGTATTTTTCTCTAATAGCTTTGAAAGGAGCATACCAGCAGCTTGAAGTTAGTGAAAAGTCTCAGGAATTATTAGTCATAAACACTTACCTTGGACTGTTCACTTACAAAAGGCTAACATATGGTATTATTTCAGCTCCTGGAATTTTTCAAACTGTTATGGACAGTATGCTTGCTGGTTTAAAGAGCACAAAATGATATTTAGATGATATATTGGTTTATGGTTCTACTTTACAAGAATGTCATGAAAATGTCTTAAATGTATTAAAAAAGCTTGACCAGTATAATTTGAAAGTGAATAAAAATAAATGCATATTTTTTAATTCATGCGTTGAGTTTTTGGGACACTTGATAGATTTTTCTGGTATTCATCCGACTGAGGAAAAAATTCAGGCTCTAAAATCAGCACGTTCTCCAAATAATCTCACTCATATCTTGGGCTTGTGAATTATTACATTAAATTCAGTCCTATGCTATCATCAAAATTAAAGCCATTATATGATCTTTCAGTCTGGCACTGATTTTTCCAAAGAGTGGACAGAAGAATCCGAGGAAATATTTCAGCTTAATAAGGAATTATTGACATCGGACAGTGTTTTGACACACTATAATCCTGCATTGCCAATTTATGTCACATATGATTCGAGCAGCTACGGAGTGGGAGCAGTACTTAGTCACATCATTGATGGAAAGGAACGGCCTGTTATGTTTGCTTCAAGTACTCTTACCTCCACTGAGCAAAAATATAGTGGTTTAGAGCGCGAAGCTTTAGCTTTAATTTTTGCAGTGAAAAAGTTTAATAAGTTTTTATATGGTCGAAAGTTTACATTTATTTCTGACCACCAACCGCTTCAGTTTATTTTTGCAAAAAATAAAAATATTCCTACAACTGCTGTTTCTCGAATCACATGTTGGGCTATATTGTTTATAAAAAGGGAAATTCAATAAGCAATGCTGATGGTTTGCCACGTTTACCTTCTCCAGATCAAACTGAAGTCCCTGATTTTATTTATTCGTTGAACTTGATAATGAAATTCCTTTAAATGCTGATGATGTCAAGAATGCTTCAAACAAAGATTTATTGTGTTTAAAATTAAAATACTTCATTCTGACTGGTTGGCAAAGTATTGTAGAAGACGAGAATTTAAAATTTTACTTGAAACACAGAAATGATTTGTCTGTAGCGAATAATTGTATTTTATTTGGAAATAGAGTCGAAATTCCATCTATTTTAAGGTTAGAAATTCTCAGATTGTTTCATGAGCAACATACTGGAATTGTCCGTACAAAAATGTTAATTCGATCCTATTGTTTGTGGCCAAATATTAATAATGATGTAGAAAAGTTTATTGCCTCATGTGAAATTTGTCAGCACACACTAATACTCTTTTGTCTTGGCCAGAGGCACCACACAATTTTTACAGAATTTTTATTGATTTTGTAAAGAAATTTGATCATACGTTTCAACTTATTTGTGACCAAAAATCGAAATGGCTCGATCTAAAATTAATGAATCATGGTACTGTTGCTTCAGAAACTATTGCAAAATTGAAAGAGCTATTTTCAATTTTTGGTTTACCTGTAGAATTAGTATCTGATGGAGTTCCACCTTACAATTCAGCTGAATTTGTGTCTTTAGGTCAAGCCAATGGAATCACTCCAATTAAATCTCCTCCAGGTCACCCTCACAGCAATGGTTTTGCTGAAAGAGCTGTGCAGACAGTAAAAAAAGATTTGAAAAAAGGAGGAAATATTACAGAATAGCAAATTTTGTTAAAAGTATCAAGTTTTCTATTTTCCTATAGAAATACTCCCACAACGACTACTGGTATTTCACCTTCTGAAAGTATGCTTAATTTGAGGCCTAGAACGATATTTGATTTGTTGAAACCCTCTGGACATAGTAAGCATATTAAAGGCAGTTCTGATAAGGCTCCTCGAGTAAAGAAATTGTTTAAACTTAATGAATCGGTTTATATTTATTTATGGCATTTGTAAAGCTCCAGATCCGCTAGATGCATTTCATCGAGTTGCTGTAGATAATTTTAAAAGGGCATTCCCCCTACGTTGGGCTAAAGCTAAACTCCCTAATACAAAACACTGGCTCTCAAGTGGACTAAGAATATCTTCAAAAAATCTGCGTTGCTTAATTTATATGAAAAAATTCTTTAAAGACGAATGGTTTATAATTTATTGCAATAGCTACCATAACACCTATAAACATTTAACTAAAACAGCAAAAGAAGCTTATTACAAAAAAAACTAAACAAAGCAAAAAATAAACAAAAAGAAAGTTGGAACATAATTAATAATATATGCCACAGGTCAAAAAAAGCACATGAAATAAATATTGATGTTAATGATTTAAATTAATTTCATTGTAGCATTGCCAATACTCTAACCAAGGATATCCCTTCTACTGAAGATCCTCTTAGTTAATTGTCTGATATGTCAGTCTCCAGCTCTTTTCAATTCTATCCTGTTGACCTTGAAGAGGTATTTAATGCCATTAAGGAAACAGTTAATAAAAAGTCTAGGGGTGAAGATGATTGTTGTGCCATAAATGAGTCTTTTAATAAAGGATCTTTCCCTGGTGGTTTAATCTTCACTAGTCATTTCTATCCATAAGGAAGGTGACACAAATATACCCTCAAACTTCCGACCAACATCTCTTCTTTCAACGTTGTCAAAAGTTATCGAAAAAATTGTCAAAAAACGAATGTGGAGCTACCTTTCTAAATACAAATTATTCACTCTAAAACAATACGGATTCCAGGCCTCTAAGAACACTCATGATGCTATTTTTGATTTTCTTGACAAAGTCTATTCCAATCTAAACAATGGCGAAGCTGCCGCGGCAGTATTCTGTGACCTATCAAAAGCATTTGATTGCGTGGATCACAGTATACTGCTGCGAAAGTTAGAGCATTATGGGTTTCGGGGACAAGTGCTGGAATGGTTTAAATCGTACCTAAGTTATCGTAGTCAGTCATCTTCTTTGGAGATTAATTGCGGGGTACCACAGGGGTCTGTTTTAGGTCCATTATTGTTTATAATTTACATCAATGATATTACTCGACTCAAAATTTCAGGACTCTATTTGCAGATGATACTTCTGTATTAATTTAATGTCCTGAAAAAAAATTATATCTGAAGATCTTACTAGTATAAAAAATTGGTGTAATGCTAATCGCTTGTGCTTTAATGTAAATAAAACAAACATCTTATGTTTCAAATGTGACTTACAAAATATAAATTTGGGAGACGATCCAATTTAAAATCTTAAAGTTAATAAATTTCTTGGAATTCACATTGATAATGAGCTGAAGTTTGAAGAGAATATCATAAAATTAAACAAACGACTTTTCCCTAGGTGCTTTGCAATCTGATGCTTAAGATCCGAATTGGCAAGGACTGTATACTTTTCCTTATTTGAGAGTCATTTGAGATATGGAATACCATTCTGGGGAACAGCCAGTCACTATTTATTAAAAATGCTCCTCATTTTACAAAAAAAGCTGTGAGATTTATAAGTAATATAAATCAAAGGGATTCTTATTTTATAAAACACAATATTTTAACAATAACATCTCTATTCATATTGGAAACTTCCATCTTGGTTTTTAAGAATCTCAAAAGTACCATAGACAATAATAGATCCCAAAGATTCACACGGCAGCATGGTTACTTGCCCTTGCCTATACCAAAGAGTGTTCTTGTCCAAAAGTCTTTTATTTATGAAGGACGTAAAATTTTTAATAATTTGCCACTAGTCATTAAACAAGCTACTACCATTAAAGTGTGTAGAAAAAAACTAAAGATTGCATTGTTAGACAAACTATACTATACACTTACTGAATATATTAATGACCAGTTGTAATATTTTTATATCTATGTTCTTATGGTCAAAATTTTTTATATTTTTACATTAAAACAAATTTCTCTGTTTAAATACAGTTTTATGTATAACATATTACAAGTACTGTTTTTTTTAACAAAATTTATGTATTTATATTTATGTTTTTAGTAATTAGCATTTTATTTTATCTAATGACTGTTAAACATTATTGTGACTACTATATCTTTAGTTTATAGCCTGCTTTGTCGACAAAATTATAAAACAATAAAGTACTTTTTGAATTTGAATTGAATGTTAAAAATAAGCAAAGTAAACTATGGCAGAAAGGACAAATTGTTAAAATTTTAAGTTTTTGTACATATTTAGTGCAAGTTGGCCCTCTCATCAAGTTGGTTCATGCAGATTCAGTGCGATCTGATTTAAGTGACTTGGCATTTAAAAATAATAATATTGTTTTGATAAGTGAAAATCAGAATAATGATCAGCAAGAAACTGCATTAACAACACCAGTACCATTGGTGATTCCATAGAATCAAAATCCTTCCTGCGTTTCTGATGTAGCATCTAATTCTATAAGTGAAAGTGCAAATCCAAATAATAGCTTTAAAGTAGTGCCAAAATTGGATAGTCCAAAAGTGGTTTTAAAAGTGATACCCCGAAACTGTCTCGCTATGGAAGGGTTTTAAAACCTACACGTAAACTTGATCTTTAAAGAAGGGGAGAAATGTTGTGAACGCAATCTTTATAGTTCATTTATAAGAGCAACCCTTCGGACTAACTTTGTGAACGTTACCCCTTTAGGTTAGATTTTGTGAATGTACCCTAATAATGACAGTCGAGGTTGCTGTCAAATAAGCAAGTTTTTACGGTCTTTTTTAATTAAAATAGTTTTGAAAAACTGTTGTCTTTTATTCAAAATACACAGCAGATTAATAAATGAAATAACACAAGATTTTTTGAACCGTAAAATTAAATGACGCTATAGGTACTCTTTGCATAATATCTCACAACTCCACCATAAAAATTCTTAAATCTGGAAGTAATTTGAAGGCAGAAACGTAAATAATGTTGTCAGGCAGAGAGGATAAATATAATGTATAATATAATAATATAATATATAATATAATTATATAATATAATAATAAATTTTTTAAAAAATATTTCCTCAATTTGTACGCCTCTGGTTTTAACAAAATGAGACGCAATATTTTGAAACTTTACGTACTTTGTCTTCTATGTATCCAGTAAGGCTGTGCCAATTTTATTGTCTCTAGATTACACAAGTGCGAAGTTATTGCTAAAAACTCGTTTCTACACCATTAATTTGTAGTTAAAACAACGACCATCTTTGATGACGTGATAGACGCCCTTTGTACAAAATGTCGTTACTCCACCATGGAAATTATTAATTATGGAAGCAAAAAAAGGTATGACACAATGCGTCTAAACATACGTGCACACGGGACCCATGAATTTTAACACAGGCTCCAGGACTACATACTAAGAATACCATTTATTACACATTTTGAATGCTAGTGATAAAAATTCCTTACAATTAAACTAAAATTGTAACAATTAATTACGTCATAGCACAGCAGGGCAAAATTTTCAAAACTTAAGACATCACACCAAACACACGTTACAAACCGGAGTAAAAGTTCAAAAAAGTGGGGGAGCTATAGCTCTCCCTGGGGCCCTTGATGATTAATTTATTGTAGATTGAGTTGGGCCTTCTGAGGGGGGTTTTTAACATCAAACCCTCCCCCCTGGCTACGCTACTGGATAACAGAATGAGAAATAAATTCCCATAGTGGAGTTAAATATAAATAAAAAAGAGAGTTTTACCAACAGAAAACTGATGGATTTTTGGCCTCCTCCACCAGTTCTACCACTTGTCAATGACTTGTTGATTTTATCGTTCATACGTGTACGCGTCTGGTCTCCAAGTCGCACCCGGTATGTATTCTTGTGGTACTCCGGTGTATTTTGTAAAGTTCGTTTTTTTGCTATCGATTCGTCATAGTAAAAAGCCAGACTGGTGGATAGACTGTGTTTGTCAGTGGTAGAACTGGTGGAGGAGGTCAAAAATCCAATAGTTTTCTGTTGGTAAAACTCTATTTTTTATTTATATTTAACTCCACTATGGACATCTGTTATTTATTTATGTTTACGAATTTTGCTGCCTGTGTAAAAGCAAATTTTTATTTTTCGGTTAACTTCAATAATTTTACCAGCAAACTGTATCGAGAATAAAAAACTCGTTGCTTTTTTTAAATACAGCTTTTTCTCTTCTTTAAAGAGACTAATTTATGAATCCACGATTTCCACTTTAATCCAATTCATCTGAATAAATCCAATTACAGGTCGCTTTTAGAATTCTAAATTACAAATCGCGGATAGCAACCGACCCAGTCGATTTGAAACAAGAGCTAATTAACAAACAATTTTCTATGGGTGGACCGAGGGCGAGTTTATCAGTTTCAACCTTGGGCCAAGTTAAAACTGGTTGGTTTAAACGGCAAAAAGCTCTCTTTTTGCATTCTAGGCGTTTTAAACCGCCAAATAAATAATCAAATTTATTAAAGAATTATTAAAATAACTAAACATTCTTGCTACGGGAAAAGTCCGACCCAGTGAGGGACACTGCGGGTATGATTGGGCCAGACTTTACTAGTAAAAGCCTTTTGGTTGATACCTGGTGATACCCCGGCTCATTTTTTAAGCAAAGGCCCTATAATGATCCGCAGTCACTCCCCCGAAGTTTGTAGAAAGCCTACACTGAGTAAAATTTGGACATTTTTTGGACCGGGTAGTAGACAAAAGGCCTGTCACCATTTTCAGACAGATATTTATATAACAACTTAAAGACCAAGGGCCCGCTCTTAGTTTCCCAACTGTTATAACTTTGTATTTAAAAGAGCCGTTACAGTGGCGGTCCCAGGGTGGGCGATCTCCCCCCCCCCTTTTGCCCCAGAAAAAAGTAGACTAACCCTGAAGTCTTTGGTGAAAAACGAGAAATTGCAGAAAGTTCCTTTAAAGACATTCTAGAGTCCCTCCACAGTATTTTGAGACAGTTTGACTTTCAATTCGTCACACCAAGAATAAACAAACGCATAACACAACAAGAATAAACAACGAATAACAAACGCATGAGTTTCCATTTATAAACAAGTTTAAGACAAAATCATACCAAGTTTTATACAACGTGAAGCCAAAATCAAGGCAAAATTAACTAAAGTCGTTTCTAAATACTATAAACTGTTTAATTAATCCAAAACACAAATTCTTGAAGTTTTATTGGGAGAAGTCAGTATTTGGAAACAATAGTATTTGGTCAGAAGTAGGAAACGCTTAAATCAAAACATACCTGATAACGTTTTCGAGGCAATGAACAAGTGTGGCGATATTTTTCCGTTTATATAAACATTCTTGGGTGTTTGCCAGTAAGTATTGCTTTGTCAGAAAGAAGCTTCTCATGCCTCAGAAGATTGAAAACATAAGTACTTAAAAACACAATTATGACGGAAATTCGTCTGACAAGCTTAGGGTTGCTGCATATCAACAGACATATTGAAATTGACATTGAGCAAGTCATTGACCGGTTTACCCAAAAAAACCGGAAACGATTTTTTTTTTTGAGATAGGTATCTTATGTTTGAGATATGCAATATAAAACGTAATGTTAAGGTTTTTAGACCTCAAAAAAAAAGTATTTAGTTTTGTTTGCGGTTTGTTTGTTATCTATGTTTTTATAACTGAAAAAATTATACGTAGTTACCCAAGCGCGGTTTCCCGGGGAATAGGGGGGTAGTTAATCCCCCCTACCCTTGCTTTAGTAGTGGTAGTAGTAACTAGAGAGCGGCCCAAGATCTGGCAAGTAGGCCCAATCGGTCCTTTTTTACCCTACCTTTTTTTTACCCTTGCTTTAAATTTTTTATGAAAACATTTACAAAATCGAAAGTAGGGCATAAATTGATATTTACGGTAGGTGTTAGTTTAATTTTGTGTTAAAAATGGCATTTCTTAAAAATTTTCGCCTGCTGCGCTTTGATTGATATATTTACAATTTTAGTTTAATTTTAAATAAAAAAATGTATTTTTTAGTGCAATTTTCTTTGAAATTTTCTCCTGCGGCACTATAATAGCGTTGATATTTATGATTTTAGTTTAATTCGACTCAAAAATTGCATTTTGAATGTAATTTTCTCAAAAATTTTCGGCGAATTAAATTAAATATTTTTTAAAATAAAAAACGTATGACATAAACAACTTAAAATCTGAATACCTTCCCCCTAGATTTAAGACCAAATCCGCGGTTGTAGTTAGTAAGTTTTGTTTGCATATATTGATATGTTCCTCATAAAAGCTATGCTTTTATTCTAGTTTTTTTTTCGTATCGAAACCTCCCCCCCCTTTTAAATGACTGGGACCCCCACTGGCTGTTAGACAATAAAAAACTACATAACGCAACCCAAAATTATAGGTAACAACCGTTGAGCTCTTAAAAGAGGTAAAATTGAAGTTTTTTGTTGTCGTTCTTTTATTTTTAGAAAGCAGGATTTTCTTTATATTTATATAATTTGTTTTTAAAAGTACTTTTTTTTAGTTTTGATGTTCCTTTGAAGAACTAAAACGTTCAGGTTTGCTGCCACACTTAAGCCGGACATACACATGCATGCTTGTCGCACAATTTACTTTAATAGTGTTAAGTCATCATGCAAGATGGAATGTGTTGGGCATCAAATCTTAGTACTGTGTACCATCAATTGTTTGGCATGAATGGCCGGTCTCACGGATTGGGATATTGATGGTCTATGTCAGGTATGCCGGCAGAAAATGCCTGACATAGATCTTTATTGGCCCGAGGAGACTGCCGTACTTTTTTTGGACCGCGTTCCCATGTACATATTGTCAAAAGGCCATTTCTAGCCTAATGATGGGCTTGCATTAGGTTGTCACTTTTTTTTATAACGATGGCCTATTGTAGTTGCATTGGATTGGGATATTGATGGTCTATGTCAGGCATGCCGGCAGAAAATACCAGGGTCCCGGACCGGCATCTTTATTGGCCCGAGGGGACATTTGCGTACTTTTTTTGGACCGGGATCCCATAAACATATTGTTAAAAGGCCATTACTATGATTGTCCATGATTCTGCAACAGGCCAACAGTAAGCCGTAGAAAATTGTTTACTGGGAAGGCCGCACTGAATAGTGCCTACTTAGCGCCGACCTTAACGCAGCACAGTGGGGTATTCGACCGGAAAAGTTGACCATCAAAAAATTAAATTTAATTTACAGACCAACTGATATCACAAAATATTTGTATATACCTACGCATACCATACCAAGAAAACATCGTCGCTGCGTTCACCGTGGTACACGCAGCGCGCATCGAAACTTGTTAGTTATATTGAGTGCCTGAATGTCGGTGTGCTAGCGGAAATTTTTGCCGATTTAGAATATTTTTCTTTGAAATATAAAACTTTATTTCAACATATGTTGCCATGGAAGGGATACCTGCAGATAAGGACGACTTATTTTAATAATTGTCATTAATATAAAAATTACGTTTTATTTATAACCATATTAGGTTTGCAGTCCATTATTAAACATATTTATCTATTTGTTATAGAAAATTTTTAAATTTTTGGTTATATATCGGGCATAATCGAGTATTGAAACTTTGTTCTCAGTTTAGTTGACACAATACTCTAAAAGTATCAAACATAAAATTTTGCGATATTTTACAATCTTAGCTGTTACAATTTTTTTTAGTTTACACGGTTAGATTATAACTATCTAATATATTGTGACCTTTGGTGATTTTGCCGAAAACAGGAAAAAAAAGTTGCTCCAATTTTAATTTTTTATATATATCTTGACATTTGAGACAATTATGAACATTTTTTTGTCGTCTGTCTGTCCGTCTGTCGGTCGGTTGGATTGTCTCAGTCTCTATCTTTGTAACAACAACGCTCATACCTCAAAAACTACTTTTCCTAGTTTAATAAAATTTGGTACTCGTGTTGAGTTTGGGATCTAGTTCGTTTAACTTAAAGATGGTTAAAATCAATTTCATACCAGAAACGAAAAGGTTGGGGGTAATTTTTAAAAATTAGAGTTTTTTTAAATTATGGCTTGTGCGGTATCAAATGAAAAGTAATAGAATCTATAATTTAAAAAAAAAACACATTTTAGTGATTTTAGTTAATGGAAGTAAAATAAGGGCTAGGGGGATTGTCAAAATACATTTTACACACAAACTATAAATTATGCGGTATCTAATAAATTGTAATAAAAACATATGAAGAGTCCACGGGAGAAAGGCGAAGTGTCACATTTTTTCAGTTTTCAGTTAAACACGGCAGCAAGACTGCTATTAGTAGTAGATTTATATGTCGAATTGAAAAAGGAAAGAAACACGAAGCATCACAGCGTAAACGTGATCTTAAAATATCCTGTACAGTAAAAAAAAAGTTGAAAAGGTACTTGCCAAAGGAAAGTATAAACTTCTCTCAAAAGACCCGACGCAATCAATCGAAAGTAAGGTTTATAGAACTTTAAAAAAGTACTCCAGATATATTCCGGACAACATAAGGTCTCAACTTACACCACAGTATAGCAAGCCTCCTCATCTATACGGACTCCCCAAAATTCACAAAGATGCAAAACCCTTACGCCCAATCATTCCTTTTGAAAATTATTCAACCTCTTGCAGGTAAATACGCTTCCTTTATAGAAAATTCTAACCATTTTGCTAATATTCTTAAATCTTCTGTTTTAGGACCCGAGGATAGATTTGTCAGTTTTGATTTCGAAAGTCTACACACCAATGTCACGATAAAGGAATCGCTAGATATTATTAGACAGAGACTGGTTGATGAAGATTCCCTTCGTGAACGTACTAGCCTGCCGCTGGAGGGAGTGATGTTGTTGGAGTGCTGTCTACGTAACTCTTATTTTCAGGTGAAAGATAGGTTTTATGCTCAGAATGACGGTCTGCCAATGGGTTAATCGCTTTCACCAGTGGTGGTCAATATTTACGTAAAGTGGTTCGAATCACATGCGGTTGATACCGCAACATATAAACCTAAGCTCAGGCTAAGATATGTTGATGATATTTTTATTGTCTGAACCGGGAATAACCAATAACTTTCAGAATTTCTTCACCACCTAAATAACAGAAGGCCCACCATTAAATTCACAATGGAGTTGGAGCAAAATTGTCAAATTTCTTTTCTTGATGTACTTGTTAAACGAGTAGAAATCGACATCAGAACAACAGTCTATCGTAAACTCACTCACACAGGAAAATATTTAAATCAAGGTTCAAATCATTCTGCTACAACCAAACGAGGCATAAAAAGAACTTTGTATAATAGAGACGTTCAAACTTGTAACAATTCTCATGACTTGGAAATCGAAATAAGAAATATTAAAAAGGATCTGCAGGAGAATGGTTGCCTTAAACTTATAACGGATACTATTTCTCATTTTCAGCAAACGGGACAGAGATTACAAGACCAAAATCAGGCAAATGCATTCCTTATAATTCCATAAGTTGAGGAGTAACAACTTTAATATTAAAACAGCTCTTAAATCTAATTATGCAATTCGAAACCTTCTTAGTAAAACAAAACCGGAGAACAATCAAAATAAGGAATGTATTTATCAAGTTCCTTGTGAGGGTGGTGAATCATACATAGGTGAAACAAAAAGACCACTATCTGTTAGGCTTAAAGAACATCAGTCGAGAATACCCAAAGAGGTGAAATAACGAAGTCAGGAATTGCCGAACATGCATGGTTAAAACAATAGCGAATGAAGTGGACAGAAGCAAAGCAAAGGAGTCACACTGGAAGAAACGAAAATTCCTTGAAGCTGCCTTTATTCGGAAGAAACAGGGTGTTTTCAGTAAACCAGGTGTTAAAATTCCAAATATTTGGAAGCCCCTCCTTGGGCGAAGCCAACTTACCAAGCCAATATAAGTACGTAGCCTTAGAAATAGTTCGTAGTTTGCACCTGAAGACGATCAGAGATTGTACTGATCGAAACATTGTGTATAAATAAAATATAGACGATGGAAGTCCTCAGAGTTAATTTTAGGTACCTACTTATGTATAACTATTAATTTTTTATCTTAAAAACTGAAACACAATTGAACAGAAAATAAATCGTCTGAAACGAAATATGAACGAAAGTAAGACACCCAGAAAATAATGGACACGAATATAATTTTATAGAATCTTAATTTACTCGATGGTCGAAAATAATTTTTTAGAAACGAAAAACACCCGAACCACAAATTAATAGAAAATAATATACACGATCCTTAAAGGAGCAGAACCACAATCCATCCAAATCCCTATTGGGCATGCGTCAAATTTGCGGCGTTGACAAGTTGCTCTATTTGGAAGGTGACATGTAGATTTTTTTTTATTAAACGATTTTATTTTCACAGTTTCTGGCGGTCTAACTGTCTATCAAATCTTGCGATTCATTTTTGACACACTTCCCGTGAAACGATTTTAATATTATGATATAATTTGGGGGAGAGGGTGGTTAAGGGATGAAAAGGCAGTAAATTAATACAATATCACAACTTACTTCGACTCTTCCTTGCCGTAGGCTTGGCAACGTAGCAACTGAATTCGCGGCTATCGGGGTTCTTGATTTTTGTGGTTCGGCATTATTATGTTTCTATGAAATTATTTCCGTTACAAATATTTTCTGACATTTTGTGTTTCTGTAAAATATGTTTCATTTAAATTTAATTCTATGCATATATTTTCCAGCAATTTGATTTTCCAGTCATTTAATTTTTGAGACAGTTTTTTTCGGCCCAATTATTTTATTTTCTTTTAAATTCTGACGAATTATGTTTTTGCCAAATTTGGTTTCGGATTTTTTATAGGGACCCACTATATATAGCAAAGTAAGGCAAGTACAGTGAAAAGTCAACTTAACCCACATAACATTGGAGGAATATTCATGTAATAGGAATATTCCCTAAAAGTGATTTTTGGAATATTCTATTGCGAATATGACAGGAGGGTTGCAGACCTATTTTTTGTTAAATATTCTTGAAGAGTTTGTGATAGTTATATTTATTTGGTAATAAGATAACAATATGCCCATGATAACCTGATAATCAAGTTATTTTTATGAATATTCCCAAAAAGAATGTTTTTGTCAGGATTTTGGCATGTTTGCTGGAAATAGTATCTTGTGAAAATAACGTGATTTAAATGATTTATAATTATAATTTCGTTCAATGTCATCTATTGTAGGTAGATGGCACTGGAATCAATATTTTCTCTATGTAGCAGGTAATATTATTATGTATATAAGACAATAAAAAGTTATTTAGATAATCTTTTGATAACCACCCGTAGGTATATATTTTGTATTGATAACCAATCTCAAGTAGTACATGAACATAATGGTGATATATTGATATACCTAAATACATAGGCTACTCCGTAACTGCACATTAGTGGAAGACTAATGAATATTTGGTGGATATTCATGTGGATATATATCCACTCCATATCTTAGGATATCCATCTCGTGGCCATCTGGAGTCTGGATATGTTTTGAACGATTTGAATCACAAAATCATATCCATGCAATTATAGTAGTATAGTGTCCAGGTATATTACTATAATTCTTTAAAAAAAATGTTCTGGTCGTTTTATAGTCATGTTTAACGTCACGTTAGAACGTAACTTATTGCCGGCATGTGTTAGTAATATTCCCAATGGTAAAATGTAACATTTCTATCACATTCTTTGTTCTCTAAGTATATGACTATTACATTACAGGAATCTTTAATTTTTATGTGAGAATTCGTCTCCCATCTATTTTTTAAAGAAAATTAACTAAATCAACGTGCCACAAAATTTAGAAAAACTTTTTAGTATTATCAAAAGAAAAATTTTTCGAATATCTCAGAAACGAATCAATTCATTTTCAAAAGATATCAGCACTATAAACTCTAAACTTTGTTTGTTTGTTTTCTCTCTGAATCTATTTAAATGTTAGGGGCTAGTTTCTCCCCTCGGAAGAAGTATACGTCACAGTCACAACTAAACCTTAGACGTTTACCAGAATGTTTTAAAAAATACCCGAAAATCCCTTGTTACCTTTTCGAAACACCCTTTTATAAAAGCACGATATTATCAACAAGTTGCATTTTTTCTATCCTGCAGCCTTTTATGATTCAGAAAGTGTTGGGTTGATATGATATTATATAACAAGAGAAGAAAGTGACCAATTTCACACGAGCGTAAATTTTGTGAACGAGCCGAGTGAAACAACACGCGAGTTACTTTCTATCGAGTTGTGTGCGCTATTTTCCCTACGGACACTGATGAATTGCACTAAATTTTATAAAAATTGGTCTTTTATTTTGCAAAAATCAAATAAAACTATTTTTTGCACATGTATGGGAATAGTTATTTTAACAAGTGCGGAAAGTTATACTTTTCGCACGCGATGGCAGTTGCACGAACGACGCGGAGCGAAGTTCGGGCAAGCCGTCAAGGGTGGAAAAGACACTTTTTGCACGTGTCAGATACAAAATTTTTTCTATTTAAAAAATAGCAAAAAGACTGTTTTTTTTTTAAATTTTCTTTACATTTGAGTTGAAAAATAAACCTGAAAAGTTAAGGCACCTAAAAAATCTGTAAAAAAAGCTTGCGCAAAAGTATTTTTTAGGAACGCCGTGCGAGAAAAATTATTTTCCGCACACCGTGCACCGTGCGGAAAAAGACACAGGGTAAATTCATTCCCGCAACGCGTGCGGGAACTGCAAACTGTGCAAAGTGCACTTTTACGCACGCTAGTAGGAAAAGTACTTTGCAACACATGTGCGGAAAAATGTTTGCACACGGGTGAAATTTAACGTTTCCTAATGCAAATCGTGTGAAATCCATCATTTTCATATGTGGTCGTAGGAAATATTTATTTACCTAACAAGTGGGGAAAGTTATAGTTTTCCGCACGCACCGGCGTTTGCACGAACGATGCGCCAGCACGCGTTAGATACAACATTTTTCCGACGAGCGTGCGGAATATCAAAATATTTTGTCATTATTTTAGTTAAACCTAGCAGGCTAAAAATGAAAAAATAGTCAAAACTACGAATTTTAGGTTTTATTCGGAACTAAACTTTAACAAGCTTAAAAGATAAATTTTTATGGTAAATATTAATCACGGTAACATTGAAAGTACCACTACTCATGTTGCTTGATGCCATCATTGACTTCAAGTCTTCCTGATTCATCACTGAGCAACAGCGTGCTCAACGACAAGCGTGCTTAACAGCGTGCGTAAAAAATTTTTTTGCTCAACAGCGTGCGTGAAAAATTTTTGTTGCTCAACCGCGTGCGTGAAAATTGTTTTTCGCAATGGCGTGCGGAAATTTTTTTTCACGCACGGCGTGCGGAAAACTTGCACTTTCCGCACGGAAATAAGTGCGAGAAAATCGTTTTTCCGCACGCTCGTAAAAAATAGCATATTACATAACAAGAGAAGAAAGTGACAAATTTCACACGAGCGTGAATGTTGTGAACGAGGCGTTAGCCGATTGAAAAAACGCGCGAGTGTAAGAAAGTTACTTTCTATCGAGTTGTGTACGCTATTTTTCCTACAAAAATTCATGAATTGCACCAATTTTTGTAAAAATTGGTCTTTAATTTTGCACAAATCAAATGAAGTTGCTTTTCCGCACATGTGTAGAAAAGTACTTTGCAACACATATGCGGAAAAGTGTGGTGACGAAATTTAACGTTTTCTAGAAATCCATAATTTTCATATGGGGTTGTAGGAAAATATTTTTGAGATGAGCTTGCAAGAAATTTTGTCAGTTTTTGGAGTTAAACAAGAAAAAATGTAATTTTTAAATTTTTTACGCTACGAGGGAGGGGACGATTTCCAACCCTTATCCAAGTAACAATTTTTAGTTGCCTTAGTTCCATTACTAAGAAATACACTAAAATTAACGTTATAATGGATAATGGACAAGAAAACGACGCCACACCGTTGTTATTAATAGGGTAAAATTGGCAACACTCAGCAGGATTATGCTCCTAAGGCACATAAATAAAAAAAAGAAGTTAAAACACCTCCAAATCAGTTACTTCAACCGAAAAGACACTAAAAAACAAAAGATCAAGAGATCTTGGGTGGAAATAACAAAAATTCAAACTTGGATGAGCATCCCACAAGGAACACACAAAAGACCAAAGCGAAAAGAGAAATGATTAAACGATATCTCGCCCTGGGTAACCAATATCTCCTGATCTTTTGTTTTTTAGTTTCTTTTCGGTTGAAGTAACTGATTTGGAGGTTTTTTAACTTCTTTTTTGGTTTTAATTGCCCTAGGAGCATAATCCTACTGGAAATATAACACGCCAGGAAAAATCCGTATCAGGTAATTTGGATAAGTACCTGTACGGAACGATGCCTATTTGTGAGTGATTCAAAGTTAGAAATCAAAGTGTATGATGGCGTTTAATGATGTATAGTAGAGGGTGACCAGTGAAATCACTGATGAGCCTACGCTGGTTACCCAGGGCGAAACATTGTTTAATCATTTTTCTTTTCGCTTTAGTCTTTTGTGTGTTCCTTGTGGGATGCTCATCCAAGTTTGAATTTTCGTTATTTCCACCCAAGATCTTATGATCTTTTGTTTTTTAAAGAAAAGTAACTTGCAAAGAAGATGAAAAAGCTGAAATTTTAATATTTTTCCAAAAATAGCCGCTACTGTTTTCGTACCACTTACTTTTAAATTAAAAAGAATACCTTGTTGTTAAATAGACCAATGATTGGACTTTCTGGAACTGAAAACCGTTTTTAAGTGGGTATTTTAGTTCTTGAGATATTCAGGAAAAATTTGAGCGATGCTTAGATTTTCCCCTTTTTTATTTAAAATTCGGATACCGCCTCCCCATGGGACGTAGGCCGATATTATTTGACTTTTGATTGTAATATAGTCATGGTGTCATGTTGTAAAAGTTTAAACAACTTACACATTTTTTTAAAATTTTAAAGTAATAAACGGACTATTAATGAATGGTGTTTGGAAATTAGTCTATTTGTGGTTGTAGATGTGAAAGTATTGATTTCAAATCAATTATATTAATAAAAATATTATACAGAGGGCACTTCGGTCGTAGTCTCTTTGGTAACAGCGACGGTGTAGAAATGTTGCACGCCACTCTAGTCGCAGGCAACGTCAACACAACTCAAAAAATCTTCGCCGAATAGGTGCAAAAGCGAGTTGCTAGAACGTTTATAAGCCGTTTTAACGCAACGTTATGTCGCTTTTGGCAACGTTAAAACGTCGACAAATTGTTTCTTGGGTTTGGCCCTGTAATGAATACAGAACAAAGAATGGTTCTAGCTCATACAGGTGATATAAATGTGATAGAAACGTGACGTGAAACATGACTATAATACGACCAGAACATTTTTTTAGAAGAATTATAGTACTTAATATACCTGGATACCGACTCTAATTGCATGGATATGATTTTGTGATTCAAAACATGTCCAGATGGCCACGAGATGGATATCCTAAAATATGGAGTGGATATATATCCACATGAATATCCACCAAATATGCATTAGTCTTCCACTAACGTGCAAGTACGGAGTAGCCTATGGATATAGTTATATTAATGTATCACCATTATGTTGATGCACTACTTGAGATTAGTTATCAAGAGATTACCTAAATGACTTTTTCCTGTCTCATATTTATAATAAAATTACCTGCTACATAGAGAACATATTGATTCTAGTGCCATCTACCTACAATAGGTGACATTAGACTAAATTATAATTATAAATAATGTAAATCGCGTTCTTTTCTCAAGAGTCATATTTTCAGCAAACATGCCAAAATCCTGACAAAATCATTCTTTTTGGTAATAGTCATAAAAATAACTTGATTATCAGGTTATCATGGTCATATTATTATCATATTACCAAAGAAATATAACTATCACAAACTCTTAAAGAAAATTCAACAAAAAATAGGTCTGGAACATTGCTACCATATTCTCAATAGAATAATATTCCAAAAATCACTTTGAGGGAATATTCCTATAACATAAATATTCCTCCACTGTTATGTGGGTACGAGCTTCACTGATGTAAAACTTTTTAATTTAATATATTAAAATGTTTTCAATGTCAGGAACTCAAATTTTGTAGTTCAAAAGTCTCGTCGTATTAAATTCTTCAATTAAGTTTACCCAGGCTTAATCACGCAATTAAAAGATTAACTTTTTTCAAATTTAAGATTATTTGTTTGCTAAAATTTACAGTGGATCACTCCCATTGTAAATCTTAATAAAGTTCTAATTCTCAACGGAAACATCATTGTTTGCATGCTTAACTGCATTTTTTATTTTAAATTTTGGCAATTTTATAGGAAGATAATGCATTAAGTCATATATTATTGACCCAGTAGATTAAAAATATTATTGCCCAAAAACCTTAAATATCCGGATAGTGTGTTTGTAAATTTAGTAGTGCTGCACAACTTAAATTGATTGGGTTTGCTTTCGATTTAGAGGGTTTAGATTTTTTTTGGAAATATTACAATCTGGTATGTTAAGAAACTTAAAATCGTCTCTTTGATTTGGTTAATTTTAACTTTATTTGCTTTTAGCAACATAGGTATTATAATGGGGCTTTCCCATAAAAAAAAAGTTACCTTTTTTTTGGAATATACATAAACATAAAGGTCCAAGAAATCCATCTAAAAACTTTTTTCCCCAAAAAATTTTGGTTTTCTATGTGAAAAATAATGTTTTTAATCGTCGATTCAGTGGCCTTACGATTTTTCAAAACGAATATAGGTGACGTCATCATCAATACAGGTGACGTCATTTTTGGCTGGTCCATTGTAATTTGTCAAGTGCAGTTTTTATTTGGACCACTGGGTTGCGAACTGCGGCCTGCGGCTAACTTTAAGTCATACTGTCAATTCGTTTTTTTAAGTGTTTTGCTTTTTTGGTTGTGATTCTCTTGAAGTTAATTTATAAAATTATAAACATTTATTAGTGCGGAAGTTTATATTTGTTTCTTGTTTAGAAAGCCTACAAGTAATATACAACTATATATGTAGTGAATGTTATTAAAAACAGTACGGTTCCTGTCTACCATAGCCCTAGCTGCTAAGAAAATTTAAGCTGGGTTTATAAGCTTAATTCGGAGACAAGAAGAATAAGAACTTTTGATTGCGATTTTTAACAGAGTGTGCGCATACAAATTTTGATATTTGGTAAGTTTTTTTAAGTAATTTTATATAAGGGAGTGTCTATAAAGAGCCGACAATTTGGCTAAATAGTCGTGAGGGTAAAGAGCCGACAATAATTATTTATTATGTGTTTCATATTTTTTTAAAGTAAATTAACCCAACCTAACCTAAACAGACTCAAACCAACTTATTAAAAGCCAAAACAACCCAAACATTTTTTTTATGCCAAAAAAAGATGTAGGGGTTGTAGTGTGTTTTTTTGGGCTGTTTTGGCTTTGAATAAGTTGGTTTGTTTAGGTTAGGTTGGGTGAATTTAGTTGGTTTGAGTCTGTTTAGGTTGGGTTAATTTAGTTTAAAGTGTGTTTTTTTGGGTTGTTTTGGCTTTTCATAAGTTGGATTGAGTCTGTTTAAAAAACGAAAAATACATAATAAATTGTTGGCTCTTTAGACACTCTCTTTATATAAAGCCGCTTTCTGACGCATCATCAAAAACCACCATAAAAACTCAACCCCAGATCCAACAATTTTCATGCTTGCTACATGTCTATTAGAAGACAGAATTTTCTCCTAAAATCTATATCTTTTGATAGCTTTTCTTATTTGCTTGCAAAAGTGTAGATTCATACTAGAAACATTACAAAAACTACGTTCTGGTATTGTTTAAAATCTGTATATTGGTACAGCCAACGGGTGAAATGATCCCATATTTTGTACGTCTCCTGGAAAAAGTGTCCATATTCCAGTTCCTCCTGGGTTTAGGATAAAATGAAACTCATAATATAGGAGGCCTGCAAGTGCTAAAATATAGTTCCTGCCAAATATTTTGTGCACTTGCTGGATTGGTTCACCCCTTGGGTACAGCCATGATGGTATTTTCAGACTTCAAATACAGCTATCTATTCTAAAGCGATAATATTCTGTTCTTTTAATTTTTTTGCACTTATTTTAAAGGTTTCAATATTTATATTAAAAAAAGTATTGATAAAAATATTTTTAAAGAGAGCTGTAGGTAAGTAGTTTTTTAACTTTTTGAATTTTGTTAAGATTTTTTCTTGATTTTTTTTTAGAGAATATGGCTCAGAATATGGAAAAGGGATTTGTGAAGGGTGATTCTAACAACTTACCCAAAGTGGATCATGAGATGATTAATTTATATTATTTGGATAATATGGATTTCTTTAGCGCTGAGATGAAGAATGTTAAGACTGGAAAGTGAGTATGGTTTAACTGCGCACATTAAAAATCCAAATTGTGTCAAAATATATGAGTAGACTGTTAAGCATTTGTTATAAAAACCTTGTCAAGTGACTTGAAATATGATTTTGGACACCCTGTACATATTTTTTTAAATTTAACTTTTTTTCCCCGATTACAAAAACACAAACCTTGTTACTTTTTTATGCCAAGTAAGAAGAAGCAAGGTAACTTTTTGAGAAAGGACCTCAGCACAAGTAATTTAATTTATTTATTTATATTTATAGGGAACAGAAACCCCATTAAAATCAATACCTTGTCAAAAGAAAAAAATTTTACATAGTCAACACTGAATACTAATTAATAAATAAAGACATGAAATATAGTATAGTAGGAGTTATAGTATGAACAACGCAAAATATTTGAAAACAGACACACAACAGTATAAAATTTAACTAAAAAAAATATGTAGTCTGATAAGATTCTTTTTGTTAGTCTTTTTAAGGAGTTAACAGATACATTAATAACTGGTTACTGAGCTAAGCAATAAAGTTCTTTCAATAAATTATTTTATTGTCTATAGTCAGTTGTATGAAAAGTAATGTGAAAAGTATGATGATGTCTAACAGTCAGTTAGACCGTTAATTAATTTATGCATCAAACAAATGTCAGTAATTTTTTATGCCTCTCTAAACTATCAAGATTGAGCTAAATTCTGACATGATGATAATTTAGTGCTACATTACCATCAAATTTCTTTACTAACACATTAGGCTTATGATGGTAAAGTTTTTTCAGAAAAATGCAATGTTAATTTCGAGGTTAATTTATATACTTAGCAAAAGCTAGTTTAAAAAAAATACAAAAGAATGTAAATAAAGTAAAAAACTAAACTAAAAATAAATATTTAAAATTAGGATTTTGGGTTTAATAAAACCTGATGACTAGCTTATTAAATCATTCAAGTATCTTTCAAAGAAAATCCCAAACATTTAGTTAAAATGACTTTTAAAACAAAACATTATATAATAGTCAATTAATTTGGTGTGAAGAGGGTGGAATTGTAGTCAGATCTGTAGTTCTTGAAATATTCAAGGAAAATAAAATATACTTTTAGCAGCTAGCAACACGTGGTTTTAATATTTAGATGGATAATTACAGTTCCAACAAAAACTATATCAGATTTGTAGTTTTTCAGATATTCAAGGAAATATTGGACTCAACAGGATTTCTTACTAGTTTTGACCAAGGTTTTGACCAACTTATTAAAAGCAAAATATAAATGACAGTAAATAAGTAATTTATTACAGTTACTATATTTTAAACATCCTGGATTTTTTTGTAACAGTAAAAAGCTGCAAAATGTGAAGATAATAAAAAAGTCATTTGTAGGTACACCTAAAATTTTGCTATAAAATTTAAAAGAAAATGTTAGAAAAGCTTTATCAGAAATAATTAACCACAGCTGTAAAATCTGGGAAAACTATTTTGAGGTATATAACTAAGACAGATTTGTCTCAAGATTTGTAAAAATATAAAAAAAAATTGTATTTTTTTTATCTTATATTTTTAATCTCAAAGAAGTTCCAAATTTAATTCATGTTATGAAAAATATCATAGCATGAAAAATTAACAGCTAATGAAGTGTCACCACATGCCATTCAGTGCATTACAAAAACAATATGATTTCTAAAATTTTGCCATACCTAGAGGACTCATGGTATGTAAACTGGACATATGAAGTTTTGTCTATCTATCAGTTATTCTCGTGTCATATGAGAGTTGCAATTCTACGTGTATATGAAATTATTTTTACTTTGTTTGTACCTTAAAAATGTACATAAATGTACATGGTCTGGTTGATTTGGTGTTAAAAGTGAGATGATTAAAGGCTTAAGTGTTATTGTTTATTTTAGAGTTACGAAGGAGGTCTATGGTGACAAGTTAAGAGAGAAGGAGATGTTTGCACAGTCAAGGCGAAAATAACTCTGGAGCACAGAGTAAGAAATACTCCTTATACTGTGGAAATTTCTGTTAATGAGAAGGAGGAAAAAGTGCTGCATTCTGAGTGCAAAGATTGTTCTGCTTCTGCAGGTAGTTTTAAAAACTTTTGAAACTATACACATTTTACATTACATTTAAAAAAAATATTTGGTTAATCTCTTTTTAAAGCCTTCTTAAAATTACTTAATAATTGTTATTATTTACATTTTTTGAGAAAAAGAGGTAAAATTATAACTTACAGAATAGCAGCTGCCACTGTTTTGCAATTACACCTTGTAGGAAAATTATATCTTTAAGGTATCCAAACTTACAGAATATTAGGCGCTGCTCTTTTTTTTGTACATATCTGTGGTGGAAAATCCAAGTAAAACTGCTTAAAATTTTTTAAAAGTTGACCTTTATGCATAGAGTTTTTAGAGCATACCAAGACAAAAAGTTACGTTTGTTAGGACAAAATGAGGAGCTATGAACATTGGAATAATTTTTTTAGACATTAAAAGGTTGTATCCCCAAACCATCTCCGAGACTTGTTTAATTATCAAATTTCGGCGTCATTTCACATTTCTCTAATGGGGGGCATTCCTAACTTCAAAAACAAAAATATGAGCGAAACAAAAACACTTTATTTATACCAAAATAACTCAAATAAACATGAAAGACCTAAATACAAAATTTCTTAATTGGTGCCTGCCTGTCTGTCTGGACAACGATGACTGAAAAGCCACTAAAGTTAACCGATTTTGATGAAATTTGGCACAAAAATCCTTTGGAACCAAAGAATGAGCTGATTAGTTTTTGATGAGGGTGAGGATTGTAAAGAGGGTAAGAAAGGGGGTTGAAAATCATAACTCACAAACCGTATCAGCTAGCAACATACATACAGTTTTCACATTAAAAGAAATAATTATATTTTCAACAAAAATTAGCAGATCAGTAATTTTTGAGATATTGAAGAAAAATAAAATTTATACATGCCTGCTGGTGCCATGTTTTAAAAAATATTTTTCTGGTATTTTCTAACTATGATGTATTTTTTGTACCAGTTTCTGTTAAGCTAGGAACACACAATGCAAATTTAGTTTTTACAAGATAAAAAAAGACGCAAGCAGAATGTGTCTCCTTTTAACTTGTTATTAGAAAATTGTTAACTGTTTTTAACTTTTCTTTTTTGATACTTACAGGGGGCTGCAAGCATGCCATTGCTGTTCTTTTTTGGCTTCACAGAAGAAGTGAAGAACCAGCCTGCACCTCTACAATGATGTTGGAAATGCCAAAATGGATTTGCAGTCACTTAAACGAAGACGTGCCAGCCCTCGGACCAAAAAGTCATAATTATGTGTCTCAATTGATGTAAATCTGCGCAGATAACAAAGGGGTAATATATACCCTTTTGCGATCTGAAGACAAGTACACCTATATCGATGTATACCAGCTCTGGTTCAAGTTTAAAACTGCAGAGAAAATGGACCAAATGGAATGTTGACAGGTTCATTAATTACATGCGGTCAAATATGAGCGATTCCTTGTGTGTCGAAGCTGAAACGGATACTCGACTTCAAGCCAATTCTCCATTATGGCACAGCTTGCGATTTGGCAGAATAACGTTAACTGAGGCTATTTTTGGCGCTTCTAAACACCTGGGCACTGAGGCAGTGGAGAGGGGGAAAAAGTTAAAGATGAAGTCTTGAAGGAAATTCAAAAAATTAAAATTTCAAAATCAGGCTTGTACCTGAGAAGCCAATACCCATGTTTTGGTGTGGTGTCTTTTTGTTACATTAGTGGAGAGCTGCTAAACCGATTTTTATAAAAAAATTTACAAAATATCTATGGCATCAAGCAATGAGTTTTTAATGGTCGTGGGAGGATGAAAAGAGGGTTGAACTTTTAAAAACATCCTTACTTACTGTAGCTGCTAGCTAGAGATATTCAAGAAAAGGTTCTTTGGGCGATATATGTGTCTGCTAAAGCACTTTAAAAAATCCGTGTTTGTTTAATTAATATCTGCGGTTTTTTTTTGGTTTTTTAATGTTTATATTTTTTTAAAGTCTCATTCGTTACTTAAATATCTGGTCATAAAACAAAAATTTCATCTCAAAGTGCCATAAAAAATGTAGATATCTCAAAACGCGCATACTTACAGTAATACCAAAAATATAGTTACTACCTAAACTAATGCAAAACATTGAGTTGTTTAATAAAACGCGGAAATTATTTATAAAACATGGATTTTTTTTTTGTGAAAATCACAAAAATATATGATAAACTCCAAAAAATGTTGTCAGCCTGAATTTTTTTATCTCTGTAGAAAATTCAAAGTGATAGATCACAAATGATCCCCAAAGTGAAGTACCGTTTTTTATCAAATCTTGCAATGTTTTATGTGAAACATTGTTTTTCGCCAATTTGAATAAAATATTTTGTTTCATGTAAACCATTTATAATGTACAGGGTAAATCAGATATCGTGATTAAAATTAAAAACCTGCTATTAATATATTTATAGTTTGATGACCCAAGTACTCAGATTGCTAAAAAATCAATGAGCATAACTACTAAAGACTTAAAATAAGTGTTATAAAACACTTTTATGAAATTTTCGTTATGATTTCTGTATTGTGTATTTTGACTATGACAATAACATACTAAAATTTTATCCAAATTGGTGGAGCACAATTTTTTACAGAGGAGTCTTATGACAGGACCATCAAAAACTTAAAAAAACTGTTAAGAGATAAAACCTCAATGTAAGGTACCGCCAAATAAATTATAGGTTTTTGGTATTGCTAAAAAGGTCTTTTGACAAAGATTTTGAAAGAAAAAAAATCTTCACTGATTGATGTTAATACATTGTTTTGATTCCCTGTACAAATCTTGGCATAATAAAAACCGAAGACAGGCTGTTAGGATAAAAAATTGTCTCTCTGAAGAGATATTAGTGAAGTCTGGAGTACCACAAGGGGACCTATGTAAACAATTCTTTTCATTTGTTTTATTAATGATATTTCAAACTGTTTCTGTTGCTGTATAATCCTTCTATATGCAGAAGATTAAAAGATTTTTAGAATTGTTAAAGATTTTAGGGATTGTGAAAGATTGCAGAATGATCTTAACACTTTTTCACAAAATTTAAAGACTTAAGAGTATTATTTGACCCAAGCTTAAGCTTTAAAAATCACTATAACTTTATCTGTAACAAAGCTTTTAAACTACTGGGTTTCTTAAAAAGGAGCCTATCTGAATTTAAAAATGTAATCTGTTTTAAAAATGTTTATTGTTCTCTTGTTAGATCAATATTAGAATATTGTAGTTCCATATGGTCCCCATTCTATAAATGTCATGTAGAAAATCTGGAAAGGGTATTGAAGAAATTCTTACGTTTTGTAGCTTTTAAACTTAAAATTCTATCTGGGGAAATAGTTTATTGTGATGTTTTAAAATTTCTAAAGGTCACAACTCTTGAAAACTGTAGAGTAATGTCTTGATCTAGCTTTTCTTTTCAAGATTTGAAATGCAATGTTTGATTCTCCTCAATTAATACATAGAATTGGCTTAAGGGTTCCACAGCCGAGTACAAGAAATAGGAATATTTTTAACTTAGAATATTATAATACAAATTACAACCTTAATAGACCTATACGAAGAATGTGTAGCTCTGCTAATAATGTGGATATTTTTTCCACCTCTCTGGATTCCTTCAGATATAAAATTAAAGTTTTGTATATTTAGAATAATAAAAAATTGTAGAATTAAAATAGTACATTTATTTATCTTGTTTTATTAATAATTGACTATTTTCTTGTGTATCTAACACTCCTTTTGTTTAAATAGTACGTATTTTTGACCACATTATTTAATAAAACTATTTAACTTTAGTCTTGATATTTTTTTGTCCGCCTTTAAAAGCTTGAGTTTTAGGATACATAAAACATGGTAAACGCTCTACAGTAGGTATATTTATTTCTTACAAAACAAAAGAACAGCCAATGATTTTATTTCACTTCACTTATTAAAAATAAAAATTATATAAAACTATTGTAATATTAAAAATGACAATTTTTTCCATTGAAGGTCCCAAAATGAATCTTATTTACAGAACATGCTTCTAAAAAAAGATTGAAACAATTTCAGACAGTATAAAACCACTAGGCTCCCACCCCAAACATCATTTTGAATCACTCACAAATAGGCATCATTCCGCACTTGTACTTTATTATAAGTCATCTGATATGGGTTTGTCCTGGCGATGGCGTGTTAATATTTCTAATAGGAATATGCTCCTAAGGCAATTAAAACAAAAGAGAAATAAAAAAAAGAAGTTAAAAAAAACGCATTTCGTTTTTCCACCCAAGATTTTTTTCGGTTGAAAGTTATGAGAAAAAAGTCTTCTTGGGTGTTTGCTAGACATCTGTTATTTGACGGCTCATATGTCCTATCATATAAGATCCTCATAGAATTTCACTATTTTGACCTTTGGTACAATACATTAAAATACGGTTACATTTTACAAGTTTTTGTGCAGGGGTTCTTTCAAAAATTTTGCTTGTGGCTCTATAATGGCATTAACAAATGTGAAAATAATGTCATTTTTAATATCATTTTTCACAAATTCTCGTCTGCAATGCATTAGTAACTTGATTTTCCCAACATCTAAAATGAAGACGAGATTCGACCCCAACCCAGTCCTTGGCAGGTAAACTAACCCAGAAGTTTTTGGTTTAAGAAAAATTTGGGAAGAAACATTGACTCTTGCTAATCAATGCATCTCTCTAAATTACTTGCTATGAACTTCTTAAACTTCAAAAAAATTAACCCTGAGGCAATAAATTTAAATATAAGTTTAAAAAAATTCCACTAAACTTGAAGAAAAAATATTAGAAAAAAATAACTTGAAGTGATTTACCATATTTTTTCACTCCCATCACTGGAACTAAAAAAAAGTTTTACAGAAGTTTTATACGTCCCTAGATTCCTATAAAGGTGGGGAGGACTGACCTTATCAGACTTTTCTATGTCATAAGTGGGAAGTTTGGCTCGGTCAATTTTAAATAAATCTTTTCTTTCCAGTTTTTAAGCAAATCAACAAAAGTCTTATTACAGAATGAGATATAAATTCCCAATGTCTATAGTGGAGTTAAATATAAATAAAAAAAAGAGTTTTACCAACACAAAACTATTGGATTTTTGGGCTCCTCCACTAGTTCTACCACTGACTGGTTTCAAACAAATTCCCACTATCCATAGTAGCCATCATTTCTCATCCTGTTATCTATAATGTTTTGCCGAGCATTTATTCATGATGGCGTACCGATGATCCCCAACAAGGGTGAAACACATGTTTGCGTTTATTCTCCAAGTCGCACCCGGTATGTATTTTTGTGGTACTCCGGTGTATTTTGTAAAGTTCATTGTTTTTGTTATCGATTCGTTATAGTTGAAGGGCCGACTGGTAGATGGACTGTGTCTGAAACCAGTGGTGGCTGGTAAAACTCTTTTTTATTTACTTTTTTATTTAAAAACTTTATTGCTATAAGAATAATGGGTTAAACAAGAAGTGAACTAAATTTTACTTGTCTTAACAGATTGTACGGAGGTTATTTTACGTGAGAACCATCAAAGGTAAACCTATATTTTTTTACATGATCATGAAATATTTTTTGTAAAGAAAAATTTTTCCTTTGGGTGGCGATGTCTCTAATGGGGTTGTATTTGAATTTCAGCTGTGATCTTCACACACTATTGCGCCCAGCCGTGGATAATTTTTTCAGCTTTAGTGCCTCTAGAGCCACAATTTTCTTCTTGGTCACAAAGGGAAGGGCAAAAATATCTTAAATTTCCAGGGGAATTCTGACATTTATTTATTTTCATATCCGCGGAAAACGCACTTTTTCATTTTGATGCAGAAAAAGCTCGAGAAAAAATAAATACAACTTTTAACAGATTGTTTACTAAACAGAAATGACATTTAGTGACAGCTAAGCATTAAACTGAAGTTAGGAAGAGGCTGAAAAAAAGGTCACCACTCGCTACTTTTCTCGTAAAGTTAGTTGGCTAAAAAATTTTTTTGAGCGTTTTTGTAGAACTCCAACTTTAAAAATTTTTTTCTACAAAACCAAGAGTTTTTCAGAAGAAATAATAAATGCGTTTTGGATAACTCACTCTAAGGTACCAAATTCCGTTGCTTCCCAAAAATGTGGGAAAACCCCATTTTGATATACCTTTAAAATACACGGAAAAAAATGCTCCATTAAGAATAACTATACAGCCATTCCAGCATAACGGACGGGACACTACTTTGCACGATTCTTTTTTAAATTTAAAATGAAATATAATCATTACATTAATTGTACTAAAACAATTCAAATTTAAACTTATTTTTTATCTACTTTACTAAGTTTTTAAAAAGCATTTTTTTATACTTTCATCAAAAACATGATTTTAGTAACTGTTTGCAGATAACCAAAGCATGGCTTTTTTGGTTACCGATGCAAAAAAACTTTTTTATGCACTTTTAATCCCTCAGGGATTAAAAATAATATTATAAAATAATTTTAATCCCTGAAAGATTTAAAGTAATTTTTTTCAAATTAAACAATAATTTTATTGAAATTTTATTTATTTGTTAAAATGTATGAACGAAAAAAATTATTAGCATATGAATTACTTAAATCTAGTTCTTATTATGATAAATATTTACATTTACATTTATTGGTGCAGTTTGCAAGGCTTACGAAGGGTGGACAGTTGGAGGCAACATTTTTAGTTATAGACGTATTCTCCACATACGTAGCAGTCGCCGCTGCCGTGGTCGTCTTATTTTTTGAAATTGATCTTCCTATGGTTGATGCTGATGCCATATCGACATCGGAAGAGACATTGGTGAAAATTTGATCGGCAACATTCTTCTTTTGATACAATAAATTTTCAACATAACCTTCAGCAACCGAACTGCTTTTCCAGCCACCATGTCTTTTCAACACATCTGTAGTTGCTCCCGAGTTGGCAAGTAAAGCAGCTGATGATCTGCGAAAACCATGCCCAGTATATAGATTTACATCTGGTAGTCCCAAGTAGCCAGCAATTCTCCTTGGTAGCTGTCCAAATGTATTTCTTCCTATGAGCTGACTCATGCATTTCCCATTTTTGTAAGACACAAAAAATCGAGTACGCTGTGTAGGTGGCCTTAGACCAATATATTTTCTCACCATTTCCACTACATTCGTAGAATTTTCACCGGACCTTTTTATCACAAACGAGCGATCCAAGCCTGATTTTGTGCCCCGTAGGTTTACCAGAAAAAACTTATATGGTCCGAGATATCGCTGCAGTCTAGCTGGCAGAGCTCCTTTCTGTTTGATTGGTCGAGAATCGGCAACTGAAGATGGTCCGATTTACTATATGCCGAAACGCACTCTATCTGCTTTAGGACCGGTGACGGCCTGATCAGATTTTTGTTCGATTGGTCGATAAACGATTAATAGTTGTGCTTAATAGTTTCTTCCTAGTATGTAGAGATGGCGCTAGTGTTACTATGTTCCCTGTACAGTGGAAGATAATATTATATATATAATGAGCAAAGATATTTCAAAACTAGAATGCCCACTTGACAAGATGTTGGTACTTCTCTACAAGAATCACCTCTTCCACCACTTAAACCACCCCGACCGGTTAAGCACCTGCATTTTCGAAACTTTGTAGTTTGCCAATATCGAATCGTGTCAAGCAACCACCGACGGACCTTCGTCAATCACCGACGTCGGCCCGCTTTGAGAGGCCGATGTGGGGCCTTAATATCGGACCTTCGTCAATCGCCGACGTTGGACCGCTTTAGGAAATGTCGGACTTGAATAGTTTATTGATATCGGGCCGAGACCAGCTTGCCTACGTTAAACCGATGAAATTAAGAAGCTATATGGGCGAATGGTCAGTACAATGTGGTTAAACCATATCGGACCTTAATCGTACGGCGACGGTATGCCGATGTCAGCAAAAAGTAAAATTTACCATTGGTCCGACGGCGGGCTACAGTCTAACGTTGCGTCGGCAAACATACATTGGGCCTACATCGCAAAGGGGACAAAAAATACTGCTGGTCCGATGTCGTAAATCGACGTCATGCCTATAACCGCAAATTCGGCAATCAACATCGGGTCGACAAAGGCCCGAGGGAACCATGTTTGCTGGGACCCGGCAGGTTTACTATACGGCTTTACGACCATACATTCCAAATTTTATGTGATAAACTTCAAGCGCTTGATAATAGCTACTATGTTTTTGAAGAAAAATGACGATGAAGACGATCATCGACATTGAGAAATAAACTAGCGAATCGAACAACCGAGTTTAATTATCTGCGCGTGCGAAACAAGGAGATGGCGAAAATTATTATAGAAAAGCAGGGAAATTAAATTAAGATTTATTAATTGGGAATTGACACACTTAATCAAGCGCGGCACACCAAGGTTAAAGATAGCAGCATGCAGTACTACAGTACCATCTTCTCTTCATTAAGAGTGAAAGCCAAACAGATAAACCGCACATCAAAACTTAACAAAAGTTTGCACAGCGGAGGCTTCTGGTATCCCCCACAGACCATTCGCGAGGTTGTAAATATATATATATATATCTTGTGTTTATTTAGTTTTTTTAAATAATCGATAATCTTTACAGTGAATTAAAAATTTAAAATTATGCAAAATCACGTGAATGGTTCCAAACAAATTTGATTATCAGTTTTTTAAATTAACTAGTTAGAAGAAGCGCATTTTTTTTAAATTCAACATTAATGTCTAGAATTACAAGATGATAATGATATATCTATAGCGAGTAAGTATTAAGAGATTAAAATTAAATCGATTACGTCAAAAAAATAGAAAACTTAATAATAAAATAAATAAACTAAACTATAATCAAAAAGAAAGTGTAATAAAATATGGAAATGGAACAATGGAAATTCCTCAGGATATTTTTCAGACTGCTTTTTGTGAAAAAACTAGTCAAAAAAGTGAAGGTGCCACGGAGATGGAAATACTAGGTAACGAATTAGTAGGCTTGCAGAAAATTTTATGTAATGATGGAACTCTAAAGAGAGACACAGAGAGACCAGGCAGACAACATGATATCTATAGAGGAAATAGTACAACTTAAGGATCTCATAATTCTAAATCATAATCTAGAAATTGCTAATAAATGTCTAGAAGATGAGACCAACCAATTTTATTCAGAGATTACAAGACATAAAGACAATATTTTTAAAATTAATAAGACTCATGAGACTGTCCCACACCAAAGCTGAAATAAGCGAAAGAAAGTAAAGAAACAAACAATTCCAATATATGGAGATCATACTAAGGAAAACAATTTTGTTGCCTCATATGTGAGTCCAAGAAGACAGTATGTGTCAGTCAATAATTTCTTTTCTAATTGTCAAAAAGGGGATGTTTCTTCTGAAATTAATTTTACTTGTGTGGCGCCTCCAGGGTCAGTTTTGGGCCCTATACTGTAACTGATAAGATTTAATAAGATGTAAATGAACAAATGTTAGAATCTAAATGCAGTAAAACGCTATTTAATATTACTCGTTGGTTTGACCAAAATTCATTATACAAAAATCTTTAAAAAAAAACTATTTGAGATTTCACTTTCCACAAAGTAGCTGCAATATGGAAGTTCATAACAAAAAGTTAACAAATGAAAATACTGTCTGATTCTTGGGCATACATTTGGATAACAACCTTAATTGGAAGAACCATTGTGCGAGGATGAGTTCTTTAAAAATGTAAAAATTTTTGAAAATCGAATAAGTAATAAAAAAATAAGGTCCAGATGAGGTTTCACCATTAAACTTCTCTTAAAAATTAAGCCTCGAAAGTAGGGGTTAGTTTTTCCTATTACCCCTTAAACCCCCCAAAAGTACACAATTTGAAATACCCTTTTCGAGGTGCCTAGGCGTAGACGTCAATTTGTCTGATCGGAGGCGCTTACTTTGGTTTGGTGGTTCGTATTACCAATCTATCGATTTTTTGTACCCTCTTCGGTAAAACTCGCTTCCTCAGCAAATGTTAGAGGTTAAATTCTGGTCTAAACGAAATTCCTACCTCACGTTGTCAAGCACAACGTATTATCGCACAAAGATGGGATTCTGATCTAATCTTCTTTTCATGAAAGTTAAAATTCACGACATTGCCCTAACAACACACATTTCACATTTCAGTAAGGCTCCCATTGGTAGGGAACGCTCCTGCTCTAATTAGAATGTTCCAGGAACGTCCCTAACGGACCTCCATGGAACGTTTACAAATGGTCACCGTGGAGAACGTTCCAGAGAAACATTCGGCTACTAATCAGTTCGGAGGATTCAAAGGGGGGGGGGGTCGTAAAATTTTTTAATTGTGGTAGTATTTTATTAAAGGAGAAAAGTCAAATTATGTGTATGGGAAAAATTAATAACGATATGATTGAGGAACTTCTGCCAAAACGATAATATACGTAAATAATTATATGTGTAGGCGTAATGGCCCAATGGGTATGGTATTGGCGTGGCGATCAATAAGGGTTCGAATCTTGACCTTACCTCCACTAGACAAGACTAGATTACGGGTTTAGGGTCACTGGATCCTGAAACCTGCGGTGGGACCGCGGTGGGTCCGCGGTGGGACCGCAGGTTTCAGAATCCAGTAACCCTATATGGGCTCATTTGTTTCTACGTGAAACTAGAGCACCTTTTCTTGTCACTTTTGTTGTTGTTCATTCGTAGATTTGACGTTATATATAAATTACTTGTTGTCCTTATAAAATGTTTGTTTTAATTTGTGACTAATGCTTTATATCAATATATTATTTTCTTTATTTAGATACTGTTCCTGAAATTGTTCTTTTGTTTTCTTTAAACATTTTGATAAAAAATTTTATCCTTTTATTGTTGAATGTAGGTACAACGGTATAATGTATGAAAGTTTAATTTTGATACAAATAAGTATAGATTAGAATCTTAGATTTAAATACTATTGTAAAACATGTAATTAGCCATGGTGCTGAATAAAAAATTTAATATTAATAAAAAAAATAATAATTCCAAATATTCAAACACCTTAGCGTCTTAGTTTTTAAAAAGTCCAGTCTTAGTTTTTAAAAAATTGTCCTTTTGTTCAAAGTTGTTTAAAGTTTCTTTAAGTTAAGTCATTGTGTTAAGTTAAGGTCAATGACAGAAAAAAAAAGAATTGTTACTCTTAATGCACTTCACTTTTTTTATACTTGATTTCAATTCTCTAGAATCTAGAGAAAAAAAAAAGTCTAGTGGTAGTTCATCATAGTATTAAGCAGGTAGTGACAAGATAATGGAAATAATATGCAATTCATCGATTTGCCTATTCAAACCTACATATTTTTTATTGCAACAAATTCCAAGTAGGGATACAAAGTGGATTAAGACCATAATTGAAAGATAGATACCGTGATCCCATGACATGACAATAAATAAGTTTTAATATTTTTTTAATGTGCTGTGGATAAGGATAAAAAAAATCGTATTTACCACTACCGCCGAAAGCTACAAGGAAGTGATATCAGCGTAGGCAATATAGATTTTAAAGCGAAGTCAATGCTGCAAAAACGTTTTCTCATTTTGCTTTAAAATAGTCAATCAACTTTCAAAGGTAAAACTTATACCTAAGAGTATGCGAAAAGTTAGCTAAAAAAAATCTTAACCTTTTTTTCATAAAATACAACTGAAAAAATGCAAAGTTAGCAACGGCAGTTATTCGTCGTATCCTAGTGCTATATTTATTAAAATGCAGCTTTTTCTAATGTAGTTTAACGAGGTTACATGGAAGGTTTCGTCCGAAAACGGGCCTTCGCATAAAGATTTGACTGTTGGGAAGTCCACAAAATGGGTATTTTTGATTGAGAGTTACTTTAACATCAATATTATTTGTGTTAGGTGTCTTCCATCTTGAATCTTTTATGTTGGAAGGTAATTTTTAAGTACATCTTTTTGTCATGGGCAAGAAGTCGTAGCCATTGACACAGGCAAAAAATAGTCCTTAAAATAGCTGTGGTAACATTTTCATGACATTTTAAAAACGTTGTGGCAGAAATCAGCAAAAGCATTATTGTTATTGCTTTTGCTGCGGAAACGTTATTCTAGCTTTATGGGTATTTCCAAAACTTTGTAATGAAAATTTTGAATCTACTTTGAATTATTTATCATGGTACCTAGTTTTATGTAATAAGACTGTTCGCACTTATAAGGTATTTGTTATTTTATTCCAAACATATTTTTTTACTTTATATTTTCAAAGATTTTACTTTTTTACATTTGACAAATCAAATAAGAAAAATTTGTTACCACACAACTTACTTACGTACGTGAATTGCACTTTACTGCACTCGTTTAGGTACGAAAAGTTGTACTTTACCGCACACTTTACAGTAAAGTTAACGATATGGCACTTTACCGCACACTATGCGTTAAAGGAACTAAGTTTATTTCAGAAAATTAAAATACAAATATTTATATTTTCATTTTCGGAAATTTTGAGGCTCATAAGTAGAATCTTGTACCTAACGCATAAAACGTTTTTACTACCCTTGCTGCCTTGACCGAACTCGCTTTGCTTCGTTAGGATAACTACCGTCGCGTACGGTAAAGTATCCCTTTTCCGTACTTGTTATGTAAATAACTATTTTGATTTACACATTTCGAGAATGAAATTTGTTATGGGATCCCCGGATAGTCTACAAAGGATAAAAATTAAAATAAAAAAAAAGTTGGTTGGCATAAAAAGAAAATATATATGTGCCACTCTATACTTTAAAGTAACTCCATTAATTGATACCTATTTTTCAAATTAGGTAATTTAACTGGAAAAAAATAAATATAAATAAAAAATAAAAATCACAGTTTAATTTAATTTATAAAAGTTAAAACTATTTTTAGGGAGACGATGTTTATCCAGCAGCTCTTGTTGGTGACGGCGTTAGCTTTTCTATCCCTTAATTTTAATGTTTCTGCTGCTACTGGTAAGTTGTAAGAAAACGAGTGTAAAAAGTATGTGCTTTTAAAATAGGAGTACCCACAAATTCTAAGATTTTCAACGATTTTATTAAGTTTTACTGGATCTGCCTATTTAACTGTCAAATCTTGCAATGCATTTTTCTGAAATTTCCCGTTAACCAATTTTAGTGAAATTTGCTACTGCTACACTTATGTACACTTCATTACAAATTTAATCAGACCATGAATTTCTGGACACATTTTCGATTATTGCTTGAAACTTGATTTAGAGCGCTCCCAGATCAATGGGAAAAAGATTTACGTGTTCGAGTTGGCAAATGAGATGAAGTTGGCACCTCCACATTAAAATTTTGGAACCAAGGTGGTCGTTTGGTAGCGTTTGGTAGTCAGTTATTTTGGGTTGGTGGTACCCGCTTTATTTATAAAAAATAAATAAAAAATTAGTGTGAAGTTGGCACGCCACTTTCGAATTGAACTACACAAATTGGTAACATGGTGGACAATAACGTAAAAACATTTTGTAGTTGGGTTTTTTCGTTTGGTGGTGTCATTTTGGCCATTTAAAAAAAAACTATTTTTTTTCCTGGCCTGCAGGTTATCTTTTTCCGGCCTGAGCTAAGTAAAGTGAAATTTTGGAACCAAACTATTGTAGAGGTTCAATCGTTTGAAGTTGTTTTGTAGTGTGTAGTAGTTACTTCTTTTCGGTTGGTAGGTTTTTCACTTTGCTTGGCCCAGGCTGGAAAAAGATAATTTGCAGGCCAGGAAAAAAGTAGTTTTTTAAAAAAAATATTGCCAAAGTGACACCACCAAACAAAAATAACCAATTACCAAACGTTTTTACGTTTTTGTCCACCATGTTACCAATTTTTGTAGTTCAATTCGAAAGAGGGGTGCCAACTTCACAGTAATTTTTTATTTATTTTTTATAAATAAAGCGGGTACCACCAAACTAAAATAACTGACTACCAAACATTACCAAACGACGACCAAACGATTGAACCTAGTTTGGTTCTAAAATTTTAATGTCGGGGTGCCAACTTCATGTCAGTTGACCAGTAAATAGCTGACATGAAGTTGGCAGCCCCATATTAAAATTTCAGAACCTGTCATTGCTCTCTACCAAATTTGCGTGTTCGATTAGTGATCGCTGCTCCAAGTGGGATTGCTCTAACCTGATTTGAGAAATTTTACAGATCAAGCGCGGAAGTCCCGCGTAAAATTGACATAAACTAATTCAAATTGTGTTTTGTTTTGGTTTTGTTGTTTTGCTGGAAAATGAGTAGGACTAGAAAAATTATTGAAGTAGATATAATAGAATCACTACGATTATATACATATTATACAGGGTGGATTCTCTAAAGGGAACAGTGCTTCGAGCGGCTTTAGGGAAGAGGTTTTAAAGAAATCTAAATACGAATCTTTAATGATTGTTTTACTGACTTTCTGCCCATGACAAAAAAAATTTGGGGCCCCCAACTGGAGGCCCAGGGCCCACGAACTTTATTTTGTTAAATAAGAAGGTAAAACTTGTGGTATCTTTTTTGAAAGCTTGTTAAAAAAGAAATTTAACCCACTAGCTTTTTTAAACTTCTGTCAACCAATCTGTCAAAAATTTAAAAAAACATACTTTTTTGTCACTTGCTTTAGCTTCAAAATAAACTACATATATCTCTATTTACTAAGCGGAATAAAGAAAATACCACACAAGGATATTATTGTCGACCCATTTGGGGGCCTCATTGAAGACCCTGGGCCTACCAACATTTTTTTCATGAGGGGATACCACTTGTGGCATCTTTCTGGAAAGCTTGTTAAAAAAGAAATTCGATTAAATAAATCTTTTTGACATCTGTTAAGCCATGTGTTAAAAATTTTAAAAAACCTATTCTTTGTCAATTGTTTTAGCTTCAAACTAAACTACATATTTCTTTATTTACTAAGTGAAATAAAGAAACTACCACACAAGGATATGATTGGCCCTCATTTGGGGGCGCAACCTAATTACCTTTTTTTAAGTTTACTAGATGTTAGACAAAAGAGAGATAGATTCAAAGTACACTTCGACTTTCTTTTTCGCTCAACGACAAAAAACTAGTTTTTTTTTAAATTTTTATCACAGGGGTTGACAGATGTCAAAAAAATGTTTTTAATCGAATATCTTTTTAACAAGCTTTTCAAAAACGTGCCACAAGTGGTACCTCCTCAGGAAAAAAATGTCAACAAGTCTATAAATAAAAAATCATTAAAGATTCGCTTTTAGCTTTTTTTCAAACCTCTTCCCTAAAGCCGCTAGAAGCACCGTTCCATTTAAAGAATCCACCCTCTATATATATTATATACGATTGGGACAAGAATGTGGTTGTTCTCGTCAATGCACGGATTGCCCAGCTGATCAAAAATTTATATTATAGTTCCTGTGGTTCCGTTTCATTTTCCTTCAGAAATATACTTGAAAAAAATGCTAAACCTTTAAAATGGACCAGAGAACAAATCGAACGTGTATTTGAGCTAATCGTTGACCGAGCGCTCCTGACAGCTCGCGATCGGCTTTGGAGCGCCCTAAAACTGATCTGTAACGTCATTGCTCTGATCCCGGGCAATCTCCGAGTCATTTGCAAGGAGGATAATCAAAAACGTTATTAGCTGTATAAAATTTACAGTTACAATATTGTAAAAAAATTAAGTTTGAAAATTCATATAAAGAATCCCACACGGATAACGTAGGTTTATGGCCTACCGTGAAAGTTAACCATATTTTAATATTTTGAAGATAGGTGAAAAAAATGAAATTCTATGAGGATCGTATGTCTGTGTTAGGAGATATGAGCAGTGGAAAAACGTATGTCTGCTAGACACATACGGAGAATTTTTCTCGTGATTTGAAAAGTACTTTGTAGATGTTTATAATTGGGGTGTCATTTAGAAGGTACTTGAATACTAATTTTATGGTGAAAAACTGGTATGGTGTGAGGGGGGTTTGATATATTTGAAAATTGCTAAGTTTTGAACCAAAGCGACTACAAATTTGTAGCTTTTAGATTTTAATACTTTTTATGCAAAATGCAGTTTTATAAATTTAAATGTGAGTTAATATTTTCCCATTTCAGAGAAAAAATTACATTGCTTGAAGTGAATTAGGGGGTTGATATATTTTTAAACTAAACTTTTAAACTCCCTTGGCTATATGTTTCTCAACAACTTCCCTACAACCGATTTAAGTGAAATTTGCTATTATAAAAAAAACTAGCCCCCCCCCCAAACCCACCCATCTTGGGGAAGAGCATGTTTCATATCTTTTTACGTTGATTGATTTTGATGTAGTTTCCTTTTCATTTACAGTAGAAAATAAAAATATTAAAGAAATAAAAGAAACAATTTTATTAATGTTTGCACTAAATAGTAAAAAAAATGTTTAGGTCCGCCCCGCGTTTATATAATACATACGTTTGACGTTCCCAGGGTGACTAAGAATGAGCTTGGATAACATTTTTTGTTTGAATATTTCCTTTCATCAAAAGACCATTTGTTTGAAATGTACCAATTTAAAAATATACTTTTGATCTTGGACAATTTTAATTGATGGTTAATAGGGAAATGTAATTAAATTTATACAGTAATAAATAACATTTTAAAACTTATTTTAGATAAAGTAATTTGCTACTGGGGAACTTGGTCCCACTACAGACAGGGAAATGGCCAATTCAACGCCCTCACCATCGACCCAAGCCTCTGCACCCACGTAATTTACACCTTCTTTGGACTGGAAGACAGTGCCATAGTTTCTCTGGACCCCTGGCTAGATATTAGTCTTGGTAAGGACCATGTACATACTAAAACCACTTGCTCTTATGAAAGTCTTCATGTAATACTTTTGATTACGCTTTGTTATAGGTTTATGCGCAATTTTATAGCTCATAGTTAAACGTCAAACCTCAGTTTAAACAACAGATGTCGACTTTTTCACGTTTTATAGGTGCAGTTTACCAACAAACTTCGGTTTAACCGTTACCGGCGGTCTGAGTGTTTGTTAAACTTCAGTTTAATAGTTACCGAAAGATTCTAACCTCAAAAAAGTTATTAAAAATTTGTTTTTGGTAAAAAAACTGTAAGTATTTAGTGAAATCGCTATGATCAATGACTTAAAATTTATTTTTGATCAACTGACTGAAGAATAACGAAATTATTGACATTGTCGAAGCACGAAGACCAAATACTAAACTTAGGCTACCTAGCGGTAGGGAGAGTTATGAGGTCCACTTGAAGGTCAAGTGGGGGTGGAAGGAAAGGTTTGGCAGAATAATTAGTGTCAGCGCACATAGATGTCCGCTAACACTAAGGATTCTTCCAGATCGGGCCCTCTTACCGGGTGTTGTTGTTGTTGTTGTACCAAATATTATTTGTCCTAGAAAAAATCCTTTGGAGGAGTCCGAAGATATGTAGATTTTAAAAAGAGGTTTGAATTATCTAAAGAGATTTGCGAAATTGTGCACAAGGAAATTCGACAAGAGTTGGATCATCCCACAGACCAGCAAGTTTTATTCTCACACCGAGCCCACACGTATATATATATATATATATATACTGTATATCTTTCTGACAAATCTGAACATTTTTATTGTGTCGTCTAGCTGTATGTTTATCTGTAACCAACGCTGATATCTCAAAAACTACTTGACTGATTTTTATCAAGTTTGGCTCTAGTTGGTGCCATTTTGGTTAAAATAATCAACCCTATATATGTAAAGAAAATGTAGTCTTTCTTCATGGCCGTGGTTTAACTCCGACTTATAAAATTGAGCAACTTGTTTACCGATGGATTAATCCAAAGATTAAACTGAAATTTAAACTATGGTTTAATCTGGAGTTTTACCTTTGGTTGTAAAATTAGCCCTTTGTACGAGTTTTAGTAGGAGGGTGACCATTTTTGGTCTAGCGAATAGGCACTACGCGCGCCTCTTTCGCAAACACCGGTTTTGTCCGTGCACCATCCGCAAACCGATGATGCCAAGTTTTATTTCTCTAAGAAAACTTAACTTTACCTAGCACCTCTTTGTCAACAGTTGCGGTTACCTTTCGAAAGTTTGCTGGCCTTGTTTTGATGCCATTCACGACAGCCACTATAGGTTTAATCACAGTCATAAGGAAAAGTTGAGAACTTTCAACTTTATAACTAAAATTATGAATATTACTATAACAGATGAAATTGTGCATGCGTCACTTGCCGGTACATAACCCTAGTGAAACACAAAAAAAGTTTAATGCCGGTATCCAGCAACGCATTTTTTCTCCAATTAACTTTTAATTGCGGTTAGCGAGTAAATTCGGTATCCACCAACAAAATTTTTGCTTTAGTCAAGCCGTTTACCAACCCGGCCGATGTTGGGCGATTAAAGTTTAATTGAGCAATTAAGTCGCTGGTTGGTTATGTTATTTTGATTTCCAGTTTGATTTGTTGAATTGTTTTTTTTTTTAATATGGAAGATATATTGTATCATGATGATTTAGATGTGTTGAACATAATCAATGATGGACTTACAAGGCGTTGGAACGAGAGACCAAATTATTTTGAGACTATGGACAACAGGGGGTTCTTTAGAAGGTTTCGGGTCACAAAACTTTCAGATTTCAGATTTATTTTACTTTCATAAGCTTCTTTTAAGTTTTATTTTATTCGTTTCACCTTTTATTTAACTGTTGATTAACGTTTGGCTAATTATGCAGTATACAGTTTTCTGATATTTTATTATTTTTTATGAAAAATTATTTATGGGGGCACCTACTAGGGTCCCTAGGACCCCAAATCCGCCTGCGCCCGTTGTTTTTTTTTATTTTTTTTAGTTTTTTTAATTTTTTTTTCACTAAAAAGCCCAATCCAACACAGTCCAACCCAACCCAACCCAAAACAATTAAAAAACACATTAACCCCCCCACCCGGGAATCCTTTTTTCTCTTAAAAAAAAAAATTGGGCGCAGGCGGATTTGGGGTCCTAGGGACCCTAGTAGGTGCCCCCATAAAGAATTTTTCATAAAAAATCAAGAATGGCAGAAAACCGTATACTGCATAATTACCAACGTTTGTAGTTAATAATTTTCATAAAATAAAAACAAATAAAATTAAAATTGAAGTAGATGTTTTATTTATCTAGAAACCAAATAAATACATTAATAAAACAAAGAACAAATGCAGACAACTATTGCACATAGACATGCCTAAATTAATCACATTGGTCAGTTAGATATTGCATATCACAAAAAACATTGTCTTTCAACACCAGAAAATACACCTAAATTAGTAACCTCATCAATTATGATCTTAATAAAAAACAATGGTCCATCTCAACCAATTTTGTTTAAGTTTTTAAAACTGTCTACATGGTTTAATGGTATCATATAGGCTTTTTGCTCAAGGACAGTAGTAACTTGTTTGGGTTACTTGTCATGACGTCACGGTTACTTTCAGTAACCATGCATAGTTATGACATCATCATAGAAAAATAACAATAACAATAAACAATCGGTAAACCACACTTTGAACCTTCCATTTTTTAAGTAACCATGTCCCATAGGCTAGTAACATAGTCTGGTTACTCGTGACGTCATGACTTGGATTACTGTACGAAGAAAAATTGAAAACGAGCAACTGGTTTACCTGGTAACTTGTGGTTACTTCGAGAAAAAACTCTTTTTGACACTGTCAATCACCGGTCATCAAAAAAAGTCTACCCTACCTAAAATTTTAAAGTAATGAGAATGAAAGAAAAAAAATTAAAGATCCTGAAATATTTTCATCTAAAACTTTTAGGTTTTTTTTCTCTTTGTAATATAAAAAAAACATTTTTTTAAAAGACAGTAAATTTTTAAGAAGGGAAATAGAAAATTAAATACACAAATCTGCAACCAGTGTGTACAAAACTTCATTGCTGCAACCTTTAAATAAATTAATAATTTCAGTAAAATTTGGAAGAGCAACATGTTTTTCTTGATATAAAAAATATCTCAACCTTATGAACTACTTTGTTAATTATAAGGTACTCAATATATCTAAAAAATTAACAAACATCCTAAATAAATCACTTTTAAGCTGAGAAGATTATTACCCACAGACCTTCTAGGTCGGTGATAACTGGAAACAAACTTTTTTGACATTTTATTAACACAGCACCTTCCACAATGTCGTTGTTGCAGTAAACAGTGATGTGGTGCCTCAGATAGATTTAATTTTGGCAGTCTTGATTTATTAAACATTTTTTAAGTAGATTTTGCGATGGGGACCTGTCAAGTAATACAAGGGAATAAGTATCCTATTCTAAAACTATACAAATACTGAAAGTGACTTAAAAAAAAATAAAAAATAAACATAATAAATATTTTCAAACATCTAATCCAGTCACAAGATGGCTAATAGTTTTTCCCCCTGATAATTCTCCCATACATATCCTACCACATAAAAAATCACATTAACGAACCGACTAAACTATATTTTTTATTTGTTTGTAACGACTTGTTGGGCTGATAAAATTTAAGGCACTTTTACTTTAACTTAACCCTCTTATCTGAACGCATGTGAGTTACAAAAAGTCACTATGTTGACTTCGTTGCAAAGGATTTATTTTTGAAGAGGCCATTTATATACACATTTTGCAGTTCTTGGGCCATTATAGTATTTCATAGTTATATGCACCCTGCATACTGTTCAATGCCTACTTTTGTTTACCACACACTGTGTTAAAAAGTTAAAAAACAAACTTTAGGCAAATCCACTTTTTTACACTACACGACTGAAAATGAGCAGTTAATTATTGGCAATAATGCTGGCGACAACAAACTGATCAGCTTCAAACAGCACCGATTCGGCCATCCCCGTTTAACTTGAGAGTTTCAGTCGCAACAGCTGGGGAACGTATTTTCTGATAGGTTTTAAAAATAAATAAACAAAAACTGAAAGAAAATTAAAAAATAAACAGAAAAGATAACCTTTTACATCAAAATTCTATTGACATATCCAGTGTTACCAATAGATACACACCAAATATGCTGCGTTGCCAGCTCTTTTTTTTTTAATCGAGTTACTTAACCCTGATTAGGTAATTATTTAATAAAAAAAGTTGGTGGATACGTAAACTTGTTTAGCCGCGATTAGCAAGTTAATTCCAATTAGCTAGCCCTTATTAGAGTGTTTAATGGTGGATATGGGCATAAGTGTATTCTAGTTGCCAAAAAAAATATTGTCTATAAAATCTTTATTTTCTTTAAAAATAAATGACAACAAACACAAAGAAAAAAATTGTCGGATTTTTTTTACACAAATTGTAACTGGATATGTACTGGTCACAAAATTAAGTTGAACGAGATTTAATGATAATCATACCTACTCTATTTAATTTTTATTTTTATAAAATTTTACATGAAATTTATGAGATACATTTTTATGAGGATTTTAGGGGATTTTTTTAATTTTTAGGTGATTTTATAAGGAGTTTTTATACTGACTTTAGTATACTTTTTGAGAGATGATGAGATTTTTTTAGTTATGTTTTTATATAGTTAATTTTTTACTTTTATTCAGTGAATTTTAATTTTTCGGAACATTGAAGATATTTAGTTCTTTTAAATTTGATTAAGATGATAACCTAACTATACATTTCATTTTTGTATGAGATTGTATAGATTACTACAACTATCGCTTTTTAAAGAACTTTACAGTTTTTATGATTTACATACATTTTATTTTGTTGAACATTTTATACCAGTTGTTTTAAGCCAAATCAGATGCCTTGTTTTTGACAGGTTGCTATGGCAACAACCCGAATTTTTCGGAAATTTTTTCGGTCACGTGACCTAGTTGAAAAATTAATAAGTGATAATTTTCCTGGCTTAACAGCTATCACGTGCAGATGTCCGAATAACAACAGAGGCGTAGGTACAATTTTCTATTTATTTTATGATATTTTCTTTGCGACAACAAAATTTAATATGAAGAATAATAATTAATAAACAAAACAAAAAGATATTGGTGAAACGTCATTCCACCAATGCGCTGCAGCAGTTACAGCCAATTTCGCAGATTTTATGTTTCCTACCTAAATACTTACCGCGTTAAATTGCCATCGACTTTGCAAGAGAATAATTAATTTTCTATTCTCTCTAGTAGTATAAGATTATTAGAGTATGAAGAAATGTGACCATTTCAGGATTTTGAAAATCGTTTTGTTTTACTAGGGCAAAGCGAAAGTGAAAAAAAAAACAAATTTAAACTATTTGAAATACAAAACATCTAGCGTCTAATATAACACATGTGCCTATACACCTATTTTTCCCTATCCTCTAGTACTATAATATTGTGTGATTTAAATAGAATATAATCAACTTGATACAAAGATGCAAACCTTATTTTACTAGAGTGCCAGGGAATTGTAAAAATAATAGATGAATAAGTGTATAGCCACAATATAGGTAACACAGACATTCAAAGTATCAAAAAAGTAATTAAATAGCCACCTTGTATTAAAACACCAAACCTCAAAGCAAAATAAACGCTTGCCAAATTGTCAAAATTTGTATTTTTTTTTAAAATAATTTTCGGTATAAAATTTTTGTACCGAATCTCCTGCAAGCTTGAATTAATCTCCGTAAATTTTTTCTCTGTTTTTTCTTATAAAAATTCGCACCTCGAAAAAATTTTCGGGAATAATTGAAGCTCTAGGGAGATTATAAGTGATAATATCTACAGTGATGAATATGTTATATTATGGCATTACTTTTAGCTAAGCTTATATCAGGGCATATTCATTTCCAATGAATAAATGTATTAAAATTTTTACCTACAAAAACATCAAATATTCTAAAAAAATAAAGTTTTCGTCCATTCCTATAACAAAGTATAAAAATTCATAAAGTTTATCATAAGAGATCCTAAAATGTTTTACAAATTATAAAATATTCCTAAGGAACACTTAAAAACTTTTTAGCAAACCCACAGCAACCAATCATATTTAAAGTTATAGAAGTTCATCAAAGCCACAATAAACCCATCGTAAAAAATATAAGAGGGATTTGGTTTCATATTCTGGATTTATTCGTGCAGGTGCCTCCTTAACACGTTAACTTTTTTCGAAATTTAGACTGAAGAAACAAGATTAATTAATTACTAAATAAAATTTTAGGTATGTTAAATAAGACCAATGATCTAAAAAAAATCAACCCCAACCTGAAAACTTTATTGGCCGTCGGTGGCTGGAACCAGGGTTCACTCAAGTATTCAAACATGGCTGCCGATGCCACCACAAGAGCAATATTCATCTCTTCCGCCTTAAAATGCGTAGAAGATTACGGATTTGATGGCCTTGATTTGGATTGGGAGTACCCTGCAAGAAGGGGAGGTGCGGCCGCCGATAAGGTAAACATCACTTTATGTTTGTAACTTTACTTACCAATAGGAATAGGTTTTTTTATGGTTACGTACTGCCAATCAGAAACCCAAAGATGTAAAACAAGAGTAGGATTATACCCAGTAAACACAATTGTGACTTTAACCTAATAGTTATATAAATCTAAGGTTCATATAGTTATGTAAAATATGTTACATCATATTTACGTAAATCTCACATAAAAATATTTTTATAAAAAAATTATGTAAACATTACGTCAAAACTTTGACTGTAAATTTAATTCATTATAAGCAATGTTAACTTCGCGTAAATAATAAGACTTTATATATAAATTTTTATAATTTACGTAAATATTACGTAAATAGTGGGACATTAATTTTACATAAAAAATATAATATACCTATTAAATAAAAAATTGTATATAATATTTAAGTACTCTAATTTACGTTAACGTTACATAAAATGATCTACTTTAAATAAAAGTAATGAAATTTACATAAATATTCTGTCACAATTTAGACATTACGTTTACATTTAAAATGTTACATAACTTTTATACAAAATATTTTATGTAATATTTATATCATCTAAATTACGTAAACGGTCTATAATATGATTTACGTTAGATTAAAATTTGTAGATTTACATAAATATTATGAAACAATGTATTCTTTAAGTTTACATTTAAAATTTTACATAATTGTTACATAAAAATGTTTATGTATTAATTATGTCAATCAAGTTATGTAAATTCCCTGTAAAATGATTTACGTCAAATTAAAGTCCTAAATTTTACATAATTATTATATAGTCAATTGAACCATAAGTTTGCATTTCAAATGTTACATAACTATCAAATAATATATTTTATGTAGTTTATATCGTCTAAATGAGGTAAACGCTCTGTAACGCGATTTACGTCACATTAAAATTTACAAAAATATTATGAAAATTAAATAAATTACCCTGCTTAATAGTTTCTTCCTAGTAGGTAGAGATGGCGCTAATATCACTACGTTCCCTGTACAGTGGATGATAATATTATATATAAAAAGAGCAAATTTCAAAATTAGAATGCGGACTTATAGGAGGTATTGATAAGATGGTGGTACTTCTCTATAAGTGTAATCTCTTCCGCCACTTAAACCTTTTGTAGTTTGCCAATGTTGGACCGTGTCAAGAAACCACCGACGGATTTTGGTAAAACACCGACGTTGGCCCGCTTCAAGCTGCATGCTCATGTCGGACTTAGATAGCTGACGCTTTGCGCATGGCATGCAGATTAATGTGACTTAAATTCTATCTTAAATTTACATACCAAAGTAAACCTGTTATGTAAAGTTTTTACTTAATTCTCACGTAACATGGATGTAATATTTATTTAAAAGGTATGTCATTTTATTTACATTACAGTTATGTAACAATGAGGTGGGCTCTGCATTATGCAGTGTTTTCCCACATTAATGTGACCCAAATTTTACCTTATTATTAAGTGACCTTAAATTTACATAAAAAGGTAAACCTGTTATGTAAAATTTTCGTAGTTTTTACTTAACTCTTACGTAACATGAATGTAATATTTATATAAAAGGTATGTCATTTCATTTACATCACATTTATGTAACAATTAGGTGGGCTTTGCGCATGGCATTATGCAGAGTTTTCGCACCTTAATTTGACTTAAATTTTACCTTATTGTGACTTCTGAGCGACCTTAAATTTACGTAACAAGGTAAATCTGAACTTTCATCGAAAATTCTAAAAATTGATGTAAACGACGTTTAGCTTGCAAATAGAAAAGTATTGGTAGATCTTATCATATTCGTTTAAAGAAATCGGAAAAATCAAATCTGTGTCTAATTTAACTTTTAGTAATTCATTTCTTAAATCTGAAGGACTAATTACATTTGGGTGGATAATATATTGTTTTGAGATAAGGATTCAGTTAATGACAAGATCAAACTCCCCTTTAAGCTCAGATAAAATATGTTCTAATAAATTAATGTGTTCAATGAAAATCTGAAGTTGTGATATTATATTAACCTCTTTGCTAATGGTAAAGGAAAAAGCATTTAATTTTAAAAAACTGTTATTTAATTTTTTTTTTCATTAATTTTTAATGAAGCGACCGAGTTATTGTAATTTTTTTATCGCCGAATACATAACTCTAATTTGTTGTTTCATTAACAGCTGAGTTTCGCGATTCTTAATTTTTAAGGGGTTTACCGCTTCGTTATAAAATTGTGCATCGTCGACATCTGGCGTGCTAAATAACCAATTGAACGCTATAGACTCCGTTGACTAAACCTCTGCCTCTCCGCGAATTTTTTAGATTTTCAAAGGAATGGCCGACTAGGTGGGTGATGGTTTTAAATTTTTTATTTAAAACTTTAATTTCGTAATCTAAACTGTAATGTGAGTTTATTTTTTGGTAAATAATTTTTGTTTTTATATTTAAATTTTCAATAATTTTTAGTAAGCAGGGTAAAATAATCGTCATAAAGTTTTACGTTTCTCATTGATTGGTACAGTATTCCGGTCTGGTCATTAAGAGATGTGATTTGGTAGGCTGGTTCGTGCATCGTTGCTTGCGCATGGATTATTTTCAGAATTGTCATCAAGAAAGCAACAGATGGCAATGAGCGTTTCAGATTTGGTTTCATCTCAAAGGGTTTCAATAAATTTTTGTGATAGGAAACGATTTTATTTTTTATTTGCACGAAACTGTTACACTTAATTTTTATTATTTTTTTATAGGTTCCTTTGTAATTTGGGGATAATTTTTTATTTAACCCTGGTTTTGACGCTTTATCTAAAACGTAAACTTGATCGCCGATTGAAAAGTTATAATCATATTTGTCATAGTATGTTTTTGATTTAATTTTGGATTTGTGTATGTTTTCGCATGCAATTTGGATGATTTATTTAGTCTAAGTTGTAACTGTTTTAAATTGGTGTCATGAGGTAATGTAACTTTGCGTCCAAATACTAACTCGTAGGGAGTGAATTGAGTGGACGTGTCAATATGCGTATTATAAGAGAACATAGCTGTTTGTACGTACGAGCACCAGTTGTTTTGGTTTTCATTGACAAAATGTTTGAGGTAGTCTTTTAATGTTGATTGAGACCATTCTAGAGCCCCGTCGTCGCTTTGAGGTCAGTACAATTGTTATATGTTTGATTTTAAAGAGGTTGTTGACTTCTTTTAATAGATTAGCAGTAACGTCTGTCCCGTTATCAGTTACCATTATTTTTGGAAAACCAAAAATCAATTCTACTTTCGTGATTTGGTATTGGATATGCATAGGAAAATTTTGTAAGACCATCTTGTAATGTTAAAATAAATCGGTTTCCAAATTCTGTAATTGGAAGGGGTCCAACTACGTCTAAAAACATTTTTTCGAAGTAGAAATGGGCGGTATTAGTTATTTGTATAGGAGCTTTAATCGGATGTCTATTTACTTTGTTTTCTTGGCATTTTTTGCAAGAACTGATAAATTTACGTTTATCTTTCTTAATATGTTACCATTTGTAGCTTTCTTTTATACGTTTATAAGTTTTACTAAAACCGAAATGACCTGAAAGAGATGTAATGGTTTTCTTTCAAAATTTTTATTATTTCTGTTTTAGTTGATGGTTTAATTTTTTCAGAGTCAAAAAGAGCAATTTTGAGATTTTTCCCAAACAGATAAAATATCATTTCGTTGATTATGTCGGATTTTAGATTACAATTATAAATTAATGGGTATCTTAAGTAAAACTTATTGGTCGCAAGCAAATCGATTTTTTGAGTAAAATTTTGAAAAGAATAAGAAATATCTTTAATTGACGGTTTGTCAAAATGATTTAGATGCGTAATAAGCAAATATGTTAATTTATTCTAATTTTTTAAATTATCATAAGTTTTTGGTTCCGAGTTAATGTGAAAAACAGGAATTCTAGAAAGTGCGTCTGCTACAGAATTAAGACGTCCTGGTTTATATATTGTTTTAAATTGGTATTCTTCCAACTTTAATCGCCAGCGGATAAGTAAGTGGTCCACAATCTGTAACCACTGTAAACTCTTGATCATAGAGATAAGGGCGAAAATCTCAGATTTGTTTAAAGTTCGACTTGCGTACGCGATAGGGAGGTCGTTGTTGAGTTCTCCCTGCGATAGCACTAATCCTATTGCGTATTGCGAGGCGTCGCGTCGGTAGTTAAAATAAATTTTTTATTGAAATCTGGAAATTGTAAAAGTGAATAGGGTTCAATAATTTTTTGTTTTAACAATTTTTCTAATTGTTTTCCAACTTTGATTTCTTGAATTTTTGGTAATCTATACATTTGTAAAATTATCGGTTCATCGGTGGTTGTTTTGATTTTGCACTTTACTGCGTCAGTGCACGTTAGCTGATCACCAGGTAAAATGGAGGATTTTCCCTCTAAATTTAAATGGTCCAATCTTAGATTTTTGTCAAGAATATCATTTCGATCTTGTTTAGAGAATGACGATTGATCAAGGGATGTTTGAAAAATATATAAATTGTTTTTATCAAATTTTTGCAAATTAAGTTTTATATGATTTACTTGAACTGGCCTATCTAAGGTGTTGAGTATGGTTGTTACTGCCGTATTATTTTCCGTGACCCGTAAGATCGCTTTCGCTAGAAAAACGCCGTCAAGAATACGTATCGCGTTCGAAATAAAGCCAAAATACACTACATTTTTGACTTGTTTATGCGATGTTTCGAACGATGTCAGCTTTTTTGAAAGGTACGATGACAGAACTGCTAACAGCAATCGATGCGTGCGTTGGGATGGACATAACGATACGTTCATCATTCCGTACGAATCGATTGCTGTCAGCTTTTGTCTCATTGCACCCGTCAAAAAAGCGGGCATCGTTCGAAACATGGCATGAGCAAGTCAAAAATATAGTTTATTTTGGCTTTATTTCGAACGCGATACGTATACCGATACCGATGCGTTGAAATATTTACTTTAAGTTTCTAATAACCCTCCTTAAGTTGGTCACTGTTGTTAATGGATACTCTAATAGCGGTTTCCGACCTAGGGTATAATATATGCACACTTTTTTGTATATTTTTATTCCGAATGATACCGCTTTTAATTTAATTTCGAATTTCGGTAACATATTTGAGCGTCATGTGTCTGACGAAATCGTTGCCAATCAACCCGTCAAAGGGAATATTGGTATTTTCTCGAATTATATAAAATTTGGTTTAAAGTTGAAAGTTATGAAACTGTGCTTCCAAGAAAACGCTTCCTATTGTTTCCAGTGGACAACTTGGAATTATTCCGTTAAGTGAGATTTTTTCTTTTCCAAGTTCGTATTTTTAAGTTTGGTGGTTTTGATTAAGGACCCATTGCTACCCGTGTCGACTAGAAATTTAAAATTAAAAATGTTTCCGTGTTTATCAAGGTGGGGAAAATGTATAAAGCAGATATTTTCATCATTTGCATGATTAATTGATTTCGCAAGGTTGATAAATTTTGTATGACTGATTGATCTGGTATAATTGATTGATTTTGGGAAATGTTATTATTTTGAGAGTTTGTTTAATTATAGTATGCACTACATTGAGTTTGATTTGTTTATTGATTTTGAGATTGGTATTGATTCCGATTACTGTTAGCTTGGCTTTTTCTTTGATTATTAAATTCTTGTTTTCTGCATTCGGAAATTAAATGTTCTTTGTTTTTGCAGTAGTTGCAAAATTTATTTTGAAAAGATAAATCGGCTGTTGGATTTGGTTTATATTGTTGATTACTTGGATAATTTAAAGTTGAGGTAGAAGAGCGATTTTGATTTCGATTTCGATCAGTATTATAACGCGATTGATTGAAATTTTTTGAGTTTTTCTTTTTAGAATAACAATCTTTAGTAAAATATGATTTTTTTTCAATAACCTTTTAATTTTGACTCAATATATGAAATTAATAACGTTTTTTTTGGTCCCCTTCATAAACTCCAAGCTTAGCCACAGTCTTGTAAAAAATCAAAAAATTTATGACGATTGCCATCAAATTCCCCTGAAATTATAGCCCGTATAATTGGTGCATCTGGATTAATCAGATTTTGATTGGTATTAGCTTGATTTGTATTATTTTGAGTTTTGTTGTACAGTTTCGTCTGTTGGATTTGGAACCACGATGCAAAATAAAGGGAAAAAGTACTACAAAAATCTAGAAAATGCACTTAAAACAAAAGACAAGTCTACTCACTCTGCTGGTTGCTGCAGGAACTGTCAATTGCTTCATCTTCACAATACAATTTGGTGAGTGATCGGTCAATTTGGATAACCAACTTTCTTGAAATTGCCGAAAAGCTTCACACAGTGTCATCAAATTCTACCGTATGTGCCAATTTTTGTTATAACGTCTAGCTGTACAGATTTTTCAAAAGATTATTTTTTAGAAAATTGTAGTTTTAATTTATAAGGTACATCTGGTTTACTTAGAGTGTTTAAAAATTAAACTTAAAAAGAACAACTGCTTTAAAAAAATATGCTTATTTAACATTATAAAATATTCACATAGGAAAACTTAAGAAATAAAAATCTTCTTGCGAGCTTCTTGTCTTCTTAGAATTATTCGGTGTTAAATAGCTCCCATGGGACATTAAACTTTACTTAGTTTACCCCTTGTTAAAGGGACTTGATACACAAATAATTTAATTATACCTTCACAAGATCTATAAATGCACTGTAAATCCTGCAAGAATTGGTGGATTTTGGGCCAAACTCTTAACAACGCATACTTTTATACGATTAAGTACACTTTAATCGCCAAAATGATATAATAAGACACGCTTATAAACAACCAGAAACCACTTAAAATCCTATATCAATTCTCTAAAAAATGCACTATAATCCTAAAGACACTGACGATGAAAAAGCACTAATTATCGCGAATTTCGTGTAAAAACCTTAAATTACCTATAAACGTTAATCCCACGCCTTCTATGTAGGTCGTATTGATCAGCCGGAGAAACTCGAAAAGATTGGAGGTATTTGATATGTCGGTCCATTTCATAAAATCGCTTTTACATGCAAATATGAAAAAAAAATAGAAAGAGGGGGCAATATGAGTTTCCCACCTCTGGTAAAACAACAACTGTCAAATGTATAGAGGGCCTTTAGACCTATCTACAAGTAAAAGTTGCACTGGCAGAATCTATGGGTATCCAGCCCCATTATACTGATTCCTTTATTTGAGACCGATTTTTAAGATATAACCAATTTATAGCATTCTGGGGTACCTCTCAGCATTGTTTAATATATAGAAAAAGGTCAAATATAAGAATACATTTTTCCACCATTCCAATGCCAGTTTTTTGGAAACAGGTACACATACGATTAAGTCTGATTCAGACTGTGCAAGTTGTCGCCGCGATTGGCAAAAGTTTCATAGATTAGAATACGTTATATTTCATGCGAGAAGTCGCGGCGACTTAATGATATTTTTCAGCATTTTCGGGTTTGTCAACATATTAGGCTTTGTTGACAGTCAAATCTTCAAGATAAAATATTATGTTTTGTTTATCATTATTTTTTTTAAATTAAACATGAATTTTGAAATGTGCCGGTGATCCGACCAGGATGGCTCCGTTGATACTTGCCATAAGAATATCTGAGAGCTAATGCGAAGAGAGGCCAAGGTAATATCTAGTACCTCTTTACGAGTTGTTGTCACAAAAGTAGGTTCATTAATCTGATTTAGAATTTATAGATTTTTAGAGATAATAAAGTCTAATAAGTTCTCACCTCTAATGTTTATGTCTGTGCTACCCTCGGTGCTACCTCACACAGTATGGTGCGCGTTCGCGTCCATTCCAAGTATCAACTGTAGGTTCGATTGTCCACAGTATTACTCCAACGTGCAGAGTTGGTTTGATTATGGTGTATGGATGGAGTCGTATGGCAGATAGGTTGAAGCGAGGACAGCTTCGGTCCTAAGTTTAGCCTGACAGCCGATTGGTCCCTAGAGCAGAGATTGGTTAGTTTTAAGGCGTGGCCTAGGCCCACAACTTTTCCTTTGAATATCAAGGGTTCTTGGATCAGGGCCACGTCGATGTTGTCAACTATAAGGGTCCTGTCAAGGATGGCTGTGTCCTTACAGTGCTGCAGGTTTACTTGAAGTATCCGCAGCTTCTGCATCGCCCTTAGGTTGCTTGGTTACCTTGAAGGTAACTTGAGACACCCCTAGAAAGTCTTTTGATCCCTTCTTCTCAAGTCCCTTCACGACGGTTTCATCTATTGCGAGAACAAGGGTTATGTCGTTTTCCTCGTCGCAGCTTCCCACTATCCTCCACCCCTCCATCGCGAGATTCAAATTTTGATTCATTAACAGTTCGAGGATTTTTTTGGTTTTCTTGTTCCCCAGGAAGTCTGAGAGTACCCAAAATAAAACTCTGGCAGTTTTGGCAACGTTCTTAGCATCATCAGCCCTTAGGGTTGCCGACTCTCAGGGTTTTATTGTTGGAACCTTTTGCAGAAGTCACGTTCTGGACTCCTGATTGGCACAGGTAACGTAAGTCCTCCTTGGAGGTAACTGTTAATTATCTATGAGCCTCTGCCGGCTGGAGATTTCCATATCTCCCGGGATAGGGCCAGCTGCACCTGCCCGGATTGTTCCGGCGTTAATTTTCCTTCAGGGTAATTATCAAGAATCACAACCATTTTGAGCCCCATGAGAGCTTGTTTAAATGTATTTATATGGTTTGGTTAAAAGACTACGTCCAAAATTAAAAAAATATATTCAGTTTGAGACATTATTTTTTTATTTCTAGAGATTTATTATATGTATTTCGAGCCCCGTCAGAGCTGGTTTAAATGTGTCTATATGGTTAAAAGACTACGTCAAAATTAAAAAAAAATATATTCAGTTTGAGAAATGGTTTTCCTAGAGACTATACAGATATAATAAATTTCTAGATAGGTAATTTATGTACATTATTTTTTCTGGTGTTCTAACCAAATTTTTAGAATTTTTGTCTGTTTTTTTAATTATTTTTATAGGGTAGGTTTCCTAGTTCGGTAAGAAATTGGAAGAAGTTTAGAAATGGTATATTAAGATTTTATTATCGGTTACAGCTCTTGTTCCAATTCCATGCGAAACATAATTTTGTTGCAGATTTTAATCATTTTAGTGTTAGCTCGTAGCATAAAATAGATTGCAGTAACACCATGTAGACTAATTTCGTTGTTTTCTGACGAAATTTATAGAATTTGTAAATCATTTTTCTTTTCGTTGTTTATTTTAGCACAGAAAAACGAAAAAAAAACGGATAAAACCTCAGGCAAAGCTACGGGAAACTAGTGGGACATGCATGTTTTCGACAAACAGAGGAATACTTTTGCGTATTTAAAGGCAACAAAAAATATACAAAAAGTAAATGAGGTCCTTTTTAAAATGGAACACCTTGTGGTGGTTTTATTGTTTGTTATTCTATAAGAAACGAGCCGAGATATTGGCGAAGAAATGAAACGAAAACCGGAGTACATTTAGACTTAAGCTTTCCTAGGGAACCTCCATCGATTCATGGAAAAATATCAGAAGGTACCTCTGCGCGCAAACTTAAACTATGGTTCGACTGTACTGTTGTCTCTTGTGCAAAACCAACATTATCCTGCTAGCGTGGCCAAAGTGTCTCGATTTTAGGCAATGGGTAGCGGTCTTGTTTTGTTATGTCACTAAGATTTCTATAATCAACAAAAAATCTGGTACTTCAGTCCTTCTTAGTGACCAAAACAACAGAAGTTGACCAAGGACTTATTGGCTGACCTTCTGATTAGCTGAACTATTAAATATTTGTGCGAGATAAAGCTGTCATCTGCGTTCATCTTCATATCTTCGTTCCAATGCAACTACTAAAGATGAATGGTGTTAATGTTGTGTTTGAGGAGTGGTCTGTAATAGTTCGACAGCGAAACCGGGTGAGTTATAACTAAAGCTCGCGCTTTTTCGTCATATCGTCACCCGTTTGCGATTGCGGCTGCTTTAAATTGATGTTTATTAGTGATCCAGGCATACTGACCATCGAAAGTTGGCGGTTTTATACTTTGGAAACTGGTCCCCCAGAGACGCTCTGAGATTTTATTTGATTCAGGTCCCTTTCCATCAGCTGTAACAGTCTCTTTTTCACACTCTCAATATTGGTGTCCATCTTTGTGTCTATTTCTGTTTTGAGCTCCTCAATTTTCGTGTCCATCTATTCAAATTTGGTCCATTTTTGTTTTGATTTCTGCAAACATCGTTTCAATTTTTGTGTCTATCTCTTAAAACATTTTGAAATTGAGTGTCTAGTTTTTATTTTCTGTCTTTTGCTTCCTATCTTTCTTGTCTCAATCGTCTATTACTTTTTGTAGTCACTCATGCTCTTTTTTCTTTCATTTAGATGAAGTTTCTGTTTTATTTCATATTTTTTCATAAAATCTTGCATCACTTCATCATTTCACACACATGATCGTTAAAAAATAAGACTGCCCCTTTTTATGTTAAGTCCGGTGGTGAAGTCAGATTCTTCTGTTTCTCAAATAGAACGTCGAAGAATGTTTTAGAATTTAATGGAAAATTCTTCAAAAACTTTCTTTTCAATAATATATCTGGTTCGGAGGTCAGATTTGTATTATCTCGTCAGGTTCCCAAAACAGACTTGCGGTTCTCCAACGCCGTGCAATGTTCCAGAATTTTCTCTAAAATCCGTTTAAACTTGTAATTCGGTGTTAAATCCGTTGGTAAAGTCAGATTCTTTTTATCTTTTCTGGTTTCCGCAAAAAACGTCGTCGAATGTTCTAGAATTTTTTTCCACAACCTTCTTATAATCCTTAATTTTACTACATTATTTAACGAGAGAGTTCGTAGGAAGTTAAAGATCTCGTAACCCTATATTAAAGTGCGCCTTTTACACTTGTAAATATATTAAAAAATTATACTATTTTTATCCTTTTCAGGAAAACTTTTCTACGCTTTTGAAAGAAATGTATCCAGTATTCAATAACAAGGGACTTTTGTTGACTGCCGCTGTATCTGCGGTTCCTTCTCAAACTGATCTGTCTTATGAAGTTCCTGTTCTTAATAAGTAAGTATACATAAGTATGTAAATTATTTTTCTGCAACTGCCTTACACAAGAAAAATTCACTCTGAAAGCTTTGCAAATTTTTAAGTATATATGACAGTAATTTCAAATGTAGTCGCTTGTCAATGAACCTACTAAACTTTGGCCGACTAGGGCATTATTTAAAAAATAAGAACTCTCTTATTTATGAACTTATGGCGACACTTAAATAGCCTCCGATAGTCAACCTACCATTAAGGATCTTAGTGCACCTACGATTGTCAGTAGCCTAGTTAGTGGCGTAGCAACTCAAGGCAAAGCCTCGGGGCCCGGCATGCGAGGGGGCCCACTGCCCAGTCCTCAGTATTTGCGGTAAATAAAATTGTTTATTTATTTGACTAAATCATCTAAAACCCGATGTTAATTTTATTAGGTTTTCCCCTCTCTAACCGAATCTAACATCACAACTCTGATACCCAATTTTTATGTCATTGATTAGGTTACAGGTCAAATTGAAAATGGATGCAGAGGTATGATGATGGTATCCGATTATTTTGATTTTTTTGATCACAGGACCATTACAAGTTCTACTGAAGAAATACTTCTACAGAAGTGTAAACACTTTTATAACAAATATTCTGAAATTATAGAGCCTTCTATAGTAATTGAATATAATCATCTTTTACCACTTGTAAAAAACGATCTAAATAATAATATATCGACTATCGATTTTTTCGAGCTAATTATTAAACAAGGCGGAGTTCTACAAAGTAAATTTGTTCAAATATTTACCGCATTTTTATTGTTTTTAACATTACCGGTAACAGTGGTAACAAATAGGTCATAGTAGATTAAGCATCTTAGCTTTACTTTCGATTGAATTGAAAGTTTCTTACGAAATGGACTTAACTACTCTAATAAAAAAATTTGCCAATGAAAAAGCGAGGAAAAGGGACCTTTAAATTATTGACCTCTCAAGAATTGCCACTGTTACAGATAATGTTAACAATAAAAATGCGGTAAATAAAATAAATAACAATATTCTATATATAATAGTTTGTTAAGTTACCATTGTTATCAAACTAAAATAAATATTTGTTTTTTACAATAAAAAAAAAATACCAACGTTTAATAGTATTTTATTTACTTGAATAAAACACAACTTTAGGTAACCAAAACGTCTTTAATTGTTATAAAAAAAAAAAAATTACATTTATACATTTATTAGTGAGGGGGGGACCATAAATTGTCCTTGCCTCGGGGCCCCAAGTCATGTTGCTACGCCGCTGAGCCTAGTGGAGGAGTGCGCCGACGCCCTGCACATAATATGGCTATTAACAAAAGGGTCTTGAGGAAATACCAGAAAACGAGAACCAGGACGAACAAAAAAAAATATACTAAAGTCGTAAGGTTGTACCAAAAAATTAATCTTATTCTTACTACAAAAAAAAATAAAAAATGGTCCTGTTACATGTATGCTAAAAATTTTATATAAAACGCTGTTAAAGTCCATTCCATTTTTATTTAGACAAAACATAACTTCACTTTTCATAGAACCAGATTTTAAGTTGCCAAAATCAAACGCCCTAGGATTTTGTAATTGGGATTATACCTACACTGCTAACCTTAGATCACTCCGAATAAGACCTTATATTACGCTTTCATATGAATCAAATGCATCAGAGTAAAACAAAATGATGCCATGAAATATTTTATGGATTAAAAATTAATATGCCTGTTAAAGCGGCCATGATATTCGTTTTTATTTGTACACCGAACACAACAAAGAAAACGTGATGCAGACCCAATATGCCTAACAGAGACCAAGACTGGTGAGCGAAGTCACCCAAAAAATAATGAATTCAAATTCAATTTAGGCGTTTAAAAATGCAGAACCGGCTTTAAATTTTGCGTATTTTTTATTTCAAGATTTTATTTAACTTAACCTCGATGTATGTATGTTTAAAAAAAAAACCTCTTGATGTCTGATTGAATTGAAATTTGGTATACGATTATAATTCTGGTGACAATACAATAATATGGTATTATTATATTAGGCACCCCGTGGAGGGTGGAAAACGCCTAAGTTTGTCCGCTTTCAACCAAAATTGGTATACGCGGGTTTTTGGGGATAAGGAATACGAAAGTTTTCTTGACTGAGCTTTTAGATAACCTCAATATTTTAATTTCAGTTTGTAAATAAATTAATATAGTTGTTTTGGGTTTTTTTTGTTTGGTATATTTTTCGTGCATAATTAGTGACCTTCACTTATGTTTGTTTTGCCTCGCAGTGCCCCCATAAATATATTTTTTGTGCTGAAAACGAGTTCAAAATATAGCATTTTCTGGATAAAATTAGAGTTGTTTTATTGGTTAATGAACAACTTGGGATATTAAATAAGGTAAATTATTTCTGGTAAAAACGGTTACTTAGGGAAGTTATAAATAAACTTATACCAATTGCCACAAAACAATCCTTTCTGGCGGTCTAAATTTAAACCACCCCCAGAGGTGGTCTAAAAAATCACCAACTTTATAACCTCAAACACAGATAATAAAGCTACTATCTGCTAAATTTTCTCCTAAAATATGGTATATTTTGAGAAAAAAAAGCACTTTTTCAGTGGTATTTTACAATCACAATACAAAATAATCAATAACTTTGTGTCTTTTCTTTATGGGTAAGTCGTTTTTGAAAATTGGTTTTAAAATTTAGTACCTATGGGGGGCATTATTTTAGAACTTAGTAAATCCCACTTTTACTTTCTTATTTTAAATTAAACTGTCTGTATATTTTTTAAAACTTCGATAGATCTTTTCTTCCTCATTCGAAAAATATACCATATGTTGCCTTTGTCTTGAACGGTTATAGAACAAATTTACAAAAACGTTGTTATAAGAGCAATGTGTTGAACAAAGAACCACCTAAACTATTTTTCCTTGACTAACACATTGCCCTTATGGCGAATTATTTTTTATTTCACTCGAGAACCGCTAAAGATAAGCCTGATATATGATATATTTTTGGAATCAAGAAGAAGAATTTTTAAAAAATATACAGGGTATTCAATTTAAAATAAGAAAGTTGATGTCTGAATTTGACATATGCGATGACATTGGAAACGTTTGATATGCACAATTTTATAGTGTACTTAAAAGTTATGCAACTTTTGGTTAAGGCTATAGTTTCTCCCCAGATTTTAAGTAAAAAAAGTACAACTGGCAACGCTTTGTTATTTAATTTTCTAATCTTTTGCCAGAGTGCACAGGGAAAACTAAACATCAGAATTAGCTAAAATTTTGCAGGGGTGATCATTTTTAAATGCTTAACAAAAATATCTGAAGGATTTTTTAAAATTCTCAATTATTTTTTCTTCAAAATAAAAGCTCTGGTGCTGTTATCTATCTCAAAAGCCTCAAAATAATTGCGGTTTAGAACAAACCCGATTTACAAAAAAAATAGAGAAATACTGACAATTTCCTCTGGATTACATTTTTCTTTTTTATATTTCCTTGCTTTAGCAAAAATAAAAACTAAGTTTCCTTTTTTCTAAAAGCCTGTGCACTCCGGAAAAGAAAACCGATCACTCAATCACACTTCATTGAATTTGGGAGACACACGTAGTTCAAATATTGGCCGATAGACCGCAGAATTTATACGATTCCATGGTAACTGCAGGGGTTTTGTCAACAAACTTTAAATCGGGCCGCAGTGGGACAGAAGAGTCTTTTTACGTTTTCTGACAGAAAACCATTCGAGGTGATGTTTATCTTTCAAAAATGTGTTTGCAAAAACATTGTTCTAAAACAAAAATGAAAACAATCAGTGTGTGCGGTCGCTCGCCGAAAAAGACCTAGCGCTGCGCGGGCATTACCCCGAGTCTATCAAAGAACCGAGAGAACTTTACTGGCTCGCTGGGATTACTAGGAATTCGCATAGAAATATTCGGCGTCCATAACCCTCCATAATTTTGGTTTTTTATTTTGATTCAACCACTTTCTTAAAATTTAAATTAGTCCGGCACAGTTATGTGCAATTGTACTGGTGAAATCTTGGAGTTTAAAGGAAAGATTTTAGAACCTCAGTTTCAAAAACACACGGATACTTGAGTACTAACAAAACAGTTCAGTAAAGCTACATTTAGAGGTTGGAAAGACTCTTGCTAGTCGTTGACGCTCCTGTTTAAAATAGAATACGATTATTTCGTCTAGCGCAAGTAGCCGATTTTTAAATCTGCAAGCCTTTAAGTTAACCTGTTATCGGTATCAGCTAGCGGGAGTGTTTCCAATAAAATTATGTAAATGCAACCTTAAACATTACACCCAATTACTTTAATACTACTTAATAGTAGTTGGGTAGCATTTTTTAACAGGTAATTCTGCAATAAATGGTTTTATTTTATTTTAGTATTTTACTTGGTTTTTTAGCGGCCCAGAACGCGAAAAGTCAAAATAAGTAAACTAACCCCAAATTTTTGACCCGGTGCTAAAAAATCTCTAGTGTCCCACAGTGGATAAACATAAATAAAGTCTCCGCGTTGCCATGGAAAACAAATTCAATGAAATAAAATTTTGCAAAAAAATCAGGTCGACATAGTTAAGTTGATTTCCCGTACAGTGTTGCTAAAAACAATTCCGCAGATTGTACCACCTTAAGATTATTTTTTGTAAAATGCATAATACCAGAGAAAACAGGGGGTAAAAGATAACCCTGTACAATCATACCGAGCCACCCCTGTATCTCCTAAACTATTCATAGGATCTTTTTGGGCGCATAAGAACTTTTGATCGGGAGATCACGGACTACAACATATCTAAATTTCATGACAATCGTACACTTTATTTTTCCATAAGATTCGTGCATGACCCTTTACCAACTATCTTTTTTAAACAACTTTCACACACAACTAGAGATGTGTGATTCGTGAACGATTCGTTCACTATGATCGAATCACTTGCGAGTATTGAATGATCGAATCATGTTTGCTCGATATGATTCAATCAGTCAAATGAGTTAAATGACTGACGAAGACAGAATTTATCAAACGGAATGGATCAACGACTGACTGACTCACTGTGGCGATACACTAAATCAGTTGGAAATAGGTCGATCGTTTCGTTCATTCGTTCCTTTGATTGTAATTCCTGCGCGCGGGGTAAACTGTATGAAAATATAGATTTTCTGGTCAGCATATTATTTCGTATTTAGCTGCATCCTGCATAGACTTTTTTTTCCGTCACAATTTTCTTTAATTTAATTTCAAATGATTGATTCACTGATCGATTCAAAAGATTCGATCATTCTAGAAACAAAATAAACGAATCACTGATCGATTCGGTGATTTTAAGTTTAGGAGAACCTTAAAATATTAAGTGCTTTTGTGTTGGGGGTAAAATAAATTTAATATTCATCAAAGGTCTTTATTGTTATGTTTATTTCAGATACTTGGACCATATCAACCTCATGTTGTATGACTATTATGGCGCATGGGACACGACCACTGGATTCAACGCTCCCTTTAACTCTTCTAGCAGATACGCTGGCACAGAATATTCCGACTTGAACGTCGTAAGTTTTTTTTATATATATCTAGCTAAAGTCTCCGCAGTTTTGTCTGCAGTTTTACTTATCTTTTAAAAACGGCATAGATTTGACAACACTGCTTGCTGTTTTTGGGCAGAATATCGGAAACGAGAAAACGGAATTTGTTAAAATTTGGCAGGAATGTTTATTTTTGAATTCCGTATCCAGACAGTTTTTTACTGGACTCTCTCATTTTGGAAATAAAATAAATACGGCTAACAATAGTCAAAAACCTTACCTGGCTTTTTCTTTAGCCTCGTCGATAATACAAAAATCTGTAACAGCAATTTTTGAATTTTTTTATTTTTTGAAAGAATACACTAAATTTTGAAAAATCCTTTGGATACGGTTGTAGATTTTTATAAATCCTATTGTCTGATAACAAAATAGTTATGGTTTTTTTCTTTATAAGCAATATTCTGCCGGAATTCTGAAACGCCAAGGTCACGTAATTTAAAAGCCCAAGAAAACTGAAGTGAGTTCGATTGGAGTATTGGAATTCAGGTTCCGCATAGCCACCGGCCACTTGTCAGGTGCTAAAAATAATATTGAAATTTGTAATTTTTTTGATGTTGAATAATGATTTTTCTTTTGAGTTTTTTAATTTCGAGACATTGCAATCCATAAAGCATCAAAACCTTTAAAAGAACCAATAATAAATGGTTACGTTCCTAATAAGCTATACTTTTACTCATATATGGTGTTCATACCGTGTTCTAAACACTGCACGATTTCACCCGAAATGGTATTAGTGACGCCACCTATTGTTAATCTTTCAAAAAAATAGCAAAGCAGTTTTGTCAAATCTATGCCGTTTTTGGCGGCCTTAAATGATCATAACTTTTGTTCCCGTACACAGATTTTGAAGGAATAAAGCTTATGTCCTACCCAGTGCTCTAAGGAATCCAACAGTGACAAACAGAAAAAAATCCACATATTTATAGAGATTTATTATATGCATAGATATGTATTTTAATTATGCTACACGTAGCTATAGCTTTTTTATGGGGGGGGGGTCCGACACAGATGCATAAATACTCATAATGTAGGAATTGCAGAAGCAGAAGCAGTAGTATTAAAAAAATATTTTTTTATACCATCAAAAACATGATTTTGTATAGTAACTCTTTGCAGATAACTAAAGCATGGCTTTTTTGGTTATCGATGCAAAAAAACTTCTTTGATCACGGGTGCAAAAAAAGGTTTCTGCCCGTTTTTTACCCAAAATTAAAGAGAAATAGCGGAAAATAGTAATATTTAAAAAAATCTAATTATTCTTGCCTAAAAATTAAGCCATTTCCGCCAGTTTCACCAAAACATCGTCAAAATATCGAACTGTCAAAGATTAAAATGTCGCAACAATGAACGTCATCGAGTAAAAAGGCACATCGCTATGGAAACCATTGTATTACCAGCCGTCTTGATTTATAGTGTAAATATGGTGTATTGCGAGAACTGCTCTTCGTTCGAGATTTTTAAAACTATTTTCCTGTTTTTCTTGGATTTTTTGATAAAGGCATTAAAAAAAATAGTGTAACAACTCGCGGCTAAACTGGGCTTTTTTTACTCGCGTTTTTAAAAACCTCGCTGCACTCGTTATTTAAACCAACGCTTGTAAAAAAAAGCACTATTTTAGCCACTAGTTGTGAAAAGTATTATTTTAATAACTTATAGTATAGTTTGTTCTAGATTTGTTGCCAAAATTATGCCTTAAATGCACGGTAAGCGAAAATTGTGTCACTTACACCTTTAATGATCCAAAAAACTTAACTAAAATGGCCAAAATAATTCTCGCCTGTTTTTCTACATTCTATTTTCGAATATTTACTTTAGAATATAAATCAATTGTCAAATAAATTCTAAGCCGTCAAGGAAAGTTTTTTTCCAAGAAAAGGTTGTCAATATATTATATCTAGCACCAGATTTATTTACCTACTCATCTTTTGGATTTTATAATAAAAACTGTTTTAGCAACCTAAATAATTAATTTATTGATGTTTGTATTAGCGACACAAAATTGACCGTATTAGCGACAAATCAAGTTAAAATTAAAATAACTTTCTCATAATAAATAATAAATAACTATTAATACTTACTTTAAAAAAATCTAAATTATGCAGTTAAACATCAGGTAATAAATGAAGGTATTATCCATACGTTAAGAATGAAAATATTGGATGTTCACATTAGCAGTGGCGCATCGAGATGGGGGTTTTGGAGTTAACCCCCCCCCCCCGAGAAGTTTGGTTATTGTCACATTTTTTTTATTATTTATCCCTAACCCCCCCTCCCCCTCTCCCCCCGAAGTCAAGTACTGGGTACGCCACTGATATTGAGTCCCTAGTTCAATTAACCGCTCTTCAATAAAAAACATAAAAAATTAGATAAACATTTTCAAAACAAAATACAAGAGATTAACTGGATGCTCGATATCGACACTATTGTCGGTATTAAGCACGGGGATCAAAATAGGTAGGGTAGGGTAAAAAATTGAAAGATGTTAAGGTTTGGTAGTTTTTTAATTAAATGTTGTGTACACCTAAAAAAATATGTTCATCAATTTTTAACTAGAGGAGATGTTTGTGGGAAATAAGGACAGTAATTGTTTTCGTATACTATTTGAATTAAATTCGCTACGGTTCGACGACAATTTTCGTCTTTCTCACGCTTTGAATTAAATTGTACAGCCTGAGGAAAACGAAAATTGTCGTCGAAACGTACCCTGCCAAAAAAAACGCATAAAACCTCATAAAAAACACACCTGAATTTTATCAGTCTTTATAAGGTCTATGAACTTTTGTGAGGCAAAATTTTAGGACTATAAAAGTTTGTAAGAATTTATGAGGTATGTCTTTGATTTTGGTAAGAATTTATGTGGTGTAATATGTATGTTTTTTATCTGATCCTATAATCAGTCAGGCTTATAAATGTTTATAAAATTTGATAAGTGCAGACATTTCTTTTAACATATTTTATAGTTTTATAAAAGCACGATTTTCTAGAAGATTTTATAATCAAACCGACACATCAACTTTTATGGATTTCTATAATTACATTCTTTTTTTTTTATGATGTATTATGGGATTATATAAACCGATGTTTTTATAGTTTTCTGACAGATTTTATAGTCAAACCCACTCATAACATTTTATGCGTTTCTATGATTACACCCTTGTTTTTTTATAATGTTTTAAGAGTTTGCCAAAATACATTTTTTCATGAGATTTTGGGATATTTTGTGATCAGACCAACTCATAGAATTTGACAGATTTCTATGAACATTTATAATTTTCTAGGAGTTGGTAAAAACAATTTTTTTTATAAGTCTTTAAATAGATTTTATAGTCAGACAAACTAACAACATTTTATAGATTTTTATGTGTCCACCCTGCCAAAACAAAAACCTCAATAAATCTCATAAGAAACACACCTGATTTTTATCAGTTTTTTCGACCACCTGAAAAATAATTTAAAAAAGCTATACTTAGTATACTTAGTTATTTGTAAAAAATATATTTTTTGACTCATGATCTCATCTGATCAAAAATTCATAATCTCCCTCCTTAAAAACCTCTATATGTATTTTGATTGAACAAACCAAATCTTTTTCCCCTCCACTTCCCTCGTTAGAGGGAGGTTGGTACCTGAAAATACCATATTATTGCATTGCAACTATAAACGTATACCAAATTTGAACACAATCGGATGTGGTTAAGTCAGTTAAAAGTGGTTAGCAAAACATGATCGAAAATCGTCTTGAATACGCCATATTGAATTTTCAAAATCTGACCAAAAATTCGTATTCCTTATCCCGAAAACCCCCGTATGAAATCGGACAAACTTAGGTGTTTCCCCTTCCACTCCCCTCGTGGGGGGGAGAGGTGCCTAATAATGGCATATTATTATATTGTCACCGAAACTATAAATGCTTGCCAATTTTGAAAGCAATCGGATGTGTATAAGTTAGTTAAAATTGGTTGGCAAAAGATGACCAAAAATCGTGCATCTTGAATCCGCTATATTGAATTTTCAAAATCTGATTAGAAATTCGTTATCTCCATCCCCAAGTGCCCCGACACACCTAATTTCAACGAAATCGGGAGTACTTCAACTGTACCCCCCCCCCACCTCCTTCGAGTAAGTGGAAGCTGTCATTTTAATCACACTATATTCTTGTGTTGTCACTGCAACTATTTAAGCATGCCAAATTTGAAGCCGATCGGATGTCGGGAAATTGATCAAAATTAAGTTGCAAGATTCCACCCAAACAAACATATCTTGTTCGTTACATAGATAGATACATTGCAAGTTAAATAAAAGCTTGTAAAAAAAATAGTTTTTGGCTTATGAAATCTCATAGAAATTTATCAAAGTAACATCTCTCCCACAGCTTCTGGCGATAAATAAGTACTTATAGGAGAACAGTTTTTTATTAGATATGTAGATATTTTGCAAGCACAAGGGTCAAGGATATTGTATTATAGTGGGTTAGGTTGTCGTAGGTTAGGTTATAGTTTAGTTTGACTGTATATTAATCTCTTACATGACTTCTACTACTACTACTACAACTGCTAAAGTTGAGCTGTAATTTTTTATTTTATATCTGTGCTTGCGTTTGACCCATTTGAGATTACCTTCTATCATTCCTTCGTCCAGAGTGCTCCTCTCATCCCCACTCCTACCTGTGAGCCGCCGTCAAGCGCCGCCTTCTTTACCCTCTCCTCTTATCTCGTGCCGACTAGCGCGCTGCGTTCTTCAGTACGCTTTTATTATTCCTAACGGACAGAGTGTCTCAAGTTAGTGTATTTCGCATTTCGATGGATTATAAATCTTCAACGGTATGTACCTACATTTTTATAAAAGTTTTTGTTTTTAGGAATAAGTTTGATAATTAGTGGGACTTAAGTGGCGATCGTTTTCAACACCCGCTTATTGTAGCTTATTTAAGCGGCGAACGTTTTTCAACACCCGCTTTGAGCTATTTACAGCTCTAGAAGCTCAAATATTTTGGCCGTACTCTCGATTTATCGGCTATGTACGACCCATTTTGTCGGCCATTCGGCTCAATCTCGGCCGTAAGCCTCGAACGGCTCGGCCGTACGGGCCATCTACTCGGCCGTACTGGCCATATATTCGGCCGCACGGGCCATAATTTCGCCTGATCGACTCATTTTTTCAGCCGATCAGCTCATTTTTTCAGCCGTATGGGCCAAATTTTACACGTAAGCCCCATTTTCTCAAGCGTAAGGCACAAAATTTCGCCCGTACGTACCAACATTTGAGCCGGACGCGCTCTGAAACTATTGCTATGGGAGAACTATTTGAGCAAGATGCCGAGAATGATGATAGTGGCATTTTACAAAGGCTGAAGAAATTGACTACTGATCATCTACCCGAAGGTTGGAAGACCTGGACACTGGTTAAGTCACCATGTTCGTTGGAGGGAGATGTCGATTCGCAACTATTGAATAAAATTCGTTTTGCCTTGCCGACGGTTGACATTGCTTTGGCATTTGATCCCAACGCTAATTCTCTTATGGAAATGCCCTTCAGGGACATGAAGTCAAAAATGCTGAAGTGGACTTTTTGCAGGGGGCTAATATATAGTCCTGCGACACTGTCAATTCAGTTAAGAAATTTTTCTTATACCCAACATCAACTTGTGATGCAGTCAATCGGAGCAATTAAAGGTTTGCCTCTTACCAGTTTGGAGACGTCGAAGCAGCTAGCTTCTAATGGTTCTGAAGAAGGGTCAGAACAGACAGAGTTAACCAAAAAGCAGTCGGTTTCTAATCGATTAGAAGTTTTGGAGCAAGCGTCAGACAGATGATGAAGTGGTGGAAGATATCAATTCGAAGCTGACGGTACTGGTCCAAGTTAGCAAGCTCCTGTTTTTTTGCCCAAAGAAAGTTTTGTCTTTGACTTCTCCCCTTCAACAAAGGAGCAGGAGCCTGCTGTTCCTGAACCAGATCCAGAACTGAAAGAACAAGGGTTTAAGTGCCAAAGGTTAGGATCTTCTTCGTGGAATAATATTCGATCCTTAACACAACTTCTACTATTTATAGCGATTTGTTGTCAAAAACGGAGGGTTCATTTCGAACTCTATCCCATGGCATGCTAAAACAAAGGAAAATTTTTCAAAAAAGGAAATCTAGATTTTCAGCTAATCATCCAGAGCGAGCTACGCCACAAGCCAATTTTAAAATTTTCTTGCACGATTTGTTACAATATGTTTGTAGGAAACGAGCAGAATTTATTGATTTGCGTCGCAAGTATCATAGCGGATTTAACCCTGCAATAACACCAATTTTAAATAAAATTCCTCCTTCTTCCACCCATCTTTATCATGAAGAACAGTTTGAACGTGTAAAAAAGGAATACAATTTAAAGCCGACAGCTCTGAAAAGACGCCTGCTCCAACAGTTTTATTCTTCCAATGATTATCGTCCAAAAAAACTACAAAAGATGTCAAATACTACTTCTAAGCCGTATAATCGTCAAGATGTTGAAAAGTCAAGCTTGATCCTGAAAAGTAGGTTTCAGGGCAAAGATAGATTTCGCCAATCGAATAAGAAGTCAGTCCCTGCGTTTTCCAAAGATAGAAAATATCAAAAATGACTATCTAAAGCACAAATCAACCTCTAAATCTAAACTAAAAACCCTTTTAGGCCGGCCAACTGAGCCACTTTAAAGCTTGGGAGCACCAAAAGCGATTGTAAAAATAATCTCGGGATATGCAATTCCTTTTGTTCACCGTCCTCCTTTAGTTCCGCTTTTAAAGCAGATCCGCAGTCGATTTCAAACAGTGGCTTCTTTAAAAATGGATGCAGAGATAGAATCCATGTTGACGATAAAGATTCTTAAAAGAGTTCAACTGAAAACAGGGTTTCTCTCCAATATGTTTCTGGTGCCAAAGCCAGACGGATCGAGCAAACCGATTTTCAACCTAAAACGTTTGAAAAAATACTTGTCCCCAAGTCACTTTTATTTGCTGAGCCATTACAAAATTCTCTAACAGATAACAAGACAATAGTTTCCTACATCAGAAACGAAGGAGGCACAAAATCGTGGAATATATTTCTTCAAACCGAGCAATTGTTTCATCTAGTAAACCCTCACAAGATTCAACTAACAGCTCAGTTCATTCCGGGGGTTTACACCACGATCCCGGACTGTTTGTCAAGGCAGATGCAATTACCGGATTGGCATCTGAGTCCGGTAACCGAGAAAATCTTTCGGAACTTGTGGTATCCTCAAATAGACCTGTTTGCCACCAGGCAATCAGCAGTGATTCCAAGGTATGTCACTCAGTCTCTATAGGACTCACAAGCGGAATTCATCAATGCTTTCAGCCGGGACTGGAACTTTTCTCTTCCGTGAGTGTTTCCACCTCCTATTTTAATTCCCCGGATACTCCAGCACCTAAATCGAGCAAAAGGGACTTACATTGTGATAGCTCCGAGGTGGGAGAAGGTATTCTGGAGGTCAGACCTTCAGACCCGAGCGTTACTTCCTCCAATGTCGATTTGCAACCTTCATCGCAATCTGATCGACTTGCAAACAGGGACACCTTTACGCGGAGCCCAGTTCCTATGTTTGGAGGCTTGGAAAGTTCAGGGTGGAGTGATGTAGTGTCTGGTTGGCATAAATGGATATAAAGCTGCTTCAATCTTCTTGGAGAAAGTCAACTTTAAAAACTTATAGGCGTCCTTGGGAAAATTGGCGATCTTGGGTCATATCAAATAATATCTCGATAAATAATCCCGCTCCAAAAAAGTTAGCCCGTTATTTGAGTTTTCTATATCAGATCAAAAAGTTGTCATACAGTAGTATTTTGGTTAATAAGTCGGTGATATGTTCCTTTGCAAATCCTGAGAGAGGAGCTTTATTGTCTTCACACCCAACTGTTAAGCAAATGCTTAAAGCGATTAGTTTGAAGGCTCCCATCAAGCATGTTAAGAGTATTTGGGATATTGATGTTGTAGTCGATTGGACTAAATCCAATCCTCCGAATCAGGATCACTTTTTTCAAGTTTCAAGACACTTGGCTATTCTCCTTTTATTATCTTCTGGTCGAAGAATATATGACCTAACTCTGCTAAGTTGTGATAAATTAATTAACAATGATTTGCAACTGATAAACTGGTCGACTCTATTAAGTGATTTATCCGTTGACGATGCGGTTGAAATATTTTACATGAATCTATATAAAATAATAAACAAATATACACCCATCAGAAAAAAGAGCACTAAATTTCCACCATATTACTCTCAAGCTACTATTAAAGTTATTCGCGAAAAAAACAAGTTTCATAAAAAATGGAAAAACTACGGCAATCTTAGAGTTTATAACTCTTTTTGTCTTTTAAGAAGGCGCCCAAAAGCACTTGTACAGCAAGACTTTCAAAAGTATATCAATTATATTGAGAGTGAACTCCCAGGTAACCCTAAGAAGTTCTGGCAGTTCACTTCTCGTGGAAAAAGCAATACAATTCAATCTGAAATGTCTTATAACAACGAAACTGGATCTGGCCCGAAATGAAATTTCGCAACTTTTTTCATCTTACTTTAGCAGTGGTTTTGTACCACCAAATAACAGCCAAAATGATACGAGCCCTACTTATAGTCATAATCACCTATCGGATATAGTTTTGACTCTGGAAGGAGTCAATGCAGCACTGAATACCCTAGACTCAAGGAAAGGCGGGGGACCAGATAATATACCTTCCATATTGGCCAGAAATTGTAGCAATACATTAGCTCTTCCTTTAAAAATATTATTTAATAAGTCTTTGGCGATAGGATATTTTCCATCCAAATGGAAAACAGCTCGTGTAATACCCATATTTAAAAGCGGTAAAAAAACAGAAATAAAAAATGATCGCCCAATAAATATATTTTGTACCTTTGCAAAATTATTTGAAAATTTCCTTTATAAACATATTTCATTTCTATTTAAAAGACAAATAATAGATAAACAGCATGGGTTTACAAAAAACCGGTCTGTTGATTCTAACTTAGTTTGCGACACAGAGTATATTATAAAGTCCATGGATTTCAGTAAGGCCTTCGACAAAATAAGTCACACTTTAGCTCGGAGAGTTGAGGAGATCGGTGTGGGTGGCAACCTACTCTCATGGGTGATATCTTACTCTACTGACCGGAAGCAATATGTGGACGTGCACGGCAGTTTCTCAAACACTGTTTCTATATCGTCGGGTGTCCCGCAAGGTTCCCACCTGGGGCCTCTATTTTTTAATATCTACATTAACAACATAAAAAATTGTTTTGAAGATTTAGAAATGCTTAATTTTGCTGACGATTTCAAAGGTTATTTTGTTGTTGAGAGTTTAACTGACTCTCTTAGAGTCCAGGCCGATCTCGATAGGTTTGTGTTGCATTGCCAGAGCGAGAGTTTGTACCTGAATATCGAAAAGTGTCAAGTAATAATCTTTACAAGAAACCCAAATCCTATTATATTTGACTATAAATTAATGAATACATCGCTAAAACGGGTTGACTTAGTGCGAGATCTGGGTATAACAATCGACTCTAAATTGCTCCATGATAAAATATTGATAATATTGTAAACAAATCTATGCGTAATATGGGGTACATCGTTAGACAAATAAAACAATTCACTTTAGATAGAGCTCTGTCAACATTGTACAACTTGTATGTTCTGAGCAAATTAAGCTTTGGCTCTTGTGTCTGGAACCCACAATACCAGGTATATTTGGGACAAAAGCTGTGGACAATCAATATGTCCGTGAATAATTTTATTAAAGAAAACCAAGTCTGAAATAGCTCTTCTCTTCTGAAGGGACATTAAATTATTTTCTCTTCGAAAAGTAGAGTAATCACCATTTATATTATGATGTCTCTTGTAGGATAGATATTTAAGATACTTGTTCTGTATTCCTTCTAAACGATCAACATATACCTGGTATTGTGGAAGAAACATTTTTAAAGGATGATCAGATATATTTATTTGCTGCCCATTCTTAACAGTTTCTATGTCTTTAAAAGAAAAGAATGGGCAGCAAATAAATATATCTGATCATCCTTTAAAAATGTTTCTTCTTCTATAAATTGCTTGTTTTTATGCTGTAACTAGAGTAACTGTAAGTTTTATCGATAGTCTTATCTAAGTAAGAACTGTAGCTTTGTTTTTGTTTGTAGAAGGTTAATTTTCTTTATTAATTAGAATTCTACTTGGTAGTCTTTAGTTCAAAATATATTTTAGTTTGTTTGGTACTCGTTATTAAAGTTTCAATATTTTCTTAAAATACTGTTTTATTCACAGTACGCTTTAATGTGCCGACAGATATCAAACACGTCTCAAATGGGTCAAACAAAAGCACTGACTTCAAAATAGGAGCGTTTTTCCCTTGAAGAGTTAAAAACGCTTATTTTGAGTCTTGCTGAAGCTTGACCCATGATTTTAAGTCCTTGTCAGCATAAAATCCTAGGGACTGAAGAACGCAGCGCAGAGGGTAAAGAAGGCGGCGCTTGACGCGGCTCAAAGGTAGGAGTGGGGATGAGAGGAGCACTCTGGACGAAGGAATGATAGAAGTTAATCTCAAAAGGGTCAAGCTTCAGCAAGACTCAAAATAAGCGTTTTTAACTTTTCAAGGGAAAAACGCTATTTTCGAATGTTACAGGTAGATCTTATAAAATCTTATAAACTTTTATGCGGAATTGTTATATTAAAAATCATAAAATATAGTAAACTTTTATTAGCCAACTGGCTGATAAAATATGATGAACTCCTATGCGGAATTTGTGTTTCACTTTCACTAGTCAAAAATTATAAAATATCATAAGTTTATATGAGCATAAATTATAAAAACTTATGATGTTTTATCTGTGATTTGCTATGATTTTTTATGAGATTTTTTTGACAGGGTAGCGAAAGAATTAAAATAGTATACGAAAAGAATCACGGTCCTTATTTCCCACAAAAATTTACGCTAGTAAATAATTTTCAAAGACACGAACTACTGTAAAATTTTCATTAATAGAATATGAGAAAAAAAAAATGCAAATTAGAGGCTTAAAATTTATCTGTATATTGGCACTACAAATAACACATTCACCCACTTTTTCCACATCGTCATACTGTCCAGTTATATTATTAAATATTAACTAAAAGTAAAATTTCTTATTCTGCTAGGTCGATTGCGTCCAAGGTTGGATAACAAGAGGTGCGAGTCCCCAAAAACTTTCTTTGGGGGTGCCATTTTACGGAAGAACCTTTACCTTGTCCTCCACGAGCAGCAACGGCGTGGGCAGCGCTGCCAGTGGAGCTGGCCTTGCTGGTCCCTATACTCAAACTGCCGGATTCTTGGGGTATAATGAGGTAAGTTTGGTATTTTTCGCATTTTTTTTAATTTTTGGTGCTTTTCTTGTTGTGCAAAAGCCGACAAACACCACCGTTCGAATGAAACATCTCTATGTGTACGAAGCAGTCGTCCGGATTAGGTCCCCAATTGTTCATTTTGTGCAGAAAGCATAAAATTTAGCACACTTATTCTTTAAACAATTCTTTAAAATTTCGGTCGAGGAAATCGATCGTATGTATAGTAGCCAAGATGGCGGCGATTTTTTCAAAATAGACGTCTATTTTTAAAAAAATTGTAGGTTCGCCATCAAAACAAGATTATACTCGAATCCATATAATTCGATAGAAAGGAATTAAAAAATAAATGGTTACGTTGACGTATGACCTTTATCGCCCTTGAAAAGTGACATTTTGTTTTAAAAAAATGAATTTTGAGAATTTTTTTTTGATAATTTTTCATAATATAGTAAGCCGCGACAGACCGTCTGTTGTAATTTTATAATTTAGAAAGAACATTAAAATACCTTTTCTAATTGACTTTTTGCTTACAGATGATTGGTTTAGTTATACCAGGTCAGTCAAAGTAAGATTTTGAAAAAAGCTACATTATCATCCGTATCTTTTTTAGTTTTTGAGAAAAAAACGTCAAATTTGGTACGATTATTACAATTGTCACGGTCAAAAAGTTTTGGATAGGTGGCGCTGCGGATGACGTGGTACCCAAATTTCCGATTTTAAATTTGATAAAGTTCAGACATGCATATTTAATAAAATAATCGATTATATATAGTAGTAGAGAAGGGGCGGCGCGAAGCCTGGCAAGTAGGCCTCCCTGGGCCCTTTCTGCCCTACCCCGAGCCTGCCCCTAATCTACCGCCTGCACCACTGGTTTGGCAGTCTGCTGATCTGGTTTCACTGTTTTTTTGGAAAGTCCAGTATTTTGTCCCATTTGAGCGTGTGCAGGTCCTCCTCATCCAGGGTCGGGAAACCGAATACCTGGTATCTCGTCCTCTGGTATGCCTCGCAGTTCGCTATAACGTGTTGAGATGTCTCTTCTGCCCACCCGTAGGCCCGACAGGTCGAGTAATTCTCCAGCGCGATCCGGGTCAGCAGACCAGCGTCCCCTCGCGATCTCCCCAGAAGCCATTTTTGTCTGACTACATCCGAGCCCTTCACGAAGTCCTTGGTCTGTCTGCATCCTGTTCCTCCTCTCCAAGCGGTCGTCATGGCATCGTTGGCCCATTTATTGAGTCGACTTTGCAATTGCCTCTTGGTTGTTCCTAGGAGTGGTTCCGGCCCTACATACTGGGTGTTTGCCCCGATCCTGGCAAGCTCATCGGCCATCTCGTTACCCGGCACCCCCATATGTCCCGGTACCCACATAAGTGTCACTTGTTTGCCTTCTCTCAAGGATTCTAGTACATCCGCACATTCCTCCCTTAGGGTATTGGGCGTCCTTAGTGTCTTTAGGGCTGATTGGCTGTCGGAGCATATATAAACATGCTCCTCTCTACCGTTCTTTATTTCTTCCATGGTTGCAGCCATTATTATGGCATACACCTCTGCCTGAAAGACCGTGGCTTGCTCCCCGAGCGGGTAGCTCTCTCGAAACTCCTGGTCTTTCACATAAATCCCCGATCCTATGGTTTGCCTCTCCGACAGTTTGGACCGGTCGGTGTAGCAAATCACGGCGTTCTCCTCGAACTGTTCGCGGAGGTTTTCACTCTGCCATAGTTCCCTGTCTGGGATGACTACTTTGTACCTCTTGTTGAATCTCCAGGGGTTTTTTGTTCTTTGTGTTTTAATCGCTGCCATAGGGTTTTTTCTCTCGGCGATTTGGGCAATCCTAAGATGTCCCGCAGCTTCCCCTCTTCATGTCCATTGACCTGTATCTCTCAGCCGGAGGTGGGTCGCCATTGCTTCTTTTCTGATCCAGATCGGAAGCGGCGGCAGTCCCAGAATGGTTTCAAGTGCCTGTATAGGTGCCGTGCTCATAGCGCCGGTTATCCCTCTGCATATGGTTCCCTGTAGGCTCCTAAGATATTATATATAGCTGAAGTATGTAGATTTTTATAAAAATAATTTTAGTTTGATATGGTCATTGGTCGCCTAAATTTTTTTTATAGCATGTAAAAAACGGGTTATTCAACGTTTTAAAAAAAATTGTAGGTTCTCCATCAAAACAAGATTATACTCGAATCCATATAATTCGATAGAAAGGAATTAAAAAATAAATGGTTACATTGACGTATGACCTTTATCGTCCTTGAAAAGTGACATTTTATTTTAAAAAAATGAATTTTGAGAATTTTTTTTTTGATAATTTTTCATAATATAGTAAGCCGCGACAGATAGTCTGTTGTAATTTTATAATTTAGAAAGAACATTAAAATACCTTTTCTAATTGACTTTTTGCTTAGAGATGATTGGTTTAGTTATACCAGGTCAGTCAAAGTAAGATTTTTAAAAAAGCTACATTATCATCCGTATCTTTTTTAGTTTTTGAGGAAAAAACGTCAAATTATTACAATTGTCACGGTCAAAAAGTTTTGGATAGGTGGCGCTGCGGACAACGTGGCACCCAAATTTCCGATTTTAAATTTGATAAAAGTTCACATTCTTTTATTAGCTTGGATAAGACATGCATATTTAATAAAATAATCGATTATATATAGCTGAAGTATGTAGATTTTCATAAAAATAATTTTAGTTTGATATGGTCATTGGTCGCCTAAATTTTTTTTATAGTAATAAATTTCCGATTTTAAATTTGATAAAAGTTCACATTCTTTTAATAGCTTCGATAAGACATGCAAATTTAATAATAACTTTCTTCGATCGATCGATGGTGGTGATACAGATCGAGATTTTTAAGAAAACTGTGGTTTAATTGTAAAAATAATAAAGAAATAAATAATAAGTTGTGGTGATACCTATTACTGATCCTGTGCTGTTCTACAAAATGTGTGAAAATTTTAAAAAACACTTTAAAACTAATGATAATCAACGATTTTGGTTAATTAAGATGGTTCAATTCGCATGAAGATGAGTTAAAATAAGTGTTCCCAGGTGATACCAGATAAGTATAAACTCTTATCAGTTTCATTTATTAAAAGTTTTTTAAACATATAAGGTGTTGATTTTAAAGAAAGTAGATATACAAGGTGTTATTAACAATGTCTGATCGGGTTGTTGAGTTAGTGTGCTCAAAATGTCTGGAAAACTGCATTTTTAAAGACAGGCCAGGTAAACATGAACTGTTTGGCTCTAACTGTGACTCATGCAAATTAGTATATTGCAAAAGATGTGCTGGAATAAACACATCCGAAGCACAAACCCTAGCTTTAGTTGAAAGAAACCTGCTCTTCTACTGCTGTGAATGCAAAGACAAATTAAGACACATTCTTAATGAGGAAACACTGGAAAATTTGCACAAAGAAAACAAAAGACTCAGCGAGCTAACAACACTTTTAGAACATGAATTTGAAGAAGAAAAAACAAAATTACAAGAAAAAATTGACAATCTTCATCAAGTAATAGGGGGAAAAGAGTACATTATTGCAAGGATGAAGAGGAAAACAATTGATTTTCAAGATGAAGTTTTTGCTACTGAACAATCCACCGAACACAAAATCCAAGAACAAAAGGGGCATATAAAAAATCTTGAAAAAGAACTGGAACATGTAAAACAAGAACTCTTAGGTGAACAAACAAATAAAGATGAACTTCTTTCAAAAATAGAAAAGAGTGAAAAAGAAATTTTAAAGTTAAATAAAAAACTAAAATCTGCTTGCATCTCCAACAAAAAACAAGATGAACAAAACAATAAAAACATAATCGATGAACTAAAACAAAAAACTAAAAAGCTCGAGGAACTTATAAAACAGGATGAAAGAAAACTTATAAACCTAGAAACTCTTAATGCAAAGTACAAAGAGGAGCTTGTATACGTGGGAAAAGAGTGTCAAGAATTAAAGGATAATATAGTTGAAAACGAAAACATACGGAAAACAAACCAATTAGAAATGGAAGAATTGCAAAAAAAATTGTAACAGGGAACGCATTATTGCAGAATATTTAAAAAGCTTTCAAAACAAAGATAAAACTCTTTTTAATTTTATGGAAAGAATTAATGATCTTGAGGCTGATAACAAAAATATGATTGAAACAGTAAGAATTTTTGAAACAGAAAATAAAAATTACGAAGCGGAGTTACTTGACTTAAAAAATGAATATAGTAAAGTCTTAGAGGAACTTAATTCATTAAAGGGTCCAAAGAACGTTTATAAAAATCACATTACTGCTCCTGACAAACACACCGAAAAAGCAAACACCCTATCTAAAGTGGTAGCGAAGTCAAAAGGACCTGCTCAACTTAAGAACAGAAGAATTTTGCTCTTGACAGATGGTTATGGGAAATTCATGTACGAATACCTGAGCCAATACTTTGGTACCAGCTATTCAATTCTAGTTTTGTCTAAACCAAACACTAGCTTTGACATTTTGGTGAATGAAATTGACAGTTATATTAGTGAATTTACCACGAATGATTATGTTATTTCTCTGGTAGGGCCAGATATTAGAAAATTTACAAAAAAAGCAGTTCTTTCTCTGGCAAATAAATGTTTTTTTACAAATTTAGTTTTTTGCACGTCTCCAAATAATAGTTTCCATTCAACACAGTGTGACCCTTATAAAAACAATGAAATATATGACTTGTTATTACATATCTCAAACTTAAACAACAACATTAAACTAATCTTATCCAATACTATCCTTAATACTAGATGCTTTAAGATAAACTCGCCATATTTAAATCGATTTGGCTTACATATACTAACTCAAGCATTACATAAAATAGTGTCAAATTTTCTTGACACAAATCCGCAGAATTTAATTTACATTACACACCACGATCGCCCCATTAATGAAAATAATGTGAGTGTGGCCAATACTGAGCTACAGGGGGAGCATGATGTTTACGACTGTGTTGCAGACAACACAAGAGGCAATAATTCTGGTATTTTGATGGAACAAAATACTTTTTTAGGTCTTTAGTCACAAATAAACCCTTTAGTATAGTACCTAGCCTTATTAGATCAAAAACTAAAAATAGCCTTTCTAAAGATAAATATCATTCATTTCTAAATATTTTGATTTTCAACCTTCAAGGATTAATGAATAAATTAAATGAATTTTACATACTTTTATCTGAACTTAACTTTCCAGAAATCTTGCTTCTTTCTGAACACTGGCTTCGGGAGGGAGAACCGGGTATTCTTGAACAGTACACGACAGTAGCAAAATTTTGTCGAAAAAACTACAAACGCGGAGGTACTCTGATTATGTTAAGATCAGACTTTGTTACTAAACTCCAACTAACAGTCAAAAAAGATTACGATCATCTTATTGAAGAGAAAATCTTTGAGTTTTCCATGATACAAAGTAAAAAAGAAAATGTATTTATAATCTGCATTTATACTTCCCCATCTACAATAGCATCAAACAGCCGACTATTCTTTAAAAAACTGGAACTTTTATTATCTAAGTTACCTCTTTCGGGAAAAATAGTTCTTGGGGGTGACCTTAACATAGATTTTAAAAACAAAAATCTCAATGAAACGCAGGAACTATTATCATTATTTACGTCATACAACATTCAAGTACATAATAATAATTATACCAGGATTACCTCATCAACAGAAAAAATGATAGACTACGCCTGCACTAATCTTGAACACGATTTAACAACTCAAACCATAAACCCAGGAATGTCCGATCATGAGGCGATACTTTTAACTATTTCACACCAAGTTACGCAACAAAAGAATGTCAAGTGGGGTAGAATATACAGTAAAAATAATTTTAACACTTTTAAAAATCTTTGCTTAAACACATACTGGACTGAAGTTTTTAAACATCCTGATCCCTTTTGTTTTTTCCACAAACTTTTAACAAAAAATTTCAATATATCATTTCCAAAAACTAGAATTACACAAAAAAATAAAAAGCCTTGGATAACCAAAGGTGTAAGAGTATCTGCAAAAAATCTGAGGTCATTATACGCTATTCGTAAGCATCTTCACAACAACCATTTTTTCTTTATATATGTTAATAAGTATAGAAACATTTACAGAAGGGTTGTAAAACGTTGCAAGGAAAATTATTACCAAGACCGACTAAAACAGGCTGATAATAAATCAAAGGAAAATTGGAAAATAATCAATTCTCTCCGCGGTAAAAACAACACCAAATCTGCCGATTCTGTAATCGAGACCAATTTGCTAAATAAATTCTATTGTACTATTGCCGAAAAATTGACAAAAAAGTTAAAACCCTCCATAAACCCATTGAGTTACTTAGATAATGTAAACATTCCTGACAAACTCGTTCTTAAACCGACAACCCTAACTGAAGTAAAGACTGTTCTAAGTAAGATTAAAAACAAAACAAGTTCGGGATGTGACGGACTTTCATCAAAAATTTTACAACAACTTCCAGACATCACCTTATGTATTTTGGTTGACTTAATAAATCATTCCTTTTCTGAGGGCTACTTTCCTGATTGCCTAAAGGCTGCCATTATTATCCCAATTCATAAAGGAGGAGATGTAGATGATCCCTCTAATTATCGCCCTATCGCCTTATTATCAACATTATCTAAGTTAATTGAAAAAATTGCGAAAGTTAGAATAATGGAACATTTCAACAAATTTAATGTAATATCAAACTCTCAATTTGGTTTTCAACAAAACAAAGGGACAAACGATGCAATATTTGCCTTATTAGAGAATGTATATCTCAGTATTAATAATGGGGATTCGGTAGCGGCGGTATTCTGTGATTTCTCCAAAGCATTTGATTGCGTAAATCACGGAATACTGCTGAGCAAGCTGGAACGATATGGATTCAGAGACAACTCGTTGAAATGGGCTATTTCCTATAATTCTGGAAGATCTCAAAAAGTAGCTTACAACAACTCGACTTCCGGGTCCCTAGAAACTTCCAGGGGCGTTTTCCAAGGCTCGGTCCTTGGCCCAATCTTTTTCCTTGTCTATATTAACGACTTGACATCTTTGAACATTAAGGGTAAATTTTTTGTTTTTGCAGATGGCAACACCATTGTCTGGCCTGGCAACAGATCAGAACTAGAAAATATCATGATAAATGACCTAAAATTAGTAAAAGAATGGTGTGACTCCAACTGCCTTTGTTTTAATGTTAAAAAAACAAACATTTTGTCCTTTAGATTCTCTCAAAAATCTATTAGTCTTAATAATCAAACCATCGACTCTCAACCACTCGTTAAATTCCTTGGCCTAACTCTGGACACAAACTTAGATTTTAAGGAGCATATAAATCAGCTTAAGTCCAAATTATCTTCAGCTTGTTTTGCCATCAAAGTTGTAAGCAAAGAGCTCGGATTTCACTCGGCGAAAGTGGTTTATTATGGCCTGTTCGAATCTCGAGTAAGATATGGTATAGCGTTTTGGGGGTTTTGTTCCGGAACTCTCTTTGAGTCAGTGTTCAGAATCCAAAAGCGTGCTCTTCGAATACTCAACAAGGTGGGGCCCAGAGAACACTGTAAACCCTTGTTTATAAAATCCAACGTTCTAACTCTCACGTCACTTTTTATTTTAGAATTTGTTTGCCTTATTCACAAAAAACAAAGCGTTCAAAATTCACATGAAAACGCTACTATGCAACGCACCACAAGACAGTCCTCCAACATGCTTTTACCCTTACCAATACCCAGGCTCACATTAACTAAAGACTCGATTATATACGAGAGTCTTAAACTCTTTAACCACCTACCCCTAGAAATTAGAAATATTGGGGATCATAATAAATTTAGAAAAACGGTTAGTCACTGTCTTGCAACTAGACCATATTATGACTGCGTTGAATATTATAGAGAAACTATCAGATTGTAGAAATTTATTGTAATATTTGTTGTTTGTTTACCCATATATAGTAATGTTTGTATTATGTTCTTAACTGTCATCTAAGTTGTCCATTTTTAATTAACTGTCAGTTATATTTTAATGCTATTTTAGGTTTAACTATATCTGACTTATACGATTTTTTTAACTCGTTTTATTAATTATGTTTAGTCAGTGTCATATTAATTATTATATAACTGTAACAAGTGCATTTAAGTTTTAATTATTCGTCTGTTTGGCCTTTCAAATTTTTTACACTTATTTTATTATTTTACTCTATTATTTTACTAATTTATCTTGACTGTTAATTAACCTTATTAGATTTAGGACTGCTTTGTCAATGAGATATTCTTTCTTAAGACAATAAAGCTATTTTTGAATTGAATTGAATTGAATAAAATAATCGATTATATATAGCTGAAGTATGTAAATTTTCATAAAAATAATTTTAGTTTGATATGGTCATTGGTCCCCTAAATTTTTTTTTATAGTATGTAAAAAACGGGTTTTTCCACGTTTCCTTCAATTCTTCTTAGCGACCTAAAATTTGGCTGAATATACACGTTGATGAATTCTGATGAATTAAAATGCCCCAACAAATCGATTCAGATATGTAATTCCAAATTCTATCGGGCCGTTTTGACGCTATAGGCCAGTAAATTAGACCCAACATGTGTTTAGGCGCCCCGAATAGTACTCTAATCTATGTACCCTATCGTTCGTTTTTTGCGAAAAGCACCAAATTTGGTGCGATTACTTTTTTAACAATTTTTTAGGGTCGTGGTCAACAAAATTTATAATCGGATGTACAGAAACCAAGTTTGCGGCGAATTCTTCAAAATGGCGGTCTTAAGTCGAAAGATACTTATCAAAAGAAAAATTATACTTGAATCTATAGAACTTAATGAAACGTGGAACCTTCGATGACTTTCAAAAATGTCATTTTACTTAAAAAAAATACTTTTCCAGAGCCTTTCTTTTAATGTTCATCAACACATCTCTCCTAAGTGACTCTTGCTTACAGTGTAATTGCTTTAGTAAGATTTTTCTAAAAAGCTACATTATCATCTGTTTTTTTTTACTTTTTAAAGTAGAATTTTAAAATCTCTCTAGTAATTGTAACAATTTGAAAACAACTTCAGACTTTTGACCGCTCCGGGAAAATTGCTTAATCGATAATGTCTCCGATATGTCGCGCCGCAGACGCAAATTGTTCCAAATATGTTATTTTTTACTCAAAATTAAACTAAAATTTTGAGAATCAATGATCATCACCCCCCCCCCCCCCCCGGGATAAAATCAACCTAAAAATTCATCATTGGAGCTGCCATTTCTGAATTATCTACGAAATAATGCTAAAAGAGTCGCGTGATATTTATGTACGCCATATGATGAAAATAAACATTTATAAAAAAAACAATAACATATTGTATTTTTAAAAAGTTTTCGATCCCCCCCCCCCGCCCGTACAAAACACATAACATTTTGCATATATAACATCGTTTTATTTAAATCTTTAGCATATAAGTCATCCGGGACGCTTTTGTTGAAGAGTTTTGTAGCAATAATAATATATTTCGGTACAACCCCACATACCCGCCCCTGTATCGTCCATTTTTCATTTTTCCATAAAATCCATGCGTGATCCTTCAGCTTTAATTTTTAAAAAGACAAGAAGACATGTGCAACATTTATTTTGGAATAGTGTGTTTGTTTAGAAAGCATATAGACACAAGACACTTAAAGTTAATTTTCAGTTTTATCAGCAGTCGTATCCTTATTTCTATCGAGTCGACCAATCAAGCAGATGCACTTTTAAAATCATGGCGAATGCATGAGAGCTCCAGCTGGTTAAATGCACGAAAACCTCGTTAGGTACGATAAGGGAGTAGTAACATTACGTATAATTACGACCGTTCCTGCATACGAAATGACGTTTTGACGCATTAGATCAGCTGGAGCTGTCATGCATTCGCCATGATTTTAAAAGTGCACCTGCTTGATTGGTAGACTCGATAGAGATAAGGATACGACTGCTGATAAAACTGAAAATTAACTTTAAGTATACTAAATTAGGACTACTCTATTTTTAAATACGAACGACAATAACAGCGACAACAAAAAAGTTACTAATCTAACAAATGCTCGAACACTTCATCATTTACTTCAACACAAAGTTCATAATGCCTGCTTAGGCCAGAAATCGTGTTGATTATTTTATGTCTCGATTTTCAATTTCTTCTAAGGTATTCGGGCGATTTGAGTAAATAGTCTCCTTTAAATGGTCCCACCACCAAATATCTGTAAGTGATAAATCTAGGGAGTTTGGTGGCCATGGTATGGTCCCATTTGAACGAAGCCATATGGGATAATTTTGATTTAGAAAATTTGTTATTGCTCGAGTATTGTGAACTGATGCCCCGTCCTGCTGCCATATTATTGGGTGCTCTTGGATATCCAATGGAAGTTTATTGATGGAATTTTTTTACCGAGGAAATTTTAACGGAATAAGGTATTTAGCATTTTGGAAGGTGATATTGAAAATCTCATCAATAACCTTCAGCAGTAACAAATTTTCTAAATAAAAATTATCCCATATGGGTTGGTTCAAATGGGACCATACCATGGCCACCAAATACCCCAGATTTATCACCTCCGGATTGTGGAACCATTTAAAGAAGACTATTTACTCAAATCGCTCTTAGAAGAAAATGAAAATCGAGGAAATAATGAAGAAATTAATCAACAAGATTTCTCGCCTAAGAAGGCGTTATGAACTTTGTGTTGAAGTAAATGATGATGTATTCGAGCATTTGTTAGATTAGTAAATTTTTTGTGGGTGTTGTTGTTGTCGTTCGTATTTAAAAATAGAGTAGTCCTAATTTAGTTTAGTTATTTATACATTTGACATAAAAACCACATTTCACATTTTCTGGCAAAATATTTTCCGTAAAAAACTCAACAACTTTTGTTTTTAAATTTTTTTTGTATCTTTAATATTAACGGCACTAACGGGAGTGCAAAAATACACCAGAAATATGCAATATCTCGAAAACTGTTTACCGCACCTAGACAATTGATATATTTTTGAAATATGAAAGGAAAATGAAACTTGACAAAATAAAAAAAAAACAGGGTGTTCAACTTAAAATAAGAAAATTAATGTTAAAATTTGACATATGGAATGACATCTGACAGCTTTTGTCAAAGTTTTCAAAAAATTTGGACGAAATTACTAAAATCTTACATTAAAACTTTTTTTCTATTTCTAATATTAACGGGTTTAACCGGGATGTCCAAATATAATGAATCACCCTGTACCTGTCATGACCAACTTGTGTCTAATAATACACATAAATCATTTAGAAAAGCACCAAAACTCCAAACAAAAATCTGTGCGCAAAGAATTTCCGTGTGCAACAACTTTGCACGCGTGAGTGCGGAAAGTGGTCACTTTGCGTACTTTAAATTTAAAAAATTGAAGTTTAAGCTAAAAATTTTGATCTTTTACGCTGAACGCATATACAGTGAACGGTGCTTCTAGAGGCTTTAGGGAAGAGGTTTTAAAAAAAGCTGAAAGGGAATCTTTAATGATTTTTTACGGACTTTCTGCCCATGATGAAAAAAATTACCACTTGTGGCACCTTTTTGAAGGGCTTGTTAAAAAAGAAACCTAACGCACTAGCTTTTTTTTGATACCTGTCAACCAATGTGTTAAAAATTTAAAAAAACTTATTTTTTGTCAATTGTTTTAGCTTCAAAATAAACTACATATTTCGCTATTTACTAAGCGGAATAAAGAAAATACTACACAATGGCATTATTGGTGGGCCATTTAGGGCCCTCACTGAAGGCCCAGGGCCTACCATCATTTTTTTCATGAGGGGGTACCACTTGTGGTACTTATTTGGAAACCTTGTTAAAAAAAAAATCGATTAAATAAAATTTTTTGACATCAGTCAACCCATGTGTCCAAAATTTTAAAACCTATTCATGTTTTTTGTTACTTACCAAGTGGAATAAAGAAACTCCACACAAGGATATTATTGGCATTAAATTTTTAACACACGGGTTGACACATGTCAAAAAAATTTATTTAATCGAATTTCTTTTTTAACAAGCTTTCTAAAAAGATGCCACACTCTTTATGAATAAAATGTTGATAGGCCCCGGGCCTTGAGTGAGGGCCCCCAAATGGGCCGCCAATAATGTTCTTGCGTGGTATTTTCTTTACTATTTTGAAGCTAAAACAATTGACAAAAAAATAATGCATTAAATTGCTTTTTTAACAAGCTTTCCAAAAAGGTGCCACAAGTGGTACCCTCTCATTAAAAAAAAATAGTTTGTAGACCCTGGGCCTCCAGTTTGGAAACCCAAAAAATAGGTCTGTAAAAAATCATTAAATATTCGCTTTTAGCTTTTTTTAGAACCTCTTCTCCAAAGTCGCTAGAAGCACCGTTCCATTTAAAGAATCCACCCTGTATATAAATCTACGTGCCCGTAGAGTAATCCCAATTTTTTTGAATTAATTTTTTCATATGATATTTTTTTAGATTATCGAAAAATTTACCGCTGGTGGATGGACACAGGTTTGGGACTCTGAATCTCAAGTGCCCTATGCTTACAACGGGAACCAATGGATCAGCTACGACAATCCTGAGTCCCTTACTGTCAAGGTAAGAAGTAGTGGCATACCAGAAAGCTTTAGGGTTCTAGCCCTCTCCCAGAATCACTGAATATTGACTCCTAAAGATTGAATTTTCTCAAAAACTAAAAATAAAATGAGCGATTCCCCCCTCCACTTTTTGAAAATTCCTTTTTCAAAAATTCTTAGAATTTTATATAAAATTGGTAAACTTTTTTCAAATTACACGTTAGTGGGTATACAGTAACTTGCACATAAAATGCGTACACAGGCAGTAAAATGTTAGTTTTTTTAAATAGTGTAACTAGCTATTATGTAACCACACTAAAGTTCAGACTCATTCTCATACAGGACCGGTATTCTCGTAACTAAATACGCTCAGCGTTTCGTACTCGCTGACCGTATGATAACGTAATATTCGCATACCACGTGACCAAAGTAACAAAAATGGTATTCACCTATATTGAACGCAAGGCGTCGACGAAGTGCGCTCAGCGCGTGGCGACCGTTTGAGAAACACCTACCATTTGCCAGCTGTTTTGCCCTCCGCGCGTACGATTTTCCTACCCTACAATACTTTGTGGAGTGCTGCAGAAAATATAGTAGTTTTTTCAGTTTGCGTTTTTATTAATAATTAGAAAAATAAAAATCTCTTATTAGTAGCTTGGGGACGGGTGACAAACACGTACACATCAACCTTACTATTTGATGCTCGATGTAAGACAACTTTTTTTTCCAAAAAATTGCAACAAAAACTTTTCTTATCAAAATCGACATCGAAATAATTGAGCATCCGTATAATACTAGAAATAGAAGCAATCAAAATTCTGTAAAACCAAGGGTAAAAAAAGCCATTGGTCAGCGGTGCTTTTTGTATCTTTCATTCGATGTGTACCAAAAAAAAAAAGCTGGTTTTGTTAGGCTCCTGCCCACATTAATTGTTTTCTTTCAAAAATAAACTAAAAGCTTTCATGAAATATGAAATTAGCAAACATGAAATAAATAGCTTAATTGATATAAAAAATAATTAGCAAACAATATAGGTAACTACCTTTATTTCTGTGTTTTCGTCTGCATTAATTACCATTTTTAATTTTTTTTATCTTTTGTCATTTTATTTATTCATAAATGTACTAAAAATTATTATTTTCTTTTTTTAATTCAACACTTCCATGAAAATATAAATTTTTCCACGCGCGAGGTTTCTCTTGTGGATGTATGAATTCTGTGTTTGTTGTTGAATTGGTTAGGTTATTTTTTGGGTAACAAATACCTTAGAGTTTTATTTTCTGTTTCTTAAAATGTAGAATACGCATGTTTACTATAATTATAAGGTATAACTTACTAGATATATAAGTAACTATTGTGAAACCATTTTAACAATAAATGCTATATAATAAAGTATCAATATCAATATACGACCGTGCCGGAAACACCACTTTCCCTGACTGAGTGCCGGAATAAATTTAAACTTTTCCGCACTGAGTGCGGAATTTTTTTGTAAGTGTGCGGTTAAGTCTCGGGGTAAACTTTTTCCCGCACACTGGGCGGGAACGTGCTACGAGTTTATATCACAGGGTTAAAGGGCGGGTTTAACTGAGCTAAACCAAACCATCAAGTAATTTTTTAAAGGATCAACACTTGTACAAGTCACATTTGATTTACCCTTTCTGAAATACGGCTCGAAATCGATCACACAATGGCCTCTTTCTTACACATAGAAAAAGAAAAGGAGCCACAAGGCTAACAAGAAATAAAAATGCAAAATTCGATGATGCCAAGATGTGCTAAGCGAATTTGATTCTGTCTGCTCGCAGGGCAGCGCGTTCGGCAGAGGGAATACGAAAATTCGTCGGTCAGCGTGCCGCTGAGCGCGCTGTTCGCTATTCGTTTCGCTTAGCGACTTCAAAACGTTACGTATTACGAGAATACCGGTCCAGATAAAGGGCACTCACAGTGTGCTGAATTCTGTATTGAGGCCTCTGATCTCGAAACGCGCGTTTCGAGATCAGCGAGGCTTTAATCAACACGTGCTTAACTAAAAAGCCAGTTAAGTCTTTTTTGATTTAGTATCCTTTAGTCTACTATAGCAGTCATATTGACAGCCAACTGACAGAAAATCCATATTTACCTGTCTATTTGGTTATAAAAATGACGGCAATCTTTGGCTAAAGAGCACTGAAGAGATCACCCTGACAAAAAAAACCGCATCAAAACTCTTTAAAAAAAACTCGTCAAATTTGACAGGTTTTGATAGGATCCGACGGTCAAAGTTGACGAGATTCAATTGTTTTTAACATCGATTTGTGATACACCATTGTCAGGTGAAATCTTATATAACTTTGAACAGTTTGTGGCTGATTAAAATATATTGTAACCTCACAAGTTTTCAGCAGCAGTCTTGTGAACTTTTATAAGAATTTGTCAGATTTCATTGGATTACTGATTGATAAAGTTTATGAGATTCTAAGAGGAGAGGGATACACCTTTGGCTTCTGAAAATCTACGAGATTTTACAATATTTTATGAGGAACCCTAAAAGTTTTGACAAGATTTTATAAGATTTTGTGATAATAGTGATCCGATTATGACGAGGTTTAACAAGATCCAGTTAAATTTCGTTGTTCTTGACATCAGATTTAACCTATTTTTACAAGACTCGAGTCAAGTTTCTGAGAGTTTTTAAGAGTTTCTACGAGATGCTTGAATAAATAACTAGGATTTTAACAAGATTTTAAGAGACTTCATGATAGAATTGATCAGATTTTACCTGTTTTTACAAGAGTAGGTTTAAGTTTCTAAGAGTTTTTAAAAGATGCTTAAACAAATAACTTTAATTTTAACGAGATCTTAAAAGATTTTATGATGGGATTGATCAGGTTTTACCTGTCTTTGCAAGACTAGAATAAAATTTCTAAGAATTTTTAAGAGTTTCTAAAAGTTGCTTGAACAAATATCTTGGATTTTAACAAGATTTTAAAAGATTTTATGATGGAATTGATCAGATTTTACCTGTTTTTACAAGACTAGGTTTAAGTTTCTAAGAGATGCTTAAACAAATAACTTTAATTTTAACAAGATCTTAGAAGATTTTATGATGGGATTGATCAGGTTTTACCTGTCTTTGCAAGACTAGAATAAAATTTCTAAGAGTTTTTAAGAGTTTCTAAGATTTGCTTGAACAAATAACTTGGAATTGAACAAGATTTTAAAAGATTTTATGAAGGAATTGATCAGATTTTACTGTTTTGCCAAGACTAGGTTTAAGTTTATAAGAGTTTTTAAGAGATGCTTAAACAAATAACTTTAATTTTAACGAGATCTTAAAAGATTTTATGATGGGATTGATCAGGTTTTACCTGTCTTTGCCAGACTAGAATAAAATTTCTAAGAGTTGCTTGAACAAATAACTTGCATTTTAAAAGATTGTATGATGGCATTGATCAGATTTTACCTGTTTTTATAAGACTGGGTTTAAGTTTCTAAAAGTTTTTAAGAGATGCTTAAACAAATAACTTGAATTTTAACGAAATTTTATGATGGGATTGATCAGGTTTTACCTGTCTTTGCAAGACTAGAATACAATTTCTAAGAGTTTTTAAGAGTTTCTAAGAGTTGCTTGAACAAATAACTTGGATTATTACAAGAATAAAGACAAGTTTTTAAGAAATATGCTTAAAAAATAATTTAATTTTTAAAAAGTGCCTGAAAAGAAATAAATATAGATAGAATCGAGAATATTTTGCTTCTTTTGACGATTCTCGAGCGGAAAAAAATTGTTATACAGGGTGTCCCATCAAAAACGAAACAGAGTCGAGTATTTGGAGTACGATTTCGAACAAAACCTCGAACACGTCAATTTATTATTCAAGGGAACACTTTTGCGCTATATTGGAATTTTCGTAGGGCACACTCCTTTTAAAGGGCGACTTTCACCACCAGAATTTAAATACGACAAGTGGGTCATGTCGTAATAAAGGTAATAAAGCCTGTAATAAACTGTAACTTTTATGTTCAAAAAATCTGTCTTTAAATAAAAATGTTCAAATATCAAATATGTCATTTTTTTTTTGTAAAATCTGAAAAAGAATGCTTGCATGCCAACGTTGCTTAAATTTTAACAAACATTTTCTTTGGATCATACATTTTTTTGAAAAATTGGGCTTACGTTCTGATAAAAACAAAAGTTTGTTAATTCTTTTTTTAAATATTTGACTTGTTCTCAGAGCCCCTGGCTATTATGGTTAATAAAATATATTAAAATTTATTACTTGTAATACTCATCAAATCCATGTTCCAGGTCTTATTGCGAATCTTTTTCAGACTTTTTGTGTACAAATGCGACGACGACGACCTGAGTGAACATTTAATAAAAATTCGCATATGTTTAAAAAACGTTTCAAAGGCGTATTGAAAAGATCAATATTTTTCTAAAACTTTGTAATGTCAGAGGAACGTTTTAAAAACGTTCAAAGAACGTTAAGACGTCCAATAAAGGTTTTAAAGCGCCCCAGGAACCTTTCAAAAAGACCTTAGAAACGTTTTTTGCACTCAACAGTTACATAAATATTTTGTATGATGGTTTAAACGCAATAAAACAAAAACATTTAATTTATCTTTTATTTAATAAACAAAAGTTTAAAAACACTCCAACTATCAAGACAAACAACTAGCAACGCAACTACTACCCTTTATTTATTGACCATCCTTTAGAAAAATATGTTAACCTTAAATTTTTTTTATAACTTATAATAAATAGGTAAAAAATAAATTTGCGAAATACTAACTTTATCTATAAGTAGTTACACAAGCAAGGCGCCTCAGGTAAATTATAAATATTTTACTATTTTCACAAAGAATTAAATTAATAAACTTTAAAACTTAAAACAACGGTTTACTTCAAAAAAAATAGGGTCACACCTAAAACAATACCTTGATATAATATTGTGCCATCAATCTAAATTAATAGGTTTGCATGCAAAAGTTCTTTTTTGATATCCCATATATAGATACAATGAAACCAAAAGCCAATAAAACAATTATTTTTCCAAAATAATGTTGCACATAAATATTTACTCAAAACTGTTTAATCTTGTGTACTATACTGTATATTATACTGTAATATTAACAAATGACAACTCACAAAGAACTCGCATAATGAGTTTTTAAAAATAATCTTAAAAGAGGTAATTATTTTAAAAAAATATAACTTCCTTACATGATTACCCATATTGATGTGGGTACTTAACATTCCAGTCCTTTGATTTAGTACCATTCCAGTCTTGTAATAAAAACCTGAACAAAAATACTTTAGCTGCGTGTACCATCACAAAAATTCAACTTTCTGCCGCTCTGTTTGCTGGCGCTGTAACTAAAGAAATAGGAACCTTTTTTAATCATACTAATTTTTTGGATCTACCCCTCTTTTCATGATATTTTACATATCAAGATGAGGGCTAAATGTTAAGTGAAATATTTATTGTGATAATATTTCTTTTTTTAGGAAATGGTTTATTTCTTTTAATTTTTGCCCTTGTTTAAGGAAGGTTTTTTTTTTGTTAAGAGGGGTGGCATATTATATGAAGATGAATAGTCCATAAAAATAAAAATGGGGTCTGCAATTTTATTTATTATTATTTTTTTAATAACAGTTGCGTGCTTCTTTACATAACATTTTAAGTCAAAACAAGTGTCCCAAAATTTATTATTTTTTATAGTCTCTTTATAGTCATGCAAAAATATTTAGTACCAAAAATTTCTTTATAAAGAGAAGTTTGGCCTAAATAGAGTGTTTTTTATTTTAAACCTTTTATTATTACTTCATTTTAAACCTTTTGTTATTACTATCAAAAACTTACTCAGTTTTATTCCGCTTTTGTTAACACTCCCCTCTTCTTCCTTTCTTGGGCCCTTTTGAGCTAACCTCCAATAGTCGATTCTATTGCTTTTTTATTGCAGGACAGTCCTGAGTTTTCAGTTGCCTCTAAAAATTCTTAAAGTTAGGTGGTCAAGATTACTAATTAAAGCCTTTATTTTTTTTGAATTGCACAATATATCAAAGGAATCAAAATTACTAAAAATTAAGTTAGGTGAAGGAGAAGGTAAAAATGTTTAAAAAAATTATCTAAAAAGTTAAAATGAAAGAAAAATCTATCATAAGGGAATTTAAAAGAAATGATTTAAGTTGCATATAGTTTCTTTCTTCTTTTGGGTAAAAAAGGGGTGGTTAGGTTGGAGAAGGGGGTATTAAATCACCATGTTGTCATACAAAAAGGGAATATCATTAAATTTTAGTTTAGCACTTTTCCTGATGCAAAACTTTTTTTTTACTATAGACACAAATGCGTATTTGAACTCACCAATTATCATCTTAAACAGAAAGATAATTGAATGGTGGTTTTTCCTTCTACCCTAACAATGAATATTTTGGGGCCACATGATCAGTTATAAGTGCAGATAGTATTCGTCTAATAAACTTCTGGATATTATTACCAAGCTTTGAAAAATAGGCAACCTAAAATATAAAATTATAATAGATTTTAACCATAATAGGTTTTTGGTCATTCTTAGTCTTAGTTAACTCAATTAAAAATCAGTCAAACTTTAGCAAAAACAAACAATTAGCAAACTCAGACCATGTTTGGACCTATTTATTTTTTAATTTTTTTCTCAACGTTTCGAGAATGATGTTGAACAAAATTATTTCAAGTGTCAGTTAATTTGGATTAAGGCAGGTTCATGGTTATATTCCTTTTCCGTAACTTTTTCCTTTATCTTAACCTTTCCTTTTTCCTTAAGTAAAAAGCTGGTTCATGCTAAAATTCAAAGTTGACACTAATGATAGGCAAACTTGCGATTTTGGCATTTTGTTAAGATACAAAATTTGGGGATCTTTTTGTCCCACAAATGTGGACCAAATGCATTAAATGTTCATTATTCAATTTTGTAATAACTACTGCTTGAAATAATTTAAAAAACCATCAATTTTGGTGTTAAAAATGTCAACAAATATTTTGCCTGCTGCACTTACATGACACAATTTTATCCATTTCTTTTTCTGTAAAGCTAAATATTGGTTGACTTTCAAGGCTTAAGGAAAAATATATGGAAAAGGAATAAGCATGAACATCCACATCTGAATACATGAGATTTTATAATAAAAGTTACAGCAAAAGTTACAGAAAACGAAAAGGAATTAAAGCATGAACCAGCCTTTAAAAGACTTCCTACAATTTACTTCTGGTTAAAGTTCAGTAAAGATGGGTTTATAAAAATAAGAACTTGTTGATGGTTTATACAGGTGTATTGTATATTAAAAATGTGTCTACTGTCATTTTTTGGTGTTTATTATTTTTTTAAATTTATACAAAAACTCACATGCATATATTTTACAGCCATGTCTTACCAGGGGTATGTCCCACCAGAAGCTAAAATGGTTGTCGAAGTCACATAACTACCTTAATCAGCATATTAATTAGTGTCAACAACTATTCTTACCCTTTTATAGGAAAATACACCACCAGATATCCTTACAAAAAAAGACCAAAATTATACATCTCCCGAGACATCTCCTTTTAAACTAAAAAAAAAACCTTTAAAAAATCAGAAGTGAGGTTATATGTAAAAATCAAGTTAAAAAGTTAGAAGTTGACCATCTTTTAATTTTATTTTCTTTATTTATTTAGTCGAGGTTTTAGCTTTATAAACGCTTACAGGTATTCCTATAGCTTTAACTCTTATTTTAATTTTTTCCTGTATAAACTGATAGAGCTAGAACATTTTTTTGAACATTTTTTGTGTTCTCTATATCACTCTCGAGTTTGACTAGATCATCCTCCATTTATAAAGGTAAAGTTATAAACTATCCATAACATCCTGGTCGTTTTCTTGTCGTATTAATTTTCGATTTTTCCATTAAGTTCGAGAATTAAGAAGGATCATCAAAATAAATTAAGGTACCAGCAGCAGTAAGGCTGATTCATAGTTAAATTCCTTTTCCTTTAACTTTGAACTGTTTTTTTTTTCCTGCTGGTTCATGCTAAAATTCCTTTTCCTTAACTTTAGTCCTTAATGTTAACACTAATTAACAGGTGCATTCAAGACTACTGCTTGAAATATTTATAAAAAAACAATACAACCAATTTTGAGGTTAAAAAAACGTCAACAAATATTTAGCAGGCCGCACTTCGGCAACACTATTTTCCATTTCTTTTTCCATATATATTGGTTAACTTTCAAGATCATTCCTTAAGGCTTAAGGAAAAAGGGTAATTATGCAGTATATAGTTTTCTGCCATTTTTGAAAAATTCTTTCTGGGGGCACCTACTAGGGTCCCTAGGACTCCAAATCCGCCTGCGCCGTTTGATTTTTTTTGTTTTTTCTTTATTTTTTTTTCACTAAAACAACCCAATCAAACACAGTCCAACCCAACCCAAACCAAAACAATCAAAAAAACACATTAAAACCCCCCCCCGGCACCCTTTTTCTTAAAAAAAAAATCGGGCGCAGGCGGATTTGGGGTCCTGAGAACCCTAGAAGGTGCCCCCATAAAGAATTTTTCATAAAAAATAAAAAATGGCAGAAAACCGTATACTGCATAATTACCATTTTTTATTTAAATTTTTATATGCCTGTATAAACCCAGCATAAAATGACGATTTTTGGTCGCTTTACTGATAGTTCTAAACATTTCCTAGAACGAACTTATTTAAGAACAAAAGAATATGAATACTTACGCAGTATCGGCCTACAACCATGGTGAGAAAACTCAAACTAAATTTAAGCCAATTTTAAAAGAAAACTTGCAAAACACAAAAAACAAACCACGAAAAGGAACCCACACAGGAAGAAACCGCAGAATATTAAATGGCGTCGGCAAGTACGTCAGATGTCAATCGCGCGGGAAATTTAAAAAATACGGCGTTCAAAACACACGATATCCGGCAATGCGTTTGATCGGACCGGAAAGGTGGTTTAGAAATGCATGCAACTACAAAGAAACTATTGCGTTTTACTTGGTATGTGAAACACGTTTTTCAGTTATTGGCAAAATAACATAAATTTGCCAATACATCAGCACTAGTAAATAATCATTGGCAAAATAACGCAATTTTGCCAATAATACTATTGTAGGAAATAACCAATGGCATCTACTTGCCAATAATGCCAATAAAGAAAATACACCTTACCACCTTTCATTGTTTGTGGGGTATCCGTGCTTATAGAACCTTTAAAAATATTTGCATGTAATACTCGTCAAATCTTTTAAAAAATAGTGCTGGGAGAACCGTATAAACTATATTCTTTTGTTCTTCCTGCTTGTTAATGCTTATAAAATCTTGTAAAATATTTTCAGATAATACTCGTCAAATCTTTTTAAAAAATGTGCTCATAGAAACGTGTAAAATCTTATACTTTTATTCCTTCCTGCTGATTAATGTTGATAAAACCTTGTAAAATATTTGCTTGTAATACTCGTCAAATCTTTAAAAAAATTGTGCTGGTAGAACCATATAAACTCCTATACTTTTGTTCATTCCTACTTGTTAATGCTTATAAAACCTTGTAAAAGATTTGCCTGTAATACTCGTCAAATCTTTAAAAAAATTGGGCTTCTAGAAGCGCGTAAATACTGGTCAAATCTTTTAAAAAAATGTGCTGGTAGAACCGCAATAGAAACTTATAAAGTCTCGATACTTTTCTTCCTTATTAAATCTCGTAAAAACCCGTGCTTGTTAAACTTTGTCAAAACTTGTAGAAATAATAACATTATTTGCGGATAAAATCAGGTCAAAAGTTCAAGCTCATATAACCTGATAAAATCGTAGCAACACTCGAAAATTTTAATTTTTATTCTTATAAAATCTTTTAAACTCTTGCCCATTTCAAAAAATTATTATAGATTGATCCTCATAAAACCTATTCAGCTTTTACAAGTCACGATTTTTTCCGCAAAGAATCTCTTAGACCTTATAAAATCTCATAAAATCTAATGAAAATGTTATCAGTTTTGACAAGTTTTTATGCGGTTTTTTTTTGGCAGAGGACATCCATACTTTTGTTCCTTCCGGGTTGTTAATGTTAATAAAACTTTGTAAAATATTTACTTGTAATACTGGTCAAATCTTTTAAAAAACTGTGTCATTTTGCTACAAAGGGAACTTATAAAATCTTGTAAAATACTAGTTTGTAATACTCGTCAAATATTTTAAAAAATTGTTCTGGTAGAACCGTGCAAAAGCTCTATACTTTCGTTCCTTCCTGCTTGTTAATGCTTTTAAAACCTTGTAAAATATTTGCTTGTAATACTCGTCAAATCTTTTAAAAAAATGTGCTGGTAGAACCGCAATAGAAACTTATAGTCTCCATACTTTTCTTCATTATTAAATCTCGTAGAAACTCGTGCTTGTTAAACTTTGTCAAAACTTGTAGAAATAAGAACATTATTTGCGGATAAAATCAGGTCAAAAGTTCAAGCTCATATAACCTGATATAATCTTTGCAACACCCAAAAATTTAAATTTTTTTTTTATAAAATCTTTTAAACTCTTGCCCATTTTGAGAAGTCAAGAAATTATTCTACATTGATCCTCATAAAACCTTGTCAGCTTTTACAAGTCACGATGTTTGCCGCATACAATCTCTTAGACCTTATAAAATCTCATAAAACCTAATGAAAATGTTATCAGTTTTGACAAGTTTTTATGCGGTTTTTTTGGCAGGGCAGAGTCAACTGGCTTTTTAGTTGAGAACGGTGTTGCTTTAGTATACAATTCAGCTCACTGTTCCGAGACCAGTGGCTTTAATACAAAAATCTGCGCACTGTTGCTCTTGTAACAAGTTAGAATTTTTATCAAGTGAAAATATACATATCGTCTTCAAAGTCATTTATTGAGTAAACTAAAAAAAATAATCTTAATATCCGGTGGCAGACGTCGAACCATGGAATTTGATAAGTTTCGACAGTACTGAACATCGTCAGCGATCTCGTCCCACGCATTCAATATGGCATCTAGTAGTTCTGCCTGATTTCGAGACCTCCAATTTCTTTGGTAAATGATCTTTACCAATCTTCCCCACACATTCTCCATCGGATTCAGGTCTGGACTGTTCGATGGCCATGCTAATACTTTAATGTTCTCGTTTTGGAACCATGTCTTGCAAACATTGGTAGTGTACACGGCGCAGTTATCATGCTGGAATATGAATTGGTTCTCTGGATAGAGAACTTCACCCGATGGCAACATGACGTCCGAAAGAAGCTCCAGATAACATACTGCAGTAAACCGACCATCAATTTGCCAACATACCCCCAGCCCCCGTGCACTAACCCAGCCCCACATGTTGACGGAAAAATGACCCGACCTGGTTATTTGATTTGTGTATCGCTCATCAAGCCGAGAGTGTGGTGGCCGATAAACTTTCATTCTTCTGCGATCTGAGGAGGATTGGAATATTTTTTCATCGGTAAATATTACCCGTGCCCAGTAATCTTCATCACGGTGATGATTTAGGGCAAAAACTACTCTTGCCTGTTTTTGAGTTAGTTTTGGTTTCCTTGCAGCAGTACGGCAACGTAACTCTGAACCTTTTATTCTCCTACTTGCAGTGGAGCAGGATGCAGAAAAATTTGTCACTGAGACTGCGTTCACTGCGGAGTCGAATGAATTTTCCCTCAAGTGAATGAGCAACGCTTCGTCTTCTTGTTCACTAGTCTTTTTAAACTTGCCAGTGCCTTCTTTTCTTTCTAAGCTGTGTGTAGCCAGCCAACGGCTTCTTATTCTGCAAACTGTGGCTTTGTTAACACCATAGTGGTCAGCCGTTCTTCTCACCGACCACCGATCTTCACTCGTCGCGTTATTATTTCGGTTTCACAAAAGTAGACAAATGTCTCGGCAAATTGAATCGCAACTGACAAGACTTCATGTTGACACCTATTTGTCATGAATGTTTGTCATCTACATACACTGCTCAGAAAAAAACCATTTTACTACTCCAATCAACACCATACTCAACTAAAAAGCCAGTTAACTCATTTTCGTTTTAGTATCCTTTAGCCTATGATCGGTGCCATATTGACATCAAACTGACAGAACAGAATTTGGTTATAAAAATGGCAGCCACAATAGGCTAAAGGGCACTGAGGCGGTAAGAGTTAACAAGCTTTTTAGTTGAGAATGGTGTTGCTCCAATGTACGCAATTTATCTGCAAGTTAGTGCAACGTTGTTGGTTAGTGTACCTTTAAACTTATTTTTTTAAAGTGACAAATTTGTATTTTATGAAAAATAAGAAAGTTTGTTAAAAAAATATAATACACAACAAATTAAGAAAAGAAATAGGACTTCATTTTAGATTTTTAAATTTTAACCTAGGTATCTTTAAAAATATGTTTTAAGCTGGTCTAATTTTTTGAAGCACGTTTTATGTTGCCCGTGAGTAATTACCAATTTTTCCTTTTGAGTGATAAACAAAAAATTGATTTACTTAAATTTATAATTGATTCTTATATACACCCTTCTTATAATATATTCACTGTTCAGGTGCGGTCTTTCTGGAATATATTAAAAGAAAACAGCAATAAAAATTGAATAAGTACTTAGTTTGATATATTTATTTGTTTAGTGACCTTAAGAATTAGTTTGTCTTCAGTTTTGTGGGTTTAAGGTCAGGAGAATTAAAAACAAATTCAAATTTACCGACGTTTCGATGTATTTTACATCATCTTCAGGATATCTAAAATAAAATACAAAAAAAATGAAAGAAGCTAGTTAAACCTGTTAATTTAAAAGTCATTGTTTGTTTCTTTACTTTTTTATATACAATATTGAAATTGAGAAAAGAAAAAAAAGAACGCACGGTACAGAATATATATATATATACATATATATATCACAAAAGAAATTTAAAAGACTATTTTAAATTTATTATTAAAGGGGTTAATGAAATGGGTACTTACATTTGGGTTGTTTTCCAGTAGTCTCTTACAAATTTTAACAAACATTAAAAAAAAATAAACAGTATGTTTTTTTGCACTTCATAGTTAAAAGACATTTAAACGAGAACAGAACAAATTAAAAACCAAAAATGTTTAAAATAAATTATTTTACACTGGTAACGAAGGTACTCTCTTTCGTACTGTGTGTTTTAAATGACTAGAAAAAAGTGTAATTATTAATTTTTTTCCTCGCCGCTTATTTATATAACTAATAAAAAAAGGATGTTCTTTGGTTTTGATTAAGTTGTTTTTTTTTAATAATTAATTTTTTTGCATTTCAGGGACTAAAATAGTAGTATTAACAACTAGTTGCGAAAATAGTGCTTTTTTTACAAGCGTTGGTTTAAATATCGAGCGCAGTGAGGAATTTAAAAACGCGAGAAAAAAAGCACAGTTTAGCCGCGAGTTGTTAACACTATTTTTTTAATACCTTTATAAAAAAATCCAAGAAAAACAGGAAAATACTTTAAAAAATCGAAAACGAAGAGAACGAGAGCAACATACCATCTTTAAACTATAAATCAAGGCGGCTGGTAAATGAGGTAACAATCGTTTCCATAGCGATGTGTCTTTTTACTCGGTGACGTTCATTGTTGCGACATTTTAATCTTTGACAATTTGATATTTTACGATATTTTTAAATGATTTTTTCGTAAACACTTGGTGAAAACTGGCGGAAATAGCTTAATTCTTAGGCAAGAATAATGAGATTTTTTCAATATTACCATTTTCCGCTATTTCTGTTTAACTTTGGGTAAAAAACGTAGAGAAATCTTTTTTTGCACCCGTGATCAAAAAAAAAGTTTTTTTGCATTGGTAAACAAAAAAGCCATGCTTTAGTAATCTCCAGACAGTTACTAAAATCATGTTTTTACTGCCTCATTTTCAAATATTTTAGTGCTTTTTTTCGGACTACAAACATTTCGCTTTGGGATGAAAAGTACCACTTTAGTCCCTAGGTATATAATGTACCGTTTTCCCCAAAAACTATATTGATTCTTTTTCTGATTGCCTAACTGAGCTTTTGTGAAAATTTATTTTATTTAATGGTCATTATAAGATTGTAGTAGGAAAAATGTAAGTTTTCAATATCTAGTCTAAAATTGACGGTATTTTTATATGTTTTATGTTAATCAACATAAAAATAGGAACTTTTAGAGAAATGAAACAACAAAATTGCTCCCGGAAGCAATTTTGTTGTTTCATTTCTCTAAAAGTTCCTATTGAAAAAAAAACCCACATGGACACCCTCCAAGGATTAACATAAAAATACCTTCAATTTTAGAATAGTTATTGAAAACTTACATTCTGCTTACTACATTACTTACTTATGATGGCCATTAAATAAAATACATTTTCATGTTAATTAACATAAAATATATAAAAACACTATCAATTTTAGACTAGATATTGAAAACTTACATTCTGCCTACTGCAATCTTATAATGGCCATTAAATAAAATACATATTCACAAAAGCTCAGTTAGGCAATCAAAAAAATAATCAATATAGTTTTTGTGGAAAAAAAAATAATTATTTAAAAAACACGACTTAATCAAAGCCAAAGAACATCCTTTTTTTTATTAGTTATTTACATAAGCGGAGAGGAAAAAAATAATAATAACACTTTTTTCTAGTCATTTAAAACACACAGTATGAAAGAGAGTTAACAGTTAAGAGTGTAAAATAATTTATTTTAAACATTTTTGGTTTTTAACTTGTTTTGTTCTTGTTTAAATGTCTTTTAAATGTGAAGTTCAAAAGAACATACTGTTTATTTTTTAAAATGTTTGTTAAAATCTGTAAGAGACCACAGGAAAACAACCCAAATGTAAGTACACATTTCATTAACCCCGTTAATGATAAATTTAAAATAGTCTTTTAAATTTCTTTTGTGATATATATATATATATATATATATATAGTCTGTACCGTGCGTTCTTTTTTCTTCTTTTCTCAATTTTAATATTGTTTATTTTTTTTTTAATTCTGCGGGAGGGAAAAAAAGTAAAGAAACAAACAATGACTTTTAAATTAACAGGTTAAACTAGCTTCTTTCATTTTTTTTGTATTTTATTTTAGAAATCGTTTTTCATTCTCCTGATCTTAAACCCACAAAACTGAACAGAAACTTAGTTTGATCTTCGTGAGTAATTACCAATAGAAGATAGGAAAAAAATTAATTTGGTTATATTTTTAATTGATGCTTATTTATGCACCTTTCTTATCACTATCGAGATGCAATCTTTCTGAAGTACATTAAAAAAAGTGATTTAAAAATTAAGTTCTTAAAATTTCGAGTCACATCCATATTTAATGATCAAACTTGAATTTCAAAAAAAAGATAAGGTTTTTAACTGCACGTGTTTTGACTTAAAACCAAAAATTATATAAAGATACAAAGTAAGTAAAGTGATATATTTAACTATGACAAAATTTAATGAAATCATAAAAACTGAATTTTATTATTTTAACAAGTCCATTTTGTAAAAAATATATGTCTAAAATGAAACTATTTATTTTAAGCAAAAATTAATTAATTTGCTAAAGTTATTTTTTGCGCCAATATGTTCAGAAGACCTTCTGTTTTAAGAAACAGTTAAGTATCTAGCTGCGCATTAGGTACTTCATGAAACATGCGGGGGTGAAGGGGGTCAAAATCAGAGTTTTGTAAATATCTCAAAAACATTTTTTATTTATTAAGGAAAAAAATAAAGAAATATATTTTACAGCAGATTGAATTATTTTTTAAATGAAGTGTTACGCTATAAAATTGGATTAACATTAACGAAATTATGACTATAACCCAACCCGACTTCACCGTGTTTTACCACAAAGTAACTACATAGTTTCTCAGTGAACTAATAAAAGAACGGTAGTTAACACCATAGACTATATACCAACTATAAGCGCACACGTCAAACCACTTGACCTACAGTTATGAAAATTTAAGCACATATTGGGTTTGTGACGTAGCTCGCTAAGAAAGTGTTACCCCTAAGAGGGTAAAAATAGGGGTTGAAATTTTAAAAAGGTTTGACATGTACACTAATAAAATAAGTAAACATATGTTTTGGCGTTTTTCGAAAGTGGTCACATGCGCACAAGAGTAGAAAAATTACAATTTAGAAAAGTCTTTAAATTTATAAAATTGAAGTTTAAGCTAAAAATTTTGAACTTTTATGCTAAACGTACATACAGTGAACGGTGCTTCTAGAGGCTGTAAGGAAGAGGTTTTAAAAAAGCTAAAAGTGAATCTTTAATGATCTTTTACGGACTTTCTGCCCATGATGAAAAAAATTACCACTTGTGGCACCTTTTTGGAGAGCTTGTTAAAAAAGAAACCTAACGCACTAGCTTTTTTTTATACCTGCCAACCAATGTGTTAAAACATTAAAAAAAACTAATTTTTTGTCAATTGTTTTAGCTTCAAAATAAACTACATATTTCTCTATTTACTAAGCGGAATAAAGAAAATACCACACAATGGCATTATTGGCGTGCCATTTGGGGCCCTCACTAAAGGTCCAGGGACTACCATCATTTTTTTCATGAGGGGGTACTACTTGTGCCACTTATTTGGAAAGCTTGTTAAAAAAAATCGATTAAATAAATTTTATATTATTGGCATAAAATTTTTAACACATGGTTTGGAAGATGTCAAAAACATTTATTGAATCGAATTTCTCTTTTATCAAGCTTTCTAAAAAGGTGCCACGAATGGTACCTCCTCATGAAAAAAATATTGGTAGGTCCCGGGCCTTCAGTGAGGGCCCCCAAATGGGCCGCCAATCTTGTGTGGTATTTTTTTTATTCCGCTTAGTAAATAGATAAATATGTAGTTTATTTTGAAGCTAAAACAACAAAACAAAAAGGTGCCACAAGTGGTACCTTCTCATTTAAAAAAAAATAGTTGGGCGTCCAGTTGGGAAACCCAAAAAAAAAATTTTTTAAAACTCTTCCCCAAAGGAATGGAGAAATAGGAGTAATTCTAAAACTCCCCATTCCTCCCCCTCGGGAACTGTCATTTCAAACCTCCAAAAAACTGTAAAAAATCGTTTTTCTTGGCGTGTGATAGTGTAACCTAAATTACTCCTTCTACCAGAAAAAATTTTTTATCAAGATTTCTTAACCTAAATTACCAAACTTGGCAGGGTTGATCTAAGGACAATGACGTAAATTAAATAAGAAAATTAAATTTTTCCACTTGGCAGGTTTGATCTAAGGACAATGACGTAAATTAAATAAGAAAATTAAATTTTTCCAGTGGCGTAGTCCGATTTTCTTAATTATAAAATTTCAAAATGTACCAAAACTCTTTGATATGCCACTATTACTGACATATACAACAAAAAGTTTCGCTTTTCACTGCCCAAGTAACACAAGGTGCTGAAAAACTTTTGCAAAAACGTTGCGACAGCAAAAGTCCTCTACTATTGTGTTTTTGCTGTTGTCTGCCACAACGTCTTGAAAGTGTTGATAAAACGTCGCCTAGCTTAATTTGGCAATCATTTTTTGGTCACTGCAATGACCATTGTAGCATTTTTTGCAACCGATATAGCTTTTTCAGTTAACTGTAGTTAAAAAAAAACATTTCTTACAAAACCCAAAGAAAAAATGGCAAAAAAAGCAAAAATAGATTTTTATACAAATAAATGGTTGATAGTTTTGAAAACACAAGTATGGATGTATGGATGATGGGAATATTTATTTATACACACACTTAATATCGCGGGCGCTTCACATATTAAAAATATTGAAAGTTTTTTTTTATTTAATTTTTAGGGTATATTTTTTTGTTTTTGGATTGGAGCCAAAATAACCAAAAAAGATTTATCTCTACCTTAAAACTAGTTTTAGTTTCAAAAATCTAATAATCTTTTTATAGAATTGTATGTATAGGTGGCGACCTTATAAAAGTGTTGTGTTTATGTCTAAACAATAAAGCAAATTTTATCAGTCAAAAAATTAAATAAAAATACAAGTATTGGTGTCAAATTAAAGGAAATTTTGTCTGAAATAGGATGATATAAAAGGTCAGTCAAAAATTTTATTAATTAATACATAAATTGGCTGTAAACAGATAATTAGTCTGTTCCCCATTAACAATCCTTAAGGACGATTTTTGATCAGCAGTACTAGACGTGTGGCTTACTGAGAACGGCACCGTACCTGTTATAAACACCAGTCGGTCGACATTAATTTTTTAGAGCGAGAGACGACCTTATAAAATCACAGACTTGCTATGGGAACAACAAACGATGAATTGTTTGCAAAATTGATGAACGGGTTTAAAAATGAAATTTCGCAACTACGAAACGACCAGAAAACTGAATTTGACAACTTTAAAACTGATATTACAGAACAAAATACTAAATAAACCAGATAGTCAAAATAAACAATTTGATGTTCTAGATACAAAATGTCAAAAATTTCTAAATTTTACTTTAGAAAAACTAAAAACCTTGCTGGAGATTGAATTAAAAGACTCAGATATAAACAACATTTACACTTTAAAATCTGCAAAGGACACTCCTATTAAAGTAGAGCTAACTACGTTTCTTAAAAAATATGCAATTTTTAAATCTGCTTCCAAACTAAAAGGCACCGATGTCTTCATTGCAAATGATATGTGTATTGAGGGTCGAGAAGTGTTAAGGCAACATTTAAAATTGGCAAAATCTAAAAACTTACCACCAAAAAAAACTTTATGGGATTGCTTCAATGACATCTGCCAAACTAAAAAAAAGTCAAAAACAGAAATTAAAAAGACTAAACTTGAGACCGGCGAAACAATAAAAATTGGGGCAAAGTTAGCAAGAAAGATAGAACCACCCAGCAGTTTTAACGAAACACTACAACAAAACAAAAACTCCATGTTTTTGCATCCAACAAACATAGAAGAAGTTGAAAAAACTATACACTGTTTAAAAGCGGGAAAATATCCAGGATTGGACGGTATTAAAGCAGAAACATTACAAAAACTGTGTAAAGAAATATGAAAACCTATTACTTATATACTTAACAACTGCATTGATACGGGCGAATTTCCAGATATTTTAAAAGTCGTTATTATTACTCCTTTAAATAAAACTGACTATAAAGAAGATATAAATAATTACAGGCCTATTTAAATTTTAAATTTTTGAAAAAATAATTAAAGTTCGTCTAGTCAGCTTTTTAAATAAATACAATATTCTGGCGGATAATCAATTTGGCTTTAGAGAAAATAGATCTATTGAAGATGCTATAATGCAACTAACATCTCATTCATATAATTCTTTAGATAAAAGTAAGCCAACATTAAGCATCTTCATTGATCTCTCTAAGGCCTTTGATACCGTGAATCACAGTATATTATTGGGAAAACTAGAAACATACGGAATCAGGGGCGTTGTATACAATCTATTTAAAAGCTATCTTCTAAACCGAAAAAAAATGGTTAAAAGTAACAATGTTCATAGCACGTACCAAAATATAACATGTGGCGTTCCTGAAGGGACAGTATTTGGTCCTTTACTTTTCATAATATATATAAATGGATTGATGAAGTTAGATACCGATGGAAAAGCTGTAGCTTACGCTGATGATGTAGGAGTCACTTACACAGCAAATACCTCGGAAGACCTTAAAACTAAAGCAGAAACAAATTTTCTTCAAGTTACAAATTGGTTTAAACTTAACAAACTTTTCCCTTAATGTGAATAAAACAAAATATTTAACCATTTGTTCATATACCTCTAGGCTACCTACTCTAGGTCCACTTCAAATTGAACTCAATACATCAATCCCTGAAACTCACAAAATTAAATATTTAGGCATTACTGTAGACAGGCACTTAAAATGGGATATCCAGGCAAATGAAGTTACCAAAAAACTTAGAGGTTTTATTTCAAAATTTAAAAGATTAAAATATTTTTTAGATATAAGACAACTTATAACACTCTATTTTGCTTTCATTCAGTCACAACTTGCCTACGGCTTAAGTGGATGGGGCGGTGTAAGAGAATGTCATGTTAACACACTTGAAGTGGTACAAAAGTGGATAATAAAAATTATTTACGGCAAAAATATTTTATATTCAACTGAAAACCTATTTCACGAATCCAGCCTACTTGACTTAAGACAATTTTATATACAAAAAATATTATTAAATATTTCTAAAAACAAGATATCAGTTAATATTTTGCATCATACTTATGGAACCAGAGGTAACGAAAAAAGTGCCATTACTCTTAGGAATCAGAAGTCCGTAGGACAAAGAAACTTTAAAAGCATCGCTCCCAAAGCCTTCAATTTGATGCCAGAATCAATAAAAAATAAAATATATTACAAAAATTTTAAGTCAAAGTTAACGACTTGGATTCTGAAGACAAAAAAAAAGCTTTTTCATAATTTGGTAAACGTTTAATTCAAAATAAAAAACACACCTACATCTACGTATATATATATATATAAAAAAAAGATATACTAAATAATAATAATAATTTATTGTTGTCCGTAAATATTTTAACCCCAAATTGTGACATTTTTCTTGGACTTGACCACTCTTCCGATTTTGACAAGACAAAATATTCCCAATTTTTTCAAAACAAATGTAAACTTAATTAATAGGTAGATTATTTTCTTGATGGTAATTGTAACATAATATTTAAATTAATCACGTACAAGCTTGCATATGTAAGCTTCTGTGAGTATTGTTTATTTACTTAAGTACCTAAGTTTTAATATTGTAAAATTCTTACTGTTTTGGTAAATAAACTTATTTATTATTATTATTATTATTTTGGAAAAAATAATGTTTTCTTTTAAAGTTAAACAACTTTGTAATGTAATGTAATGTAATGGCCGCCAATGAAACTCATAACGCGACCTAACTCCACAGCTAATAATGCTGCACTTTAGCAAATAATGTTTTTTTTTCACTATACAGAACAGAAAGCGCATTATTGTCGAAACGACCCGAAAAAACCTGACAGCCAAACTTGCTGTATTATAGCCAAAAATATTATTTTCTGATTTCACAACTTTATTGCTCCATTTTAGTTTTTATTTGTGTCAGAGCTGATTCAAAAAAACTACAAAGTTTGGCTTTAATGTATAGCCAACATTCTGCATATTTTTCTGCCCAAAGAATAGTATTTTTCAACAAAGTTTAATGAATACTTTTGCTTTTAATACCAGTATGGTCATCAAAATCGGTTGCGCTTACATTATGAAAACAAAAAGTATTACAAAAACTAAGCAAGCTAATTTACAACCAAAAAGGTGCTGACAAAACGTTTTCACATCTTTAGTATGGTCATAAGTTCCAACGTGTACAATGTGTGTTACTTGGGTGGATCTTATACTAGATAAAATTGCATTTCCAACGACACCTTCCGCTTGTATTTGCTAATTTTAGTAATAAAATAAGAATTGTTTAAAGTCATAATTGGTATTGGAAGAGTAGGGGACCTTGGCTCGTTCACTTTATAAATTTACTAAAAAAATATAAAAAATTATGATTTAAAAAAAATCTTGTTATTACTAGAAGCAGCAAATACTAGCGAAAGGTGTCATTGGAAATGCAATTTTATCTAATATAAGATCCAGTGAAAAGCGGGGCCTTTTTTTGTATGTGTCAGATACAGTAGCGTATCAAAGAGTTTTGGGACATTTTGAAATTGTCTAGTTTAGAAAATCGAACTACGCCACTGAACAAATTTAATTTTCTGATATAATTTAGGACATTCTGTTTAGATCAACCCTGCTAAGTTTGGTACTCGTAGGTTGAGAAATCTTGATGAAACTGCTAAAAAGGAATATGCAAGAAATTGTTCAAATTGGCATCATGGTTTCAGCTACACTATCACTATTTACTCATTGATAGAGAATTAAATTTTCAACATTTTTTCTATTTGTCACTTTTGACAGTATGTTGCCGTTTATAGGAGTTATCCAAGAAAAACGCTTTTTTGAAATTTTGTGGAGGTTAGAAATGACAGTTCCCGAGGGGGTAGGAATAGAGACTTTCAGTATGTTAAACGGTGGACCTTCCTAAGCTTTTTATTGAAAAAAATTTTGGGCTCTTATTTATTCCTCTATTCAGAAAATTACTATCTAAATTGCCTATCCTATATATTGGATGTTATATCAAACAAAATTAATAAAAGATAAGAACAAAATATTTATACTAGCAAAGATATGTATATTTCATATATCTTTGATTATAGAAAAGTTTATAAATAATAGAAAACGGTATCCTGCTACTGTATCTCAGAAACTATAGACCCTAAAACAATAGTAGTAATTTTTAAAAACCAATTTTTTTCAAAACCTAATTTAAGAATTACGTCTTATTAGCATTTCAAAAAGGATTTTCTGTCATGATTGCCAATAAGAAAATTATTTTAATATTTGATAAAGTCAAGTAGGGGTACAAAATTATCTCAATTAATATTAGGTGGTTTAAGTGCGTTTATTTAATGAAAACAATTCAGTTATCTCAATCACATCCTTCGACCAAACCCAGTAGTAGTAGTATAGAGGCGGTCCATGGGCCGGGCAATTAGGTCTCTTCATGGGCCCTTTCTGCCATACCCCATTTTTTGTCCCTATGCCCCTACTTCCGCTGCAACTCTCTCTCCGGACCACCCTGGCTTCTTTACGAAGTTCAGTATGTCGGCCCATTTGAGCGAGTGCAGCTCTTCTTTCTCTATCGTGGGAAATCCCTATTATACCTGCCTTGATTTGGTATATGCATCGCACTCTGCTATTAAGTGCTGCGCCGATTCCTCTTTGAGTCCGCAAGCGAGACACACGGGATCTGCTGCTACTCTCATTTGCGTCAGATGTTTGTTAAGTCAATTGTACCTAGTCAGCGTCCCTGTCAGCAGTCCAATGTCCTTTCAAGTCTTGCCCAAGAGCCATTTAGTTCTGGCTACATTCGGACAGTTAATTTTTTACCCATTTGTTGAGCTCACTCTTTTCCTGTTTTCTTTTATTCTCAGAAGAGGTTCCGGTCCAATGTATTGGGTTTCGGCCCCTAGTCTGGCAAGTTCGTTCGCCTTCTCGTTCCCTGGTATTCCCTCATGACCTGGGACCTACATCAGTGTTACCCTCTTTCCTTGAGCCAGTGTTTGAAGTTCTTCAGCGTACTCCTCCACCAGACTACTGACTATTTTTGGTGCACTTAGAGCCTTGAGGGCAGCCTGGCTGTCGGAGCATATGCATATGTCCCTCCTGCCATTTTTTACCTCCGGTAGGGTTGCTGCCATGATAATGTCATATATCTCCGCTTGAAACACCGTAGCTTGTTCTCCAAGTGGGGAACTTTTCTGAACTTCTGCCTGGCTGACAGTTCAGGGCCATCCGTGTGGCAGACCGTCGCTCGACCAAACTCAACCCAACCCAGAATCGGCATCAAGAAGTTTCTTTAAGAGTTTTCCTGTTTTGAGTCGAGCAAAATTTCGCTTTCAAAGGTATTTTTGGCCCCATATCAAAATAGAGAAATTTTTTGCAATTTTTGTCTAGTCTTGCAGATATGAGCAGGCAAAATACGCCATATGTGGAATCACATTTCAGAAAAATTAAAGTCAAAATTAAAAAACTATTACTAGAGAACCCCAGATTTAAGTTTCTTTAAAATAAGACTACAATTTCTGAAAAATTTCTGTATTTGGCTAGATAAATGTGGGGCCAAAAATAACCTTGGAAACCGAGGGGCCTTTCAGTACTCATTTTTTGTAAACCAAATTGCACTTTGGTGCCAAGGATTACAAAAATTACAACAAGATTACACATAATTACAATATATTATACATTGGATTACAACTATTATACCTGATCACCCCTGATTACACTTCATTACACCTGATTACACCTGATTACACCTGATTACACATGATTACAACATATTACACTTAATTAAACATTATTATAAAACGTTAACCACATTATTTTGATAGAAATTTACTCCATCAGTTGCGAAAAAAGTTGCTGAAGTAAATGGTATGCCTCAGTTTGTGAAAAAAATAACGTTATAATAATTATCATATGAAACATCCAGCATTTCGACAAACTGTCAAAATTATTCGTCAAATCTCGAAAGGTAGGAATGGGATCTTAAAAAAAACACAAGATATACTGATAAAAACACGTACATTTTTTATGTAAACCTGAAATGATCAAATTTAAAAAAAAATAAAATCATACTATAAAATTTGTTCTAGTCTCGGTTAAAGTATATGCAAGAAACCTTTTTTCTCTTACCTAGATAAAACCAATTAACTTACTAAGGAAATTCATTCTATGTCATAGCAGGCTCATATGGTTAAAAATCGAGTAAAAAAAATATTTAACTTATAAATTTGTTGTAGTACAAAACATTGAAAACACATTTTTTCCTTTTAGTCGTATTTTTTCGGCACTGTCCGTAATGTGGGTTGATTTGTTGCCTCATTCTCATGGCTACTAAAGGTGAAATTTCATAAGCCGAAGAGTCACCGGTTATTGGAAATTCGGTAATAACATAGAAAAAGGTTTTTTTTTAATATTTCCTTTATTGTTGGTACACCCATATTTTAAAAAGACAAATCGTCTTTTAGCATATTAGGTTTGGAGTTAAATTTTTAATTTACCCCAATAGGAAGTAGTGTAGCAACGATAAATTTAATAAACCACCTCCCACTTTAATAAAAGTACTGAATATGCTCGGTAATGAGCTAAAACCGGCATATTTGAATGCTTTCCTTTAGTTATTGTCTATTCTAGGATCTCCACGTATTTTTAATCCGGAAACAACCAATTGAAATCATATCAGTTAGGAGCAGGGAATGTGTGGGTCATGCATGCTTAAGGGTATTGCGAGGGGTATTTAAATTTCTAGATTAGTTTTTTATACAAAAACAAATAGGTAATTAATGAACTGAAAAAATTCATTCTACGAATGAACTAGCTTAAAACAAAATTTCCCAAATAGTACGTTGGGTACGCTCCTAATAATCGACAAAATCGTGATGAAAGTTGATGCCAAAAGATAATCTTTTAGATCCAGAGCCACCTCTGAATCCGTGTAGAACAAACACCAAAATGGCGGCCATTAGAATCTTTAGGAAACTTTCTATCTTTCTTTCTAGTTATAAAAATAATATATTTTTATCTTTACAGGGTGATCTCGTGAAGATGACCACCAAATAAATATCGGGTGTCTCAAAAAACCGGAAAAAATTTAAACAACTGCACCTTTTTCAATTTAAGACCGATTTTATTGACTGATGACCTAATCAATAATATTTTTTATCGCATTTTTTAAACCAAGACGGCTGATAAAATCAAATGTATTGTTAAAAAGGCGACAAAAAACCACCTTTACAAGAATTTTTGTGTTTGACAACTATTGTTTTGGAAACTTCTGTAAGACTTGTTTTTTTTCATGGCACACTGAGCAAAAGAATGCATACATGATACGGGTTTGTACCTAGACAACTGCAGTAGCCAGACGCAGGGAGCGCTAGGTATGCGCTAGGCTTTATTTCATTGAAAAAAACCAATGTTCCATTAACAATAATGACCTACTAAATTTTGTTCTGACTCAATTCAAATCACTTAAGGTCTGATTCAAACTTACCTTAACTTGACTTCTAACTTTCTTTTAAGGTGACAAATAATTTTTAAAAATAAAAAAAAATCATTTTTTGGGGATGCGAAACTAAATGAGTAGTGACAAGTAATGACCATTTTAGAAGATCTTTTAAACAAAAAAAAATCACTGAAATCGGACCACTAGAAGGAAAGATAGAAAATTTCGTAAATATGTTAATGACAGCCATCTTAAATGGCCGCGATTTTGGTATTCTGCATCTAAAAAGTTTTCTTTTCTCATCAACTACTACCCCAGAAAGTGGCATACCTCAATCTAAAAATGCACGATTTTTTTATGTACCCAACGTACTAAATAGTACTAGGAAAAATAATTTAACGATCGCTTCTGTTTAAGTGTCATACATAAAAAATAAACTTAAAATTAATTGCGCATGACTGCACGCATGCGCAATGACCAAAATTTTTAAAAATCACAACATGATTACACATGATTGCAAAATGATTATGACTTGATTACAACTGATTACACCTGAACACAACCTGATTACAACTGATTACACCTGATTATACCTGATAACAATCTGATTACACCTGATAACAGCTAATTACAACTGATTACAACTGATTACTATTCATTACAACTTGCCTGTACACCAAATTACACCACCAAAATAAGCCTCGTTAAAAGCGCATGAGTAAGACGAGGGAAGCAGCCGTCAGCGAAGACGAAACTCTTATGGTGATATAACGCAATAAATCCAACTAAAGAAAATAGCTACTCTCCACTGCATCCCAAACGTTCTCAAAATTTTATTGACAATAAATATAGCCCTCAATCAATTTGTATTATAAACATGTTTAATCAACTATGCATAGTGCCTCTATGTACCTACTTTAATTTAAAATCAGTCAATTTGTTAACTAAATTACTTCATTCACAGTATTTAGTACTAAACCAAACAAGCATTAATCACAAATTAATTTATTTGAAATAACCGGCAAATATTTAAAAAATTTGCAGGAATTCATGTTATTTTCGTGGTCGAAAATTAATAAGTTTTTATTTTTTTTTAAATTTGGTGCGATAGACTGATTGGTTGAAGTGGATTCTTATAAATATCATTAACGGGTATATTTCTCATTGTCCGGAAAAGCGTATAAAAAACATGACAGCTCTTAAGATATACACTGGTTTATTATTCGTTTTTTTAAGCTTTTTGTTTCTTTTTGTAGATTAATTATGCCAAATCTCTGGACATTGGTGCTATTATGTTATGGTCCATTGAAACCGACGACTTTAAAGGATTGTCTGGTACCTCATTCCCTCTTCTAAAAGCCATCAAAACAGCCCTTGTAAGTAGTACGCATGAATAGCTATTCCAATAACTTTTTTGGTTGTACTTATGTATATAAAGTTGGCCTAGCCTAACTTTAATAAAATCGGTACTATTTTTGACAGTTCCGCATCTATCATGACTGGAACAAATCGTCGCATTTTTCAGGAAAGTTTCATTTAATTTTTCACGTTTAACAGTGGCGTAGCCAGGAGGGTTTTGGAGGTTTAGACCCCCCCAGGAGGCCCCACACAATCTTCCAATTTTGTTTAATTGTAAGCAATTTTTTGGTCAACAACATTTGAAATGCGTAAAAAATTGCATTTTAGTGTAATTTTTCAAAATTTTTGCCTGCGGCGCGGGTTAATTTTGGAAAACATCTGAAAATGAGACTAGATAAGACTTGCTTTCAAAAATTAGTGTTATTGTTTCGTAAACACTAACCCAACACCTAATAAATCGACTCTCTCCCCTCCCTTCAGTTCAAGAGCTCAAGCAATAGACACCTACCTAATTTTTAAAAATTTGCCATAGGTAGGTATTTGATTTTTATTAAATGATGAACCCCCCCCCCCCCAGAGTCGATTTCTAGCTACGCTACTGCGTTTAAATGCTCTTATCCAACTACAAAGTAGAAAACCCAGTTACTCTTGGGACTAATTGTTATGACAAAATTGAGGTGAGACGGCGCTATAGGACAAATGTCCCTCTACCTATCTCTGTCGCACCACTGTAATTATAGATAATCAGATAGCGCAACTGTCTCTCTTCAAGCCGCTCTGGCCCGATCTTCAGGCTGAACTGAGAGTGGCAATGCGTATCCACACTGTGCAAGTGCGAGAGAGATAAAAGTACATGACATTGCCTCCCTGCAAATTTTAAGTGTATTTCTAACATTTCGGCAAAATGCTCGTTTCTACCCGATTCAGAAAGGATTACTCCATAAAACAGTCACTTTGTTTAATCTGAATCTTTTTCCACTTTCCCAAAATTTTCATTTTTATTAGCATTACGTCGCTTTGTTTACCCTACAGCTACGACTTTTAAAAGACCATCACGTGATTAATGGCCAACTTTGACAATTTGTTAGACAGCTCTATTCTTGGTGGCCGGGGCCATCCGAAATCTACGTTCGGGCTATCCGGACAGAGCTTTTTGAGTGTGGTGCTGTCAAAATAATGTCGACTTACGAGCATGTTGAGATGGTAACAAACGCCCACGGTTACCCGTTAAATAAAAGAAAGTTCAGTCCAATTTTTTATCTGAATTTTATTTCATCAAACCCATTCAATAACAACTTCGAAATTTAACAGACCCGTTTTTAATCGAACCATTGTTCATCAAACTCATTCAATATCAAACTCGTAATTTGTAAAACCCATGTTTAAAAAAACCCGAAATTTGTCAAGCAATTATTTATCAAAACCGGATTTCGTAAAACTCGTTGTTTATCAGAAAATATTTGCTAAATTGATAGCGTATTCGCCTATAATTCTTACATGAACCGAAGGCGTACACGTAGAGGTGGCGACATCTATATACAAAGTATTGAACACTACCGGTCAATACTTTTATAGAACGACAAATGCATCGAAACGCCGTGACGCCGCACCACCCTCGTGTATGCCACCAGTTTATGTAAGTATTATTGGCGAATGCGCTATCAATTTACCGAATATTTTCTAAGAAACAACGAGTTTGACTAAATCCAGTTTTGATAAATGTTTTGACAAATTCCGGGTTTTATTAAAAATGGGTTTTACAAATTACGGGTTTGATATTAAATGAGTTTGATGAATAATGGTTCGCTTAAAAACGGGTGTGTTAAATTTCGAATTTCTTATTGAATGCGTTTGATGAAATAAGGTTCGGATAAAAAATTGGTTTGACGAATTGCAGTTTCTATGATGAATTTTTTTATTAAATACGGTCTGATAAATTCCTGGTTTGATAAACCATAGGCGTTCATAATAACAATATCAGAAATAATTTGCTTTTTTCCACAACGTTTCGTTGGTGTTGGAGAACGCGATTAAAAACAATTTTCAAGTTTATCATGTGTAAGACAGTCATAGAACTATTACTTTTATTTATTTTAATCGTTTTCTTGTGTTAAATAGGGCAAATATTGTCAAATTTATAATAATTCATTAAATTTTATGTAGATCAGCCTTTATTATTATGGGTAAATCAAAACAAGAGGTATATCCAAAAATTACATGTTACTTTTAAAGGAAAGAGTCATTTCCCGACCCATTATTTCCACCGACCACCACCAGTCGATGGCGTTGCGGTGGCTGGAAATATTTTTGGTTAGAGTTTTTTGTTTTCAATTTTACAAGAGCTACTCTCCGTCTTGTTATTTAGAAGATTTTTGTTCTGGCAGGACTATATATAATAAACAAAAAGTCAAACAAAGGCAGTCATATCTTTATTTCTAAAACCCACAATACACAAACCAGCACTACAAGTTTTGTATTCACTCGTCTGGATCACAATTACGTTTAGATTTGAACGCATACTGAAACCTTTTGATTCCGTTCGAGTAACAAGTTCAATCGCGCAGGCACTATCACGACCTAACCGCCTTTTGCGGTTTCGAAAGCGCAACAACAAAAGCAAAAAAACATAATTACAAAAAAAGTACATATATTTTCAACTTCCTAAAACTGAAAATGTAAACGTATTTTTAAACCTTTTTACCAAATTTGCAATGATTGGTCTTGGTAATTTCATAGCAGGTTGGTAAGGTACCTAAAAGTATGTACTAGTTGTTTATTCTTATTGCGGAACTGTTAAAAATTATGCCAACTTTATTAAAGTCAAGCTATGACAACTTTCTGTACCGATAAGTCCCGATTATGCAAAAATTAGACTAATATAATAATTAACACTTGTGTGCTATATAAAATTAAAAAATTAAATATTTCTCTCTTTTTTTATTTAACTGTTTGGGCCCTAATTAAACAAGAAAAAAAATTTTCCCGTAAAGTACTTTATTATTTTGATATCATTTGGCCACACAAAAGGAATTAACCAATCAGTAACAAAAAATTCAGGCGAAGTTTTGTAACGCGGGATATTACATTAAGTAAAAAGTATGACCAAAAAGTTTTTTTTCAACTATAATACTAGCTATCTATGGGATGGGAGAAAGTTAAGTTCTCCAGATATTAAAAAATAACTGCAACTGCTGGCGCAACGCCTTTTTCCATTGTAATTTACTTTAATTTATTTCCTTACGCATTGAGTTTTAATCCAATTATACTATTATCTTGTACATTCCAAGATCAAATTGGCCTAGATATAACCGTTGCTAAAACGTCACAAAATTGCTTTAAAACCATTTTAATCTATACTTATAAGATTCTTCATAATAATAATGGCATAAAAAACGTGAAATTGCTATAATTTAAACTATTTTCTATTTTTATTATTGGGTATTATTAACAAATTTTAAATACATATTTTTAAATTTATTTCAGGGAACTGACAGTTCGAGCTCCTCAGGTAATTCTAGCTCCAACTCAGAAGATTCCAGCTCAAACGATTCAGACTCCAACAGTGATTTAAGCTCTGGCATTGGTGGCTCAGACAAGAATACCTCAGATGATAGCTCTTCTGACAACTCTGGTGCGTCAAATAGCTCTGACAGTTGCAATATAATAACTGAGAGTTCATCCGATGATAGCTCAGATAGCTCAGGCGGTAAATCCGACGACAGTGATGGCTCAGCCGGTAGCTCCGATTCATCAGATTTAACTTTCACCTGTACAAAGGAAGGGATGTTTAGGTATCCAAGCGATTGCACTAAGTACTACGTTTGCACTTCAAGTTTACAGTTGGAAATAATGTCCTGTGGCTCCTTATACTTTGATCAATCTTTAAGTGTATGCAACTGGCCTGCAAATGTTGCTGATTGTAATTAATTAATTAATGTAAAAAACTTCATACCTACTACTTATGTATGTATTAATAATAATTAAATAATAATAATACAATATATAATAATAAATAAATTAGGATGGTAATTTTGATTTATTTTTTTTTCTGAGTAATCTAAGGCTTAATGCAAGTTTTTAAAGTGAAAAATTCTGAGATTTAGGGAGAATATTATAAAGGGGATAGCCCTTCCTCCAGAGATACAGCGTTATAAAACACAACAGCCAAAGTGATTCTTGCTCCAAATCGACAAAAAACAAACTGAAACGTATATATATTATCCATTATACCAAATTTAAGGAACAGTAGTGTAAGGTCTCGCGACATAACGTATAACAAAGTTTAAAAATAAAGACTTGTCGTCAGAAGTTATGTTCTCGTAAGAACACCTGTGCCTTATATTTTTGTTAGATTTTCATTTTGCTAGCTTTGCATTAATTAGTTTATAAGCATATGTGAAACATTATAATTTGGTTGTTGTATTGGAGCTTTGCTACCGCTTCTACAAAATAAAAGTTAAAAAAAAAAAAATTCCAAGATCATTCAAAACTGGCGCAGTGGGTAGGATAATCGTTCGCCAGCGGAAAACTATTACGCATCGTGCGGAAAAGTAACCGTCTTCATGTTAACGATTAGTGGTGGAACGAGCCTACAAAAAGAACTAAAATTTCGAGCAAAGTGGTGTTGCAAAAGTGTTGAAACAACCAAGACCAGGGAATATAGTGTCCTATTGGTGCGAGGTGTATGGATCAAGCATACAGTCAATCCTCATGGTTAAACATCAGAGAAAAGACAGCATCACTCGTCCTATTGGAATCAAGAAAATATTACTACTGTAAGTGCATCCTTGATTATTTATCCTTAAGAAAAGAACAGAAATCTTATTTTGATACGTTATTTAGATATTGAAGGCAGGAAGATATTGTTTTAGTGGAATTATATAATATTAAGAAATGGCACAACCCAGTTCCGGGTTAATTAGGTATGAAACAGATAATATCCTGTTTTGACGGCAATAAAAAATTTTCTATCAAATTACAGAGATGGGACTAATACGAACGCTCCTATTAATAGCTGCCTTTTTGACACAGTTTTAAGCAAACTTAATGGTAGAGCTGCAGATTTAATAGCGTCCCGCGTTGAATTAACAAGTTGGGAACTCGTAAAACAATCAATAATTTCCACCTTTGCCGATCAAAGATCGATTGATTGCGTACTACAAGATATAATATCTTTAAAACCAGGAAAAAATGAAACACCGCAACAGTTTGGTCTAAAACTTTAAGACATCAAAAGCCTTTTGTTCTCGAAAATAAATGTAACCAATGACGCTAGGGATATAAAATTATTAAAAATCAATTAATACGATAAATTGGTATTGAAAACTTTTATTCATGGTTTAAACTATCAAATGCAATTAATAGTACGTTTAAAAAATCCTCAAACACTTGAAGAAGCTATGAGGTTCGCGCAAGAAGAAGAAAACCTTATGTATTATAAAACCCATAACATGTTTGAATCAAGAAACCAACAAAGAAAGCACCCCCACTATCACAAAATGTACCACAAAGGTCTAATTTTGCACCTTCTTGGCCACCTCACTACAATAATAATTTCTTTAGGCAGAATCAAAATACTAACATTTTCAACAACTCACGTTTTGCAACACCAAATAATCAATTTTCAGGCTTTGGAAGGTGGAGACAAAACCCGCCTACTTTTCAAAATGGATCAAACGTATTTGCGCCGCGATAACCAATAAATCATCCAATGGTCAATAATAAATTGCGCCTTCAATTTAACAATCATAATCCTAATTTTAAACAAAATAATAGTTTTAATCAATATAACAAATGACTAGCGACTTCGTCAGTCGTTCGCTCAACAAATAGACCAGAACCGATGGGTACTTCATCTGGCAATACTGTATTAAATAGAAACTTACAAAATCAACCCCGTCGCGATTTTATACTTGAAGAACTTTTTAACCAAACGGTAGGACCGACCTCTAACATGACAAATTATTCCCAAAATCACACATATCAAAACTATGAGTATCGATTATACCAATAACCAATTAATCAAACAATATCAAAAAGAGCAAAGTAATTTCGATAATTATTATTACGACCCCAGCTTGAAAGTAAATAATCATTCAACCCTTTTTGAGCCGACGCGTCTCAGACTTATGAAGAACCTTTAAACGAAAATTTTCAGGAACCTCAGGATTCCAACAAAATAACATAATATTATTAATTTTTTTACCGGAAATAAACGCAAAATTTATAACAGATACTGGTAGCGGTCGCAGTTTTATAAAACCAAAATTAGCATACCAAATTTGTCCTTACTCGATAATTACTGAACCGTTTTTTGTGCGAACAGTCCACGCGACATCAAATCATAGTGAAGTGACGAATATACTAATATTTCCATCTTTTAATTGTCATGGAAATAGATTTTTTAACATAGATAGGCGTTAGCATTAATTTAAAGCACTTTTGTTTAGAATCAAAAAATTCAGTTTTGCCTTTGTACTATCAGGCAAATAATAAGTCACAATCAAACTAAAAAATATTCCCCTGCGAAATTATAATTCAACCAAGGACGTTTCAACAAGTAAAAATACCTGTCAACGAATCCAACAGTATTGGTATTATTAACTATATCGAATTCGGTAGTGCCAAAATGCCTCGGGCATTAGTAAAAATTATTGATTCCTACGCATTTACCATAATTACTAACTCACGCGAATATCCTACAAAAATCAACCCAACCCAATCCAACCCATAGATGTTGAAATTTTGGAAGAAACTGAATTTTACTTTTACTTCAAACAAAATATCGATAATTTTCAAAAACAAAATTTAAAAAATCTGCGCCTTGACCACTGTAACACGGAAAAATATAAAGCTATTCGAAATCTATGTTACGAGTACCGGGACATCTTTTATTTATTTATTTATTTATTTATTTGCACTCAACAGACAACAGTTCAATAAGAGATTACAATATGAAACATAATTTACTTATTCTACCGCATTTAAAAATAAAAAGTACGTTACTGCAAAAATACACCACCGACATTCACTAATCAAATAAAACATAAAATAAAATTAACAGATGAAACACCTATTTTTACCAAAACCTATCGATACCCACACGTGCATAAAGCTGAAGTTCATTCTCAAATTTCAACAATGTTAATTAATCAAATTATACAAGAATCAACATCACCTTGGAGTAGTCCCAAAAATGATGGACGCACTTTAACTAATATATTGTTAATATTTATTTTAATAATTGTAAATAGTTTACTTTAAACGAGACCTTGCAATAAAGTTGTCTTATAGCAATGCTAAGTAAGTATCAATATTACTTTACTCGATCTTTCAGTACTATGGTGGTCTTGTCTTTCTTATTAATAGTAGTCGTTACTTCTCCAACCCTTATTTTCGGTAATTCTGAAAGGGATGATTGAGGTAGACAACTCTCTATACGTGAAAATGTATTACTGGTTGCGTAAAAAGAACAAACGAAAAGGGCCTCCTTATAAGATGAAATTCCAAATTTTTCTTGTTAGATATCTCTTAAGCTAAATCATTATTAATTTTCTAAGGTGTAACTAACTGTATTTACCTCCAAGCATATTACATCTGCAACACTCCATGACAGCCTATTTTCATCTGCCCATTGTTCATACTTTTGCCCCTTCAAGTTTTTATCGATCCCTTTATTCATAACTATGTTATAGCTAAAAGAAAATTCAACAAATTCACCAAAATCCTACATATTTTCATGTCCTAAAAATACCACATATTTATCAATTACCCACCTTTATTTACGGCAATCAAAACACGTCTTTACCCCTTGATATCAATGCATCCTAGTTTTAATATTGTAATAATTTTATTCTTCAGCATTAAAATGAAATCAATTAATTTCCAAATTTGCTTTGTCATTTATAAAAATAAAAAATTTCATGCAGGGAGGCGCAGTATTTTGCGTGTTTGCCAAACTTATTTCTAAGGATTTTAAACATTCTCTAACCTTCAGAATTTGTCCATAATAAGTTATAAATAAATAATCTTTAGGCAGCAACTTATGATTATTATAGTTCACCATTAACTAGGAAATATTTTCCAGTTTGAAGCGTTTCAAATTGAGCTCTTCCTCACAGTTACTTTCTTATTGTAAGACTCTGGCGCAGATGCCATATTTCTCTTTCTTTCCCTGATATGTACTTTTTCAAAACCTCTCGCCACAAAGAAGCCATTTTTATTTAGAGGCTTTCTTTCCAAATGAGCCTATGTGTCGAAAGCATTTCGAGGTTCGTGAATATTGATTTTTTCCTTTTTATTTTTATTTTTTTTGGTAAGTTCCAATTTTATTAATTATCTAAAATTTAATTACCTCCCTTGAAACCTTATCTATAGAGATATTTTTTATTGTTTTAAAACACCTCAGTGATGAAAAATCAATTTATATTCTTGAGGCTTTACCGTGGCAATGAGCTATTTTGTACCTGTAGGTACCTATATGCACATAACATGATTTTTGCATAGTCCTCTATGATTAGACGTGAGTTTTCTTTTAGTTATTATTACTAGCCCTCTAAATAGCTGACTAGATAACTTTCAAATTAAAGTTTCTCTTTTATTCTAATGTTGCCCATGATTATTCTAGGACTTTTTTTGGGGTATCGGATTTTCCACCAAACCTACCTATCTCTCTAAGCAACCTAAGGCATGGTACCTATATTATTCCTAAACTGTATGAGGTGTCCATCTAACCTAACTAAAGCTATACGTGTAACTACACATCAAATTTTTGTGGAGGCCTTTGCTTAGCTGCGATTTGTAATGGTTCGATGGCATCAGTCTTCGACAGCTGGTGAAGTATACCTATTCTAATTTTTAATACTTACTTATTTTTTTTTGCTCGACAATAATAAGTACGATTTAGTTTATTGTCACCATCGTATTTTTTCGGGTTTATTTTTTTAAATATTACTGAGGTTATAAACCAAACTTCATAAAATGTTTGAGCTATGCTACTGGCATGCAACAGTATATGACATGACCAAAGTGTGTGTTATTTGTATAAAAAACACAAGGCATTTAACATGTATTTTGCGTTAATTTAAAATCTAATTAGGTAGCTGATAAATAGTTTTGGTTTACGTTAAGGTTTTATTAAGGGTGATATTCAACTTTACTTGTTTAAAGAAAAGTGAAGACATTAATCACAAGGAAACTTTGTGGTGATGGGAAAGGGATCACAGTTTTTTTGTAACAATATTTAATTCTGTTAATTCCAATAACTATTGTTGTTAAGTATACCTTATTGGCAGGGTCACAGAGTCAAATATTAATTCAACTGTCTTTTCGGCATCAGTGAATTTTCAACTATTTTTCACGCTGGATAAGTTTAGTGTACCGAGTAGTTAATTTTGAGAAACTGGAGTGTCATATGGTCATACGGTTTTAATGACGTTGTTTTTCAAACTAAACTATAAGTTACCCATTATAGTTGGTTTTATTGTTCTGAACCCCATTTATACTGCGAACTTATTTACATAATTATTTTAAAACACAAAGTAACTTAATCAATTTTCTGGTTTTTTAAAAATTAAGTATTTTAACAACAAGTATTTTACAAACTAAACTTGATAAAAAAAATCAGTAGCGCTCTCAGGCTCATATTTTCAATAAACTCTTAAACGACACGAACTCACGCTGCTATCCAAAACAAAGAGCTGACCGGTGCGTGCATTTTTGTTGTAATTTTTTTGTAAACTTTGACTAAGAGGTTCTAGTCATATCTGTTTTATAATCAGTAACAAAACCTAATGTTACAGTATTGACGAAAAATTCCCGTTACCCAATATTTCAGACATTTTAGATAAATTGGGCAAATCCCAATACTTCACTACACTTGATTTGGCCAGTGGTTACCATCAAATTCAAATGGATGCAAACAATAGACAAAAAACAGCCTTTTCAACGGATACGGGCACTACGAATTCCGGCGTATGCCATTTGGGCTAAAAAATGCACCTTCGACCTTTCGGCGCGTTATGAATAACGTATTACGTGGTTTTTAAAATGAAATCTGCCTGGTGTACCTTGATGTTATAATGATATTTTCAACGTCTTTTTAAGAACATATTGACCGTTTAAAAGCTGTATTTGAAATGCTGCGGTAGGCCAACTTTAAAATCCAACTCGAAAAAAGCGAATTCCTACATAAAAAAGTAGCGTATTTAGGCCACACGATTACTAACGAGGGAGTAAAGCCGAACACTGATAAAATTATAGCTATTGCCGAAAACAGAAAAAGAAATTAAAGGATTTTTAGGACTAGCGAGCTACTATCGGTGATTTATCAAAGATTTCACGAAAATTACTAAACCTCTAACAATATGTCTTAAGAAAAATGCAAAAGTGGAACACACGCCAACCTTTTTAAATCCATTTAATTACTTAAAAAATCTACTAATACATTTACCTATTTTAAAATACCCAGATTTCGATAAGCCATTCGTACTTGGTGTCGTGTTATCACAAGGTAATTCCCCAAATGACCAACCTATCGGCTACGCATCGCGAACGCTAAATGAAACGGAAAAAAGATATAGCACGATTGAAAAAGAATTGTAAGGGATCGTTTAGGCTTGCAAATATTTTAGGTCATATCTTTACGGTCACAAATTTAAAATCTATACAGACCATCGTCCTTTAGTTTGGCTGTGTAAATTTAGAGAACCCAACAATAAACTGGTTTGTTGGAGGTTAAAACTAGAAGAATATTATTTCGAAATTATACATGAAAAAGGCAAACAAAATACCAATGCCGACGCGCTATCACGCATCCAGTTAAACGCATTAGAATCGGAGAGATATTGATTATGATATTTCTAAATTTTAAAGTGAAGACTTTGATCCAAACGCACTTTTTTCGAAACTAGTCTTTTATTACCTGCAAACCATAAATAATGGAAAACCGAAAATAAACATAACTTCAAATTTGCAAATTAAACCACCAAATTAAGCGCCTCAACCGACCCTACAAAATTCAAATCTAAAAAACATAAATCAAAACTGTAATACTGTCCACACTACGAACGCCGATCAAAATTATGTTTTAATGACATTGCTTGATGAAATAATCAATAATAAAACCAATCAAATTATTGTTAATCGATCACCATATGAAACGTACGTTAAAATCGTTAAAGAAGATTTCGACGGCAATAAAATTATAAAAGCCACCTTACCAGCAATCGTCTCGCATATTGTAACATTTTTAAAAGAATATTTTTCAAAATCAGCAATGTATATATATTTTCAGTTCAAAAATCAGAGTTTATTTACGACAGGCCATGGCTAATCACTTCCAAAATTGCAAATTAAAAGAATGCACTAAATTAATAAATAACGTTAAAGAAGAGGAGAGAACCATGTTAATAAAATATAAACACGAAGGTAAAACTAAATAAATAATAAAAAATCACGGCATCGAAGAAACTTTTAAATTTTTGAGAGCCAATTATTATTGGAAATCTTTAAAAACCGATGTGTCAAATTATATAAGCAGTTGCGAAGTATACCAAAGATCTAAATACCATCGCAAACCCCCTGATCAACCTTTAGTTCCGAAACCCCGAGTAAATCTTTTGAAATAGTTCATATTGATACATTTATTATGGGAAATTAAAATTTTTAACATTAATAGATAAATTCTCAAAGTTTGCGCAAGAATTACCTTACCACGGAAATACCATCTCATATTGCAATCCATTACTAAAAATGTTTTCTTTTATGGGAGTTCCAAAATTAATTGTTTCAGATAACGGATCAGAATTTCGAAACGAGGTGGCTGATGGATTATTAAAAGCTCATAAAATAAAAATACGTTTTACTACACCTCACCACCATGAATCAAATTCTTCTGTCGAACGCCTACATTCCACGCTGATCGAACATATTTGGCTCTTACACGACGCAGACCCCAACGCGGAATTTACTAATTTAATGCCATACGCACTTATTGCCTATAACAGCACCATATACTCTAGTGCAAATTTTACACCTTTTGAACTTGTCAGAAACAGAATTTAGTTGCTTCACATGTTTACACCAAATACATCCATAATCATAAAACCAAAACTGAAGCCCTTTTTAATCAAATTTCGGATAAAATTAAAGAAACAAAACAAAAAATAATTTATAAAATAAACCAATCAAAAACTAAACAAAAATTAGTTATTGGATCGCAAGTATACAAGAAAACTGAAAAGAGCTCGGGTAAAATGAAAAATAAATTTTTAGAGCCCTTTACGTTGACGCAAATTTTAGAAAACAGTAAAATCGAAATCGAAAGCTCCAAAAATAAACGCAAAGAAGTTATCCACATTAATGAAACTAAAATAGTACCCATTGTTACAGATGGGCCTGGATAATCTACGGAACTAGGGCCAGCGTGAAGTTCAACGAATTGAATAACCACCCTGGAATCTTGCCTTTCAAGCCAGGAACAGCCAAAATTGTTACGAAGCAATGGTCCTTTATTCAAACAATCGATCTACAACCAATAATAACAGAGTTTAATTATCTTCAAAATCACACCAATATATTATCTTCCCACCTAAAAAATGATACCGAGTATTTTCGAGAATATTGTAATTCTTTACTACCTCTACATACTATAGAAAGACGCATTACTACCTTATTAATCCAAATATTTTCTTACGAATTCAAAAGTAAACAAAAGCGTGGCTTTTTTGACCCATTAATATTAATTAATTAATTAAAGAGTATAACTGGAAATTTAGACCAAACGGATGTCGAAAACCTGAATGAACAAATAAAACAGCAACAGCTTTGTTATTTTAATTTGAACAACCTGTATACTTTTGCATTTTTTTATTCTACAAAATATTTAGGCATATCTTATGTATAATATCCTATACCTATGTTCCATTGTTTTTAAAATATTGACAGGTGAAAATTGACATTTTTTAACTTTGACAGCCCGTAACATCGAAACGGTTAAGGATAGAGCAAAACGGTTTTGAAATTCCTATCTTGGTTTTTCACAAGCTGTCGTTTTATATCTAAACCCAGGGTTAAAATATCCCAAGGTTAGTTCAACCCTGGGTTAAAAATAGTATATTTTTATTTTATTAATTAGATATAGAAAAATTTTTAGATTCCAAAAATGCAAACATATACAGGGTTTCAATTTAAAGTAAGAAAGTAAAACATATACAGGGTTTCAATTTAAAGTAAGAAAGTTGTTGCCAATTTTTCCTTCAAATGGAAAAACTGCAAATATGAGAGTATTTCATAAAGATAGTGTACATGGAATTATATTAGAATAGAAAGTTTGAAAAGTTTTCATTGTATGGTTTCCAAAATATTCTAATAGGTTACTCACCTTGGGACACCCGGTATATGATATTAGTTATTAATGTTAATCAATAGATTTTTAATTAGAATTAGGAAATCAAAAGTAATCGAAAATTCTAATAAATTTTTTTTGAAATCAAGTCCTTCAGACTGTGCTTTCAACTAGCGCGGAGGAGTTATGTTCCCACAAGAACAGCTGTGCCTTATATTTTTCTTAGATTTTCATTTGCATTAGTTAGTTTATAAGTATATGTGAAACATCATAATTTGACTGTTGTATTTCTAGCTTTGCTACCGCTTGTACGAAATATTTTTTTAAAAATAAATTTCCGAGATCATTCGAAAACTTAGATCGACGCATCATAAAATTTCCTGTAAAATGTTCGGTTTACATAAAAATATCCTGCATTATAATTTGGCCTTCCACTTAGATTTTTCTACCTAAATTACAGCAAATTTTGCCTGCGACGCCATAAGACCACTAATATTTAATATTTTAGTGTAATTAATGGCATTTGTCATGTAATTTTCTCAAAAAATTTAGACTGCGGCGATTTGAGAATTAATTTTTAATATCATCAAAGATCTATTTAAATAAAAAAAAGTTCACATTTTGTTTATTTAAATTAACCTTTTCAGAGTGTCCTGTATTAAGGCCTAAAAAATCTGGTCACCCTATTTTATCTTAAGTCACCCAACTGTCCAAAGTCGGGTGACCTTACGGTATATGATGGATTACGTTTATCATTTTTCGGCTACTATATCTGCGCAACACCTTGGTGCAACTAGAGGCCCTGTATACGATTTTTGACAGTTATTGTTTTACCAGAGGTGAGCAACTGGATTTTACAGTTGCTAGGGAAATGTTTGAAATTGTGTGTTGGCAATGATAGTTGGTAACCCCTGACAATAAAACTTTGTCACTGTCAGATTTGTGATTAAGAAACGTCAGGTTTAAAAATGGAATTTTGCTATATCAAAAACTGTAATAATACGTGCCTCGATGAATTTGTATTATTCCTTTGTACAACGGATAAAGAAACTCAGGAAAAGTGAAAAGAAAACATGCATTTACCAAGCTAGAAAATTAATAAAAATAACCGAATTTGCGAGGTAAGTGAGCTACAAGGAGTAGTTACAAACATATGCATTTAGCATGTACACTTCGCGAAACATAAAATGCATACGCCGATTTTATATGCAGTATGTCATTTACGATTTAGCAACCTTTTCTGTCACAGTGTCAAAGTCCACTCATTGTCATGTTTAATGATAAATCCCAAATTTTAGCAAAATTGAATGGAGGTTGGTCTATTCGTTGGCTCGACGATTATTATGGAGGAGACGAGACCACTATAGTACGACTAAAAAGAAAATACGAAGAAAAAGTAACTGCTTGCCGAAAGAAAGGCTTGACCAAAGTCAGCACACCCCAACAGGATCAGCAAGTCACTAATTTCCCGGAAGAACACCCTTTGTCAACATGATGCAAAATATTATGCTTCAGGAAATATCCGCTTTATATCCCAATGGTTTTGTGTATCAACAAGACAACTGCCCGGTACATACTGCATTTCTCAGCAGTGGTTCAAGGATCATAATATTGAACTTTTTCCATTGCCAGCAAAGACCCCCGATGCCAATCCCATGTTGATGTGAATTGCCCTTGCTTAACCCAAAGCCTTTCAGTTCTTTCTTCTTCGTATTTTCCTTAACACTTCCACTATAGTGGACTTTTTTCGTCGATTGAGACCGACTATTTGACGAAGAGATCAACTTTCTCGTATTTTGCCAAAATTTAATTGAATTGCTTTTTTTTTAATATTTTATTTTTATTTTTAAAAGTGTTTAATCTTTTTTTTCTATATTTCGTAACAGCAACCTTATTAATAAAGAACCAGTAATTATCGTTAAAAATACTTTCAGTCTCCTTAACAAAATTTGTTTATGTTGTCTAAAAGTGTTAACCTACAAAAATCGGTAACATTAAGCAAGGAAAATTTTTAAAATATAGACATCTGCCTAACTTCATCTGTATGCGTTTTATGTGTCGGAAAGTGTACTTCATTAATAAATAACACATTATGTGTCCGTGTTTTATTGTAAGAGAAAGAGTAAAAAAATATAGATCAATAGGAGCCTTTCACCTTTTATTAACATTTTCATATTTACCGCGTGTATATTCAGTGTTTGTTTTTGTTTTTTTTGTCAAAACTTGACATATTTTTTCTAACCAAAAAAATTCCACCTCTGGTAAAACAATAATATATAGAGGGCGTCTAGGTGCAACTAACTCTAAAAGAGTAATGTTGATAAGGCTTTAGTGATATATAAAAACAGAGACAGCAACATGAGCGGCAGGACATCGAGTTTGACGGGGGTCTAAGCTTTGTAGAACCGGTGGTATCCAAGACATTCATTAAGTTATACCTTTATGGGTGGTATAACGTTCCAAAAATTAAGTAGGGGCAGTTGCGGGGAACAGGAGGAAGTAACTGTGATACGTGTTTAGGCGCGCGCAATGAAACATTGATCAAAGACAGACGTCTACTGCATGTCTGAGACATACGGAGTTAATGACTGCGATCAAAATAATATTTTTTCTTATTATTTGTCGTAAATTTTGTTTATAAATAGGTAAAACAGGTTATTGGTGGAAATTCTTTGTTTTAAATTACGTTAATTTATATGTAGAAGACCTACTTTATATCAGAGGGTTGTGCCTTTGCCTAAAAAGAGCGTGACTGTCCTAGCTCGAACGCAGTTCATGTTACTATTGGTGTGCACATAAAAAATAACAAGTAAAATAATCATACCTGCGCCTCTGCATTAATTTGAAAGTGATATAAATATATTTTATTATAAATAATATCGCTCTGAAAAAAGCAGTGTTTGTTTAATATTTTCACCACACTGCCTCGACCTGCGCCCATAAAATGAAGCTCGTCTTATCTATGATATTATCTTCAGTTTTTTTGTCAGCAGTTTCCTACTCGGCAGGTAACTATTCATAGTTAACTATATAGTATATTCCATTTGAAATGATTTTTTGCAAGGGGACACATTTTGGCTAATACGAATTTTTTTTAGTACGCTCCCCATTCAAGGGGTAAGCAACACCCCTAAATTTAAATAGCGATCAGTTCTTGAGGTTATTAGAGACATAAAGCTATTTGTAACTCATCGCGGTATACGTATCCGCATCTAGCGAGAACCAAGCACAAGAAACTTGTAGCACGTTCGAAAAAAGCAGATATATGCTAATTTAAGGTGTTTCTGAACGCAATAGGTGCTAAAATACGATAGGTGTGCCGTAACGATACGTGATACCTAATGCATCTCAACACCTATCGCGTTCAAGAACACTTTTGATTAGCATAGATCTGCTCTTTTCGAATGTGGTACAAGTTTCTGACCAATTAATGTGCTTGTTTCTCGCTAGATGCGGATACGTATACCGCGATGAGTAACAAACAGCTTAATTACATTCAAGTTTTTTTGTCATCTTTTTTCGTGGTTATGGTTAACAAATTGTAAACTATTCTTATTTTTAAAAGTGTATAGCATTATTTAGAAAAAGTACATTTGTTTAACATCAAAAATCTGTGATTTTTGATATAACAATTTGGTTGAATATAGTCTATTCTTTCTTAACATAATCTTAAGAAAAAACCTTTGTAAAGTCTCCAGTTTTTGAAGATGTGCATTTAGAATTCCACCTCATGCGAATACGCCATATTGTAACCTTGATTTTACTAGGGCAAAATATATAATTTTTAAGTGTTTTTCAGACAAGATTTTTGATAAATATTTAAATTTGTATAGTACTCTTCTAAGATTTTTTATCACGTTGGTGACATGGTGGTCCCACTTGAGAAGTTTGTCTGTACAAACTCCTAGGTATTTTATTTTGTTTTTTGATTCTCGTTTTATTATTTATTATTTTTTTGTAATTTATTGTTAGTAACTTGTGACTAAATAGTTGAATTAGCTCTCTTAATATTTGTTCTGCAGTTATCTTAAGAGTTTTCGAGTTCTCTGCTTGGAGGTAGATGACCGTATCGTCGGCGGAATTTATTATGTAGCCCGAAAGTTCTTTTAAAAGTATACTGTTTAGATAAACAACAAAGGGCCCAAGATAGTTCCCTGTGGGACACCAAATTTTACTTTTTCCACCCCGCTTATCTGTCCAATCATTATGTACTATTCCCGATCCGTAATTAATGTAGCTCTTGAATAGTTTCTGGGAAATCTTACGCGCTCCCACAGCCTCCAAGGCTCCTAACAGCTGTGGGTGACTCACAGTATCGAAGACCTTAGCCAGATCAAGGAAAATACACAATGATGGTTTGCTTTGATCCAAATTATCATACAATGAGCTTCAGGCTACTGCGAACATAGGGGTCCAATTTACTCTCCGTGCCGTACGACCGAGGTGGAGTCGAAGTACGCTGCAGTGTTATCTTTTTGAAATTTATTTTGTTTTATTTCTGCCTTGCTCGAGAAACAGAAACAGATTGGTAAGTTCTCAAGACATCCATTTTTATAACTAAAAATGGATGTCTACGAAGTTGCCGAAAAAGTACAGATGGTAAAATGTTACTATAAACGCAGACCATTGAGACTTACTCAAGAGCTTTTTTTGGAAAATTTTGTAAATCTCCCAGAACCTAGTTTATCAACGATTCATAGGTTTGTGCAGAATTTTAAAAAGTTTGGTTGTGTAGCGCCAAGAAACCATAAAAAACTCATTGTTTTGAATGACGACCCGGAAGTACGAGATGTAATGATTTGCGCTGCAGTGGAGGAAAATCGAAAGTTAACTAGCCACTGTCTTACGTGCTCTCAAAAAGAATGGTTATCAACTATCGTCGTATGAAACTTTGCGAAACAATGATGGAAAGGGCTAATCGTGATGAAAACTTTCTGGGCACCGATTCTGGAAGTCATAGGAAGTGATCGTTCGCCTGAGAAAAGAAAAGTAGTTTCAACCAATAAACGAGACGATCGAATAATCACCACACTATTATGGGCACGCGCAGAGCTGCCTCGAACAACAATTCTTGAGCGAAGCCGTTCTCTCGACTAGACCCAGTAGTTGCTCGTGTGAAAAACGTCAGTCGTATTATTTTAGATCACGCTATTGGACGAAACCATCACGTGACCGATAGATATTTTACTCGCTAATGCGCATGCTATGGCAAACTTGACCGTCTTTTAGAGTAGGACTCGCACAGTGGTCGATTTTTGTAAAAACGCGGACATTAAAAAAACTTCCACATTGTAATTTAATCGTACAAAATATTTAGTTTTAATGAACAGATAAATTTACTCTTATTTAGCTGATACGCAGGATGATCGTGTGAATTTTCACATTTATGTTAAGACATTTTTAACAGGTAAAAGATATATATTTATTAATTAGCTAAATTAAACTAAAAATGTTAGTTTAGAACAATCAAATTTACTTTAAAGTAATTGACACAATATATAGATGTTACAGTATACTAGAATATTTTTATGTATATAGGGTATATTAAAAAGAATGCCAACCGAAACTTTCAAATGAAATTCTAAGCATTTTTATATAGCGCACTCTATGTCGATCTTAAACTGTTTTCGAGATATTAACAGTTGGATACTGTCATACTCTGGGGTCATCTTGACAACCATATAGGGGCAAATTTAGATACATTTTGAATTTTTTAATTTTTCCACTTATGTCCGCGTTTTCCGGAAAATCGACCACCGTGCGTCGTTCGAATGACTTTTGTGCGATTGATCACTTCTCAGGGTATCATCGTTCTATTACGCCCACACTATTGCCCCTGAGATCTATTCTTTTTACAGATAAAAGCACTTTTCCGTTATTGAATCGTCATAACCCAACACATGTTCGATATTTGTCGAGGGAAAATTTGTATTTGTATTTTGACGTAAAAACACAGTATCCCCAAAAACTAAATGTTTGGGGGGTATTGTTGGGAAACACGTAATTAGGCCACTCTTTATTGACGGCAATTTGAATGGTCCTAGATACTTGGATCTACTGCAGCAGCATATTATTCCAACTGCTAGGCAGTTATTAGGTGTGAGATTTGGTGGTTGGCCTTGTTAGGGAATATCTTGATAATGTATTTCCTAATCCGGTTATAACACGGGGAACTATTTTATAGCCAGCTCGATCACCCGATCTTGCTCCTAATGACTTCTATCTGTGGAGTTATATCAAAAATAATGTTTACGGGCATGAAAGGGCTAATAATTTGGAAGAACTTCGAATTAAAATTGAAGAAGCTTTTCAAACTATCACCTCTAACATGCTTGAAAACGTTAGAAGGGGCTTTTATAATATCTGAGCAGTTGAAAATAAAACGCTCCAATTTATCAGTGACAAAAAACAAGAAAATTACGTGATCAAAATTTGCGTATTTATTGAACAAATTCCGGTTTTATGGACTACATTTCATATTTCACCGTGATTAGAGGCGTACTATACACAAGCCGCGAACGGTGATCGCAAGCCTGAGTGTTGGTTGCTCCACTGATAGGTGTGCGGTGTCCGTGCGTGTACGTACACTGGCAAATTGGACTTCTTCCGGCCTATGTTAGCAGTAGCCTGATGCGCTCTGTATATTTTTGATGTTAAGAAAGTTACTGCATCTTGTGTACTTCTGTTTTCACGAAATCCATATTGTCGATTATTTATTATTTTGAAAGCTTATTTTTGAGTACTTTTTCAAAGACTTTAGCTACGGTGAAAATCAGTGAAATTGGTCTATAGTTCGACAAGTCCTGTTTATCTCCATTTTTAACAATTGGTTTTATAACGGAAGGTTTAAATTGAGATGAACAATTACCTTTTCTAAAAGTGTGGTTAATTAAATTAGTCAGGGGTAAAATAATTTGCTCGATAATATCCTTTATGGTTTCAGCTCTTATGCCGTCAATGCCAGGCGTTTTGCCTGATTTTAATTCTTTTACCGCTTTTCTAACCTTAAACTCGTTTGTTTGATACAATATAAAGTTCCGATTTATCGTTTTTCTCTGCGGCAATGCACCTTCTGGTTTCTTTATTTTGTTTGCCAGATTTTTGCCAACATTTGAAAACTAATGGTTACTCATTTTTCCAGCAGAACATATATCTTGGTGTAGCAAAAATATGTCTGACTGTAGCAAAAAAATTAATACCACAAACAATTTTAAAAAATGTTACTTAAATTTCTTTATTAATTCGCTTTTTTACTTAAATTATACGACTAACTACTTTCATCACCTCTTAAAATAAATATTTAGGCCAACAATCATTTTGGTGTCGGCGATTTTTTAAGTGTTTCAGGTGCAGAATCCGAAATAGTCATCAGATTTCGTCTATCAAATCTAGTTTTTAAGAGCAATATTTACTATTTCTTAACTTAAACACTCACATGAAGTTTACTAGGATAGTCTCGCTGAAGGCTCCAATAGGGGTGAGTTTGAAAATAAAAGGTGATGGTGAGGGGAGGGTAGGGTAAGGTTACCCTAGTGCCCTTGAATTGCCGAATATGTAGGAGCCAAGATGGCGGCGATATTTTCAAAATGGACGGCTTTTTTTAAATTGTAGATTTGCCATGAAATTAAGGTTATACTCGAATTCATATAATTTGATAGAGACGAATTGAAAAAAAATGGATACATTGACGTAAGACCTTTATCGTCCTTAAAAAGTGACATTTTATTTAAAAAAAATGCAATTTGAGAATTTTTTTAAATAATTTTTCATAATTTAGTAAGCCGCGACAGGTTTTTTTGTTGTAATTTTATAATTTAGAAAGAATATCAAAATAAATTTTCTAATTGACTTTTTGCTTACAGGATGATTGGTTTAGTCATAAAGTAAATAATTAACAGATCTACGGTGATGTGTTAATCATACTCTAGTACAGCAAATACGTGGAGATTCTTTTTTTCTGTCAGTCACCTTAGATCAGGATATGTCAAAGTTACGTTCAAAACGGGACATATGTGATATCCATACTTTTTGGAGTAAAATAAACATCAGAATTGACATCGGAATTGGCTGAAATTTTGAATGGCTGGCACATTTTGTAAAAAAAATAAGACACAGCTCGGAGCACTTTTTTGATTTTTTGCAGAATAAGAAAAAACTTCTCGAGTCGGTGGCCTTACAAAATATTTTTTACGTATTCTGCAAAAAATCAAAAAAGTGCTTCAAGCCGTGTCTTAGTTTTTACAAAATGTGTTTTCCATTCAATTTTCAGACGTATGTTTATTTGACTCCAAAAAGTATGGATATTGTTTTGAACGTCATTTCCTGAGCTAAGGACACTGACAGAAAAAAGTAATCTCCACTAATAAGTTGAGCATCAGGACGTAACACTATTACGGCCGGCGTTAAATCTGATGACGCTTAATAATCTGTCAACAGTCATAATATCAATTGCCTGCCTGAAAAAAAATTTTCGAACAAATAGATATTGCCCGCCTGAAAAGCAAACATATCACAAGTACAAAAAAAGCACTAATTTGGAAATCTGCGTTTTACAATATTTCTACAATTTCTGCTGCAATGCGCAGCAACAATACAAAAAGCGTAAATATTGCACTTTGCACAATTTGTAATGGCACCGCGAATTGCTGCGCACATCAAATATACAAAAATTGTAAAATGTTTGTAGTGCTGAATTTTAAAGACATTGCCTATATTGGTAACGGACAACACGTTTTGTTCCAAGGCGAAAAGTTTGTGGCCTCAGCGAAGAAGCTACAAATTCTTCAAGGAATAAAAAAGAGACTTTAGTCACGTAATTAATATACTAGGTATTTGTTGCAATTTAAGGTAGAAAAAAAAATGCCACTTACGGTATTTAAAAAACAATAGCACATAATACAGCCACTGAATGTCCACCAGCCGCTCCATTTTTCCAATTCATCCATTTTTACAACCGCTTAATTTTCTCCATTCTTTTCTTTTTTAATTTTTTTTTCATTCTCAATCTCTCTGTTTTCCAGTTTTTCCATTTTTTACCAAAGCTTCCTTTTCTCAGCCACTTCATTTTCGATTTCTCCATTTCTTCATTAATTCCATTTTGTCTATTTTTAGTTTTTTATCACTGCTCCATTTTTCCGCTGTCGTTCATTTTTTCCATTTTTCTAGCCGCTCCATCCTTATACATAAGTAGTGTGTTTGTAAAAATCACTTTCAAGATTCAAAAAACACTTTCATGGGTTTATTATAAACCTAGCATCACTTTTTATTCCGAGGCGAAAAAAAGACACTTTAGTTGGGTGGTTTATAGACTATTTAATACAATTTAAGATAAAAAAAAATAAAAATTCCACTTAACGGTATTCTATTTACGTATATCCTTTTTTTATTTTATCCATTTTTGCAACAGCTCCATTTTTCTATTCCATTTAATTTCCCTCCGCTACATTTTTTCATGCGCGTAATTTTCTCCATTTTTCCAGTTTTTCCATTTTTTTTCATTTTTTCTATTTTTTACCACAGCATCCATTTTGTCTCTTTTAATTTTTTTTAACACTGCTGCATTTTTTCCATTTTACTAGCCGCTCCGATCTTTAGTCTGTGAGTAAAAATCACTTTCAAGATTGTGACAAAAAAAACACTTTTTAATGGATAATACCACTTAACTGCAGCCGCCCCAATTTTTTTAATTTATCCATTTTTTCAACAGCTACATTTTTCATTCTATCTATTTTACCAAACGCCTTATTTTGTCCATTATTTCCATTTTTACTACCGCTTCATTTTTTCACCCGCGTCATTTTCTCCATTTTTCCAGTTTTTCTATTTTTTTTAGTTTTTTCAATTGTTACCACAGCGTCCTTTTCTCAGCCGCTCCATATTCCATTCCTCCATTATTTCCATATTCTCCATTTTTAATTTTTTACCATTTTTTTCATTTTTATAGCCGTTCCATTTTTTTCATTTTTCTAGCCGCTGTACCCTCTTTTGGCAATGGAAACAAATTCAAACTCACTAAATGCCTAAGTAATGTACCACATTAATCCTTGAAAAGAGGGATTTCAAATACCCCTAAATTGCATAAAATAAATTCAAGCAAAACATGTCTTCTAATAAAAATGAAAAAGCACTAATCAATGAGTAAATGTTACAACCATCCCTCATCCCTCGAAGAAGGGGAGCCTGTTAACTTTATAATTTTTAACATCTGATCACAAATTCGTAATCATCTACCAAGTATCAAATATTAAAATCTATCATTGGTTCTAAAAATTAAAAAATTTTATTGAAAAATAAAATATTCATGTAAATCATTATATTTTTGATACTAACCGAATGTGCAAAGCGATGTTGATGCCGATCGCTTATTTTTTGTTTATAACGGCAACGTCGCAAACGCCAAACTATTTTGATGCACGCTTTCGCTCCGAGCCCAAAGCCTGCTTCAATTTCGGTCAACCAGCGTCCCATATACATCATTCCTATGTTAGTTACTTACTTTATGGTTTAGTTATACCAGCCGTATCTTTTTTAGTTTTTGAGGAAAAAATGTCAAATTTGGTGCGATTATTACAATTGTCCAGCTCAACTGATAATCTAACAAATTTTTGGATAGGTGGCGCTGCGGACGACGTGGCACCCAAATGTCCGACTTTAAATTAATAATAAAAAAATCGATTATGTATAGCTGAAATATGTAGATTTTTATAAAAATAATTTTAGTTTGATATGGTCATTTTGATATTCTGTTTCTAAAAAGGATATAACTTAATTTATCCTAGGCTACAAGATAGTCTCAATATTATTGTCGGAAAACTTCCATCAACGCCGCTTTTACTATAGGCCAACTTGATAAGATTGCTACCCTCAGGAAAAGATTCTTTCATAGTGAGTGGGGTTCCCTAAACGGGGATAAGAGTAAATTACATTTCGGATTTAAAACGATAACTTTTAAGCGAATCATGGATTCTAACTTTGAATACCATGCTTGAGTTTTCCAGATAGGATAAACCACCAGACATATCGCATTATCATTTTCAAGTTTTTTTAAATTTTTTGAAACAGTGAGGAAGGAAGAAATATATTATGTAAGAATTAAGGTCTTTCTAATTCATTGTAAATGCATCCACTGGAAGCCACGACACAAACTGATGGCAATTTTGTTCAGATAGCTTATGATTATCCAACGTATTTATGTACGTGGCAAATACAAAAATATACCTAAGCTCACTGCCACATCATTCTCGCAATAGCAATCATTTTTTTTATATATTATGCTGTTCATTTTGTTTATGACGGCTATAGCGAATATGCTGTCAATTCTTAGTAAAATATGACATTTTTTAAAATTATTTACAAAGCTTGCTAAGCCATAAAACGTATGTTTCTTTTCACCTTGTTGCCAAAAACCCTTTTGCTTCCTTTCCGTTGCAACACGCCCCCCATCCACGGATGCAGAAACCTTGGATTGTTAATACCATTTTCGCCGCCATGTTGTGGAGATTTGGGTTGGCGACATTGGTTTCCGTAATTTTAAATAGTAGTGTGGGCACACTGACTATCAACAGTGTCAAAAAATGACGTTTCTATGAAAGGTTATTTTTTTTGTTGTTTTTTATTACAAAAACAAAAAAGTGAAGAACCAAGCAATAAAAACCATTTAAAAGTAGATTAAGCTCCCGCTCAAGATAAAACTTCATTAAGTTGATCTGAATCTGAAACAGCAACTAAAACGACTAGGGATAGATATGCGCCAACAAATCCGAGGTTGATATAGGTCTAGAAGACAAGAAAAAGGTATTACCAAGAAAAATAAATGAATAGAGGGAGATACAGAGTTTGGCAAGCGATCACAAAAAACTACATCTTTGGCACGTGGAGTTTTACAAAATTAGATCAATACTTCATGAGTTTTAAAAAGAACATTAAAGAAATTCTTTTAGAGATAGTACCATATACAATTCAAGAGTTCCTAAACCACCAATTGTAATATTAATTTTCAAAATTCTAAGTTAAAAATTAAATTTGTTCATCTACTTATCTTTTAATTGAATTTAAAACTTTTACATATTTTTAAGATAGAATAATTATTTAAGTCAATTCCTTCTCATAAAATTATAATTAGATATTATTTATTTGTAATATAATACCAAAAATTTTACAATATTATTTTGTTAGAGATATTACTTATTCCTGTGTATCAATAATTTTATGTTTAAGTCTTCTAAACTATATATTTTTTAACATGTAAAACTACTTTGGGCTGCCAATTTACCTATCAAATGAACTAAAAATTATTTTTTTTTATCTACTTATATTTAATTGAATTTAAAACTTTTACATATTTTTAAGATAGATTAATTATTTCAGTCAATTCTGTCTCATAAAATTATTATTAAATGTTATTTATTTGTAATATAATACCAAAAATGTTACAATATATACTTATACTTATTCATATACATTAAAAATTAATTTCTTGTCGTACCCATACTTATATTACTTTACAGTTTCTATTTTGTAGTTTTTTATACATATTATAAGTAAATTTATGTAATAATAAATTAATGAGGCACTCCGGATTCATTTTCTTGCCTTATTATATAGTATAGTATTAAATTAATAATTGTAAAATGTAAAAAGAATCTATGTAGAAATAAATAAAATGAAATAAAATAAAAATTAATATGCTATTTATCAGTATATTTTTTTCTTTTTCTTGTTGTCATTTCCATGTGTTTGTGACTTTCTATATGTAATTTTGCGTAAGTAGTTTAATATTTTATTGTCAATTTTTGTAATATTGTAACCGGTATTTTTTTTAGATGTTTTACCAGTTTACTAGAAATAAAGGAAAATCAATATTTATTTTTTAATCTTTATTAACAAAACCTTAATGTTAACATTGTTTAATATCTAAATGACATTTTGAAGATATTCAGGTTAAATTTACCTTAATGTTTTGTTAACAATTTTTGTAATAAAAGTTTTCTGATTCTGAAGACCTCCGCAGAAAAAGTTATTACTAAGATATCCTTGAGTTTTGGTAAGTTTTCAGCATTTGACATTTTTTTTTGTAGATTCGTCTTTTATAAAGAATGATGCACTTTGGCTTTCTGTGGGATTTTGCTTGTCTTGATGAAAATCTATCATTGCCCCATAGTAATCAATATTCCCATTTTAGTAAAATCAACAAAAATGGCTAAATATGTTACAAAAGTTTTTGTTTTGAAGCATGTTTGTTAAATACTAAGCGGCAACATAACAATTGAAATTTGCCTTTTGTTAAAAAGGTCATTTCTTGGTCATATTTTTCTGATACTTATTCTCAGACTACAATTTCGTTCTTAAACATTATTTATATATTCACAAAAAGTGCAAAAAACTGATTTTGGGGAAAAACCAGAATACCAAAATGTTCAACTTTGACTGCAGTATCTCGAAAACCACATACCAGATCACTGTGGAGCAATGATAGATTTTTATCAGGACAATGAGACCTACAACATATGCAGTTTTGAGCAAAATCCAACATCCTTTATAAAAGATAGAGCTACAAAAAAAATGTTGAATGCTGAAAACTTACCTAAACTCGAGGATATCTTAGTAATAACTTGTTAACTTAGAGAAGGTATGGTCGACACGGATTTAGTTAATAGGTTTTTCCGCCAAGGTCTTCAAATATTGTAAAACTCCATGCTCGACTCTATGTTCCAAAGATGTACTTTTTTTGTGATAGCTAAATGTTGCTTGACTTGCCATGGCTCTGGCTTTCAGCTGATCCATATATTTTAGTTCCTTTTCAGATTCAGATCAACGTGTATCTTCAGCGGGTGCGCCAGCAGCAATGGTTGAACCGAGCGTTTACAGTTTATAACGTGTGGCTTAACAGTACCCTTTGAGTTTATAAATTGGGGGTCAATGTTTCCATGTTGTGATTTATTTGTTCGAAACCTGCCCATACTCCAGACCAAATAAGAGAGATAAATGGCGTAACCGTTGGAGCATTTGTTAATGGCTTGTTTCTTTACTTTTTTTGTTTTTGTATTAAAAACAACAAAAATAACCTTTCAAAGAAACGTCAAATTCAATCATATTTTGACACTGTTGACAGTCAGTGTTCACACACTACTATTTAAAATTAAGAAAACCAATGTCGCCAACGTGTCCAAGACACGCAGCAGTGATTATCATGAAAATTTCCCATAGGTATTAGCAATCCAAGGTTTCTACATCCGTGCCCCCATCCCAATTTGTATGCATCGGAGAAAATTTTTATGATATAAATAGGCTATAAAATAGTATGTTTGGCTTGGTCTATGTGCTTTAACTACCACTCAAGTTCATTTTTAACTAAGAACCTAACAAGCATCTCATCTTTTTGTTATAGTTGTTCCTGTTAGCCTTTAAGGCACGGTATTTTTCTCGCTCAAGGGTTTTTACGTACATGCAACAAGCCGTACTCTGTAGCGTAACAAACCGAGACTAGCCTTTCTATAGTTTGCGAAATCTCTTTAATTGTTATTTTATTTCCTTTTTTTTCTTTAAATAATCTTAATGGCTGTTTTTATTTTTGATATTCTTTTTTATGAGATAGATATCCACATCTTTTTTGCATTATGGATAAATCCTAAAAATTGTATATCTTGAGCCGGTTGTGTATGGTTTTTTGGGCTAGACCGAATGGTAAATATTGTAATTCAACTTTTGTTTTGAAAAGAAAATCTTAAATATTTTTTATATTCATGAAACATTGGAAGTAAAAAATATGCATCTTTAAGATCTAATGTCGCCAGTTTTTAGTAATTAAGTTCTCAAATATCTTCCAGTTGAAAATGAGGTGGCCGAAATTATTTAGGCTTTTAGGATTAAAGATAATCCTGAATTCCACGTTATCGTTTTGTCTACTACTACTAAGTGCTACAAGCGGGGTCTTCTCATTTGAAAAAGAAAATTGTATGAGAATAGACCTCTTTTTGAGGGTCCGTTCACAAACATTTTTTGCCTAAAATTTTAGCTTCTAAAAATGTTAGTTGACATGTTTTAGGATTTTTTGAAAAAACAAGTTTTTAACCCGCTACAGTCAATATTCCATTTAAAGTCTCCATCCTGTATATAACAGGCATGATGGTCATTGCATGCGAAGATGACGCGAGCTGAAGGCGAGTTTCTTAATCTACTGAGCGTGTAATGACTATAACATGCGAGTTAGTGTGCTATACCTCACCTACGTCCAACGAAAATTTCATTATAAATATCAAAAATGTTTAAAAATACCACATCTAAACACTCATCCTAATCCTTATATTATTTAAGCAACATTACTGTTTCTAAAATAATTAAGACAAAATTGTGACATTCAAGTTTCTGAAAATCTCATAAAATTTTAAAATATCTGAATTTTGAAAAAAAATAATTTTTTTTTGAATTTTGAGAATTTTTGAAAATATTGTGTTTATTTTGGACTTTCGAAGATGTTTCAGTTTTGAAATAACTATTTTAAACATTTTGTGTTTTTTTTTTGGATTTTGACAATTTCTAAATATTTTGTGAATTTTTGAAAATTTTTCGAAAATTTTTGAAAATGTTTGAAAACTGAAAATTTTTGTTTTGAATTTTGTGCAAAACGGTTTAATAATTTACGTTTTTGCGTCAATCTTACGATTTACGTTTAAGCTTCATTATTATCCCAGGAACGTAAATGGTCTCTTACAGTCGTGTTAGGATGCTCGTTAAACTAGTATTATGGGTTGGTCATAAGTCAAAGCCATTGTTACCAGGAATAATTTTTTCCATTTTACTAAAATATGTTGTTGATTTTGTGGTTACTTTCTACGGATCATGGTGAATGCGCTGTTATTGAGGTTGAATCTTATACTAAAATTATGATTATTTTAATTAGATGCATTTTAATCTAGTAAACTTTTAATATAAAATTAAATATTTCAAATAAAACAATATTGACACTTTCCTAATGAGTAAATTAATGTAATTACTAAGTATATTAAACAAAATGTATTACAAAAATAATTATACAAAGTCATACTTTTTCCTATATTTATTAACTATTTATTCATATAATAGTCAACTTGTTTGCAGGCCAAAAAGATTGCTCTGGCCTCCGCAGTATCATGAAACAAAAAAAAACGATATACTTAAGACCCAATAGTCCAAAGTTCACTCAAAAACTTATTGAGTTAGAAAAGTATTTTTTTTATCTAGACTATTATATCAAATTCTATCCCCGGCAACTACGTACTTATAGCACAAAAATAAAGTAGATAATAGGGAAATTTTGGCACGCTTATTTGACACGTTTGTAGTGGTTATGGTAATTACTAATTCTGCGCAATAGCTAAACGTCATACCATTGTGGTAATTAACAACTACCACTGCCGTAAGCTACGAACCCATTTCGTTGTGGTTGTGGTTATTTTTTGGTTAATTTTAGAGAATTTAGGAAAACTGAGCCAACTTAAATAGATGAAAGGTAGTTACAGAATCAGCAGTTCATACCCAACAAAAATCCGTATTGTTTTTTTTTGCAACATAACTTTTCTATTTTTTGTACTGCTGTGATAATTGAAACAAGTCAATTTAGTCCAAATTATCTATCCTGTGCGAAAAAATAACGCTTTGACAGAAAAAAAAAATATTTTTATAGGAGAAGAAACTCTCTATTGCTACTTCGAAAGTTGGGCAGCATACAGAGTAGGAAATGGAAAATTCGAGGTCGAAGATATAGATCCGCACCTTTGCACACACATTACCTATACATTTATAGGACTCAACGAAAAAGGAACCTTACGTATTTTGGATGAATGGCAAGCGATTGACAGAAGTAAGTTATTAGGCAGAACATGATTTTTTTTTATACCTTCATCAAAAACATGATTTTAGTAACTGTTTGCAGATAACTAAAGCATGGCTTTTTTGGTTACCGATGCAAGAAACTTTTTTTTTGATCACGGGTGCAAAAAAGATTTCTGTCCGTTTTTTACCCAAAATTAAAAAATCTAATTATTCTTGCCTAAAAATTAAGCCATTTCCGCCAGTTTTCACTAAGTATTTATTACGAAAAAATTATTTAAAAACATCGTTAAAATATCAAACTGTCAAAGATTTAAATGTCGCAGCAATGAATGTCACCGAGTAAAAAGGCACATCGCTATGGCAACCATTGTTATTTTATTTACCAGCCGCCTTGATTTATAGTGTAAAGATGGTGTGTTTTGCGAGAAGTGCTCTTCGTTCAAGATTTTTGAAAGTATTTTCTTGTTTGTCTCGGATTTTTTGATAAAGGAATTAAAAAAAATAGTGTTCACAACTTGTGGCTAAACTATGGTTTTTATACTCACGTTTTGAAATACCTCGCTGAGATCGTTATTTAAACCAACGCTTGTAAAAAAAAAGCACTATTTTAGCCACTAGTTGTGAAATCTACTATTTTTTAACAATTGTTTTCTTTAAGGTCGATAAATCTAAATTTGTTCTAATATAAAAAATAAAACCATCACGCTACAATAACGCCAGTCAACACAAAAAAGGTCGGTAATAAAAATAGCTCAGTCTTATAGATTTTGACCTGCTCAACGCAAATTTATCGCCTAAAATATTTTCTGAGGTCTGGTTTACATGATATGGGCAGTATACCTGTCTACGAAACATTTTTGTGTGTGTACATTTGAATTTAGGTAATGAGAGGTATTGTTCTCATATGGTTAGTTCATAGTGGAGTAAATCCGTCGGAATTTTCAAGAGAAAATTAAATTCCAGTCGAGGATTCCCAATTTTCCGGCCCCAGAAACCAAGATGGCGGCTGTCAAAGTTAGGAAAAAATGTTTTTTCTACGTTTTCTGAAAAATCAAATCGAAATCAATTGGGTAATAGTGCGGAGGTCTCACTTAATCCAAAAATATAAAAAAAGTTGACATATGTCACTTCAAAACAAAATGGCGACCAGATTTCAAAAATTTAGTTTTACTTAAATTTTTTAATTTTTAAGTGTTCATCTTTTCTAATGTTTCATATTAAGATACTAACCGGCTTCTTGACCGCACAATAAAAAAAAATAGAGTTTGTGAGCGGGTACACAGATGGCGCTTGATATGTCAAAAAGATAAGAGACCTTATTAACCTATAGACAACATTTTTTTTTTGTTTTAGTCGATGCTCTTAGCGATGAGTTCGTCTCTGCTAAAATCTTAAAAAACATTTCATTTGACATTTGATATTCAAAATGGCGGCCAAACTATTAAGAAAAAAGTAATTTTCCCCTTCTGGTGTGGTATTTATACTAACGTCATACAATATATCAATTTTCACTAAATCGAGGACGCTGATCTCAAAAATTGCAAAAGAAAATGGCACATGTGATTCCGAAATCAAGATGGCCGCGACTAAAATTAAGAAACGTCATTATTTTTCTGCACGTTAGCAGTTTGGAACAACCCAAAGCAGTTTTAGAATAAGTTAAATTAGCTTTAAATTTTTGTGTAAGTAAGTAAAAAAAAATATTTTTAATTCTTTCCTTAAGTTAAACACAACTTCAAAAAATATTGGATTGCGCTAAGTAAGTCCTAGTCATTCCAAAAATAAGAAAATCAGTGACATATATCATTTACATTTTTTCACAAAAAAAAAAGTGTTAGGATTAGCTAAATTAGTTTTTAATTTTTGTGTAAAAAAAAACAACTTTAATACTTAAGTTAAAATGGCGGACGATTAAGTAAAAGAAGGTATTTTCTTTTGTTTTTTTTCCTCAATTAAACAAAAAACACATGATAAAATATTACTTTATCAAATTAAAGATACAGATTAAAAAAAAAAACAAGTCATTTGCGTGCTAAAATGGCGGCGATTAAAATAAAAAAACAACATTATCTTTTTGCCCATTTACATTTTTTCACAAACAAAAGCAGTTTTAGGATAAGCTAAATTAATTATAAATTTTTGTTTCAAAAAAAGTACTACTTACGAACACTTAAGTAAGAAAAAGTGCTTTTTTTAATTTTTTTTGTAAGTAAACAAAAAAACTTGGCAAAATATTTGTAAAAAATGGCATGTAATCTTAAGAGTGAATTTGAATCCTAAAAACAGTTCGTTTAATTAAACTGATAAACCGCACATCAAAAATTAACAACATTTTGCACAGCGAAGGCTTCTGGTATCCCCTACAGACCATTAGCTTGGTTTTTCAAAAAAAAATATATATATCCCGTTTTTATTTATTTTTTTATAATAATCAATAATTTTTACCGTGAATTAAACATTTTTAGGATACGTAAAAAACTTAAAATTATGTAAAATCCGTGAAAAGGTTCCGGGATAATGCTTCAAACTTTCTCCTCACAAAATTTAATGCAAATTTGATTAACAGTTTTTTAGATTAAGTAATTGGAAAAAGCGCATTTTTTATTCAAATTCACGCTTCAAGTGAGGTATTATCGACATTTCTAAATATTCCTACGCGGATGCTTATGAACTGGATACTTGCTAAAAACTTTTATATCTCATATGTTTTCCTTAAAAAAAAACTATAGCCTTAATTGTATGATTACGTCATACTAAATAATATGAACTGGGTTAAAGAAAAAACAATATATTTGAATCTTAAATACATATTACAATATTATTCGGTTGAGAAAAATCAGGTCAATTGATTTTCTTTAGAGAATTTAAAGCGTGATTTGACCAACCAAATTAATTTTTGGTTTTTACTTAAGTGTCAGCCATTTTAACTAAAGTGTAAAAATGTATTTTGTTTGACACAGAAATTTAAAATTAATTTAGCTCATTCTAAAACTGCATTTGTTTATGAAAAAATGTTAACGAACCAAAAAATAAAGTGTTTTTTTTTTATTTTAGTCGCCGCCACCTTGATTTTTGAATGACTTATGTTACTTTTTTTTATTTTTGGCAAGGCCTTACTTATCGCAACCCAATATTTTACCAAGTACTTTGTGTTTAACCTAAGGAAACAAGGAAAAAAAAACTATTTTTTTTTTACTTAATCGTCAGCCATTTTAACTGGAGCACTAAACTTTGTTTTTTTTTGACACGGAAATTTAAAACTAATTTAAGTCATCTTTAAACTGCTTTGGGTTGTGCAAAATTGTTAATGTGCAGAAAAATAATGACGTTTCTTAATTTAAGTCGCGGTCATCTTGATTTTGAATTTGATATTTTGATCTTGATTTGAAATTGATATATTGCATGACGTTAGTATAGATACCACAACAAAAGGGGAAAATTACATTTTTCTCGATAGTTTGGCCGCCATATCTCTTTTATTTTGGACATATCAGGAGCCATCTTTGAACCCGCTTATAAACTCTTTTTTTTATTTAGAGATCAAGAAGCCGGTCAGTAGCTTTAATATGATGTATTAAAAAAGATCATTACTTAAAAAATAAGTCAAAGAAAAACTAAATTTTTGAAATCTGGCCGCCATTTTGTTTTAAAGTGGAAAATTTCAACTTTTTTTATATTTTTGAATTAAGTGGGACCTCCCCACTATTACCCCATTGATTTCGATTTGATTTTTCTAAAAATGTAAAAGACACATTTTTTCCTAACTTTGACAACCGCCATCTTGGTTGGAGGATCCTCGACTGGAATTTTAGCTTTTGGTATTAAGTTTTGCTTTTGCTATACCAAATATAAAAAAATATACCCTTTTTGCAGTTTCTTTTTACGAATTTACTCCACTATCAGTTTTAAAATGGAAAATGACTTAGCCTGCCAAGATATTAATGGTCTAATGGAAGCTTTAGGTATAGAGCACAAACCTCATGCATGGCGACTTTTCATAGACTCATCAAAAGAATAGATCTGGCAGTTATTTGCTTTTTTTAGTATGTCACCCCATACATTCAGATATTTATGGGTTTGGCCAACATTCATCAACATTTTATCTGACGCTTTCTTGCAGTATGGGCGAGTTTGTAATCTCATCGATTGAGCAATCGATGCATCAAACAAGTTCTTGAAACGTTCCGATGCCTTCAAACGCGTTCTTTTGGATTTCCGATGCAACCGACTTAATGCCAACAATTGCAATCGGCTCCGAGGGCTGATGTCTATTAATTGATGGATTGATGGCTGACACATCAAATGTTGACATTGGTGCCAACGTTTAGATTAATTTCAGATAATTTTAAAAACTTGCCCTATACTTCAAACTAAATAAAAAATGCCTGCTTTATTATAACTTATAACTGTAAATTATAACTCGACTTACGGAAGATAACTGGTCTATAAGAAGAGCGGCGAACCATTTTGGAGTTAAGTAAAATACAGTACTACGCTGGACCAAGCGCTGGACCAAAAACAATACCACAAAGAGAAAGGAAGGATCAGAACGAAACAAACAAACAAAGACGGACGACTCCTTGATCATTTAAGGCAGAATCCTTTTACCACATGCCCCCATGCTGCCGCTGCATGCATGTTTCCAGGGTCCCGGCGAACTGCTTGTAGTAGGTGCGAGAGGTATGGGTGTCTGCATGAGAACAGAAGGTAGATTTACCAGTGAACGATACATCGAAATTCTTCGTAATATTATGTATCCATCTGTTTCGGCCTTGCATGAAAACAATGAGTTCATCTACCAACAAGATAACTGCCATATGCACACGGCGAATGTAGTGAACACTTGGTTTCGAGAGAACAATATTGAAACTTTACTTGGCCATCCAACAGCCCGGATTTAAATCCCATGGAAAATGCTTGGGGACGGATTGTGAAGATAATTTATCAGCGAAATTGGTTCCCCAGAAATTCATACGAGTTGAATGAAGCCATTGAAAGAGCCTTAGATATCATCTCAGAGGAAGAGCAATATTTTCAAAATTTAAGTTTTTCAATTCCGACTCGTCTGCAGCTTGTTTTAGACAAGAACGGCCAGCTCATTAAGTATTAAAATTATTGTTTTTATTTATTTGCAAAAAGTTCAGTTTTTTATCGCCGTTTATTGTATTCTTGTTTTTTCTTTGTGGTATTGTTTTTGTTACAGCGCTTTGCCCAGCGTGGTAATGTATTTTTATTAACTCCAAAATGGTTCGCCGCTCTTTTTATAGACCAGTTATTTTTCGTAACTCAAGTTATTGGGAAATCAATTTAACCGTGGCGACCTGATTTTTTTGCAAAACTTTACGTCATTGCATTTGTTTTCCATGGCAACGCGGAGAGTTTATTTATTTTTGTCCACAGTGGGACACCAGAGCTTTTTTTGCACTGGGTCAAAAATTTGGGGATAGTTTACTTATTTTGATTTCGCATTCCGCGCCGCTAAAGCACATAAGTTTTTTTTACTTTCGCTTCCGTGTAACTCATGATGCGTTGCTGTAGCCCGAACTTGCCTTATCATTACCGCAGCTGTACGGTACCACCGCGCAAATAAACCTTTAGGTCCATGTGACTGCGTGTTTAATTTTCAGACAAAAACAATAAGTTTTTCTATTTGTGGCTTGGTTTTTGCTAATGTAGTACATTATTTGCCTTTTGGTGTGCTTAAAGACTCCGAAAATATGCAATGGATCAAGAAAAAATAAAATTCTTAAGGTAAGACCTCGGGTTGACTATACATTTTTTGAATAAGTATTGTTGTCTTTATAAGGGTTTTTCCCTTGGTTTTTCCTTGAAAGTTAATTATGCACTATACGGTTTTCTGGCATTTTTTATGAAAATTTTTTTATAGGGGCACCTACTAGGGTCCCTAGGGCCCTAAATCCGGCTGCACCCGATTTTTTTTTTAAAGAGAAAAAAGGGTGCCTGGAGGGGGATGTAATGTGTTTTTTTCATTGTTTTGGGTTGGGTTGGATTAGTTTGGGTTGGACTGTGTTGGATTGGGTTGTTTTGGTGAAAAAAAATTATAAAAAAAAACCAACAGGCGCATGCGAATTTGGGGTCCTAGGGACCATAGTAGGTGCCCCCATAAAGAATTTTCCATAAAAAATCAAAAATGGCAGAAAATTGTATACTGCATAATTACCCCTTGAAATAACTACAAGTGACTAGGCAATGTTGTTAGTTTAAGGAAATTTCTTCCTTTTAGATTCTTTTAAGGTGTATTCAGAGTTCCATAACTATAGCATGCATATGCTGCTGTCCTCAGTTACTACGTTTATACGCACCTAAAAGCGCTTTTATATAAGGATGGTTTTAAATAAAATCACTATCTTCGAGGGTTATGTCCTTCATTAAATGTCAGTTTAAAGAAAAAACAAATAAAACCACATAATTAATTAATTAATTAACAACAGATTTTTTGAAAGACTAGGGTTTAGTATTTTCTTTAGGTTAGAAGAAATGCACTAAAGTGTTTATAATGACCCTAAAATAGGCCAACACTGTTCTTAACTAAAACAACCAGTTAACTCATTTTCATTTTAGTATCCTTTGGCCTATGATCAATTCCATATTGACACCAAACTGACAGAAAATCTATGTTTTACTTGTCAATTTGGTTATAAAAATGGCAGCCACAGTAGGCTAAAGGGCACTGAGGCAGTAGGATTTAACTGACCTTTTAGTTGAGAAAGGTGTGGAATGGGCTTTTGAGTGATAAACCGCTTCCAAATAAAATCGATTTAGTGCTTAAAAATCGGTTGTAGTGGTGTTTATATGACAACATTTTCAAACCATCCTTATATAAAAGCGCTTTAAGAGGCCTATATAAACCAAGTAAGTGTTCCGTTATCCACAAGCGGTATGCAGTAAGAGCAGCATGCATTTGTTATTGTTTATTTTCCTTGCATCTTACCTCATACCACTTGCCTTACAGAAATCTAAATACGCCTTTATTCCTCTGGAAAACAAGTTATTTTATGTAGGTACCTATATATAATAAGTATGTTTTTCCTTTTTGAAGGGTGGACTACTCAGTTGACTACCACTAACATATGTGGAATTAGGTAGCATACAAATTAATAGTCCCACAGCCCATAACTTAAATTGTTAAGACCTTGCCGGACTTTGCATAATATTTATTCTTTATGTCCACTCAGATGACATTTTAAACATATATATTCTTAAATTTGTAACTTTTCTAACAAGAAATGGACAAACATTTTGTCAAAAAAATATATTTTGTCATTAAGCCCCTCTTGATAGCATCGAAAAGTTAAATTAAGCTCCTCACAGCTGATTTTTCAAGGATTGCTTTATAAGTATTTAAAACACATGGTCACATTATCTAATTTAAACATTTCTGAGAAATTCTGTTGAAAGGACCTTAACTTAAGTTAAGGGTTAAGTTTGGAGGGGTCTCTAAAAATACCCCTTAGAACATCTTGAAGAACACATACAAAGTCTCAACGGTGAGGTAGTCATAAATTTTCATAGGCTTGGGCTCACATACTATAATGAAAATATTAGGTAAAGAATAAAAACATTATACAAAAAAATAGTGAGGCACATTTTGCTCACTTTGGCTCATTTACTTATTTCTAAGTTTTCTCTACAGTAAAGCTAGAGAAAGTCCAGTTTTTAATACCTACCTCTATGCACTTTTTAGGAGTTGAAAATAAAATTAGGACCTGAATATTTTTGTAAATTTAAGGTGTCCAAGATTCCCCTCACGTTTGTTCCTGAAAATACTAATAAGAAGGCTGCTCCACCTGGCAAAAAAAACCTATGTGAACAGTAGAAAAGAATATGCAATGAGGAATACAATAATCCTTGCAATAAGCAAACTAGCTGCAGTGTCAGGGATTTCCTAAATCATGCCTTATTGTAGGAAAGAAATCTATCAAGATGGAATGACACTGCTTTTCTTGTCTTCAAGGTATATATATAAAATTCAGAATTAAAATTCTTATTGTAACAATTTTAATCAGTCAGAGTATGTATGGAATTGAAAAACCGAGAAAAGTTGAGAAATTTATTCTTTGAAAAGGTCAGGAAATTTGACAAAAAAATATACAAAAACAAGGAAAATCTGGAAGCCCATCTGGAAAAAATTGATTTAAAAACAAATTAGAATCATGAAATTTGTCAAAATAAAATTTTGCAGCTGTTTTCTTTTACAAAATTCTTGAAAAAATTATGATAAGTTTTTTACAAATGGTTAGGAAAAACTGGAAGACATCAGAGAATCCAATTAAAGGTTTTCTGTACAAACTCTGTTATTGACCTTATGTACTGATGCCTTTCTCATTTAAATCCCTTACCCAAAATTATTACTTCTTGTGCAAACTCAAAAATAAATAATTCAAATAAAATCCAAAAACTTAATATTTAATATGCTTGCACAAACAGAAATACTACCTATTTATTTTTGTTGGCATATAGGTAGGTACAAAATGTAATGTTACATCTCTTGCTATCTTTTATGTAAACTTGTGTTTTCTGTTAGTGAATCATTTATTGTGTAAAAATTTGAAATGTGTAGCTTCTGAAAGAGATACCTACAGGTCCAAAAATCTCTAATTTCTTATAAAAGATCCTTGAACTAAAACTCTAATTACCAATGCCCAATGTAGTAAAAAATGCATAAGATAAGGTTGCGGCAAAGATAGGGTTGCAGAAATACTTTCTCTTTTTTGGAGTTCTGTTTTTGTTGTAAGTGAACATTTATTAAAGCACTCCTTACTAGTACTAAAAAAAGTGTTGTAGCTAAATTAGACAAATGTTTACCTCTAATTTTTTTTATTTTCAGATTTTGGAATTTAGGCAAGAAAACTACCAGAATGAACAATACAATTTTTATACATTTTAGTTATTCACAGAACAATAACAAATATATGGGTAGAATACTATAGCATTTTTGTGTTGTAGAAATATTTTTAGCAATTTTAATTAACTATATATAATAAAGTTTTAAAAAATATGCTGAAAAATTACATTTTTACATATACACCTCATTCCAAATTCTCCGGACCCATTTCAATATGGCGGCTGATAATTAAACACAGAAGCTAAATGAAACTGTCATTGTCAGTGTCAAAAAAACTGGTCTGCAGCAATTTGGAATGGAGTGTAATAAATATTTCAATGTAAAACATAATTAAATGTATTTGGTGGGCATTTCTGTTTTACGTCTCAGGACCGCGTGCCTACCGATGGTCACAAAACAGTGGAGGATTTGTGTCCACCGGTGGGCATCTGGTCCTTGGAAGTAAAACTAAATGCACACATGGTTCAACTTGTTGAGGTGATTATGGCCACAACATTATAAACACCTATACATATGCAATTAAATAAATTAATTTAAAAACTTATCACAAAAATACTTATTAATAATCATTTAAATTAAATCTAACTTAAAAAAGAAAAGAATAACATGTTATTTTTTCCTTCTTTGGAACCGCCAATTAGTAGCTGTAGTTTCAAATATCAGGCTTCACGTGGTTAGGTTCTGAAATTAAAAAAAAAACAAAAGTATAAGTGTATGAACTGAAAAAATATTTTCTATAGAGAAAACAACAAAATTGAAGAAAGAGCTTGATAACAGATATTTTTTTACTGATTTTGGGGAACTTGAACCCAGATATTTAAGGTGGTGACCATTTTTTAAAAATAACTAATAAAAAAATAAAACAAAATATAGGCATCTGATACATCAATTTAGGGTTTTTTGGGTTCCTGTAATCCATTTATGTGATTTAAAAATTCTTAAAAGTATCTAAGGGTTCTAGTAGCAGTAAACATTTTGCATGCATGGTTGATTAATTTCAGTTTTTTTAGTTGATTTTAATTGGTACAGGTGTACATTTTATGAATCCGATTAATGCCACTCTGATACCCTTGTAAAACTCAAAATATTTAAGATGGGACACAAACATTTTAGAAGAAACCAGATCAAATACAGACATATGATATCATTCCTTGGATAAAAAAAAAATTGTGGAGATAATAGAAGGATCTTAGGACAAAATTTTGGGACCCAGCCCAAACTTATATTACCTCTTAACATATATACAACTTTAGAAGACTTAAAAATATCCAAATCGATATATTTCTCTAAAACTACCTCTAAATCCTCGTCTGAATCCCTATTGTAATAATTGGAACACCAAAATTAATTTTGGAAGACCCAAAAAACCCCTAAATCAATATATCACATATCTTTTACACCAATAATTTTTTTATGTTGCCCATTCAGGCTCCTTACATTACCCCTAAAAACTGTTTAACCCCCAAAATGAATTTGGTTAGCCCCAGAATTTCCAAAGTGATGTCTTTCTATCAATAGTATGTTGTTTTTACCACTTTACCCCTAAAACTCACCCTTAGGCCCCTTAAATTACCCCTAAAAATTTTTTTTACACCAAAAATGAATTCAGTTGATCCAAAAATTTCTTAATTGAGGTCACAAGTTTTTTTGTCATTTACGATTCTTTTTGCCCCTAGGAACCTTAAATATATTATTCCCAAAAAATGTTTATTCTAAAAAATGGAATCAGTGTTTCCAAAAACCCTGAGGTTAATGTATTATACGTGTGTACTTGATCTAGTTTCTCATCAAAATTTTGTGCTTTTAAGTCGCCATCTGGAATATTTGGGGTGTCAAAAAAAGTATATATTCTGACAAAAATGGATTTATATATAGTCCATTTTTGATTTTGATGATTTTAAAAAAATGTTTACTGTTAAATGTGTTCTGAGAACCCTTATGGTGCCTATATTATTTTTTATTTTTTGGAGTTCTCCCAAAGGAGCCAGAGTTTCATCACTTGGATTTGTTAGCTTAGCTACCAAAATCCGTCAAAAAACCTTTATTATCAAGCGCTTCCTTCAAACATTGGCATCTTGACTTATTCTTGAAATAATTCAAATTCATGTTCAACGAAAATATAACAGAGGTGTTTTTGAGTATTTGGTGAACACTTGAAAAACATTATACTATTACTTTTTAATATATTTTTTTCCATAAACAGGCTTTTTGGGGGTGACTTGAGGGATATGAGTTTTTCCAGGAGAAATTATATAAAAAAAAGTATCTCGAATGACATCTTATTTAGAAGATCGTTTAAATTGCTTTACAAAACATGCAAGATATTAAGTTTAAATTTGTCAAGGAGCGACAAATAAACAATTTCTTGCACAAAAGTCAGGAAAAAATCGTTCTTTTTAAAGTTACATTTTTTATAATAAAAAAGGGAATAAACATTTCATGATTTTTTTCTGATTGTTTTCTCAAACATACCATCCAAATAACCCTACTTTTATTCTTTAAATTTTGGTGGTCAAACTGATCTGCTGAAAAGGTTTAAACCTTTTCTTCATTCCATACCAAATTTAAAAGCAAATATCTTAAACACCAGTCATCCTAGCTTTTTAAAATTGTGACATAATTAATAGTAAAGACGTTTAAAAGACCTTTCCCTTTTTAAATTCCAGAGATAAAAATTACCCTATGAAATTTCCAACAGAGCCAAAAAGTATCTGTAAGTGTCCCCCTTCAAAATTGTTGTCTGTTTTGTTCTTTGTGTATAGTTTTTCTGTTTTTCCTAATGGAATTGAAATAGATGAGGGGAGGCTCAAAACATGTCCAGAAATAGGTCGAGAAAATTTGCAATAAACAATAAGAGTTAAATTAATTTTTGATATCGGATCTAGACTATAATAAATTTTGTATATTTAAGGAAGTTTTACCAAATATAATTGAAATCAGAAGCAAAAACTTACTTTGAGTTTATAGATTATTATTCTTTGATTGGTGCTGACTCTATAGAACCATCTTGTTTTGCTATACATTTTAGATGGCAAAATATCCACTGCTCTTTATGTTTGGGTACAAATTGTAGACTTTTTAATTTATAGATTATTATTCTTCTCTGGGTGGTGGCACTTTAGAATCTTCTTCTTTTTCATTTTAGGTAGTTGCCTAAATATCCACTGCTCCATATGTTTTGTTATTATATACAGCTCCTAAAAGAATAATAAAAATAACAAGAAATATTCCATCTCTAAATTTTGTTTCTATATTTTGCACTTTAGGCGAGGACAACCAATATTTCTTAAAAATTTTCTTTTGAGTGGCACATGTTTATAAACTGTTTAAAAGATTTTTTGCATAATAATTTTTTAGTTACAGAAGCAGATGTTTGGTTTTGTTATCTAAGTTATAAGTTAGAGACAAAAGTATCAAGCCAAAGTAAATCAAGTTTTGTAATCTGCTGTTTTATTTTCCTGTGTTATATGAGTTTCAAAATCTAAGCAGGTTCACAGTGCATGATTCAACTTTCATAGAAGTGTTCACTAACCACCAGTTATGACATACACACATAGTATTTCATCCTGTGTATTTAATTTATTTGAAAGATGAATGAGCAACTATTTATATTTTAAAGAATTTTTCCTGATTAATGTTCTCCAATTTTCAAGTCACTAACCTATTTTATTCAAAAAACAAGAGAGACTAAGGGCCAGTTTCTCAAAAGCGAGCTTGTGTTAACTCAAACAACATAACCTAGTAAAAATCTTTAAAAATCAGGTTAAAATTAACTCCAGGATAACCAGAGCTTCAAGGTGAGGGTAAGTTACCTTACCTCAGGGTTAACCTAAAAAAAATATTGGCTTAAAAACAGCAAGGAAACTGGGATTTATAGCTCGCGAGTTACTGTTTTTGATAATCCGCTATTGAGAAACTGGCCCTAAGAATAACTTTTTATCAGTAAAATTTTCCACAGTATTATTTCATGCTGCTCACTTATTATATTAAGGCTAAACGGTATTAGTGTAGTAAACAGTTTTCTTTAGATACCTATTTAGCACGTACCTGAGCCCCTAGGAAGTTCAAATTTACCAGTAATGAAACTTTTTTCATTTTTTTTAACTAAAGCGGGAACTAAACCACCCAAATCCTGAACTCAAACCAACCGAGCACTTTTTAGCAATTCCAGCGCTCATAAATTTTAACTCTTTAAGGACCCTAGTCAGTGCCTACATACAAGATTTTTTTCATAAAAAAAACCAAGTAAAATACTAAAATTTAAAAAAAACCATTTACTGCAGTACTTGCTAAAAAAACGCTATCCAACTACATATTAAAGTAACTGGGTGTAGTGTTTAAGGTTGCATTTACAAGTGCATTTATAATTGAATTTGAAACACTCCTGCTAGCTGTTACCACTGATTTAAGGACAACAAGTTAAGTTAAACTTAAACGAAATAATTATATTCTATTTTAAACAGGAGCATCAACGACTAGCAAGAGTCTCTTCAACCTCTAAATGGAGCTTTACTGACCTGTTTTGTTAATACTCAAGTATCCGTGTGTTTTTGAAACTGCTGTTGGGATCTAAAATATATCCTTAGGCCTCTAAGATTTCACTAGTAAACTTGCACATAACTTATGCCGCAATAATTTAAATTAAAAAAAAAAATTGAATCAAAATAAAAACAAAATTATGTGAAGTTATGGGAATGTTTCTAGGCGAATTCCTAGGAATTCCGGCGAGCCAGTAAAGTTCTCTTGGTTCTTTGATAAACTCGGGGTAATGCTCGCGCAGCGCTAGGCCATTTTCGGCGGGCGACCGCACACGCGGAGTGGTTTCATATTCGTTTTTGAAAAAATATTTTTGAAAGATAAACATAACCTCGAATGATTTTCTGTCAGAAAACGTAAAAATACCCTTCTGCCTACTGTGGGCCTTGTTGACAAAACACCTGCAGTTGCCATGGTATCGGGGGCTTTAGGATAGTTGGGGGCTTTAGGTTAGGGGGCGCTTTGCTTATTTTGATTTCCCAATAAACTTAATTTTTAATAAATTACTCTAAAAAAATCTCCTTTGATTTATTTACTATTATGACAAACAAATAATAATAAATGACTAAATTTTCATTAATATAGGTGTTATATTTACCCATATTTCAAGTCCGTGTTCTACTTTTTTTTCACCAGGAGTGTACGTCTTAAAGCGGTATTACTATATAATGGCAATATATTTCGATCAGTTCCAATTGGTTACGTTGCTTATATGAAAGATTAGTATATAGTTTGCAAATTTCTGCAGATTTTATGGTAGTAGCTGTTTTACTTGCGGTATACAAAATACTGATGTTTTTTATACCAATGGGATAGCCGAGCTAAAAAAGAGCACTATGAAAGAAGAAATTGGCCAAAAGGACAATCTTTTGTACCGGGATAGAAAAATATTACGAACAATCCTTTAGTTCCTTCAAGTCCGGCAGTATTCCCAAAACAGATGCCGCGTTGCCTCTCTGAATTGCGAGGCTAATTATTTTCATCAAAAAATAGGTGGATCTAGGTTCAAGGCTAGATAAGCGAATTTTATCACCAAGTTCTTTTACGAAAATTTTAGCTTTTTCGTGTAATGTTTCGACACAAAAAGGATAATTTGAAGATATTTTTTTCAAAAATTGTTGTTAGATGTCATATTTAAATAGAAGGTTGCCATGGTGTTGGAGCATATTGCATCTCACACAAATGGTCTTTCCCTACTCGATGGGATCAATGTTAAACTATTCGAATGTTTTCCATCGGATCTACAGATACCAGAGGGTTCTAGAACAGCAAAAACAAGAGCACGTTTTGGGTTATCGTTTAGACAACTGTGTCGGGACCATCTACCAGCACTTTTTCTGGCAAGAAAGGCCATAAAGACCGTTTGAAAAAATGATTTCGCCGCAAGGGCAAGTATGGGACTCACACACAGATTGTCCAGTGTGAAGAGAATTTGATATTTCTAAACGGAGTATAGTCAAGATGGGTGCCCAGAGAGGAGGGTCAAGTCAAACATTACTCTCTTTTTCTTGCACAGACTAGACTAGTTTTAGGATGCTTTAAAGAAATATACATTTGATGAATTATAAACGTATAAGGCAAGAAGATCTTTTATTATATACGTATTTGAAGTCATAAAAGCAGACAGGTATAAAGAGGAAATGTCACGGACCACAAGACCACCAAATTTTACAGATAGTTTGAAAAACAACCAAGTAGAGGGATTAAATTTGTAATTTGTAATGACTTCACAGGTATTTTTTAAAAGAAGATAAAATTTATTAAATATATCTGATTCTCTTCAGCATCCGAGGTATCGCGAGGAAATTATTAAGTAAATAAAATGCTAAATAAGACGACAGATTTTGTAAATTATTTGCAAATTTTTGAAGACTTGAATTTTTGACAATCAATGGTATCTGGAGCAATAGAAATGAAGTCGTCAAAATATGAAACATTTCAACTACGGGAATTTAATGTGCAAATCAAGGATATTTTACATTTCCTAAAATTTATCTCCATAAGAATTTGAAATCGGTCAATACATTATCAAGATCTCTACAGAGAATATCAGGGTACCATAGATTAATGTCGCACTTTAAAGATGTGAGTATTAGATGTTCAAAAGGTAAAAAACGGCGAGACACGTGAACAGCTGCTTCTATACCGCATTTGGTGCTAAAACCTAGCTGAATTGGTCGTAAAAAGTTACCTAAAGACTTACCTATTCTTGAGCAAACCATCTTGGCAATAGAGGGTTCAACTCACAGAAATAGGACGGAGTCCTTCGTCCTTATTTCTCACTGCACAAAGTGTAACGCCAAAAATCGACCTAATTTCATCAGGTAGATCGATTTCAATGACTTTTTTTGAAAAATTTGGGTGGACGATATATCCCCTAAGACTTCATTTGAAATGTCCTTTAAGTGTTGAGGACTTAGGGAGTCTATCGCTCCAGCCGAATCAGGTTTAAAGGATGAAATTGAAAATTTAATTCCTTTTTTGTTTCCATGTAGGGGACATTATGATGAAATTCTTCTAGGATGCACTCAGTTTTTCTTGAAGTTCCTCAAAAGTAGAATCGTTGTAAACTATCGTCGCTACAAAAGAGGCAAATAGCCCCTTCTCTCCAATAAAACTTTTTGATCAATTTTTTTAATCTAAATTGAATGTTTTTTTGCTGAAAGTTTCTTGATGTACGTATTTTAGGCGTATAAATCTTAATCAAAGAAGTAACCATAAGAATCTTATTATTTTGTCAAATATTTAAATTTTGGTGAGTTAGAGATTAATCGGTTTTTGTTCTCTCTGGTACATGTAGAGCGGCGTAGGGAAAAATTAATAGATTGGTCCAAGTTTACTCTTGGACCGCTCTACGTGTACCAGAAGAAACAAAAACCGATAAATCTCTAAATATTTGGCAAAATAATAAGATTCTTCTGGTTACTTCTTTGATTAAAATTTATACGGCTAAAATACGTACACCAAGGAACTTTCAGCAAAGAAACAAGAAACCATTAAATTTATATAAAAAAAATTGATCAAAACCTTTTTTTTGGAGATGTCCAAGGGGCTATTCGCCTCTTTTGTAGCGACAATAGTTTAGGTACCCCCAACGATTCTACTTTTAAGCAAGTTTAAGATACAGCTTTTATCCTAATGGAAATTTCAGAAAAAATAATTAAATTTGCAATTTCTTCCTTTAAACCTGGTTCAGATGAAGCGATATACTCCATAAGTCCTCAACACATAAAGGATATGTCAAATGATGTCTTAGGAGATATATTGTCCACCCTCCTACAAAATTTATCAAAACTTTCCCAAAAGGTCATTGAAGGCGATCTACCTGATAAAATTAGGCTGACCTTTTTTGGCGTAATATTTTGTGCAGTGAGAAAGAGGACGAAGGACTCCGCCCTATTGCCAAGATTGCTTGCTCAAGAATAGGTCAGTTTTAGGTAACTATTTACGACCAATTCAGCTAGGTTTTAGCACCAAATGTGGTATAGAGGCAGCAACGTTACTTCGACATTTTCTAAGATCAGGTCAGTGACAGAAAACAAAGTATCTCTACTCTTAAAGCCTGATTCTGACGATACAAGTTGTTGCCGCAATTTCCACCAATTGAATAGATTTGTGGAGCATAAATTAAAACATGTTTTATGCTAAGCTGTCAAAAACTATTAAGAGTATTTTTTGTGTCAGTAACCCTAATTTAGGAAATTTCGAAGTTACGTTTAAAACTGGTCATGTGATATCAATAATTTTTGGAGTCAAATATACAGAGCGCTTCAGGCTACTGCGAACATAGGCCGAAAGAAGTACAATTTGCCATGCTAATCATGTTAGGGGGGATAGTTTGAAAAGATTCTTTAATTTTAATCCGAAGTTCTTAGAAATTATTAGCCCTTTCATACCCGTAAACTTTATTTTTGATATAACTCCAGAGATAGAAGTCATTAGGAGTAAGATCGGGTGACCGATCTGGCCGTAAAATAGTTCCCCGTGTACTTATAACCCGATTAGAAAATACATTATCAAGATATTGTGTGTTGGGTTATGATGATTCAATAATGGAAAATTGCTTTCATCTGTGAAAAGAATAGACCTCAGAAAGTTTTCATCACGATTAGCCCTTTCCATAATTGTTTCGCAAAATTCCATACAACGATTGTTGTCCTCCGGAAAAATTTGATGCGTTTTTGACGCTTTGTAAGAATGATAACCATTTTTTTTGAGAACACTTAAGACAGTGACTGAAGACGTATCAACTGCTTCAGCAATTTGGTGGCTAGTTAACTTTTGATTTTCCTCCACTGCAGCGCAAATCATCACATCTCGTACTTCCTGCTCGTCATTCAAAACAGTGGGTTTTTTATGGTTTCTTGGCGCTACACAACCAAACTTTTTAAAATTCTGCACAAACCTATGAATCGTTGATAAATTAGGTTCTGGGCGATTTACAAAATTCTCCAAAAAAAGTTCTTGAATAAGTCTCGATGGTCTGCCTTGATAGTACCATTTGACCATCTGCACTTTTTCGGCAACTTCGTAGACATCCATTTTTAGTTTTAAGAATGTATTATTTCACTTAAGAACTTACTAATCTGTTTCTCGAGCAAGACAGAAATAAAACAAAATAATAAAAACAAAATAAATTTCAAAAAGATAACACTGCAGCGTGCTTCGACCTCACCTCGGTCGTACGGCACGGAGAGTAAATTGGACTTGATTCCCCCTATGTTCGCAGTAGCCTGAAGCTCATTGTATATCAGAATTGGCTGAACTTTAAATAAAATTTGTAAAAAGTAAGACACAGGGCACTTTTTTGATGTTTTGCGAAATAAGCTCAAATTTATTTCTAAGGCCTCCAATTCGAAATATTCTAACTAATCAAAGGCCTTATAAAGAAATTTTAGTTTATTCGGCAAAAAATCAAAAAAGTGCTCGTGTCTTAGTTTTTACAAAATGTGCCTTCCATTCAAACTTCAGCCGATTCTGATGTTTATTTAACTCCAAAAAGTATTTCGAAATTTCCTAAGGTAAGGTCATCACCGACAGAAAAAAAAATCTGTTCTTTGAAAACTTTCTACAGGGAATTTAGTTGCGTTTTTTCCTGCAACGTTGTGTTGGAAATTTTGACTTCATTCCATCAGATCAGCACCAAATGTTGCAAATATGGTGAAAACGTTGAAAAATACGTTTACATATGCTGGAATTGGAATTTTTATCTAAAAACACAATGATCGATGTACAAAGATGTGCGAAACTGCAAAAGGCGGTCAGGTCGTGACAGTACTCACGCGATTGAACTTTTTACTCAAATGGGACCAAAAGGTTTATACGTTCAAATGTAAACGTAGCTATAATCTCAGAAATAAAGATATGGCTTTGGCTTCTTTAATAAAAATTTAATGTCCGTCAGAATAAAAATCTTGTAAAGAGGAAGACGAGTCCTGAACCCTTTGCGCCTCATATAGGTGCAGTTAGACTGTGGTAGTGTCGTCGTCGTTGCATTGTAGCTGTAGTGAATTATTTTCCATAGATAACGCAGAACAGGATATTTTACAGATAAATAGTTAACAATATTTTTTGGTACACACTTTTTAATATAAGTTAACTTGTTGAAAAGCTCCACCTTACATATTTCTTTTGTATTAACCGAGTAAGTTCCATTTTTTCTTAATATAAGTTCAAAAATGCTTTAGTGTTAAAATTATGGTTGATTGAGTACCAAAGATGGAATAAATAACAAGAAAAAATGTGGCAATTTCTATACAGTCAACAGTGTGTTCAGTGATATTAGCGATAAATTAACAAAGTACTATAGTAGTATTTATATCTGATCCGCTGATCAATCGTTCTGGTTTATTATAATTGTGAGGAAATTAGGGCCTTTTTTCTAAGTGACGAAAAGCTCTCATTTTTAGAATTTACATTTTTAATCCCATATTTGGCTAATAATAACATTTAGAAAAGTTATAGTACCGTATCAGCCGTAGTTGTGGTCAAAAAGACTCACACAGAGATTATTAGATATTTTCGGGCGCGCATGAAAGCGATGGCATGTACACACCAACGTTAAGCATGGGAGTTATTTCTTGAAAAAGCATACATTCGATTTATGCAATAAAATAAAATGAACAAGATATTATATTTACGTATGTGCCCATCCCCTAACCAACCGATGTTAATGATATTAATGATACCTACACTTCTCTCCACATAAAACAGCAGAAGTTAGCAGCCTATTTAATTTTTAAAATTTTTATAGTACGGCATTGTCTTCCTATAAGTGTCAATGTCACACACAGACTTCTAACAAAATCATGTTTTGCATGTCAGTGTCATCCAAATTTTAAAAAATGCCGCCGCATCTTTCTGAATTTGATAAAGCTCAAATCTTAGTCTGCGATAGTAAACATTAAAAAAAAACGATTTCAAGAGGAGGGAACTATCCACCGAAAGGAAGGCATAGGTTTGACGAAAGTTACTAGCCGAGAGGAAGACTAACAAGCAATCAATTTTATGCAAAATCATCCGTTTGCCAAAGCGAAAGACCTAAAAATTGAATCTAATTTTTCTGGATCCATAACAACATTAGGCAGGAGGAGTAAACGTTCGAGGCTAAGATGACGCATTGCGCTATTAAAAATAGGTATTTTTATATGTTTTTAATTTTGTTATTTTTTCTTAATTTTATTGATTTCATTAACTTGATCTGGCCTATTAATGGTTTTGGACTAGCAACTTTCGTCAAACCGGTGCCTTCCTTTCGAGGAACAGTTCCTTCTTCTTGAAATCGATTTATTATTGTTACTATCGTAGACTTGCTTCTTTCATAATCAGCTAGTCAAATAGACCAATTACTGTGTAGCTTTTGTTTAGTTAATAACACATTTTTGCTTTTTGGAAATGTGGTTTTTATTTTTTGTGACCTTAAATTTTGAATTAGTAAAAAATAAACAAGCCGTCTCCTTATAAAAAGTTTATATATGCCAAAAATATAACCTAAAATGACAAAGTCAAAAAGTCAGTGTTGCACAAAGGAAAATATAAAAAATCGTATTTGCAGCTACCTTCTGCTGTACCAGTTTTATGTGGAGAGAAGTGTATCTATATACAATAGACAGTGGCGATACAGTAACTCCCTAGTAAACTAGTAATTTTCTAAAATCTATTGTTACATATAATAAATCTCTAAGATTACCATCTCTGTACATTGAATATTTTTTAAACCAAACAATATAGATTAGTAGATATAATCAATATACATACTGCAATACATACAGCTATCAAATAGAGGTGACGAAACTTTTTATCTCTAAATTTGTCTCTTTCACTCTATCAAAATAGCAATAGCAATATTATAAGGCGGTACTATTATTATTATTACCTATAAACAAAAACTTTGTATGTACCGGCTTTGTAGTAATCTAGAACTCTATTTTTAGCCATCCATACTATAGTATAGGCTAATGGGATTGGCAAAAAGAAAGATTTTTATTTTTACTAAAAATGGGTTATTTGGATCAAAAAAGACCTAAATACAAAACTTTTTGATGGTGTCTATCTGTCTGTTTGGTAAACAATTAGGTAAAAACCATTGAACCGAAATTTTATGAAATTTGGCACAGCATTATTTGGCATCAGGCAATGAGCTGATTAGTTTTTCGTGACGGTCGAGTGTCGTTAAGGGAATGGGAAAGTTTATCTCTTTCATACGCACCCCAAAATATCATATTAGTTGCAAATACCTTTTGCTAGTGTTAGTAAAAAAATAAAGTTCCAGATTATTACATACTTACTAAGTAGTTGTTTATAAGTGAAATGTCGAGTAATTAAGGCAATATTACTTACAGTTGTAGCGGAATATCCACGAAATGGAGGAGCTCCAACCATTTAGAAATGTGCCAATCGCTAAACTAGGACCTTGACATCTTTCGGGCGGACTTCCGCGCAACTGCGCGGGAAATTCAAATATATTACATCCCTCCACACTTAAGATGATTTTTTCACTTGAACTTCTCTGTAGCTCCTTTTGCATTACATGTACATCACTTATTTATGTTTTTCTCACTTTACATAACATATTATACACATATTTGTATATGACAAACAATTACAATTTACACTAACATTAAATGTGACAAAACTATAACTGTATATTTATTTTATTAGTCAAATTCTATTCTATATTTTGGATTTTGATTCCTTGATATTCTCTTGGGGAAACGGGTAGAAGTCTCTTTACTTGAGTTACCCTTGTGAGTTTTAGTCCTGTCACTAGCCACACCTGAACCTGAGCTTGACATGATCGCAGCAACGTATTTTTTTGCCTTCAAATCTATGCTTGGTGGAGTTGTTTGTTTTGTGATATTTTTATTGGTCTGTTGTCTGTTGACTTTGGCTAGAACTTGGATTCTCATCAACTGGTGGGGTGTGGATTTCCACCCCCTTGTTCTGACGGTTCTGAGGCGAGTTTCCACTGTTTTGTGAAACATCAATATTTCGCTCCTGTATGTCATCTTTTTCTTGTGCTGTTGCTTCAGCAGTTGTCCTTTCTTTTTCTTCAATGAAACATCCAATTCTTTGAACTTTCCTTTCAGAGATTTTGTATTCTGTGGTATCTTGTTTCTGCACAGGGATTTCTGTAAATCTCCTGTTAATCTGATTCAAATGTCTTTTCGACATCCTCCTTAAAAATCTCACTCCTTTTTGTATTTGTTTGCTTTCGTTGGTTTTGTTGTAATTTCTCCATTGCATTTTTTTGTGTTTTATTTGGCTCTTGGCATTCTTGTGCGGCTTGACGTTCTTGGGAGGCTTGACGTTCTTGAGAGGCTTGGCATTCTTGGGAGGCACGAATAAGGTCTAACCTAGGTTTTAGTCTTCTGCCAAACATTACTTGTGCTGGCATTGCTTTGGTTGTACAATGCTCTGTATTTCTACAATTGAGTAAAAATCTATACATTAGTGTCTCCACCCTTATTTAAACCATCTTCCATAGCACATTTTATCTTTTGTTTAAATGTACGCACTGAATTTTCAACTTGAACCATTATCTGAGCATAAAACATCAGGTAAACCAAAAGTAGAAAATGTCTCACGAAGTTTTCTCTCTGTTTCTTTGCTTGTTAATGTTTTTACCATGTGAACTTCTGGCCATTTGCTATAAGCATCCGTAACAATGAAGAAATTTTGCCCTCTGGACAGCTCCAGAAAATCTACGTGTATATGTTCATATGGCCTGCTTGCTGGCATCTAGGAAAAACGTATCTTTGGATTGTCTTTGTTTTTTAGACATGCCAAACATCCTTTTATCTTAAACTCAATATCCTGATCTATGTTTGGCCACCAGAAGTACGATCTTGCTAATGATTTGGTCTTCACTATACCCAGATGACTAGGTTTATGCAATTCTCTTGACATTTATTCTCTTAATACTTCTGGGATTGTTACTCTATATCCATACATCTTCCTTTTCTTCAAAAATGTCTTCTCTTTTATTGAAATAACTACGTTCTTCATCTTCTTTATTTTTGTTTTGCCATCCAGTTCTAACATAGTCCATTATTTTGGTCAAAACTCTATCTTTTTTCGTTTCTTCAGCAATTTTTTTGCTGTCAATAGGTCATTGCCTTGTTGTTGTAGCAAATTTGAGATAGTTTTCTTCTATTATGCCTATATTTTTGCCCGTACTGTCATCTGGTAGTTTTGATAAGCAGTCAACAAAATGGTTATCTGTTCCTTTTATATACTCCATTTGATACTCAAACCCACTCATATATAATGCCCATTTCTGCAAACTGTCGCGCCTTCTTTGGGGAATTGCTTTATTTTCACACAATAAACCTATCAAGGGTCGATGATCACTTCTGAATATAAAACATCTTCCTAGTAAATACTGCTCAAAGTAACGGAATCCAAAAATTATTCCAGCTCCTTCTTTATCCAAAGTTGCCATATTTTTTTCTGATGGAGAGTATGTCTTAGATGCACATGCTATGGGTCTCTCACTCTCACTTTTGTCTGTAGCATATAATACTGCTGAAATTCCATCTTGGCTTGCATCCGTGACTAGCACTAACTGTTTTTTTCGATCATAGTGTGCCAGTGTTATATCTTCTACTATTAACTTCTTTATAGTCTCAAATGCGTCTTGACACTCCGGACTCCATTCTACTTGAGTATTTTTAGACACACTTTGGTTTTTCGTTAGTAATTTATATATTGGCCTTAATATATTTGCAAGGTTTGTTATAAATTTGGCGTAATATTGTACAAGACCACAGAATGATGTAACCTGGGTCTGGGTGGTGCATTCATAATTGAGTTATTCTTTTTTTCACTCTTTTTTAAACCATCTTTACATATTCACACTTCTCAGGTCTCACTGTCAATCCAGCCTATTTCAACTTTTCTAGCACTGCCTCCAAATTTTTTATGTTATCTGCCAAATTTACCCCAGTGATACATATGTCGTCACTGTATGATGCCACACCTTTCATTCTCTTAAATAATTGTTCTATTTTTTGTAGAAAAATAGAACTGGCGGGGGCTATACCAAATGGTAATCGCAAGTTTTTGAACAAACCTACATGAGTTGTTATGGTAGTCATTTCTTGCGACTTTTCATCAAGCTCAAATTGGGTATATGCACGTGATAAGTCCAATTTTGTGTACAGCTCACCTCGGTTCAATAGAGCAAAAATTTCTGTGACTCTTGGAGTTGGGTAATAGTGATATTTTTCAATTTGTTTATTTAACATTGACTTAAAATCACAGCAAATACGTAATGTACCATCTACCTTTATGATGGGTACAATTGGAGTCGCATATTTTGAAAAATTGACTGGATCTAAAACACCTTCTTGCACCATAGCTTCCAACTGCTGTTCGACTTTCTCTTTATACGCTAGTGGAACTGGTCTATGTTTTAAAAAAATATATTTTGTTTAATTTTTTAAGACTAAAGAGAACTTCTCGAACTTAAATTTCCCTAACTTATGGGTAAATACCTCTGGAATTTTTTTTAAAATATGATTTTTAATATTTTAAATGCTACTTATGTTGGCTAAATTTAACGTGATATTAAATAAAGAGAGAAAATCCCGACCTAATAAGCTTAATCCACCGTTATTTACTACATACAATTTTGCAAGTTTTGTCACATTTCCTATCTTACAATCTACTTTAAAATACCCTATAGGTTTCTTGATTGTAAAAATCCAAATTTATTGCAGTTATGCTCGCACCTGTGTCTACACACATGTCATAATTTATACCGTCAATTTTAATATTCAATTAAAAAAAAAATCGTTTTTATTGCTACTGCCTAAACTATACATATCACAAATATCGTTATAATTACTGATCACAGCCATATCCTCTACTGTCTCAATCGTGTTTCAATCGCATTATGTCCCCTAACTTTTTTTTTCGGACACATGATTTCAAGATGTCCCTGGACAGAACAGCGTCTGCATATTGCATTCTCAAACCTACATTTTAACTTGTCATGGTTACGGTCACAAATCTGACATTTGATATTAACAGATTTACTACTATTGTCATTATTTGAAGGTTTTTGTCCATTATTATAAATTTTTTTAGGGGCTACATACTTTTTTTATGCGACGAGTTTCTCAGGCAGTTCACATTACAAGTGCTAGTGGTTTCCTTGTTATAAGATTTCTTCTGCATTGCTTTTTGAACCACTGAGTGAAGCGTAGATGACAATTCTGCTTCACACATTTTATCTTTAATTGGGCCGCTTTTTAAACCAGTAATAAACTTATCTTTAAGGCAGTTAAGCAATGTATCCGCAAATTTGCAATTTACTGCTAAGCTTTTCAAAAGAGCATACCATTCAGCAATGCCCTCAGTATCTGTCTGATTGGCCACATAAAATTTATTTCTTTCCCGCCATACATTTACGATCGGACTAAACTAATTTCTAAGTACGTTATTTAGTTTCCAAACGACTTATCTTTGGGTAATTTTGGGAAACATAGGTCTCGTACAAGTTTATATGTGTTTGTCCCTATCAAACTTAAAAATTTTTCAACTTGTTTTTTTTTGTCTGTGATCGAATTAGCAGCTAAATAGTGCTCTAATTTTTCCAAATACAACTCCCAGTCCTCATTTTTGGGGTCAAATGGGGGAATACTACCTATCATTCCACTCATTTTTGTTGTATTTTTACAAAGTCTACAAATCGAAATCCACGTCACTTTCGCGTAGATCACACAGAGACAAGCTTTAACTGTATTTTGTGCCTATTTAAACTGCCCGATCGGCTCTTGTTCTCGAAATTTGTCTATTTTAGGGCCCCCTGAATCTCGTTTTTTAATTTACGCGGCGGCGAACTTAACCTCACTTTTCAAAAAATTGGCCTTTTTTTGAGGTTATCTTTGAAGTTCTGGCAACGGCTTGTTGATCTTCGTCGCCAATGAAATGTCGAGTAATTAAGGCAATATTACTTACAGTTTTAGCGGGATATCCACAAAATGGAGGAGCTCCAACCATTTAGAAATGTGCCAATCGGTAAACCAGGAACAAAGAGGTCGTCCTTGACCTTGACATCTTTCGGGCGCACTTCCGCGCGACTGCGCGGAAAATTCAAATATATTACATCAAGGGGTGATAAAAGTAATGCGACCGCCCTATTTATATACCTACAAATTTAAAGATTTAGTAAACTGTACTTTATTATAGCTGTTTGTATTACATTTGGGAGAGAAAATTACTAGTTTGACGTAAAAGAAGGGGGGAGTACTATAGCGCCACTGTGTATTGTAGGTAGGTACCATTATTAATTATTAACTTAGGTTGGTCAGGGGATGGGGACATAAGTAAATATAATACTTTGTTCATTTATTGAAAATATCGAATGTCTGCATTTCCAGGAAATAACTACCATGCTTAAAGTTGGTGTGTTCTTGCTATCTCTTTCATGCCTGCCCGAAAATATCTACCTATCTCTGTGTGAGGCTTTTTGACTAGAACAACGGCTGATACGATACTATAACTTTTCTAAAGGTTATTACCAGCAAAATATGAGATTAAAAATGTAAATTATTTGATATAATTTTTCCATGCAAGTGACGAAATAATACTAAAAGTAAGCGCTTTTCGCCACTTAGAAAAAGGGCCCTAATTTCTTTGCAATAATTATAATAAACAGTATGATTCATTAGCGATTGTTAATTTATTGCTTATGTCACTGAACACACTATCACAGTGTCTATATGTGTGCAGACACAATTTTCTCCTTTTTTTTTTCTTTTTTAATTTAATTTTATATTTCTTTGCTACCCTATCAATATCAATTTTAAAATTAAAGCATTTTTGAACTTGGATTATTTAAATATTAACAAAAAACGGAGCTTGAACTATGTAACGTGAAACTTTTAACATATTCCAAAATTTAGCAGGAGGGTTTATTACCACCAATATTTGTTTAAAGCATCTAGAAAGTAAATTAAATTAAAGAATGTGTAAAAAATATTATTAAGTTTTTATCTATTAAAATAATCCGTTCTGCATTATCTATGGAAAACAATTAACTACAGCTACAACGCAACTACGACGACACTACCACAGTCTAAATACACCTTAAGGCACTGCTCTTGTAAAATTAAAAACAAAAAAGTCTAATCAAAAGCTGATAGAAATAATCAACGCTAGAATATGTCCGCAAATTTAATGTTTTGGTCGAGAAATGCTTCTTTCCTTTACCAATGGCACGACAAAAAAAGAACAGAATGAAAACAACGACTATTTTCCGTAATTCTCGGACATATCTAATTTTGACATCGGCACACATAATAATAAAGGCTGATGTAATAAAATTTAAGGAATTCTAATAAATTTGACTATATTTGCCCTATTTAACACACGACAACGATTAAAATACATAAAAGTAATAGTTATCTCACAGTCTCAAAAATGATTTTAAGAATAAACTTGAAAACTGTATAAAAATACATTTTTCCGTCGCGTGTAAACATATACTAATTCCACCAAACAAAAAAAACATTTCTGTTGTTTAACGCCAATGCACCGTTGCGAAAAAAATCGCAACTTATTTTTAAGATCTACCTAATAATAGGTTTGAGATTTGAAGTTTTAGTGTGACAAGAGCACATTCAAGTTCAGGACACGTGCCTTTTGTTCTCCTGCCATTTGTTTCATGAAGGATGACAGAATATTTTGAAACCTGATTTTGACAAGTCACCTGACGTTTCAGTTTAATTGAACATCATCAGCTCAAATTTTATTTTTGCTGTTAACTTACCCAAGATAATTTGGGAGCCCTATAAAATAATTTTGCCTAATATTTTTTAAATTTTAAAATTTTTGTTTATAAACACTTACTTACTGACACAAGACAGTTGAAATCGGAAAATGTTCAAAATATTAAAATTTTAATAAGATAAGATATAAAATTTAAGAATTATAAACAAAACCAAACGTCAGGTGACCTGTCCAAATAACCAAACGGCGGCGGCAGAAATCCATAAGAAAAAATGAACTTGACAGCGCTCCTGTCACACTGAAATATCAAATCTCAAAAACAGACCTGCCATCCGGTAGATCTTAAAAAATTGCCTGTGGAAAGTTTTAAGCATTGAATAAATCTTCCGGAAATACACTGAGAGAAAGTATATAAGCCTTGATACATCAGCTGTATACTATTTGGGACAATTCAACTTAAAAACAAAAGATCAAAAGATCTTGGGTGGAAAAAAATGAAAATTCAAACTTGGACAAGGAACACACAAAGGAACAAAGCGAAAAGGGGAATGATCAAATGATGTTTCGCCCTGGGCAACCAGCATGGGCTTATCATACACTTTGATTTCCAACTTTGAATTACTCACAAATAGGCATCGTTCCGCACTGGAACTTATCTAAGTCACCTGATACGGGTTCGTCCTGGCGTGTTAATCTTTCCAATAGGGTTACGCTCCTAAGGCGATAAAAACAAAAAGAAGTTAAAAAACCTCCAAATCAGTTACTTCAACCGAAAAGAACCTAAAAACAAAAGATCAAAAGATCTTGGGTGGAAAAAAACGAAAATTCAAACTTGGATGAGTATCCCATACACAAAGGAATAAAGCGAAAAGGGGAATCATTCCTCTTTTCGCTTTTTAGATTCTTTTCGATTAAAGTAACTAATTCGGAGGTTTTTAACTTCTTTTTGTACAATTCAACTTGTTTAATAGTGGATATAAAAAAATTGTATAGCCATTATATATAAAAAATTACATACTAATGCGGAAAGATGTTGGTAGACGGTGTTCAGGGACAGAAAAAGAATATCATAATTGCAGGAGTTCCAACACAGGAGAATACAAGCACTGGAGAAATAGTTGGGAAGATAGTGAAGGCGCTGAACATAGAAATGCAGCAGGACGATATTAAAGAGTTTAGGCTAAAAACTTGATGCTAGAAAGCACGGGTAGTTCACCATACAATCAATTATTTCATGTTGGAAATGAAAATATCTCGAAAACTGTAGATTTTAAACTTAAAACCAAATTTTTGGGTAGTATTTACGAAAAGCAAAATCTGAAAGCCGCTTTTCGTCTAAAGTTATGATTTTTTTATATATTTATTAACTCGGAAACTAAAGCTCCCACGAATTTGGACTTAACAAAATTTGTAGTCCATAATCATGGAACCTTAAATCTGAAAACCGTATATCGCTACTTGCTTTTGTTCCAAAGTTAAAAATTTTCAAAATATTTTATCCTGCTTTTCCCCCTTCAACCCCCTACCCCCTATAAAACCACCCTACCCAAAAGTTAATTAGTTCATGGTCAGCCGATTTTGTTAACATCGATTGGTATGGTGGACTAAAAATGATGATGGGCCACTTTTGTTTAAATTTGGTCATGAACAGCTAAGGAAGGATGTTCTTAAAACAGTGAAGTGATTAAAAGGGATTACTTTTGGTAAATGTGTATTGGAGGGCTTAAACGATGGCAAAATTTACTTAAATGAAGGAACGATGGATACAAAGCTGCCTTTAGTGTGAATCAGTACAGAAATGTAAATCTGTACCATTTTCAAGATAATTTCAGAAAATATCAAGTTAAATTCAAAAATAGTAATTTGTATTTACATAAGTAGATAATTTCGGATATACAAAGGATCCTCCAAAAAGTTTTTACATCTAATTTTTTCAAAAGATGACCTAAAAATATAATTTTTTACAATAGATAACTTCAAAAATGTTTAAACTAAACTTTAAATAATAAAAACACCTTAACAAACTATGTAATCTAACTAAAGAATTTTACTGTGAGTGTTTAAAAACTTTAATTAATACATCTTAAAAGTATTTTTCATATATAGTAGACATGTAAATTTTTTCATGATTTCCACAGATGTTATGCCTAACTTAAACTAAGCGACGGATTACCTAGAGGATAAGCGCTCTATCTTAACTCATACAGTTGCGGACAGGTTAAACCACTGCCGGATTAAATAGATTTGAATCTTTTTAGAGGGTTTTGCCCGTTTCAACAATCTCAAAAAGTCGAACGCTAAACTGAAAACGTTCGCTGGCTTGGGAGGATGGAACGAAGGATCTCTAAAGTACTCCCAAGTGGTTGCTGATCCGGTGAAACGAAGGACGTTAGCCAACGCAGTTTTAGCCTTTTTGGAGGAGTATCATTTCGACGGGTTGGATTTTGACTGGGAGTATCCTTCTAGAAGGGATAGTACTAATCCTGCAGATAAGGTCAGTGCTTTATATCTTATGGGTTTGTTTGTTAATGTTACGTTTAATTGTGTAAGTTTTTTAAATTTTTAGTTATATTAGGAACAAGATACCCGCGACTTCGTTATTCTTTATCTTTCTGCCCCTCAAACTCTTTCGTCCAGTTCAGTACCTGTTTTTTCCGCTGTTTTTTCCGGTTTTTTACTTTAAATGGTCATAACTTTGATTTTCGTAAACCGATTTTAATGAAATGGTGAAACTCCCATTAAAATATAATAAAATTTAGTAGTGTTTGCGTGATGGTGGAACAAACAAGCAGACAAACAAACAGAGATAGACAGAATTTAAAGATTAATTTAATCTCAAACCTTTAGCCCCTTAAACCCTCCCAACCCGCTTACGATTTTTTCTCGTTTTTTGCTTTAAATGCTCATAACTTTTTTTCCGTGAACCGAATCCACAGAATACAGCAATAAACTCAAAATCAGTGTAGTAGTTTTTGCGTGATGCGAGAACAAACAGACAAACAAAAAGGCAGGGAGACAACAAAATTCTAAAAACCGGATTTTTGTAATCTATATCGTTTGGTTAGAAGCAACCACCAAGAATTTTAGAAAAGGCCTTGCTAAAAATTTGCTATCCATAGATTAGGGCTTTGATGTAAAATGCTTTTTATTTCTAAATTATTGATTGTAAAACATTGTAAATTTGTTATGAAATTATAAAAAAATCGGTCAAAATCCTGTCATCCCCCATCATTTATATCTATACATATAATAAATCTCTACATAGATCAACCCTGTATATTAAATATTGTTTTTTAATTTTTGCTCTGAGTCTTCGACCAAACTCTTCTTAGATAACAAAAATCTCATTTTTAGAATTTTTGTCTGTTTGTCTTATGTCTGTCTAAGTATCTATTTGTGTGTCTGTCTGTTGAGGAGGAGAAAGCTGTAATCTTAAACACGCGAACAAAGTCGCGGACTACAGCTGGTAGTAAATAAAACAGCAGTGTACGCAGAAATCCTTCCTGGGGGGAGCTTGAAGTTCCGGGGGGGGGGAGGCTTGAATAACAAAATAGTTCCAGATTACAATCTTACTGGTGATTTTTGAGAAAAATTTAACCTTTAGGAGTCAATTTTTAGTGGCTCTGGCGGGGGTCTGATTCTGATATGTATTCTGTTTCTTTTTAAATAATAAAATTATGCATAATCATTATTAAATTTATCAAAAACGCATTTTCTATATTATACAGGGTGATAAAAAATACTACTATAATACTTGAATGCTTACGCTGTCACTTTTAGTATTACAAAATAATAAATATCTTTAATTTATTATTTTTTAAGCGTTATAAATATAGAAAACAATGGTACAAACACAAAAAATTATTCAATAATAGTTGAATATCGCAATAATAATAATATAAGGTGATTATTATTTATGAAAGAACTTAAACGAAAATATTTTTATACAATTATAAAGTCTAATTCCATTGTCTATATTTTATTTATACACGACGTTTCCATCAGTGCAATCTCTGATCGTCGTCAGGTGCAAACTACGGTCTTCTCTGGTATGCTTAATTAAAGTTTTCTCGTAGCCTAATTAAGCATACCAGAGAAGAACGTAGTTTGCACCTGAAGGCGTTCAGAGATTGTACTTATCGAAACGTCGTGTATAAATAAAATATAGACAATGGAAGTCCGAAACACAGAGTTAATTTCAAACACATCATTGTCTCAAACTTTCAAACAAAATAACATATTTTATAAATTAATTACACATTTTTGGATATAGACCTATACTTAGTTTTAGTTTTAAAAATTCAATGTAAATTTTGTTAATCTTCATCAGAGGTGTCATTATTTAGTACATCAACTGATTTTAACAAATTTATTGTTTCTCTAGGAAGACAGTGTCGCAAAATCAATATTGAAACTTTCCGCCATCTTGAAATTCAATTTGCCGAACTAAATCAAAAGTGTCTCTCCATAAAGGATCGCGTTTCCTTGTTGCGAAAAATTTGTCGATCCTTTTCTGATTTTCTATGAATAATCTAGGTCCAACAAACAGAGAGACAGATAGACACACAGAGGGGTCAAACTTACCCCCTTCCCCCCTTTTTTTCATTCTCGTCGGGGGTTAATAACTGCTCGCAACATAAGAAAAAGCGATACTTCATGAAGGGACAAATTTGATTTAGTCCGCCATCTTGGATTTCAAAATGACGCAAATTTCAACAGTAATCCTCAAACGGCAATCGATTCTCACCATGATGCCTTTTATTTCATTCAAATCGGTTGAGTAATAATAAATTTATGACCAAATGGACGCAGAATTAGCAAAGCAATCGTATAGTATGTAAAATAATGGTTGAAGCAAAAACTATTTTTTCGGGAACCACTGAACCGATTTCAATGATTTGTACATTGCTATGCGTGGTGAAAATAGAGCTTTGCTACGAATTCAAAAAATTCAAAATTTCCGGAATATAAGAATAAACGGGCCTCTTTGAAAGGTCAAGTTAGATTCTGTCCGCCATTTTGGATTTTACGGTGAAGAACAAAAAAATATGTATCTTCACAAGCCTGATCAACTCCCTGCAAAGTGCAGTTTGTTACATAAAAATCGGTGGTACAGTTCGAAAGTTATAACAAAAACCATTTTGCATGATTTTTTTTTGGCTCGCCCGGTATAGTACTCATGTGAAAGTTAAAATCAAAATCTCTAACATGCGTACTGTTGAGCAAATTATTTATATTTGGCAAATATTTTAAAGTGGATACATGCGGATACATTTTTAAAACTCAAGGTAAAGAAACAAGTCATAATAAAAATGTAATATAGAACACTCTTAAATTAAGTCCCAATCTATCAAAACTTCCAAAGGATTATTTGGTTGCCCAGAAGATGACAATAATAATAGTTTGGTTCTTTTGTTCAATTTTAACATGCTCAAAGCAACCCCGCCAATACTAAACCCTACAATTATGAAACTGAAGCAGCAGCAATTTTTATCACTCAGTTTTCCGACGATTTTTACCCGTTTTTTGTCGCGGAAGTCAAAGTCAACTATTTGATTTTTAAGAATTTAGATTCTATGCCTATTAACCTACCGTAAATCGCCAGTGTTTATATTTTTGCTTATAATATTAATTTCGGATAAAGTTTCGCTAGATTTGGAAACTGCCACAGTGTGCGCCGGTGAATAAAATAACAAATAATAAAATAAGAAATTACCCGTAAAAGTTAATCTTACCCTTTCTAAAGAAGCATGGATTGGATGAGTTTGATTTTGGCTGATTGGAGTATCCTTTTGATTGGGACAGTACTAATTCTGCAGATAGGGTCACTACATTACACCTGATTGCTTTGTTTTTTTTTTTGCATATATTTTTATGAAGTTATGTTTATTTGCACAAGTTTTTTTACTTCCCTCGCTAAGGGAAGTAATGTAATCATCTAAAAATCTCACTTCGAGATTTTCATGATTCTCCACGAATTTTGATGTTCCGAATAGTGATAAGCACGAATCCAGACGCAGTCGCTCTGTCTGTCGGTCTGTCGGTCGGTCTGTCTGTCGCCTAGTTTGTAGCCACTCTAACTCAAAAACCCCTACACCAATCACAACAAAATTTTACATAGGTATTACTTGTATTGACGCGAAGACCCCTATTGTTTTTGAGCTTTCCGCTATTACACCCTTCGGAACTACCACCAAAAAACTTCATCCCTAAAAGAAAATATTTTTTTTTACCGTGTGATACCTATTTGGAAAGCTTATAAAAATCGTATTTGAATGGCGCCAATATTTTTGACTACATATATATATCACATAAAAATGCATAAAACTCTTAAAAAACTCAATTTTCTGTGCCATATATCTCGAGTTATGGGACAAAATGTTAAATAAAAAGTAGCTTAAGTTAAGATCCAGGTCACACCCTATTGTCCTATAAAATTTCATACAAATCAGTGTAGCTGATTTTGCGTGATTAATATACAAAAATCTAAAATTTTTTACAGCATATATAATAGTGCTTCTAGCGGATTAGAATTTGGTGTTATAAAAAAATCCAAATTATTAACCTGGAAAAATCTGAATACACCCAGGAAAAGTCAAGATACACTCTGAAAAAGTTCTAAAAGACCCTGGAAAAGTCTGGATACACCCTATAAAAGTCTGAATACTCCCTGGAAAACTGTGGAAAGATTCTAGAAAAGTCTGGAAAGACCCTGAAAAGTTTGGATACACTCTGGAAAAGTCTGGAAAGACCCGGAAAAGTCCAGAAACACGCTGGAAAAGTCTGGAAAGGCCCTGGAAAAGTCTGGAAAAACCCTGGAAAAGGCTGGATACACTCTGGAAAAGTATGGAAAGACCCTGGAAAAGATTGGATACACTCTGGAAAAGTCAGGAAGGACCCTGCTAAAGTCTGAAAAGACCCTGGAAAAGTCTGGAAAGACCCTGGAAAAGGCTGGATACACTCTGGAAAAGTCTGGAAAGACCCTGGAAAAGTAAGGAGAGACCCTGGAAAAGTCTGGATACACTCTGGAAAAGTCTGGAAATACCCTGAAAAAGTCTGGATATACTCTGAAAAAGTCTGGACAAAAATCTGGAAAAGTTTGGATACACTCTGGAAGAGACTGGGAAGACCCTGGAAGTCTGGATGCTCACTGGAAAAGTCCAGAAAGACCTTGGAAAAGTCTTGATACACTCTGCAAAAATTAAGGAAGGACCCTGCTAAAGTCTAAAAAGACCCTGGAAAAGTCTGGAAATACCCTGGAAAAGGCTGGATACACTCTGGAAAAGTCTTGAAAGAGCCTGGAAAAGTCTGTATGCACTCTGGAAAAGTCTGAAAAGACCCTGGAAAAGTAAGGCAAGACCCTGGAAAAGTCTGGATATACTCTAAAAAAGTCTGGAAAAAATCTGGAAAAGTCTGGATACACTCTGTAAAAGACTGGAAAAACCCTGGAAAAGTCTGGAAAGACCCTGGAAGTCTAAATACACTCTGGAAAAACCTGGATACACTTTGAAAATGTTTGAGTACACTAGGGAAAAGTCTGAATACACCCCTGAACAGTGTGGATACACCCAATAAAAGTCTGGATGCTCCCTGGAAAAGTCTATAAAGACCTTAGAAAAGTCTGGATACACTCTAGAAAAGTTTAGAAAGACCCTGGAAAAGTCTGGCTACACTCTGGAAAAGTCCGGAAAGACTCTGGAAATGTCTGGAAAGACCCTAGAAAAGTCTGGATAAACTCTGGAAAGACCCTGGAAGTCTAAATACACTCTGGAGAAACCTTGATACACTTTGAAAATGTTTGAGTACACTATGGAAAAGTCTGAATACACCACTGAACAATGTGGATACACCCAATAAAAGTCTCGATATACCCTGGAAACGTCTGACCGACTCAATCTGAACCATGTGTATACGAGTAGTGGTTTTTTATATATGTTCTTCTGAGCGAAGGAAGTCTTAGAGTAAACCTTTACTCGATTTATTTTGGTTATATTCAGTATTGGGCCTATTATTTGAATTGTGTTTCGTTCCTAAATTATTAATTTGGATTTTCTACACCTTAGATTTTTAGATATTGCAAATTAATAGTTATAAAAAATTAAAACAGAATCGATCAAAATTCTCCATCATTTATTATGCTATACCATGGTAACGTTTATTTTAGAGAAAATAATAAATAAGGAACAAGTTAAAAAAATTGGTGCTACAAAGCACGGATAGTCCACCATACAATCAATTGTTTTATTTTGAAAGAAAATGAAAATATCTCGAAAACTGTAGCTTTGAAAGATTTGAACCTTATAAGAAAATTTTTGGGTAATATTTACGAAGGGGGGGTTGAAGGGGGAAAAAGAATGGTAAAATATTTAAACAAATTTTAACTTTGGAGCAAAAACCAGTAGCCATATACGGTTTCCAGATTTAAGTTTCCATGAATATAGACTACAAAATTTATTTTTTATATTTAAAAAAATGTTAAAATATATATAAAAAAAATCATAACTTTAGAAGTAAAGCTATTGATATGCGGTGGTTTCTAGCACCAATTTTTTACTATGTTTTTCACATTTTTATGCCATGATTTTGCTCACATTTTGGTTCTTTAGCGTTCAAAAAAAGTAAGTACTGCCAAAAACATTTTTGCTTTTTTAAAATGGAAAATATTTCGAGAGAGAGGGTGGAATTTTAAAGGTAGATGGAGAAATTATTTCGTGAAATGCAAAAATATTTACGGTTGTTGAAAAGAGGCAGCACGCTAGAAAAAAGTATTTTGGGGAAAGATGGAAATAATTTAAAGCAACTGTTTAATAAAAATTTCTCATCTCTCTCTCATCTTGAGTGGTGTCGTGCATTTGATTTTTATTTTGCGATTTTTATCCAAAAAACACTAAAAATTGTAATTTTTCAAAGTGTGTGAGACATAAACATAAAATTACCAAAAAATGTGTCCTACTATATGTGTATTTAACTAAATTATTTTAAGGGTCATCATGGCTTTATCATTAGAGACATTTTAGAACGCTTATTTGACACTTCGTAGTGGTTGTTACTTAGTCTGCGCAATAACTCAATGTCATTCCGTTATGGTAATTAACCACTACCACTGCCATAAGCTACGAATCCATTTCGTTACGGTTGTGGTAATGTTTTTAGTTAATTTTAAAGAATTTTGGCATAATTAATTTTAAAAAATTGGTGCTAGAAAGCACAGATAGTCCACTATACAATCAATTATTTTATGTTGAAAAGAAATGAAAATATCTCGAAAACTGTAGATTTGAAAGATTTGAACCTTATAACAAAATGTTTAGGTAATATTTACGAAAAACAAAATCTGAAAACCTCATATCAATAGCTGTTTACTTCTAAAGTTTAGATTTTGAATTTTCTTAATTTTATCAAAAATGAGTTACTGAGGTTCTAAAACACCTCAATCGACGAAAAAAAAAATTTAAGCAGTACAAAATTTCTCTATTAACTACCTACTCAAATTTTTTTTGCAGGAAAACTTCATCTTGATGCTGGAGGAGCTTTACAATGTTCTACATCCTAAGGGTTACCTTCTCGCCGCCGCTGTCAGTGGTGCTGTACAAAATATCGATGTCTCTTATGATGTTGCTGGTCTCAATAAGTAAGATACTGATTGACCCTATCCCACTGTCTCTGGAACTGCCTTGTATAGAGTGCTTGTGTGCAAAATGAAATATGTCAAAAATGCCTACAGGGACTCTAGTCGATCTAGATTAATGTTCGTATCCATCAACGTAAAAATTTCCCGATTAGGCTTTAATCATGATTAGCTCTAATCGTTGGTTAGAATGTGGTGTTTTATATCAAAACTTTGTTTGCTAAAACTCATTCCAAATTCTAATTAATGTTTATCATGATTAAAGCTTAGTCGGAGAATTTTTGCGTTGGTGGATATGGACATAATAGTTTGAAGGACATATTGGTAGCATAGTTCATCGTATATGACATACATATACAGGGTGGATTCTTTAAACGGAACGGTGCTTCTAGCGGGTTAGAATTTGGTAGAATTAAAAAATCCAAAAACACGTCAACGGAGATTTTTAATTTCCTTTAATCGTGCTCTCTTGGATTTTCTCTATGTGATTTAGTTTATGAGGTATTTTTTTTTAATAGGAGACCCTGTATATTTTGCAATTTTTGAAATTTTCAAATAATTCTCTCTTCAGCAATACCACACAGTAGGATCTATCTTTTACAAAATCAAGATATTTTTATCTAAATCTGTATAGAAAACTTCGATATTCATTCAAATATCCCCGGTAAAACAGCGCATAGAAAACAATTCCATGCAAGTTTAAATGCCTTTATCTTGGAAGCCATAAGAGAGAGCGTATTAGTGTGTAGTATTGTCAAAAAGATAATTTTTTTTGGAATTCAAAAATGTTAAACTATGCAGGGTGTTCTATTTGAAAAAAAAATATTTTTTTGCCATACTACGTAAACAAAACGACATAAATCCAAGATAGCACGATTAAAGAAAATTAAAAATCTCAGTTGACGTGTTTTTGGATTTTTTTATAAAATAAAATTCTAACCCGCTAGAAGCACCGTTCCGTTTAAAGAATTCACCCTGTACATACGCGTACGTAGTCTTACGGTCGTATTATTAGTCGGAGCTTTAAAATCGATTGAAATAATAATTGGTCAACATAATTTCAAAACCACCAAACCCCTCCCTGACTACGCCACTGCTTTATTTCCCATCTTACTATTAATTTTAACTGTGGCAGTTTATAAAGATCCTTGTTATAGGAATTTTTTGTTTTGTAAAAACAATAAAATTATTGAATAGCATGTATTGAATTAAATAAACCGTTCTTTCCCGACGCTAGAGGCCGAACGGGAAAACTAATTTTGATAACAGTGGTATCGCTAAAATGAGAGTCCCAGTGAGAGAGCTATAGGCTATATTATATTTGGAAAAAAAAGAATATGGTGGATGTAATGCGCCATAATGTCAATTTGGCTATGTTTTTTGAAGCACAACTTCCTTAAATATAAAGCGATTTTGTTTTCTTTTGCTTTATTTAAAGTAAACTCCCAATTTCCTCAACGTTTCTCTTTCCTCGTACCAACTAATTTTCCTCTCCCCCCTCCCATCCCCAAGGAGTGATAGGGTTTATGCCTAATATCATCAATAAAAAATCAATAAAAAATACTGCCCGCCTAGTTCTACTACTACGCTACACTAACGAACTCATTCACATTTCTCAATTCTGAATCAAACCCGTCTATGACAAGTAGGATTGTCTAAAAACTTTTAGTAATCTTTTATTCGATGACTTGTTGTTCTTCATTTAAGAGGATTGTATTCATTTATTTATTTATTGGATGGGAACTTCCTTTAATGTGACTTCAGTGTTTTTTCTGTGCAGTTGGGTAGTTTTTTACCACCTTAATTCGACAGTAGATAGAAAATTGCTCAGGATTACACACATTTTGCGAGAGCTTGCTTTTTAAGTAAATAAGGGCATGGTTTTAACCATTTGTTAATAATTTTATTTTAAAATTTTAGAATATTTTAGACACAGCCGCCATATAAAAAGAAATACAAAATTGATTTACATGAAAAATTATTTTAAAGGGGATTCAAATACTTACTCGTGAATAAATGTTGTTCGGGCTTACGTTAAACCTAAACCCACCATATTGAAGAACCCAGTTAAAACCATAAAAATTAATGTAATGATATAAACGGTCAAATTATTAAATTTATAGATATCTGGACTACATCAACATTTTGTCATATGACTTCCACGGATCTTTCGATAACTACGTTGGTCATAATACTCCTCTTTTTGCATCGCATTTGGATCCTTTGCACAATCTCACCGATTGGAATATTGTAAGTTTAATACTATTCTGTGTTAGATATAAATTAATCCAACAGAAATATTTTTTTTATACCTTCATCAAAAAGATGACTTTAGTAACTGTCTGCAGATAACTAAAGCATGACTTTTTTGGTTACCGATGATTTACCACGGGTGCAAAAAAATATTTCTCTCCGTTTTTTGCCCAAAATTAAAGAAAAATAGCGGAAAATAATTAAAAAAATCTGATTATTCTCGCCTAAAAATTAAGCCATTTCCGCTAGTTTTCACCATTTACGAAAAAATCATTTAAAAACATCGTCAAAATATCTAACTGTCAAAGACTAAAATGTCGCAACACTGACCGTAACTGAGTAAAAAAGCGCATCGCTATGGAAGCCATTATTATTTCATTTAACAGTCGCCTTGATTTATAGGATAAATATGGTGTGTTGCGAGAAGTGCCCTTCGTCCGAGATTTTTAAAAGTATTTTCCTGTTTTTCTTGGATTTTTTGATAAAGGTAAAAAAATAGTGTTAACAACTCACGGCTAAACTGTGCTTTTTTTTACTCGCGTTTTTGAAAACCTCGCTGCGCTCGTTATTTAAACCAACGCCTCTAAAAAAAGCACTATTTTAGCCACTAGTTGTGGAAACTACTATTTTCGTATATAACAGGGCATTTTTTTTCTAATGGCTGGGGAATTTTCTGATATATCTAAGGCTCAATTTAAGGTCATAATAAGCGAATTAATAATTTGTGGCTTTCCTAATGTGCCATTTATGGTTATTTATTTATTTTCGATTTTTATAATTTTTTTACATAAATATTGTTCCTGACACACAAAGTGACTTTCCGCACTTAAAGTCTATTCAGATTACGCTGAGTATATCTGCCTTTTCGTTCGTAAAAGTATCACTTTGGACACACAGAAGATATTTAAATAAATTATCCTTTTCCCAATTACTTAAACAAAAAAAAAAACATCAAAGTAATACTCGTGGCATATCGATCAAAGCGTTTTTGTTTCTTACTTTTTTACGACCAGGGGGTCAACTGTGCCGTTTTTAGGTTTAGATTTTGATTTAGCATGATGTCACATTACAATTCCGCCTACTAGATTTCATAAAATATCTAGAGGAAATATTTTATAATATCGAAGGGTGCTTCTATTAACAATGGCTTGTGTTATCACGAGAACTTATTAAATCATGCTTTTAAATAAAACAAAATTTTATTAAAAAAAAACTTCTAAAGAACTAGCTTTTTATTAAATGTACTCAAAAGTGGAAAATAATTTTTTATCTTTCTTATACTATAATAAAAGCGATGAGCGCAAATTTTAACTTTAGGTATCGTATATACGTCGCATCGATGATTCACTTGAGAAACAGTTGTATTACTCTATAACCTAAGGACATTTTCAAAGGCTTGGCAAGCACGGAAATCTCACCCGTTCTCAGCTTCTTTAGATGAAAGCATTATGTTAATCATTCGAATAGAAGAAGAATTTAGTTCTTCTTTTGTAGTTCTCTCTTTGTCACCGTAAAGTCAAAATTCCCATCGCTTTTATTATGGTATAAAATATAATAAAAGTTCATTAAAAGCTTTTTTTTTAAATTTCAGATTTGTAAATCTGATCAAGAATTTATATCCCCTTCTCGAAAATCCCCTGTATGCCAGTTTTGATTTAAATCGAACAAACTAAATCTTTTTCCCCTCCATTTCCCTCGTTAGACGGAGATGGGTACCTGAGAATTCCATATTATTATATTTTCACCGGAACTATAAATGCATACAATCCCCCTCATTAAAAACCCCTGTATGCCAGTTTTGATTGAAATCGAATAAACTAAATCTTTTTCCCCCTCCACTTCCCTCGTTAGACGGAGATGGGTACCTGGGAATTCCATATTATTGTATTTTCACCGGAATTATAAATGCATACCAAATTTGAACACAATCGGATGTGACTAAGTCAGTTAAAATTAGTTAACAAAACATGACCGAAAAATCGTCCATGTTGAATCCGCCATATTAAATTTTCAAAATCTCATCAAACATTCGTATTCCTTGTCCCCAAAAGCCCCCGTATACCAATTTTGGTTGAAATTGGAGAAACTTGTTGTATTTTTCGCCCTCAACTCCACTCATAGGGGGGACGGGTGCCTAATAATGACATATTATTGTAATTGTCACCGGAACTATAAATGAATGCCAAATTTTAAGGCAATCGGATTTGTATAAGTTACTTAAAATTGGTTAGCAAAAGATCACTAAAAATCGTTCATCTTGAATCCGCCATATTAAATTTTCAAAATCTAAATATTAAATTTTCAAAATCTAATCTCCATCCCCAAGTGCCCCAACATACCAAATTTAAACGAAATCAGGGAGCTGTCAATTTCATCACACTATATTCTTGTGTTGTCACCGCAACTATATAAGCATGCCAAATTTTAAGCCGATCAGAACAAAAAAAAAAAGAAAAAAAACGTGTGAAAGAAATATTGGTTGAAGAAACTTAAGTCGAACCAAAGCACGTGTAAACTGTTTGAATTTGTAGTGTGATATCATGCTAAATCGAAATCTCCCCCAGGTCTCCAATATCTAATGGAAAATCAAAATACCTACAGACCGGTTTCATCCTTATTAGGAATCGTCAGAGAGTCAAAGGATTGTACAGTCACGGTCAGAATAATTTACCATATCTCTTGGCGGTCATCGTAAAAATTTTGGAAAAAAATCAGTTCTAAAAGCTTCGGCCTCAATCCCAAACATATTCACAAGTACGGTTTCAAATATCTATCGTTTTTCATCCTGTGAACAACAACAATTAGAGGCTACCTGAAGGTAAAATTTAGCACAAAGGAATACGGAAAAATCATATTGCTTAAGTTCCGTCTACAAAATATTTGTTGAAGTTTTTATAACCTCAAAATAGATTGTTTTTTTTTTAAATATTACACAAATGGATTTTAAACATTTAATAGATGTGGTGAAAGAGTTTCCACATTTGTGGGACAAAAAGAACCCCAAATTTTGTAAACAGAAGGTCATAATCGCGATTGCATCTGTCATTAGTGTCAACATTAATAGACTTGTTTGAAAGTTTGAGACACTGATGTGTTTGAAATTAACTCTGTGTTTCGGACTTCCACTGTCTATATTTTATTTATACACGACGTTTCGATCAGAGATTGTGCTGATCGAAACGTCGTGTATAAATAAAATATAGACAATGGAAGTCCGAAACACAGAGTTAATTAATAGACTTAATGACTAAAGTTAAGGAAAAGGAATTTTAGCATGAACCAGCTTCTACTCCAAATTTTTTGTGCCTTTTCTCAAAATTAGGGTTGTGGTATCGATACCCGATAATATTTATTATTTATTATTTATTATTTATTATTTATTATTTATTATTTATTATTTATTATTTATTATTTATTATTTATTATTTATTATTTATTATTTATTATTTATTATTTATTATTTATTATTTATTATTTATTATTTATTATTTATTATTTATTATTTATTATTTATTATTTATTATTTATTATTTATTATTTATTATTTATTATTTATTATTTATTATTTATTATTTATTATTTATTATTTATTATTTATTATTTATTATTTATTATTTATTATTTATTATTTATTATTTATTATTTATTATTTATTATTTATTATTTATTATTTATTATTTATTATTTATTATTTATTATTTATTATTTATTATTTATTATTTATTATTTATTATTTATTATTTATTATTTATTATTTATTATTTATTATTTATTATTTATTATTTATTATTTATTATTTATTATTTATTATTTATTATTTATTATTTATTATTTATTATTTATTATTTATTATTTATTATTTATTATTTATTATTTATTATTTATTATTTATTATTTATTATTTATTATTTATTATTTATTATTTATTATTTATTATTTATTATTTATTATTTATTATTTATTATTTATTATTTATTATTTATTATTTATTATTTATTATTTATTATTTATTATTTATTATTTATTATTTATTATTTATTATTTATTATTTATTATTTATTATTTATTATTTATTATTTATTATTTATTATTTATTATTTATTATTTATTATTTATTATTTATTATTTATTATTTATTATTTATTATTTATTATTTATTATTTATTATTTATTATTTATTATTTATTATTTATTATTTATTATTTATTATTTATTATTTATTATTTATTATTTATTATTTATTATTTATTATTTATTATTTATTATTTATTATTTATTATTTATTATTTATTATTTATTATTTATTATTTATTATTTATTATTTATTATTTATTATTTATTATTTATTATTTATTATTTATTATTTATTATTTATTATTTATTATTTATTATTTATTATTTATTATTTATTATTTATTATTTATTATTTATTATTTATTATTTATTATTTATTATTTATTATTTATTATTTATTATTTATTATTTATTATTTATTATTTATTATTTAATATTTATTATTTATTATTTATTTAGATTATCGATATCAAAGTACTGATATATTTAAGGTATCGATACTTAAAAAAGAATATCGCATCGCGCTAGGATTACTAGAGATAAATTTTCTCAAAATAAATATGTTACAGAAACAGAAGTTTATGTAGACGATGGGCGGTGACATTATTTTCGATCGGCGACATCGTTCTTTGTGCTTTTTAATCAAATATATTAGAAAATTTATTTAAGGATTTTTATGATTTCTAAGCAAAACTTTATTGGGATTTATCCTTTACGAAGGTCATCCACTAGTTTATGGTTGTGTGGTTCTTTATGTCAAGGTATCGATTCTTAAATATATCGATACTTCAAATCTAAGTATCGAAGAGAATCGATATCGTTAAAAAAAATAAAATGATACCAATTTCGATACCCTCCATTCCCACTCAAAATGAATTATTTAAAAAGTGCGTTTCACTAGCTGCTGTCAAAAATGATGTAATCGGAAACTTCAAGGAAACTTGGACCGATGTTTTTAGTTTCACGAATAGGCTAAATATATACAACGAGCGCCAAGAGATACGCTAAATTATTCTAACCGTTACTGTACCTGGCGGTTGAAGCTACATAAGCGACCATGCACACCTTTCAAATTTAAAACAAAAAGTTCGTAATCCGCGGAGACATGGTACTTGTGTGCGCTACCTGTCGAATAATCTGAGAAACAAAAACATCAAAATTTAAAAATGTAGGAAAACGTAAAAACAGAAATCTGCCACTATTTTCAGCAGGCAAGAGAGAAACCTGCAAAATATAAGGTCACTAAAGAATTAATAAAATTTCTCGATATTAATTACGTTAAAACTCTATATCTATCGCTAATACAGCCTCATTGAACTTATGGTTTACTGGTTTGGGGAGGTGCATTGAAGACTCATCTTAGACCACTAGAAACCATACAGAAATGGCTACTTAAAATTATACTCAAAAAGATCAAAAGATACCCTACAGATGAATCATACTCAGAAAGTAGAATCCTTGATATAATTAATTAAGAAAAACGATACTCTCTTAGGTATCACGCACCCACACCAAACAAGGTCAAAGAATCAAACAGGTTTATTACCAAAAGTGCGAACAACTCTGGTACAACGCTTATTCAAATACATAAGCCCAAAAATCCACGCAAATTTACCAATAGAGTTCTCATCTTTGACGTCTTTAAAAACCTTTAAATACGAGATAAAAGCATGACCCCACAAAGAAATCAGAATTAAATTAAAATTAAAATTATTAAATAAAATTAAATTAAAATTAAAAAGTAAACTAGAATAATAAAACAATTTCTATGATAATAAAGAGATTTTACTTAAAACGGCCTATAATTCCCTGCTAAGACTCAATTTCCGATTATAACCTACTTGGTGTTATAATACGAGATCCGGCTGCAAATTGTTTGACCGATCGCGTAACCACTCAAAATATTTAAAAAGTTCAAAATTAGTACTCACTATTCCCAGTCGGCATGTGGCCAGAAATGTTAAAAAAAATTGTTTTGACCCATTTTTTTTATATATTTTTTTTGGGCGTAACCAAAAAATAGTTGTTTTGGGACTTGGATTAGACTAACGCGATGCTAATAATGCAATGGTGCCCTCACGCATCCGGCCGCGTTGCCGCGGCGCCATGGCCCGAAGGGGTGCTTGTTTTAAACAAAATCGACCCATAGCGTAACCAGTTGATTGAGATGTCAAATTAAAAGTATTTATTTCTCCATACGAATATCAAATGTCCAAATCTGGCCGGAAGTGCCCGGAACCAATGATTTTATACTCAAAACTCGCGGGCTGTTTACCATAGAGGCGTGTTAGTTATTTCTATCATAAAGTAAGTAACTATTTACTTTATGTTGCTATGTATCTTCGAGAAAATCATTAGTAGCCAATTTTTTTTTATTAAGATGTTATGGATTCCCAACCTTAATATTCCCTAACAAGTCCTCAAAAATTCGACTGGTATCAATATCGCCATATTGAAAAAATGGCGAAAATAGGTAATTTTTTGGGTTGGTCGCGAGCTCTTTACTAATTATTACGAAAAGTCATAGTAGGTAGAAGGAAAGAAAGTCCTATATGCTTCACAAATATTTTAATTCAATAAACACGACGCGTTTCGACTTTTTCTTTAAAACATTTTTCATTCATTTTCAAGTGTGCATTCTGTAATACAATAAAAACGAGTGTTTCAAAATTAAATTTAAATAAAAAGAGTACTTACAGAACGTCAAAAATCCATCATTAAGGGTAAAATTTAGGACACAAACTACACATAATTAAATAAATAAATAAAATATGTCGGACAGTTAAAAACACCTTAGTCAAACATACACTAACAACAAATTAAAAAAAAAAAGACAAAGAAAACGAGAATAATAAATAAAATTAGAAACGAAACAACGAGCGGCATCTAACAATTTAAAAACTAATTAATAAAATATAAATAAAACTGTCGAGACGGAACAAAGATAAAAACAAGAAAACTATTTAAAATTATTAATAACTTTGGCTATCTCTTTATAGTGTGCGTTGCTGGGTTCATTCAAACTGAAAGATGTAGGATCATTTTCCAATTTCGCTATTTCAAAATTCTCCAAAAAATTCAATTTTCTACCCTTGTGAGCATCATGTAGCATTTTAAATTTATTCTCCAAATTAAAAGTGTGACCCGTCTCTCGCAAATGCATGCCAAATGCCGAACGCTTATCGGAAGGAGATTTTTGAGAATTTAAGTGTCCTCGAACTCTAACACGAAAACTGCGTCCAGTTTGGCCAACATATTTTGCAGAGCAAGAACCACAAGAAAGCAAATAAACACCACTCTTTTCTAAAGATGGGACTGTATCTTTTAATCTGGAAAACAAACTTTTAAGGTTGAAGAAAGATTTATACACTAATTTGATGTTATTATTCAAAGAATTAAGAACATTACCCACTTTTAAAGAGATATCTCCCAGGTAAGTTAATTTGACATATTTTGGTGGTTAAAATGGTAAAAAATGTTTAAAAAATTAAATGTGAAATTTTTAATGTGAAATAACCGAAAATATAAAATCAAAAAAATTTGAATAAACTGAAAAAAAGTCGAAACGTAAATTAAACGAAAATACAAAAATTCAATACAATTTGATCAAATCGCAAATCGGTCGAATCATACGTTGGAATCGCGACTTTGTGAAGCACAATTTTGCAAGGGTACAGCAGGTGTTCTTGTTTCAGATGGATTTAACTTACGTGTTGGTTAGAGTAGCATCACAGGGTACAAATCCGAGCTTAACTAAGAATTTGTCTCACAGTTTGGCAATGCTTCAACCTCGTTTTCTTGTATGCCCTTGTGCGACCTTTCCGCATTCTAATCAAATTATTGGTTGGCGGCCAAAATGTCGCAAAATTTTGAGCGCGGACCAAAATCGCGCAAATTAAAACCGCGCAAGATCAAAATCGAGCAGCCCTTAAATCGCGCATCCCAATACCGCGCACCCCAATACCGCGCCGGATAAATATCGCGCAAGACTAAACTCGCGCAGTATAATTTAGCGCAGCCCTAAATCGCGCAATTATAAAAATCGCTCTCCCTTTTCGATTAAGGTAGAAGCTCGAAATTTAAAGCTTTAAATAAAGGAGGTATCTTTGGGTTGGGTTGGATTGTGTCCATCTGGGATGGGTTGGGTTGGATTGTGTCCGTTTGGGACGGGGTTGGGTCGGGTTGGGTCCTTATTTTATGTCTTTTCTAAATAGTGAAAGTACAGATCCCAAATTTTTAATGTTTTAATTTGCATTTTTTAAGTTGAGGTATTTGTTGTGCATTTTTAAATTTTGCGCGATTTTGATATTAAATTCCGCGCGATTTTAGTCTTGCGCGATATTAATACGCCGCGGTATTGGGATGCGTGGTATTGGGGTGCGCTATTTAAGAGCTGCGCGATTTTTATCTCGCGCGGTTTTAAATTGCGCAATTTTGGTCCGCGCCATTTTGGTCCGCGCTTAAAATTTTGCGACATTTTGGCCGCCAATCCAAATAATTTTAGATCTCTTTCGCGACGATTTTATTTCATTTTTTACGGTTCCAGAAAATTATTTTCGTTCTTTTATTTAAATTTTTTTTTTGGTTCGATCAAAATATAATAGTCTTTTTATTTTCGCTTATTTTACATTTGACAAAATTACGATTCGATTAAGTTACGGTTTGACTTTTGGATAGATTCCTATGTTTAAATATTTACTTACTATACTAATTTAGTAAAAAATCAAATAAATCCCATACTTCAGCATCAAAGGCAGCATGTTAAAAACCGTGCTTCTTTAAAAAAAAACTGAAAGAAAAACGAAAATTTTTGTTTAGAAAATTATTTTAAGAAACTTCAAATGGTCCACTGGTTTATATACATTAACATGTAATATGTCATATTTTAGAGAAGGCAAAAAACTAGTTTTAATCAAATCGTAACTTGGTCGAATGTAAAATAAGCGAAAATGAAAAAACTATTATATTTTTATCGAACCGTAAAAAAATTAAAAATAACACAATGAAAATAATTTTCTGGAACCGTAAAAAAATTAAATTAAATCGTAACGAAAGAGATCTACAATAATTTGAAGGAACTGTAATTTGATCGGAACGCAGAAAGGTCGCATAAGGTCTTACAAGAAAACGAAGTTAAAGCATTTCCAATGTGTAAGACAAATTCCTAGTTGAGCTCGGGTTTGTACCATGTGACTCTACTCTAACCAACACGTAAGTCACACCCATCTGAAACACGAATACATGCAAACCTCAGATTAATAAAAAAAATGAGATATAACAGTAAACAATATTACCCCGATCAACCAGCCACAATGTTTATTTCCCAAAAAATACATGGTTGCCAATTTACCGCGGGGTTTCCCTAGAAACAAAACAGTTCATAAACTTCTTGAAGCTCTTTTGATAATATTATTGATTATTTGACATATTTTTATATAGGATAATTTTTCTTATGCTAATAACTAAATTCTTAGTCCTAATTTTTAGTCTCAATAATTAACTTTTTTTAATTTTTAATAAGTAGAATTTCGAGATTTATAAAAAAGAACACAAGCCGGCAACGTTTTTTCGACGAGCCGCGAATAAATGCCGACATGTTTGGTTGCAGCTGACGGCGTTGTTGTTAACGGGGGTTTGTGTTGTTCGGTGATTTTTGAATTTTATTGTGACTATTTGTGAAAAAAGAACTGTATCAAACTATTTTGAGGACCAACAAAATGGTTTACCATTGCCTGGTATGCAATAAAAGCGGATATTCCAGCCCAGAACTAATATTTCGGAGGTAAGAAAGATCCTGTCATTTTACGTTAGTCATGGGCGTAGTATGAGGTAAAAAACTGCGTAAAAAGCTTATGATTATACTACTAATACATCAAAAATCTAAGACTAATACTAATCTTTTTTAAGAAACAAAAGTACCAGATAATTTTGCTCCTTTTGCAGCATGTAAAATATTTATTTATTATAATTTATACATAACAAGAGAAGACAATAAGACCAAGTGCTGATAGTCAGGTACTGGGGCAGGTATTTTTTGTATTTTAATGGGTACCTGGGTACTTTCTATAATGTGAATAAAACCGTTTTGGAGATATTTACTCTGAGCCAATCTTATTTTTATTTTCATTAATATTTATTATTTATTTTTTTGCCTTTTGACTCCTGTTTCCTGAAAAACTACTAGTAATTAATTTTTTACCTCTTCCTTAAATTTTCCTTGTGTTCTGTATTCAGAAATGAACATGCAGCCAATGTCTAAAGAATAAAATTTGTTGGCCTTAAAATTTTCATAATTAACATCACAAAAACTTCTCTTAATTTGATAAATAAAGTTTATATTCCACTAAAGAAAACTAAAAGAGACATTATTATCATAGTGAAAAAAACGCTTAATAAGCCGTTTATTAGCGTGTTTTTTTTTGGACGAAAACGTTATAAAACGGGTTATTAACCGTTTTTTTTTGCTATGAAAATATTTTTTTTTACTTTTGTTTTGTGGGATACTGCACAATTAAAAAAAATATATAACAGCCATCTTGAATAATTGACCTAAAAATTATTTCAGGTGCTCTTTGGTAAACTTTTGATCTGTTCGTAAATACCTACATTCCTCAAACTAAACTTTATCCTTGAATAAATCTATTTTTTGTGGTTATGCAAGTTCTGGCAGTTAATTCTTTTGAATAAGAAAATCCGACCAACCCTACCTTATATCTTGTTTTCACATTTATATATTTAAATTAACATTAACGCCGCCACTGGTAATGGGAAAAGCAATTTTTGACAGTGTTGCCGTTTTATTGCTCTATCTCTTTTCTGTTCATATAATCGTCCAGAAGGGTGTTGGATTGTAAACATTAGAGGATTTCAATAGGGAATGTTTGGTCTCTCTTTAGTTATTAGTCTGAGATGCAAACTATATTGAATTTTGGTATTTTCGTTTAATTTACGTTTCGCCTTTTTTTCGGTTGAACCAAATTACTTTTGATTTTATATTTTCTGTTATTTCCCATTCAATTTTTTTTTTTTTGGTTTTGACGAAATTATTTTTGAGCTTGGTATTTTGGATCATTTTACGATTCGATTAAAACTTTGTTAGATCAATTTCCTTTCGGCAAAATTAAACTGCAACGTTTTTAGTTATTATATATTTGCTCACTTTATGGACCCCCTATTCGTGAATATGGCGCGACCATATAACATGCGACTGTGTAGATACGTTGTCTATTTTTGTACAAAACCGCTACTAATAGATTTGGTAATCGGTAAATTTTTTTGTTGACTTTTTCGATTACTAAACACTAAAATAGTAGCAACGAAAAGAAAACAGCCAAATTCACAGGCTCATCGAGAACTACTCGTTCGATAAAATTTGGTAAGTGGTTTATGTTTAAGCTGTCGTAGGTGGTCATTTGTCATTTCTAAATTATTATTGGGATCCACCTTCACCTCCTAGAAGCCGAGAAAGGGAGATGGGCTAATTAAATATATTTTAAAGCTAATTGTGGATAACTTACGGCAATCAGAGGCAACATGTTACCCATTAAATATAAAATATAAAACTAAAAAACTCGCTAAGAACATTATGTTTGTTTTGAGAAACGAAAATTGTTGTTTAGAAAAGTATTTTCAAAAAGTGAGCCACTAGTTTTTTTTAATAAAAAACATGTAGTATGTCATATTTTAGAGCTCCTATATTTTTTATTGTACTAGGAGATATTGTGGAAAGAAAGAGAAACACATATTTAAAGGGCCACTGGTGGTCTGAGCCTAAAGGTTGTTATACTGTTTGGGAGATAATTTTATACGCTTTTAGTTTGACAACATAAGTTTTTTTGTGGATCAAACAGTTTTCGAGATAATGAGTAAAAAGCTCGAGACAAACCAAAACATATTTTCGCCATTTTTTCAAAATGACGGTTTTGGTACCAGTCAGATATTTGAGGACTTATTAGGAAATATTAAGGTTGTATTCCCAACATCTTTATAAAAAAAATTGTGGCTACTGATGTTTTTCTCGAAGATATATAGCAATAACTCGCCTCTATATTAAACGAACCGCGAGTTTTGAGTATAAAATCATTGGTGCCGGGCACTTCCGGCCATATTTGGAGTGGCACCATTTGATATTCGTATCGAGGAGATCAATACCTTTAATTTGACTCCTCAATCAAGTGGTTACGTTGTGGGTCGATTTTGCTTAAAAAAAGCACCCCTTCGGACGATGGTGCCGCGGCATCGCCCAAATTCAAGTCTCAATACAAGTATTTTTTACCCCAAAAAAAAATTTCAAAAAAATGAGTCAAAAGCATTTTATTTTTATATTTCCGGCCAAATGCCGACTGGCACCATAAGCTTTCAGGAAATGGTGTGTACTAATCCTCAACTTTTTAAATAATTTGAGTGGTTACGCGATCGTCAAAAAATTTGCAGGCGAATCTCGTACTATTACTTGGAAACAATAAGTAACTCTAATCCCTCTATAAATTATTAATAATATAATGATAAATCATTGTTAAAGACTCTAATTTCTGATCTTTAATTTTTACTTTTTAAATTTTAATTGGTTTTATTTTTTTTATTATTTTAAATCATTAGATGTTGCTTATTATTTTATTTTGATTTTATTTTATTGTTTATTTAGTGAGATTGGATTGTGATATTTCTAAAATGAGCATTGTGCTTGGAATCTTTTCTAGTAGACTAGTGACCCAATAATCATTTTACTTTATATACCTAGGTTATATATATATATATTTAGTTTTCCCACAAACAAGGTTTACCTTTTGTGGGTAATTGTTTATTTATTTACTTAAAACTGTTTGTTTTCTTTTACTTTTTTGTAAGAATTGCTGTACTGAAATAAATAAACTATTATATTCTATTCTATGCTATTCTATTCCATTCTATTCTATTCTATTTTATCACATGGCTCTTAAAAAGAGGTAACGCAGCAGCACTACCCCCAATTGAAACTTCATACTTCGTGGCCCTAATAAGGCATCAGCAAGCAATCGATCCGGAGGAGGCTGGCTGAACTAAAAAGCAAAAATACTTAAAAACAAAAAACGAATCTCGTGTCCATAAATATGCCACCAGTTTTACTTTTTTATCACGAAATTTATTCTTTTGCTAAAAAGAAACAGTTTATCAAAGTTAAACAAACGGTTTTATATAACTTTGAGAATTTCACATTTTTTTGAATGTTTTAAAAATACCTACCCAGTTGTCTTTTAAGAATGAAGAGGAAAGACCAAACAAAAGATAGAAAAACAGAGATAGGGGAGATTTAACTCGTCTTCCTCAAAGCTATTTATATAGACTTGATGTATTTAGCAGATTTAGAGCAAAGATATCATTTTTATAAAAAACTGTAAGATATTGTGAAGATTGTGAATATAGAGCTAGAAAGTCCTCCATATGGAAGTTTTGTGTCTGTAACAAAATAGTTATTAACCTGTGTGCCAAAAGTGCGAAAAGTTAATCTTTTCCGTACGCGACTCTCGTTGACCCGAACGACGCGAAGCGGAGTTTAAATAAGCAGGCACTGGCCGAAACAATACTTTCCGTAACTACTTTTTTTGGGTTTTTCGCCACTAAGTTAAGGAAATTTTTTCAAAAATATGTTAAAACCCACTGCGTAAATTCCTAAAGAAAAAAATGTGTTCATTTGTCAGTGGTTTTTAAATAAGATAAAAAATTTGCCTACACACACGCAAATCCTAACTAGAATCTAAGTACTTATCTGACGTTTCGGCAGAAATTCTACTGCCGTTATCAAAGAATTTTATCCTTTTCAAAAACTTTTTTTGATTCTTTTTTTTTAATTTTTATAATTATTTATTTATTTAAAAACCACTGACAAACGAAAAAATTTTTTTCTTTAGGAATTTACGCAGTGGGTTTTAACATATTTTTGAAAAAATTTCCTTAACTTAGTGGCGAAAAACCCAAAAAAAGTAGTTTCGACATTATGAATCCGCCACAAACTTATAGATTTTATTTAATACTTTCCGTATAGGTTTTGATAAAAAAATTTCTACAACAGCCTCTGAAATTAAAAAAAAAGCGGGTTATTTTGCCGAAAGATCTCGGGCCATGGAAAAAACATAATAGTAGTTTTCACAACTAGTGGCTAAAATAGTGCTTTTTTTTACAAGCGTTGATTTACATAACGAGCGCAGCGAGGTATTTAAAAACGCGATTGAAAAAAAGCACAGTTTAGCCGCGAGTTGTTAACAATATTTTTTTCAATACCTTTATCAGAAAATCTAAGAAAAACAGGAAAAGACTTTGAAAAATCTCGAACGAAGAAAACTTCTCGCAACCGACCATCTTTACACTATAAATCAAAGCGGTTGGTAAATGAAATAACAATAGCGATGTGCCTTTTTACTCGATCGTTCATTATCGCGACATTTTAATTTTTGACATTTTCATATTTTGACGGTGTTTTTAAATTATTTTTTCGTAAATACTTGATGAAAACTAGCGGAAGTGGCTTAAATTTTAAGCACGAATAAATTAAAAAAATTTTCAATATTACCATTTTCCGCTATTTCTCTTTAATTTTGGGTAGAAAACGGACAGAAATCTTTTTTGCACCCGTGATCAAAAAAAAAAAGTTTTTTTGCATCGGTAATCAAAAAAGCCATGCTTTAGTTATCTGCATAAAGTTGCCAAAATAATGTTTTTCATGAAGGTATAAAAAAAAATATATTTTTTTGTCGGCTTTTCTTTTAGTTTGTAGAGGACAGGGTTGTTGCTATTTTGCGACGTATTTTAGAGGGATCGGGTCAAAAATGTGACAATTTTTGACAAGGGGCGAGGGGTCAAAAATAAGCCAAAATGTTGTGAGATAATTTATAGATGATCCTTTAACAAAATGTTAAGAAATAAAATTTATTAACGAACACGCATTGACGATATACTTAAAGATAGAACTATTTTTTAAAAAAATCGGAAAAAATTCCTAAGAACTAAGAATTTCAGAAAAAAAAAATGCTGGGGGGGGTAGTCATTTACTTTTCCAATAAAATCACAAGAGGTTAAATTATTTAGGGAAATTTTTGCGAGTTCATGAATATTTTGAAAGTTATCGAAGATGAGTTATAATTTTCTAAAAATATTCATGAGCGCGATTTTCGGTAAGAAAATTCCACACAAAATTTTATTTAAAATAAAATAACTTAAGAGTAGAGAATCTTTTTTTTTCTGTCAGTGACCTTAGCTCAGAAAATGTCGAAGTGACGTTCAAAGTGGGTCATGTGATATCCATATACTTTATATAGTCGTCCGGCTTAAGTCCCAAATAGCAATCAATTGTTAATTTTGTGCAGAAAGCATGAAATTTGGCACAATTATTCTTTAGACAATTCTTTAAAATTCTGGTCGAGGAAATCGATGATCGGATATATAGGAGCCAAGATGGCGGCAATTTTTTCAAAATAGACGTCTATTTTTAAAAAAATTGTAGGTTCGCTATCAAAACAAGATTTTACTCGAATCCATACAATTTAATAGAGAGGAGTTTTAAAAAAATGGTTACATTGACGTTTTATTTTTTATATATATATATATATATATATATATATATATATAATTTAGTAAGCGCGAAAGGTCCTTTGTTGTCATTTTGTAATTTAGAAAGATAATAACTTTTCTAATTGACTTTTTGCTTACAGGGTGAGTGGTTTAGTTATACCAGGCTAGTCAAGGTATGATTTTTAAAAAAAGCTATATTATCATCCGTATCTTTTTTAGTTTTTGGGAAAAAAATATCAAATTTGGCACGATTATTGAAATTATCAAGGTCAACTGATATTCTAAAAAAAAATTGTATAGGTGGCGCTGCGGACGACGTGGCATTCAAATTTTTGATTTTAAATTTGATAAAAGTTCATATTTTTTTAATAGCTTAGATAAGATATGAATATTTAATAAAATAAACGATTATGTATAGCTGAGGTATGTAGATTTTTATAAAAATAATTTTAGTTTGATATGGTCATTGGTCGCCTTAATTTTTTTTTAAGTACCTATAAAAAACGGGGTTTTCAACGTTTGTCGATATACACGTTGATGGCTTTTAATGAATTAGAAGGCCCCAACAAATCGATTCAGATATGAAATTCCAAATTCTGTTAGGCTATTTTTACGCTATAGGCCAGTAAAGTTGACCTAACATATGTTTAGTCGCCCCGAATAGTACTCAAATGTACCCTATTGTTCATTTGTTGCGGAAAGCCCCAGATTTGGTACGCTTACTTTTTTAATAATTTTTTGGGATCGTAGTCAAGAAAATTTATGATTGGATGTACAGAAACCAAGTTGACGGCGAATTCTTCAAAATGGCGGTCTTAAATCGAAAGTTACTTTAAAAAAAATTATACTTGACTCCATAGAACTTAATGAAGAGAAATTTGACAATACTAGTTAAATTGACGTGCAACCTTGGATGACCTTGAAAAATAGAACTTTACTCAACAAAAATACTTTTCCAGATCCTTTTTTTTAAATGTTTCATAATTATGAAAACGGCCACAGGTCTTGTTTTATAATTTTAACATGACATCAACACATCTTTCCTAAGTGACTTTTTGCTTACAGTTTGATTAGTTTAGTTTAAAAAAAAGCCACATTATCATCTGTGTTTTTTTAACTTTTTAAAGTAGAATTTTCAAAATTATTACGATTTGTTAATGCTACCTTATCAACTAAAATTTTTTTGGATAGGTGGCGCTGCGGACGACGTGCCATAGAAACATCCGGTATTAAATATTTTTTAATTAAATTTAATTAGATTTTGTTAGGCACCCATCGGATGTTTTGCTACGTTTCCATAAATAATAAAAAAAGTTGTAGTGCGTTTATAAAAATATAAGGTCATCGAAGGTTGCACGTCAATTTAACTAATAATTTCAAATTTCTCTTCATTAAGTTCTATAGATTCAAGTATAATTTTTTTTATAAGTAACTTTCGATTGAAGGCCGCCATTTTGAAGAATTCGCCGCCAACTTAGTTTCTACACATCCGATCATAAGTTTTATTGACCACTATCCTAAAAAACTGTTAAAAAAGTAAGCGTACCAAATTTGGTCCTTCAACAATGACCAATGAACAATAGGGTATATTAGAGTACTATTCGCGGCGACTAAACACATGTTAGCTCAACTTTACTGGCCTATAGCGTAAAAACGGCCCGATAGAATTTGGAATTTTATATCTGAGTCGATTTGTTGGTACCTTCTAATTCATCAAAAGTCATCAACGTGTATATCCAGTCAAACTTTTGGTCGCTAGGAAGAATTGAAGAAAACCTTGAAAAACGAGTTTTTTTTACATACTCAAAAAAAAATTTAGGCGACCAACGACCATATCAAATAAACATTATTTTTACAAAAAATACATACTTTAGTTACACATAATCGATTATTTTATTAAATATGCATGTCTTATCTAAGCTATTAAAAAATATGAACTTTTATCAAATTTAAAATTGTAAATTTGGATGCCACGTCATCCGCAACCCCACCTATTTAAAAAATGTTTAGAATAGCAGTTGTCCTTCATATTTGTAATAACGGTACCAAATTTGACATTTTTTTCTCAAAAACTAAAAAGATACGTATGATAATGTAGCTTTTTTTAAAAATCTTACTTTGACTGGCCTGGTATAACTAAACCAATCACCCTGTAAGCTAAAAGTCAATTAGAAAAGTTATTTTGATGTTCTTTCCAAATTATAAAATTACAACAAGAAACCTGTCGCGGGTTACTAAATTACTTATAAAAAATAAAAATAACATAAAATGTCACTTTTCAAGGACGATGAAGATCATACGTGAATGTAACCATTTTTTTTCAATTCCTCTCTATCGAATTATAAGGACTCGAGTATAATCTTGTTTTGATGGCAAACCTACAATTTAAAAAAAAATAGACGTCCATTTTGAATTAATCGCCGCCATCTTGGCTCCTATACATCCGATCATTGATTTCCTCGACGAAAATTTTAAAGAATTATCCAAAGAATAAGCGTGCCAAATTTCATGCTTTCTGCACAAAATGAACAATTGGGGACCTAAGCCGGACGACTAAGAGGCAAATCGACATCAAAACCGACTGAACTTTACATGAAAGGCCACATTTGGTAAAAACTAAGCCACGGCTCGGAGCACTTTTTTGACTTTTTGCCGAATAAATTAAAATTTCTTTCTAAGGCCACCCAATTCGAAATATTCAAACATTGTGCGTAATGTATACGCTATTTTTTCTACAAACACTCAAGATGTACACTAATTTCTGTAATTATTGGTGATTTATTTTGTACAAACTACTTTTCTGCACATTTGTGAAAAAGTACTGTGCAACATATGGGCGGAAAATTAATATTAGCAGTTCAAACTTTTTTACGCGTGCGGAAATATTTCTACTCACGTGTGAAATTTAATAGGGAAAATTTGGCTTAAAATTTCGACAACTTTGACAGCCGCCGTGGTAGTGTTTAACAACCACTACCACTACCACGCATCGATTTTACCAGAAAAAATTAAAAAAATTGGCTTAATTTTACAAAATAAGTATTTTATATGTTGGAAGTTGGTAATATTTTATTATTTTAAAAATTAATTGCGCCAAAATTTTCTAAAATTAACCAGAAAAATAACCACAACCACAACGAAATGGATTCGTAGCTTACGGTAGTGGTAGTGGTTAACTACCACAACGGAGTGACGTGTAGCTATTGCGTAGACTCAGTATAGCCACTACGAAGTGTCAAATAAGCGTTCCAAAATATCCCTTATGATGTTTAAGGAACCAAACTGTGTGAAGTTTATAATTTTGGTGTGTGGTCGTACAAAAACAAAATTATGTTTTAGGCTGCCGGAATCGAAGGCTGGATCTCCAGAGGCGTGGACGTCACAAAAGTCAACTTTGCCATTGCTACCTACTCCAGAACGTTTACCCTGAAAGACCCCACGAACACGGCGCTTTTTGCACCTATCATAGAAGGTGGATTGGCTGGGCCCTATACTAGAGAGAGTGGCTTTCTTGGGTATAACGAGGTATATAAAAAATATACCTACTTATAAATAAAAAATCAATTTGCGAAACTAAGATTCTTGAAGGTATTATTTACTATTGATTCCAAATTTAAGGAATTGTATATATACACTGAGAAAAATGGTGGGCTACGAGAACTCAAATATGTGTTCTCCTAGACCCAGCCGTGTTACCAATAGAGAACAGCCCAGACCTCTATGCTGTAAGAACCAAGTCCAAGGGATTGTAGGGAAACATGGTTCGTGTGTACACTGAATGTATACACGGCCATTTGGACGGCCAGAACTTCACATCTAGGTTGTGGTGACTCATGATCTGGGCTGGGAAAACCCTGCCTTTGAGCTACCAGAACTCAGCATCTGGGTTGTGGTAACTCATGGTCTAGGCTGGGAGAACCCTACCGTTGGGCTACCAGAACTCAGCATCTGAGTTGTAGTATAATCAGTCAGGGTAACTTTGAACCATTATGGGTAACTTTGAGCCACTTCGAAAATTCAGTTTAGACACATGAAAAGGTCCAACATATAATTTTCCAAGTTGCTCAAAGTTACCCACATTGGTTCGAAGTTACCCCAAGTGACTGTACAAAGTACAAAAAATCTTAATTTTCATCTCCAGCACAAAAACTACTAGAGATTAAAAAAATAACGTCAACTAGGGATGTGTATCGTGTTTTTCTCAAAAAAAAAGAAAAAATTTTGTGATTTAAAAATAAACAAAATCCAACGAAGCCTTTACTCTCAAGTCGCCCCGGCTGACTGTGTACAAAATATAATGAATGAATAGGTAACTATACAGTGTTATCCATTATAAACAAGTATAGAATTTTGACTCTTGATCTAAGATTAAAAGGGGACTTATCACTTTTTCTGACAAATTTGATATTAGAATACTTAGGCTTTGTACATGTATTTTGTTACTTTAAATAAAACACACTGTATTTTGTGAAATTTTTATAGCTAAGCAGGCTTTATCCTTGCCAAAAATGCTGAATAACTCAAAAACTAAACGAAATTTTTTAATTTTTTTTTAAATTCAAAAAAAGCACACAATAGACAAGGTGTTACGGTTGAAAATAACAAAACATATCTATGCAATTTGTAAATTATAAATGTCAAATTTCAGATAAGATGATAAGGTTCATAATGGATAACCCCTTACATAAAAAAACTTTTAAAAAAATCTAGAATATCACGTTTGAAAATGTTTGACTGTGAAATATACAGGGTTCCTAAGATTTTCCTTAGGGATAGGATTTCAATAAATCAAACAGAAATAGCATAGAAAGTTCTGCGCGCACAAGAGAAACAGGTATATTGAGCAATGGTGCCGGTTTGTTATTATCACCGGACTGCTTTCATGAGAAAAAATTGTCGCCACTCTTTCATTGTGAGCATAAATCATAGTTGCAATAATAACCGTTGACAAGATGTCTGGAAATTCCGCTATCGAGGAAAAAATGGGATTCACAGGCATTGCATTTTTATTTCCTTTCGAGTCGCTTCAGTTTCGTAAATTTTGTGTTGCCGTATACTCGAGAAGAAAAGATTTTTATTATTAAAAACTACATAAAAAGTGACAGTGCGTACGAGGTCATTGGGCTTTTTGTTTTTGCGTTTCCAGATCGACCGGTTCCTGTGGCTCAAACTGTCTACAACATTTATCATCGTTTTGAAAGGTACTGGTGCATAAATGGTTGTAGAAAGTGTTACCACGACAGCGAAATACCAGAGCATCCCGTTCTTCCACACAGGGTGGAACGAGTCGAAATGGTATTCGCTTACGTTGAGGCACATGAACCATGTTCGACGAAACCGATTGCGGAGGCACTGGATATTCCCAACAGTACTTGCCAATGGATCCTAAAAAAATACGACTACAAGTCGTTTAAGATTGGGAAGTCGCAGGAATTGCAACCAGGTGATTATTTTCGCCGGTTAGAATATTGTGAGGTTATGAGGGATAAATGTGACAGGAACGAAAATTTCCTATCAAAAGTTTTGTTTAGTGACGAGAAGACATTTGAACTTCATAGCTCTCACAATCCACAAAATATCCGCTATTGGTCCCGTGAAAATAAAAATCTGCACGCAAGTGTTAGAACGCAACATCCTCAAAAATTAAATGTTTGGAGCGGTATTGTCGGGAATCACATTATTGGACCCTTTTTCATTGAAGGGAATTTGAATAGCCAAAAATATGTTGATCTTCTCCAACACCAGGTTTTACTACGGTTGAGGGAACTCAACATAAATTTGGACGAATTGTGGTTTCAGCAAGATGGCTGTTCATCCCACAATTCACGCCAGGCTACAAATTACCTTCGTCAGGTAATTTGGTGATAGAATTATTTCCACGTATGGAAATATCCGATGGCCTCCTCCATCACCAAATCTTGCGCCAAATGACTTTTTCCTATGGGGTTGTTGGCACGACAAAATTTTCCAACACCCTCACTTACGGCCTACGACTATACAGGAGTTGAGGGCGAAAATTTTGGAGGCGAGCAACTCCATCACCCCTGAAATGTTGGCTGCTACGCGCCAAGAGTTTTACAATAGATTGGGATATTGTGAAGCTCAAGAAGGGGACAGATTTGAAAATCTAATCTAATTAAAAATTAGATGTTTTCAGGTCCAAACCACAGCTTTTTCTTGCTTAAAGGAGGCGGCAGGGTCCATTATTTACGATACTGAGCGATAAACTCGTGAGGTTGTGAACATTAGAAAGAAATATCTTCGCTTTTAATTAAATTTCTTTCCATTCTGCTCTACTAGTGACATCTATCCGGAAACGGCCAAACCATGCAGCTAGCACTAGCAGCCAAAGAAATCAATAAACGGCGCTGTTTTTCCTGCACAGCTTTTTGCTTGCGATATTATTGATTTTAAATAAAACTGGCCGTACACTACATTTGATATTTTCGAGGTGTTTTATGACATGATCTCGAAACATGTAGCGAACCAATTCTTCAAAACTAACGGGAGGGTAAAAGCGAAAAATAAGGGGCTGCCAATATTTGTAACACCCAAAAAGGTGTGAAAAGATTTATTTTGCTCTGTTTCTTTACAAAAAACGTTTTTTTTACGAAAAACTTGAGCTCTGCCACTTTTTTTATTTTTTTCTTCAACTTTCTCGAAATTTTCGTCATACCGTAGAAAAAAATTATTTCCCCCATGGTCATACTCTACTTTTATTCGAAAAAATTTAGAAACAGAGACGGGATCAGTTTTCCTAAAACGGGGGATCTTGGTTTCGAGTGAGAAGATAAAGGGCGCCGCAGGCAAAAATTTTTCAATTAAATTAGCCGAACGCAAAAATGTTAGAAAAACAAAGCACGAATTTCAAAAATTACGTAATTCGGGAACGCAAAGAAATAGGTCTAAAGAGTATAATTTTTAAGAAAAAAATATCAATTTTCTCGCCCTCCTCCACTGAGACTACAGGGGCCGTGCACAAATTACGTAATGGTCATAGGGGGGAGGGGGGTTACAAAACGTTACGTAGGGGGGAGGGGGGTTTTCGACAGCGTTTGCATTTGTGTGAAACTAAGAAAATTTGGAATGAAAATAAGTGAAAAGTTTTTTTTTGGGGGGGAAGTAGTGGTCTTGAAATCGTTACGTAATATTAGGGGAGTGGCGTGCCAAACCGTTACAAAACATTACATAGGGAGGGGGTCAAAAATTGGTAAAATCACCGTTACGTAATTTGTGCACGGCCCCACATCTGACTGTTCCTCCTTTTTGATTTCGAATCAAAGTGCAAAAGCCGGGTTGGACGTTCGAAGGCGTCAACCCGTCCTATTTGCTTGATAAAGTTTCTACGGAAATATCTCAGTCGATTTCTCCGGCCGTGTATGAACGCTTTAGGTTAGGCATTTGCATGTATCTTATTCCCCAGACTGTAAACAGTGCGTAAGGACAATGGTTACAAAATGAAAAGCCGAAAAATATTTTTTACGATATCTTTCATCAGTTTGGTATTAAAGTCGAGCAAAAACAATTTTTATTCCAGTCCTAAAGGTATGAAAATGGAAAACATTAGAAAACAACAACCTGGAATGGATTTACTACGTGTAAGATGTAGTGACAAAATCGCCCCATGCCCATCCTTTTCTGCCTAATGTACTTTTCCGTTTGTCTGCGTCTTATACACGGCTGCTTGGCCCCCTAAGGATTTGCTTAGGAACCCTGTATAAACAAAATCAAATATTTCAATATAAATATGGTGTGTTAAAAACAAAACCTAAACGCTGAACTATAACGCTAAAGCCGTCCCTAAGTCTAATTTGCTCAGGAAAATGATAGAAATATATATAGTTGTAAATTAGGCTTAGGAAAGAGTTAGCGGCGTTAGTCAGCCTTCTGTTTAAAATAGAAAACAGACCCTATACATTTCGCACTCCACACTTTCATATTATTTAGAAAATACAATAAAACACGTTAATATTTTTCACTCGTGAACCTGCCGCTGCACCGGCTAGAATACCTGCACATATGACCTACACTAACTACATCACAACTGGAAATGAAGCTAGAAACTGCCAGCCAAAGCCACCCTCAATCCCGAATATGTGCAAAACTCGAAATTCGGCAAGTACCGCCTATAATCGGATTCACATGTGTAAATCCCTGGGTTTTGCTAGACAGCGGAAAAAATAAACCATGATCATGAGTTAGAACTATTCAGGCCCTGAGTTATCGTAGCTCAGACCGTGAATTACCACAGACCCAAAAAGATAATACATGAAACTCAGCTGGGGCAATCCCATGCCTGAATTGTGGTAACCCACGACTTGCTGAATTCTCCCAGCTAAATTGAAATGGTTTGAGACAATCATACCGTGTGCTATAGTAATGCACGCTGTGAATTCTGGTAGCCCCAAATTTTCAACCCACAGTCGTGGGTTGGCCCCGTTTTCTCAGTGTAGGATGCATTAGGAGGGAAATACAATTTTGAAAGTATGGTAATATTAGTAGGAGTATAATAATAAAATCAAAACACTGAGCAGTTACTTATAAGTTATTTATTTTAAGATTTGCGAGCTGTATAATTCCTATGAAAGATACTGGGACGACGAACAGAAAGTTCCTCATAAAGTCCATGGAGACCAGTGGTTAGGATATGATGATGAAACGTCAATTTATCTAAAGGTAATTTTGATAAACTGCTTTCAATTAATTCTATTGGGTTTGGATACAAAATACATGTGAAAAATATTTCGCGCAATGTTTTTAACTTTTGTTATGTAAAATCATTGTCGCAAAACAGTTTTATTACATAAATTTTTCCTATATCCAGTTGCACTGTCAAGGTTTAAAAAACATCATACACCATAGACTGCCAATCTTCATCCTGCTCCTAACAGTTTTCAACGGCACTTTTTCAACCCCCGACATTTAAGGTAACCAAAACGAAAATAAAAGAAATATATTTTTGTTTAGTGTTCTTATTACAAAAACATGATTTAAAACAGAATAATTTTAGTAAAAATATATTTCTTTTTTATTTATTTCCTGTGTGCCTTCCATTCAAAGCTCAGCCATTTCTGATGTTTATTTGGCTCCAAAAAGTATGGATACCACAAAACCCGTTTTGAACGCCAATTCTGAGCTAATGTCACTGACAGAAAGAAAAAAATATAATATTACTTATTTAAAACATATTTTTAGATTCATAGTTGTTCAGATTAAAGACCGGGACAGAAATAAATATTTTTCTAATAATCCTAAAATAGTTCTGACTTGAATAAATTCTAAAGAAAAGATTATAGTTCGATAATACCACAAAGAAAATAACCTAATGTTCTTTGTGATAATACGGACCTTTACCACTATTCCGTATATGTATATCTAACGTATTCCGACCAAAATCAGTATTTAGTGATTTTATAACCGCAATTTGTTTTTGTTTTAACCACCCATACATAGTAGTACAGCTGTGCAGATTCTGCGCCAAGTGCACATGCATCGAGAGGATGGCATGAGTCCATCCGTCGGTCGGTCTGTCTGTTTGTGCCCAGTCCCGAAGGACTGCGGTAACCCAGTGGTTGTTGAAGAGGACCTTATTGAATTTCAATGACGTCACACGACCAGTGCTTGTTGAAAAGAGCATTAGGATAAGGGTTGTTTTGGGGGGTGTGCCAAGAGGGCAGTGGGGTGGTTTAGAATGCCAGAAGGGCTTATCTGAAGAGGAATGCGTAGGTGAATGGAGAGAATACTTTCAAACAAACAGTACACTATTGTACAGGGGAGTCAGCTTGGGTCTCTACAGGGAATGTCAACATGTAAAATATTGAAAGTGTTACAAAGAAGGAGGGCATGGCAAAAAGGTTGCACTATGTGTGACCCAGCTGCGCAGTTCGAGCTAAAAGACTATAGTCGTTTATATAATTCAATATTATCCTTATTATATACAAGGGTCTTCGACTACAATAATTTGCGTCAACGCTAACGTATGTCCGTCTGTGCTGAAACTCTCTGATGGTTCAATATTTTCCATGTTGACACACCCCCTAGAGACCCAAGCTGACTTACCCTGTACAATAGTGTACTGTTTGTTTGAAAGTTTGAGACAAGGAATTTTCGTTTCTTCCAGTGTGACTCCTTGTTCAAAACCTTTGCTTCTGTCTACCTCTTTGTGTATTCGTCGGATGTTCCTTAAGCCTAACAGATAGCGGTCTTTTTGTTTTACTAAAAAGGATTCGAATTGCATTATTAGATTTAAAAACTGTTTTAATGTTAAAGTTGTTCGCTACTCTTCAAATTTTTTCTGATATTCCTTTAATGTCTGGAATTGTAAGGAATGCATTTGCCTGGTTTTGGTTTTGTAATCTCTGTCCTGTTTGCTGAAATTTAGAAATAGTATCTGTTATAAGGTTAATGCTGTAACCATTCTACTGCAGATGCTTCTTAATGTTTATTATTTCGATTTCCAAGTCATTGGAATTGTTACAAATTTGAACGGCTCTGTTATACAAAGTTCTTATTATATTCTTATATTTAAATATTGTCTTGTGTGAGTGGGTTTACGATAGACTATTGTTCTGATGTCGCTTCCTACTAATGGCTGTTGTCATTCCCGGTTCAGACAATAAAAGTATCTTCAACATATCTGAGCCAGGTTTATATGTTGCGGTATTAACCGCATTGGCAGACCGTCATCCTGAGCATAAAACCTATCTTTTACCTGAAAGTAAAAGTTATTTAGACAGCACTCCAACAACTTCATCACTCCTTCGAGCGGCAGGTTGGTACATTCATAAAGGGATTCGTCATCAACCGGTCTCTGTCTAATAATTGGTGTATAGACTCTCGACATCAAAATTCTGACCAATCTATCCTCGGGTCCTAAAAGAAAAGTTTAAGAATATTAACAAAATGGTTGGAATTTACTAAAAATGAAACGGTCTTGCCTGCAAGAGGTTAAATAATTTTCAAAAGGAATTTAGACAGATTGCTTGTTGGTGAATTTCTGGAACTTGTGATTAGACGTAAGGGCATTGCATCTTTGTGAAATTTGGGTACTCCATATAGATGAGGAGGCTTGCTATAATGTGGTGTTAGTTGAGACTGTGTGTTCTCCGGAATACATCTGAAATACATTTTTTATTTTTTTTTATTAGAGGCATAATAAGAACTTTGTTGTATAACAGAGCCGTTCAAATTTGTTACAATTCTAATGACTTGGAAATCGAAATAAAAATCGCTACTTGCTTTTGTCCCAAAGTTACAATTTTTTAAAATATTTTATGCCCCTTTTTCCCCCTTCAAACCTCCACCACCCTACCCAAAAGTTAATCAGTTTATGGTCAGCCAATAGAGGATTTTTGTACCAAATTTCGTTAAAATCGATAAAGGCTTTCTTGAGTTATCGTGTACCTATACAGACAGACAACAGACCGACAGACAACTTTTTTTTTGTCGATTAAGGTGTTTTAGAACCTTAGTAACTCATTTTTGATAAAATTACGAAAAGTCAAAATTTCACGATTTTAATAGTCCTCCATACCATATCGGTATGGTGGACTAAAAATTGGTGCTAGAAAGCACGGATAGTCCACCATACAATCAACTATTTTATGTTGAAAGGAAATTAAAATATCTCGAAAACTGTAGCTTTGAAAGATTTGAACCTTATAACAAAATTTTCGTGTAATTTACTAAAACCAAAATCTGAAAACTGCATATCAATAGCTGCTTTACTTCTTGTTATGATTTTTTTTATATATTTTAACGTTTTTGGACACTACTCATGGAAACTTAAATCTGAAAACCGTATATCGCTACTTGCTTTTGTTCCAAAGTAGCAATTTTTTAAAATATTTTATCCTTCTTTTCCTTCCTTCAAATGATTGATTGTATGGCAGACTATCCGTGCTTTCTAGCACCAATTTTTTAAATTAAAATAGCTCGAAAATAATACACTTTGGAAAAAAACACAAAGTATATAAGATTTTATTTTAGTTAATCATTTACTTGCCATTGGTGAGTTAAACTGACTAGAAATTAGTAAAAAAAAATAATGAGTTTTTACTAAAGGTTATATATAAACAAAAAAAAATGAAGAAAAGGGGACGGAATTAGTACACAATTAGTAGCAAATTATGACATAATTATTTTTTTTCAAATCTCTTTCTTAGGCAGAGGTAGGGTGTGCCTTGATATCTAGAAGGGGACAAAATTAATACATAATTAGTACCAAATTCGGCCATAGTCACTTTTGGTCAAATCTCAGTTCTAAGCAGAGGGAGGTTGTACCTTGTTATCAAGCTACACCCCATAACAAAGAAATAAAAATTTTAGGAACGGATGGTTTTTGTAAACTAAAAGTAGGTACCCTTCTTTAAGAGTACATAGTTAGTACCAAAATTATGTTCTTTTTTCCAAGCACCCCCACACCCCCCCCCCTTTTTTAAGTGCGAATAACTCCGTTAATCATTAAGTACAAACATTTTTTAAAAGGAGACTAAATTAGTACATAATTTTTCCTATATCAAATTAAGTTTTGTTGAGGGCGGGGTGTAGCTTGAGCCTGATTTTAATCAGTTTGTTCACCATTTACAACAAAAATAATTTTTGGTAAAATAAGATCCATATCTGCTATTTCTGCTAAACTGCAGTTCGGATGTTACAAATTGTAGCATCACTATATGCGAATTGAAGATATAAAAATGTAAAAAATTTAAAGTTAAATGCTTTTTTGATCATAGTGCAAAGCGTTTGTGCTGAATTTTTGAATATTGAATTGAAAATTTGTCGCTGAATTTTTGAAAATTGCAAATTTAAACGGGAAAAATTTGTCAATTGAAGATTTAAAAATGGTTTATAAACTTATAATTAATAAGGGCAAAGAAATAGATATAATATTATATATCTCTGTGAAAATAAAATATTTTATTATTTTCTCAAACTGCCTAGACGAGTGCATGCATGTTACAAACTGATAGGTGGAATGAGACAGATGTTAAAATTTTGATACCCAGTGATTTTTTTAGCGTGCAAATAACGCTTCTCATCAACTCTACATTTCACATTTTTCATATTTTTAAATGTCCCATATTCACACATAAATAGCATTTTTCTTTGTCACCGCCTACTCCGATTTCAAATCTATGGAAATGAATCTCCGATGAATTTCAATTTTCATGTTTTTCAGTGCTCAGCTATCAATTTTTACCATACAAACGCTTTGCACCGTGACCAAAAAGGTCATTAACTTTAAATTTTTTACATTTTTAAATCTTCAGTTCGCCAATTTTTCCAATTTAAATTTGATATTTTCAAAAATTCATGAATGCTCGTTTTCTACTATACAAGCATTTTGCAACAGCGCTATCTCTTGTCCGTACCAAAAAGCTCTTCAGGTGGTGCTATGGCGAATTAGCCTACGCCTCCTGTGTGGCCCACTCCGATTTCAAATTTCTTATTTTGCGCATCGGTAAACCTGTTATACCCTAATTTAAATTTTCACTTTTAAAAAATTAAATTTTGAGATGTCAGATTTTCACAAATTAAGTGTACAGCTATCAATTTCTTACTACACATAAAAACGTTTTGCGCGAAAAAGCCCTTTAACTTTAAATCTTTCAAATTTTTAATTCTTCAATTGGCAAATTTTTCCAATTTAAATTTGCAATTCTAAAAAATTCAGCAATAAATTTTGCACTATGAACAAAAATACCTGCGCAGTAAATTTTGGAAAATTGGTATTTCTTCATTTGGCAAATTTATCCGATTTAAATTTCCAATTTTCCAAAATTCAACAATAATTTTTAATTGTCACGTGACCAATTTTCAAAAATTCTCTGCTCAGCACTGCATTGCACCATGGCCAAAAAGGCTTTTAACTTTATTTTTTTCACAATTTGAAATTTTTAATTTGCAAATCTTTCCAGTTTAAATATGTCATTATTGAAAATTCAAGGAATTTTGTTTCTACCTTTTGCACCAGCGCCATCTCTGTTCCGTACCAACAAGCTCTTCAGGTGACGCTATGACGTCACGAATTTCAAGAATTACATTTACCCACGGCCTTAAAAATCACAAATTCCTTTAACTTTAAATTTTCTGCATCGGTAAAACTACAATACTCAATTTAAATTTCCATTTTTAAAAATTCAACGACAAATTTCAATTTTCACATGTCCAATTTTCAAAAATTCATTGCTCAGTCATCCCTTTCTCTATTTACAAACGCTTTGCAACATGACCAAAAGGGCTTTTAAATTTAAATTTTTCAGATTTTAAGATCTTCAGTTTGCGAATTTTTCCAATTTAAATTTCCAATTAAAAAAAATTAAAGGATTACCGATTTTAAGATTCCCACCACCGCCATATCTTAGGTTAGGCTAGGTTAGGTTTGTTATAAGTGCTGCAATTTACAGCTCCCTCCACTGCGACGTGAGAGATCTATTGTGGCTCATTTCCCCTCTACCCCACGCACCAGACCGGTCTGATGAGCACCCCCTAGGAAGGCAGTTTTCTTTTCCTAGTCCTTTGTCGGGGCTAGTCGCCATATCTTGGCCATACCAAAAGGCGCTATGACGTTCTTCAATTTTTTTAAATTTCCAATTCTCAAAAATTCAACGATATTTTTTAATTGTCACGTGCACAATTTTCAAAAATTCACTGTTCAGCCATCAATTTTTTAATTTAAAAAAGTTTTCAACCATGACCAAAAAGGCTTATAACTTTAAATTTTTTACATTTTAAAATCTTCAACTTGCAAATTTTTTTGTTTTTACGCTTCGTACCAGCGCCTTATCTTGGCCGTACCGTCAAGCGCCATGACGTCACGAACTAGGCCACGCCTAGTCGGATTACCTACTTGAAAAGTGTTGTAGTACGAACCCCATATCATTCTTAAAAATTTTATACTCGTCTGCGACCCGAAACTCTTCTGCCTTCTATTTTTCCTTCTAGTATTAGGGACTTATCACTACATAAAGTCAGCATAGCCTGACTTTAATAAAAGCGGCACTATTTTTGTCAATTCCGCACGAAGTTTAAAAGGATTACATTGTTGTTGTCTAAATATGTCATCTTTGCTATCAAAATAATGTCGAATTTCATAATGTTTGTACCTGCCTTTAATAAAGGACGGCATTAACTTTAATTTGTTAACTTCAAGAATGGCTCAATATGGCGCCAATCATAGGCCACTACTAAAACGAAAATGAGTTAACTGGCTTTTTAGTTGAGAACGGTGTTGGTCAGGCTATGCCGACTTTATGTACCGATAAGTCCCTATTAATTTTAAGACCTCATATTTGTTATTTCTCAAAATATGGCCAAAATTTACGTCTTTGGATGTGCCTATCCAATTTGAGTAGCAAACCATATTATTAACCTACTCTGTGCATCCAATTTGATTTTGTATCGGTCATTGGTGTCTATATTTGTTTAAATTTGTTTTTAGGTTCAGTACGCTAAATCCAAGGGAATCAACGGCTTTATGGTTTGGTCTCTTGCCGATGATGATTTCAAAGGCTTGTGTGGAGGAGGAAAATTTCCTCTTATTAATGCAATCAAAAAATCTGCAGCACGACAAATTACAAAAGTTAATTTAGTTTAGGTTGCTTTAGACAAAAAGGCAACGCAGAATCTTGTCTTTTTGTACGAAATAAAACTACATTATGTCATCTGAATATATAAATTCTTTTAACGCTAAACGTGTGTAAATTATTTAAGCTTACATTACATAACTTAGCTCTAGCCCACGACTTCGTTCGCGTATTAAAAATTGTATTTGCCCCTTCCTTTCCTCGTCACTACGCCCCTCCCCCAAACCCTCCTCCGCCCGTTCCGCACCTTAAACTTTTATCGAGTCGAATACCAGCTTTGCCTGTGGTTTTTTTGCCGTTTATTTTTCTTTATATTATCATAACTTTTGCTCCCGTGAACCCATTTTGATGAAACAAAGCCTATGTCTTGCCTAGGAATCCAGTAGTGAAACTCCAACTTTCAAAATTCGTTTAGTATTTGCGTGATGTTAGAACAATCAAACAAACAGACAGACAAATAAACAGAGAAAAATTGAAAAAATGGCATTTTTGTTACCTTTATGATTGGATAAGAAGTTAACACCAAAAATTTTAAGAAAACACTTAATGCACAGAAATGGTCTATACAGGGTGATTCACGACGAAATTCAAATATTTTAATGGTAAGTATTACAGGCCAGAGGCAACCCATATCCAATGCTAATTTTTTTTTGAGTCTTTGTCAAATATACAGTGTGATTTATGAAAATATTGCAAAAATAAAAACGAATATATCTCGGAAACCTATAAACGTATTTACTTTAAGTTTAATAATGTATGAAAAAATATAAAATTCCAGGTCCAGACTAAAAAAAAATCGTATTATATATTTTTGTTAAAAATAACACCCTGTATACTGCAATTTACAAATTTTGTTATCACCACATAAGAGCGAAAGGATGATATTATAATACCATTATATTGTATTTAACGCGTTAAGTCTCAGTTTCTTATAAAAAAAATAAAAATCCAAATTCCGATCCAGAGATATTAGGGTTACAAACAATATACTAAAGACGTAATTTTAGGTTAAAACTATTTAAGGCATAAATAAATCAACACCCACTCTACCCAAGCAAAAACTTTTCTATAGCATGCATAGTAACGGAGAAAAATGGAGGTGGCATTTATGGTAGATTACCCTGTACATTATCCCCTGGTTGTAATTTTGGGACGGTTTTGTAGAAAATAATCAATTTAAAAAAATATTTATAGCAACATCCTTTGCCATGTATGTTGTGATACCAAAATCTCCAAATGAAGTACAAAAAAATTTTGATTTCCAATAAGGACAAATAAAACCAAATAAATATTAGTCCGGGCCTGAAATTTTAATGATTTGACTACGACTTCAAATCAATTCCAAAAACGGATTTTAAATTAAAATAGGGTTTATTAGTAATTTAAAAGTATCTGTTTGTATATTTTATAAAAATAAATTCAAAAATATTAATCCGGCCCTGTACCAGCCTAATTTATTTTATTTTATTTTACAAATCGAAAGGCTATCCAACAAACAGACGAGGCTGCCCAATTACAGGATAGCACATAATAAGCTGAATCTAGTTACATAAACGGGAATGTAAGAAAAAACTTAGTACTTAGATATTTCTAATGCTAAAAATACTAACAAGAAATCACATTATTTTATATATGTTTGTTTTAAACAAATTTAGACTTAAATAAAATATATCAGTATCTTCGTTATTACTAAAAACACAGTTGTTATATGTACGAGTACATCTAATAATTGGAGAATTTGAAAAATAATTTGATTTAAACCTTTCTATACAAAATGTTAACCTAGTTCGTACCTGCTACGGATTGGCATTAAAAGATAAGTACTTAGTGCCGAAAGGTGAGTCAATAAGGTTGTTTACATTTTTATAAATAAAAACTACATTGGTACAGTTTCGGCGACTCTCAAGTGATTTTAGGTTGTAAAACTGTAGGTTACTTTCATAAGAATAAAAGTGTCTATCTCTATTGTATCTAAAGTTTAAGTTTTTGAAAAGCTTTCTTTGAACACCTTCTATTCGATCGATATATTTGCGATAGAGCGGGTTCCAGACTATGGATGAGTATTCTAAAATTGATCTGATGATACTATTAAAAATAAGGATGACTGACCTGTGGTTGCTAAACCCTTTAGTAACCCTTAAGACAAAACCCAGATTTGTTAAACCCCTCTTGACAATACTCTCCATATGAGCCTCAAAAGTCAGTTCTGACTCCAGAATGATACCTAAATCTTTAACCTGACTAACCTCTTTAAGTTTTGTATTTTCTAGTTTTAAATTAATTCGCGTAGGTTCTTTCTTTCTAGTAAATAAAATTACTTGGCATTTATGGATATTTAAAAACAGTCGGTGATTTTTGCAGTAGTTGAAGTAGTGAAGCTGTTAAGGTCATTCTGGAGTTCGGAAAGGTCAGATTGAGATCGAATTTCTTTCCTCACTTTTAAATGATCTGCGAAAGAAGCATGTTCAGAATGTTGAAAACAATCTCCAATATCAAATATAAAAACGTTAAAGAGTAAAGGTCCCAAATGCGACCCTTGAGGGACCCCAGAGGTCACATTTGTTGAAAGAGACTTCTCACCGTTAACAACCACAAACTGAGTCCTATCTGTGACGTAGCTCTGCAGAAGCCGAAGAAAGTTTCCGTGCACACCAAAGTTTTCAAGTTTAATTATCAGAGTTGGGTGATGTATCTTGTCAGAAGCCTTGGAAAAATCGGTGTACACACACACACAATAAATGGAATTAAATTTGTAGTAACTGAGCGTTTTTTATGAAAACGATGTTGGTTAACATCAATATCATTTTTCACTGAAAAAAATAGTTGAGAGTAAGTAGCGGCTTCGAAGATCTTGGCAAAGTGACATAAAAGTGAAATGGGTCTATAATTTTTTGCTTCTGTGGCATCGCCAGACTTTAAAATGGGTACTATCTGAGCTACCTTCCAACGTGTTGGAAATGATTTTAGGAGGTAGTGCCAAAGTGGGGCAACATTTTAAAAACTGTGAAGGTATGCCGTCAGGCCCAGGTCCTTTTCTGGATCCAGATCCATCAATATCTTTCGAATAGCTCCCTCTGGAAAATTACATATTTCAACGTTTTGATTTGAAGGAATAGATGGAATATAAGATTGTGTATCATTAGGCTCAAACACACTACTAAAATAGTCACAAAAAAGCTGTGATATGCTTTGTGAGTCTGTTGCACTATTACCGTTGTAGTTGATCTTGGATGGCAAAGATTTTGTATTCTTTTTGTTGTGTATATAAGACCAAAATGATTTTGTATCTTTTTTTAAATTTTTTTCTGTATTTACTAGATAATTTTTGTAATCATTTACTTTGCTTGATTTAAAGTCTTTTCTTAATTGCGAAAACAATGTGTAATCATTAGCGTTGTTGTATTTTTTCCACCTTTTTCTAACCCTTTCTTTGTCTTTTATCATTTATTTCGTCCTATGCGTAAACCAAATAGGAAACTCAGACTTGTTAATTATTTTAATTGGTATGTGGTCTTCAATAAAATCTGAAATATAAGTGTAAAAAAGAGCCACGTCCTGTTCAATAAGATCAGAGTTTAGAATTTTATCCTATTCGAGGCTACTAATTTTGTTGTTTATTAAATTATAATTACCTTCAGAGAATTTTTTTTTTAGTGTAAGAATTGCAGGAAAGATTTTTACACACTTTTAAGTTTATACTTATTTCAAGAGCAGGATGATTATCGTCTTCCTTTACGAAAGGACCGTGACTCCTATCTACAGTAACTAACATATTGCGTGAAATAACCAGGTCTAAGATTCTATTATTATGGTTTTTCACGTTATTGAATTGTTTAAAATCTAGCAAAAAGAAACTATCACAAAAAAGAGAGGTGTGGGACTCTGACTTTAAAACGTGATATTGTTTGTAACCCTAGTATCTCAGAATTGGAATTTGGAATTTGGATTTTTTTATTTTTTTTTATAAAAAACTGAGACTTACGCGTTAAATACAATCTAAGGGTATTATAGCACCATCCTTTTACTTTTCTGTGGTAATACCAAAATTTGCAAATTGCAGTATACAGGATGTTGTTTTTAACAAAAATTTATAATAATAAATTTTTTTTAGTCCGGAACTGGAATTTTATTTTTTTCACATTGGTAGAAGTCGCTTTAGGAGCTCCCTAGGTGTGCCAAATTTAAAGTAAATACGTTTATTGGTTTCCGAGATATATCCGGGTTTATGATTTCAATATTTTCATAAATAACACTGTATATTTGCCAAAAAGTTTGATATTTTGACGATGTTCTTGAAAGTTTTTTTCAATATTACTATTTTCCGCTATTTCTCTTTAATTTTGGCTAAAAAACGGACAGAAATCTTTTTTTGCACCCATGTTCAAAAAAAAAGTTTTTTTGGATCGGTAATCAAAAAAGACATGCTTTAGTTATCTGGAGACAGTTACTAAAATCATGTTTTTGATGAAGGTATAAAAAAAATATTTTTAGAAAACTGAACACGTTATTTATATTTGGAAAAACATCATCGATCATAATCAATATGACACAACCTAAATTAATGCACAATATTTTTAAATAACAAATATTGCAGAAGCATTTATCCAGAAAAGCATCTCTTAGGAATAGGTGGTACCTTAAAATGTTCCATGTCGCAATTCTTGCACTGTAGCACTATTACACTTTGCATTGCTTTGATTCATTACCAAGAGATATTTTGCAGTGATGTTTATATTCGTTTTGTTTGTTGATGTAGTTATTACCCTGACGGGGGCCGCCGTAGACCAGTGAACAGCGTCTTAGCCTGCAGAACAGAGATCGCAGGATTGCATCTATATCCACATGAGTATTCACCAAATATGCATTAGTCTTCCACTAAAGTGCAATTACATAGTAGCCTATGGATTTAGATGTATTAATGTATCACCATTATGTGATGTACTACTTGAGATTAGTTATTAAAAGATTACCTAAATAACTTTTTGCTGTCTTATGTGTATAATAATATCAGCTGCTACATAGATAATGTATTGATTCCAGTGCCATCTACCTACAATATACGATATTAAACTAAATTATAATTATAAATCAAGTAAATCGCGTTATTTTCACAAGATAGTAATATTTTCAGCAAATATGCCAAAATCCTGACAAAAATATTTTTTTAGGAATATTCATAAAAATAACTTGATTATCATTATATCATTATCACACAAACTCTTAAAGAATATTCAACAAAAAATAGGTTTGGAACATTCCTGTTATATTCGCAATAGAATATTCCAAAAATCACTTTTAGGGAATATTCCTCCAATGTTATGTGGGTTTGGTCATGTTTTGCTAACCAATTTTAACTGACTTATACATATCCGATTGTCTTTAAATTTGGTATACGTTTATAGTTTTGGTAACAATATAATAATATAGTATTATTAGGCACCTCCCTCCCCCCCTACGAGGGGAGTGAAAACAGTTTGTTTGTCAGATGTCAACCAAAATTGGTATACTGAGGTTTTTTTGGTATAAGGAATACGAATCTTTAATCAGATTTTGAAAATTTAATATGGCGGATGGTATACGATGATTTTTAGAGATAAAGAATTCGAATTTTTTATCAGATTTTGAAAATTCAATATGGCGGATTCAAGATAAACGATTTTTAGTCATGTTTTTCTAACCAATTTTAACTGAATTTTACACATCCGACGGTCTTCAAATTTGGTATGCGTTTTTAGTTCCGGTGACAATACAATAATATGGCATTATCAGGTACCCGCCTTTCCCTAATGAGGGAAGTGTAAAAGATTTAGTTGGTTCTACTCAAAAGTAGAAAATAATTTTTAGCATTCTGATATCATAATAATAAAAGCGATGGGCGCATTATACGAAGTTTGGCCATGTTGATTATGCGCAAGAACGTGAATTCACTATAAAGCAGAGAAATGCAAGGGTAAGTAAATCCAACCCAACTCGACCCAAGCTACCCTAACATTTCTCTGATATATGGATGGACATTGTTAGTTTTAATTTGCGGCCGTCGCTTTTAATATTATGATATGAGAATGCTAAAAAGTATTTTCTGCTTTTTAGGGAACTTTATATTTTATAAAAGCTTGAATTTAAAAAGCTTTTTTTAATACAAAATTATTTTTTAGCTTTTGGATTTTTACACTAAATCGTCCATTTTGAATCCGACATATTGAAATTTTCATATCTGATCAAATATTTATAATCCCCTTCGCTAAAAACCACTGTAACTATGCCAATTTTGATTGAAATCGAACAAACTAAATCTTTTTCGCCCTCCACTTCACTCATTAGGGAAAGTGGGTACCTGATAATACCATATTATTGCATTGTCACCGGAACTACAAACGCGTAACAAATTTGAAGACCATTGGATGTGTATACGTCAGTTAAAATTGGTTAGAAAAAGATGCGCAAAAATCGTCCATCTTGAATTCGCTATATTGAATTTCCAAAATCTTATCAAAAATTCATATTCTTTATCCCCAAAAACCCTCGTAAGCCAATTTTGGTTGAAATCGGACAAACTAAATCTTTTTCCCCCTCCACTTTTCTCGTTATGGATAGGTCCAAATTTGAGGTCAATCGGATGAGTATAAGTCAGTTAAAATTGGTTAGCAAAACATGACCAAAAATCGTCCATCTTGAATCCGCCATATTGATTTTTTTAAATCTGATCAAAAATTCGTATTCCTTATCCCCAAAAATCTCCGTATACCAATTTTGGTTGAAATCGGACAAACTTAGGCGTTTTCTTCCCTCCAGGAGAGGGTGATGTGAAGTTAAATAAAAGTTTTGTAATAATAAACTTAATGTTTCCTAATTTTTAGAAAAAAATTATTTGGGAGGTGGTTGAGGGGGTTGATATATGTGAAAATTCATAAGTTTTGATCCAAAGCTGTAAATTCATAACAACTACTATGTACATATTCTACGAATCTGCAGTTTTTAGATTTAAAATACAAATTACTTCCTAATATTAGAGGGAAATGTGACGAAACACCAATGTGCTCCTAACTCCTTACGATAACAATAACAAAATGGAAAAAAATGGTTCAAAAACCCTCTATTATACAATCAACTCATGATAAAATTTAAACTCAACGAAATCAAAAATTTTCTGAATGAGGCCCTGTCCATACTGTGATCAGTGTGGCCCAAAATCTAGGGGAGAAACAAAAAAATAAACGTCAGACTAAAAATTTATCTGCAGACAGTTACTAAAATCATGTTTTTGATGAAGGTATAAAAAACAATTATTTTAAGGGTCATCATAGGAATTTTTTTTAATTTCTACTGCCTACTTGTCGAAACGCGTAGGCGGTAGAAATTAATATTTTTTTAAAGAAGGCAGGAAGTTCTTTCTTTTCTTCCCAGTCGTTTTACTATTGTCAGCAACCATGTCAAATATAAGGGATACGGTATTCATCCGCAGGTAATCAAACTTTATTGGTTAGAAAGGGATTCCGTTATAAAGCGATAAAGTAAAAAGGCATCAAAATATAGGTGCAAATGGTAGTAAACAAAACTTTCATTTAAGTTTTTTAATATTTTTCATAAATGAAAACTTTTTTTAAGTAAATATAATAGTTATTTATGTATCTAGGTCTTAAAGACAGCGTTTAACGCTCGCATCGTGAAAATAAAGACCCGAGACGATAGGCGAGGGTTTTTACACCATGAGGCAGTTAAACGCAATTTAAGAACGAGATACATACAATGTTTTATGCACGAACGTGTTTTTTTAGAAAAAAAAGACTTCATGAATTATTCCACAAAAAAAATTGTTGGTCTTAAGCTCTCCAATATTTTGACAACACACGAAACACTGTCAGTAAGCGGAATGCCAATCTATTCATGTCACTTTTTAATCAAGCAATCTGACAAAAACATAATAATAATGCTCCTAGCAACACGTAGCAACCAAATAAACAAATTGAGCGTCGCTTGAGAAGCGCAAAGCATATACCTACGGACTTAGAGAAAACTCTTACCAAGGGCATCGCAAAAATAAGTTACAGCGCCTCTGAGGACTCGGTCCCGAAGCTCACGCGACAAATCGCGCCGATGACATCTATCTTAACCAATGTCCATCAATGTCATCGCCTTTTCGTTCTTTTCATGAGGTTTTTTTTGTTGAAGTTTTTTATTTTTGTGTATTTTTGGCCTTTTTTAAACTATTACAGTAACTTCTTAGATTTTTGTAAAAAGTACAATTGGAAAACTATGCCCAAGTGTTGGTGCCCTCTGCTTCATCGGTTTTCACACCCTAGAGATCAAGCTCGCCAAAGACAATGGTTAGCCATCTGAATTCCTTTATAGGTTTAGAATTTTAAACCAGAAAACTTAGAAACTATTCAAAAAACTTTGGACGAAGCCTTCTAATTCGGCATGTATTCCATCCTTGCCTTTACCGCCAGAGTCTGAAATAGACTTTAATGGTAAGTACCGGGCAAGGTTTCTACATACCAAAGGAAAAACAGCATATTCAATAATAGAGAGTTAATAGACCACTAATTTCTCGTCACCTTATTTGCTTACCGTAATTGAGATGCTAAAAAGAGTTTTAAAACCACAAACATAAATTACCGTAACCGTATTTTTTTGCCCACATACAAACTGCAAATTCACTTTCACAAAAAAATTAAAAACCTATAACTAAACAAAAAAACGAATTATTATTTACCAGCTGCAGCTTTTGCTCATAAATAAATCTGGTTGGTTAGAAAAAATTACCAAGCGGGCCTCGTTAAGCCTCCGTAAGTAACGTATTTCGGTTCGGTTATTTTTGGATACAGGAGAAAAATAACCGATTTTGCCTACGGTATCACCAATTTTGATGTCTATTAACGCTCTAATAAGACTGATAGGGCATTTATTTAGCCTATTTGTTAATTAGGTACATTTTTTAGCCCATTCCGGTCAAAAATGCTTATGAGTAACCAGTTACACCAAATTTTTAAAAACAAAGAAAACTCGCAAGAGAAACTGCTGCTATTGAGGTCGGCATGGGAAGCAGAATAAATAGTTTATTAATAAATACAATAGTTTGGATATGGAGGCCTCATGTATACTATTATATCTTCTTAAAAGAATAACATACTATAATAAAATAAAAGAGAATAATATAATATATTAGAATTCTGAAAGTTATAGTCATTAGATCAACAATATTTTGGAAAATAAAATTAACAGTTGATAAATTAGGTTTTCCAAAATAATGTTTTTTCTAATGAACTGAAATACTTCAAAAAATACCCGAATTCAAATTTCGCGGCGCCGGCGGCTCTACCCTAATTTAAGCTTCGAGACCGAGTCACTAGAGGCGCAACAGTAGCAAAAAACTTATAACAGGGCCCTAAGTCGTCAGATCGCGGCGTATCAAAGATGGGATAAAATAACATATATAAATTATATTTTCCGAAGAAAACATACAGGTATTTAGTTATTTTTTGTAGGAAAGAGTAAATGTCCATTTGTAGATCCATCTATTTGTAGATTTTTTCATTGGCGCACCGTAAAATTATTAAAATACTTGTTATTTTTCCATTAAAATAGCTTGTGCTATTTTATTTTTTTTTAGTATATTTTATAAAAAGATAAATCAGTAGTGTAACATCCAAATATTAAAATATTATTTACTAGTAGTTTAAATTACCACAAAGGTTTTCAATTTGGTTGGAAATCGTCTTGATGCCGTTTTATAATTTGGATATTTGCTAGCTGTTATGTTGTCAATTGTGGCGTAGTGGCGTAATGTAAAATATATTGACATTTTTATTTTGTTTCCTTTTTTTTAAAATGAATTTGACCGAAAAAAATTATGGCTGTTACGAAAAAATTTTCTTTTATGTTATGATATTGCCTTGTATTTTTTGAACGGATACATCCACCAGCTTCTCTCTATTTATTGACCCACAGCACGCATATCTTCACGCGTAAAGTATCTTTCCCGACCTTGATTGCTTACCCGAAATCCGCTCCGCGGCTTTATAGAGTCATTGGCAGTCCGCGTGCGAAAAAAATTAATTTTTCCGCACTAGTTAGAATAATAACAATTACTTGCTTTAGACATTCGTAAAACTTTAGTTTTTTTAAGTGTTGGAATGTTTATATTGAAGCAAAATAGTAGATAAGTAAAATTTTATTATTAAAGCACATAGATTTAATTAATAAGTTCAGTTATCAAATAAAATATTAGTAAGTATAGGTAGCATTTTAATATTTGGATGTTACACCACTGACTTATTATTTTATAAAATATATAAAAAAAACTATAAAATAACACAAAATACACACTTAATGAAAAAATTAACAGTATTTTAATAGTTTTACGGTGCGCCACTGACCCAACCTATCAGAAAACATTGCAAAAAAATCTACAAATGTACATTTCCACTATCCTTCAAAAAAGAAATAAATACTTGCATGTTTTCTTTGGAAAATATAATTTCACAATGATATTTTATCCCAAATTTGATACGCCGCTGTAGCCAAACCAAATTTCTCACCAATTTTTAAGTCAAATTTTTTTAAAGCACTTGTCCTTGTTAATTGACCTACAACATATCAAAAAAATTCCAAAATCGCCAGATGTCTGGGTTACATGGACCGGTGTGAGGGGTTCTTTCAGCAAAAATCACTTTAATGCCCGTGGGCGTTAAAGTGTCACTTTTCGCTCTAAAAAGCGTGCGATAAAAGGCATTTTAACGCCCGGTTGTGCATAAAGTTAATTTAGTCCTTATTTTATTATTACCCATTTAAAGAGTATTAATCGGGAAAATCAATTAACAAGGGCAAGTTTTGATTAGAGTGATATATATAACCCCAATTTTATTTTTTTCTGCACAGTATATACCACTTAAACCCTATTTTTTTTATTTTTTTCTTCTAAATTGAAACTTTCCTTTCAAATCCAATAAAAGATGGTGTTAAGATGATTATTCACTAAACAAATAAAATACAATTTTTCTTCTAAATCCAACTATGTCCAAAACTCAAGCAAAGTTGGTTTAGAATTCTTCATACTTCACAACTTAGGACCGTCGTAAAATAGGCTAAACCGTTTTAGTAAATCCCACTGTGTATGTTTTTGTTGTTTTTGTTCGTTTTTTACAATATTGTGTTTCCTATAATTTCACGACTTCGCGGGAAGAGTGAAATTGGCAATAAATACACACACGAGCGAAAAATTATGTACTTAATTTAATTTTCAAACTTCAGTGGTATTTAGAGGATTTTTTTTACGAGCGAAAACAAACCCCGATAATTTACTTACCTACACGTCGATGTCATTCCAACGTACATTTCTCTCCACATAAAACTGGTACAGCAGAAGTTAGCAGCCTGTTTCATTTTTAAAATTTTTATAGTACGGCCAACACCGTTCTCAACTAAAAAGCCAGTTAACTCATATTCGTTTTAGTATCCTTTGGCCTATGATCGGTGCCATATTGACACCAAACTGACAGAAAATCCATGTTTTACTTGTCAATTTGGTTATAAAAATGGCAGCCACAATAGGCTAAAGGGCACTGAGGTGGTAGGAGTTAACAGGCTTTTTAGTTGAGAATGGTGTTGGTACGGCATTGTCTTCCTATAAGTGACAATGTCACAGACTTCTGACAACATCATGTTTTGCATGTCAGCATCATCCAAATTTAAAAAAATGCCGGCGCACCTTTCCAAATTTGATAAAGCTCAAATCTTCGCATAACTAGTCGGTGGTTGGTCTATTCGACAAGTACAATAGTAAACATAAAAAACCTATTTCAAGAGGAGATAACTATACACCGAAAGGAAGGCACCGGTTTGACGAAAGTTACTAGCCCAGTGGAAGACCAAGAAGGAATCAATTTTCTGGAAAATCATCGGTTTGCCAAAGCGAAAGCAGTAAAAATAGAATCAAATTTTCCAGGATCCACAACAACATCAGGCTGGAGGATTAAAAGTTCGAGGCTAAAATAAGTGAGGAAAAGAAGCAGTCTCGATTAATTTTTGCGTTGAATTATTCTTTGAGGGACGAAGAATTTTGGCAGCAGGTGGGTTATCGACCGCCAAGAACCTGATACGAAGAACGATATATTGCGGAAACGAAGACCGGGCGGGAAGATTTTGGAGCTAGATATCGCCTAAAGGACATGGCGCCCTATTTAGAATGAATGGGCGATTTACAGCTGAAGTTTACGTTAATATTCTGGAAAACGTAATGCTTCCACAAGTGAGAGTCCCTCATCCACATCATTTTGTATTCCAACAAGATAACTGGCCAGTTCATACGGCCCTGATGCTAATCCAATAAAGAACGTTTGAGGACTTATCGCAAAGATATTAGCAAGTTTTAATATCATTCCCAGGAATTCAGAACATCTAATGGAACTCATCGTAAGGGAATATAGGAAAGTTATTGCTGAAAATCTAAACTTATTTGAAAATTTAGCCAATCCAATGCCTAGAAGACTTCAAAACATCATTGCAGCCAACGGTGCAATGACGCGCTATTAAAAATTTTTATATGTTTTGATTTTGTTATTGGTTTTTTAAATTTTATTTTTTTCATAACTTTCGTCAAACCGGTGTCTTCCTTTCGAGGGACAGTTCTTTCTTCCGATTTATTATGATTACTATCGTAGACTTGCTTCTTTCATAATCAGCTAGTCGAATAGACCAATTACTGTGTACGTAGCTTTTGTTCAGCTAATAAAATATTTTTGCTTTTTTGAAATGTGGTTTTTATTTCTAGTGGCCTTATATTTTAAATTAATAAAAAATAAACAAGCCGTCTCCTTATAAAAAGTTTATATATGCCAAAAATATAACCTAAAATAACAACGTCAAAAAGTCAGTGTTGCACGTAGGAAAATATAAAAAATCGTATTTGCAGCTACCTTCTGCTGTACCAGTTTTATGTGGAGAGACGTGTAGCTTATTGGCATAAATATTTAAATAGGTGTTTTTAATTTTTAGGAATTTGGGATACCTTAGGAAGTGGAAATATTTGATGACTAAAAAAAATCCAGCAATCAATCTAATTGAAAAAGTCAATTGTTGGGTAAACAAGTTGTTGGTACTTACCAATGAATAAGGTTTTGTTTATTCTAAAATATGTTATCAGTCGTATTTCATTATCTTTATTATGCTCCATAGTCATACATTTTTAAAAAATACCAATATTGATAACCCTAATTTTAGTAAAAGCAAAAACATATACCTAATATAGGTACAGGGCATGATACAATAAAAGAAAGGTATGATACGTAGCGGTTCAAAATTCGTCTAGATCGGCAGATACCAGTTCACCTACAAACCTAAAAATTTGAGGATAGTTTAAGCTCGGAAGAACTCACCAAGAAAAGATTTTTTTGTTATTGTACCCTCGAAGGGATAAAAATAGGGCTTGAAATTTTAAGAAGATTTGCTGTATCTCAAAAACGAAAAGCAACACAACTAATAATAAAATAAAGAAGCACTTGCTTCGGCATTTTTAAAAATTCAGGCAGGGGGTTGGAGTCTGTTTTGAAGGGGGTACAAATAACTCACAATTACTTAGTTAGAGTTCTAAATCAATATAGAGCTAAAAATTTGCATTTAGGTTCTTCTTGAAAAGCTAACAAATAGGTGTTTTAGGATTTTTAGAAAATTTGAATGGGTGGTTGCAACCACCCCCCTGTATCAGATAAATATTTTAATCTGTCAAAGTATGGGTTGTGGCATATCAAACTAAAGGAAACAGAGTCAGGAATCTAAAACAATGTTTTTTTTTTCAAAAGTAACAATTTAGGATGGGGGAGGGGATTGCAGGTGGGAATGGTTTCCCGTCAAAAAGTACTGCAAGGTTTTAAATTAAGGTCGTAGTTACAATCTGGGGAATTGTTTTTAGCAACACTGTACGGGAAATCAATTTAACTATGTCGACCTGATTTTTTTGCAAAATTTTACGTCATTGAATTTGTTTTCCATGGCAACGCAGAGACTTTATTTATGTTTATCCATAGTAAGACACCAGAGATTTTTTAGCACCGGGTCAAAAATTTGGGGTTAGGTTACTTATTTTGACTTTTCGCGTTCTGGGCCGCTAAAGCACATAAGTATTTTTTACTTTCGCTTTTTTCGTAAAGTGTATGTGGTTAGCGCTAAAAAGTTTATAAATGATATGATGGCATTTCAATAATTGATCTTTCACCGAAAACAGCAACCTCGCCCTTCGGCCATACCGACATTCTATTTTAAACAGCAGCATCAACGACTAGCAAGAGTCTTTTCAACCTCTATATAAATGGAGCTTTACTGACCTGTTTTGTTAGTACTCAAGTATCCGTGTGTTTTTGAAACTGAGGTTGGGATCTAAAATCTATTCTTTGCACTCCAAGATTTCACTACGTACACTTGCACATAACTATGCCGCAATAATTTAAATTAAAAAAAAATGTTTGCATCAAAATAAAAACAAAATTATGTGGGGTTATGGGCGCCGAATGTTTCCATGCGAATTCCTAGTAATCCCAGCGAGCCAGTAAAGTTCTCTTGGTTCTTTGATAGACTCGGGGTAATGCCCGCATAGCGCTAGGCCTTTTTCGGCGATCGACCGCACACGCGGAGTGGTTTCATATTTGTTTTAGAACAATGTTTTTGAAGACAAAATTTTGAAAGATAAACATAACTCGAATCGTTTTCTGTCAGAAAACGTAAAAATTCTCTCTCTCTCTCAATTTGTAAGTCGGGTTTGTTCTAAACCGCAATTATTGTGAGGCTTTTGGGATAGATGACAGCACCAGAGCTTTCATTTTGAAGAAAAAATAATTGAGAATTTTGAAAAGTCCTTCAGATATTTTTGCTAACCATTTAAAAATGATTACCCCTGCAAAATTTCAGTTAATCTTGATGTTTAGTTCTCCCTGTGCACTCTGGCAAAAGATCAAAAAATGAACGAACACGGCGTTGCCAGTTGTACTTTTTTTTTACTTAAAATCTGGGGAGAAACTTAAGCCTTAAACGAAATTCAGTCTGGAAAACAACGAAGGGGTGAGGAATTGTGAGGGAGTAAAGTTGAATTTAGAGTTTCATAATTTCAAGAGAAATAAATTAAAGGGTGGGGACTTCAAATAGAATATTGGCCATAGCGGATTAGAAATTTGTTTTTTATAAAAACCCAAAAACACATCTACAAAGATTTTTTCAAATTAGAAGTCCTCGCTTATGGCATTTTGTTGGAAAGCTTATCGAAAAGGAAAAACGATCATGTAATTTTTTTTTGACATTTGTTAATCCATGTGTCAAAAATCCCCAAAAAATTATTGTGTAAGACTTCAAATGAAATAATGCCGATAGCACATTAACTTTAAGTTTCTACTTAAATTTAATTTTCGGGTTTATCGGCATTCGTATCCTTATCTCTATCGAGTCGACCTATCGAGCAGGAGTACTTTTAAACTAATGTCGCGAATGCGTGACAGCTCCAGCTGATCAAATGCGTCAAAACATCGTTTCGTATGCAGGGACGGTCGTAATGTTAGGACTCCCTTATCGTACCTAACGAGGTTTTCTTGCATTTAATCAGCTGGAGCTGTCACGCATTCGCCATGACTTTAAAAGTGCACATGCTTGATTTGTCGACTCAATAGAGATAAGGATACGAATGCTGGACCGGTATTTTCGTAATACGTAACGTTTTGAAGTCGCTAAGCGAAACGAATAGCGCTGCCGAACACGCTGCCCTGCGAATTTTGCATTTTTATTTCTTGTTAGTCTTGTCGCTCCTTTTCTTTTTCTATGTGTAAGAAAGAGGCCATTAAGTGATCGATTTCGATCTCTAGTTCAGAAAGGGTAAATCAAATGGTGACTTGAACAAGTGCATGTTGATCCTTGATGGTTTGGTTTAGCTCAGTTAAACCCACCCTGTGATATAAACTAGTAGCACGTTCCCGCACAGTGTGCGGGAAAAAGTTTACCCCGAGACTTAACCGCACACCTACAAAAAAATTCCGCACTCAGTGCGGGAGAGTTTAAATTTATTCCGGCACTCAGTCAGGGAAAATGTTGTTACCGGTACGGTCGTATATTGATATTGATACTTTATTATCTAGCATTTATTGTTAAAATGGTTTCACAATAGTTACTTATATATCTAGTAAGTTATACCTTATAATTATAGTGAACATGCGTATTCTACATTTTAAGAAACAGAAAATAAAACTCTAAGGTATTTGTTACCCAAAAAATAACCTAACCAATTCAACAACAAACACAGAATTCATACCTACATCCACAAGAGAAACCTCGCGCGTGGAAAAATGTATGTTTTCATGGAACTGTTGAATTAAAAAAAGAAAATAATAATTTTTAGTACATTTATGAATAAATAAAATGACAAAAGATAAAAAGCATAAAAATGGTAATTAGTGTGAAAAATGTGATATTTCAGAAAATTAAAGAAAATACCGACGAAAACACAGAAATAAAGATAGTTACCTATATTGTCTACTAATTATTTTTTTATATCAACTAAGCTATTTATTTCATGTTTCCTAATTTCATATTTTATGGAAGTTTTTAGTTTATTTTTGAAAGAAAATAATTAATGTGGGCATGAGCCTAACAAAACCAGATATTTTTATATCCGATGAAAGTTACAAAAAGCACCGCTGACCAATGGCTTTTTTTTACCGTTGATTTTACAGAATTTTGATTGCTTCTATTTCTAGTATTATACGGATGCTCAATTATTTCGATGTCGATTTTGATAATAAGAGTTTTTGTTGCAATTTTTTGGAAAAAAAGTTGTCTTTCATCATACTACTACATATTCTGCAGCACTCTACAAAGTATTGTAGGGTAGAAAAATCGTACGCGCGGAGGGCAAAACAGCTGGCAAATGGTAGGTGTTTCTCAAATGGTCGCCACGCGCTGAGCCCACTTCGCCGACGCCTTGCGTTCAATATACGTGAATACCATTTTTGTTACTTTGGTCACGTGGTATGCGAATATTACGTTATCATACGGTCAGCGAGTACGAAACGCCGAGCGTATTTAGTTACGAGAATACCGGTCCAGATCTTTTTTTGCACCCGTGATAAAAAAAAACACTTTTTTTGCATCGGTAACCAAAAAAGCCATTCTTTAGTTAGCAGACCTTTACTAAAATCATGTTTTCAATGAAGGCATTAAAAAACTACTATTTTGTACTCGAATAAATATATCGTTCCTAACATGTGCGCAAAATTGTTGTCCCGCACTTAAAGCTTTTTCTCATTCCGCTTCGGGTCGTTTGTCTAACTGCTTTCGCGTGCGGAAAAAAGTAACTTTGCGCACTGTTAGAAAAAGTACTAATCGGTAAAACAGAAAAATTTTGACAGGAAGGTTCAAACTCGCCTTAGTCCTTTCCCAAGAAGCTACAAAAATGCTTTTTTCTACGCAAAAAGCTCCTACAGTGTACATTCCGGTACAGTGCGCGTGAAAAAATGTACCCTGAGACTTTCTTGCGCACTCTTTATAAAGAAAAATCAATAATTTAGAGATGTAAATTTTGTTTGAGGTTTCAATAAAAATAGACATATAATAAATCATTTAGAGACATAAATTTTTTGTGTGTTCTAAGTGGAGTCCCGGGGGGGGGGGGGGGGTTACTTTTTATGGTCAGATTTTTACTTCAAATTACATTTTTTTTATTATTTATCCTCCCCCCCGAAGTTAATTCCTGGGTACGCCACTGAGTTTAAATAGATATTTAAAAGAAATGTAGTTCTTGCACTCGAAATAAAAATATTATTCCAAACACGCGGGCAAAGCCGCTTTCCTGTTTATCCGCACATACTTTTTTGTTACAAAGGTTCCTTCCTGTGCTGCGGAGCAAGCAACTGAAAGCAACATTGGGAGGGAGGCTCCCCTCCTCCAAGGGATGGCCGGTGCTGTCATAGTTATTTACCTAACAATTGCGGAAAGTGATACTTTACCGCACGCGACGGTAGTTACACGAACGATGCGAAGCGGAGTTCGGTCAAGCCGTCAAGGGCGGTAAAGGCATTTTACGCACTTGTTAGGTAAATAACTATGGCAGTCCCTTGGAGGAGGGGAGCCTCCCCCCAATGTTGCTTTCTGTTGATTGCAGTTAAGAAATATGAAGGTACATTTTGTAAAAAATTTTGTATTTCTAATTTCTTCTTTCTCAAAGTTTCAGCTAACTTGGAAATCGCTTTTATTAATATTTGGAAAACCCTTGCAGAGGGGGAAACTAGCCCCCCCCCCCCAATGTTGCTTGCAGTTAGCTCAACCGAGCCTAAAAATTCTTCGTTCAAGGAAGCATAACTTTTTTATTTTTTAACCTATTGAAAATAGGTAAGTTATAATCTAAACTAACATCAAAAAGTAACTACTGTCGCATTAAATTTTGATTTTGTCCACAGAGGGTAGTTAAAATTATTATTTTTTATTAAAAGTGTCCGCCAATCTGGATTTTAATATTATATTTCAAAATGATCCTACAATTTTGATCTGAATCTCTCCTTTTCTAAGAAAGTTCCTTTTTTTTAATCGGATATGTAGATCAAACATTAGCGGAGGGTTTAAAAAGGTTCAAATTTGGTGGCCCACATTGTTATATATATCATAAAGTTGTAGGTTATATCAGGTCGGTTCGAGAAGAAACAGGTTTTAAGACTGCAGTTGCCGTTACGCAGGGAAAATAGAACATAATAATATAAGGAATAGATATCTCCATAGAAAAAGTGGCAAATTTTGAACGAGCGAATGGAGCAATCTAAGAGGCATAACGGTTAAGTAAATTTATATTCCCTGGGTAAATTATATCTCTGATCCGACTTGACATTTTTGTTTACTTTTTCTTTTATGCTGTTTACTTTTTAAACTTGGAATTTCTTGGCCTTTTTTTGAGTCTTTTCTCCAAAATATCTATTGCATAAAAATTCCACAAAAAGTAAGTATTTTTGCAAAGAACAGATGAGGTATCCTAAAGGTTAATTTGTAGCTTAAATTCTTAGCTTACCTTTGCGTCAGAATACACTAATTGTAATATATTGTCTTTATTTTGAATTCTAAACCCACTGGCTAGCGTAAATCACTCAAACTTAAAAAAAAAATATAAGAATTATTGCCATAAAAACAAAAAATACTCCATATTGAAAAGTCCTTGCCAACCCCGTGTCTCAAAGCATAGAAAAAGTGGCGTTTCCCCATCCGTTATGCCTTTTTAGCTATGAAACTGTCAATCGCATCATTACCCCTAATTTTTTAGATTGGTCAGTTCGGATATTCATTCCCTATATTTTCTATTTTCCCTGCCATTATGACATTACTTAGGAGAACATACGGTTTCTTTCTCTCGAGTCTTGCACTCGGTTCCCATCTATACGTTCCTCATGCGTCCTATCCTGACTCAAAAACGTGATATAATCGAAAAGCCATCATGACCCTTAAAATAATTTTCTTAAATGCCTGTTATGGTCAAGCCATGATGGTAATTTAAGGCTTAAAATATTTTAGCATAATTTAAGGAGTAACGTTTTTGATGAAGCAATTTTTTACTAAGTTTTTCACATTTTTATGCCATGACGTTGCTCACATTTTAAAGCTTTCTTTCCAAAGTTTCGATTTATAGAATAAAACACTTAAATTTATCAAGTTTTCACTGTTTTTTAGGCGTTCAAAAAAATTACTGCAAAAAATATTTTCTCTCTGTGAAAATGAAAAATATTTCGAGAGATAGGGCAGAATAGAGGTAGTTGGAGAGATAATTTAGTGAATGAATGAAAAAAAAATTAATGATGTTGATGAAGAGAGACAGCAGGCTATAAAAAATTATTTTAGAGAAAGATGGACATAATTTAAGACAACTGTTTACTAAAAATTTCTGTTATGTCATCTGTCTGTCATCTTGAGTGGTGTCGTCTATATGATTTTTATTTTGCAATTTTTATCCAAAAAACAGCAAAAATTAAAATTTTTAAAAATGTAAAGTGTGTAAAACATAAAGTGGTATTAATTTCTTTCAATCAAAGTTCTGTAGAGGCTTTAAATTTACCAAAAAACGTGTCCTACTAAAGTGCATTTTAGCACATCCAAAAATCATGGCTTGACCATATAATTATTTTTAGTTGTGCTAAAATACACTTTACTAGGACACGTTTTTTGGTAAATTTAAAGCCTGTACAGAACTTTGATTGAAAGAAATTAATACCACCTTATGACAGATGACATAACTGGAATTTTTAGTAAATATTCAATTATTTTCATCTTTCTCTAAAATAATTTTTTGTAGCCTGCTGTCTCTCTTCAACAACCTTAAAAATGTTTGCACGTCCCTAAATTATCTCTCCATCGACCTCTAAAATTTTGCCCTCTCTCTCCAAATATTTTTCATTTTATCAGAGAAAAAATGTTTTTTGGCAGTACCTTTTTTGAACGCTAAAAAACCAGTGAGAACTTGAAAAATTTGAGTGCTTTATTCTAGAAATCGAAAGTTTGGAAAGAAAGCCTTAAAATGTGAGCAATATCATGGCATACAAGTGTGAAAAACATAGTAAAAAACTGTTTCATCAAAAACGTTACCCCTTAAATTATGCTAAAATATTTTAAGCCTTAAATTATCATCATGGCTTGACCATTAAATACCTGTTAAATTATTTTTAGATGTGCTAAAATATACTTTAGTAGGACACGTTTTTTGGTAAATTTGAAGACTGTAAAGAACTTTGATTGAAAGAAATTAATACCACCTTATATTTTACACACTTTACTCTTTGAAAAATTACAATTTTTGCTCTTTTTTGGATAAAAATTGCAAAATAAAAATCATGTGCACGACACTACTCAAGATGACAGACAGATGACATATCAGAAATTTTTAGTAAACATTTGCCTTAAATTATTTTCATCTTTCTCTAAAATACTTTTTTGTAGCCTGCTGTCCATTTTCAACCTCTTGATTTTAACAGAGAAAAAAATGTTTTTTGGCAGTATTTTTTTTGAACGCTAAAAAACCAGTGAAAACAAACAAAATTGCTTCATCAAAAACGTTACCCCTTAAATTATGCTAAAATATTTTAAGCCCTAAATTACCATCATGGCTTGACCATATCTTAGATTTGACTATCCAAGTCCATGTCGCCCGAAGAATGAAAAGAATCCGATTAAAAAAAATCCCCTTTAATCCATCGCAGTCCCACTTTGACACTTTCTGCAAAGTAGAACGCGTTCGGTTACCATGCCACTATTGATGCGCACATAAAAAAATTAGCAAGTGAAATAACTGTACCCTCGCCTCTGCATTAATTTTAATGTGATATAAGTATACGGTATTATAAATAAGATCACTCTGGAAAAAGCGTCTATATTATTAGTTTTCAAGTGTTTGATCAATATTTCCACCTTACCCTGAAAACAGCAACTATAGTTAAAGTGCGTGTTTGTTCAGTATTCAATATCTATAAAATGAGACCCTCCCTATCTTTGATATTAGCCTCAGTATTTTTTTCTGCAATTTCTTATACGGCAGGTAACTATAGTCTGTTTAATAGTTTAATAGGTACATAGGGACGGTCACAGCTCTTCTAACAGAGGAAAGGGGGGGAGGGGCGACAAAGATTTTTTTCAGAAACATAATATGCTAGGTGTCCCCGAAGAGGCGAAAATTTAAAAAGTATTACATTATCTTGAAGTTTCTACTAAAAATAGTGCCGCATGCAAATTTTTTAAAAATGTTGTAACCTTACCTTAAAGTTTTAAATTAAAATAGCGCTGTAAAAAAATTTTCTTTCCTTATCTTAAAATTTTCACTTAAAATAACGCCGCATGCAAATATTTAAAATATATTAGGGACCTATCGGTACATAAAGTCGGCATAGCCTATCTTTAATATAGACGGCACTATTTTTGACAATTCCGCACGAAGTTTAAAGGGATTCTGACATTGTTGTTGCCTAAATATGTCATCTTTGCTATCAAAATAATGTCGACTTTCATAATGTTTGTGCCTGCCTTTAATAAAGGACGGCATTAACTTTAATTTGTTAACTTCAAGAATGGTTCAATATGAGCATGTTTAGATGATATGTTTACATGACAAAAATATCAGAAACCTTTCAACCTTCGTGCGGAACTGTCAGAAATAGTGCCGAGTCAGGCTATGCCGACTTTATGTACCGATAAGTCCCTAATAATTATAAAGTTTGACTTAAAATTTGTACCAAAAATTTTCACTTTTTAAAAATATTAGATTATGAGCTGTTAGTCATACTAACATTTTTTCAACATTTCAAATGGTTTAAATGAATCTAAAACCAGTACTTCTCTCGCTGTGATACGAGATTTTATGAATCACGAATTTGGTGGTTCCGAATGTCAGGCGCCATCTCACCGGCGTATACAAGGGGGGGCAATAGGAGTATTGACTTCCTCCCCCCAGTCCCCAGGTATTGGATTAAAAATTACATCGCAAATACGCAAACTAAAAATCTGCACCTAAAACTTTTAGATAAGAGCTTGTAAAAGCTCAAGATTTTTATTTCATAATGGACAAACAAAATATATTTTTTTATACCTTCATCAAAAACATGTTTTTAGTAACTGTCTGCAGATAACTTAAGCATGGCTTTTTTGGTTACCGATGCAAAAAAACTTTTTTTTTGATCACGGGTGCAAAAAAATATTTCTGTCGGTTTTTTCCCCAAAATTAAAGAGAAATAGCGGAATATAGTAATACTAAAAAAAATATAATTATTCTTGCCTAAAAATTAAGTCATTTTCACCAGTTTTCACCAAGTATTTACGAAAAGATCATTTAAAAACATCGTCAGAATATCAAACTATCAAAGATTAAAATCTTGCAACAATGAACGTCACCGAGTAAAAAGGCACATCGCTATGGAAACCGCATTGTTATTTTATTTACCAGCCGCCTTGATTTATAGTGTAAAGCTGGTGTGTTGCGAGAACTGCTCTTCGTTCGAGATTTTTGAAAGTATTTTCCTGTTTTTCTTGGATTTGTTAATAAAGGTATTACCAACTCGCGGCTTTACTGTGCTTTTTTTTACTCGCGTTTTTAAATACCTCGCTGCGCTCATTATTTAAACCAACGCTTGTAAAAAAAGCACTATTTTAGCCACTAGTTGTTAAAACTACTGTTTTGCGATTTTGCCTGCTACACTTTAAAATATTGTGTTGACACCCAATGTCTATTTTTTTAAAAAAAAAACTTCCCAAGCGGCATGTTCTGGTCCACTTCATATTACTTTTATTTTCATAAAATTTTCAATTTCGTTGTCATCTTTTATTATTAGCATTATTTTATATTACTTGTCAAAAATGTTTGCATTTTGCATTTTTACCATAATTTTACATTATTTTAAAAGAATTTACCTATACCTAGCTTCGCCCAAGGTCAAACCCCCCTCCAGAAAAAGCCATACACTTTTTTATAAGACGATAGCATTCCAGTTTTACTTTGACTTTTAGTTTTTTTAGTTGGACCAACCAACAATATGTGAATTTACACCCCGGACAATAAAATACCCCCCCCCCAAATGCCTGGGCTGGATACGCCGCTGCGCCATCCATTCGGATTTTTTCAGTTTCAATTAGGACGAGCGAGGGTTAAATTAATTAAAAAAACAAAAGTAGTTATATTCTTCTTTTTTTATTTAATCGTTATTACAATTTTTTAAGTATTATGGTCGGGTACTATTTTGACACTGTTTTAGTTAAAATCGCATAAAGCACGTCCCAATAGATAGAGAGGTGGTTTCATCTACATTACAACTAGTATAAAACTGTAGTTTACATCCATACGAATTAAGTAAAAATATTATGATGCTCAGGTGGTGGGTCTTTTTTACAGGAAGACCCTAAAACTTGCAAAAAAAATAGTTGTATGAAGTAATTTCATCTCTTTCTTGATTTTGGGACGTCCCTGTAAAAAAAGCCCCCACCTCGAGGCGTGCCATATTTTTTTTGTTATCTCGGTGAGTAACTTAACATAATAGCACTAATTATAATAGGAATGAAATGACTAACTTTTTGATGTATCATAAATATTTTGAAAAATATTAACTACTCGTAAACGCCCCGCCATAGGCGGGTACTGTTTGATTTTTTTAAGTTCTGAGGTAACTAGATTGTTTTAACATAAATTGCAGATGGGATGAAATGAGTTCTTATAGCTATTATTTTTTGCAAGTTTCGGGGCCTGCCTGTAGAAAAAGCCCCCACCGAGGCGTCTGCCAATATTTTTTTTGTTATCTTTGGTGTGTCTATCAAAACTATGTAAACCTTAAATGGAATGATTAATTTTTTTACTGCCATCATCTCTCTATCTACAAGGCAAAGGTAAGTTGCCGGTCAGCGATCCGCTATTACAATAATTATCATGTGCAAATAACTAATATTAATCGGTATTCCTATATATGCCCCTAATGTTTGACAGCCGGTTCCCAACTACGACTTTTTCGTCCGTGCCCGCTCACGCGTCACATGGCTGTCATAAAATTTTATATTGACATCATGTGACGCGTGAGCGAGCACTCACGAGAAAGTCGTAGGTGAAAACCGGCTGTAAGAATGAAAATTGCGCCGCGGGCCAAAATTTAAAAAAATCTAAACATATAATAAGTATGTTTGAAAGTTTGAGACAATGATGTATTTGAAATCAACTCTGTGGTTCGGACTTCCATTGTTGTCCATTGTTTATTATACACGACCGACGTTTCGATTATTACAATCTCTGATCGTCTTCAGGTGCAAACTACAATCTATTCCTAAGGCTACGTACTTATATACTATGGAAAATCACTTAACCGTGAAGGTTAAGAAGTTGTCTCCGCCCAAGGAGGGGCTTCCAAATATTTGGAATTTCAACACTTGGTTTACTGACAACACCCTGATTCTGCCCAATAAAGGTATTTTCGTTTCTTCCAGTGTGACTCCTTGTGCAAAACATTTGCTTCTGTCCCCTTCATTCGGTGTAGTTTGAACCTGAAGACGATCAGAGATTGTACTAATCGAAACGTCGGTCGTGTATATAAATAAAATATAGACAATGGAAGCCCGAAATACAGAGTTAATTTCGTATAATAAGTATTTTGTAGGGCTTTGTTTGTTATTCACTGATAGATTCCTGGTAGTCCTGAGCAGTTTTATTTCATCAAAATCGGTTCACGGGGAAAAAATCTATAATTTAAAGCAAAAAAAATGGGTAAAACGGCAGGCAAAGCTGCTGGTCTTTAGCTAGTATATAAATTAACATATAAAATTGAACAAGAATATTACAAAATTCAAAATTTTAAACATATAAGAAAGAGAATATTTTAAATAGAAATATACACATGGTACATAACCTAGTTCTTCCTCCCACGAAGACTGGGGTACATATTGCAAAACAGTTTTGTCGTGAGAATAAATCCCTCAAATGTAATGCGAAACAAAGAATCATGTGCATGTGTAAGTTCGTGGGATTTTGAATGAAAGAGTTTTGTGACTATGTGGGATTGATAGCTCTTTAGTCACATAATCGAGTGTTACCGGGTGTTTTGTTTGCATCCGTGTAGAAGGGGTTGATATGACGTCATCTTTTAAGATAAAAAATTCAACTTTCGTAACCAGAGCTTGATTATACTCGATTCCATATAACTCGAGAACGAGAATTCCAAAAAATTTACTTTCAAGGTCATGCGACCTTAAATGATTTTTAAAATAGCAAAAAACAAGATTTTTGCCATTTTCTCTTCAAAAAATCTTAATAATTCGAGGTTTTGTCGGTCCAACTTCAAATCAATCCTAAACTATTAGACATATATTCCAAATTCGATCCTTAGAGTTTGATGCAGTGTGAAGCTTCATGACCTTGAAAAATACCCCAGTAAAATTAACATATTGAAAAAAATAACATACTAAAGGGCGCTATTCATTAACTATTAAAGCGAAGAGGACCAAATTTGGTAAGAAATATAAGAAGGCCAAGTCCAACAATATTGTTAAAAAAAATTTGGTTCAGCTATGGCGGCTATATATCAAAATGGACACCTATAACCACATTTTATTTTATCCAATTTCGTAAAAAAGCAAAAACGATAAGGTGGCCATTAATTCTTTAAAAAAGTTTAATTAATACATGACCTTTATTGACCTTGAAAATAACATGTACATGTAAAAAAACAGCTTTTTGTGATGTTTTTTCCAATTTACCACTACGCAAAAACTTTAGCCATAAAAGAACACTGCATTTTAAACCTCCTACTATTTTTTTGATATAGCGTCCCGGATGTTTATGCTGTAAAAATCCGGTAAAAATTACCTATATGCCTTTCGTTTTTATTAAGTTTCGGAACTGTGAATTTTATGTTCTACTCACTTGTCTAACCAACAACATTTAAATAACCTATAAGAGAGTTAGCAGAAGTAGATATATATCACCATATACTGCAACAGTGGTTTTAGGTAACATTTTCCAAGATGGCTGTCGAAAAAGCATAAAAAATTTTAATTATGCCAGTAAGCCATGACCACACTTGTTTATTAACATTCACAGCTATTTAGACACACATTCATGTGCCAACGCATCCCTGTAGAAGTTCCGAAACTTAATAAAAACGACAGGCATATAGGTCACTTTTACCGGGGTATTGCTTAAACATCTGGGACGTCATATCCAAAAAAATGGTGGAGAGGTTTAAAATGAAGTGTTTGTTTATGGCTAAGATGTTAATTTCACCTCCGTCGCTTAAAGGTTATGCGTAGTGGTAAATTGGAAAAAAACATCACTAAAAGCTGGTTTTTCGTTTGCACATGGTATTTTTAAAGTCAATCAAGGTCCTGCATCAACTAAACTTTTTTTTCATAGTAAGCGGCGACAATTCATGGAGAATTGAGGGCCACCTTGTCATTTTTGCTTTTTTACGAAATTGGATAAAATAAAATGTGGTTATAAGTCGCCATTTTGATATATCAGCCGCCATGTTGAAAGGCGTCATAGCTGAACCAAATTTTTTTAACAATATTGTTGGAATTGCCCTTCTTCTTACCTTCTGTCTTACCAAATTTGGTCCTCTTCGCTTTAATAGTTGATGAATAGCGCTCTTTTGTATGTTATTTTTGCAATGTGTTAATTTTACTGGGGTATTTTTCAAGGCCATGATGCTTCAAACTGCATCAAACTCTAAGGGTCGAATTTGGAATATATGCCTAATAGTTTAAGGTATATTTGAAGTTGGACTGGCAAAACCTTGAATTATTAAGATTTTTTGAAGAGAAAATGGCAAAAAATCTTGTTTTTTTGCTATTTTCAAGGTAATTTAAGGTCTAATGACCTTGAAAGTAAATTTTCTAGAATCTCCGTTCTCGAATTATATGGAATCGAGTATAATCATGGCTTGGTTGCGAAAGTTTTATATTTTATGATTTTTGGCCGCCATGTTGATGTCATATCAACTCCTTCTACACGGATGCGAACAAAACACCCAGTAACACTTGATTGTGTGACTAAAGAGCTATCAATCCCACATAGTCACAAAACTCCTTCATTCAAAATCCCACGGGAGAGAAATTATCGACGTATGCCCCTACACTATAATAAAAATAATGCTTTTTAAAAGGACGACATTCTTTTTGTGTAGTAATCTTTTTTATCTCGAAATTAAATATATATTATATCATATCCGCCGTCACTGCTTTGTACTGCATCAGAATTACAGCTACGTTTTTGGGTGCGCCCGCTGGTTATGTGGAGCTGTTAGGGTCAAAACCAATAGTAGTTTATGAATGGACTGCCGGGTCTCTAGTTAGTGGAGAGGGTATTCTCTATCTACGGTTTTATCCTTTAAAAGCGGTAACTTCTTTTTCATATTAATTGAAATCTAATGAAAAATCTCCATCTACATGTTTTTGCGTTTTACCGTCGTATTTTACCCTAAAGCTCCTGCTAATTTCTTTCAGTCACAGTCCTCACCCTGTACATAGGGTGGGCCAGTAAGACTGGCCAGCGGGTCGGTGGTCTAATAACTGGCCATCGTATTTATCTAGGAAACTGTGAGCCCTACAAACTTGAGAAAACATTTTTCTTACATAAACTGGGGCTTGCTTTTGCATTAAAAATAGATTTGTGCGGCTCAGTCTTCCTAAAGTCTAGTTATGAGGGCTCCAAAACTTATTTTAGATAAATGCGATTTCGAATCTTATTAAAACACCCGGTATAATTTTATTTGTGTATCTACTGGTGTCACTAAACTATACTTGTTTTATGAACTCTTAAAATAATTATTATTAGTCATTCAACTTTACTGATTGCTATATCTAAGGCCATAAAATAAATAAATTAAATTAAAAAAAAACTGATAAAAAAGTTCTTACAGAGGTCGTAAATTTTACAAAAACTAGTGGACCTTGTTTTTACTTGATTTTGCGAGAGTAAATTTAATCCTCTAAAAAAAACACCTTTTTTGGTTTTGGTTTCGGAAATTTGCTATCGAATAAACAATGCAAATTTTTCTTAAAGATTTAGCGCTCTGTAAGTGCGTTTAAAATCGATAATTAAAAAAAATATATGAGTGCAAAACAAAAAAGAAGTTTTTTTTCAATAATAATCAGTAACCTCCAAAGATTTTATCATCTTTTACAAACTAAGTAATCTATTCTAAATGCATTTTTCATTATATAAATCTTATAACACAATCAGTCGATTAATGGCAGTTTAAAATAGAAGATAAAAGACCCCGCTGGGCATTTGATATGTTGTAGATCTATTCTCCCTAGAGCCCAATTCTTGAGCAGGGAACGACAGAAATTTGTGTCGAATGATCCCACGTCGAACGCATTTCGTATTCTTGAGCCGTGATCGCTCATTCCACTCTATCAAAAATTGGGTGCTCGCGCTCCCCGACCTCAAAGCCAGGGATCGGTCCCATTTCTCAGGCAAACATGCGCGTAAAATGTATATATTTCAATCTAAAATTTCGAAGAGGTTTCAAGGAAAAGCATCTTTTTTTCGAGGGATGGGATCATTTCCCCGGATTGATCTCCTCTCTTGAGGGATCGTTCCTTCTCTCAAGATTCAAGAATTAGGCCCCTGATCACCGTTTAATTGAACCTCTTTTTGATCCGAGCCACGGTTTCAGAGATATAGGTCTTGTCTTGAATATTGGAGGTTTCAGATTTTAGGGATTTTTCACTAAAATAAAAACGTTCAAGTGCTACTTCCAGTACACCAGTCTTTAGGTAGAGACCAGCCTATCGAATGCAGTTGAAAACATTGACATATTTCATTTACGTCACTTTCAGTGGCGACACAAACTTGAAAAACGTAAAAAGCTTTTTTTTCACATGCAATTTTTCGTAAAATCGGTGATTGAAAACAGGGTGTTCCAACGAAAACGAAATAGAGGCGTTTTCGTGTATTTATCGTAAGTTTTTAGAAAAATGCTCGGACACGTCGACTTTGTTTGCAAGGGGGAAACTTTTTGGCAGTTTTGGTATTTTTGCACCCCCCTACGAGGGGTGACTTTCACCCCTATTTTTTAGATAGGGAATACATGGTCGAATGGTGCCTTATTTTGAAGGGTTTTTGATTGTCTTTGCAACGTATTTTCTTCCAAAATCGTTTGACTAGTTTTCGAAATATTTGCTGTCAAACTTACCATGGGCAAATAAAAAGCATGATATCTTCAGATATTAACTTTTTTCTCGGACACGTCGATTTTGTTTACGAGGGTGACACTTTTTGGTAGTGGGTAATATGTAGTATGTATACATTACTCATTTCTTAAGGGTTGACCTGGGCTGAGAAGGGGGCGCAGGCGCTGAGTTTATTTGGACGGAATGGTATTATACGTTTTAAGTCGTTTAAATTGATATGCGACACTTTGCATTACCTACATATTTTTAAGCGACTCACCTAGGTTGGGGACAGGAGGAGGTAGGAGAGGGTGCGAGTCCGAAGTAGGAGAAACGGTATTGGGTGATCATTCTGAAGACACCAAAGAAAAAACATTTATATTATCAGATGGCTTTATATTTTTGTAAGTTATAATAGTTATATCTCAAAAGTATAAAAAAAATGACAGAATGGCGGCTCGCATTCGCCATATTCATTTTCTTCTTCATCAATATATGGCATATAATACCTCTGAGACTCCGAGCACTCCAGCGGTACCACTTTTGTCAAAATCGGCAGAGCCATCTAGTCTCTAGCATGGCATACACATATACATAGTAGAAATGGGGATAATAACCCGAGCATTTTCCAGGTTCACAGGCGTTTTTCACAAAGTGTGATGAGCTTATACATGTGTAGATTATTTTTCAACGTTTGTTCTTTTTTAATCAGCGATTTTATAAAAAATTACATTTTGAAAAAAAAGTTTTTCACTGAGAGTGAGTAAATGAAATATGTCAATTTTTTCAACTGCATTCAATATCCTGGTTGTCCACCTACCTAGACTTTAAAAAATTCTTCGAGTGTAACTTAATCTATAAGTACTACTTTTTTCACTAAGTACTACTTTTTTCACTTATTGTGTTTTTCTTTTTAAATACACATCCGGAAATATTAACATTACCATTTTTTTACTCTCACTCAAATCCAATTTTTTTTTTAGTCTTTTTGTCAAATGTACAGTGTGATTTATGAAAATATTGGAAAAATAAATACGGAAATATCTCGGAAACCAATAAACGTATTTACTTTAAATTTGGCACACATAAGAAGACCCAACAACCTACCAATGTATAAAACAAATAAAATACCATGCCAGACTAAAGAAAAATTTAGTATTAAATAGTTTTGTTAAAAATAACACCTTGTATACTGCAATTTGCCAATTTTGGTATTACCACATAAAAGTTAAAAGATGGTGCTATAATACCCTTAGATTGTATTTAACGCGTTAAGTCTCAGTTTTTTTATAAAAAAAAATACAAAAATCCAAATTCCAATCCTGAGATATTAGGGTTAGAAACAATATCACGTTTTAAATTACTAAAAACGTATTTTTAGGTTAAAACTAATTTAGGCTATATAAATCAACATCCACCCTACCCAAGCAAAAAACAGGATGGTATAGGTCCGGATTAATATTTTTTAATTTATTTTTATAAAATATACAAGAACATACTTTTAATTTATTAATAAACCCTATTTTAATTTAAAATCGGTTTTCGGAATTGATTTGATTTCGTAGTCAAATCATTAGAATTTCGGGCCCGGACTAATATTTATTTGATTTTATTTGTACTTCATTTGGAGATTTTGATTTCACAACATACAAGATAAGGGATGTTTAAATGTGGTAATTCCAAAATTTGCAAATTGCAGTATACAGGGAGTTGCTTTTGAAAAAATTATAATACAATTTTTTGTTCAGTCCGGACCTGGAATTGAATTATTTTTATACATTGGTAGAAGTGGCTTTTGGGGCTCCTTATGTATGCCAAATTTAAAGTAAATACGTTTATTAGTTTCCGAGATATGTCCGTTTTTATTTTTGCAATATTATCATAAATCACACTTTTTCTCACACAGTTTTCTTTTTTCGATTGGCTTTTTCCACAAGGGAAACATACAAAAAAAAAAAAATTTTAAGCTTTTTAATACAAAAATACAGGGTAGTCACTAAAATAGTTTGGCCCGGGTGCTCAATGTTTATCCAAGATAAGCTACTGCTACAATGATCCAAAAACATGAATCAAAAGTCAAAATCTCCGGACCTAGATTTTTTGCGGGGTTATACGATGGGGCCAGGACTACTTGCTTAAAGTTCAAACTCCAAACTTATTAAGTTAGTTTTCATGTTGTTATTTACTAGAAACTATTGTCGATCCAGTTTTTAAAGTTTTTAAGTTCCTTTCATTGTCATAGAAATAGAAGGGGTTAGTCATCGTTAATCCTTGAAGTTGTGTAGTCTCTGGAAATTATTGGTCTCAAATCTAAACATGTAATTCTCACGGGCTCCTATTTCATAAAAATAACAGAAGCAAGTTTATCACAAACAATATGATATTGATAAAATGGCTCTACCTTTATCGTCAGTTGACGAAACATCCACCTATTATTTTGGTTGGCACAGCAGATCAAGTTTGATATTTCCTGAGCTTAATACCTGGGAGTTTTAAAGTCGTTTTAAAGACGTAAACAAACATAAATTTTGAAATAGGTAGGTAGAAAGTGGAAGGTGGCCTTTCTTGGTGAAAATAATTGATTTTCTCTTCATTTAGCATTATATTGTCTTAAAAATTGGTTTCTTGTGCTCAACGTCAATCGTAGAAAACTGACGATGACGTGGTTAACTGAAGAAATAGGCATTCCGGTCAATTTGTCGTTGCATATTCTCAATGTCTTCTATTTCTATGGAACCCACCTACCACGAAAAATATATTCTGGATAATCTCTATAAAGTTACAATCGGAAAACGTAATAACTAAGAAATTTCATACCTGTGATGTCAAAAGCGCAAATGTGACGTCAGAAATGGGAAGTGGGAACTGTGAACTACACTGGCGGGTAGAGACACGTAACAACTGAGAAATTTCCCATTTGTGACATCAGAAGTGCGATTGTGACCTCAGAGGTGTGAACCGAGGAGTGAACTGGCTGATAGAAACCACCGTACATACCGAGAAATTTTCCGCTTGTGCCGTCAGAACTGTGATTGTGACGTTAGAAGTGCGAACCGAGAAGTGATAAATAAGCTCGCGGATAGGGGCTATCGTACTCCCGGCCTCTCTATTTTCTTTGAAAAGTTCACTATATCGGCCCATTCTAGTGAGTGTCTAGCTCCACTTTTATTGCGGATGAGTCCTTTTTCAGCTGCCTCAATCTGGCGTATGCCATTACACTCTTCTATCATGTGCTGCTCTGACGATTCTTCTGCCCAACCGCAGGCTGGCCATACAAATCCTGTGTATGGCCTCTGCTGATTATTATTTTTTTCAGTTATTTCTTCACAAAACCAGAGAGCATATAAATCTAAAAAGAGAGGACACCTAATGGTAAATTTGCGACCTCGCTCAACATTTTTTTACTTCTTGGCTTGGAAACTTGCTGCGCCACTTTGGCTTTCGATCTTGCCTATTTTTATCGATCCAAAGCAGTTCCGCGTTGGGCACTATCCATAATATCGATCGCCCGCGTTGCGCTGCAGACAACAGAGCCGTGCCAGTAAAGTCACAGGTGGCGAGTACAGAGGGAGGCGATCGACCCGCTCTCCGACGAAATTACGTACCAACTTCCCCAAAAATGTTGCCCTGCGGTGCCAGTTTTTTTCTTTTATTTTAAATTAAACATTACTCTTTTGCAAGGTTTCGTCTCCGGTGGTCAAATTTTAAAAAATCATAATCAGGTGCTAAGTTTCTGTAAAAAAATTTATTTTTCTCTCCCTTTTGGAGAAGACTTCCCATGTTGGGAATCGACACGATTACGTCACTACCGCCTCTTTTGGATTAGGAGAACGGAACCATTGAAGGAATATCCAAGGAAATTTATCATATATGAGACCATCAGTTTTCACATACGTTCTCACCCATTCTGATCTACTAATCATGTATTTTTCAAACATTCGGAAATGACGGGGTTATTAAAATTTGGTACAGAAGCATAGTTTGGGTAGTTTGCTGCAAATGTTTGTTTTTTTATAGCAAAATTGAAGTAACCTTAGATAGCAAAATATTTAAAAAATAAATAAAAAAAAACACTTATTTGTTATCGGGGAAAACCTAAATTATATGCTCTCTGCTGTTTCCTAAATTATTACAAATAATAAAGGTTTGAAAAATATATACAATAAAAACGTTCTGCCCTTAGCAACAAGTTCATTTAAAATTGCATTAAATATAAGTATGTACGCCAGTGATAAATCGATATTCATTCACTGCGCGGGAATATTGCCGTTTTAATTTTAAATAAATATTATCCTGTTTCATCCTGGCGCATTCAGCTAATAATCAAAAACTCGCTGTGAATCGCATTGGCTTGCTGGTCGGATATTACCATTACATGTCCTCTCTATTAAGATTTATATGCTGTCTGACAAAACAAAAAAGAAAAACTTCAAAAATGACAAAAGTATCATATCGGCCGCTTTCTCACGTCGGCTTAAATTCAAAAATAAGCTAAGTTAAAACTTAAGTATAAGTTCAACTTATCCTTATTTCTCTTGCAGAGGTGCAATCTTGGCTAAGTGGAACTAGAGAATATAAAATTGGGTTGATGCTATAAATTACAATTAGCAGCGTCGCATTTTTTGTGTTTTTTGTATCAACACCGTTCTCAACTAAAAAGCCAGTTAACTCATTTTCGTTTTAGTATCCTTTGGCCTATGATCGGTGCCATATTGACACCAAACTGACAGAAACTCCATGTTTTACTTGTCAATTTGGTTATAAAAATGGCAGCCACAGTAGGCTAAAGGGCACTGAGGCAGTAGGAGTTAACTGGCTTTTTAGTTGAGTCAACACCGTTCTAAACTAAAAAGCCTGTTAACTCCTACCTCCTCAGTGCCCTTTAGCCTAATATGGCTGCCTTTTTTTTAACCAAATTGACAAGTAAAACATGGATTTTCTGTCAGTTTGGTGTCAATATGGCGACGATCATAGGCTAAAGGATACTAAAACGAAAATGAATTAACTGGCTTTTTAGTTGAGAACGGTGTTGGTTGAGTACGGTTTTGTTTGGATGCAGTCTTGAATTTCAGTGTCAGTTGTCAAATTTTTTGTTTATTTTTTGTGGTTTCCAAAAATTGAAATTTAAAAAACCGGACGATTTGGAAAAAAACGAGAGCCCAAATTTTTATTTACTGTCAATTACTGTTGGAAGCAGAGGAGATTCACCAGGGGTTCCCGATTCACCATCCCCAAGACCTGCAGAAAGACAAGAGATAGGTGATTTGGATTCTGTCCTTTGGTAAGTTTCTATAAAGCCTGTAGTTAAATTTGACCCCAAGAGGTGAACCAATCTAGCAGGAGGTAGAAAGTTTGTCGTGGAAAGTCAGAGATTTTTGAGAAATGCTGTGGACACCATGGTGTAGGTAACTACTTTCGTTATAATTAAAACTAGGTGTCCTACTAATTTTCAATTCTTTTTAAAACTGTTCTGTCATAATTCTTTGGAAAAAGCTTATTTAAGATGGTTTACATGTTTGTGCCTCAGAGAAATGTTTAAAAATATTGTTTGCCTTTGTTTTAGATTGCAGATAAGGCGGCAAAATGATCATCTTCGTAGAAAAGGTACATACTAATTAAGAATAACGTATGGTAAAGCTGAATCATCTGGAACTACAAAAATGGTACTAACACATCTTGATACACATATTTTTGCATTATGAATTCACGCTCTTTACATAAGATTTTTCATAGATCAATAAATCCTGATTCATCATTTAAAGATCATGTCAATATTGCCTTTATTTTTAATTTAGCAAATATTTTAAAAAATTCCAAGAACTCTTTGCATTATTTATTTGCCTTTTTATTTTTTAGAAAGTTCTTTCAAACGACTTCCCTAGCTACTAAAAAAAATGCAAAGACCTGGACTGGCAGGAGACATCCCACAAAAGAAAAAAATTTTTACTAAAAGTGATAGAAAATCCATTAATTTTATGTCAATATGGCAGAGAAAGTCAGGAGAAGGACACTAAAATGGTAGGAGTTCATCGACCTATGTGGAGGGGGTATTGCTTTGCTTTATACCCAAGTTTGACATTTAATGTTAAAGAATTTTATTTTTGTTTATTATGTTAGTTCCTTTTAATACTTTTTGAATATTTTATAATTTAGAAGAAAGAATTACCTACCTTTTAATTTTTTGTTTTTTTTCAAATTACCACTCTAAATAGGTACAGTTGTCAGTAATAAATTCTGGCCCCTTTGACAGACAGAAAAAAAATCTTGATATTTTATGGGGGCAGAATTTATTAGTTTTTTAAGATGTTTTGGTAGTCAATAAAAAATAAATAAAACATAATAAAAAAACAAAATAAAAATTAGTTTGTTTTAAGAAAATCTTTGAATATATCTTCTTTGTTTTTTAGTTTTAAAACAAAGTATTTTATATACAGAAATTAAATAACTAAATTAAAATTACTTTACAGTCTTTACAGTAAGATAAAAGGCAAAAGAATGATCTTAAAACTAACAGTTTCTAATCGCTACACAAACTACTCATCTTAAAATTACAAGAAAAGCATCTGCTGATAATGCTTAAGTTTTCCTGGAATGATGAACACGGGTACGTAACTAGCGTAACTCTGATAAGCAAATCCGTGATAACATAAAAGCAGCCTACTCAAATTTCTTAAAAAATTCCGAAAATAGGAACAAAGATGGCTGGAAATTAATTAATTCAGAATTCAATAGAAACAATAAAACAAATAACAGTGCCTCTAATATTATATTTCCTGAACAGTTTAATGAGTATTTTCTGTCTATTGCTGATATGGCGATACCCTAAAAAGCAAAATACCTAGCCAGAAAAAAAAATACAAAAATATCAACACACTTTATGAATGAAATTCCTCTTAAATATAACTACAAATGTTTTTATCTTACTCCATTCAGTCCGGAAGATATTTGTTATGCCATCTTATCACTAAAAAACTCAAGCTGTTTTGATTATTCTAATTTAGATAGCCGTATTATAAAAAATGTAGTTTTATGCTGGCGGGATCCTTATCACATTTATTAAATTTGTGTATTTTGAATCGCATTTTACCGAGGTGCGGTGGTCGATAAAATGAACCATCAAATTACTGACCCAACCGGTGTGGTGGTACACTGTATAGCACACTTTTAGAATCAACTCTCTCGCGAATATCGCTCGGCGGTGTTTGATGCCGTGCTGCATAGTGACATCTATTAGCTTGAGCTCAAACCTGTATTATTGTATTTTGATTTGATGCAGGCCATCCCTAGCACGTGCTATTATCGTAGATAGAAAATACTTTCTATCTACGCTATTATTAGTTTTGTTGTTTTTATGGCGGTCGGGTAAATTAATGTATTGCAAAATTAAAAAATTTGGCGCCACCTGGGGCTTAAAATGTTTAGAATTTTGGTATAGGTAAGAGTTAAATTAACAAAAGTAATACCTTTATTTAAAAAATGGGATGCACAAGACTGCGAAAATTATAGTCCAATACCTATCATTCCTATTTTTGGAAGAATATTTGAAATTTTAATAAAAAACCGACTTCAATTCTTTTTGGAAAAAAATTTTTTGAACGATTGCCAATTGGGTTTGGACCAGGTAGGTCGACCGGTGTAACCTATCCAAGGCCTTCGACTGTGTCAGCCACGACATAATGCTGAGCAGATTAGAGCTGACGGGTATCAGGGGGATCCCACACCTTTTTTTAAGTCTTTTTTGGAGGAGCGATTGTGTTTTTAAGAAAAACTCTTTTTCAACTTTTTTGCGTATTTCCAGCGGCGTTCCTCAAGGATCGGTTTTGGGGCCGCTGCTTTTGAACATTTATTTCAACGAGTTTCCAGATTTCATGGCAACAGAAAAGTGGGTACAATTCGCGGATGACAAGACTTTATATTTTTGAAACAAAGATATTAATTGCTTAAAGCAAAGTATTTTAGAACTAGAGCAGCGCAGTGAATTACATATGAATAGAGAAAAGACTTAAACATTAATTTTATCTACAATTAAAGACATAGCAAGCACTGAACCGGTTAATATGGTTGGTATGTCTTTCGATGGTCGGTTAGACTGGAAAGATAATGTCGCAAAATTATGTTCTTAACTTTCAAGTTACGTGTTTTTATTTCGCCATTTGACAAAGTATGTCAATAAAGATGTTTTAAAGTCCTGTCTGTTATTTTGCTATTTTTCACAGTCGCTTAATATATGGAGTTACTCTATGGGGAAACTCTACAGTGTAACACTCGTTTATTGATAATAAAAGAGAGTTGGTGTTGATAGGGATGATCTACAAATAAATATCCCGGAATTAATTTACTGTTTGCAAACACCTTAAATATACAATTCCAGTCACGAAAAGAAAATATTAATAAACTCACCTACAAATAGGTATATCCAGAGGTTAAAGTTTAACACTTTAATTTCATTAGAAAACCACCCCAAATTTGTAAAAATTTCACAGCATCAATCGCACTGAATATAAATTTAAACTAGAAATACCTGACCTATAGGAATAAAAGTAAAAATGAATCGCGATAAAGCGATCTACAAAAAAACCCACAGAGGCCAATATTTCTTTTTATTTACTTAGATATTTAAATATAAGATTAACCAAGAATTTTGTTACAATAGATGTATATAGGGTATTTAGAGTCCAGAAAAGGCTAGTAAGGATTTTGGCTCATGCTAAATGTCGAGACACATGTAGACCACTTTTTAAACAGCTTAAAATTATGCCATTACCAACTATCTTTATATATTTTAGTCTTCAGGAAATACACGACAAACGTCGCCGTCATGGCTTTCGAAAGAAAGATTTTCATTCGTAAAGTATCCGAAACTCAAATAACTTAGTTGCTATAAAGAATAGGTTAACAAAAACAACTAAAAATTGTTTGGATTTAAATCTTTATAACATATATACATAAATTTAAGAATGCCATTAAGGAACATTTTATAAAAAACTGCTTCTACACTAGCAGTGAATATATACAAGTGTTCATTATTTATTATTTACATTATATATTTGTTTCTCCTATTTTTACAACTTTTTTTTGTGTCTTGACCTGTTTTTAATTTTAATCTGTTTTAGATAATATTATTTTTAACATTTTCAGTTTATTAATCAATTTTAAAAAACTCGGAATTCCATAAAAAGATACGGAATTCCGTAAAAAGATACGGAATTCCGTAAAAAGATACAGAATTCCGTAAAAAGATACAGAATTCCGTAAAAGATACGGAATTCAGTAAAAAAATACGAAATTCCGTAAAAAAATACGGAACTTCATTAAAAAAAAATTCGTATCTTTTTAGGGAATTCCGTAAAAAGATACGAAATTCCGTAAAAAAACTCTGAATTTTATTTTATTGCGCAATATTTTATGTAACTGCATACAAAAGCGCCGGATCTGTTAACTTTGCCGCCCCCCCCCCAGATACGTTTCTGAAAAAATTTTAGGCCATATTTTTGCACACCATAAATTAAATTTCCTTCCTACGACTGTGGTCATTTTTTAATGGGCCGGGCACCTATTTTAAAATTTTGCACACCCAATGGGAACCCGCAACAGGATTCTCGATAAACGAGGCTGGCCCCCCCCAGACAATATTTTTTGAAAATTTTGGTACCATTCGAAAGACCTAGTTTTGCACAATTTTGCGCACCTATTTTAAAATTTTGCACGCCCTATGGAAACGTGCAATAGGATTCCCGAGTAACGAGACTTGCCCCCCCCCCCAGGTGATATTTTTTGAAAATTTTGATATCATTCGAAAGGTCTAATTTTTCACATTTATTTTGAAATTTTGCACACTCCATGAGAACCCGCAATAGGGTTCTTGAGTTTGGGCTGGGTTGGGGGGGGGCAGCTTCGTTATCCGAGAACCCTATTGCGGGTGCCCATGGTACGTGCAAAATTGGACCTTTCGGATTATCCAAAAATTTTCAAAAAAACCTCATATGGGGCGCTACGATCAAGTTAGCCCCCCCCCCCGCCCCCCAAAGAAAAATTTTACACACAGTTACTCGTAGGAAGGTATGCAAAATTTAATTTTAGTGTGCAAAATTAAGCCTAAAAATTTTTCAGAAAAAATAAAATTCCGACTTTTGTTACGGAATTCCGTATTTTTTTACGGAATTCTGTATCTTTTTACGGAATTCCGTATTTTTCTACGGAATTCCGTAGCTTTTCACGGAATTCCGTGTCTTTTTACGGAATTCCGTATTTTTTTACGGAAAACGAAACAAAAAGGTTTTAAATGGCCCTTCTACGCTTTCGTATGATTCCGATCCTATACAAAAAAATGTTTAAAATTCTAGATTTGTTGCCAAAATCATTCTTAAAATGCGCCTGAGGCGAAAATTTGGAGAAAGTTACACTACAAATGCCATTTTTATATGTCTTGAATAATGTTGACAAAAACTGCTTCAAATTATAACAATCAATGGTTTTTTTCCTGTTACATTTTTTGTGAAATATTTTAAACAAAGTGGGTTGGGTTGGAGTATGATATAGTCTCGACTCTTGGTTTGTTGCAGCAGGTGAAAATTTGGAGAAAATTAAACTAAAACTCTGACTACCAATATTGTTTATAACGCCGCAGGCAAGATTTTTTGCAGATTAAGCAAAATATTCTTAAAAAATTTTGGCCTATAAGTTTTGGATGAAATATTTTTAAAAAAAAGTGTCCAGGCCCGACCCTAGGGGTAAGGTTTTTTCATTAACGTTACACCCGGTCCCCACCTACGAATTTTTCATGAGTGCCCACTCACGCATCACATGATGTCAATATGAAATGTTATGACAGTCATGTAACGCGTGCGCGGGCACGTACAAAAAAGTCGTAGGTATGGACCTGGGAAAAATTATTTATATAACTTTTAGTCCGTCTGAAAAACTTGATACATTAAATTTTTAATTTTTTAAAAAAGTATTTTCAAGATGATGTTTTACGAATACATGAAACACACTTAATAAAATTACTGAACTTTTTGGTGAGAATATTTAGGTTTGCTTCTTATTGTTATTTGACAGTACTTTTCTTAAAATTTGAGTAAAAAAAGGATGGGAATATTTTTGCGCACACATGATCAAAAATTTTTTTTAACGTCGGTAGCCTAAAAATACATGGGTTAGTTATTTGCGGAAAGTTATTAAAATTGTATTTTTGATAAAAGCATAAAAACAGTTTTTTTTTAAATACTCGTATATGGGCATGGCTAAAAATAAGAGATTAAATTCTATTGACCCAAACAAAATTTGGTTTCAAATTGGCAAAAAATAGTAAAACATTTTTTATATTTTTCCTTATTAACACGTAGCTATTCCTCCATAGGTATATCCTATATGTTTATTACCTTAGTTACGCAAACTATTTTTGAAGTTGAAACAACTCAATTTAATCCTAATTATCCTATATCAAAAAATGTGGCTTTTAAATCATTCCTGTAGTACCTAAATTTTTGTCTTTATAGGAGAAGAAACTCTCTATTGCTACTTCGAAAGTTGGACAGTGTACAGACCAGGAAATGGAAAGTTTGATGTTGAAGACATAGATCCGCACCTTTGCACACACATTGCCTTTACATTCTTGGGAATCAACGAAGACGGATCCCTACATATTTTGGACCCATGGGAATCCAATAGCGATGGGCTAAGTAGGTTACAGCCTAGCTGAAAGCGACGCTGGCTAGATGACGAGCCAGGCAAAGTTTTTTCTCTTCGAATAAAATTCCCAGTTTTTTTTTCAATCGTAAAAATTTTCTAATCCCTGCTTTATTATTTATATGAGATTTTGTAGAAAACATGGGTAACATGTATTTATTTCATACTATATTGTAATATACCCCATTACGTTATCGGTTTCAGTCTGGGAAATGATACATTACATCACTAGTCCAGTAAAGTAACTTTACCGGACTAAAACTGAAATTTAGAGTGGGATTTACTAAGATCTAAAATAGTACCCCACACAGGTCTAAATATTTATACCTGTGGGGGCTACTAAATTTTAAAACGAATTTTAAAAAAACGCTTACCCATACAGAAACTACACAAAAGTTATTACTGTAAAGCTGCTTTTTTTCTCAAAATATACCATATTAAATAATTTTTTTTGACAGGTTTCAAAATGTTAAATGGTGAACACGCCAAGAATTTGTCACATAATAGCTTCATTATCTGTGTTTGACGATATAAAGTTGGTCATTTTTTAGACCACCTCTTGGAGGTGGTTTAAATTTTTAGCTCCCAGGAAGGATTGTTTTGTGGCAACTGGTAATAAGTTCGTTTATAATTATAAGTAACCGTTTTAACAAGGAATAATTTACCTTATTTAATATCCGAAGTTGTTCATTAACCAATAAAACACCTCCAATTTTGTCCAGAAAAACGCTATATTTTGAACCCGTTTTGAGCAAAAAAATATATTTATGAGAGCACTACGAGGCAAAACAAACATAAGTGAATGTCACTGATTATGCACGAAAAATATACCAAACAAAAAAAAATGCAAAACAACTATATTAATTTATTTACAAACTGAAATTAAAACATTCAGGTTATCTAAAAGCGCACTCAAGAAAACTTTCCTTACTCAAAGCCAACTCATTTCAAAGCTGTAGCTTTCATCAGTAGAGGTTGGTGCAAGCCAAGGTACAAGCAGAGGTAAGAAATCCGAACTGGCTGTTTGTGATTTTAAGGCAGCTAATATTTTGAAACTTGCATTTAAGTTTTTTAATACATTCTATAAATAAAAACACCTTTTATATAAATACAAAATTAATCTACTCCTTATTTTATTATTACCCATCTAAATCGTTGTGTGACATCAATTATTAATTGGAAAAATTAATTAACAAGGGTAAGTTTTAATTAGAGTGACATATAACCTCAATTTGAATTTGTTCTACAGAGTGTTTACTATTTAAACCCCGCGTGGGTTTAAATTTTTTAATTTTCTTTTCTTCTAAATTGAAACTTTCTTCTTAAATCCAACAAAAGATTGTGTTAAGATGATTATTCAATAAACAAATTTATTCAAATTCTTCTTATAAATCAAACTATGTCTAAAATTCAAGGAGGGTTGGTTTAAAATACTTAAAACCAAAAATTTCACTTAAACTTAGGACCTGTATAAAATAGACTAAACCCTATTAGTATTAACGCCGTTAGTGTTTTAACTAACACGGGGTTATTTCTGAACAATTTTTCTCAATGCAAGTTACAATTAAGTTACTAATAAACGTCAACGGTAATACTGCAGTTTGAATTATTTGAAATATGTACAGCAGCAGCATCAGCTACCGTAGAACGGGGCGACTTCGGTCGTGGTGGGTGACTTCGGACAGTGTGTACTTGACCCCACTAAGGTCGTTTTACGCGGAAACCGATCACCAGATAACAAAAGCGCAGGTTGATTCCTATAATTTTGCGTCGCAAAGGCAACAAACAATCGGGTCTGCTGCGGTAAGTTTTTTATTTTATAATGTTTTTAGTAAAAACCTAATTTTGACAATTTTTTAAAAAGTCAAATAGTAACTGTTGCACAAAGTTTATTGTAAAAGTATCGGCATTTCCGTCTCGGAAATTTAAAAGTTATATGTCTCACAAACATTTTCCAAAAAAAAAATAAAAATAGAATTTTTTTGTTTTTTTATAACAACACAAAACATTTTTTATACAATTTTAACAACACAAAACATTTTTTATACAGGGTGTTTAGAAAAAAATATGCAGGGTGGTTTTTTATTAGGCAAGGCTCAATATAGATGAGGCGGGATTGTAATGTTTTAATGAACATTTTTTATTATAAGATGAGAGTTGTTTTTTTTTTGTAACATTAAAGTTAGACTTTTAAATATTTTGTTGTCTAAGCTTTAAATTTTTGTTAAATTCAAATGCTTAGTAGAAAGTTCCTGTTCTTTGGGCACTTACAATTTATTTTTAAGATGCTTAAACCAAAAGTCTGAAATTTAAAGATCGCCTTAAAGGCTGTCTAGGATAAGAAGTGTTTTTCTTTTAAGCAAAAAATAATTTAGTGGTCTAAAATGACTTTTACCTAGTTAAAATAATAAAATATATTTTTTTTACTACAACTTATGTTTTTATCACAAAAATGATTGAAAAATAAGCGTAGCGTTTCTTAAAATTTAATTTTTGTCCGAAATTAGTTATAAAGAATCCTTACTTCATTTAAAACCGTGTAAACGGCATGTCTGAATTTACCCCACCCTGCAGGTGACTTCGGACTAATAATTTAATTGTAATTAATTAATTGTGGAAATAACGAAAATTCAAAGTTGGATAATCATCCCACAAGGAACACACAACGGACCCAGCAAAACTTCTTTTTTTGTTTTAATTGCCTTAGGAGCATAATCCTACTGGAAATATTAACACGCCAGGACGAATCCGTATCAGGTAACTTGGATAAGTACCAATGCGGAATGATGCCTATTTGTGAGTGATTCAAAGTTGGAAATCGGAGTGTATGATGGTGGATGTATGGTGGAGGGTGACCAGTGAAACCACTGATGAGCCCACGCTGGTTACCCATGCCGAAACCTCGCTTAATCATTTCTCTTTTCGCTTTGTTCCTTTGTGTGTTCCTTGTGGGATGCTCACCCAAGTTTGCATTTTCGTTATTTACACCCAAGATCTTTTGATCTTTTGTTTTTTAGTTTCTTTTCGGTTGAAGTAACTGATTTGGAGTATTTTTAACTTCTTTTTTTGTAACCCTATGTTAGTTAAAACACTAAATTTAAGTTTCAGTCCGGTAAAGTAACTTTACCGGACTAGTGGTGTAATGTATCATATCCCGGACTGAAACCGGTAACGGTTACGGTTACAATACAGTATGAAATAAAGTATTAAATAAAAATGTTTGCCTTTTGTTACTATAAGTTTGTTAGGTACAACATTATATTATTGCATGATATTGCGCATCTCGACGTAACGTGATTGTTCGACCCGAAACTAATTAATTTTCTCCGAATTTATTCTAACCTTCTTTTAGGTTGCTCGTTTAATTTGTTTTAAATTAAACAATATAATATATTCTTTGATAATGATTATTTCAAAGTCAAAATTAATTTTTTGTATTAACAATACCAAAGTGCGCTTTTTTGGATGTAAGAATTATGACAAAATTTCAAAGTATATTAAACACTTCAGATTGGAAAAAGATTTTGAAAAATAAGGGATAATTGCCTACCAAAAAAACGACAAAATGAACTCAAAAAATTGAAAGGTTTTATTAATTATTTCGAAACGCATGTTTTGGGAAACGCCATACGTATATTTTGGATTATGATTTATCAAAATCAATTTTTTTTTATTTAAGTACATTATTTCGACTACACAATATTATTGTACCTAAATGTGTGTGTGGCGTTTCCCAAAACATGAGTTTCAAAATAAATAATAAAAACTTTCAATTTTTTTATTTTATTTTGTCGTTTTTTTGGTAGGCCATTATCAATTATTTTTCAAAATCTTTTTCCAAGCTGAAGTCTTTAATTTATTTTGTAATTTTGTCATAATTCTTACATCCAAAAACAGCCCACTTTGGCATTGTAAATACAAAAAATAAATTTTTCACTTTGAAATAATTATCAATCAACAAAGTGGTATCGTAGCAGCTCAATCAAATCATATTTATTTGAGAGGGTAAGGGCAACGAAAATAGATAGTTTTTGGTCGTGCCAAAAACAGCCTATGACTAACGCTATTTGACACTGTTGACATTGGAACGTCATATATCGTTAAGCGCTGCCGTGAAACACCGCAAACGTACGGATGGTTAACATAAGAATTTTGACGTACGAAGGAATCCGACCTGGTTGGTGTCGGGGTACATACCTCGACTTTCAATCAGGAGATGCCGGGTTCAAGCCCGGGGTCTGGCGGTAGTCTGCTTGGACTTTTTCTTTCAAATTACATAATTTGTGAGATTAAGGTAAAACGTTGTATGGAGCGGAGCAGGTCGTGTTAGCTAGAAGGCAGGTTAACACGATTCCATACCGTCCCTCGGAGAGGACGTTAAGAGGACAGTCTCGTGTGATCCATATTTACATACAGGACTAAATTAAATCCTTGTAGAGAAAGAAAACTGGCGTTGCGCTTAGTATGCCCAAGACACACCCAAGTGCGTTTTTCTGTTTGAGCGTTTAAATAAAATTTAATTTACAAACCGTGTTTAGATATTATAGAAAATATTTTTTGGTGAATTTTCTCATTTCCAAGTCCTCTACCAAACAACCAGCAGCCAAATTGGGCACAAATGTTTGTCGAGGTCCCAGTAAATTTTAATATACAGTGCCATACAAGAGCGTTCACTAAGATGTTCAGTTCCTAACGTCAGTGGCGTAGCCAGAAATCGATGCTGAGGGGGGGTTCGTCATTAAATAAAAATCAACTACCTACCTATGGTAAATTTTTAGAAATTAGATTAGATAGATATTGCTTGAGCTCTTGAACTGAAGGAACGGAAGAGGGGCGGTTTAATAGGTGTTAACTTAGTGCATACGAAACAAAAATACTTATTTTTCTCTCTTATCTAGTTTCATGTGCAAATTTTGTTGTTAAAAATTACACTGAAATGATATTTTTTACGCGTTTCAAATGTTGTTGACAAAAAAATTGCTTAAAATTAAACAAAATTGTAACAATATTTAATATTCGTATAGCGCCGCAGACGAAAACTTTGTCAAAAGAACAGCAAACTCTTTAAAAATTTTGATTTCTTAGGCTTTTTGTAAAATATTTTCCTCCAACCAAGAAGAGGTGGGTTGCGGTCGAATCATAAATGCGCCGCAAATGAAAATTTTAAGAAAAAGTATAGTAAGAATACCAAATATTACACGTTTTGAATGCTGGTGATAAAAATTCCTTAGAATTAAGCTAAAATTGTAACAATTAATAACGTCATAGTACCGCAAGCAATTTTTTTTTTTAATTTAAGAAATCACCCCAAACACACGTCACAAACCGGAGTAAAGGGTCAAAAAAGTGGGGAAGCTATAGCTCTCCCTGGGGCTCTTGTTTTAACCCCCAAAACTCTCCCCCTGGCTACGCTACTGCTAACGTTAGTACTAAGGTGACGAGTGAATATTTGTACTAAATTTCATTGTTCTATCATTTAGCGATTAGGAGATATTTAGTGTTAATTTTTTCGGTATTATTTCGAGAATTGGGGCACTCTATATAGGACTTTTTGGTGACGATCTTAGACATTAGTTTAGGAGAGAAGGAATATTTATACCAAATCTGTTAGCTCTATTACTTTTTGGAGGCTTGCTATTATAATGTTTTGGGGATTCTGGTTTTTTTGTTTGACGCCAAGAGATAAAACCACGGTGATCCGTGATAAAACCCTCAGCGAGGGACCTTGAGTAAATAACAGATGTTAATATTGTTTGGAATTTAATAAACCTCTGTGTCAAATTGTACTGCTTTAACAAAATTCCTTGAGTTTTAGTTGGACATCTTGGGTGTAGGGAGGAGATGCATAGAAAAAACTCAAATTTTTCTTATGACAACGTTTCGTGGCCCATTGCCACTTTATCAATTAATATGTGTAAAAATAATGTAAAAATAAACCACACCCAAGATGTCCAACCAAAATTTCAGTCAAGAGAAAGAAAACATGAACAAAATTCCTTAAAGTTTACGAATTGTACGATTTGTTTTCGGAAATAGGGGTCCTTTGCAATGGAATTTATGGTGACTACATATTTTAAAAATTATCCTAGGTTTCATTTAGTATGCGTGCCATGTTTCATTGCTTAATAATTTTTTGCAAGGTTGACTTAATTTTTGCCCTTTATCATCCGAACTACTAATAAAAAGCATTCTTGGGCGCAAATATGCATGATTTAATAGACGCCAGAAATTTTAAACTAAGTTATATATAGGCTGTGTTTTTTAAACGAAACAGAGAGTTTTTCGGGTATTTGTCGTCAGTTTTTGGAAAAACCCTCGAACACGTCGATTTTGGATGCAAGGGGGGAAACTTTAATAATGACTCGCTATTTTCGGGATGGATTTCACCTCACTTTTTTAGATAGGGAACATGAGTTATGGAGCACCTTGTTTGAAAGAAATTTCAACTGTCATTATTAACGTCGATTTTTTTTTAAATCTGTCGATTAGTTTTTGAGATATTTGAGTATCTTTTTTTTAACAAATTGGAAGCTTTTTGTGCCATTTGTCATCCAGTTTTTGGTTGCGAGGGGGATACTTTCAAAATGTTTTGCTATTTTTGTAGGATGCAATCCGTACGAGGGGTGGCTTTCACCCCACTTTCTCAGATAGGGAACAAGGATCATATAGCACCTTAAAACAAAATTATGATTGTTTTCCACAAACCAAAACTACACTTTTTTGCACTCGACGCGCGTTTCGCTAACAACGTTAGCATCATCAGGAGACGATAAACAATGAACTAAATTAATCTACGCTCTATCTTATATACAATCCTTTAGTGGGCGGAGATAAGACTAATAAATTGTGATTGATCACGATCTTTAATCCTACCTCCCCTCAACTAAAGAATAAAGTGTACTAAACGGGATAGGTCCTCTATCTTTATTTAAACTATTTCTGGATTTAATGATTTCCATACTTTCATATGCATTCAAAAGTCTTTTGTTTGGTACACTTTTTAGAAGTTTTAGGTTATCTAATGTGAATCTATGATTGTTTTCAAAAGCATGCTCGGCCACACTTGACTTTTCTGTTCTTCCGTATTTTAAGTGTGCTAAGTGTTCTTTAAAACGTGTTTGAATAGAGCGTCTCGTTTGGCCAACATATTTTTTATCACAATCCATGCAACTAATTTCGTAAATTCCACTTTTTTCTAGAACTGTAGTTTTATCCTTGGGATTTCCTAGTAAGCTTCTTATTGTGTTACCGGATTGATATACTAATTTTAGACCGGTGTTATTAAATACTTTCTGCAATCCTTTCGTATAATTAGGATTATACGGAATTGATACAAATTTTGAGTCGCAGATATCTTTTTGTCTGAAAAAGGTAGAATTCCGAAAGGTCTTTTGAAAAGAATGTCTATTTATCAGCTTATTTATTAAGCCTTCGTCGTAACCGTTTTCGCCAGCTATATTCCTAATCCTATTCTTTTCTGCTTCAAATCTTTCTTTGTTTAAGGGGAAATTTACTAATCTATATGTTAAAAAGTGCAAACTTGCAAGCTTATGTTGTAAGCAATGAAAAGAGTCATTTGGAATATACCTGTTGGTGGCCGTGCCTTTTCTGTATAGGTCAAAGTCCAATTTATTTTTATTTCTTATAACTAAAGTGTCTAGAAATGGCAGTGTACCGTTGTTCTCTGTTTCATAAGTAAATTTAATAGTGGGAAATTTGTTATTTATTTTTTCCATAAAATTTTCAACACTAGTTACTTTAGTGTTGAATACTGCAAACACATCGTCTACATACCTGAACCATACTCTGGGGAAATACTCAAATTCTTTACTTATATCTGATTCAAATTTGCTCATAAATAGGTTTGCGATAAAAGGTGATAAACTATTACCCATTGTGGTTCCTTCTAATTGCTGGTAGTAGTTATTTTTATATTGAAAGTAATTTTGATTCATGCAGAGTTTTGTTAAAGATAGGTATTCTAAAGTCTGTTTGTCTTCTAGATTGTTTTTTCTTAGTAGTTCCTCCAGGTATTGTAAGGTATTGGGGATCGGCACACTAGGGAACAACGAACTAACATCAAACGAGATTAAAATTTCACCTTCTTGGAGTGAAATATCTTTAACTTTGTTGATAAATTCAAGGGAATTTTGAACAGAAAAACCTTTTTCCTTTATCGGTAAATTTTCAAACTCGTTTGCTAGCCATTTCGAAATGTTGTAAGTAGGTGATCCTACAGCAGAAACTATAGGTCTAACCGATTTTCCAGGCTTGTGGATTTTCGGAAGCCTGGAAAATCGGTTAGACCTATAGTTTCTGCTGTAGGATCACCTACTTACAACATTTCGAAATGGCTAGCAAACGAGTTTTAAAATTTACCGATAAAGGAAAAAGGTTTTTCTGTTCAAAATTCCCTTGAATTTATCAACAAAGTTAAAGATATTTCACTCCAAGAAGGTGAAATTTTAATCTCGTTTGATGTTAGTTCGTTGTTCCCTAGTGTGCCGATCCCCAATACCTTACAATACCTGGAGGAACTACTAAGAAAAAACAATCTAGAAGACAAACAGACTTTAGAATACCTATCTTTAACAAAACTCTGCATGAATCAAAATTACTTTCAATATAAAAATAACTACTACCAGCAATTAGAAGGAACCACAATGGGTAATAGTTTATCACCTTTTATCGCAAACCTATTTATGAGCAAATTTGAATCAGATATAAGTAAAGAATTTGAGTATTTCCCCAGAGTATGGTTCAGGTATGTAGACGATGTGTTTGCAGTATTCAACACTAAAGTAACTAGTGTTGAAAATTTTATGGAAAAAATAAATAACAAATTTCCCACTATTAAATTTACTTATGAAACAGAGAACAACGGTACACTGCCATTTCTAGACACTTTAGTTATAAGAAATAAAAATAAATTGGACTTTGACCTATACAGAAAAGGCACGGCCACCAACAGGTATATTCCAAATGACTCTTTTCATTGCTTACAACATAAGCTTGCAAGTTTGCACTTTTTAACATATAGATTAGTAAATTTCCCCTTAAACAAAGAAAGATTTGAAGCAGAAAAGAATAGGATTAGGAATATAGCTGGCGAAAACGGTTACGACGAAGGTTTGATAAATAAGCTGATAAATAGACATTCTTTTCAAAAGACCTTTCGGAATTCTACCTTTTTCAGACAAAAAGATACCTGCGACTCAAAATTTGTATCAATTCCGTATAATCCTAATTATACGAAAGGATTGCAGAAAGTATTTAATAACACCGGTCTAAAATTAGTATATCAATCCGGTAACACAATAAGAAGCTTACTAGGAAATCCCAAGGATAAAACTACAGTTCTAGAAAAAAGTGGAATTTACGAAATTAGTTGCATGGATTGTGATAAAAAATATGTTGGCCAAACGAGACGCTCTATTCAAACACGTTTTAAAGAACACTTAGCACACTTAAAATACGGAAGAACAGAAAAGTCAAGTGTGGCCGAGCATGCTTTTGAAAACAATCATAGATTCACATTAGATAACCTAAAACTTCTAAAAAGTGTACCAAACAAAAGACTTTTGAATGCATATGAAAGTATGGAAATCATTAAATCCAGAAATAGTTTAAATAAAGATAGAGGACCTATCCCGTTTAGTACACTTTATTCTTTAGTTGAGGGGAGGTAGGATTAAAGATCGTGATCAATCACAATTTATTAGTCTTATCTCCGCCCACTAAAGGATTGTATATAAGATAGAGCGTAGATTAATTTAGTTCATTGTTTATCGTCTCCTGATGATGCTAACGTTGTTAGCGAAACGCGCGTCGAGTGCAAAAAAGTGTAGTTTTGGTTTGTGGAAAACAATCATAATTTTGTTTTAGTGCAACCAAAAGTTCCAAATTCCCAACATAATATAGCACCTTGTTTAAAAGGTCTTTCCATTGCCATTACGACCATCATTTTTTTTTCAAAATCAATCGATTAGTTTTTGAGATATTCGCCATTGTTTTATTTTATTACTAATTGCGCTGTTGAGCACTTCAGCGTGTTAAATGTAACCATTGCAATAATAATTTTCTTATATAAAGATATTTTTTTACCAAATGCGGAGTAAATGTTATTACGACTTTTTTTTCCAAATCGGCAAAATCTATCATTTAGGAGCAATTTGCAAATACTCAAAAACTAATCAACAGATAAAAAAAAAATCCCTATCTGAGAAAGTGGGGTGAAATTCACCCCTCGTACGGATTGCATCCTACAAAAATAGCAAAATATTTTGAAAGTATTCCTCTCGCAAACCAAATCGACGTGTTCTATTGTTTTTGAAAAACTGAACGACAAATGGCACAAAAAGCTTCAAATTTGTTAAAAAAATACTCAAATATCTCAAAAACGAATCGACAGGTTTCGAAAAAAACGTTCATGATGACAATTGAAATACCTTTCAAACAAGATGCCACATGACCCATGTTCCCTATCTAAAAAAGTGGGATGAAATCCACCCCTCGTAGGAGGTGCGTCTTACGAAAATAGCGAGTCATTCAAAAAGTGTCCCCCTCGCAAACAAAATCAACGTATTCGAGGATTTTTCCAAAAACTGATGACAAATACCCGAAAACCTCTCTGTTTCGTTTAAAAAAAAACACCCTGTATAAGAGTATATACGTCTTTTTAATAAGAACGTGGCTCTATTTGGAATGGTAAAAAAACATGTAGGTAAATATAACATGTTTTTCAGAACTTGTTTTTATTGAATATAATTAAACTTTTAGATGGTTTTGCCCGTTTTGTCGCCCTTAAGGAGTCGAACCCCAAATTGACAACGTTGGTTAGCATGGGAGGATGGAACGAGGGATCTCTGAAGTACTCCCAAGTGGTTGCCGATCCGGTGAAACGAAAGACTTTAGCAAACTCTGCTTTAAACTTTTTGGAGGAGCATGGTTTCGATGGGTTCGATTTTGACTGGGAGTACCCTTCTAAGAGGGATAGTACTAATCCTGCAGATAAAGTAAGTACTATATAACTTAAAGGGCTTTTTGGTATTATGAGTGATCGGGCCATATTATGTGATTTTTTTTTGTTTCTAAATTATTAATTTCAGCCGTTCACTAATTACTTAACGTAAAAGTTATCTTTCTCTTCCCCTTTTTAAATTTACGTAACGCTATAGTCACCACATCTTTTAGTTAAATATGTTAAGCAAAAATAAAAAAAATATCATTATTAAAAAACAATGTTTATTAATTAATGTACACAGAAAAAAACGCTATCTTGATATAACCGGGTAATCTATTAAACGAATGGGATCTTGTAATTCGTATTCCTGGATAACAGTTCCTATAATTTCAGTAGGTACGTAGCATAGTAATCATACGTTGTTTTTAAATTAAGGGTGCCTAATAATAACATATTATTCTATTGTCGCCAGAGCTATACACGCATACCAAATTTGAAAACAATCAGATTTGTTTAAGTCAGTTAAAATTGGTTAGCAAAATATGACCAAAAATCGTCCATCTTGAATCCGCCATATTGAATTTTCAAAATCTGATCAAAAATTCGTATTTCCTGACATCTAGAAGTTGATTGAAAATTGAGTTGCAAGATTAAACCCGAAATACAAACATACATACATAGAGGTGAAGTTAAATAAAAGCTTGTAAAATTCGTACATTATAGATCCCCGCCACATCAGAAATATGGCAACTAAAAATACTGCATAGACATATTAGAGACTTTTCAGCAATACCACCTAGTAAGGCCTTATTCCTTACAGTTTAATTATTGCCAACCCCCAAAACCCCTAATACCAAATTTGAACGAAATCGGACATACTTATGTTTATCCCCCTTAAAATGAAGGAGCGGTAAAATTCATCATTTAAAAAATCCCATTAAAAGTTCGCACTAGTTTACCGCAAAAACCTCTATTTTTTATTATGTTAACGAAATCGGTCATGGTTTACTACTACAATCAACCCCCATTCACCCTCCAACCACCCCCACTAACGTAGTTTTTCCCCTGAAATTGGGTACTATTTAGTGAAAACCAAACCTGAAAACTGTATAATCCTAGCAGCTTTGGTTCAAAAGTTATGAATTTTCAAATATATTAACCCCCTCTTGCCCTCCCAGTCACTCCCCCACCAACGTATTTTTGCCCCTGAAATTGGATACTATTTAATGAAAACCAAATCTGGAACCTGTCTATTCCTAGCAGCTTTGGTTCAAAAGTTATGAATTTTCAAATATATTAACCCCCTCTCGCCCTCCCAGTCACTCTCCCCATAGTTTTTTTAAAACATTGTTTTCCCAATAATTTACATCTCTCTTGACTGACCTATAGGTTGTTTCCCCTACAGAGTCTGCCCTGCCACTTTCGTGTCGACAAACATTTTTTTTTAACTTTTTTTTTGTTTTATTTAATAGACGAAGCTTAAATCTAGGTACTTTTTTCATTTTTTGATATGTGTAGAGTGCTGAAAATGGGAAAAATATGTCATATTTACACCAATATTGCACAAAACTAACAAAAAAAAAACGAAAAACTGCCACTACAGAACCCAAAATTTGTTCTTTATCTTTAACATGAGACCAAATTTTCACAAAATTCATTCGATAAGATGGAAAAATTTTGGACGAAAAAGTACCTCTGCATTTTTTTTTAGCGCAGACTATACTCTTAAGTATTAAGTATTTCTTTTTTGTGCACATACCTAGTTTAATGAAAAAAATTGTATTATTTAACACCATTTCCAACTAATGTTGCGACAAAAGCAGATAATGTACTCTTGATTGCTTTCCGTAATGAAACGAAATTTATTCTTTAAATTTTATTTACTGTTAGAATATTAAGAATAGTATTATAGCATTAAAAACTAAGTTATGCAATACGATTACTAGGTACACTTACAACAATAAATACTTTTGCCAAGCCAAATTGCCTTTAACGAAATGCATTTGCGCTGTTTTTCGTATACTGTGAGACTTTTTTTTTGTGTGCGCAAACACGAGACTTCATCAACCGGGGATAATCTTACCTAAACAGTTAGTTAGTTCGCATTTTATTATTTACCTTTAGCTCTATTATTTTTTTTCCTATTCTTATTCGCTGTATAAACCCAGATTTACTATTTTACATTTTCGTTTTCCACTTGTGTTTTTAACGTACGTTATCGGCACCATAAAAGTGGTACGTGATAAAAATAAGTATTTTTAAAATTGCATTTCTAACTAACAGGGCGGTTATTCTTGAATCGAGAGAAAATTTGCTCCCAGCGAGTTTAATTCTCTCGCTACTATGCATCTCATTGGCCCAAATCTTCGGTTTCTCTCACTTTTGCTGATATGATATGATGATATATGATGATATTGATCGAAAGTAATTCTATTGGGCTTGACTAAGAGAATTACTTTCCATCAATATCGGGCAAAAGTGAGAGAAACCGATTTTAACCGAAGATTTGGATCAATGAGATGCATAGTAGCGAGAGAATTCGACTCCCTTGGAGCAAATTTTCTCTCGATTCAAGAATAACCCCACTGGATTATATTTTTTGACTGACATTTATACTCTGCTGCAACCAGTAATGTGTTCAACTTTTATGATGCCATTAAATTATTTTTTTTTTCAGGCAAACTTCATCTTGATGCTAGAGGAGCTTTACAATGTTCTACATCCCAAAGGTTACCTTCTCAGTGCTGCTGTCAATGGTGCTGTACAAAATATCGATGTTTCTTATGATGTTGCTGGTCTCAATAAGTAAGATACTGTCAATTCCCTTGTCTAAATTAATAGGTTGATGGAAACATATACTTATTCATGAGCGTAGCCAGGATATTCCACAGGGGGGGGGCAAACTGTTCTTTAGGAAATATGTACCTTGATACCCTATATACCAAGAGCCAGCTCGAAAAACTAACGTCATTTTGTACACGATTTATTTTGCATGCATTAGACGAAGGGGGCGGTAAAAGTAGAAAATTCACACGTTTGCCACTCCAGATCAGGGAAGGAGAGGGGGAGTGGTCCATCAAAGTCGGAAATTTTGGATAAAATTAACGTCATTTGTAAATAATTAATTATAGTAAATGATGTTTGAAGAAAATTCACAGTATAATAGGGGACGACGTCTTAAAAAATAAAATGTTATTGGCAGACGTCCGAGTGGAGCACAAAGTGCCGACAGTCGGCGCCAAAGTCGTGAAAATAAAAAAATTACTTTCTTTTATATAGGATTTTTTGCGCGTAGAATAGGTGAAAAAAGTGTTAAAAATGGCAAAACTACATGTCTGCCCCCCTTAAACTGGAAACGGGGGGGGGGTTCTCCAGAGCCGGTAATTTCTTACAAAATTAACGTAAACGTAACGTAAAAAGTTTAGTGTATTTTATATAAGATTTTTTGTGCTTAGAATAGATAAAAAAGTGTTAAAAATAGCAAAACTACAAGTCACCTATTCTACGCGAAAAAAATCGCGCATAAAATAAAGTAATATTTTTATTTTTACGACTTTGGCACCGTCTGTCGGCACTTTGTGCTCCACTAGGACGTCTGCCAATAACATTTTATTTTTTAAGACGTCGTCCCCTACCCAAGTAAAATTTTAGGTTGCTACATAGTTTTATTATTTTTGAACTTTTTTATAAGGGGTTTATAGGGGTCGTGAATATTTATAATAATATTTATAAGAAAACTTTTAAAATGTTAATGTTTATAAAGGTAATGGAAAAACCATACGAGCATTATTCTTCCAAAATTAGCAGTCAGAATATTCTTATTACTATATTTATAAAATTTTTGTCGTAGGTTTTATAATATAGCAAACAAAACATTTTAAAAAGCCTCTCTATAAAACTTTTAGTGTAAAGTTAACAAGTTTTATAAGATCTTAATCAAAAACTTTTAGCTTAAAGTGGTTCAAGTTTTATAAAATAGTTAGCAAAATATTTTAAAAACTCTTCCTATAAAACTTTTGGTTTAAATTTATTTAAGTTTTATAAGATAGAAATCAAAACTTTTTAAAGATAATCACTACAAAACTGTTGGTGTCCATAGCTGCACAAGCTTTTATATATATATAGATATATTAATTTCGTCTGCAGAGATGGCGGTGGCCATGATAGAATTCCGTGGTTTTTCCACGCATGTGGCACTATTGTTAGTTTATTTTTATGTTGGTCGCGCGTGTGCACGATTTTAAAGCCATACATTTTATGGATTTTATTTTTTAAAAAAACTAATTTTTCTGGCGAAATTATCCGCCCGCACTGACAATGACGGAAGATGCTGTCAAATATCAAAGAAAACATTTTGGTTAGTTAAAGTGGCCATTAGGACTACAGTTTACCAAATAATTAATCACTATCGAGGGAGACCAGTATAATGGTAATTACAACTTCTTGGGATTCTATAAGGGTTTTGATAACTCTTATAAAACTTGACGTAAAATATCTGACTGGCAGCCATTTTCCTAAACTGTTTCATAATTCAAAATTTTGTGTATTTTTGACTTTAAATTCCAAACAGTATAATAAGTTATGTAATAATAGTTGATTTATTAATCGTTCGACCTGCATTTTGTTATTTGTTCACTATTGTTTAAACTACAGGAACTTTAAGAAAACTAACCTTACTTTTTTCTCCATAAATTTGGTTAAAAATTCTTTAATTTACGGTTTTTTTCAAGCGCGCATATTTTTAGAAGGCAGAAATGAATTCTTCACAATAAAGACTACGTGGCTTATAGGATTTCTCGTAAAGAATCGATATAAACATGAATAAAACATTATAAGAATATAACCTATACATATTTGTCGAAATTAATATCCATCAAAAGGTTCTTCATTTCTGTAAACATTTTACTTGATGCATTTAGACAAAGATGAAATTATAAAAAAACGCATGCATTGTAACTTTAAAGACGGAAGGCAAACACCATATATATTATATGGTTCAATCAATAAGGGGCGGGGTCAAATTGGATGCGCTAAAACCCTCTGACAAACATTTGAAAATACTTGTAGTTGGCTTGAGATTTTATAAAGGGTTAGAGAATGTTTTTAAAGATATTTTTTAAAACTAAAACTCATGTGAAAGTAGTAATGTATCCCTTTATAAAAACTGAGACTTAAGACGTATAAGGGGTTTATAAGAGTCCTGAAAAGGTTTTAAAGAGAACTTATACAACTTTTTCTTTTATTAAGTGGTTGCCAGAAGGTATTGATGGCCATTATAAAAAAATAAATGTTACTTGGGTACAATACTGTGAACTTTCATCCATGTACAAATGACTAGTATTTTTTACAACTTTGACGTCGTCTGCCTACGTCTTGTGCTCCACCAGGACGTCCGCCAATGGACGTTCGTTTCTTCAGACGTCATCTATTATAATACTGTGCATTTTCAGCCATGTACAAATGACGTTAATTTTGTCCAAAATTTCCGACTTTGATGGACCACCCCCCCCCCTTTCCCGGTCTGGAGTGGCAGACATGTGAATTTTCTACTTTTACCGCCCTCTCCGTCTAACGCATGCAAAATAAATCGTGTACAAAATGACGTTAGTTTTTCGAGCTGGCTCTTAGACTACTAGAAGTGAGATTGTTCTTATATATGTGACATTCCCATGCCCGTCATCACTTGAGTTTCTAGCTTTCGCAGAAACCAGCAACGTACGCGCTCTTTGTTAAAAAAAAAAACGAGTCCTACATTTTTTTATGGAATATAATCTTATTGATTCACTGTAAAATAAAAACGATTTTATTATAAGAAAATTACATCAGAATATAATATTTGCAGTATAATTTTCGTATTAGTCTATAGTTAAAAAAAAAAATATGTGAAACCATGGACCACTAAGTTAGCTCTAATTATGTAAGTATCTTTTGTTTTCTAAATTCTATTAAATAGCCTGCAATCGCATGCGCTGCTGGCTTCTCACGGAACCTAGCAGCACCCCAGCAACACGCCAATCATCGCCTCGCGGTTCTCTTGAGTTCCAAGTAATACCTATGTTTGTGAACCTCTAGCTACTTACTAGGGATATTTTCGAACGCCTAAAATTTAACAGCCACTACCACTACCACTCATCGATTTTACCAGAGTTTTTGAAACACATTAAAAACTGTCTCTTGTAAAAGATTTAAAGATGAGAAAAAATAAAAAATTTGGCTTAATTTTTATATTTTGGAACCTTGTAATATTTTATTATTTTTAAAGTTAATTAAGCCAAAATTCTCTAAAATTAACCAGAAAAATAACCACAACCACAATGAAATCGATTCGTAGCTTACGTCAGTGGTAGTGGTTACAACTACCACAACGGAATGACGTTTAGCTATTGCGCAGACGCAGTAATTACCACAACCACTACTAAGTGTCAAACAAGCGTTCCAAAATATCCCAACTATGCGTTTTGAAATTATGAGTCGAAGCCTAGAAATAATTTAATTTAGGTATTATACTGACCTATTTTAAATGAAGACATTTTTCAAATTCTGCAGCTCTTTTCTATCGGTGAGATATTAATTTGTTTAAAAACATTTCTTTTACAAATCCCAAGGGGGGCATGCCACCCTCTCACTACGCCCATGTACCTATTAGCTTAAATATACGCTCTTCTAATAGTTTCAACATGCATGAAGTTGTAAGCAAGATATCTTACTTAATCTCTTATTTATCTCCCTTTCCCTCCCTATTATCTCATTTGGCTTAGTAACGCAGCACCGCGCCAGCGTCATCGGCTAAGGCGCAAAGCCACGAATAGAGCCGATCGTTGTATTTATCATGTAGTTGTAACCTTTTTTAAAAATCCTTGTTTTTGTTAGAAGAAAAAATATCAATGTCTGCCACTGAGGAAAAAACATAATCCCATCGATGTTTAACAAAAAAAAGGTGGAACTTCTTCACTCGATACCTCCGATTGTATCACTCCTCTGTTGTTGTCTGATGTTCTCCATAAACTCCTCATGTCTTTTTTACGGAACGGCATCTTAAAAAAAAATACGCGCAGAAAATAAACAACAAAAATGGACGCTTTTTTGAAGACGTTATGACGTAGGCCGTAAAGCCGGCCGAAACAGACCGAAACCCCTTGAATCGATAAATTTTCGCATATGTGTAAAAGTCCGGAGCTCAGCCAATGTCTTTTTTTATAGGGTTGGTTTAATAAGCTAACGCGTCGTTCGGCCATCTGCAATCGCGAGCAGAAAAGTGGCACTTTCCGCACTAGTTAGGTAAACTACTATTTCAGGCCACTTCTTTTAAAGTTAAAAATGAAATATCTGTTAAGATATATTTTTAAAGTATATTCATGCACCGTCTGAACAAAAAACCAGCTCCTTAGGTAACTCGTATCGTTTTAGCCTCAATCTTAATAATACCCTGATCAGCAAAATTAACGCAGCACTTAAATAAATTGGATTATTTTTAAACATTCGGATTAAATATAAAATATCTAAATATATTTTAGATGACCATTGTATGTTGATATTAAAAACACATAGGTAATGTTTTTACCGAGGTCTATATCTATCTTATTTTGATTTTTTTCTAATTTCCAATAAAAACTTGGACTATCATTTTAAAAGTTTTTTTGATGTAATTTCTCAAGTTTCTGAGTTGCGATAAATCTTTGCATTTGTGTGGGAACGGTGTTTATTATGGAGCGCGACTTAATCAATCAGTAGTTTTACTCGAAGAGGGATGGAGTTTTCGAAGAATTGGTCAAAGGTATGATTGAAAGATATAGGGAGACAGGTCAGCACTTAAGAAGGCCTGGTCGAGGCAGACACCATATAACCACCGATGTTCAAGACCGAGACTTTCTGCATTAAGACAACGGTTCGTAACAGGAAAGTTGCTGCGGAACCAGCTACAGATAGCAGATGGAATTCGAATTTCATCGGATACTGTTCGTCGACGTCTTGCCGAAGCTAACCTAAGAACAAGAATACCTGCCAGAGGTCCTACTTTAACCCCCGCGCATCGCAGAGCGAGATTAAACTTTGCCAGAGAACATATGGAATGGCTTGATGAGGATTGGAAAGAGTTCTTTGGTCAGATGAGTCAAGATTTTGTCTATACAATTCAGATAGACGTGTGAGAGTATATCGAAGGCCAAATGAAAGGTATGCTCAATGTAACTTTCAAAATACCACTGCATATGTAGGAGGATCAATAATGGTGCGGGAATGAGTTTGTTTAACCGCTCGCACGGACCTGGTGGTTGTAATTAATGGAATTCTAACGGCACATAGGTATATAACAGACATTCTGCAAGAACATGTGGTACCATTTGGTCCCTACATTGGTGAACGTTTTTTGTTTCAGCATGATAATGCACGACCGCACATTGCCAGGATTGTGGAAGATTATTTAAATGAGGTTGGAATAGAAACTCTGGATTGGCCAGCAAATAGTCCGGATATAAATCCAATTGAGAACATCTGGGACATGCTTTACCGACGTTTGCAGGAACATCCAAATCCTCCCAATACTTTGGAGGAGCTTGCGAGAGTTCTGATTCAGATATGGAACGAGTTGAATCAGGACGACACAAGACCGGTTATTTTGAACATGAATAGTCGCTGTAGAGCTGTTATTCAAAATATAGGTGGAAATACCCATTATTAATGACTTTTCGGTAAAGTTTTTACCTTTTGAAACTTTCTAATTTGGAAGATTTTTTTGTTATAATTTTGTTTACTTTCTTTTGGAGTGGGCATTTTATTTAAATATTCTGTAAAGGTTAAACATAGACTGTAATTTGTCAAAACATCAAAATATGTAAAAAGTTTTACTGAATAAAATATATTTATAAAAATATCTTAGTGGTGCGTTAAATTTGCTGGTCAGTGTATAAGGTGGGCCAAAAAAACCGTACATTTTTTTTTCGGCTGTGGTTTTGCTACCGTAAGCTAGATTTTTGTGATTTTAGCTTCTGCAAAATGCTAAGGCTTCAGACTATATGAAACATTTGTCAAATTTAACATTTTGTTAAAATCCAATTTCCTCATTTTTAACACCCCCCGCCAAAATTTTATGTGCTCTACTGTACTCGATTTTAAACATTTATTTCTTTATTTTATTTATTTATTTATTTGCCATAAAGACACGCCTTTGTCGTGTACAGAGAGGTATCACTTCTAAAAATCGGACAAGAAGTAATAAAGCTTAGCGCCAACGAAATATATAAGTTAGTTAGATTTAAAGCTCTGCGAGAAGCTAAGGCTCTACCCTATATACCTGTATATATATATATCTATATATATCTGTTAAACATTTTATGAAAATCCGTAATGGCGCATGCTTTTGAAATTTAAATATTTTTCACTTCTTCCTGCCAAACTTTTTTGTAAACCAATGTACCTGATTTTAATTATCCAGAAAGCCACGCCGTTTCATTGTACAAAGAGGTGTCATTCGAAAAAATCGGATAAGAACTAAAAAAGCTTTGCTTAACGAAAGAGGTGGTGTTTTTAAACCTGTGTAAAATAGATAAGATGCAGAAAACTTTTATTTTGCTTATTTTTTTATCTTATCCGAATTTGTTATTTTATACAAAGGGTCTAGAAAACTAAAATGAGATGGCAACGTAGTTAATAGAATAGTGTTTTCGGGTGCACTGTTTACAGGGTTAAAAACAGCACCTCTTCCGTTAAGCAAAGCATTTTTAGTTCTTGTCCGATTTTTACGAATGATATCTCCTTATACAATGAAAAGATGTGGCTTTCCGGATAATTGAAATCAGGTACATTGGCTAACAAAAAAGTTTGGCAGGAAGGCCAGAGCTTCCCGCAGATCTCAAAATCTAAAGAATCGGACGAGATTTAACAAATCCCTAGTAGAACAAAAACTAGAGGTTTTTAGAGCTATGTTTTACAGAAGGTTAAAATATCACTTACTTCGTTGGCTTTATTACTTCTTGTCCGATTTTCATAAGCGATACATCATTTTGGGCGAGGGGTGTTAAAAATGTGGAAATTTAAAAATCATGCGCCATCTTGAATTTTAACGAGATATCAATTTTGACAAAATTTTCATGTAGTCTGAAACGGTAACTTTACGGTAGCGAAACTACAGCCGAAAAAAAATGTACGGTTTTTTTAGCCCACCTTATATAACCAAATTAAACATGTACACTTCTCGCAGAAGTTAGTAGCTTGTTTACTTTTTAAAATTTTTATAGCACGGCATTGTCTTCCTATGAGTGACAATATCACAGACTCCTGACAACATCATGATCATCATCAGTGTCATCCAAATTTTTACAAAATTCCGCCGCATCTTTCCGAATTTGATAAAGCTTGCATTGAATTATTCTCTGAGGGACGAAGAATTTTGGCAGCAGGTGGTTTTCGCAGATGAGAAGATCTTTCAGTCCAACAGCGATAAAAAACAAATTCTGCTTTATCGACCGCCAAGAACCCGATACGAAGCACGATATATTGCTGAAAACGAAGACCGTCGGAAGATTTTCGGTACATGTTTGGAGCTGGATATCGGCTAGAGGACATGGCGCTCTATTTAGAATTATAGCTATTGTTTAGTTAATAAAACATTTTTGCTTTTTTAAAATGTGGTTTTTATTTTAAGTGGCCTTATATTTTGAATTAGTAAAAACTAAACAAGACGTCTCCTTATAAAAATTTATATATGCCAAAAATATAACCTAAAATGACAAAGTCAAAAAGTCAGTGTTGCACATAGGAAAATATAAAAATTCGTATTTGTAGCTACCTTCGGCTGTACCAGTTTTATGTGGAGAGAACTGTACTTTCTGTCAATATGCCCGTAATTCAGCCATTTGCACCAACATATTTAGGGATTACCTAAGGTAGTTTAGGAAATTTCTAAATACAAACAAAACTCTTCTCTAACCTAGGCCACCTTATTCTAGGTGACCCCTAAATAAGTTAATATGTTGGTGCAAATGGCTGATAGTATAATAGAACAAAATATTTTCAATGCGAAAATAATTTATAATTAATTAAATCTCTATAAATAAATACCTTTTAAAACTTCTGAAAGCTCATGCATCGTGTCTTTTGGTTGTAACCACGTTATCCTGAAAAATAAGATGTGTAATACTAACAGAAACTTTCGGTTACCTACCATTTCGTTTTGCTTCAGAAAATAATTTAAAGACAAAAAACAAGACAGTATGTACAGCTTAATCAGTAATTTATAAAATTAATATTTAGTATTAAAACCATCAAATTATTAAATTTATAGATATTTGGACTTCCTCAACATTATGTCATATGACTTCCACGGATCTTACGATAACTACGTTGGTCATAATACTCCTCTTTTTGCATCGCATTTGGATCCTTTGCACAATCTCACCGATTGGAATATTGTAAGTACCAAAAACACGACAGAAATTTTTAGAGGTTTTATTTAAAATTTTAAAGAAATCGTTGGGCAACGGCTAAAATAGGTTAAACAAAATAATTAGATAAGTCGAGTAGACCAAAAGATTTTTTTATCATCCCAACAAAGTAGTTTTTATACATATTGAAAAAGAAATATTATTATTCTGTACAGGGTGATTCACCATATTTTCCACCCCCTCTTACCTCCCTTATTATTAGAGCTGTAAACTCTTTGTAAACTTTTGACTGACCTCCTTAAAAATTGACAGAAATCAAATTTTTACATTAACTTTTTTTATTTTAAATAACACCTTGTTTTTTTTCAAATGTGGAATTAACTTTTTTTCCTGATTCCATCTTGGATGGTTCTCGAGTAAATGAAGAAATACTTTCCCATAAGAGTAATGTGTTGAATGAAGAACCACCTAACCTATCTTTACTTGTCTACATATTGTAGGTATACATATGGGAAAGTATATCTCCGTCGAGAACCGTCCAAAATAAATCCAACATATTGTAAATTTGTGGAATCAGGAAAAAAATACCATACTAAATTTTAAAAAAAATATATACGGAGCGTTATATTTATTAAAAAAGTTAATGTCAAAATTTGACAGTTGCAATGACAGCTGTGAATTTTTATGGACGACATTTGAAAGTTTACAGCAAATTCTGCAACTTCTTAACATAAAACGTTTTTCTAGCTTTAACGAAAGGGTGTAAGGGCGGTGGAAAATATGGTAAATTACCCTGTTAAAAGACAGTAAATATTCTGAGGTCGCTTTATAGTCACAAGCATTTTATATTCTCAAGAAAGTAGGCAAAATTTTTTATTCCAGTAAAAAATATACCGGGTGGTCCAAAAAAAATGGGAATGACTTTAAATGGCTATATCTTTGTTAGTTGTTAACCGATTTTAACAAGTGATAGCTCTATTAAAAGCGCATAAAATTCCCCTTCGATAAATTTAAAAAAGTTGGGGTCCATCTCAAAATCAAAATCAACTCGTTTCCTTTTAAGGAATCCACTTAAATAAAAATAAAATATTAACACTATTCAAAAGCCTCGTCTCTACCAAGGCGATTGACATATCGTTTATTAACATTGTTTAAGCACTTTAGGATTTATACCCAAAAACTTACGAGAAGTTCCAGTGCTCTATATGTAAATAATGAAAATATTCATATCGCCGCAACTTTTTTATTTCTAAACCGATTTTAATGACTAATGGCTCGTTTGATCATGAATTTAATTTTCCAGGGACAAAAAAAAATTGTCCATCATTTTTGAATTAAAGATGGCGGATCTTAAATGAGATAATCATAATTAATCTCATTTATTTTTATGGAACCCACTTTGCCTGAGTGGGTTTAGTATCGAAAATAAGACTGTTCAGAAGCCTAGTCTCTGCCGAGACGATTAATATATCGCTCATTAAAATCAGTTAAATACTTTAGGATTTACACCTAAAATTTTGGGAGAAATTCTAGTGCTCTTTATGCGAATATTGCATAAATTCATAATACCGCAACTTTTGTACTTCTTAACCGATTAACTAAACTCCTTTTCGATAATTAAATTTTCCTGTAGCGACAAAAAAAAATTGGCGGTTATTTTTTAATTCAAGATGGCAGATTTTACATGAGATACAGCATATTTAATCTCGTTTATTTTTTTGGAACCAACTCAAGCAAAGTATCGAAAATAAAACCGCTCAACAGTCTAGTATCTGCCAAGGCGATCAACATATCGCTCATTAAAATCGATTAAGTATTTTAGGATTTATACTTAAAAATTTATGAGAAGTTCTAGTGCTTAATATGCGAATTATATCAACGTAATTTCTTTGCCGATTTTAATGGGTAATAACTTATTTTATCATTAAGAAATCAACATAAATTGTGTATTACCTGGTCGGCTCAATAAGCAAGAATATCTTTATCTTCATAGAAAGTCAATGTCATCTTCGTTTGTTTCTCATCTGTCAAAAGATTTATCTATTCAAAATGTTATTAGGTGTAAATCCTAAAATACTTAACTGATTTTAGGGAGCGATATGTCGATCGCCTTGGCAGAGACTAAGCTGTTGGGCGGTTTTATTACTCGTTACTTCGCTCGAGTTGGTTTCAAAACAATAAACGAGATTAAATATGCTTTACCTCATGTGAAATCCGCCATCATAACTTCAAAAGTAACCGCCATTTTTTTGTCCATACAGGAAAATTTAATTCTCGAATAGACGAGCTATCACTTATTAAAATCGGTTAAAAAGTACAAAAGTTGCGGTGAGGAATATATGCATTATTCACATAAAGAGCACTAGAACTTTTCCCAATATATGTCGATCGCCTTGATAGACACTAGACTTTTGAAAAGTGTTCATTTTTTAATTTCATTTAAGTGGATTCCTTAAAAAGAAACGAGTTAAAATATATGTTTTAAATTTGTCGAAGGTGAATATCATGCGCTTTTAATAGAGCTATCACTCGTTAAAATCGGTAAAGAACCAACAAAGCTATAGCCAAAATCATTCCAGTTTTTTTTGGGCTACCCGGTACTTTGGTGTAGCAACAAAAATCGAATTAATTGCTTTTATGCGCTTTTCTCTCTCATAAAGCATTGCATTTTTTAAAGTACTCAGTGATTTTTTAGACATCTAAGCTCATAATTACTATAAGCACTGTCACGATATATATGTAAGGATTATAGGCACACCAATGATAATTTTTTGACTTTGCTAGTGTACCACTTTTTAAAGGCGAAAAAGTCTCGCATTTATTCTGCAAAACAAATGTTTGGCGGCTCTTCTTTTCGTTTATATGGGTGGGGGTTGTTGCTGTCTTGTGATGTATTTTTAGAAAAGTAGGGCATGATCCATAAACATAACATTTTTTTTATTGACGATCACGATAAAAATGACATGGGCAAATACAGGGGAGCGGAGGACCGCCTTTTGCTTTTGAAATCTTCAAAGTTTCACTACAAAATGACGCTAAACTTTGTACTTTTTGTACTAACAACGTAGTAAACACAAAAGCGTGGAAGTACCCAAAAATTTTTCCTGGATGGAGAAAATAACAAAATAGTCTCTCAAATTAATATTTTACTGGTGATATTGAATTATTTTTTTTTATCCTTGAGGGATTAAATTTATTAAATTTACTTTTAATCCCTTAGGGATTAATTTGTTTTAATCCCTTTGGCATTAAAAGTACTATTTTGGTCCCTAAAAAGAGGGACTAAACATACCTATTTAATCCCTGATGTGCATAAAATATAAAAAATTACATACCACATGCACTGACGAAGAGTAGGCGCTTGTTATTAATTATCAATTTTATCGAATGAATATTTTCAGCAGATAATATAAATGCACATAACTCGCATATTAGGAACGGCGGCGCCGCCGCGCGGAAAAATCTCAAATTTAAGGCCACGTATCTCCTAAACGATTTTTCCTAAGAATATAAGGATGGGCTCATTAGATTTGGGGCTCTTTTCTCTACAAAAGCGCTGTATTGGGTTGGTAAAAAAATATTGATAATTTCTCCAAGATTTGGGTTTTTTATGTTTTAAAGTATTCTTGTTATTTATAGTTCTTTTTAAACTAGAAACTCAATATTCAGCCACTTATTACTAAAAACCTATAAATGTAATCAAGTATTCCCAAGTGTCTAAAAGAAAAAAAAATAACTATAGCTCAGCCATCTTTACCAAACTTAATATTTTGGCTTTTGACTGCTCCCTAGGTAGGCAACATACAAAAAAAATCAGTCAGATTAGAGAGGTCTTTAAGAAAACTTCATGTACAATTTTTACAAAATGTAGTTTATTTTTTGTTTTTAACTTTCCTTTAAAATTTAGAAAACGACACCCGCCCAAAGATGTGGCATTTTTCACACAAAAAACTTTTCCACACAATGCAGAAAAGATATGTTTTAGGCTGCCGGGATCGAAGGCTGGATCTCCAGAGGTGTGAACGTCACAAAAGTCAACTTTGGCATTGCTACCTACTCCAGAACGTTTACCTTGAAAGACCCCCAGAACACGACGCTTTTTGCTCCCATCATCGGAGGTGGATTGGCCGGGCCCTATACTAGACAGTCAGGCATTCTTGGATATAACGAGGTATATAAAAAATACGTATACACTTAGATTGGAATAAATTTAAAAAAAAAGCAGATTTCCAAACTACAAATTAAGGATCGTTCATACAAGGCATAGTCTTAGTCACTTGATTAGTATTTGGTTTTGTTATAGTGTTAGTTATAGTTTTAGTCTTAAAAATTTCTCACTGTTCATACTTGTCTTTGTTACAGTTATAACAATCACTAAGCAAGTGCATTTAACCTCACTTTTTTATGTTTTTCTTTATTTACTTTAATTTTTTGTAATTTTCTTTTAAAGAAAATGAGGTTTAGTAGAATCAATTTTTTATTTTGGAACCTACAAAATACTTAGCAACCTGTTTTTTGCTTTTAATTTGCCTTTATAAAATCTTTGAAATTATTGTCAATTGTTTTTTATGATTAAGACTATAACAAAAACTAAACCAAATACTAAGACTATACCTAGTATGAACGATACTTTAACGTCCAGATCAACTAGTTTCTAAGATTTCTAAATAAAGGCATCATTTACTATTCATTCCAAATTTTTCGGGCTACTTAAATATAACAGAAACCTACCCTCATGGGAACTGTACCAAAGGCAACCATATCTACTTGTATGTGATAACTAACTTACTCTTTAATTTAATACTTTAATTTAGTTTTAAAACATTTTCAGTGGGATTTACTAAGATCTAAAATAGTACCCCCCCCCCAGGTCTAAATATTTACAACTGTGGGGCACTAAATTTTAAAAACAATTTTCAAAAAACACTTACTCATACAAAAAAGACACAAAGTTATTGATTATTTTGTATTTTTATTGCTAAATACCACTGAAAAACTGCTTTTTTGTCAAAATAAATACCATATTTTAGAAGAAAATGCCCTAAAAATAATTTGTTTTGACAGGTTTCAAAATGGCAAATGACGAATAAGCAAAAATTTTGGCACATAATAGCTTCATAATCTGTGTTTGAGGTTATAAAATTGGTAATTTTTTAGACCACCTCCGGGGGGGTGGTTTAAATTTATAACTCCCAGAAAGAATTGTTTTGTGGCAATTGATAATAAGTTCGTTCATAATTTCTCTAAGTAACCATTTTCACAAGGATTAATTTACCTTATTTAATATCCCAAGTTGTTCATTAATCAATAAAACACCTCCAATTTTGTCCAGAAAAACGCCATATTTTGAACCCGTTTTCAGCACAAAAAAATATATTTATGAGGGCAAAACAAACATAATGGAAGGTCACTGATTATGCACGAAAAATATACCAAATAAAAAGAACCAAAAAAACTATATTAAGCTATTTACAAACTGAAATTAAAACATTGAGGTTATCTAAAAGCTCAATCAAGAAAACTTTCCTTACTCAAAGCCCACTCATTTTAAAGCTGTAGTTTTCATCAGTAGAGGTTGGTGCAATCCAAGGTGCAAGCAGAAGTAAAAGATCCGAACTCGCTGTTTGTGATTGAACGCAGCGCTAATATTTTTAAACAAAATTTCGACAGTGACCGAAATGTGAACAAAATTTGCATTTAAGTTCTTTAATACATTTCATAAATAAAAACATCAGGTATTAATTGGAAAAATTAATTAACAAGGGCAAGTTTTAATTAGAGTCACATATAAGCCCAATTTTAATTTGTTCTACAGAGTATTTACTATTTAAACCCCGCCTGGGTTTAAATTTTTTAATTTTCTTTTTTTCTAAATTGAAACTTTCTTCTTAAATCCAACAAAATATTGTGTTAAGATGATTTTGCAATAAACAAATTTATTAAAATTATTTTTATAACTTAAATTATGAAATCAACTCTGTATTTCGGAATTCCATTGTCTATATTTTATTTATAGACGACGTTTCGATCGGTACAATCTCTGATCGTCTTCAGGTGCAAACTACAATCAATTCCTAAGGCTACGTACTTATATACTGTGAGAAATCACTCAACCCTGAAGTTTAAGAAGTTGGCTCCACCCAAGGAGAGCTCCCAAATATTTGGGATTCCAACACTTGGTTTACTGAAAATACCCTGATTCTGCCCAATAAAAGCAGCTTCAAGGAATTTTCGTTTCTTCCAGTGTGACTCCCTGTGTAAAACATTTGCTTCCGCCCACTTCATTCGGTGTTGTTTTGACCATGCATGTTCGGCGATTCCTGATTTCGTGGTATTACCTTTTTGGGTATTCGTCTGATGTTCCTTAAGCCTAACAGATAGTGGTCTTTTAGTTTCGACTATTCACCACACTCGCAAGAACTTGGTAAATGCATTCCTTATTTTGTTTGTTCCCCGGTTTTGTTTTACTAAGAAAGCTTCGAATTGTATTACTAGATTTAAAAGCTGTTTTAATGTTAGAATTTTTCGCTACTCTTCTAATTTTCTCTGATACTCCTTTAACGTATGGGATTGTAAGGAATGCATTTGCCTGGTTTTGGTCTTGTAATCTCTGTCCTGTTTGTTGAAATTTAGAAATAGTATATGTTATAAGTTTAAGGCTGTAACCATTCTGCTGCAGATCCTTCTTAATGTTTCTTAGTTCGATTTCCAAGTCATGAGAATTGTTACAAATTTGAAGGGCTCTGTTATACAAAGTTTTGATTATGCCTCGTTTGGTTGTAGCAGAATGATTTGAACCTTGATTTAAATATTGTCCTGTGTGAGGGGGTTTACGATAGACTGTTGTTCTGATGTCGCTTTCTACTCGTGTGACAAGTACATCAAGAAAAGGAATTTGATATCTTTGCCCCAACTCCATTGTGAATTTAATGGTGGGTCCTATGTTATTTAGGTGGTGAATAAATTCTCAAAGTTGTTGGTCATTCCTGGTTCAGACAATAAAAGTATCATCAACATATCTCAGCCAGAGCTTAGGTTTATATGTTGCGGTATCAACCGCGTCTGATTCGAACCACTCCATGTAAATATTGGCCACCACTGAGAATAAAACCTACCTTTACTTGAAAATAAGAGTTATGTAGGCAGCACTCCAACAACTCCACTCCACTCCACTCCCTCCAGCGGTAGGCTGGTATGTTCATAAAGGGATTCGTCATCAACCAGTCTGTTTCTGATAATATCTAGCGATTCCTTTATCGGGACATTGGTGTATAGACTTTCGACATCAAAACTGACAAGTCTATCCTCGATTCCTAAAACAAAAGATTTAACAATATTAACAAAATGATTGGAATTTTCTACAAATGAAGCGGTCTTGCCTGCAAGAGGTTGAATATTTTTTAAAAGGAATTTAGACAGATTGCTTGTTGGAGAATTTCTGGAACTTGTAATTGAGCGTAAGGGCATTGCATCTTTGTGAATTTTGGAAAGTCCGTATAGATGAAGAGGCTTGCTATAATGTGGTGTAAGTTGAGACCTTGTATTGTCGGGAATATATCTGGAGTACTTTTTCAAAATTCTATAAACCTTACTTTCGATTGATTGCGTCGGATATTTTGGGAGAAGTTTATGGTTTCCTTTAGCAAGTACCTCTTCAACTTTCTGGTCATAGATATATTCCCGACAATACCACCTAAATAACATAAGATCCACCATTAAATTCACAATGGATTTGGAGCAAAATTGTCAAATTCCTTTTCTTGATGTACTTCTCACACGAGTAGAAAGCGACATCAGAACAACAGTCTATCGTAAACCCACTCACACAGGACAATATTTAAATCAAGGTTCAAATCATTCTGCTACAACCAAACGAGGCATAATCAAAACTTTGTATAACAGAGCCGTTCAAATTTGTAACAATTCTCATAATTTGGAAATCGACATAAGAAACTTTAAAAAGGATCTGCAGCAGAATAGTTATAGCCTTAAACTTATAACAATACTATTTCTAAATTTCAACAAACAGGACAGAGATTACAAGACCAAAACCAGGCAAATGCATTCCTTACAATCCCATACGTTAAAGGAGTATCAGAGAAAAAACAGCTTTTAAATCTAGTAATAAAATTCGAAGCCTTCTTAGTAAAACAAAAGCGGGGAACAAACAAAATAAGGAATGCATTTACCAAGTTCCTTGCGAGTATGGTGAATCATATGCTACGTTTTTATGTGTATTGAGTTTGTTCTGAAAACGATTTCAATCCGATACCGTCCATGAAAACGCCTGTTTTTCAAGTATTCAAATCGATTTCAATCTAGATCCGACCCTGAAAATTTTTAGGGTTGGATCAAGATCGTATTGAGATCGAAATACCGATTTTTCATGAAAACGGGGATTGAGTTTACACATGCGTATTGCGTCGGATTACGAGACAGCCGGCAAATTATATTTTATTGTTCTCACTCTTTTTGAGAGAGAGAGAAATAGAAGTGAAACTGTGGAGCTGGCATTCTAAAATTTGGTGGAGTGTATAGAAAAAAGAAGATTAATAACATAACCTTACTTAAATAACTAGAGATTTGTTTTTTAAAGACTTTAAAAAAATTAATTATGGAAAATAAAAGAAATATTTGGCTCGAAAGTGTATGTGCTATGTACATATGTCAGTCCAGCATTTCTTTCTTTAGTTCCACTTGCAAACAGAGTAGTAATTAAAATTTTAAAAAAATGTGTGGCAATGGCCAACATTAATCTTTTGAATAAAATACATTTAAAAAAAAAGTACCAAAACTCAAAAATGAATATGTGACAACTATGACATATTTCAGCTGCCAAATATCAAAAGTAGAAAACCATTTTCAAATCGATTCAAAATCGATTTGAAAACCTGTCATGAAAACTCATGAAAAAAAAGTTTTCAAAACATATTGAAAACGAATTCAATATCCATGAAAACATAGCAATACATAGGCGAAACTAAAAGACCACTATCTGTTAGGCTTAAGGAACATCAAACGAATACCCAACGGTTTCGCACAAGGAGTCACGCTGGAAGAAACGAAAATTCCTTGAAGCTGCCTTTTATCAGGGTATTTTCAGTAATCCAAGTGTTGAAATCCCAAATATTTGGAAGCCCCTCCTTGGGCGGAGCCAACTTCTTAATCTTCATTGTTGGGTGATTTCTCACAGTATATAAGTACGTAGCCTTAGGAATTGATTGTAGTTTGCACCTGAAGACGATCAGAGATTGTACTGATCGAAACGTCGTGTATAAATAAAATAAAATAAAATGGAATTCCGAAACACAGAGTTAATTTCAAACACATCATTGTCTCAAACTTTCAAACAACTTAAATTATGTCCAAAACTCAAGGATGGTTGGTTTAAAGTGCTTAAAACCAGAAATTTAACTTAAACTTAGGACCGTTCTAAAATAGACTAAACCCTTTTAGTGAATCCCATCGTTTATGTTTCCCAAGAAATAAACCAATTAGTTATGCTAATTAATTGCAAGTTTATTTTACAGCAGAAAATCCCAGGGTTTTTTTAAATATTATCTGTTCCATACCTTTTAACAAGTGTTTAATGGTTTAATTTACTTTTCCTACGACTACATATGAAAATGATGGATTGCACACGATTTGCATCCTTAGACAGCGTTAAATTTTACCAGTGTGCAAAAATTTATCCGCACATGTGTGGAAAAGTACTTTTACGCGCATGTGTGTCATGGATAGCATATTCGGATTTATCTTTGGTTTTATCAATCTATTACAGAAGAAACTTTTTACTACATTTTCAATGTTCAGGGGAATGCCTACAGTTATTTATCTTTTTCAAACTTACTCGCTAATAAATTTAATATTTTCAAATTCTTTTGCCCACTTTTTCATTATCATTTAAAAATGACAACTTCAAAATTTTGACAATAATGTGAGGAAAATTTGGAAGTAAAAGTTAAAACCACATAACTTTTTTTGGTATAAATGTTTATTCTCGCTTTTTTACTAAAAAGTAATTTTTTAAATTAAATAATATACTCGCCTAGAAGCTCTGGACTTGGCTCTTTCGTCGCCTTGTCCTCAAACATCTAGACTTGTACTTTAATATACCATTTTCCGGTCTTGTGACGTAAATTACTATTATTTAAATCATAATTAAAATCTTACTTTACCCTCAAAGAAAAATATACTTTTTTAAGAACTGAATAGGTACGTGGTTAGAAGTTTCTTTAAAACTTTTAATGTTGGGACTATCGGCTTGTGAATGCCAGAGTTTGCTTTTGATAAAAAAGAGGTTGGCTTGCCTCCACTCCATGAGAAGCGAGTTTGGTCTCGTGGAAACTCTGGAAAACCCAAATAGTAGCATAAATAGTACTACTTAAAGCTAATTTCGAATAAAAACAACAAAAGGGCGATATTTACTAAAAACTATAGTTTAAGGAAAGTTTGGGTTAAAAGCTGACATACATGGGTATCTAAAAATTGCCGACTCAGACCGCAATTGATAAGATATCTTTACCTGGGTGGACCTCAAAATGCACTGGAAAAGTCCAATAATCGTAAAGTGTCAAAGTGGCGTCAAGAGGTTGTTTAAATTAAATTTTAAAACAACAAAAAATCCGTCAATGCATAGGAACGTATGAGATCTCACTTTAAGTTAATTCAAGGAAATCACTGCCCTCTCAAATCAAGAAAAAAGCTTTTCACATATAAGTTTAAAATTAATTTTCAATAAATAAAGAAGAAAAATTGTACATGCTAACGCGATAAAAAATCGCGCTGTAAAAATTTTCATTTTGCGGTACACGCTATTAATGCTTATGCTGTTAGGGAAGCAAAATCCTCCATTACATGACAAACCTGACCATCTCCGCCTAAATAATTTAGGTTATATACATATAGATCAGAGCACAAATTAAAGAAAACCGCAGGTACAAAATACGTGCAATAAAAATTCTGCGGCTTTAAACGCGCAGGCAAAAAATGCTCGTGTTGTTACTGATTCGCCTCAATCAAATGTATATGTTTTGTTTTGGTGGTCCTGCACGGTAAAAGTCTTTCGCCGTAAATTCCTGCGCGTTAGGGGCCGGAAAAGTAACGTGAGACTTTAGCAATTTTACTTGAATTTTATGTAAGTTCGGAGATTTTTTGCAAGAAGCAAGTTAAACTTTGTGTTGAATTATACTACTAAACAACCTTTGCATAAACCCCCTAGGTGACTCCGGTGACTCCTCGAAAATATATCCCGAAAAGTTGAAAAAAAAACAAAAATCTAGGATGCACAGGATTTTACAGCGTAAACGCGTTTGCTTTACGATCACGGAATGGAGATCAGGACGGTCAAGCCACACCCGCCTCCCCCCGAAAGATATTCGTGTTTTGATGTGCTTATAATTTCGAACCAATTTCGAACTAGTTTTGAATCACACTCCTTCCTGTTTTTTTTATATTGAAAATGGGGTGTAAAGCCCCTCATTCAAAGCGTGGAGAAAAATAAAAAGCAACTATCTCAAAACTAAGATCTAATTTCGAACTCCTAATATCATCAAAAAGAATTTCGAAAAATTCACTAGTAACCCCTGTTTTTTTTTAAATATGGTCGGGAGTGCAGGTTGACGTCAAGCAACACCCCCCTCAAAAAAATTTCGAACTTTGATATGCTTATAATTTTGAACTAATTTCAAACTAATTTTGTACTTTAACTTTAAACAAATTTTACTCACCCTAGTTTCTGTGATTTTTTATATTTATTCAAAAGTAGCCAATCGAAATTCAAGTTCGGAAGGCATAGAAAATACTAGAAACTTTGTATACCTAATATGTTCATGTGTAAAGCACCTGATTTTTCCAATGGTGCTTCTTAGCTGATGTGGACTATATGAACAGAGATATCTTTATTGCGCATCCAAATCAATAGTGGATTTTTCGGAATTCTTTTTGGTGATATTAGGAATTCGAAATTAGTTCTTAATTTTTGGATAGTTGCTTTTCATTTTTCTCTACGCTTTAAATGAGAGGGGTGTAGCTTGACATCCGGCTGCAACCCCCATTTTGATTATAAAGCGCAATTCACACGATGCAATAAATCGTTGCGATCTCTATGACCATCTTTGTTTTTTAGATTTCAAAAACAAGGGTAGACCTAGAAATTGCAGCAATTTATTGAATCGTGTGAATTGCGCTTAAGAGAAAACCAGGAAGGAGTGTGGTTAAAAATTTTTAAGTGGTTTAAAATTAGTTCGAAATTGGTTCGAAATTAGAAGCATATCAAAACTCCTCGAATGTCTTTCGGGGGGGGGGGGGAGTGTGGCTTGACTAACCTCTCAGATCACTTCCGGAAAGATTTGTGACGTCACTGCTCCAGCTGGGGGTGACCTGAGAACAGTGTACATCGAAAACGCTAAAGTTTAATTGGGTGTATTTGGTGTGCAGATGTACATCAGGCACTTGTTTATTTCAGATCCATCAAATAAAAAAATCGCTTCAGGGGCAGAGCAAAAGGGGTAGATATTTAAAAAGTTCGCATATTTGTCGGTGGCTTTAGAAAGTTTTAATTTTACTTATTTCTTTTAAGATTTGCGAGCTGTATAGTTCCTATAGAAGGTACTGGGACGACGAACAGAAAGTTCCTCACAAAATTCATGGAGATCAATGGTTTGGTTATGATGATGAAACGTCGATTGATTTGAAGGTATATTATTTTAAAATAAAGGAAAATTTTTAGCGGTTTTTTAAATTTACGGAAAAATGATTTGTGGTTTAGAGGGCGAAGAGTAAGGACATTTCTATATATTATTTCAGTAAATTACTTCCAGTTAATATAATGGCAATGTATACTAACTTTACCAACTAACATTTTTAGTAACAGATACATGGCTAAAGGCTTCACTACTTTCCTATAGTAGTAGTGTCGTCATCAGAAGAACAATTTGGGAATTATAAAATTGGACTACCCTCTAGTATCGCGTAAAAGTGCACCTTACGTAATAATTATCCACAGAAACGATTTCTTAGTCGCATTCTTTTATAGTGTCATTTAAAAGTATTCCTTCCTGCCATGGGACAATAACAAGTTCCCGTCCCTCCAAGTTCCTTCTCGTTCGTGAATTTGTAGTAGCCCCAACTTATTCGTTACTTAATTGCTTCAATAAATTTAAGCCACATTGAAGTAGCCGACGTTAAACGCCACAACTAGAAAATTACTTTAAATTTCACTGGTATATGGCAGTGTGAAGTAAATAACTTTTTATGACCACTTCTAAGTCGCAACTCTTTAAAAGTAACATTTTCTGCTGTCAGGAAATCATATTCAGTCAACCATGTTTTTTCGTGGGTTTAGAACGTTTTTCTACATTGTCCGAGGCCTATTCTCCACCTCCTTCGATGATGGCAGTCCTCTTATGTCAGGTTTTTTTGACTCATTGATCTCAGGGGGTCTATTCTTGAATCGAGAGAAAATTTGCTCCCAGGGAGTAAATTCTCTCGCTACTATGCATCTCATTGGTCCAAATCTTCGGTTTAAATTGGTTTCTCTCACTTTTGCCCGATATTGATCGAAAGTAATTCTATTGGTCTTGACTAAGAGAATTACTTTCGATTAATATCAATGTGACGCCCAAGTATACATACTCACTGCATGGAGATATTGTTTGGTCATTGTCTAGTTCTAACTCACTTGCTTCATTTCCAATACATAAGTACTGTGTCTTATCCACTTTCACTTCTAACCCCCATTTTTGGTATTCTTCCGTCAACTTTCTCATCATATACTCCATGTCTTCTTTATCATTAGCTACATTTACTTGGTCGTCTGCAAACTGTAGTGTGTATATGGTACATCGGTTTTTAAGTTGTATTCTTATGCCGCGTACTTAACGTTTCCAGTTTTTTAGAGCTAAAGCGATATATATTTTAAAAAGAGTTGGAGAGATACAACACCCCTGTCTCAAACCTTTAGTTATCAGGAATTCTTTAATAAGTCGATTTCCAATTTTAATTTTAGATTTTCTTCCTTTGAATAGTTCGTTTGTCGCTTTTGTGTACGTATGATTGATGTTAGTTTGCTCTAATACTGTCGATAATTTTTCTACTGGAACGGTAGGTCCACGAATGTAACATGAGTCTCCATGTTTCTGGCACTCCTTTTCTCAATTACTTACTTAAGACACAATATATTATCACTACAAGATCTTCCTGCACGAAACCCACTTTGGTCTTCTTCTTCTTCTTGTTCATGAAAATCATTCTCTATTAAATCTCTCAGAATCCTACCGTACATTCTACTTAGAGTACTGACTACTGAAATTCCTCTATAGTTATTGCAATCCAGCTTGTTTCCTTTTTTATGGGCGTCCGCTTATGCATTGGTTGGTTATATATGTGAGATTTTCTAGGAGTTTTTCTGATCCGTATTTGAGCATTTCAGCGAATATTTCTCCAGGTCCACTAGCTTTTCCCGATTTGAGCTTTTTAATGCTATTCTTTATCATTTCTTTTTCGACGATTATCTCCTCTCCACGCACTTCTATGTCTCTCCTCGAAGAGGCTGAAAGATATTCGGATCTGGTTTCCTGCAGCAGTCCCTTGTAGTGTTCTGTCCATTGTTCGTGTGTGATTATCGAAATATTTACTTTTTCTTTTGTTGGGTTTTTTACCGCCGAAATGAATTTCCACACTTCACAGAAAATCTGCCGCCTTACCTAATATTAAAAAAGTTAGTAGTTTATTACCCAAATTAAATTATGATCAGCAAACGTCGATATCCAACACATTTTGAAAGGCCCAGCTGCTGGTTGTGACAACGAAAAACCACAACGAAAAGTTTTTATCAGCTATAAGAGAACAGCGGAATTGTAAGGGCGCGCTTGGTTTTTGTATTAAACGTGACGTATGTTCTACATTAAAATTTCCTTCGCAGTTGAATTTTAACTCTCTACTTAAAATTTTACTCTTTTTGATCGCATATAATGCATAATAGCCATAACCAAACTAACAAATTATTATAGAATAGAAATTTTGGAACTAATCCACTCCTACAAAAAGAAGTTAAAAAATCTTCGAATCAATTACTTCAACCGAAAAGAATCTAAAAACAAAAGATCGAAAGATCTTGGATGGAAAAAAAAAATAAAATTCAAACTTGGATAAGTATCCCACAAGGAACACACAAAGGACGAAAACATATAGAGAAAAAATCAAATGATGTTTCGCCCTGCGAGGTTTTTTAACTTCTTTTTGTTTTAATCGCCTTAGGAGCGTAAGCCTATTGGAAAGATTAACACGCCAGGACGAACCCGTATCAGGTGACTTAGATAAGTGCCAGTGCGGAACGATGCCTATTTGTGAATGATTCAAAGTAGGAAATCAAAGTGTATGATGGTGTTCAATGATGTTTGGGGAGAGTCACTAGTAGAACAACACGCTGGTTGCCCAGGGCGAAAAATTCTTTGATCTTTTCTCTTTTCGCTTTGGTCCTTTGTGTGTTGATTGTGGGATACTCATCCAAGTTTGCATTTTCCTTTTTCCCACCCAAGATCTTTTGATCTTTTGTTTTTAATCCACTCCTTTCTCGACATATAAATATATATTGAACAGGACGTGAAACCTACAAATTATTATGTTTGTTTGAAGAAAACAACCGAATTACATATTGCCGAAAACTTTGCGCTGGGGTGGTCATTTTGAATTCGTTTCTATAATTGTTTTTTGGTTTCAGGTTCAGTACGCAATTTCCAAGGGAATCAACGGCTTCATGGTTTGGTCTTTTGACACTGACGATTTCAAAGGCTTGTGTGGAGGAGGAAAATTTCCTCTTATCAACTCAATCAAGAAATCTGCGGCACGGCAAATTACAAGAGTTAATTTAGTTTAGATTATTTTGGATACAAAAAGACAAGAAATGTTTTTCTCCAATGCAGAATCTTGTCTCTTTGGACGAAAATAAAACTACTTTTTGGTTTTTCTAATGTAAAACGCGTGTATATTAATTAAGGTTATATTACATAATAAACGGTATATATTTTATAGTCCGGTAATCGTATTTTTCGTTGTTCATTTTGTGACAATTGAAATATCAAAATCTAGAAGCTTTTATTTGCTGCAAGGGCAGTGCCAAATATTAAACTTTTTTAATTTTTTCTCTATTTAGGATGACATTAATTTTGTATTTGTCATATGACAAGAAGTTTTAAGAGTATCAAAAACCTTGTCAGGATATAAAGGTTTGAAAATAATGGTATACTAATGGTAGCAAAAATTTTTTATGTCTGTCTCTCCCATATAAATAGAAGGATTTAAAGAATGGGCAAAAATCTGCGCTGGTTGGCTGTGTTATTCCAAAACTACACTATTTACATTGAAAATTAAATAAAATTAATAATAAATTAATAATTCATAAAATATTTGATGTTTTACCATAAAAAATATCAAAATTTTGTCATTTTTTCTTTAAAGTTTTATGTAAAAGTTGAATTTTACAATTTTACTTTAATTTATGTAGTTAATCAGATAGATAATACCCCTAAGATTAATTAGATTATAAAATTTCATAAAACTTTTCTAAAGATTTGACTCATTTTTTTGACAAGTTTTAATTGCATGAAATGCTGAACCAGCTAGATTGGTCAGTAATCTGGGGTGAAGCCGGAGGGCAAAGTGACCGAGTACAAAAGCACCTCAGACTAATAACTAATTTTAATCTGAGAAAAGCACAAACTTCTGTATTTCTGTGATTTACACCGCGTTTTCAAACGTTTCGCACATTTAACGAGGTAAGTATATTTGATTCGTAGTATGCATGGAAATCAACCTATAAGAGCACGTCCTTTAAGGATTTTTCCGAAGGCATGTGTGTACGTATCTTTTCAAAATTTCTAAATAATTTCCTAATTGAAGATTTTTTAAAAAATTTTACGCACAAAAATATTTTAAAATAAAACACTCTGTGTGTAAGTTCCATGGCCAACTTCAACCCTTTCATCCAGTTGAATATCCGCTTGGCCTGTACCTTTTTCCGATTTTTTGCTCATAAATTTTGTTCCTGTGAACCGATTTTGCTCGAATAAATCCTACGTCCTGCCCAAGAGTCCAAGGAATCCAGAAGTAAAACTCCCATTAAAATCAGTAGTGATGCTGTAAGAATCAAAGACGGACAAATATCTAACATTAATCAGGATTAATGAAACAAGATTGTTTCTTTGTATTAGTGCAAGCACAACCCCTCTTAAATATCTAAAAATTGAATTTTTGGTATGTCTATCGTTTGGTTGGAAGCCGACACCAAAAATTTTTCAAAAACATTCAATGTATACGAAAATGGTATATCTAGTAAACAATTTATTACGGCTAAAAAATGACCTTATATTATATAAAAAAATTTTGTGTTGTAAAACTTTTTATGCATAAATGTATAGTGATAAAAAAGTTGCTGTGCTGACTTTTTTTATATCTTTATCAAAAACTCAATTTTATTCACTTTCCACATACAAAAAAAAAATTTCTTACCGATACAAAACCGCAGTGGTGGCGAAGTAAATGCTTTTGTGCAGTTTTTTGTATGTTAAAAAAATGGTGTTCACAAATCGCAGTTAAACTGTGCTTATTTTCGCGTTTTTAAATCACTCGCAACACTAGTAAAAAAGCACTATCTTAACCACAACTAGTTTTAAAAACTACTATTTAGGTTCAACCCCTAAATAACATTTATAGTAACAGATACATGGGTAAAGGCTTCGCTATTTTCCTATAGTAGTGGTGTGGTCGTCAGAACAAAAATTTGGGACTTATAAGTTTAGAATATTCTCTAGATTCGCGTAAAAGTTCACCTTATCCAATAATCATCCCCCAGCAGTGGCGGTCCCAAGGGGGAGGTGATCGCCCCCCCTTTGCTTCAGAAAAAAGTAGACACCAAAGCTACTGATGTTAATCAGGTAGTCTTTGGAGAAAAGACGAGAAATTGGAGAACGTTCCTTTAAAGACATTCTAGAATCCCTCCACAGTATTTTGGGATAGTTTGAAACAGACGAAAACCACGATATTAGAAATACAAAATAGTATTATAGAGTTTCAAGGTATAAACAAGTTCTAGACAAAATCATTTCTGACATAAAATCCAGGTTCAATAACGAGTATTTTTGACCTGAATATATTCATACCAAGTTTTATACAACGTGATACCTATATCAGGACAAAATTAACTAACACCCGGTTCCCACCTACAACTTTTATGACATCACGTGACGCGTGGTGAGCACTCACGAGAAAGTCGTAGGTGGGAACCGGGTGTAATGTCGTTTCCAAATACTATAAACTATTTGATTAATACAAAACACAAATTCTTAAACTTATTGGGAGAAGTTAGTATTTAGAAACAATATTGGTCAGAAGTAGGCAAAAGCTTAGATGAATACATATATGAAAACGTTTTCGAGGCAATGAACATGAGTGATAAAAAAAATTCTTAGAGATGATTGAAAATATACTTAAGTTCTTAAAATCACTATGACGGAAATTCGTCTGACGGGCTTGGCTGAGGGAGTCTTTGACCGGTTTGCCCAAAAAAACTGGAAACGAACTTTTTTTGAGATAGGCATCTTATATCTGAGGTATGCAATATAAAATACAATGTTTCAGCTTAAAAAACTTTTAAGATTTCAAAAAAAAGTATAGCTATTAGGTTTTGTTTGCGGTTTGTTTGTTATGTATATTTTTTATAACTGAAAAAATTATACGTAATAACTCAATCGTAAATTTCAGGGGGGTAATTAACTTTTAACTTAATTTTCTACGAAAATATTTAGAAAATCAAAAGTAGGGCAAAAATTGCGGCGCTATAACATTTTTTTTGTGTTAACAATGGTATTTGTGTGTACAATATGGTAAATCCATGTTTCAGTGCAATTTTCTTAAAAATTTTCGCCAGCGGCGCTATTATCCATTGATATTTACGATTTTAGTATAATTTAACTCAAAATTTGCATTTTTTATGTCATTTTCTCAAATTTTCGACGCATTTAAACATTTTTCTAAATCAAAAATATATGAAATAAACAACTTAAAATCTGAGTTATCTCCTCTCCTAGATTTTAGGCCAAATCCCCACTTGTCGTTACTAAGTTTTGTTTGCATATATTGGTATGTTTTTCATAAAAGCTATGCTCTTATTCTAGTATATTTTCGTATCCAAACCGTCTTCCCCCCTTCTTAAATGGCTGGGACTGTCGTAGAATCGCCTTTTTCTAATCATTTTTTAAGCCTATAGATGGGTATTTTAGCATCTTGGTTTATTCTGTGGTCACCCTGTATCCCGGGCTCTTGCTCTCCTGGGGTGTTTTAGTAGTTTGTATAAGTATTAACCGATTGAAATAAGTTTGAAACATCATGTTTTGTATAATTTTTCCAATAAAGCGCAAATAACTCCGGGACTATTCGAAGTGGTAAAGGTTGGCGTCTGCCAAAATAAGCGTCTTGCCGAGCCTCACATTTTGGTGTGATTAGGTTTTCGGACCGACGCTTGACAACGGAGTTATTGCCGATTAAGAGTTTTAGATTTGAAAAAAGTGAAATTTTTAAATATCTTTTAAAACAAAGTCTTTTTCAAAAATCCATTATAGCCACAAGTTGCGCATCCTTGTGACACGAATTTTGATATATCACATGTCTTGTTTTAGTTCATAGTAAGGGAGCTAGGGCCTAGGCAATATTTTTTAGATTTCAATTCTCCAAATCTACTTTTTTGTTTTTGAACCAAATTGAGTGAAATTTGGTATACAGTAGGCTTAGGGGTACTAGAGACTATAAGTGCTTTTAGATTAGAACATTTACAAGTACTTTTGGATTTTTCATGGTTTGAAGTTTTACACAGTGCGGCTTTGACTGCGCTCCACCACGTGATTGGTCAGAAGGAAATTTGGGGGTCGACCCAAATTTTGGATACAGTCTTCGGGGTGAAAAGATTATAAATATGTTTGTGGTTCATTGGAAAATTATGAGCCGATGTCCTGCAGTTTTGATATCTTCAAACTATCTGGAACTTCAAGATTCTTCTAGCAGTAGTCTGGTGCAGCGATCTTAGCTGAGACTCCCAGTGCCATTTGGGACGTCACATTGGTCGCCATCCTGCCTCATCCAGCACGCTAGAATTTTCGACGCTCATCAGCATCTGACGACGCATCCGCCGTCCATCCCTAGCAGTTTGCAGGGACAGCACAGATAACCGGCCCACGACGATTTATGGTTTCCGGTATCTGGTAGTATACGTAAAAAGGCTAAATTCCCCCTATTTACACAGGGCGAGAATTTTTCCTAGTGCCGTAATTAAACTTTTGTTCGGTTGTGAGAATCCGTCTCGAAACATCGGGAAAAGAATTCGAACTGAATCAAACCATAACTTTCTCCCCCACACACTTTAGTACACCCTTACAGCGCTCGGGGAAAACTATTCACGGTTGTATGATTTTCTACGAAGTGATCACGTACTCCAGTGGATTAATCTCCCAACCCTTTGAACTGTATCAAGGACCTTAGTTGTTTCGAACTAATTTGTGTTTTGCCTAGTGGCCTTTTATTCCGCAACTGTTTGCGAAGAACTGCTTTTTAGTAGTTTAGATTTAGTCGGGTGGAAGTCGCTTGGGCCATCTCCTTTTTTATGTGTATAGGTGCCCCAAGTGCAAACACCTTGGCCATATTTTCATTTCAATTCAAATCGTCATTAATTCAGGCAGCAGCCACAGTAGTGTGTCACGTGCACTGTTTGAATTTATTTGACTGAGGCGCCTGACTGAAGGTCGGCGGGAAGGTGGATACTTTTTTGGGACCTCTTAGCTTTTGGCCAGGGTGTTCCAAATTTTAGATATGCATGCTCGGGGAGTAGAGACCCGGAGCATGGCCGCTCGTCGGCTATCTGCTGCCGAACGCATCATGAATACTTCCGATCGTGAGTCGATATCCGACTCAACTCCAACTAGGTCAAATTATTTGACAAATCATGACCTTTCGAGGAATATGCAAAAGGACGACAGGACTGCCACTGCCCCCCAGAAAGAACTTCTAAAACCCGGTTCCTACCTACGACTTTCTTTCATATTGACATCATGTGACGCATGAGTGGGCACTCCCGAAAAAGTCCCCAGTAAACAATTTACTACGGCTCACTGTTGGCCTGTTGCAGAATCATGGACAGTCATAGTAATAGCCTTTTAACCTCGGTCCAAAAAAAGTACGGAAATGTCCCCTCGGGCCAATAAAATGACGGTCCGGAATCCCGGCATTTTCCACCGGCATGCCTGACATAGACCATCAATATCCCAATCCGTGAGATCGACCAAACAATTGATGGTACACAGTACTAAGATGGGCGATTTGATGACAAACACACCCATCTTGCATGATGACTTAACACTATCCAAGTAAATCATGTGACAAGTATGCGTGTGTATGTCCGGCTTAAGTATGGCAGCAAACCTGAACGTTTTAGTTCTTTAATGGAACTTGAACATGAACTAAAAAAGTGAAAAGGGTAAGGAAGCAAAATGGTACCTAGTTCTTTTAAAAACAGATTATATAAAATATGAAGAAAATCGTGTTTTCTAAAAATAAAAAAACGGCAACAAAAAACTTCGATTTTAACTCTTTTAAGAGCTCAACGGTTGTTACCTATATTTTTTGGTTGCGTTATATAGTTTTTGATTGTCCAACAGCAATTTTAAATAAAAAGTAATAACAGCTGGGAAACTAAGGGCGGGCCAGCATACGCCCTTGGTCTTTAAGTTGGCTAACATTAGGCTTTCTACAAACTTCGGGGGAGTGAGTGCGGATCATTATAGGGCCTTTGCTTAAAAAATGAGCCGGGGTATCAACCAAAAGGCTTTTACTAGCAAAGTGTGGCCCAACCATCCCCCGGAGTGTCCTCCACTGGGCCGGGACTTTTCCCGTAGCAAACATGTTTACTGGGTCGTAGATGGGGACCGGGTGTTAGTCGTATTCATTTATAGTGTCGTTTGAAAGTGGCACACCATGGGACAATACGCAAAGAAAAATATATGGATTTTTCTTTATAATTTTATCAAATTTTCACACAAATTTTTCTTGGATTTGCACCAAGTACAATTTGTGTAAAAATTTGACATATCGTTCTTTGAATTTATATTTTGTTAAATTTCAAACAAAATGTGTAGATTGATTCTGAAACGGTTTCTACACACTATTATGTATTTATTTTTTACACAATTTTGAATTGGTTTGTCGATATTTTTACTACATTTTATTTTCTTGTTCATGAAAAATTACTAAATATCGTTTTATATTAATATGCAAGTTGTAAAAATATTTTGAAATTTTTGTTGTAATTTTTACATCATTTTATAAGTTATAAATACACAATATTTTGTAACTTTCAACCCTTTTTTTAATTTTATCTTAAAATTTTTATGTTAATATTACACAGCGTGTGATAATATTTTGCAAAGGTTTTTGTAATATTCATTACAATTTTTGGTTATATTGGATACTATAAACTTAAGGTTTTCTGCCAGTGGTGTAAAATTTTTACATCAGCCTTGCTTCTCCTTGCTCTGGACAAAAAGAGATTACATTATTGCGAAGTTGATCCATGCGAATAAATCTTCTTTCGTCGGTTTAAAGATGTTCAATATCTAAAAAATATATTAATGATATTCAGTAAAGACTTTAACTATTGAAGCAAGTTTTACATTACTCTGAGATTGTTAGAAAACATACTTACTTTACCTCGCAAAATAAATCTATCCTCATTGCTTGGATTCCATCTGTCGTGTCCTTTGCTTACTTTGTGTTTGATGCCTTAATGAGCAGAGGCAGGTAGGTATTTTGAAATGAACATGTTCTAGGGTATAATCTAAAATTTAACAAAACAATATTTAATCATCATTAAAAAAACCAAATTAGTTAATTTTACAATTATTTAAAAAATTAGTTTTAGAGCGAAAACTAAATAAATATTTTAATTATTAAAGCAAACTTTAGATTACTGTGAGGTAATAAATATATGCATCCATTTATTATTGCTCTATTTTGCTCGGATTTGATATCTATTGTTACTTTGTTTGGTAGGTGTTATCTGATATTATCTAAAATTTAACAAAAGCAATATGGAATCAACGGTAACAAACTCAAGTTAGTTCAAGTTGGTTACCACTGATGAAAAGCATTTAATCAGGTACTATTAAAAACCTACAATTGCTTTATCAAAATCAACAAGACTATTTGGAGGGTTTTCAGTTGTTATTCAAAAACCTTCCTATACACAATTTTTATAAGAAAAAAAATTTCTAGTCTTGATGTTCTAAATACAACTTATCGTCCCATACCTAGCTTTTTTTAACTCTGTTTAAAAGTTAAACTGGAAGTAAACCGAACCCCGTAAGAAAAGAAGTCTAACCAAAGAGCTGTGTAATTTACCTGAAAATTTTTCTTTGTACAAGAGCTTCTAATCCTCATTCTGTTAATCTTTTTTTGACAGATTCCATAATTTACTTTTACTCAACACCACAATACTAAGGAGGCCAAAATAAAGCCATATTCCCATTTCACCTGCGTTTGAAGCCCGGTACGCGCTTTCACTGATGCCACTGAATTCATTTAGTTAGAGGGCGATGTTAGAGTAAACTTGCCAGTTAAACCATTTTTTAAGTATTGTTACGTAACTTTTGTGTATTTTTTTAATAAAAGTTTTTACAATGAACTTTTTAGTAACAACAAAATATTGGCAACTTCTTAAATACGTTGAGTTAAGAACAATAATCAAATCTTTACACCGTCAATTTCATTTTTATTATCTTATTTCAATTGTTGAGCAGTATAAATTTTACATAATTATTGTTAAAAATCAAAATCACTGTATAAAATATATACAACCATTTTTTTGAAAAATATTTAAACATTTGTATCTCAGTGTAACAGGTTCCCCTCCCTCCAATGTTCCTTTTCATTCGTGAATTTTTAGTAGCCCCGACTTCTATTCTATAATAAATTCAAGCCTCATTGAAGTAGCCGACGTTGATCGCCACAACTAGGAAATTACTCTAAATTTCACTGCAAAAGTTTGCGACATCATAGTTGCATAATGCTGTGGCAGTGTGGAGGAAATAACTTTTTATGACCACTTCTAAGTCGCAACTCTTTTAAAAAGTAACATTTTCTACTTTTGGTAAGTCATACTCGGTTGGCCATGTATGACAGAAAATCTTTTATTTTCGTTTTTTGAGCCCTAATATTTGCTTTTCAGGAAAGAGAAGCTGAAGCACGTCTCACCGAATGGGTAAAGTCTGCGTTAACAGATAGGGAAGCACAGGCAAGCTTGGGAGAGTCCAGGTCAAGGTAGATGTGACAGGAGGCTACCCTCAAGGCAGCTGCCTTTCTCCTCATCTGTGGTGCCTTATAATAGACGACCTCCTAAGTCGCCTTCCTCGCCACTGTCTGCAAAAGAATGCAAAAGACGATCAGAATCATAGAAGACTGGTGCAGACAGAACGGCCTATCAACTGAAATCCTCTTCACCAGAAAAAGGAAACTAGAGGATTTCAGAGCTCCCATAATGTACGGCAGACCCACTTTAGTATCAGAGCTTAAGTATTTGGGAGTCATACTGGACAAGGGACTCTCGTGGAGGCAACATGTTGCCAAAATGACTGAAAAAGTCCAGGCAACAATGTGGCAGTTGCGCCGAGTGGTCGGTCGAACCTGGTGGATCACCCCCAGGAATCTATACTGGTTTATACAAGGCCATCATAAGACCGAGAATCCAATATAGATCAGTGGTCTGGTGGCCTGTAGTAGAAAAACTAACCACTTTCAGAAAGCTCATGAGGCTGCAGGGGAATAACAGGCGCAATGAGGACTACCCCCATTAGAGCTCTAGAAACCATCTTAGGTCTCCCCTCGCTTCCAACCTGGATCAAGAAAGAAGCGATGGCGACACACCTACGATTGAGAGACAAGAGCCTATGGAAGGGCAGAGGGGAAAAAGTGGGTCATCTGGCAATCAAGGAACTGGTAACAAAAGAGTTGCCTCTTCTAAAGATGCCAGTAGGGACTCCTTCGAAATCATGGAGGTTTGACAAAAAGTACAAAGTCACCTGAGCGGGATTAGTGGCAGAGATGCGACGGTATGCTACACTGATGGATCAAAACTGTCAGCCAGGCAGACAACAGGCGCAGGAGTCTATGCGGAAGACCTAGAGGTTTAAGAAAGCTACCCGCTTGGCGAGCACGCTACGGTCTTTTAGGCGGAGGTATACGCCATTATCATGGCGGCAACCCTACCGAAGGTATTTGCGTTCCGACAGCCAGGCTGCCCTCAAGACTCTTACTTCACCAAAAATTGTCAGTAGCCTAGTGGAGGAGTGCGCTAACGCGCTACAGAAACAAGGAATGAGAAGGCGGACAAACTTGCCCGAGCTGGTGCCGAAACCCAATATATTGGACCGGAACCTCTCTTGGGAATCACAAGAAAGCAGGTGCAGAACTAGCTCAATAAATGGGCGAGCGATCAACTGAATTCGTCCTGGAGGAAAGAGCGAGAGTGCAGTCCAAACTGTTCGTGAGTGGACCAGACGCAGTCAGAACTAAATGGCTCCTGGGAAAAACTCGCAAGGACATTGGATTGTTAGTAGGAATGCTGACAGAGCATAATCGGCTGCGCAAAAACTTGACATGCATCAGAGTGTTGGACGACTCCGCCTGCCCAGCATGTGGGTGGACAGAGGAATCAGCGGTGCACCTGATAGGAGAGTGTGACGGGTATACCAGATTGAGGCGAGACGTGGGGTGCCCCCACAATAGAAGAGGAGGAGCTACACTGTCTAAGATGGGCTGACGTGCTGACGTTCGTAAGGAAGGCAGGAAGGCCCGGAGAGGGAGAGAGGCAGAATATGTAGAGGGAGTGGGAGGATAAGAGTGCGAGACGGGGAATGGCAGAAAGGGCCCATGAAGAGGCCTAATTGCCAGGCCTGCGGACCGCCCCTTACTACTACTACTACTACTACGACTACTGAGCGCTAATATTAAAGAAATAAATGGTTTTAAACCCAAATTAAGTTATGATCAGTAAAGTATCATAACCCCAAAAACCATAACGAAAAAATTTCATCCGCTACAAGAAAACGGAAAAATTATAAGGGCTCGCTTGTATTTTGCAATAAACGTCACTTGTATTTCACATTAAAATTTCCTTTGCAGTTGTTGTAAAATTTCAGACTTTTTGATTGCATATATATATATAATGCATACTAGCCATAACCAAACAAAAAAATTTGACTGTATTGTTGGTTTTAACAAAAATTAAAACAGCATTTTTTATATTTCGGACTAAGTTTTGATTTATATTCCAGACTGGTTAACGGTTTCGGGTTTTTTAAAAAATAAACACGCTACAGCTGACTGGTGTTAATTAATAATTTTTAAAACTGCTATTTTTAAAAATAACAATTGAATCAGCCTCACAAAAATGGCATAAAGGCGGACACCACTAAGTAAAAATTATGTTTGTGAAAACTTAATGTTCTAGTTCATGTTTAATACACAAATTTATTAGTCACTGATGATGACATATATGCCGAAACGGGTCTGAAATATAACCAAAAATCTGTTTTAATTTTTGTTATCTCAACGTGCAATGCAACGTATCCAAACCAATCTAATTGTTTGTTTTGGAAATTTAGAAATAAATGTATTAGTTTTGGATATATAAGTACATATTTTATTTTATGTAAGTATTCTTCTTAAGAAACTTAAAATACATTTTAACAAATAATCAACGTTTTCTTAAATATATCACGCAAGCCTGCTTTCAGTTTCAAAGCTAAAAAACTTTTCTTGAATCGCCTAACCTAAGCTACGTAACAGTTATTTAAACAACAAGGTTTGAAAACGACTCTTTGCACACGATCCAGACAGTTTGGTCATGTGCAAAGAGGTTTTCAAACAAGTTTTTTACGATACTTTTTATACGACTGCAAATAAACAGAGACCAGAAAAATCCAATTTCTATTTAACTCGTTTTTATTAATAAAATATATAATATTCTATTTGAAGTATCTAATCAACAAAACAAAGGAGCCGTGACGGTTGCTATGGAACCAGCGGCGGATCTAGGCATGGACAGAGTGGGCACCTGCCCACGACGTCAGACGACAGGAGCGCCAAAATGCAAAATGTGTCTGAAATCAATAGGTAAAAACTCTAATCATGCACCGCATGCAGACATCATACAAGCAATGTCTACTAACTTCGAGTTAGTAGACATTGATACAAATAAAGGGGCACACAATACATATATATTCCCGAAACCCATAGATGAAAACTGTAATCACCATAGCTGAGCGGATTTTAAATAAAATAGACTTTGACGGCTTGGACATCATGAACTGCAGAGCTCAGTCATACGATAATGGAGTCAATATGGCTGGACAATATACAGATATCCAAGCAGTTATATCTCAAAAAAATAAGCTAGCGAGGCCTTTACCATGCACCAACCACTCCTTAAATCTAATTGGTCTCCATCCTGCTTCGGTCACTTCAGAAATAACAACGTGTTTTGGGACTCTCAATAGTATTTATTTTGTTTTTGCTGCTACAACCGAAAGATGGGATTACGTTCAGCACTTAAAATTTAAACTGAAGAGTCATACAGATACTAGTGGGTCCTCCAAATATTAGTCAATTAAATCATTTAGAACCCAACTGCCCGATATTTGTGAAATTCTTATAGAACGCAACGAAAAAAGATATTTACAATTGATGCAGTATCATTACCCCAAGGACTTACAAAAATGATAAATTTTTCATTTATTGTCCTTTTAGTATTTTGGGAATTTTTTTAAAGAAATATTGAAAATATGAACACAGCTTTGCAGAAGCTAACGCTTTCAATCCCGGAGGCATCTAATTTGCTGAATTCATTACAAAGTTAATTATCTATGTTCAGAGACAAAGTCAACGATTGCTTTGAAGAAGCAAAGATTCTTGCAGAGGCAAGCAACATTGAGCCTGTTCTGGCAGAAAAACGGAGAAGGGAAGTATAAAAGATTTTTGATGAGAAGGCTGATGACGAAGTTGGTACCTTATCCCAAGAAAGACAACTCAAAATTCAAATTTTTCAAGCATTGGATAAAATAAATGAGCAATTTTCCTGTAGGTCTAATGCTCTGAAAGGAGTTGTAGAAGACTTTTATTTCCTTTCTGGAAAGTCATTGGCATCATTATCACTAGAAGAAATGAAAAACATGCTGCAGATTTAGCTATTAAATATAGCAACGATTTGGACGCAACAGAGCTGTATCTTGAACTTAATTTCAAGAGTCACGCAAGCTTGTTGCTTCCAATATGCTAGAAAATATTGTTTAATTCCAAATTATCCAAACTCGCAGACCGCCCTACGAATATTTCTAACCATGTCAGTCACTTCTGTGTCATGTGAGCGGTCGTTTAGCAAACTAAAATTAATAGATTTTAGGTGATCAACTATGACACAGCAGAGACTGACTGACCTAGGAATATTAAGAATAGAGTATGAAATAGCCAAAAAAATTAACTGAAAAAAGCAAAAGCTGAAAAAGTCAAATTTCAAGCAATTTCGTGCAATATTTTGTAGTATTTTCGTGCTCTTCGTAGGATTTTTAAGACCGCGTACTAAATATATTTTTTTCTGTTTTGTTTTTATTTATTTTTTTAAGTATTATAGATAATGTAACGTTCGAATCATTTTTTCGTTTTTTTTTTGGGGGGGTGGTAGACATTTTTTTAACCGTGGGGGCGCCAAATTTTGTCTTTGCAACGACGTATTTTACCCCAGATCCGCCACTGATTCAACACAGCCAACTTATATTGTTGGGTGACAACAACAAAAATCACAATGATGGGAGACCCGTGTGAAAAAATGACGTAAGCGTGTTCAAAACGTTTTGCACACGGCGTGCGCAAAATGCCGTTTTCAGATCGTGTCCTCCGTGCGCAAAACCCCTTTTTCAAGACAGTCGTATAAAAAGTCCTTAACACATATCTCCTTTCCATAGGAAAAACCCACAATCGAATAATAATGATAAAACCCTATCTCACAATTATCTGCTTCCAAAAGTCTTTCCAATAATCTAATTGAATTATTGTTTGAATAATTTATTGTCGCCCTAATTTAGTAATGTCTGTCTTGGCTATTGTTTATTTGCTCTTCAGATTGACCCTTGGAAACGATTTATAATAATTATAATTTATAATAATAATATACGGTATGTTTTCTATATAAAGTATACGTGGTTTTACCAAAATAACCGCACATCTATATCATGACACTACCAAAAAGGACCGAATAGTAATTTGGAACTAATTCACTCATATTTCTATTCCATCGTATAAAAAAGCGCCTTCACGACGTATCAGGAACGTGGTTGCGACATAGCAGTGTGGTGATTGGTACCTAACTTTGAAGTCGTGGCAACGTAATAACAACAGGAAAATCGTTCCCCACTTAGGGAATTACTACGTCACGGTATGGTAACAGGCACGCGTAGCGGGGGAAAGCTGCGGTTACTTTCAGGAAATTCTATCTGGTGTCGGTTACATCGTGACAACTTTAAATGTTAGTTAGACCCCTTGTACTGCAAGTCGAGGCGCATTTGATAAGTATGCTGGCAATCCCGGATTCAATCCTCGGCCAGATAAAAAAAAGTCTACTGCTGGGTGAGCTTCCCAACTTAATTCTTGGCATATCTAGGGAACACTGGACCCTCTACTCTCAAATGGAAAGTTCTGGTATAAAAAAACAATACTTTTTAGTATTTACGATCCTTTACAAAAAAAAGTGGATACACCGGCAAAAATAAATTAATGGGAACACACTGATAGGCCAGCAAATGCCCTTTAGTTTATTTTTAGTTCGAATATTTGGCAGAAAATAGTTGAAGAGCTTATAAATTTTTGCCCTTCAATTTTTGGTACAAAATCTTTGATGGGCTTTTAATGGGAATTTAATGAAAAACAGGAGACCAATGAATGGCCACTGGAACTAAAAAAGTACCATATAAATGCCAGAGATCAATTAAAATGCCTTTATTACTTCACTAGGCCGGTCATTCACCGTAGCAGGCATGGGGCGAATGAAATATGAAATATGACATCAATCTGACATTCCATGTCCTTGAGTTCGATGAGCCATCGAAAATTAAAAAAACGCGATAAAAATCAGTCAGAATTTACCTAGCCTAGATTTTTTTTTTAATTTTTTTCCCACCCAGTCTTTCAAATAGTTTTAACGCGACTTCTTATCAAGTCAGCAATCTTTATTAACAAAACATCAAAAAACTTTGAAAAAAAAATATTAACAACAAAAAACAGCTGACTAAATGCCATTCATCGGGAAGGCTCACCGCCTCCCAGAGTCGGTGAGCATCGATGCCATTAATTCGACAATTGGTGGAATAAATCGGGTAATTTAAGAACCCGACGAATATCAGCAATAATTATTGTTTTCATCGGTGAGCTCATCGGTGAATTTACAAACTCGCCCATGTTTACCGGGGACTAGCTATTTAGATACTTTAAGTTGTTCATAGGACGTACGCGTAAACGTGGAATATAGCGCAATATTTTGTCTTCCTTTTATCTGTACAAAAGCTTCCGCTCGAATGCCCGGTACTTCGTTTACGTGTTTGAAATTTTACCTTTCCTCCTCCCGCTTTTTAAACCATTCCATCCAGTCAAATACCCGCTTTGCCTGCGGTTTCTTCCATTTTTTTGTTTTAAGTCATTATAACTTTTGTTTTTTAACCGAGAGACAAACAGATAAAAATTCTAAAAATTGGATATTTTGCTGTTTGGTTAGAAGCCTCCACCAGAAAAAAAAATACATTTAATAGTGAAGGGGCATGTGTAAGTCCGTGGGATTTCTTATGAAGGAGTTTTGTGAATATGTGGGATTGATACCTCTTTAGTCACACAATCAAGTGTTACTGGGTGTTTTGTTCGCATTCGTGTAGAAAGGGTTGATATGACGACATCTTTCAAGATGGCGGCCAAAAATCATAAAAAATACAACTTTTGCAACCATAGCATGATTATACTCGATTCCATATAATTTTAGAACGAGGAATCCAAAAAATTGACTCACCTTAAATGACCTTGAAAATCGTAAAAAAAACAAGATTTTTCTCATTTTCTCTTCAAAAAATCTTAATAATTCGACGTTTTGTCAGACCAACTTCAAATGTACCTCAAACTATTAGGCATGTATGCCAAATTGGATCCTTAGAGTTCGATGCAGTTTGAAGCTTCATGACCTTGAAAAATACCCCAGTAAATTTAACAAATTACAAAAATAACATAGGGCGCTATTCATTAGTTATTAAAGCGAAGGGAGCCAAATTTGGTAACAAAGATAAGAAGGTCAAGTCCAACAATTTTGTTCAGCTATGACGTGTTTCAATATGGCGGCTAATATACTCACATTTTATTTTATCCAATTTCGTAAAAAAGCAAAAATGACAAACAAATTCAAAAATGACAAAAAAATTCTTGTTGACTTATCTCCGCTTACTATGAAACTTGATTGACCTTGAAAATAACATGTAAAATTGAAAAACCAGCTTTTTGTAGTGTTTTTTCCAATTCACCACTACGCAAAAACTTTAAGTGCAGGAGATGAAATTAATTAATTAATAATCTTAGCCATAAATAAACACTTCATTTTAAACCTTACTACCATTTTTTTTTGAACTGGCGTCCCAGATGTTTATGTAAGTTTCGGAACTGTGAATTTTATGTTTTACTCACTTGTCTAGCCAAAAAATTAATTTAAATTACATATAAGAGAGTTAGCAGAAGTTAGATATACATTACCATATTCTGAACCAAGTGTTTTAGATGCCATTTTCCAAAATGGCGGTCGAAAAATCATAAAAAATACTATACTTGTTTATCAACATGTATAATAAAATTCGAGGATGAGGATTTAACAGCTATTTAGTCACACATTAATGTACCACCGGATGTTTTGTTCGTGTAGAAGAGGTTGATATGACGTCATCTTTCAAGATGAAGGGCAAAAATCATAACAACGCAACCGGGCCACGATTATACTCCATTCGATATGATTGAGTACGAGGATTCCAAAAAATTTACTTTTAAGGTCACTCGACCTTAAATGACCTTGAAAATTGCATAAAACAAGATTTTTGCCATTTTTCTTTAACACCACCTTCAAATGTACCTCAAACTATTATGAGAGATTGATGCAGTTTAAAGTTTCATGACCTTAAAAAATACCCCAGTAAAATTAACAAATTGCAAAACTAACGTACTAAAGGGCGTTATTCATCAACTATTAAAGCGAAGAGGACCAAATATGGTAACAAAGATAAGAAGGTCAAGTCCAACAATTTTGTTAAAAAAACTTGTTCAGGTATGACACGTTCCAATATGGCGGCTGATATATCAAAATGGCGACCTATAACCACATTTTAGTTTATCCAATTTGGAAAAAAAGCAAATTTGACAAGGTGTCCATCAATTCCTGTTGACTTATTGCAACTTACTATAAAAAAGAAAGTTACATTGAAAATGCAATGTACAAGTTAAAAACCAGCTTTTTGTAGTGGTTTTTCCAATTTACCACTACGCAAAAACCTTAAGTGTCGGAGATGAAATTAATATGTTAGCCATAATTAAACACTTAATTTTAAACCTACTCACCATTTTTTTAAAATCTGGTGTCCCAGATGTTTATGCTATACCCCGGTAAAAATGGTCTATATGCCTGTTGTTTTCATTAAGTTTCGGAACTGTGAATTTTATGTTCTATTCACTTGTCTAACCAACAAAGTCATTTAAGGTATAAGAGAGTTAGCAGAAGTTAGATATACATTACCATATTCTGGACCAGCTCTTTTGGATGCCATTTTCCAAAATGGCGGTCGAAAAAATCATAAAAAATTCTAATTATGCCAGTAGGGCATGATTATACTTGTTTGTTAACATTCATAATAAAATTCAAAGATGAGAATTTAACAGCTACTTAGTAACACATTCACGTGTCACCGAGTGTTTTGTTTTCATCCGTGTAGAAGGGGTGGATATGACGTCATATTTCAAGATGGCGGCCAAAAATCATAAAAAATACAATTTTTGCAACCAGGGCATTATTATACTTGATTCCAAATAACTCGAGGACCAGCATTCCAAAAAATTCACTTTTAAGTCATCCAACCTCAAATTTCAGTGAAAATCGCAAAAAACACAATTTTGAAAATTTTATCTTTAAAAAATCTCCTTAATTTAACGTTTTCTTACACCAACTTCAAATATATGTGAAAATATTAACCATAAATGTCAAAATCAGCCTTTAGAATTATTGCAGTTTAGAGCTTAATGATCTTGAAAAATACCCCAGTAAAATTGACATATTGTTAAAGCAACATATTAAAGGGTGCTATTTAATAACTATTAAAGTCAAGAGGACCAAATTTAATAAGGACGATAAGAAGGTCAAATCCAACAATATTGTTGAAAACATTTTTGGTTCAGCTATGACGCCTTTCAGTATGGCGGCTTATATATAAAAATGGCGAAACATCCACTTTATTTTGTTTTACTCAATTTTGTAAACATGAAAAAATGTCAAGGTGGTGGACTTATCGCGGCTAACTTACACACATCAACAAATCCATTTCATCAACTATTAAAGCGAAGAGGACCAAATTTGGTAAGAAAGATAAGAAGGTCAAGTCCAACAATATTGTTTAAAAAAATTTGGTTTAGCTATGGCGCGTTTCAATATGGCGACTATATATCAAAATGGCGACCTATAACCACATTTTATTTTATCCAATTTCGTAAAAGCAAAAACGACAAGGTTGCCATTAATTCTTGTTGACTTATCGCCGCTTACTATGAAAAAAAAAGTTTAGTTGATGCGTGACCTTGATTGACCTTGAAAATATCATATACAAGTGAAAAACCAGCTTTTGTGATGTTTTTTCCAATTTACCCTGGTAAAAATGACCTATATGCATGTTGTTTTTATTAAGTTTCAGAACTGTGAATTTTATGTTCTACTCACTTGTCTAGCCAACAAAGTCATTTAAATAACCTATAAGAGAGTTAGCAGAAGTTAGATATATATTACCATATATTAGTGGTTTTATATACCATTTTCCAAAATTGCAGTCGAAAACGCATAAAAAATTCTAATTATGCCAGTAGGGCATGACTACACTTGTTTATTAACATTCATGATAAAATTCAAGGATGAGGATTTACCAGCTATTTAGTAACACATTCATGTGCCACCGCACCCCTATAGAAGTTCCGAAACTTAATAAAAACGACAGGCATATAGATTATTTTTACCGGGGTATTGCATAAACATCTGGGACGCCATATCCAGAAAAATGGTAGGGAGGTTTAAAATGAATTGTTTGTTTATGGCTAAGATGTTAATTTCATCTCCGGCGCTTAAAGTTCGTGGGTAGTGGTAAATTGGAGAAAACATCACAAAAAGCTGGTTTTTCGCTTGTACATGGTATTTTCAAAGTCAATCAAGGTCATGCATCAACTAATCCTTTTTTTGTAGTAAGCGGTGATGATTCAACAAGAATTGATGGCCACCTTGTCATTTTTGCTTTTTTACGAAATTGGATAAAGTAAAATATGGTTATAGGTCACCATTTTGATATATCAGCCGCCATATTGAAACGCGTCATAGCTAAACCAAATTTTTTTAAACAATATTGTTGGAATTGCCCTTCTTTTCTATCTTACCAAATTTGGCCCTCTTGGCTTTAATAGTGTCACGCTTTCCAATTGGGCCAACGTTCGTTGAACTAATTATTAGATTTTCGTAATTGTTTAAATTAAATTATTTATGACTTAAAATATCCAACTATTATATTAAAATTATTAAAATAATACCCTTTTTGGCCAATCGTTGCAATAGTTGATGGAAAGCGCCCTTTAGTATGTTATTTTTGCAATTTACTGGGGTATTTTTTAAGGTCATGAAGCTTTGAACTTCATCAAACTCTAGGGATCCAATTTGGGATATATTCCTAAGAGTTTGCGATATATTTGAAGTTGAACTGACAAAACCTCGAATTATTAAGATTTTTTGAAGAAAAAATGGCAAAAATCTTGTTTTTTGCGATTTTCAAGGTCATTTAGGGTTGGATGACCTTCAAAGTTAATTTTTTGGAAGCCGCGTTTCCGATTTATATTGAATCGAGTATAATCATGCCCCGATTGCGAAAGTTGTATCTTTTATGATTTTTGGACGCCATCTTGAAAGATGACGTCATATCAACATCTTCTACGCGGATGCGAACAAAACACTCGGTAATAGTTGATTGTGTGACTAAAGAGCTATCAATCCCACATAGTCACAAAACTCCTTCATTCAAAATCCCACGGGATAGAAATTATCGACATATGCCCCTACACTATAGATAATAAACCATCAGCTAGAATTTTCAAATTTTTGGAAAATGGTAGCCTAAAATAACGGAACTTCTTTGATTGTCCATTGCTTAAAAAGTTTTTGTGCGATTTTAAAAATCTTAACCATTTTGAAAATCCAAGACTTGAAAAGTACATAAAGTAAAAAAAAATGGTCAAATGGAGCAAATGGAAAAACGGAGCGGTTGGGAAAATGGGTAGAATGAAAAAATTGGAGCGGCCGCATTATGTTAGGTGCTAGTTTGTAAATAGAGTACGTTCAAGCGGCTCTTTTTTCCTATCCTAAAATGGATAAAATGGTAATGAACCACGTGAATAAAGTGTCTTCTTATTCCTCAACGAATTGTATTCCTCGCTTTGCTCAGGCTACAAACTTTTCGCCTCGGGTCAAATATGCTACTTTAGTCCCTAGGTTAATAATGTACTATTTTGTCTAGAATTTTTTTGTGTGGTTTTGTTTGCAAATCGCGACTAAACTGTGCTTAAACTGGCATTTCTAAATCTCTGGCTCCGCTCGTTCATTAAAACCACGCTTGTAAAAAAGAACTAATTTAAGCAATTAGTTGTAAAAACTACTGTTTTAATACCTTCATCAAAAAAATAAAAAAAATTACGTTAATTTTTTTTATACTATAAATCGAGGGTTTTGCTTATTTAAATTTTATTCAAATACTTACGGTGGGATTTACTAAAAGGGTTTAGTCTATTTTAGAACGGTCCTAAGTTTAAATGAAATTTCTGATTTAAAGCACTTTAAACCAACCATCCTTGAGTTTTGGATATAATTTGATTTATAAAAAGAATTTTAATAAATTTGTTTATTGAATAATCATCTTAACACAATCTTTTGTTGGATTTAAGAAAAAAGTTTCAATTTAGAAAAAAAGAAAATTAAAAAATTTAAATCCACGCGTGGTTTAAGTAGTAAACACCCTGTAGAACAAATTAAAATTGGGGTTATATGTCACTCTAATTAAAATAAGGCTAATTAATAAAGGCATATCAAACGACTAGAAAAATATCACCAAAGTTGTTTAAGACGAATTCTGAGAATCAAATGGCAAGACCGACGAACAAACAAAAGTGTTTTAGAAGAAGCCGGAACTAGTATAGAAGCCCATATCTTCAAGCACCAGCTTCGTTGGACTGGTCACGTTATCCGCATGCCCGAAACATGTCTCCCAAAGCAGATATTTTATGGACAACTGAAGGAAGGAAAGACAAATCAAGGAGGTCAACAAAAAAGGTACAAGGACGTTCTCAAAGGCAATATGATGAAGGGTCACATCGATATAAACAACTTCGAGACCGCGGCAAATGATAGTGCTTCATGGCGTCGAACAGTCCATGAGGGAGCACAAACTTTTGAAGAGCAAAAAGACTAAAGACGGAAAAGAGAGAACGTAGAAAGGAGCGACAAAATGGAAGAATGGATGAATGATGAAAACACCCGGCTGCTGCCGGAGACTGTGGAAGGGTGTGCGGCTCGAGAATTGGCTTACATAGCCATCAAAAAACGCAAAACAGATAGCGACGATACAGAATAGAGGAAAATCATACTCGGTATCGAGTTATTGCGTATGATGATAATGAACATAAATAAATGTATCTTTACACTCAGCAAACGAAGTTTCTGGGTATATTTAAACATATGACTTTTAAAATGCACTGTCATTTTTTGTTATCCAAACTAGGCTCCAGTATCATTCTTTTAAAAAATTTGAAAAATGTTTTGACTAAATTTCAAATCTTACAGGTCTATTATGCTCAGATTGAGACTAGATTAAGGTACGGTACAATATTTTAAAAGTTTTAATTGTTTATACATATGTATTTGATATGTGTATTTATGTTTTTAAAAATAAGTCGAATTTTGTGTGCAATAACTTCTTTCATTCCAGTAATACAAGGTCGAAGGATGATTTTAGAGTTCTTTTTGCCAAATATAAAAGTTCCTATAAAATTTTTCTCACTTTTGGTTAGTTTAAAAATCATTGACAATTTCCCATACAAATTGTATATTATCTGTGTTGAAAAATTAAGAATTTTTTATTTTTTTTTAATTTTATTTGAACGCCACTTTGCAGGGAAAATATAACATATAGGAAATGGATATCCCAGCCGACCAATATAAAAAATTAGGAGTAACGATGCGATTGACAGTTTCATAACTAAACGGTTGGAAAAACGTCACTTTTTCTATGCTTTGACACAAGGATTTGACAACGGCTTTTCAAAATGGCGTATTTTATTGTTGTTTTCATGGCAATAATTTTCTTACACTTGAGTGATTTACGATAGCCAGTGAGTTTAGAATTAAAAATAAAGACAATATATTACAAAAACTCAAAGTCAAAGTCAGTCTTTTCAAAATATCTACATTTACTATTTTATACCTTTTTCTACACTAAATAAATTAAAACTCAGTAACCATTTCGAAGCTGAGGGACATAGCTGCAAGAAAAACAATCATTAGATAGCAGAGCATTTGGAATTTTGGAAGAACGTGAACTTTTTAGAAGATGTTAAAATTTAAATGGTAATGGCAGTCAGTCACAGTGTTTTTAAAATGGAGATGAAAACTGCCTGTTTCGTTCTATAAGCGAGTTTGTTTTTGGAAGCCAGGATGATCATCTAAAAGTAAGAAAGGAAGCTGTTCAGTACATTTTAAAAAATTGGCAAAATTTTCAAAATTTTCAAGTAAATGTTACTAGCAAAGAGGAATATGGATCCAGGATGTCTAAATCAGGTACTTTTGGCACTGATTTTGAATATTTGGCGATACAAAATTAACTTCTACGTATATGTTTCAAAGGAAAATTCAAAGAAAAAATTATTTGTTACCGAAAATAGCCCACTATTATGTGCTAGCAAAAATTAGTTTAACTCATCAATTTTTGTAAATTTTTTTGGCAATCCAGACTCTGGACATTATAATTTAATTGTACCATTACAAGAAAACTTTTGTTTATCATGCGATAAAATTTTCAAAAACAAGACTGGATTAAATATTCACAACCGTAGAATTCATACCGATAATTCTTCTCAAAATTCTCACTGTATCTCCGACGTGGTTTCTTGCATCGATACATCTTTAGAAAATTCTCAGAATTTATTAAAAAGTAAGTGCAGTCAATGTGACAAATCCTATACAAGCAAAAGCAGCCTCAATCAACACATTAAATCAAAGCACAAGAAAAATAATTTACAAGAAGATCATGATTTTTCCCAGGATATATCGTCTGATTCGAATGCAGCAAATGTCTTTTTAAGTTCTCTAAAATTATCAGTACCAGTAATAAAACGAATTCCAAAAGGTGCCCGCCCATTAGTTGCGGAAGAACTCACTTCACTCCTAAAAGATTGTGTTTCAAAAAACAACTTCCAAGCATGATTTCATCTCTTTACATTTGCATATGCCGTTCTCAGATTACCGAAAAAATCCAAACAAAATGCATCGAGATCTCTAACAACATTGATAAAGGACAATTTAAATATTTGGAATGATAAGAAACATTTACCATTACAACCATTTATGGATTACCTTAAAAGGAATCAAGTTCAAAAGAAACAAAAACTTTTAAAAACAAATTACCTCACAAAGAGAAGCGATTCGTCTGTTATGTTCTGAGGATACCTTGGCTTTGAAAAATGATGAAACATACAACAAACTTTTAGAAAAACAACCACGCCATGAAGATATGCAAATTTTCTCCGAAGATGTCCCGAATGAGTACAATAGTTTTTTGATGTCATTTATTCAAATATTAAAAAAATCAGTTTTTTCTTTTAAACCGGGTTCTGCGGCAGGTCTAGACGCACTGAGTCCGCAACATTTAAAAGACCTTTTGAATGACGAACTAGGTACATTTTCTTCAAATCTTCAAAATTCATTGTCGCTATTTCTTATACATATTTTTAATGGCTTCGTGCCTGAAACTATTTTACCCATTTTTTACGGAGCTTCACTTTGCGCTTTAAATAAAAAAGATGGAGGAATACGTCCCATTGCAGTCGGTTTATGCTTTCGTAGATTAGCAGCAAAATTAGTTTGTTTTTCAATTTATGAAACTTTAGGCAATGTGTTTCGTCCAAGTCAGTTAGGTTTTGGTACCAAAAGCGGATGCGAAATAATTAGCCACTTGGTCCGGCGATTTTTGTCCTTTCCTCATGTTACAGAAAAAATTATTTTGAAAATAGACTTTTATAACGCCTTTAATATGATCAATCGAGAGATTGTATTATCACAAGTTAACAAGCACATACCACAATTTTTCAGTTTCATTTCACAGTGTTATAGAAATCCTTCATTTTTATCATTTGAAAAACCATTTTATCGCAAAGAGGAGTCCAGCAAGGTGATCCTTTAGGTCCACCACTATTCTGCTTATCTTTACATTCTATAATTTCAAAATTAAAATCTGATATCAATTTATGATATCTTGATGACGGAACTCTAGCTGGGGATCCTTGTAGCGTACTCAAAGATTTTGAATTTTTGAGGAAAGAATGTTTGAGTATTGGCTAAAAAATTAATTTAGCAAAGTGTGAACTTTCCCATCTAAGTAAAGAACACAATTTAAATATTACAGACTATAACTCAAATATTGATAGTTTATCAAAAGTTGATCTTGAAAATCTTACCCTTTTAGGAGTACCTTTCTTTGAAAAGGAAATTTGCAAAAATTTTTCCTCAAAGATTGATGTTTTTACAAAATTTTCCGACAAACTTTTATCTCTAAATTCTCATACTGCCTATTATTTATTAAAACATTCATTTTCGATTCCAAGAATCACTTATTTACTTCGGACAGCGCCATGTTGGAGGATGCTGGAAAATTTGACGATCTACTGAAATTTAGTTTACAAAATATTATAAACTGTAAAATTGATTCGAATGCTTGGTCACTGTGCATTCTTTCAATTAAATTAGGTGGTTTAGGAATCAGAAATAGCTCATCTCTTTGTCACTCAGCTTTTCTTGGTTCTTTGAATGATTCATCATATCTTTTTCCACAAATTCTTCCTGAGGAAATTATTTTGCATCCAGACTTTGCTTTGATCGAAGCATCAAATAAATATCAAAATATTTTTTTATCTTCAAAATCTCAACTTGATCAAGCACGTCTTCTAGCTCTTAATGAGCCCGAGAGTGATGCGTGGCTTAATCCTTTGCCCTCTTTTTCTTTAGGAAATTTATTGGATGACTCGTCTTTTCGTATTTCTGTCGCTCTTCGTCTTGGTCTTCCTGTTTGCTAGTCTCACACCTGCACTTGTGGCGAAATAGTGAGTAAATTGGGTCATGGCTTCAGCTGCAAAAAAAGTGCAGGTCGATGGGCTCGTCACAGTTTGATCAACGACATTATAAAGAGGTCTCTGGTTTCAGCAGGATTTCCAGCGAAACTAGAACCGTCCGTTGTAGGAGTGACGGAAAACGGGCAGACGGGATCACTTTGATTCCTGGGAAGGGGGAAAAACTTTAGTTTGGGATGCCACCTGCAGAAACACGCTTTGCAGTTCCTATCTTGGTAAAACTTCTCATAAATCGGGAGAAGCGGCTAAGAGAGGAGAAATACAAAAAAGGACAAAATATAAAGAGCTAGAAGACAGAGGATTTTTGTTTTACACTTTTGCAGTGGAAACTCTAGGTCCATGGGGTGATGAAGCTAAAAAATTAATTTCCGAAATAGCAAAAAAAAATTAAACAAAAAATGCTAGAAGTTTCATCACCCAGCGGATCAGTATCCCCATGCAAAGGGGGAATGCAACCTCAGTGCTGGGGACCTTATCAAAGAACAAGGATGTGTAGAAGTTTTTTATTTATAGTTTTTTTTATGATTAATTTTAATTTTGATTTTTTTTTGTTTTAAACCAATTTTTACAATTTTATAGCTATATATTTATGATTATTGAAAATAAAAATTTACAAAAATATATTACAATTCGTTTATTTTGACACAAAGGCGGGAATTTAAGCTATACATTAACCTGTGGATTTTTTATAAAAAATGCCAAAAAATTCCTACTTTAAAAAGTAAACAACATAAAAGAAAAACTAAACAAAAAAGTAAGGTTATACCTCAAGTCAGACCAGAGATCAAATTTACCCAAGGAATATAAATTTACCTAACCGTTATAGATTACTCCATCCGCTCTTTCAAAATTTGCCGCTTTTTCTTTGGTGTTATCCTTAGATTAAAAAGAGACAAGATATCTGGCCCAGCGAAAACTCCTTGGCAAATAATAACCACTGTTTATTTACAAATAAAATCACAACAAAACAAAGGTGAGATATGTCGATTATTTTTCTATCCTTTTAAACGACGTTAGAACGATAGGGACAGAGAATTCTGTCTCAACCACTTAAGGTCGTGATTGGCTCGTGGGTGGGGAAAGTCGGCAGAAAATAAAAAAAGTTTATGAAATATACTTAAACTAGTAGATCCTTAGATTAAAATATCAACAAACACGTTTTTTTTATGAAGTAGTTAATTCCCAATGCGTCAAATGAGATATTTTCGAACGTTTTTATAAGGTTTTTTTCGAACTTTTTTTTATAAAGACGATAAAATAAAGCATACTTTTGATGAAGTAGTTAATGCGCAAATAAGATATTTTCGAAGGTTTTTTTATAAAGACTATAAAATAAAGGTAGGTAAAGTAAAATATTGCCGTTGCCACCTGCGCTCGCCCTTCGAACTGATATAATTTAAATCTTTTTGTCTGTCCTAGATAGAAATCATAAACAAACTTTGTAATAAATTTATTTTGTATAAAATTATACTACAAACATTTATTGTTAGGAAGCTTCCAAAGCTTAAATTGGCGGAATTATTTTTTGCATGTTTTTTAAATTATTTTGCAGATTTTATATATAGTAAAATTTTAATAATATAATCCATGTATAAATTTATATTTAAGTAGGTACGCCGCTAGTGTGTTTACTGTAAACAACAGAAAGGTAAACATTGTTCCATATAATAATATAACCAAAGTCTCTGTAAGTGTCAGGTATCTTGTCTCTTTTTAATCTAAGGTGTTATCCATTCCCTATGCATGTTTTCCCTGCCACTTCGACATTTCCTGCCATTTTGACATTTCCTGAACTAAGATAATTTAATAGAAACATAATACTGCCGAGCCACGAAATTCAAGAACCCCAATTTGTCCGAAAATGATTTGAACCAATAGCCACGAATTCAATTGCTACGTTGCCAGGCTTAAAAAATCCCAGGGTCATCTTCCAAATAGAGAGACTTGTCAACGCCGTAATACAAGACCTACGGCGCTCTAGAGATTTAAATTTGACGCATGCGCAATAGCGATTCGGATGGATTGTGATTCTGCTCATTTAAGGATCGAGCATATTATTTTCTATCAATCTGTGGTTCGGGTGTTTTTAGTTTCTAGAAAAAATTTTTCGATACTTTTTTAATTCTGATATTTTAAGGTTCGGGAAAATTATAATCGCTTAAATTATATTCGTGTCTTTTAGGGATTTGCATCTATTATTTTCTGAGTGTTTTACTTTCGTTTCGGACGTTTTATTTTCTGTTCAATTGTGTTTCGGTTTTTGTAAATTCGGCTTTTTTGTGGGTTCCCAAATAAAAAGAATCTCTAGGTAATCTTAATAAAAGAAAAACCACAATTTTTATGCAATTTTGTAACACTTTTTAAAATTATACTAATAATTACTACTACTACTATATACTACTATATAATTATACAAAAAAAATTATAAAAAAATTGACAAAACCAAAAAAAAAGAATCTCTAGGTAATGCTAATAAAAGAAAAACCACAATTTTGATGTAATTCTATAATACTTTTCAAAATTTTATAAAAAAAATTATATAAAATTGGTTTTTTTTTGTAGGTGGTTCCAAAATCAGCTCCGGTAAAGGTATAATTAAAAAATCTCCGGAACGAGGTTGACTTATATTCAATGTTATGTTTAATCGATATCTGTTTCACCATTGTGAGTTTCATAAAACAAAGCACTCTCCATAGGAGTTGCCTGAATCCCAAGATAATCTATTTCAATCAATACCAGTTTATCATTGAATAAAAAATGAATAAACTATATCTATTAATTTAAAGGCGCATGTTATTGAGATAAAGGGAGTGTTTTTGAGACAATTCTACTTGTCATTTACGAATATAGATAAGAACCGCAGAGTGTTTTGAATAATTTCCTTTCTTTTTTTGAAATTTGTCAATTTTTTTCGGTCACTGCATAAAATCTTGGAACTGGATCATTAAAATAGCATTTTTGAATAAAGAAGTTTTATTATGAAAAAGTATATATTTATGTTTTAATATTCTGGAATTTTGTTTATATTTCTAATATTGTAATTGATAGCAGTGAGGAGCTCCCATTTAGTCCCAAATTCTCCATGAATGTCATCGCCACCAAGCTGCCAAATGAATAATCCAGCATAGCCTTCGTTTACCACATGTTTGACCTATAAATGTGAAGAGAAATAAGTGTTAGTTCAAACTTATAATTGTATATGAAATTTTGCCTTTTATATTTTAGAAAGATAAAAATAAAGCAAAATTTCAAAAGCGAGAACCTAAGAGAAATCTTGGGGAATTTTTCCAACCGATTTTCCTAAGGGGGATGTTTAATAAAAACTGAGTATGATTAAACTATATTTCGCCCTAGGCAACCAGCGCGGGCTTATCAGTGGTTTCACTGGTCATCCTCCCTAAACATGATTAAACATCATCATACACTTTGATTTCCAACTTTGAATTACTCACAAATAGGCATCGTTCCAAACTGGCACTTATCTAAGTCACCTGATACGGGTTTCTCCTGGCGTGTTAATATTTCCAATAGGATTATGCTCCTAAGGCAATAAATACAAAAAAGAAGTTAAAAAAACCTCCAAATCAGTTACTTCAACCGAAAAGAATCTAAAAACAAAAGATCATCAGATCTTAGGTGGAAAACAACGAAAATTCAAACTTGAATTAGCATCCCACAAGGAACACACGAATGACCAAAGCGAAAAGAGAAATGATTAAACAATATTTCGACCTGTGCAACCAGCGTGGGCTCATCAGTGGTTTCACTGGTCACCCTCCCCAAAAATCATTAAACATCATCCATCATACACTTTGATTTCCAACTTTGAATTACTCACAAATAGGCATCGTTCCGAACTGGCACTTATCTAAGTCACCTGATACGGGTCCTCTTAGCTTGTTAATATTTCCAATACGATTATGCTCCTAAGACAACTAAAATAAAAAAGAAGTTAAAAAACGTTCAAATCAGTTACTTTAACCGAAAAGGATTTAAAAACAAAAGATCAAAAGATCTTGGGTGGAAAACAACGAAAATTCAAACTTGGATGAGCATCCCACAAAGGAACACACAAAGGACCAAAGAGAAAAGGGAAATGATTAAACGATGTTCACCCTGGGCAACCAGCATGGGCTCATTAGTGGTTTCACTGGTCACCTTCCCAAAACATCATTAAACATCATCATACACTTTTATTTTTAACTTTGAATCACTCACAAATAGGTATCGTTCCGCACTGGCACTTATCTAAGTCACCTGATAGGAGTTCGTCCTGGCGTCTTAATATTTCCAATAGGATTAAGCTCCTAAGGCAATTAAAACAAAAAAGACGTTAAAAAAACCTCCAAGTCAGTTACTTCATCCGAAAAGAATCTAAAAACAAAAGATCAAAAGATCTTGGGTGGAAAACAACGAAAATTCAAACTTGAATGAGTATCCCAAAAGGAACACACAAAGGACCAAAGCGAACAGGGAAATGATTAAGCGATGTTTCGCCCTGGGCAACCAGCGTGGGCTCATCAGTGGTTTCACTGGTCACCCTGGTCCCAAACATTATTAAACATCATCATACACTTTGATTTCCAACTTTGAATTACTCACAAATAGGTATCGTTTCGCACTAGCACTTATCTAAGTCACCTGATACGGGTTCGTCCTGGCGTGTTAATATTTCCAATAGGATTATGCCCCAAAGGCGACACATCGTTTAATCAAAAACTCTGTCCCTGTGTGATTTTTTGACATAGGAATTTTTAAAATGCATACAGTTAAAAGGACAAAATGTCCAAATCAAGTTAATCACAACACGAAGATTGGTGAGTACATGCAGACTCAAAATACCGATAACTACCAACTCACTTCAAATAAGAGTCCCAACATTGCTATTTTAACTATTATTGTAAGTGGCATAAAAATGCAATAACTCACCTTCTCAATAATGGATCTTTTGTTGTCATAACCAAGCCATTCATTTTTGAAATATTTGTAGGGTGTTTTGTTTTCATCGTCCCACACTTCTGTCCAATTTGAGTAATTTTTACGAATCTGTAAAACAATATTAAGGATATTTTAAATACCCGATTTTTACAAAGTACCCCGCTGACTTAGCATTGCCACTGGCTTTTGGTTACAATGAGCTAAGCGTCTGATATGTTGTAGATCTGTTTTCTCTGATAAACATTTAAATGGACCTTTTTTTGATCCGACCCGCGGTTTCAGAGATATAGGTGTTGAAATTTAGAGGTTTCAGATTTTAGGGATTTTTTACTAAAATCAGTTTTTTGCCTATTTCGTTGTATTCGAGTAGCGAACTTGCTACTTCCAGGACACCAGTTTTTAGGTAGAGAACCAGGCTATTGAATGCAGTTAAAAAAATTGTTACGGCACTCTCGGTGGGGGCAAAAACTGCTTTGGAAAAAAACCTCTATAGGTACCACCGAAAAAAGGTGTAATATTAAATTAATACACTGAAAGAAAACTTCGATCTTATAGTTAACAAATGTTTGTTATTCCGTGTTTTTGTTATAATTAATAAAATATATTACAAAAGTGGATATTCTTGTTTCTGGTTATTCACTTCTTCAAAAAAGAAGGTAATAAATCAATAACAACTAATTTATTTCTTTCAATTTTGAAAACCATCGTAACTGAGAACAACACTTATTAAACAGAATTAAAGTCAAATAGTTTTTCCGACAATAATGGTCTGTGTCTTATCCCAAAAAAAATCTACAGTTATAATAAACAAGCTCTTAGTACTGTGTAATCACAGGTCCTTTTTTCTGTTAATCGATTGTTTTTGTTGAAGTTAACAGCATAAGAGTATAGTTTAAAAGCCATTTGTTTTTTATTAACAAATATTTTGTCTGAGGATAAAAAGGTCGATTGTTTTTGTTGAAGTTAATAGCACAAGAGTATAGGTTAAAAAAAATTGTTTTTTATTAACAAATATTTTGTCTGCGGATAAAAAGACGGCAATAAGCATGCGCGGGAGCTTCGATCGAGTCTTTTGGAGCGCGCCAACGACTGTCAGCGTCAAGTGTTAGCCGATGCGGTCACTAGTTCAGCAATTTTATTTCGCCATTTTTGCAAATTTTGGCCGCCGCGCCGTCGTCGCGTCATTTTTATATTTTGTATTGGATATACATAGGAGTTTTTTGTGTCACGATTATTGCTATATTTGTGAAAATTTGTCCGCAAGGCGTATGTAAATGGAAGCAATGGAAGGTAATGAAGCTACGGTTTTTTCGAAAAATGCGGCGGTTAATCATGATACCATCGACAGGTTTTTGGGTAAGTGCAAGCGTTTGTTTCTCCTATGTAGGTATGTAGCTACCCACTTATGTTTATTCTCGTCTTTTAAGACAACTTTGTAAATGAAAAGAAGAGATGGTCTATTTGCAGTACCTAGATTTATGGTGGATTTATGTATACTACATAATGTTAATAAATAGAAGGAAGTGGCTAAAGTCACGGAGTCGTGCAGAGGTTACGATAGCAGTAGCAGATACAGGGAGGGGGCGGGGACGGTGGGGGTTTCCCCCACTTGTATCTAACCCAACCCAAGGTAACCTCAATAAAATTAACCCATTTCTTAATTTCAAATTTGTGTCATATTTGCTTTGCGGCACAATTTTCATATCTTATATATAATATGCGCCTGCGTGGTCTACGGCACTATAGTTTAGATTATAAACACTAAATTTCTATGACAAATAGAAAAAATGACCAGATTTCATCTCACTTTTTGGTTAGTTTTTAAAGCGGCAGAGACTTTTTAGTAACTTTTTTTAGAAACAGAAAGTCACTTTTTTACTTTTTTATTTCATATTTGGGTGTGGAATCTCCCTGTTCTTGCAAATTTATATTGCCTAAAAACAAACATTTTTTTTAATCATTTTAATCAAATCAATTTTTATTTTTAGTCAAGCAGCGACTTGGAGGAAACTATCGAAAACAGAAGGAGCTGCTACAAAAATATGGGCTACCGATGGATGCTGCCGTTTATAATAGTAGAATAAGAAAATAATTTTTTTGTCATTTGAAACAAAAAGTAAACAAAATAAATATAAATAAATAAAATATCCAAGAGTAATATTTTTACAAAAATCTTTGCGTTGATTTATTTTGTGTTTTAAGTAGCTCTAGCGGAGGATATGGAAAAACCGACGTTACAAGGCTTACACTCGGTTCCCATCAATAACACCCGGTTCCCGCCTTCGACTTTTTATGCGACTTTTTCGTGCGTGCCCGAGCACCCGTCCCATGACTGCCATAACATTTCATATTGACATCATGTGATGCGTGAGTGGGCACTCACGAAAAAGTCTTAGATGGGAACCGGGTATAAGACTTCCATGTGTGACCGCCGGGTGTAAGTCTTGTAATGTGGTGTCGGTTTTTTCATATGCTCCTCTAGAATTACCCGAAAAACAGAATAAATCAAGGTTAATGGTTAAATTACATTTATTAACTGTTAACAAATCAAGAGTTTGGGGTTAACATACATTTGTTAACTCTGTTAAGAAATCGCTGTTAATACTTAACATATATTTGTTTACTATAACCAAATCAGAGTGAATGCGTGAAGTATATTTATTTATTATAAACAAGTCAGGGTTTATAGATAATTGATATTTATTTACCATAAACAAATCATTATTATTAGCTAAATTGTAAATATTTATTATAAACAAATTTCGTTTATCCTTGTTTTCTATTAATAAGATTTGTTACTAGCTAATATAATATTTGGTTACTATTAACAAATAGGACAGTTCCTAAATCCCATTTTTGTTTATTATTACAAAGTCGGTTATTTATAATTAATAAATAGGTCTGTCAATAATAATCACTGACCTAATTTTTATTACCAAATATTTGTTTTTAAATTCTAAAATTATGGTTGGTTTCTCAGAAACAAATATCCATTAAGCCGTAAATCACAAAATCCTTTTGTTGTGGTTAACAAGATTTAGTAATTATAACTAAATTCTTTTCTCAGTGTAGGAAGCATAACAAAATTAAAAGTTATTTCCTAAATAGAAATTTAAATCCAAATCTTGCCGAGTAAACTCTTCAGTAGTCACTTATATTCTAACTGCCGCCAATTCAAACTAAAGGGGCCCTCGCTATTTGAACATAATTACGTCCTCAGCTCTTTTACGCTTGGAGGCCGGAGTTACACATCTCAAACTATCTTTAAAATGTGTTTAAACTTTTTACTTAAATTGCTCGGAATGGGTTACAATAGGCTTCCAAGAGTTTGTTTCGAACGGCAATTACAATTAGTTAACATTACCGACGCAAAATACAACTGGGTAGCATAAATTAAACATTGGATCGAAGAATTGGGTTTTAATATGCTATGGGAAGACCTCAGTTCGTCAATTCAAAATAAACAAGCTATTCCAAAAATAATTAAATCTTTAAGTGAAAAACTACAATAGATCTGATCAGCTGTTTACCAGCAACTCTCATTACACTGTGTTCTACAATATCCTAAACACTTCAGGTTCTCCTCCCAGATACCTCAGCTTCCATCTATCTTTAAATGTAACAACAATTTTAGCTCAACTTTGACTTGCTAATAATCACTACTTTAGGCTTACCTCAAATGATATATCTTACCGCATCAATCACACCGAACTTTTTAGTATTTGTAACCTTCATGAAAATGAAACGTTGTTCACATAATATTCATGTCCCCTGTAAAAGCACATCCAAGAGAAATTCTTTCCTAACCGTACTTGTTAATCAATCAACTTAACCATCCAACTCCACAGGCTGCTAGAGATATTTGTGGTGGACTAACAACCATATTAAAACTCAGATCATTTCTTAGAAATGTAGGTATTTTACCTTTTTGCCTACTCGCGGAAGCATCATTATACTTTTTTTTATTTTTTCAAGTAGGCTAAATGGACATAGTTTGCTAATAATATAACTGTAGGGTATATATATAAAACAACGTTTTATTTCTTTAGTTTCTATGCCATGTAGGGCTACGTAAGGAGTAGGTGTTCTTAGATTAACATATTTGTTTTCATCTATATGTAAAATACACTGATTGATTATGTATAAGACGTGTGTTCAAATTTAGAGAAAGACTCCACTAGTTCCCCACTATGGGCACGAGCTCTTTATGCTCGTGCTGTTTTTTCTACCAAGGCATACGATAGATGGAACGATCCAGAAACTTTTTTTGACTTTTATTTATTTTGAACGAAATATAACGATTTCTCTTTGAATGAAGGAATACGACTAAATATTTATTAATTTTTAAAGTGAATTTTAAATTTTCCTTAAAACCGCATACTTTGTAATGGAAAGTACGAAAAATAACCACTTTTTCACCATTCATAGATGAAGAATCGCGGTCTTTACCGCACCACCCACACAAATTATTTACTGCGCAATACTTTTACCGCGAAAATCAGTTACCGCGCATAACGTTTACCTTGAAAAGTACAGTTATTGCAGAACCGTGCAAATTAAAACCACCTTTATTTCATTAAAGCTTAGCCACTGCACTAAAACAAAGAAATATGAAGCGATTCCCAACCCGGTAATATAATCAAATTTTATCCCTGATATTTACCATTTGCCAGAAACAGCTTTCTGCACACAGTCACCGGATTGGTAAAGATTTGTTCGTTTTTTTTTTGTTTTAGTAGGTAAGGTTTAATAAAATAAATTTATTTTTAATTAGCGTAGTTCTCTGTTTTGGCGGTAAACGTTATGTGCGGTATTGGTTTACGCGGTAATAGTCTTGTGAACGTGACGTTATGGACTTGAGCAGTGTTACTAATTGGTTCGCTGGGTGATGTCATATGGCGCGGTAAAGCCTTACGCGGTTTTAGCATGCGCGCTAATTTTTACGCAGTTAAGACCTCGATTCAAAGATAAAGTATCCCCACAGAGCAAGCAAGAATGTGACCTTATACAAGGCTGTGTGGCCTTAACCTTTAATAGGCGGACTTCGGAAAATTACACATGGGACGGACTGGGGTCGAAAAAGATCCCAATTCGGTTTTGATTTATTAATTTGTGATACTGTTTTATTACTATTTTTTTCTTCAATAAATTAAGTAAGAATCAGTTTTGACACATATATTTTCAAAAAAAAACATACCTAAAAAGAATAATATAGTATTAAACTAACATTTTGAAAATAAAACTTAACTTAAAATAAGAATTCAAAACTTTTAAAATATTTGAACGAAATTTTCATTCATTTTGGCAGCCGGTACATATTATTTGAATAAGAGACTGGTCTGGACATAGGTATTTGTTGCATTTGGTACACACTTTTTTATATTTTCTATCTTTGGTTCTGTTGCAAAAGTGGCATCGTAACCTAACATTGGGCGCGGGTTGATTTTCAGTCGCTTAGATATAGATCGGGAAAAACGGCAGTCATATATCTTTTCTTGGCTATTTGAATCTGTTTGTTGCTGTATTGCCGAGTAACATTCTGTTTTGTGAGCTCTTTTCTCAAGTCTAGAAGAAATAATTTACGTCTCTGCGGTTTCGCTTTATTCCAATCTGAAAATTTCATCAGCCATAATTTCAACCCGTTAATACCAGCAACATTTAGAAGTTGTGCAAATATTACCACAGGCCAGCGATTAGATCTTGTTTTCACAGAGTACTCGCTTGCCAACTTGTCTGTAGTGTCAACAGCTCCTTTCCTTCTGTTATAGTGAAAAATAATCTTGGGCTTATTGCAGAATTCTTCACCAGATACTGCATTTTTCTTCGGGACATTTCCTTAAAAGTAAACATACTCGAATTTACATTTTTATACGGAGCTGGTAAAAGTTCTGATGGTATGAAAGTCTTGTTTCTTCGAAGAGTTCCACACAAATTTAGCTTTCTCGCCCAGAGCTTTTCGGCAAGTTCCAATCTGTTGAAAAAATTATCCGTCGTAATGCCATAGCCGCTTTCCAAATGATTGACCAAATCCATTACTACTCTTTGGCCTTGACCCTTTTCTGGATTATTTTGTTGTTTTCCAACTATTTTTGAAACAATATTTGGAGATATAAAAAGTGAAAATACTTCTTTTATTGTTGAGACATTGCTACTGTAAGGGGTAAGTCGCAACTTTTTAGTCAATATATTAGGTTTCTGGCGCTTGGCTGGTCGTGTTTCTGTGATGCTTATACCATTCCGTAACATTCTTCGCTACATAAATTGGACCTTTACGATTATCAGCATTATTTGGAACGGAATCAGAAGTATCAGTATTACGGTCGAATTCGATCACATCCTCCGCAGATTGATTCTCTTCGACAATATCTTCATCTTCTAAATCGCTCGTAGCATCTTCGTTCACCCACTTATAAAATTCCGGGCCATCGTACTCAAGAAGATATAACATCTCCCTATCTGTCAATGGCTTGTGAGTAAGCAAATTTATACTCATTTTTTAGTCGCATGTGCTACGCACTCCAGGGTGCCGATTCTGGAAGTCATAGGAAGTGATCGTTCGCCTGAGAGAAGGGAAGCAGCTTCAACCAATAAACGCGCTTAAAAGCAGTGACGAGACGAAAAACCAATTAATATACAAAAGTAAGAAACTAAAATGATTTATTTTTTGCCTTGCATGCCTATTATAGTCTTTTTTTATGAGTTTGAAATAATTTTCTGCAAAATAAAGATAGATACCCAATACAATGTGAAGGTAACTCAATGTAAACACAAGAAAATTTTCAGTTTTTGCATGAAAAACTAGTCGGTGCGGAACTAGTTCCTATAAGTTGAAAACGCCTCCTTCTGTGAATTGCAAAACACTATCGAAGGCTGAAAGTGACCTGGACACTGAAGTTTTTAATTAACGTGAGAAAATTTAAAATTTAAATGCCTATTACAGTAACTCATTATTATTAATCTAAGCTATAACACAAAAAACATCTAACCAGGTGAGCACAAACAATAGTCAACTAATTACTCTATTTAGCTCTTGTTGTGGTTCTTTAAAAAACAAAATTTTTCTAAAAGTAGCATCTGTTATAACATTAAAAGGATTTGTTCATCTTTTTTCCAGTTACCCAAGTTCAATTTGTGTCCAGCAAATATCATGTATATCATCAAAAAGAGCAAAAAAAAAGAACATTCTATAGCTAAAAACGATAGGTTTTGGTTCATCATGTTTTAATTTCTAGATTTTTAAATAAATTTTAAAAATAGTTATTTTTTAATAATATCCTATGCCCATAATCTAGGTAGGTGCGAAGCATTCAACCGTGGCCGTGGGACCGCTGTCATCGGCGTCGCGGCGTCCCTTGCACGGTATGGTCTGCTCGGGCATGAGGTGCCTTGTGAGTACGTAGCTGCTCAAGTAGGACAAGTTGCTGTTAAACGGTTGGCAAAATCTTTTGCCAGTCAAATTCTGCAGCCATACGGTTTTGGCTTTTCTCCGCACAACCTCTTTGGATGGTTTTGAGGGTCTTTTCATAACTATTTCCGCCCTACATTTGTCGGCTTTTAAAATTTTTTAAAAACCGATATGGAGATGCCTTAGCGTGCGCATAAAATAAGCGCTTAGAGGTTTGCTTATGGTAATATTTTTCTGCGGGGGTCACTGTACTCATAAATATTATCATTTTACCATGTCAAAATACACGCGTTTAAAAATTTTCAATTTTGCAGTATTTGGTAATGATTTGTTTAACGTTATGTTCCAGAAATCATAAAAATATAACTTCAAAACATAAAAGTACGCAGGCCTGAACTAATTTACAATCAATAGAGTCCAAAATTTCAAGTGATTATTAAAATATATTTCCGGATTTTGATATCCTTATATATTTTACTTACGACCAACCCATAACACTAATTTTACGACCTTTATTTTTTAAATGGACTTTAATAAATAACCATTTACGTTCCTGAAGCTTAGACGTAAAACAAAAGATGGCGTGACAAGCTATGAAACTTTATTTTATAAGAGCACTAATTAATTGAATTGAATTACTCTTCTGTATTTTTAAGAGCAATAAATATTTATTAAACGTAAATGAATCCAATATAATTTTAATACCTAACCAAAAATAAGTCCCGTTTAATTGACATATTAAGCATTTTTGAGAAAAAAAACCTTGTTTTTAAAAAGAAATTGGTTTTGACGTTTTATATAGAACGTCATTGAAACTTCAGGAGTTTCTCCCCAGATTTTAAGTAAAAAAAAGTACAACTGGCAACGCATTTTTCTTTAATTTTTTAATCTTTTGCCAGAGTGCACAGGGAAAACTAAACATCAGAATTAGCTGAAATTTTGCAGGGGTGATCATTTTTAAATGCTTAAGAAAAATATCTGAAGGATTTTTCAAAATTCTCAATTATTTTTTCTTCAAAATAAAAGCTCTGGTGCTGTCATCCATCCCAAAAGCTTCAAAATAATTGCGGTTTAGAACAAACCCGATTTACAAAAAAATTGAGAAATACTCACAATTTCCTCTGGATTACATTTTTCCTCTTTGTATTTCCTTGCTTTAGCGAAAATAAAAACTAAGTTTTCTTTTTTCCTAAAAGCCGGTACACTCCGGAAAAGAAAACCAATCAGTCAATCAACAATTAAATTTGGTAGACACACGCAGTTCAAGTGTTAGCCGATAGACCGCAGAATGCATGGTAACTGCAGGTGTTTTGTCAACAAACTTTAAATCGGGCCGCAGTGGGACAGAAGAGTATCTGACAGAAACCCATTCGAGGTTATGTTTATCTTTCACAAATGTGTTTTCAAAAAACATTGTTCTAAAACAAATATGAAACCACTCCGCGTGTGCGGTCGCCCGCCGAAAAACGCCTAGCGCTGCGCGGGCATTACTCCGAGTCTATCAAAGAACTAAGAGAACTTTACTGGCTCGCTGGGATTACTAGGAATTCGCATAGAAACATTCGGCTCCCATAAACCCACATACTTTTTTTTTACTTAACCATTTTTTTTTAATTTAAATTATTGCGGCATAGTTATGTACAATTGTACTAGTGAAATCTTGGAGTGCAAAGGATAGATTTTAGAACCTCAGTTTCAAAAACACACGAATACGGATAGCGTTTTTTTAGCAGGTAATTGTGCAATAATAAATTTTTGATCCCTATGTGGATAAACATAAATAAAGTCTCAGCGTTGCCCTGGAAAACAAATTCAATGACGTAAAATTTTGCCAAAAAATCAGGTCGACATAGTTAAACTGATTTCCCGTACAGTGTTGCTAAAAACAATTCCCCAAATTGTAAATAACAGTGTTCGCGTTTGATATTTGTTAATAATTTGTCATTTTCATTGGTCGTAGGTAAAGTATAGTACACTAACTCGCATGTTATGGTCATTACACACTCAGATAAATTAAGACACTCGCCTGCGGCTCGCGTGTCAAACTTCATTTTCGTGTTTAATGACCATCATAACATGCTTGTTATGTAAACTACTATTATCAATACTTCAGTAGCCTATAAACAGCCATGGCGTCTGAAGAAACTGACCTCGACCCTAACGGAAAAAGCAAAACCAATTGGTAAATTATTTGCTTTTTATTGGTTCTACAATCTTTCTTAAAACAGGGCTACAACTAAATGGCTATATGATTTATTAAGCTTTCCTGGGGGCCATAGAGTCAATTGGTTTTAAATCGGGTTTTTAAAATGTTTTAAAAACAAGTTCTAAAGAGCCAACCATTTTGCTATTTTTTAGATGGGAAAACGTTTTACCCACTTTTGGTTGACTGTAAAAACCAAAAAGTACGATTTGTGCTACTTGGGTGGATGCGTGCTTTGAAAATCTAAATACAGCTCGATTTAGTACCAATGGACCTATCATATAAATGCTTTTGCAATTCAAATAGCATTTTATTGGAATTTTTGAGATTCTGATTTAAAATAATTTTTGACATTATTTTGAAAGTGATTTTGGCAATCTGTTTGCCAAGAAACAAACGGCTGACAAAACAATGACAAAAAAATGTTCCTTGAGGGCTTATAAACTTAAGGGGGCTGTGAGTGTAGTTGTTATATTATTTTATATATTTTCAAGTTTAGAGATCGTGAGTATTAAAAGTGACTTCACACACAAGGGGAAAATTTACAAAAAAAATATGTTTTTGGTAGTAGTGTACGGCATATTGGGGGCCTCTCAGCCGACTAGCCTTAAAAAAAGCACAAAAAAAGAATAGGTATAATATGTAACAACAAATACGCACACAAATATCTTTCGGCTCCTTTAAAATTGCATACATTTTGAATACTAATATAAAGAGGGTACATGAGACTTTTGTTTAAAAAAAAAACGCTTACATGCATTTTTCCCTATATCTCAAGGTTTGACCTTTTATTAGTGTTTACTCAAAAACACCACCAGCTTGTAATGTCTGACAGCATTAAATTCGGTATTACGATGAGGTTATGTCACATTGATAAAATAAAAAGAGGACCCTAAATCGAAGAGATGCCTTAATTTAAAACAAATAACCTAATTAGGTGACTACACAACGCAAAGGAGGATTTTTAGTTTAGTTTCTTGCTTCTAAAATCAATGTTTTAAAATCGTCATTTATACAGAAAATAAATATATTAAAAAACAATCTTTATTGCAAAAGAGTAAATATCACTCGAGTTACAGAAGACGGCTGGTCTATATAAGGAGAGCGGCCACTCATTTTGGGGTTGATAAAATGACGATAATGAAATGAAAAAACCGATGGATTTAAAATAACACAAATGGATTGGAGAGAAATAAATATTAAATATTACTTAAAACAGCAACAAAAATTCGTATTTAGAGGGCGCACCCTTGCTTTTTTTTTGGTTTTCTTTATAGTTAGTTTTATTATATATTATAAATATTGAGTAGAACAGGGGGGCATTCTAAAAAAATTTGCGGGGGAAGCTCAGAAAAATCTGCCACGCTTCTGGTCACATGATGTCAATATCCGCACGAAAAAGTTGTAGGTGGAAACAGGGTGTTATGCGAGATCAACTAAATTTGGCTGGTAAATTATTTTCGTTAGTTGATGCAAATATATCATTTTTTAACGTCATCTAAGCTGGAAGATATTAAACTCGTTTTTTTTTTGCCAGTTATTCTTACAACAGAATTCCTGCCGAAATAAAGAGCATCAGTTCAGACAAAAAGATTTAAAAAATGCTGCAGAGCTACCTTATTAAAAAATGTTACTATTGTATCAGTGATTTTCTTGATTGTTAGTTGGTCCTTATTGCCTAAGCAAATTTTATAGATTTTTTTAAGTGCTATTTTAGACTTTTTTAAGTCTTTGTAAAAAAATAAATTGATTTGATTGGATTTGATATGTAAAATTTTAGCTTACCGAATAATAAGATGGAGACGCAGGAGAGCCAGCTCCCTTTACTGGCGAGTGTACCCCATGGTCAGAGGCGTTTGTCAATGTAAAACTTCTGCCGTAAAACGCTAAACCGATGTTTAGGATTTCTTTAGGTGCTCCGGCGTTTTGCCTATAGAAAAAAAATGTTACAAATATGATCAAGCTTTGAAATGCTTTTGTTAACAATACAAAAATACCATATAAGAATAAGAAACATATTAACGACCTAAATAATAAACTTTTTTATCACAAAAACGAAAAATATTTTCTTGGAATAATACAGGGTATCCAAAAAATCTGAGTCCACCCTAATATCTCCAGAACCAAAAGAGACAGAAAAGTAAAATTTCACATAATTAGATGGTTTACAAAAAAGTATCTTTTCGGATTAAGGGGGCGGAGCTAGGGCGAAGACAATACTTTTTTAAATGAGATACCCTGTATATTTTCTAAAATTTGAATAGAGCTTTTCATTCTGTTTCCAAAAATATATAATATGTTACCTTTTGCTCTAAAGCGGGATTTACACGGGTCGATTTCTGGCCGGCGGCAAAAATGGACCATATAAATAAGAAATCGTCTGCACCGCAAGCGACTAGATCGAATCTGCCAAAAGTTGGGTGCCTCTTGACTTTTGCCGCATAACCGTAGGTCGCATGCGGCGGGACAACTAAAATCGACCGTGTAAATGGTTCATTGTTAGGCGATTCACCACCGTTTGAAGGTTATTTTCGTTTTTTTCGTTATTATTATTCCTATGTTGCATATTGGATCTGCTTTTTGGATCAGTGGTGTAACTTTCTCTAGTAAGTAATCAAACTGCCCGGTGGTCATTCTCAAACGTTTTCGAAAACAATTTGGATCTTCTAACCTCCATCCCATCAATAAGGTATCCGAAGCACCCAAAAGTTTGCGTCGAGGAATCATCGGCGAACCCAAAATTCTCGTTTTATTCTTTGTTTCTCTCTCTGTTTCTTCTTTTCTCTTTGTTTTTCAAGCAATTCTTGAAGAATTGCTTCACTCACTATATGAATTCCAGCACGTAAAAAAACACCTGTTCTGTTCAACATTTCTAACGAATGATCAATGTCTTGCAATTTTAATCGTCTTGTGTAAATAAAGTAGCGATGCGACTAGCCGCACGGCAAGTCGAGGCGACTTGCAGCACGCCCAAAATCGACCCGTGTAAATCCCGCTTAACGGTTTTTAAATAAAAATAAATAAAATTACAAAAACTTTTAAATAAGAAATGTGTGAAACATTCCTGGGTGATTTACTGCATTACATACCTTTTTTGTTTCACACAGACAAGTCGGTTAAAATATACTAACCTCAAACAACACTGTGCTATCAAGTTAACCAAAGCAGGTAACCAAACCAAAAGTGAAACAGCTGATTATTTATTTGACAGCAAAATTTCCCCTACTTTGTTTCAAACGGCGATCGCTAATACGCTCTGGTCAAAATTGTTTAAAATTGATAATCCCCCTAATAGATGGCTATAGATACCAAGACGTGTATGCTTGAACAGGGGCGGCATAGATCTATGGCGAATTATCACATGGGACGAAAACGTTATATTCTTGAGAGATGATCCGATCTTATCAATCTCATTAAAATCATACGTTTCCGATCGCATGGTTCAAACTGCTTGCCCAATAAAGATGTTTTTTTCTTGAAATGTATTGTTTTCTAAACTGCTTTTCGATCGCTAGAGGTACCTAATACATCCCAACGCACAAAAGAAAGACCGCATCGTATGACTTTCAAGAATACACGCCCAAAATACATCATACACAGTTAAAGTAATTGTATTTAAACTAACTAAACATGTACTGTGTGGGATATTTTGGAAATATCCCTTTTAAATATGTTTGTAAAACATCCTCTATTAGGAGATAAAATAAACAAAGCATTCTGTAGCATGAGCAAATGAAGTATCTACTTATACTGAACTTTCCTTGATTATTGTCCTGTGTCGGACATTATGAAAAGATGCACTCTTGAATATTCGAGGAAAACTTTGTATGAATGCCAGAAAGGACATGTGCAAATAAATAAAATACCGTATACATTCCAAGGAACATGTATACTGTAAAGGTCTATAAATGTAAACATTCGGACATATGCAGCACCTAAACAGGATATTACAGAAATATCGCAAACGTATACAGAGAGAAGGATAGATATACCTAAAATTACGGTAAAAAGTTTGGTTTTCCAATGTTTTTTTTTTGTTTGAAAATGTATTTATTTATTGAAAAACAAAATTATTGTTGTTTTGATTTCAATTTTGACTCAAAAGAAAATTATTTTGCAAATTTGTCCACTTTGACACTAGACGTTGCAAAAATAGGTAATCAACATCGTTATTCGTTAGCTATTTTAAAATCAGTGATATTCATTTAATTCCAAATTTTAAAACCCATACTAATGAAATAAATTACCATAATTTTCCTCCTGCTGCAACATTCAGATACGTCTTTTCATAACCACTATCTTTTGAACTAGGATAAAGTGGAGCATTCTGCCCAGTGTGCTTACTCCATGCTCCAAAGTAGTCGTAGGTCATAATGTTTATTAGATCCAAATATCTAAAATTGAATGAACATGACTTCCAAAAGAATAAACCCAAATTAGTTCACAAAATCTGCATTTAGTACACGTTTTAAGTGGACCTAAAAGCGTTTTAAATATATACCATTTGTAAGGCTCATTTAGAATAGCACGCAGCAGCTTACGCTGACAGGTGTCAAATTTTTTATTTGTTAATTTATAGGTGACCAGTGCAAATTTTTGGGAGGACAGGCTATGATTTTGAAGATGCCTTGTAAATAGCTTAAGCTGACAGGTGTCAAGTTTTTTGCTGTTCTAAATGACCTTATACTTTCAAACCTTTTATGAAAACGCAGTCCTTTGTCGTTGGCGCTGCCTAAGTTCAGTCCCTAACGCTTTTTTCGGATCGTATCGAAATTCACCTGCATGACGGGTATCGTATCGAACTAACTGATGAATAAATAGGTACTTCCAATATTAATAGCTTATTCTATTGGGACTTTCAGTGCAGCACTCGGATATTTCTGCCCTTGCGGTTTTTTAGGTAAAAACAAGAGACAGAGATATGTCAGTGTTGCACTAACTGTCTCAAAGCAATACGCTATAAGTACTTCAGAACATATAGGCACGATACACCTAACACAGTATAAAATAGAATAGAATAGAATATTTATTCAAGCATAAAGACATTTTACAATGTATAGTCAAATTTTCATATAACTAAAATTAAAAAAGTCAAAATAAAATACAAAAATTTTGTAGATATCTACATTATTTTTGGCAGTTGTCATTTTAAAACTAAGGGCCATTCTACACGAGCCACAAAAACGCGACCATTTGCCTGCGAGCGACACGCGTGTGTCACAGAACCACAAAGTGTTTATTGAGCAAAAAAACGCCGGCACGTCAACGAACGCGTCCACACGCGACCGCAAAGTTGCCCGTATAGTATGCTCACACACACGCGTGTTGCTCGCAGGCAAATGGTCGCGTTTTTGTGGCTCGTGTAGAATGGCCCTAAGGGTCTATAATTACATTTATGTTTCTTATCATTCTGTAATCAATTGGTCAATTATTTCCTTAAAGATAATCTAACCTGTGTTGGTAAATTCTTAATCCTAAATAAAACCAAAGAACATATAACCGACACATAGAAAAACATTAACTATTACATTATCTTGTAAATCAAATTTAAGCAGACACACAATTCTAAACATAAATAAAATATAGTAAAAGTAAACGAATTAAAACAAATCATTAAAATATTCCTCAACGGAATAGGACTCTTTTCATACAGCACAAGGCGGTGTTTTGGGAAATGTTCTACTATTATAACTATGATTATCAGTTAGATGTGTAAGATTTGGTAATTCGGATTTGGATTAAGTGATTAATTTTTCTAGATAAACTCCATATATTGTCAAAATATTAAGCAATGAAACAGAGATTTGCAGTGAGTGTTTGGTTTCACGCCTTTTATAGTTCTAATTGCCCTTTTTTGTAGTTTAAAAATTCTTTTTAAGTCACCAGAATTGCCACCTCCCTACGCAACAATCCCATACAACATTCTAGAATAGAAATAGCCATAATAGCAGGTAAGCAATGTGCTTTGGTTAACTCTACCTGCCAGCTGTCTTAAACAATAACATGCAGAGCTCAGTGACCTACAAAGTATTTCTATTTGACCTGATCAATTACAATTTTGGCTTGTTGTGATTCCTAAAAATTTAACACTGTTATTTTGTGGCACACTTCCTTTTTTTGTTTTAATTAAAATACTTTGGTCTTCCAGTACGGTGCCTGCACTAAATCTAAGACAGACTGACTTTTTGGTATTAAGAACTAAATTGTTTTTTTCAAACCAGTCATTAATACATGTTATTTTTTTGTTTGACACGTTTATAGATTGCTTCTGATATTAACGCCGTTGTGTCATCCACGAATTTAAAGATACTGCTATCTGCTAGATCATTTATATATATTATAAATAATAAAGGTCCCAAAACGGAGCCTTGAGGAACGCCTGATTCTATTTTATTTAATTTTGATTTAACACTATTTATTTGCACAAATTGATGTCTTCCTAGAAGATAACTTTCTTGCCATTTATATGCTGATCCCTCAAAACCATACTGCTTTAGTTTATGGAGTAGAAGATCATGATGCACTAGATCAAAAGCTTTGCTTAAGTCCAAGAAAAGCCCCATTGGTTTTTTATTTTGATCCAATTGTTTATACAACTGACTAAGGAATCCATTGATGGCACTTGCAGTTGATTTACATCTTTGAAAACCGAATTGTCCTTCATTTAAAGAAATTATTGTCATCGAAATCATTAATAATCTGATTGGAAACAATTTTTTCGTAAATTTTCGAGAAAGTATTTAGAATAGCAACTTGCTTGGCCAACTCTTTTTTATTACCTGATTTGTATAAAGGTTTAATTTTTAAAATTTTAAGGTTGAAAGGAAACATACCTTCTTTAAGGAAACAGTTTATTAGATAACAAAGGATTTTTGACAGAGGTTTGATTATTTTTTTCAACAAATTGTTTGATATGTTATCTAATCCATACCCGTTTGAATTTTTTAGTCCTTTAACTGCTTGGAAAATATCCGTTTCCTTTATGATTTTAAAATAAAATTTCCTTTTACTGTCCAGAAAAAAATAATTTAAATTAACTTTACATCCTTTTGTTAAAGCTTGCGGAATAGATGTAAAATATTTATTAAATAAATGTGTAATTTCGGTTTCATTTTCAACCGTTTTTCCATTTTTCCATTTACGTCAAGTTTTATTTGCTGAATAGGGGATTTTGTGTTGCTTTTAATTAAGTTCCGCGCAGCTCTAGTTTTATTTGATGCTTTATTTTAGACGATTAGAGGATTTCGAAAGGCTCACTGGTGGATCTAGGACATCTATTTCGAAAAATCACAAAAAAAACTTCCAAATCCAAAAAACGAGAAGCCACACAAACACAGCTGATTAATGTCATTCAATAATTGTCATTTTGGTGATCAGTGGCGATGGTTCGAAACGGTGACGTTGCGGTTGAAATGGTGACGTATGTTTTCAAAAAGTGCTTTCGAAAACATCGTTCGCGAAAAGACGTCTTTAATTTTTCGTCGTTAAACATTTTTTTCGCTTTGTTTAAAACTATTCTATAGATTATTTTTATATTTATTGTAATATATTTTAAGTTGTTCCGTTGGGTGCGTCCTTATCAGTTTGTTAAGCTCTTTTAAAGTTTTTGAAGATGTTTTTAGTCCAGTTGTCATCCATAGAGTGTTTTGTTTATTGTCAGTTCGTCTAATTTTTTTGAGCACAGAGCATGCCTTATTAACGTAAATGTTAATAATTTGCATAAAATAGTTATATTTTTCACTAGCATTACCCTTGAATTTAAAAACATTTTCTCAATTTTCTTCCTCAAGCATCTTGCAAAATATGTCTATATTTTTTTGCTTTGTAGTGTTTCTAAAAAATATCAAATTATCAGATATTTCTATTACCAAAACCAAAATCAATTATCTGTGCGACATGATCCCCAACTCCATTTTTGACTACATCTGCCTTATAGGCCTGAAAATACTCTTTGTTTATGCAAATATTGTCAATGCAATTGTTTTCACGGGTTGATTTCGAAATAAGGGGGAAAATGCCGTAACTACTTAAAAAATCAAGAAGTTTGTTTAATATGCCCTTATTTTTAACTGGTCTATTTGGTATTTCAAAATGAATATTGAAATCTCCACAAATAATGATTTTTTTGTCTTATATTTATTGCCAATTTTTTGTAAAACTTTTGCGAGTTGTTAAAAAAAAATGTTTATATTACCATCTGGACTTCTGTATAATGTTATTATTATTCCGCGAAATTCTATACTGAATGCACAAACCTTATTTAAGGGTTCGCAAAATAAATTTTGTCTAGCGAAAATCGCAATGCCTCCGCGAGATTTTTTTTTTCCTACCAAAATAATTTATCAAATTATACCCAACAATTTTAACAAGTTCTCCTAAGCACAACAAGTCATGGTTAGAATGTTCTGAAAATATCTCTAATTGTTCTATTTTATTTTCGATTCCTTGAACGTTTTGATGCATTAAATATAAATTGTTAAATTTGTCAGTTTAAATTTGGTCGCGATTCTTCAAAAACCGTCAGAAAATCTCACCCTTACAAAAAATCTGACGATATTTAAACACAATTTTACACTTAATGCTTTTTGTCAGGACTATTTGCTAATATTTCTTAAATATTTTTATGTGTAAACAAACCTTTAAAACTTTTAACATACAAAACCATAGATAGCCATGGAATATTTCGCTGTCACTGTTCAGAAAAGTCACACAAATTCTGTCTTTCCTTTTACATGGTGAGAATTTTCGACGTTTATTGGTACGCGTAGTAAGAATTTAGCTCCGCCATAAACTAGTCCTGCAGAATATCTTTAAAATATTAAATTTACAAAATGTTAATAAAAAAAGGACGCAGTTTCTCCTACAATTAAATGAGGCGATAAGTAAAAATCGCCACTTTTCAAAATTCTGACGGGTGAGATTTTCTGTCGTTTCTGAAGAATCGCGACCTTTGTGTATAAAATTTTGACTGGAGGTATTATCGACCCTATCCTGAGTATGCTAATTTCTCGTCACAGATTCGACTCGCGCCGCGCATGACGTCACGCTGGAATCAGAATTATTTGTTTACCTCTGAGAGCTGGAAGGATTTTGTGATTTCACTGATTTTTCGGTCGTATTTTTGTAATTATGATTGTTCAGGACTATCATAGATTTTTACTAAATATTCTATATCTCTAGCCGGTAGACCTAAACCCGAAATTGACTTGGCGCAAACCACTAAAAAAATCACTGTCAATTTTTCAAATTTGTGAACCTCCTCTTCATAGATGATGAGCCGCCACTGGGCATAACCCGGCATTTTGGTCTTTTAATTGATATTTCTACCTTCGTGCGGAACTGTCAGAAATAGTGCCAAGTCAGGCTACGCCGACTTTATGTACCGCATCGTTCTGTAAACACCATTTGCGTGTGGAAAAATCGATTGCTGCAATTGGTTTTCTACGAGCGCTAGCGTGAGAAAAAAAATACACCTTATCAACCAAAAAAAACTATAACAATTTAATTTTTCTGTGCTGCTGGCTACCGGGCGAACAGCTTATAGTGATCTATAAAAAGATCGAATATCTACAGTTTTAGTCAACGCTCGGCAGTTGGCGTCAATAATATTAACTGTGTTAAGTGTAAATATGCCATGCCAATTTTAATAACAGGAAAATACCGCACTTTTATTTTCCCTTAAAAACCCATGGCGGGACACAGTCCCGTAAAAAGCAGGACGGTTAGTAACCCTGCATATATCTAATAGAAATTATCTACATTGTGGATTCTTATAACAAAGTAATAGAATTAGAGCATTTTTATTTACCTAATTACTGTCTTTCTATCGTTTTAAAAAAAGTAAATACAGACTGAGTTTTAAGTTGAGGCATTTTTTGAACAGCATCTAGAAATCGAATAGATAAACAATATTTCAGCTTTTTTTTAAAACCAAACTAAGTAATAATTAAAACTGTGCAAAAATGTCATAATTCACACAGTGGCATACCCAGGAATTGACTTGGGGGGGGGAATGGTTGAGGATACATAATAAAAAAACTTAATTTGCAGAAAAAATGTGACTCAACCCCCCCCCCCCACTCGGTGCGTCACTGATTCACAGTATTCTTCCTGTTTTTTTCGAGTTTTTTTTTCGAGTATTGATAAATCTGGAAATATTAGGTTGGTCTGCGCTGTTGAAAAAAATTTATCAACTCAAAATTCACCCTGTATACATGTGATAGGTCCTTTGATCTTTCAAATAATATTTTTAGATCCAATCATCCTAAACATACTTAAAAGATCTGATTTTACTCAACAGAGTAAGAATTATTTTCTTTGTAAATTACTCCCTGTCTTACGTGAGATTTTAACTGATAAATTCAATAAAAATATGTATTTATAGTGTATTAAAAGATGTAATTTCATCACATATTACATTTACAAAATCCAGTTGGTTACAAAATCTTCTATATTTCCAAATTAAAGATCATATAAAGCATACACTTGATATTGAAGATTTCAAATTATGCTTTCAACGTGACGTCACATTGTGCAAGAGAGATAGCAAGACCCTGCTCACTGGCATACCGTGTTAGGTGTATCGTGAGTATAGGCATATGTTTAAACTTATTGGCTTAGAAAAATACACCAAAGAGTAAAATTGGCAAAAACTAACCTCAAACGTATTTTATTTTATATGAAAACGTGTTAATTTAGTACTTACCAATATAATATAAAGCGTTCTAATTTCTGCTGCTAAATTTTTATACTGTTTTAAACGAACATGTATGTATGTACTTACTTTACCATTTCCGTAACGTTGTATCCAGAATTAGCATAAACAGGAATGGCCCTTACAGCTGCAGTTAGAAGATATTTGTGATCTCGAAATGCTTCTTTGAGTTCTTTGAGGAGAAGGATATAATTTTCCTACATTAAAAGAATTATAATATAGAAGATTTTAGTTCATGTGATTAATAGGGTATATTTTGGGCCTGTTCCTGCTAATTTTAATTTTAATGTTTCTGATCTATAGAAATGGAATCTCTTAAAGAAGTTGGTGTGAATGATCGATATCTAAAGATAAATGCAAACCTATACTGGAGGTAGACAGGTCAAATAAAAATTGATGGCCAACGGAGAGGTCCGAATAAAGAGGGGTGTTCGCTAAGGCCATATTGTATCCGTTGCCGGTCACGGAAGTAAAAATAGGTGGAATGATACTATAGCCTATAAAGAAAATGACCGCTATATGTCCCTCACATGTGTGAGCCGAAATCAGTTGGTATTGACAAAATTTCCCCAACTCTGAGGCTAATAATAAAAAGGGATATCAAATAGCACTTATGAAAGGCAAATAATAACAGCCCTGAACAAATCAAAACACTATATTTTTAGCAGAAACACTCAAAAGAGCCGAAAACACTTTATCTTGACCAAAAAAACAACGCAGTAACATCCTAGTAACTTTTGGTTTGCTTCTAACAACTGTGTGGCTAATAAAAAAAGCAGGAAAATATATATCATGTTTACACGGGGACTTGAAACCCATCTAGAAATGATATAACTTTACTTTTTCCCAAAACCCCATCCATATTTACGATGTGTTATTATCTCAAATGATTTTTACATCAAATTTTGAATAAATAAACAATTTTAAATTTGGTTAACACCCCACCCCCCCCCTCTACATTTGATCCCAGATCCGCGCTTGTAAGCAACTTAGCCAAACTTTTATTTACTCTACAGCGGCCATATTGGATCCACCATATTATTTTTGTTAGACGGCCATATTATTTTTAAAAAACAACAAAATGAATCTCGTGTCCGCAAATAAAAATGAAAGTAAAACTCGTGGCATATCGGACAAAGCGTTTTTGTTTCTCACTTCATTACGACCAGGCCTCCAATGTCTAATGGAGAATCCAGACACCTACAGACCTGTTTCATCCTTATTAGGAATCATCAGGGAGTCATGGTCACTGTGTAGCTTCAACTGCCAGGTATAATCCTATGACTCCCTGATGATTCCTAATAAGGATGAAACAGGTCTGTAGGTGTCTGGATTCTCCATTAGACATTGAAGGCCTGGTCGTAATGAAGTGAGAAACAAAAACGCTTTGTCCGATATGCCACGAGTTTTACTTTCATATGTTTTTTGTTGGACGGCCCTATAATTTCCTGATAAACATACCTAACTGTAGTTGCGTTTTTTCCGCAACGTTGCGGGGGAAGTTTCGACGTCGTTCCACCAAACCAACACCTTACGCCCGTTTCACAAAAAACTCAGTGCTGATGATCGGTTGATCATCAGCACTGATCAAATGAATTGTTTTCACATACACGCGTATTTTCAGTCGTGAACATGTATTTGAAAAGTACACAGCATTGTTGTCGCTTTGTGCGTAAAAAATTAATAAAAAGACAAAAAAAGAAACGAAACTCTAGAATTTGGGTTCATCTTCTATGTCTTCAAAGGCCAGGCTTTATTTTTCGCATCACGATTTACATACTCCTCTGAAGATGTATCCCTGATTTTTGTTCTATTGCAGTTATTAATAGTTTAGTATCAAAACGCTATTTTTCTTTACTTGACATTTTGATTTATACAAACTGAAAAAAAAAACGAAAAACATTGTTAAACTTCTCAAAGACACCACCGCATATCTCTGTTTATTGAATAGCTCCGACGCTAACCGATGATCTGCACATGCCACGGGCTGGACCGTCGCCCGCGGGTTTTTTAACCGTCGACCGATGATACGCGAACATGTGAACGATGCAATAAAAGAATGGCTACGACGGATCGTCAGTATTGTTCAGCGGTCCTTTGTAAAACAGGACTAAATACGTTTATATATGCAGTTTTAGCAAGTTGAAAATAAATTCGACTTTTTATTTAAAAAAACAATGATCGATGTATGAAAAACTGTACGTATAACATTTACTAAATTATGCAGTGTCCCTATAATAAGGTGACAACGAGGAAGACAACTACAAGATATAGCAATTTTTTGTAAGCTTACTATGGTTACTATTGTTCTCTTGCAATTAAATTGCAACTCTCTCAGCCAAATGCATTTAAAAAAAGAAAACAATAGTAGCTATAGTAAGCTCACAAAATTTGCTAATATTATTTACAGTGCCCTTGCACTAAGTTGACAACTATAAGATATATTATGAGTAAAAGAGCATAGCAGATTTAATATTCATTTATTAGGTATGATGTACAGGGGTCCCATTTTCGATGGGTCCTTATGGAAAACTCCGTTAATATTGAAGATATTAAGATTCCGTTTACACATTACTGCCCTACTTTTTCGAGACTTAAGAAATGGTGTTATCAGATTTTTGATGGCTCTTGTAGTTTCTGAGCTACGGGGGAAGATCGAAAATTTGGAAATTTTAATAATTTGCCATATCTTCCTTAACATGCAAGATATTTTGATTCTGTAAAAACTTCTTTATCGCAACTTTTTAACGGAAACAAAATGGCGCACTCAAAATTTTGCTGCAACGTGTCGTTTTTAACTGACCATCATCAGGGCCGAAACCTTAAATTTGGACCTGAATTTTTTTGCATAATTTTGTAAAGTTTATAGTGCTTTTTTAACTGGTTTAACTTATATTTTAATTTTACGACGTTTTGACCCTAAAAACCATCATCAGTGCTATATTTTGAGTTTTAGTAATAGGGACGGCACCGAAAATTCGAAGCCGTTTTTTATTTTAAACTTATTGTTTTGCAGGTTAAGTTTGTTTCTGTTTGTTTTTTTGTATTTAAATTATTGTATAGGTATTTTTTATTAATAAAACTAAACAAACAAGTATCTCCGTGGTGGGTAGTTGGATTATTACATGGAATTTAAAGCATCCAAAACAATAAGTTTAAAATAAAAAACAGATTCGGTTTTCCAGGACCGTCCCTATTACTAAAACTCAAAATATAGCACTGATGGTGGTTTTTGGGGTCGAAACGTCGTAAAATTAAAATATAAGTTAAACCAGTTAAAACAGTACTACAAACTATACAAAACTACGCAAAACAAAATTCAGGTCCGTACTTAAGTTTTCGGTCCTGATAATGGTCAGTTAAAAACGAAACGTTGTATTAAAATTTTTAGTGCGCCATTTTGTTTCCGGTTAAAAGTTGCAACAAAAAATTATTAAAATTGCCAAATTTTCAATTTCCCCCCGTAGCTCAGAAACTACAAGGGCCATCCAAAACCTGATAACACCATTTTTCAAATCTCGAAAAATTAGGTAAGTAATGTGTAAAAGCGGCATCTTGATCGTCTTCAATATTAACGGAGTTTTCCATGAGGACCCATCGAAAATGGGATACTCTGTACACTGTACAGCTATTTATACTAAAATATTAATATGAATATTAACAAGACAATTAGCACAGCGTGTTTCAAACTGATAAGACTGCAGAAATAAACTTGTATCTGCATCGGGTAGTGTGTCCTAGATCTCGATAGTGCATACGTTTTGTTTGTAATAATGTTCTAATTATATCGATGGTGATTGCTGTAACTCGGTCGGTGATCGGCAGCATGCTTTTATAAACTGTTCTTAAGTATTGTCACGACCTAACCGCCTTGCGCGACCCCTCCTGCCCCTCTCTGGCGACGCCCATGACGTGAATGTTGGAAAAAAAAATGGATGGGTATAGCAAGGAAAAAATATTAGGGGAATACTAGAAATAAATGGCCAACAAGTCGAAAGCGTCGAGTTCTACAAATACCTGGGTTGTCAGTTCAATGAGGACTGGGACAACAGACACAAAATGAAATCAGTTTTCTGTAGACGCGATCTTAACACTACTCTTCGAATTCGAATGCGCTATCGGTGAATGCTCAGGAGTTCTTGGACAAAGTACGTAATGTTCTATCACCTATTTTTATTCACCATCAAAAGAAGTAAACTCGAGTATGGCCATATTTTAAGAAATGCAAAAATTAATTCTTAAAATTGCTAATAGAAAGAAAAAATAAAGGTAGAAGAAGTTCGGGTTGCAGGCGAATATCATGGCTTAAAATCTTAGACAATTGTAAGGCGTTAGTATTACCATATATTCCTAAATATTACTTTATGGTACTACAACACCTTTCAGGGGGCCTATTTTTGAATCGAGAGGAAAATTTCTCTTAGGGAGTAAATTCTCTCGATGCATCTTAAATCTTCGGTTTAAATCGGTTTCTCTCACTTTTTCCCGATATTGATCGAAAGTAATTCTATTGGTCTTGACTAAAAGAATTAATTTCGATCAATATCGGGTAAAAGTGAGAGAAACCGATTTAAATCGAAGATTTGGACCAGTGAGATGCATAGTAGCGAGAGAATTTACTCCCTGTGGGGTTATTCTTGAATCGAGAGAAAATTTGCTCCCAGGAAGTCGACTTCTCTCACTACTATGCATCTCATTGGTCCAAATCTTCGGTTAAAATGGGTTTCTCTCACTTTTGCCCGTTTGCCTTAAAACAATCAATATGGCGGATTCAAGATGGAAAATTTTTGATCATGTTTTGACTTATACCCATCCGATTGTCTTCAAATTTGGTATGCGTTTATAGTTCCTGTGACAATACAATAATAAGGTATTATCAAGTACCCACCTCCCCCTAACGAGAAAATTAAAGGGGTAAAAATATTTAGCTTGTCCGATTTCAACCAACGGGGGTTTTCGGGGATAAAGTATACGAATTTTTCATCAGATTTTGAAAATTAAATATGGCGAATTCAAAATGGGCGATTTTTGCTCATATTTTGCCAACCAATTTTAACTGACTTATACATATCCGATTGTCTTCAAGTTTATGTGAAGTATGCGTTTATAGTTCCGGTAACGAGGAAAGTGGAGAGGGAAAAAGATTTAGTTTGTTCGATTTCAATTAAAATTGGCATACAGAGGTTTCTAGGGAAGGGGATTATGAGTTTTTGTATCAGATTTGAAAATTTCAATATGCAAATCTAAAAATTAAAAAATAATTTTATATATAAAAAAAGCTTTTATAAAATATAAAGTTCACTAAAAAGTAGAAAATAATTTTTAGCATTCTGATATCATAATAATAAAAGCGATTGCCGTAAATTAGGTCAAGTTGGGTTGAATTTACTTACCCTTGCATTTCTATGCATTATAGTGAATTCAAATTCTTGCGAACAATCATATAATCAATAAAATACATTTTTCAAGTTAATATGACCAAACTTTCTATAATGCGCCCATCGCTTTTATTATTAATTATGATAGTGAACTTTATATGTTTGTATAAAAGCTTGGATTTGAAATGTTTTTTTTATATAAAATTATTTTTTAATTTTTAGATTTGTACTCCAAATCGTCCATTTTAAACCCGCCATATTGATATTTTCAAATCTGATCAAAAATTCATAATCCCCGTCTCTAAGGACCTCTGTATGCCAATTTTGAAATCGAACAAACTAAATGTTTCCCCCTCCACGTTAGGTACCTGATAATACCATATTATTGTATTGTCACTGGAACTATAAACGCATACCAAATTTGAAGACAATCGGATGCGTATAAGTCAGTTAAAATTGGTTAGCAAAACATAAACAAAACTCGTATCTTGAATCCGCCATATTGAATTTTCAAAATCTGATCAAAAATCAAATCAAAAAAAATATCATCATACAAAGTATGTTTCAGGCTGGAAAAGTCCACAATGTCATCAGAGAAATGGAACGATTGGACATAGAGATCTTGGAAGTTAGCAAGGTTAGATGGCCTAACTCAGGTAAGTGCCAGATAGACGACTACCATGTCTACTACGCAGGCAATGACGGACAAAACCACTATAACGGCGTCGCAATCATTTTGAATAAAGAAATTCAAAAATCCGTTATCTCTTTTGTACCTGTGTCGGGTCGAGTCATATTTCTTCAGCTAAACTCTAAGCCTTTTAATGTCAATATTATTCAAGTATACACTTCAACCAGTAAATATTTAGATGATGACGTAGAGGCATTGTACGACTTACTTTAGACTGCCCTTAATTTTACAAAAAAGACAGAAATCACCATTGTTATGGGAGACTTCAACGCAAAACTTGGAATCGCCCCAAGAGAAGATATTGTTGGGAGATACAGTCTTGGTACATCAAATGAACTTGGAGATCGCCTTTTCCAGTTCTATCAGGAAAGGGATTTTATCGTGTCAAAGACTTTCTTTAAACTTCCAGCTAGACGCCTTTATACTTAGATTTCCAAATCTGACACTCCTGAGAATATCATTAGAAACCAGATAGACTTTATGTTAATTAATAAACGATTTAAAAACATTATTAAATCTGCAAAAACTTATCCTGGTGCAGACATAGGCTCGGATCACAATCCAGTTGTGGCGAAAATTAAATTTACCCTCAAGAAAAATCGTCCCTCAAATAACAAACCCAGACCCAGGTTTACACAAACACATAAAGGAAGCGGCCGGATTATTTAATAAATAACAAGCTGGAATCCTTGTGGACAATCAAGGCAAGATCATACCGGATACCAAAGAAAAACTAAAAGAATGGGGTAGCTACATAGAACATCTCTTTACCGATAACCGATCCGAACAGCCAGAAGAATTCTCAAACCAAGGCATAGATATAACACCACAGGAAGTAAAACACGCAATATCTTCAGCTAAAACCAGAAAAGCAGTAGGGCAAGACGAAGTATACACTGAGGTTTTAAACCTAATAAAAAACGAAGATTCGCTAAATACGCTGGTCAAACTTTTTAACTTGATTTATCGTAGCGGTAAAATCCCTGCTGACTGGTTAAAATCAACCTTTGTTACGCTGCCTAAAAATCATTCAGCAAAGAAGTGTAGTGATTACCGCCTAATCAGCCTAATGAGCCATATGTTAAAAATATTTCTAAAGATTATCCACAAAAGAATTTTTGGGAAATGCGAATCTTTTATGGGCGACACGCAGTTTGGATTTCGTGGTGCGTTCGGGACAAGAGAGGCCTTGTTTGGCATTCAAGTCTTAGTTCAGCGGTCTAGGGATGTGTCGGTACTAGTATATGCCTGTTTCATAGATTATGAGAAAGCATTTGATCGAGTCCAACGCGAAAAGCTCATAGAATCGCTAAAAGAAGTTGGTCTAGATGACCGAGATCTAAAGATAATCGCCAATCTATACTGGAATCAGACTGCTCAAATAACGGTTGATGGCCAAATAAGAAGAGGAGTACGCCAAGGTTGTATATTGTCTACGCTGTTGTTTAATATCTATAGTAACAAAATAATAGCTAATGCACTTCATAACTGCGAAGAGGGTTTGTAGTCCGTTAGTTTTTTTTTAAACTTGAAAAATGTGTAACTTTTATAAAAATCTCAGGGTTGTTTTGCAACTATGGTGAGGAATACTTGTGCAAAATATTATAGGACTGCGCCCCCCTTGAGGGCCCCACGGACCCATTTTCTATATTTTTAATACGTTAAATATCTCCTGTACTATTTACTTTTGACATATGAAGACTATGTCATTGTAAAGAGGACAGATTGCCCTGTCTGGCGTTCGTAATTTAAATAAAAGACAATTTTATTTTCCTCTTTTTTTTTGCACTTTGGATTTTGACTTATTTTTAAATTTTTTTAAAATCAGGTAGCGTGCGAGGTAACCTAAAATAACTTTAAAATATCTTCAAACCTTGTTCTTTCTAAAAATGCAAAATATTTAAAAATTAGATTAAAACTAAAAGCACAAGCTGAGTTTAAATTAGTATTAGTTGTGAAAATTTGTTTTTTTTTTTAGTTTTTGGCATGGACATGTCATTTTTGATGGGAAATGCAGAACGATAACTTTTTTTCCATTTTTTAATTTATACAAAAGACACTTACCGTCGCTATTGAATGTACTACCAGTCTATATGTGATGGAAACTTAGAGTTTGCGAGACGCTCAAACGTAGATAATTGGATTCAGAAAAATATTATGTTTTTTCTTAGATTTTGGATTTGCGACGTTCCCCATCAATATGAGTACAAGATCTAGGCTGATTTTGATCTTACCTATCTCATTTTGTTTTTTCATCTTTTTTCTTTATTTTAAGACCTTCCAGGTTAAAATCCTTTGTTTAAAATTTTTGCTATATGACTTTTGGTATAGCCTTGCAACACGATTTGTTTGATTTTTACAGGTGAAAGATCTTTCTGGTCACCGAAAAATATATTCTATTACTGAAATATGCAGTTTTTTGTTTATGGAATTTACCCAAAATAAAATTGTAAATTAAAAAAAAGTTACCCGCTCCCCTTCCTCCCTCGTTCTCGACGTTACGTAAAGATTTTCAGCACATTTGTGTATACGTATATATTGTTACATAATATTTAACAAAATAAATTTTACAGTCGTACCCCGCCTTCCCTACAGTCGTACTTCCCTCTCTTCACTACGCTCAGTTTTTGGCACATGACAGTTTTACAATTAATTACATTTAATGCATAATAACTATTATAATGCACGCCGAAAAATATATTTTATTGCCGAAATATACTGTTTTTTCTAAGGAGCGTAACCTATTGGAAATATTAACACGGCATACAGTTTTTTGTTCATGGAAATAACCCAAAATAAAATTGTAAATAAAAAAAATTAACCCCCTCCCTCCCTCGTTCCCACCGTTACTTAATGATTTTCAGCAAAGTTTTGCACATTTGTGTATACGTACATATTATTACACATTATTTAAAAAAAAAAAATTACAGTCGTACCCTCCCCCTCCCTCCTTACACTCGTACTTCCCCCTCTCCACTACGCTCAATTTTTAGCACATGACAGTTTTACGATTAATTACATTATAATGAATTACTATTTAGTTAGAAGTAAGTTATTACACCTGTCCTTACGCCTCGCTCATTATTTTTTACATTTTGCAATTCAGATGGATTTAAGTAAAGGACATATTTATTACTTGCACACCGAAAAATTGTGCAGGGTGCACCCTAGAGTTGTGTTATACTATACAGTTTTACTGGGGTAATACCCAGTGTTTAAGTAAAATAATTAAAATCGAAAAGTTCTTATCAACTCAACAGTTATAATAGTATACTTATAATTTTGTTGCAAAAAAATAACAATTACAATTTGGTATTAATCTTGCTATGACAATAACGTTTTTGTTAATACTTTTATGAAAAGCACCCTCTGTGTGAAAAGCTGAAAAGTCGAAGATCAGGATGTTCATTTTGCACTAAGTATAAAAAACTCCTGTTTTTTCGTTACATTATATATTATATATGCACTTGAATTTCCTACGTACATTTCATTTTTATCAGGATATTCAATGTATTTTTTAAGACATTCTGTCAAAACTGATTTGGTGTTCTGATGCAGCGATCCATTTAATTCAAATAAAGGAGAAACCATTGGCAATTCATATTTTAAATACTTAGAGAAAGCTGAAGGAAGTAGCTTAATTTTCTCTGCAAGAATAATTAGATTTTTTCTATATTACTATTTCCCCTTCATTTTGGGTAAGAAAACGGATACAATTTTTTGTGCACCCGTGGCCAAAAAAAATTGCATCGGTAACCAAAAAAGTTATGCTTTAGTTAATTGCAGACAGTTACTAAAATCGTGTTTTTCATAAAAGTATTAAAAACAAGTTTATTGTCATAGTAAGATTAATACTAAATTGTAATTGTTGTTACCACAACATTTTAAATATAGTATTATAACTGTGGAGTTGACAACAACTTTTTGAATTTAGTTATTATACTTAAACACTGGATATTACTCCAGTATAACAGTATAGTATACACAACCATAAGGGTGCACCCTGCAAAGTTTTTCGGTGTGCGAGTGATAGTGATAAATATGTCCTTTCTTTAAGTACATCTGAATTGCCAAATGTAACACCCGGTTCCCACCTACGACTTTTTCGTGAGTGCTCACTTACGCGTCACATGATGACAATATGAAATGTTATGACAGTCATGTGACGCGCGCGCGGGCACGCATGAAAAAGTCGTAGGTGAGAACCGGGTTTTAAAAAAAAATGAGCGAGAGGCGTAGGGACAGGTGTAATAACTTCCTTGCTACTAAACAGAAATTCAGAGCGTAGTGAAGAGGGGAAGTACGACTGTAAAATTTATTTTGTCAAATAATGTATAATAATATGTACGTAGAGGCAAATGTGCAAAACTGTGCTGAAAATCATTAAGTAACGGCGAGAACGATGGAGGGAGGAGGGGGGGGGTAGTTTTTTTTATTAACGATTTTATTTTGTGTTAGTTCCATAAACAAGAAACTGTATATTTCGGCAAAAGAATATATTTTTCGGCGTGCTTTATAATGATTAAAACTCTCATGTGCCTCCAATTAATCGTAAAACTGTCATCTGCCAAAAACCGAGCGTAGTGAAGAGAGGGAAGAACGACTCTAAGGGGGGGGGTGTTCGACTGTACTTTATTTTGTTAAATAATGTGTATTAATATGTACGTATACACAAATGTGCAAAACTTTGCTGAAAATTATTAAGTGACGGCGAGGAGGTAGGGGGTGTGGGTAAATGTCATAATCAAAAAACTGTATATTTCCGCAATAGAATATATTTTTCGGTGTGCATTATAATAATTACATATAATGCATTAAAATATAATTAATCGTAAAACTATCATCTGCCAAAAACCAAGCGTAGTGGAGAGGGGAATGTACGAGTGTAAGGGAGGCGGGGTATGACTGTAAAATTTATTTTGTTAAATAATGTGTAATAATATGTACCTACGTACACAGAAATGTGCAAAAACTTGCTGAAAATCCTTTCGTAACGGCAGGAACAAGGGAAGGGGGGGGTATTTTTTTTTTAATTTAAAATTTTATTTTGGGTAAATTTCATAAACACAAAACTGCATATTTCGGCAATAGAATATATTTTTCGGTGACCAGACACATCTTTCACGTGTAAAAATCCAATAAATCGTGCTGCAAGGCTTTACTAAAAGTCATACAGCAAAAATTGTCAACAAAGGATTTTAACTCGGAAGGTCTTAAAATAAACAAAAAATATGACAAAACAAAATGAGGTAGGTCAGATCAAAATCAGCCTAGATCTTCTACTCATATTGATAAGGAACGTCGCAAATCCAAAATCTAAGCAAAAACATAGTTTTTTTCTGAATCCAATTATTTACATTTCAGCATCTCGCAAACTCTAAGTTTTCCTCGTATACAGACTAGTAGTACATCCAACAGCGACGGTAAGTATCTTTTGTATAAATGAAAAAGAAAAAACGGAAAAAAATTATCTTTCTGCATTTCCCAGCAAAAATGACATGTCCATGCGAAAAACTAAAAAAAGCAAATTTTTACAACTAATACTAATTTAAACTCTGCTTGTGCTTTTAGTTTTAATCTGATTTTTAAAACTTTTACATGTTTTGAAAGGGCAATGTTTGAAGATTTTTTAAGTTATTTTGAGTTACCCCGCACGCTACCGGACTTTAATAAAATGTAAAAATAAGAAAAAATCTAAAGTGCAAAAAAAAAGAAAATTGTTTTTTTTTGAATTACGAACGCCACTGGTGCCGCAATAATTACCCTGGTAAAATTGTATTTATTTTCCTAGATAGGGCCATCTCTCCTCTTTATAATGACATACTTTTCATATGTCAAAAATAAATAGTAAAGGAGACATTTTCAAAATCCCAAACATATGCGTTAACGTATTAGAAATATAGAAAATGGGTCTGTGGGGCCCTCAAGGGGGGCGCAGTCCTATAATATTTTGCGCAAGTATTCCTCACCATAGTTGCAAACAACCCTGGGACTTTCATAAAAGTTACACACGACGACACTGTCATAGTGTCTGCTACACGCTGGAAGGCCTACAGGAGTTGTTGAATCAAAATGCTGCCAAAATTTCGCAATTCGGGCTTAACTTAAATGTTGGAAAAACCAAATGGATGGTCATATCTAAGGAAAAGAACATCAGAGGCATGTTAGAAGTAAATGGGCAGCAAGTCGAACGCGTGGATTCATACAAATACTGTAAATGTGTAACAGGCGAGATCATCTTTTATCAAAATGAAATCAGTGTTATGTAGTCGCGAGCTTATTACCACTCTCCGAATTCGTGTGTTTCGCTGTTAGGTTTTTAGCATCTTATATTATGGCATGGAAGCATGGACACTGACTGAGGCCATGTGCAAAAGGTTGGAGGCATTCGACATGTGGTGTTATCGTAGAATATTAGGGATATCTTGGATGGACCGAGTAACTAACGTGGATGTTCTGCTTAGAACAAATAAAGAGCTTGAAGTTTTATTTACCATCAAAAAACGAAAACTTGAATATTTTGGCCATATTTTGAGAAATGACTAATATAAACTCTTAAAATTGATAATAGAAGGCAAAATTGAAGGCAGAAGAGGTCCGGGTCGTAGACGGATATCATGGCTTAAAAATCTTAGACAATGGTATGGTATTAGTACTACGACACTTTTTCGAAAAGCAGTAGACAGGGTGCAGATCGCGCTGACCATAGCCAACGTTCGAAGAGAGCATGTCACTTGAAGAAGAAGATCAAAAATTCGTATTTCTTATTCTTAAAAAACCCCGTATACCAATTTTGGTTGAAATCGAATAAACTTAGGTGTTTTCCCCCCTCCTCACCTCTCGTAGGTGGTGAGGGGGTGCCTAAAATACCAAACTATTGTATTGTTACCGGAGTTTTAAACGTATACCACATTTGAAGACAGTCGGATGTGTATAATTCAATTAAAATTGGTTAACAAAACATGATCAAAAATCGTCCATCTTGAATCCGCCATTTTTGAATTTTCAAAATTCGATCAAAAAATTCGTATTCCTTAACCCCAAAAACCTTCGTATACCAATTTTGGTTGACATCGTAGGGGGAGACGGGGTGCCTAATAATAGCAAGTTATTGTATTGTTACCGGACGTTTAACCGCATACCAAGTTTGACGACAGGCGGATGTGTATAAGTCAGTTAAAATTGGTTAGTAAAACACGACTAAAAATCGTCCATCTTGAATCCACCATATTGAATTTTCAAAATCTGATCAAAAATTCGTATTCCTTATCCCCAAAAACCCCCGTATACCAATTTTGGTTGAAATCGGACAAGCTAAATATTTTCCCCCTCTACTTTCCTCGTTAGGGGGATTGTATTGTCACCGGAACTATAATCGCATACCACATTTGAATTCAATCGGACATCTAGAGGGTAGTCAAAATTGAGTTGCAAGATTTGACCCAAACATATAAACATACATACATAGAGGTGAAGTTAAATAAAAGCTTGTAATAAAAAATACGCTAAATTTAAAGCTGGTCCAGCATTTTTAAACGTCTGAATTTAATTTGAATTCATTATTTTTTGGGTGACGCTCACCAGTCTGGGTCTCTCTCAGACATATTGGGTCTGCAAAGCGTAGAGGGCCCACAAAGCAATTTTTATTTTAATTCCGACTTTGAACTCGGAATTTCACTTTAAATACCCCAAAAAAAAATAAAACAATAAAAAAATACAATTTTTTTATAACTCAAAAATTCAGACAAAAATTAATTACTTTTTTTGATTTAAATTATCTTTAAAAAACTGAACATTGCTTATATTTAACTTTTTTTTCTAACTCTTATATAGTTTCGGCTGGAAAAAATTGAGGGGGACCAAAACGGCGTTTTTTTTATTCTTAAACTTTTACACTTACAACAAAAACGATGAAAGTCTTTTCTATGGAGAAAAAAAATACATTTAATAGTATTTTTTTTCTTTTACTATTTATCTACCCGAGATTTTTTTGTAATAATCCGTTAAATATAACTTATTTCGAAAAATGACAGAAGTAAAAAAAAAATTAGACTTTTGAAAAACTATAACTTTAATAATATCACGGACTCTTCATAACCTATTTTTCTGGGTGTTTATAAATTTTTTATCTTTTGTGGACCTTTTCTGGAAAACTTTCAGTGGGAAGGGGGTTAATAAAATTCATATTCATTATTAGAAATAGTTGTAGATTGCCTGAATCGTATTGAGAATTCCAGTGTTCATTATATTAAATGTTTTTCTTTATAAGGTTTAAAAGGGGAGGTTTCATTTTTTTTTATGTTTTTTTTTAAACTGGCTTCCAAAATATTTTAAAAAATCCTAGTATTATAACACTTTCGATTTGATTTCTCGTAAGCTATCTGCAAATTTCGTTTTTCTGGGGGGAAAAATAATCTCTGGTAATTTAAAATTATCCCATAGGCGCTTGGTCGGTATCGGAGACCACTAAGACCTTCAAATAAGTTCCTGAATCTCTTACGTACCTTCTCTGAAAAACTGGCAGAAGAGGGTCGTTTTCTTTAATTGACTAATAAAAAAAAGGTGGGGGGCCACAAGGACACCTATGGGCTCCATCAGATTTTTTTTGTATCTTTGGCAACAGTCGTATGCTATGACTTTCGATTATCTCAACCGTTTGTATTTGACAAATTACCTCATCCCCCCCTCGGCTTTTTTTTTGGTGCGCGACTAGGCCCATTATGGTTGGCAAAAATACACAGACTTTAATCCTTTTCTTTCCACGCCACTCGTTTGGAAAATATCGAATTTTTGAACTTTTTTTTGGGGGTGTTTTGGACCTTTCTCAATAAAAATTGGTTGGTTGGTCGCCAGTTTAAAAACAAACATAAAAAAATTACCACCCCCCCCCCCTTATAAACTTTATAAAATAAAGTTTTAATATAATGAGGACTGGAATTCTCAATACGATTTGGGCAATCTACGACTATGTCTGATAATGAATATGACATTTATTAACCCCCCCCCCACCGCCAAAAGATTAAAAATTTAAAAACACACAGAAGAATAGGTTATGAATATTATCAAAATTATTCTCATTCAAAAGTCTAACTTTCAAAACACTGGCCTGACAAAATTATCTCGGGTAAATAAAGAGTAAGAGAAAAAAAATTCTATTAAATGTATTTTTTCCCCATTGAAAAGACTTTCATCGTATTTGTTTTAAGTGTAACAGTTTAAGAATTAAAAAAACAGTTTTGGACCCCCCTCAACTTTTTGGGGTGTTTAAGGTCAAATTCCGAGTTATAACTCGGAATTTCGAGTTTAAACTTCTACGCTTTCGTACTCTCAGGCATATTGGGTCTGCATTGCGTTTTCTTTGTTATGTTCGGTGTACAAATAAAAACGAATATCATGGCCGCCTTAACAGGCATATTTCATAATAATATATTTTTAATCCATAAAGTATCTCTGACATCTTGCTGTTTCACTCTGGTGCATTTGATTGGTATGAAAGCGTAATACAAGGGGTTATTCGGAGTCATTTAAAATTATCAGTGTAGTTATAATCTGGTGTTTGTTCTACGGAAAGTGAGGTTATGTTTTAGTCCAAATAAAAATGGAATGGACAGTACACATGTTGATATCAAAGAACACTAAAGGAGGAGGGAAAGAAAAAGATCTCCAAAATTGATAAGTTTTTCCAAAAAAATGTTTTACCGGTGGACACATCATCAACATCTGCATTATCAGTGTGTAAAGATGATGAAACTATATAACAGTAAACCGAGCAATAAAGGCACCGAGGCTGTTGTCGAAAGTGAGGATGTAGATTTTGAAAGAAAAACAAAAAAGAATTATTACAGACGATTTTTTTTTTTTGAAATAACTCAAAGTTCTAAAGCAATATTTCAAAATTATTTTGTTGTGATTTGAAAAACAATTTATTTTCTCCAGAAAGTGTGAACATTATAAGAGAACGAAACTAATTTTGATTAAGTTTAAATAATTAAAAACAACAGGTTTTTATTTTTTGAAGTGGTAACATAAAAAGGAAATAACTTTGTTTAATCACCAGTTTTTTTCAATAATTTTTAAAATATTTTCTTTTTACTAGCACCTGAAATTCCACAAGATTGTCATTCATTTTTAAATTATTTTCAAAATTCAAAATGTTTTCGAACATTTTTCCTTGTCTCAAAAGTTGGGAGTGAAATGGTTAATATGGGTAAAGTGGGAACGAATATTTTATTTTAGCTTTGTATCGCATTATTATAAGCATTTGCTGCATTTTATTTTATGTTTTTTTATTAAACCATTTCCTTTACATTTAGGATCTTATTGGGAAATAAATGTAATAGTGTTAGTTTTTAAAATAACAGGATAATTACCATATTTGATATAACACAAACAAAAAAAATATGTTCATTAGAACAACATTATAAATAATTAACATCAGAACTTTTTTGAATTGTCAAAATCAAGTTTTGTAATCTGCAGTAGAGTTTTGGTTTCCTAAATATATGTTTTAAAAACGCTATATTCACATTTTCCTGGGAATGACACGAAAGATATTGGAATTCTGATAGGTCATAACCTACTTATAGTTGGGAAGAATTTCCAAAGTTATTTTTATATAAATTGGTATAATCAATAAACCTAAGAACCTATTCACAAAATGCTATTTTTTTTCCGGCGTCGCATTGTGGTCGGCGTCGCAACGCTTTAGAATGTGTCGTGACTCTCATTCAGTTTTTGTAATATATTTAAATAACCATAACAGCTAGAAACTATTTTATTTCACTTTTAGGAAGACGATGAGTGTCCCTTTATACCGAGCTATCACACTGTGAAAAAATATTTCAAGTCTTTGTAGAAAAAAATAATTATGATACCTGTTGAAATGAACAAATTTGTGTTTTCCTTAATTTTGGTTAATTTGATGCAGTTAAATTGCTTTAAGGGTTATTTTGGTTTCTTCCAAAAAATAACGTTCATTTTGACTGTATCTACAACAATTTGTTAAGATATAAACAATTACTTTGCAGGTTATGTAGTACAAAAAGGTATTGAAGTTGGTAGAGTCGCCTTTTTTCATAAAATATGGTATTTTCGTTCCCGTTACTTTTAAACGATTTGTTTTATATTTTTTATCATATTTCATTAGAACTAAATAGAAAATAAAGAAATATTTATTGAAATTAACAAAAATAGTCAGGCAGTTTATAATTAAGCCCCAAACGATAAAAATGATGTTTAAAAAAACTCTGAATTTTAGGTCAATTTTCGCATCTTTTTGTTTATGTCCTTGGAATTACCACATTTTCTGACTGAATTTGACCCTCCACTAGAATTATGTTTTTTAAGGAACAAGTTTTTAAAAATTATACGAATTTACAATCAGTTTGCGGTTTCCACGCCGGGTGCCCCCAAAGACAGCTATTTTTGAAGAATTGACAGAATGCACTAAAAATATATAATTTTCTCAAATAAACTCCTGGATGCAACTTGTTACATATGAAATAATTACTAGAAGTAATATATTTATGATTTAAAAAAAAATAATTAGTATGGGTGCTAAACACTCATAATAAGAGTTCAATTTAGTTTAATTTGTTCTCTAACGACTTGATTCGAGTTACTATTGCTAAAAAGGGCAACGCTTAAGGAGTTGAACAGGTAGTTTCCTCCTCCACCACATTCTATAACGGTATATTTCTTTCCAAATAAGACAACTCTGCCAGTCTTCATTTTTGGTACACCTTAAAAGAATATAACCCTACTTTCTGAAATTAAATAGTCTCTCTCATAAAATTTTCGCACTTGTTTGCGCCAAAGTCGCACTCGTTCTTAATTAATCCATGAATTTCGTTGTTACTGGCTACTTAAATTATGGGGGGGGGGTATAATAACTTATCATGAGACATAAAAAAAAAACAACTTTTATATTTTTATGTCATGTTCTGTGACTACGACGCCATTTTGACGATCTTTCACCATAACCCTAGCTTTTTTATAGTGTTTGGATGGTTTTTATGTTTTTTACTGTTTTAAAAGAACAAATTGTGCAAAATACGTAAGGAAAACGTCGGATATGAATATTTACATATGGTAGGATGTCGGGGCTCAGCCCTGATATATACTATCTTATGTCTAGCTTAAACAGCCATTTTCCTTATGTAATGTCTGTCTACAGTTAGGTTACCTAGGAGACAGGTGCTTCACTCCACTTTTTAAAAAGATGTTATTTTCTATCCATCTATGTACTTTAGTACTTTAGGTACATCCGGATTTACTTTAAAAAGTACCTATCTACAATTACATACTAAAAATACATTTAGGTATTTAAAAAATTCCTTGTATTGTATATATATATTGTATTGTATGTAGTATAAGGCAGTTGCTACAACTACCTAATATTACATATAACTACAAATATATTTTTTTATACCTTCATCAAAAACATGTTTAGTAAGTGTCTGCAGATAACTAAAGCATGGCTTTTTTGGTTACTGATGCAAAAAAAACTTTTCTTTTTTTTTTGATCACGGGTGCAAAAAAAGGTTTTGTCCTTTTTTTACCCAAAATTAAAGAGAAATAGCGAAAAATACTAACATTGAAAAAAATATATTTATTCTTGTCTCAAAATTAAGCCATTACCGCCAGTTTTCACCAAGTATTTACGAAAAAATCATTTAAAAACATCATCAAAATATCAAAGATTAAAACAGAGACAACATAATAACTTCGCTCGTTATTTAAAGCACTATTTTAGCCACTAGTTGTGAAAACTACTATTTTAAAACTATATAGGTATATGCAAAATAGTGGCAAAACAGAAAACCGTTGTGCTTACGAGCCCTCCAAAAGACGCAGTTAGCAGATATATCAGTTTAGGACAGTTTTAGTCTTTTCTAGTTTCCTTTATTAATTCAAACCCTTCCAGTACGCCTATGAACAATAGTCCTTCACGTCATCCCAAATTCAATTATCTATATAATTTTATCATATTACTGATAAAAAAAATTATATCCAATTGGTACTTAATTCTTTGTAGTCAGCTCCCCTACTATATAATAGAAATTAAACTTTTTGCACCGTGTGTAAAAATAAAGGTTTACTATAAATTTACAATAAAATTAAGATATCTATGAATTTAGGTCCTAGTAAAATAACATTTTTATAACGATTTTTACGATAATTTTGTAAATTTGAAGGTTTTTCAAAAAGTGCTTTGTTTAAGAGCAGCGGCAACATAGATTTTTTATAACGGTACATTTTTTGAAAGCTTGTTTATTAATATACTTAATTCTAGTGGAGGATCAAAATCCCTCAAAAAATACAGAAGTCTCAAATTCGCAAAAAAAGAGATGACAAATTGCACCTTAAATCCAATTTTTTTTACATAACATTTCTTGCGTTTAAATTAATTAATTAGATACCACCCGACTATTTTGATTGACTTCATATATATATTTGATATTCCTGTTTAGCTGTCAATAATAACTTGGCAAAAAATGGCAATGAAAAGATAGTGGATGGGTTAAAAAAAATATTTTATTATAACTTACATTTTTGTTGTATTTTGTTAAAAATGCGATATCATCAATTTTACGATTTTTTTGCATGTTTCCATGAAAAATATATTAGTAATTTTAATATACTATGGTAGCCCAACTCAAAAAAAAAACAATAATTATCATAAGAACTAAAAATCACCCCTAAAGTGTTTTATGGGAAGCAAAAAAATTCAAATTTTAATGATTTTCTCTCTTTTATATTTGAGCAAAATCCTAGTTTCTACAATTCGTAAAAAAAACCTTAATATTTTTATTAAGGTTCTGATGCATTTCTAAGAAGGGATATATACTAGCTGCCTAAAAGTGAAAACAAAATTTTTCTACTTATTTTTCTTTTTAAAATATTTGACCAAAACTAGATTATTGTCAGTTTTTAACTTTGAGGCGCTGTGACGCCACTTACAAAGCGACGCCATTCAAAACAATATATATTTCTAACATAATATCGTGTCCTCAATGTGCCAAGCAATATCAAAATCACCCAAAAAATTAAAAAAATTAAAATTGACGGACGGACTCTTAGAAAGCATTTAACTACCATGGGGATCGGAAATCACTCCATCTGCTAGGCGTGTGGGAGGTCGGCAAATGATCTCCGAATCTGGATGCAGAAGACCCTGCTAACTCTTGAAATGGACTTTGTAAAGAGAGCAGAGAAGCCTGAAGAGCCACCCGCTGTACAGGCGGAGCAGGTCGTGGACTAAGAGAACGAGTTTGGGGTGAGGCAAAAAGAACCGCTATAGGGCCTACTACACTCAGAATCGGCTCGAAAAAATTGAATTTTCCCCAAAAACCACCAATAAAATGGTAATCTGACACTCTTCTGTTGCTCAAGCCTTCGATTTTTGCGCACGCCACTGCTACTTGCCAGGCCTATTTGGGCCGCCCCCCGTACACTATTACTAGTACTTCACAATCTTAGTAGATTCCTGGGCACCATCTTGCGGCCGTTGTGCACGGTTTAGCTTACATACCTTATCTGCTGCTGAAGGAAATTCCCAGTCGATATCAAACCCATCATAGTCGTTCTGTTTAATCAATTCGACAGCATTTTGAGTAAAAGTCTTTCTAAGACTCTCACTTGCGGATATTATTGAGAAACTTTTGTTTTGGTTGCTGATGGAAAATAGAATTTTTAAGTTTGGATTGGCTTTCTTCAGAGTTGGTAGATTTTTCACTGCATCTATAAAGTTTGAAAATAAAAATAATTCCATTACTTATCTATAATAATATAAAATACAACGAAAAAATCCAAGGATAAAAAAATCATGATTTGTCAAGTTACAGTTGATTACGCCCTAGTAACCCTGCCGCATTATATCTCATAAAAAACACACCTAATTTTTATTTAATTTTTATACGGTTTATAAGCTTTTGTGAGGTAAAATTTTAGGTTTATTAAAGTTTGTAATAAATTATGACTTATGTTCTTAATTTTAGTAAGAAGATAATCTGACATACTTATAAATATGCATAAAATTTGATAGTACAAACGTTTTGTTTTCAAATAATTCATAGGTTTATGAAAGGACCGTTTCTATAAGAGATTATATAATCAATGAGACTCATTAAACCTTATAGGTTTCTATGATTACACCCTTGTTTTTTATAATGGATTATTTGTTTGTAACCAAATATTTTATGAGACTTTCGGGAGATTTTATGATCAGCCAGACTCAAAGTTTTTAGGGTATCCTTGAGCATCTCGATTTATTAAAAGTTTGCTATGGGTTGGGAAAAACACAAGTTTTTATATGTCTTTCTATGGATTTTATAGTCAAATAAACTCAAAAAATTTTATAAGATTTTATGTGTACATCTTTAAAAACATTTATATACTATATGTTTGAATGTATCCACATTTTTTTTTTTTTTAGTTTTCCAGGACGTTTTATAATATGACAGGCTCATAATATTTTGTAAGTTTTTATTTACTATTCTTTCTTGCTACATGGCTATGACCTTTAAAACAGACAAATCTTATAAAACGCCGTTTTTTTTTTCTCGACCACCGGAAAAATAATTAAAAATGCTATACTCAGCACACTTACTTAATCTGGTACTGTCGTAAATTTTATAAACAATGCCTTCCACAACTAATCAAAGTAATACTCCTACAAAAAAAAATATTTTTTTTTGATTTCTTAAGATCTTATAAAATATTATAAACAAAGCATCACAAATTCTCATAGAAACTTATCAAAGTAATAGGATCTTAAATGCCATAACATATAGGCCCTTTGAAACAGATATTAAATCTTATAAAAAAGTATCACATCATCTGTCGTAAATATTTTTACAAAAAAATATTTTTGAGGTTTTGAAATTTTGTAGACTTTTATAAACAATACCCCAAACATGTCACAGAAAATTATCAGGAAAACATCTTTTGAAGAAAAATAAATACTTATACGAGAACAATTTTCGATTAGATATGTCGAGCATGTGCAAGCCCAGGGTATTTTATTATATTATAGTGGTAAGGTCTTCGTAGTTTATTGTTTTAGGTTCGGTTTATAGTTTAGGTTAGGGTATATATATAGTTTGCCTTAATTAATCTATATAATATTACTTCTACTACTATTACTAATACTTCAACCACTACTAAAGTCGTGCTGTCAGATTTTTTCTTAGAATTTTGAAGGTAGATCTTATAGAATCTTTTTAACCTTTATGAGGAATTGTCATAAAACAAAAATATCATATCAATTGTAAACTTTTATAAAACAACCGTCTGCTAAAATATAATAAAAGCAAATATGGGATGTGTGTTTAACTAATTATAAAATATCGTTAATTTATGTGAGCATAGATAATGAAAGCTTGTTTTATGTGTTTTTTTTATAATCTTTTATGAGATTTTTTGGCAGGGAATGGTAGATAGCAGTGGGAAAAATATCGAGTAACGCTTTTTTTTCTAAAATGTCTTAAAATCTAAAAGCTTTTACTTACTTATAATCCTAGGTATTGTATGACCTTGGATGATGAGGCTAGCATCATCTTGGACCAGGACAAATGCGTAGAAAATGTGTGTAAGTTGATGTGGATTGATGTCAGAAATATTGGGTGAGCTAGGGGACGCACCGAAGTAGTATCCTCCAACGTTTTCTACAAAACGAAATTGAAATATTGAATAAAATGCACATATTTTTTTTGTTCCATATTGTCACAGCAAAATAGAGTTAAGGGATGACTAGTTCCTACCCTTAACTCTATCCTATTTATTTCGTTATAAGTTTTCACTTTTAACGGCCGGGTTGGGTCAACAGAGTTTGCTCAAACCGAACGATTGCCTAGGGGTTCGAGATACGGGATTTCCCCTAAGGTTGCAAATTGCACAAGGGTGAGTCCCTTGACTAGATGAAATTAGCACGCGGGTTTAACTTACAAGACCAGTGGCGGTCCTAGCCATTTGAAACGAAGGGGGGGCGGTTTCGATACGAAAAAAAAACTAGAATAAAAGCATAGTTTTTATGAGGAACATATCAATATATGCAAACGAAACTTAGTAACTACAAGCGCGGATCGCGGATTTGGCCTCAAATCTAGGGGGGTGGGGTACTCAGATTTTAATTCGTTTATTTCATACATTTTTTATTTTAAAAAATGTTTAAATACGCCGAAAATTTTTGAGAAAATTACATTAAAATGCAGTTTGTGAGTCGAATTAAACTAAAACCATAAACAGAAAAAATTTGTGGCGTAGAGGGCAAAGGATGAGGGAATAAATCGGAAAACAGTTTTTCCTCGATCAGGATTTGAAGCCGGGACCTCTAGAACACCATTCTAATGTTCTACCAACTGAGCTACCGAGGAACTAGGGTTTTAACTGGCTATTCGGAAATCCTTTCGTCCGATTCATCTGTTGGCTGAATACTTTTCTGTCTTTTCTTCCTTCTTTTCTTTAAATTTATTAGGGCGCTAAAATTTCCCCTCATTTTGTAAATATGTTTGGCTGAAATTATTAGTTGGAAATTTGCCATCTGATACCTTCAATAAAACGCTATATATCGTGTATCGTTGGCTGATAGATAAATAGAAATTTCGTACAACTAATAATCGTGAATGTGTACCTCCTTGTCGCAGTAGGCTTCAAAGATCTTTCCACTACTAACAAATGAATCGGACGAAAGGATTTCCGAATAGCCAGTTAAAAACCCAGTTCCTCGGTAGCTCAGTTGGTAGAGCATTAGACTGGTGTTCTAGAGGTCCCGGGTTCAAATCCTGATAGAGGAAAAACTTTTTTCCGATTTATTTATTCCCTCACCCTTTGCCCTCTACGCCACAAATCTTTTCTGTAAATTTATTAGGTCGCTAAATTTTCCCTTCATTTTGTAAAATCGTAAATATCAACGGTACCATACCGCCGCGCCGTAGGCGAAAATTTTTAAGAAAATTGCACTTGATTTAAAGTTGTAAATATATCAATGGTTTCAAAGCGCAGCAGGCGAAAATTTTTAAGAAAATGACACTACAAATGCCATTTTCAACAAAAAATTGAACTAATACCGTAAATATTAAAGGTGTTATAGCACCGCAATTTATGCCCTAATTTTGATTTTCCAAATGTTTTCATAAAAATAAAGAGTAGGGGGTTAAATACTCCCTATCCCCCTGAAATCCGCGCTTGAGTAACTACGTATAATTTTTTCAGATATAAAAGCATAGATAACAAACAAACCACAAACCTAGTAGTGGTCATCAAGGGGAAGTTTGGTGAGGTAATATCTGAACGAACTCAGAGAGCACTAAATTTAGTGAATAACTGAATACCTAAATACTTTTTTTTTGAGGTCTAAAAAGATTTTTAAGTCGAAGATCGATCCAAAAAAAAAATTGTTTTCGGTTTTTACTTATGTTTTCAATCTTCTGAGGCATAAGAAGCTTCTTTCTGCCACACTTGTTCATTGCCTCGAAAACGTTATCAGGTATGTTTTGATTTAAACTTTTGCCTACTTCGATATTGTTTCCAAATACTGACTTCTCCCAACAATAAAAGAATCTGTGTTATGTTATAGTTTATAGTATTTAGAGTTACTTTAGTCCGAAATGATTTTGTCTAAAACTTGTTTATAAATATAAACTCTACAATACTGTTCTGTAGTTCCAATGGTTTTCGCGATAAATACCTCATGCGGTTGTTTATTCTTGGTGTGACGAATTGAAGGTCAAACTGTCCCAAAATACTGTGAAGGGATTCTAGAATGTCTTTAAAGGAACTTTCTGCAATTTCTTGTTTTTTTCTCCAAAGACTTCAGGGTTACCACCAGCATCTTTGTTGTCTACTGTTTTCTGGAGCAAATCGGGGGGTGGCGATCTCCCCCCCCCCGCCCTCCTCAGGGACCGCCACTGCACGACCAATGATTGGTTTGTGTGAGTGTCCAGCCATTGCACATCAACGTCAACTTATATTCGGCAAACCAGATATCGACGCGCTGGATCTGAAAGTTGCTTCACCAAAGCAAGTTGAAAGCCTCTTTAAGAGGCTGAATATTCTTTAGCAACAAAAAATCTCAAAAGTGAGCCACAATAGACCTGGTAGTGGTCGCAGTGGACAGTGCCAGAATGGCACACTCACAAATCAATCATCAAAAACACTAAGGTTTGCCTGAGTGGCCCTACATGAGTAGAGATGGTGATTTGACGTTGACAAATTGGTACTTACGTTCTAAACCAGTGGTTCCCAAACTTTTTCAGTTTGCAGCGCACTTACAGGTTTGATATTTTGTCAGGGCGCCCCTACTCGCAATTTGCATAGTTGTGTCCAACAAAGTGTTGCATATGTATAATGTATAAAATATGTGCTTTGCAACTTGCCTACTGTATAGTAGCAAAGCGCAAGCGTTGTACAACAATTTATTTAACACCATTGTAAATATATTGGCACTAGTTACAAAACACATGAATGAAAACAACTCCAATCTAACGCTCTTATAGGTTTATTATTAAACTAACACACAAGAATATATTACTATTGAAGGAAAAAAAATCAGTGTGATGGGTGAGCTTGGTGATCTGCACATATTTTTTCAAAGCGGGGAATAAGGCTTGACACTGGACACTGCCACTCTTATTTCTTGCTCCACGTTGATCTTTGAACGATGTTTGCCCTTTATCACAGCTACAGCTGAAAATCCAGCTTCGCATAAATAGGATGTTGCAAAAGGGATTGGAATCTTCAAAGCTTTTAAACTTAGAGCCGGATATTCATTTTTGACGGATACCCAAAACTCCACCAAATCAGAAGAAGCGAATTTTGATTTTAGGCTGTTGTCGCAAGAGAGTTCAGTAAGACTCTCTTCTTCTAGTGAAGTGAATTCTGGTGGAGATTGTGCATGGAAAGGATCTTGAATCCATGCAAATTTTTCGACATTCTTTTCTGTAAAGTATTTTGTAAGCCATTCCGAGAGTTTCGAAAGGTGTTCGGAGAAAAAGGACAGCAGTCTTGAGAGATAACGAGCTCATTAGAAGCTGAGAATTTGTGCAATTCTGGAAAACAATCTTGACCACGATCTTCATTAATTTTTCTTATCCACAACTGCAGTTTTTTCCTAAATGCTGCAATTTTCTCTGATAGTTTCAAGATATGCATGTTATTGCCTTGGAGAGACAGATTTAAGGCATTCAGTTTGTCAAATATATCGCACAAATATGCCAGTTTTAGCAAAAAGTCGGGATCCTTAAATTATCTGGAGCTTGCATGACCTTCCTCTTCCAGGAAAATGTGGATTTCTTGATGTAGCTCGAATATACGGGATAAGACGTGTCCACGTGAAAGCCGTCGGGCACTGGAGTAATATAGCAGCGCAGTGTGTTCAGCTCCCATATCCATAGAAAGAATTTTGAATAGTAGTTTTAGCGGCCTAGTTTTTATGTAGTTAACTACATCTATGATACGTTCCATAACCAAATTTAATTCACAGCCCAACGATTTCGATGCAAGTGCTTCCCTATCAATGATGCAATGGGTCCACATGGCATACGGTGCTTTACTGCGAATAAGTGCTTCCAATCCACCATAACGGCCAGACATTGATCGAGCGCCATCAGTACAAACTCCAGTACACTTCTCCCAATCTAAATTATTCTCTGTTATAAACCTGTCAAGAATTTGAAACAAGTCTTGATCCTTTCCGCTTTCATCGATACTTTTGCAGAAAAGAAGGTCTTCAACAATAATATTATCATCCAGGAAGCGTACGCAACAAATAAGGTGTGCATCTTTATTACTGTCAGTAGCCTCATCAAGTTGCAGACCAAATTCCTTGCCTTTTATTTTCTCTATCAATTGATCATTAAGATCTTTACCTGTATGATGGATTCTTCGACTAATAGTGTTGTTAGATAAAGGTACCTTTGATTGATGATTAGTTTTCGCGCCGATTCTCCTATCATAATGTTAACCATGTCGACAGCAGCCGGTAAAATAAGTTCTTCTACAATGGTGTGAGATTTATTGCATTTCGCCACCCTGTATGCCACTTTAAAAGAGGACCGCAGTGCGTTGCTAGGTACTGAAGTTTGTTGAGTAAACATGTTCTTTTGTTTTTGTACATTATGCAACTTTCTTGTGAAAAATTCGCGTGACTTTCCAACCATCGTAGGATGAATGGTTTCGAGATGTCGTTTTAGCTTACTTGGGAGCATATTTTCGACCGCTAGAATGTTCAAACAGAGCACACACTTCTTCCTTCCTTCCTCATAATTTACTTCTACTGAAGTAAAACCAAAGTTTAAATAGCTATCATCGTATTTACGATGTTTCCTTCTTTTTACTTCTCCGTCACTTTTCTGCAAAAGTATCGAGGAAAGCTTGATCACTCTGTCTCGATCTATCAATTTTCTTTATTATTAAGAGTTTTTCCATCTTGTGACTAACTTTTTACGAAAAAACGAAGCAACCGATCCGATACTGGAACGTTTCTGTGTCCTGAATTCGTAAATCACAACCCTTTGTATCACTACTAAAACTCTCTATTACTACTTCTATTTATCATAACAGTTCAACCGCTTACAATTCCTCTTACAGTAAACTAACCTAGCAAAGCGGACTACGGCGACTTAAATACTGTCAAAGAGCGCTCGCGAAAATTCTCGTCAAGCGACGCGCAGTTCGAATACGGGCTTCTGGAAATTCTAGAAACTTGCTCTGCTCTCTCGGGCTCGAGGCTCGTTTGATAGCGGATGCGGCGCCGGCGTTGCCAAACGTAACTCAAATTCTACCTTATCAGGAGCACCTGGCGGCGCCGCACACTTTAGGAACCACTGTTCTAAATAATTCTTATGTACTCAATTGACTCTAGGCGTGAATTCCTTTGCTTATCCCTTGACTTGGCGTTGACCAGTTCCTGCTTGGAGCCTGCATAATTGTGCCCTTTCGGATCAGTCGCTTTCGCGATTAGTTATTTACTTTGGTAATTCAGTGAGCTCTTGCAATGTCATCGCTTCATCGAGAACGAAAATCTAACTTTCTAACACTTTGCTGCTCGTGGAGGAAGTTCTGCAGAGAGATAGATGATATTCCGGTATGATCGAGAATCCACAAAGTTCCGGCAAAGGATAATTGTGCGACGAAAGAAGTAGGTTTCCTCAAAAAAATAGACGGAACTTACAACGAAACTAAGAAAGACAGTTTTAAGGAACTTATAAAGACACACTTCCCGGCGTCATCTTTGACAAACCCAGTAACGCTAAGTCTCCCCGAAAAAAGCTACCAAAGGCCAAATCGAGAAGACTAGAAACTAGCCACGGAGATCGGTAGATGCAACAAAATAAGATGGGCAATTGATAAATTTCAACCATTATTATGCTACAAATAAGGATGGATGAGCTACTACCACATCTGTGCAAGACCCTAAAAGCCTGCCTGGCATGGGAGTACATCCCATAAGCATGAAGAAAGATAAAAGTCAAGTACCTTCCCAAAGTAGGAAAAGTAACAGACCTAACACCAAAGTCATACAGACCAATCAGTCTGCCGTCTTTCCTGCAGAAAACACTGGAAAGACTGTTAGACAGGTACATTAGGGACGAAGTACTTCTGCGCTCACCGCTGAGCAAAAGACAGTACGCCTATCAACCAGGTAAATCAAAATATCTAGTCCTGGACGATTTAAACAGGCTAATCTTAAAGTCAATATGGTTTAAAGAAATAGCGTGTGTGAAAAGTGTTTCTGGATATTGAGGGCGCCTTTAACAACGCCACAACCGCTTCACTGGTAGAAGCACAACGACAGCGACGGGTAGCTCCCTGCATCTGTAGTTCGATAAAAGCAAACCTAGAAGGAGGATGCCCGTAAGGTGGGGTGTTATCACCTCTGCTCCCCAACAAACTCACCAACGAAGGCTTTATATGTCTTGGTTACTCAGATGACCTAGTAGTGGTCATCAAGGGGAAGTTTGGTGAGGTAATATTTAACGAACTAGGAGAGCACTAAATTTAGTGAATAACTGGTGCAAAAAGGAACATCTGTCCATAAATGCAAGAAAAACGCAAATACTCCAATTTACAAAGAAAAGAGTACAACAAGGTCTAAAACCACCCATACTAAATGGGACGGAAATTCCATATTCAAGGCAGCCCAAAAAGCATCTATTGCATTAGGCAGATGCAGGAAATTGTGTAAGAAAAACTGGGGGCTAAATCCCAAGATAACTTTATGGTTATATGCAAAGGTGGTAAGGCCCATATTAACCTATGGTTCGGTGGGTTGGTGGACGAGAACCAAACAGGTCGGGGCCATAGCACTCCTGAATAGCATACAAAGACAACCCTGCCTAAGTATCATGAGTAATATGAGGACCACCCCAACGGCAGCTTTGGATGTTTTACTGAATTTGCCACCTCTGCATGTCTTCATTCAGGCAGAAGCACGGGAGGTAGCCTACAGGCTAACGCGGGTCAAGCACCCATTATCAGTTCACATGGAACTGAGCATGCGACTTGAAAACGAGCGCAAAAAATATCCAATAGTGGGATTGTCGAGCGACGAAATGGTCTGCAACTACAATTTCGAAAATAAATACAAACTCAAAATTCCAGATAGGGCCGACTGGGAGGGAGGTCCTCCTTTCGGAGCGGAATCCATCTGGTACACAGACGACTCCAAGATCAATGCGGTTGTAGGAGCTGGCATATACAGGTAAAAATACGAGACTTTAGTCTCTATAAGCCTAACAAACGATTGCACAGTGTTCCAAGCTGAAGTAGCGGCAATACATCAGCCGAAGAAATACAAAGAGTAGAGGAAAACTCTCATTCGGTAGTTATATATTCAAATAGTCAAGCTGCACTTAAAGCTCTAGAAACAGTGCAAGTGACATCCAAACTGGTTTAAAACTGCAGAACAGCTCTAAATAGGCTGACAAGCACCAAAATGGTGACACTAGCCTGGGTTCTAGGACATCGGGGACACTCTGGAAACGAAAAAGCTGATAAATTGGCCAGAAAAGGCTCGGAAATAAAGTTCAGAGGGCCTGAACTATTTTGTGGGATCGCTAAGGCCTGAGCTAAGCAATCTATTAAACAGTGGCTCACCAAAGAGACGAACGGTCTGTGGGAGCAAACGCCTGAAGAAAGACAGGCCAAACAGTTCATCAAAAAACTTTCACCAAAGCTGACTGCAAAACTTTTCAGTAAGGAAAGGAAGCTTGTCAGACAAATACTCTTGACAGGTCACTGCAAACTAAATAAGCACTTGTATGCAATGGGATTGGTAGAAGATGGTACATGCCGCTTCTGCAAGAAAGAGGAAGAAACCTCATTACATGTCCTATGTCAATGTGAGAAGGCCTAGTTAGAACCAGGACCTTACTGGAGAACTAACTAAACTAAACTAAAACTAAATGTCCGCGGGCAGAAAGCTATATACAGGGCACACTAGCAAAGCTTCTGGGTTTCATAACAAGGACGGGGCTGCAACTTGTTTTGTAGTTCTATCAAAGCAGGGAAGAAGAAAGGGCAACCACAATGGATCTAAGAAGGTCGAGGTGGATAGGTGTCTACACCACCTCATTCTAATCTAATCTAATACTTTGCTAAAAACCAAATGCTCTACTTTCTCCAATTTACCGTAGATCGCATTTTCCTACGTGGCGATACCTCAAAACTGCCGACCAACCTTGGCCTTCTCAACGTTAAACAAACCTTCGCGGTATTGTTTATTTCAGTATTAGAGACTAAAAGGCAAACCACTGCGTAAACGTAACGTAGCTCTGAAATCCAGCGCTAGGTTGTTGTATCGTTACGTCGCGTCGCCTGACCCGGTAGCTGAGATCGCGTTAGTCGAGGTGGAAATGCCCACCTCTGCCTTTTTCCACCAATAAGAGTGCTGGATTTCAGAGCTACCTTACGTTTACGCGGTGGTTTGGCTTTTAGTCTCTATTAGAGTCTATATGAGGCCTATATCTACAAAAAGTGAAATGGGTGAATTATAGATGAGTTCTACTATATAACCCAAATAGTTGTAATTGGTCTCCACCAACGTTTTTAAAAGAAAAAATCCGAATACTCGTTACAATATTCCTAAAATCACGCACATAGAAAAGTAACTAAGTATAATAAGATGTGTAAGTGTTGGAGTTTAGGTACCTTACTACTCATGGAGACTATAAATATCAATCTGAAGTAAAGCAAGCAACAAGTTTAATTAAAATTCTAGCGCTTACTTACCTTCCACGCCAAATATCAATCTGTGAAAATGTATTTTAGTACTTTCGGTACTTCTCTTGTAACTCAAATTCCGAACAAAATATTCTTCATAACCTGTCTGATGGTTAATTTTAATCACTAATCTGTCATTAAAAGTCATAAAAATATGTACATAAAAATATACACAAATTTTTTAAAGTGAATAAATGTCATCTCTAATTAAAACACACAATCAAACAAAATGCAGTGGCGGTGCCCCCCCCCCCTTGCTCCAGAAAAAAGTAGACAACAACAACAAAGATGCTGGTGGTAATAATCCTGAAGAAGAAAAAACGAGAAATTGCAGAAAGTTCCTTTGAAAACATTCTAGAATCCCTCCACAATATTTTGGGACAGTTTGACCGTCAATTCGTCAGACCAAGAATCTACAAACGCATGACGAACTTACCGCGAAAACCATTAAAAATACAGAATAGTATTACAGAGTTTCTATTTATAAACAAGTTACAAAAGACAAAATCAATTCGGACATAAAAAACTATTTTTGACCTGAACATATTCATACCAAGTTTAACATGAAGCAAAAATCAAGACAAAATTAACTAAAGTCGTTTCTAAATACTATAAACTGTTTTATTAATCCAAAACACAAATTCTTGAACTTTTATTGGGAGAAGTCAGTATTTGGTCTCATGATATTCTGTAGTAAATTTTAAATATAAATGAAAAAAAAAATTAAAAAATGGTAATGGTGCGCATATATAAAAAACACCAACATACGGTCAGACATACAAACAGAAAAACACCGAAAAATTCTAAAATTAGAGATTTATCATGCGTATAGAAAATCAAAAAAGTGTCACTTAAAAAAATATTTATTTTCCTGCTTGATGCTGGAAAAAATCACCGATATACCGTCAGACAAACAAGCAGAAAAACAGCCCAAAATTCCAAAATTTGAAAACATTCAATATACAGAAGTGGTCTATCTAGAGATTTATTATACAGAGAGGAGATTGGGGGGAGAGGGGTCAATTATATTGTGCAGGTGTTCTGAGAGAACTGTGCTTCAGAAATGTGCAACAAAAGCTAAATTACTTGTAGTAAAAAAATAAAAGTAGACTAGAGCTATTTAAAATTATAAAGTGGGTGGGGCTAGCGCTGACAGCTTTAAGGGGGGAGGTCTGAAAAATGTGTCAGGCATATGCCCCCTCGATTTCATAGAAACTGTAGTTTTTTTGTTGTTTGTCACTTAAAAAGAAATATTTTTTTCCCTAAAACGTTACGCACGCAGAATAATAAATTCGTATCATTTAAAATTTTCTTTCAATTTTCACTTCTTATCAAAAATTAATATAAAAGGGTGCCCATATTACTGAGTTATACATTCGCAGAATGAAAAATGTACTAATATTTATCAAAAAACGTGATCAATCAAAACATTTGATCAATCCTTAACTCACTGACATTGATAAAACCAATCTTCTAAAGACTTAGAAAAACGTTTAATCTAATATCTAGAAAACTTAGAATATATCTGATAACATTTAGCATTAACCTGAATATAATCGTTTACTTCAAAAATAATAATTTAGAAAATCTTTTCTTGAATTGATCATTTATCTGTTAAATAATAGTGCAATATTTGCTGATATTAATCTTCTATTTTAGTAATGTTTATGATAGAGTCTCTTCTTTTTAGAATGATATTTAGAAAATGTTTGCTTAAATTTATCGTTCAGTTGTATTTACTAAATTAATCAAACTGTTTGATTTTCAGCAATTTCAGCAATTTTTTGAAACTCTTTTTTGAATATTTTTTTAATTTAAACTGTCATTTTGCTTGTAGATATTTTTGATTCAACATTAACGCGTAAATAAAAATATTTATAGTTCCAAAGGTGTAAAAGATTAATGCTGAAACCACTTTTTTAGGGATTTAGTTAAGAAAATTTCTTAAAAACAACTAGGTAAATTCCTTAAAAAACTGACTGACTTTGAATGATAAAATATTTTTAAAAAATCTAAAAAAGTTTAGAAACAATAATTTCTTTGATAACGACAGTAGACTTTTTTCCGAAACGTCAGATAAGTACTTAGATTCCACTTTTTATTATTATTTTTATTTAAAAACCACTGACAAACGAAAAAAAAATTTTTGAAGGAATTTACGCAGTAGTTTTTAACATATCTTTTAAGAAATGTCCTAAACTTATTGGTGACAAACAAAAAAAGTAGTTTCAGCATTATGAATCCGCCACAAACATATAGGGCGTTATTTACAAAGATGGACTAAGGTTTAGCACTATATGGGACGCAGGTTGTTTTTAATATAATTATGCGGGTTTTTCTTTAAACTTGAGTGAAACTTGTTGGACTTTTGGACTGACTATAACCGTATTAAGTGTTTTCGCAAGGGAAAAACTCAGGTTTTCCCAGTATTTTTCGAAAAAAAAAATGGAAAAAAAGGAAACTGGCACGACGGTGGATTTGCCGCTGTATAGTAGTATACTATCGTCCTTAACTAAAAACCAGTGCTTTTTAGTTAAGGACGGCAGTATAGTATTAACTAAAAATGCTACTTACTGAGATTTTTGAATCCCATTCTATTCGTAGATTTGCGGAGGTCCATATAAGAAAAAATATCCATACACACACCTGTTCACACTAATGAAAAACGAAAACTGAAGTTTTTTATTTAAATATTTGTATCGAAGAATCATTAAAAATTGTTAAGTCTTTTTTTGTTGTTTAATAATAAAACTAGTAATTAAAATTAAATTAAAAGTTGAGCTTATGGGGAACAGTGATGGCGTTTATATAAAAATAAGAAATTAAAATAAAAAGATGGGCAACTTTTAACTTTTATTTTTATCTGAAAACGGATTTGCGCATGCCCCTTTGACACAAATACTTTCGTTTGTGGTTGTCATTTAAGGTTTTTTTGTATTTTTTGGTTTGTTTTTGGCAGATATTGTTGTAGTATCCTTTTGTTTACTTATTGTTATTAACAATATACTATCTATAAATAACCCAATCACTTTGTGACTCAACGATTATGTTCGCCGGTTCTCTGTGTAACGTGTACTGCCGAAAGCTTAAGGCGCATTTACACAGACAAACTTTCCTTTGATGTGGAAATGCCGACAAAAATGTTCAAAGAAATGTTTGAGCAAAATCTCGTACAAAAAAACACACCTAAATTTTGGAGAGAATGTTGAGCAAAATTTGTTTGAAAAATTGGGAGTATAAAAATTTCTTTACAAATTCAAAATATATATTGTTATCGGAATTCATTGAACTTAACTGAAAATAGAAAAACAAAGTTTTAAAATAAGGTATTTTTAATCAAGTGTTGTTCAATCATCAAGTTGTAAAAAAAACGAGAATAAAAAAAATAAAAATTGGCACTTATTTATTGTTGTTGCCTATAAAATATAATGATAAAAATTTACGTTTAAAAGAATATCCCTTTATTTTACTTCCTAGTTTAGTCTTTTACAATAATAATTAAATCAAATTAAAAAACCTATATACATTTTATTAAATCTCAAATATATGAACAAAAGCACGTTCGGTTTAAATAATACCCGTTTATTACTCACTTTTACAACCCTACGAACCCGACCCTTGTCTAAAAAATATAATTTAGCAGTAATTTAGTAGACTGTGTCGCCGATCTATCATCCCGCGAGTCATATCCCTGGAATAATAACATCTCACCTTGTTTATAATAACAAATATATTGCTGCCGCCGTACATTGAAGTTTATATATGCACCCGATTAGTCTAATTAGGTATCATTATACTTTACAAGTTTAACTGGTCACTTTAGTTATAAGACAATTTTGTAGTTTTTTCTAATAAAAAAGTTTTTTAAAAGCTACGTCACTGGAGTTCGTATTTAATTGACGCTGCGAACAGGATAGTGCAGTTTCGTCCTTTATCGGTTTTCCGTTGTACGAAAGTGGCTTTTAAGTCTTAGTGCGCTATCCGAACCCGAACTTTACGTCCAGAACGAAGTAGTGAAGTTTCTTGAAAGAAAGTGCTCTTTACGACGTCGAACGTAAAGAAGTGTACTGAGCCCGGTGTCATAGGCAGAAAAGTCAACCCCCATTTATAGGATTCCTTTTGGTGGCGTAACCTCTACAGAACAAGCCTTATGGATTTATCCTCGATTGCTATGTAAGTTTTTGACTTTCTTGTAAGTCTAAGCGATTAAAGAACATTTTAAAAAAGAACAAAACAAAACTAGGATTAAGAGCAGAAAATAAGAAATTAGGAAACGTTAAAGCTGAAATTGATAATTATCTATCAAGTTTGAAAAAACCCTCTTTAAATTTTGAGCAAATAAGTAGTTTGCAAAGTAGTCTAAGAAATTTAAGTGGTCAGTCGACATCGAGACTAGACACTGAACAACAATTAGAAATCATAGAAGAAAGTGTAGAAGAAAGCACTGAAAATAATTTTGAAAATAAAATTTTAGACAATTTTGATTTTTTAAATATTGAAAATTCGAACACTAGTTTTAACAGTAGTTTAAGTAGTGATAGTAGTAATCAATTAGATAAAAAAACGAAAAACTTTCTAATACAATGGAAAACCTAAGATTTTACACGTCATTGTTGCCTACTTTCGACGGCAGTCAATCCCATTTAGAAAGTTTTTTGATTTCTGTACAGGAATATTACGATCTTTAAAAAACAAAAGATCAAAAGATCTTGGGTGGAAATAAAGAAAATTCAAACTTGGATGAGTATTCCACAAGGAACACACAAAAGATCAAAGCGAAAAGAGAAATGAATAAACGATGTTTCGCTCTGGGTAACCAGCGTGGGCTCATCAGTAGTTTCACTGGTCACCCTCCACTATACATCATTAAACACCATCATACACTTAGATTTTCAACCTTGAACCACTCACAAATAGGCATCGTTCCGCACTGGTACTTACTTATCCAAGTTACCTAATACGAATTCGTCCTGGCGTGTTAATATTTCCAGTAGGATTATGCTCCTAAGGGAGCTTCAGTACATTAAAATTAACGAAAACGAAGACATTTTGCACTTTGTCGATAGACTTAAGGCCTTTTGCCAAAGAATTTTCGGAAAAATCCAATGCGAAGTAGAAGATAACGCACAAAAAGTACTGCTCATATCTCAAGTAGAAAAAGTATCTGTTTTACTTTTGACCGCAAATTCTTCCGAATATTTAAGGAGGCTTCTTATGCTTAAAACGCCCGCAACTTTAGACGATGCTTACAAGTATGTAATGAGTAATAACATAGTAGAGGCACAAGTCAATTTTACAAGTAACAATTCGAATTTGCACAAAAGAAATAATTCGTTTTTAAAACCTACCACTAATTTTAGACAAACTCAAAATTTTAATCACAACCCCCAAACTAATCAAATGAGACCAAAACCACCCCAACAACGTTTTAACCTATCCATGCAACCTTTTTCAAACTCTCAGTTTACCAGACAATTTAATTTTAATCCACCTTTTAACTCTCAGTTCGGACAACCTAATTTCAAATTTAATCAACCTAGACCTTTTCAAAATCAACCTCAAAATTTTCAAAATTTAGGAAGACCGACAAATGTCTTCGCCCCACAAAATAAACCTATTTTTGACAAACCAACCCCTATGTCGACATCAACAATCGGTCCGTCAAGACAACACTCTCAAAGACCCCCATACACTGGCCCCAAAGATTTTTTAAACCTTCGGGATTCTTAACAAATATAGAAACATACCCCGAACAGACTTACGAACAAACCTACGAGGAAACCTATGAAAACCAACCTTATAATTGCTATAATGAAGAATTTTACAAGTAACAATTCGAATTTGCACAAAAGAAATAATTCGTTTTTAAAACCTACCACTAATTTTAGACAAACTCAAAATTTTAATCACAACCCCCAAACTAATCAAATGAGACCAAAACCACCCCAACAACGTTTTAACCTATCCATGCAACCTTTTTCAAACTCTCAGTTTACCAGACAATTTAATTTTAATCCACCTTTTAACTCTCAGTTCGGACAACCTAATTTCAACTTTAATCAACCTAGACCTTTTCAAAATCAACCTCAAAATTTTCAAAATTTAGGAAGACCGACAAATGTCTTCGCCCCACAAAATAAACCTATTTTTGACAAACCAACCCCTATGTCGACATCAACAATCGGTCCGTCAAGACAACACTCTCAAAGACCCCCATACACTGGCCCCAAAGATTTTTTAAACCTTCGGGATTCTTAACAAATATAGAAACATACCCCGAACAGACTTACGAACAAACCTACGAGGAAACCTATGAAAACCAACCTTATAATTGCTATAACGAAGAAAATTCTGACTATTTTTGCGACCCTCACTTTTACAACGAGGAACCCACTAGCCAGCAAGAAAACCCCTCTCACGAATTTATTTCACAAACGCCGCAGGCGAAAATTTTCAGGAAACGGCCTCGAAGCCCTACGTTAACTTAAATAATGTTGCTCGACAAATCGAACTACCGTATTTTTATTTACCAGAAAAAAAATTAACAATTCTTATTGATTCAGGAGCCTCAGACTCCATAATCTCCCCAAAAATAGCCAAAATGTACCCAAATAATATATTTTTTGAACCTTTCGAAGTAACCGCCTGCAGAAATACATACAATGAAAATCAAAATTTAAAATTGAATTTATTACAAGAACTAGGAATCAATAAAAATTTTAAAATGCGTATTTTAAACTGGCATAAAGACTTTGACGCATTAATAGGCTCAAAAGAACTTAAAAATTAAAATTCCTTTTTCGTTAGCTTACAACGAACCTTTAAAGCAGCCGATTCAAAATTTTTATGTCAATTCTTTATACAAAAAAGGCAAAGAAAATGTCGTCGCTGACGCACTCTCCAGAATAAACATCAACATCCATGAAACGAATGAGTCCATATCTATATCCCCTAACGTCGATCACTCTGTTGCCGACTTAACCGATTTTAATCTCTCCGATTACGTCATTAACGAACAGACAGACCAACATAGATCGCCTTAACGAAATGACAAATCCTTCTCAACCAATACAAACCAACAAAGGTCAAAATGATAACGACTCTGACGTCACCGTTCACTCGAACAGTGACACAAATGGCAAACACCTACCGACATCAGAATTGCCCTTAAATTACGCAACTAATCGATTAATAATCGATTACGAAAAATAATATAAATATTTTCATACAAGCCCGTTTAAGAAAAATCATCACTTCGTGCGCATAAACAAGGACGAATAACAGCAATACATTCATAAAATCCTAAAAGAAATTGTAAAACCTGATACCTTATTTACAGTTTACATCCCAAATAATGAACTTAAACTTGAATTTCGAAGAATAGTTAGCTCAATTTTAAATCCTACCACAAAACTCATTTTTTCAAACACTTATGTGATAACTATGTTGGGAATTTGGAACCTTTGGTTGCACTAAAACAATCATAACTTTGTTTTTTTTTACTTATGTGACAGATGTCATTAATACCGAACAGCAAACCGAAATAATAGCAAATTACCACAAATCTAACCATAACGGCATAACCGAAACATACAATCATTTAAAACAAAAATATTACTAGCCTAAACTACAGAACAAGTACGAAAGACACCCATATAAAATCGCATATGAAGGACCCTTATTAGCCGAAAAACCCTTTAAAACTCTCCATTTAAACGTTTTTCGATTTTCAAACTGTCAATTTTTAACTATTATTGATTCTTTTTCTAAATACGCACAAGCTTACTTTATCCCCGACAGAAACGCCGTCACAATTCTTAGCAAATTAAGACATTATTTCTCCCACCATAACACCTGTCAAAAAATTGTTACAGATAAAGGAACAGAGTTTGACAATAACCTTCTTAAAGAATTCTGTCAACTATTTTGTATTGAACTACATTATACAACTCCCGCTAACTCGTCTTCAAATAGCCCCATCGAACGATTGCACTCAACTTTGTTAGAAAAATTACGTATCTTAAAAATGCAAAATCCCGAGGAAACACCCCAAAACATAATGACGTCAGCCATCTTAATATATAACCAAAGTATACCCTCTACTACTGGTTGTTCCCCCTTCTCAATTTTATACGGCCCTTATGTCAACGAACCAAACATAAACAACACTCTTTTTGAGCAATATAACGAACAACGAAAAAAAGAACTACTACATTTCCACAATCAAATTTTCAAAAAGGCGTATCAAAAACAATTACAGAACACACAAAAACAAAATAAAAACACCGAAGATCCCCCTGAAATTCAAAAAGATCAAAATATTTATAGAAAAAACACCCTTCGAAATAAAATGAAGCCCCAATTTATTCCTACAAAAGTAACAAAAGTCAATAAAAATATTATAACTGGTATCTCAAAAACTAAACCAATTAACACACATGTCAGAAAAATAAAAAGACTCAGGAAACAACCTAAATCATTGCAGGTTCCCTCCTGACATTGACGAATCTCAACCAGGCCCTTCAGGTCAACAGATTGGACAATAACGGATTCTACACCGAAGAAATATCTCCTACTTTAATCGTAAGCCATTACCACACTATATACATACCTTTTAATATGACTAAAATTAAAATCTCTCTAAGCCAACTTTTTACCACCAATTCCCTATTTTTATCCACTTTAGTCGATCAAGTTAATAATACATTGTCAAATATACCGTTTCAATTCATTGAATCATCCTTAAACGATACGTAGAATTCTTACGCAAAATTCATTTCTTTACATTTATTTAGAAAACAATGACTTTGGAAAGAAACGTGGGTTATTCAACCTACTAGGAAGCGGTATTAAATTTGTCACAGGAAACCTGGACAACACTGACTTAGACACAATTACCTAGAACTTACAAATACTAAAACAGAATCAAATTAACATGATGCACAAGATAAATGACCTCAGTTCATTCGCTGGGAATATTATAAACAAATTCCAGCAAAATGTTAACATTATAAATAAAAACTCAAAATGCATTCGTTTCGAAATTTTAAAATTAAATAATGAAATAGCGTTGATGCTCAGCATGCAAAACCAAATTTTACAAATCTCAAAATTAAACAAATTTTTGGAAAAAATGCTTAGAATGATATCCTTTGCGCATCTGCAAACTCTGGATTTAGAAATATTGATTGTCAAGGAAATTAGGGAAATTTGGCAATATTTGACAACTCATTATCCAAAAAATTCTCTATGGCCACTAAAACACCTGTCAGAATTAACTCTCATATGTCAAACAGGCCTTATTATGTTAAAAGATATGTCAATCATTGTAGTTAAGATACCAATTTTCGAAAAATATTCTTGTAGTCTTAAGATAGTTTATCCAATACCTAATAATGAATCGAAAATATTGATTAGCCCTAGTAAGTACTATTGTAACAATTTATGCTATCAGCAATGCTCTGAAATCAACTGAAATTGGATATGTTTTAACCCTATTGCACATAGTTGCCTTTTACCAAAAAATTGTCTTTTTGCCACAGTAAGAAATAACTTTCAAATTTACACTTTAACTTATAAAAGTGGTTTGCTTTTCTGTACAAAAAATCCTGAAACCATTTACGAAAATTGCTTTCAGTTTCAGAAAACTACACTTCAAAGCTGTTATCTTATCAACAGCCAGTGTGACGTAATAATTAACCAAAATAAATATTCCTTATCAATAAATAACATTTCTGTCTCATTGCCAAAAATAATAAACCTTCCTGAAACAAACTTATCTATTAATTTGCAAATAAGACATTTAGAAAATCCGCAAATAATACAGGAAGACCTGATGGATCCTTTAGTCCTACAGGAACTTAATTTTGAAAGCCAAGATTACATTATCTTAACGTTGTGTTTGGCAGTAATTTTAATTTTTATTTTTATTTTCTATTTTTGGCGAAAGCAAAGAATCTCAAAAACAAAAAATACTCCCTTAAGGGTTCTCCAAAAACTTATCAACGAGGACGTTGACAAAACTAAGGGTGGAGGAGTAATATCCCTGGAATAATAACATCTCACCTTGTTTATAATAACAAATATATTGCTGATGCCGTACATTGAAGTTTATATATGCACCCGATTAGTCTAATTAGGTATCATTATACTTTACAAGTTTAACTGGTCACTTTAGTCATAAGACAATTTTGTAGTTTTTTCTAATAAAAAAGTTTTTTAAAAGCTAAGTCACCGGAGTTCGTATTTAATTCGCGTTTTGGATTTCGCAGGTAGTAGGCCGGCCACCCTTTTGAATCGCAATGTTGCCCTTTGCATATTTTTGGTTCAGTGTCAGTAATCGACCTTGATTATTACATTAAATTGACAATAAATATCTATATCTTGAGCATTTTCATGAACCTTTTGCTTTTTTAAGAAACCCTTGGGACCTTAAACTAACTAGGTAAATCTGGTGTGAGGAATTAAAAAACAACAATAAAAGCTAAAGGTAAAGTAAAGTTACAAAAATATGTTTAAAAAAATCCCCCTCCCCACCACTCTTCATAATCGTGAGGCGCAGATTACTGCTTAAAAGTGCAATTTTTGAGTTTTTTGCCGATATTTGAAAAAAAAATTTTTGGGAAAAGAAAAATGTTCCTGGGGTTTTTTTTACTTTAGGAAAAAAACCCTTGGAAATAAAAAAAAAACTCTCAAGAAAATCCCAAAAAATACCCCGGGCAAAAAAATTCGGGAAAAACCCTAAGAAAAAAATATTATAAGTAACCCTAATCCATGTGACAAAACTGATAGTAGAGCCAATAATAATGTTTCGCTTGCCATGGGCTTTTTTTCACAAAAATTTTAAATAAAAGTTAGTGTTCCATTTTTTTAAAGAATTGATATCACTGATCACTGATGTGAAATTTTATTTATTCTCATCTTTAAAAATATGTTTCCAAAAGAGATAGCAATAATTTTCTCAAAAATTTAAGCGAACAAAATGTTCAAAGAAAAGCTCACAAAATTGTTCACGCAAAAAATTTTAGATCTTTTGCACGAACTTTTATTTCAGCGTGTTCGTCTGTGTAATTGCGCCTTTAGAGTTTGCCCGCAGTCCTCTCCACGCAGAAAAACACATGATACACTCTTGTATCGTGGCCAAACGGTGCGAACGATATATTCTTGCGGGATGTAACTATCAAGATACTACAATTATTAAAGAATTATGAAGTTTAGTTTAATTATCTCAACTATTGTTGTTACTCACTTTTGTTTACATGTGCAGAAGCTGTGTGCTGATCGGTTCAAAGTTATTTTTATTTAGCTGTACCAGAATTATTACTTATTTTTTATTTTAATTTTTATTTGTTATTTTAAGTTTTATTTTTATTTTTATTTGCCTTTATAAACCCAGCTAATCTTAACTTTAAATAAAAAAAAGCATTTTACATCTCAGTAAACAACGCCTATTTTGACAAATTTTAATTTCGACCCGTTCTTTTTCTTTGTAATATTTTCGAAACCTTCCTCCCCCCTTCCTTAAAATGGGTAAGAAATATTTTCAAGAATTAGTTATTTTATTCTTTTCTTTATCATTTTTCAGATAAAAATGGTAACGCAACGCTGTTGTGAACTTTCCCCCTCCTCTCGTAATACTTCACCTACTTCCCCTTGCCGCGTTAAGTAATTTATGGACGCCACCAACAAGTTGCAATATATAGACACAAGGCAAGGAGAAATGCAGGAAGAGAGGGGTCTTTGATCTCCTTATTTTACGGCTTCTGCAAAAAATCTTCAAACTTTTGCCGGGAAGGACCGCCAAAACAAAAAAAATGAGGAAAAACATACACATTTGAATGAGGCAAATCCCTAACCTAAAAACTCCTTTTTTACCTTGCGCGGTTAAAGTCGCGGACTTCTTACTATACGTATTTTTTACATGCAATTTTCCTTAAGTTGTGTAAATTTTTTACAGCGCAGTTTTTGACCGCGCAAACCATTTACCGCGAATATTTTTCTTCTTTTACTTACTTAAAATGAATTTGAAACTTTTATGTAACAGAATTTTTTCTTAATTTAAGAGGACAGTGATCTCACTGAATCAACTTAAAGTGATATCTCATACGTTCCTATACATTGACCTGAAAACTTTTTAGTTCTAAATAAAATAAAAAATCAACGACATCGTGATTGTTTTAAAATTTAAAATAGATTAACTTTGGTTCGGTTTAAAATCAATTTTTAGATACAATTGTTTATTCCTGATTAAAATAAGTTGTTATTGTCAATCTAAATAAAGGTCAAAATACTAAAAACCCTCCAAAAAGTTTTACTATAGAGATAGTTAACAATTATATCTATACTTAAGCTAGTTTCACAAATCACTGAACCTTTTATAACTACTTAAAAGCTATTTAACCAACATGACCCAGTATGTTGAGATCAACGGTGATGCCAGCAATTCTGAGCAAGTTATTTACGGCGTTCCACAGGGGACCGTATTAGGTCCTTTACTCTTTAGTATCTACATATATGATTTACCAGAACGGAAAACAATTGGAAAAATAATAAGTTTTGCTGATGACACGGTTATTTTTTACAAATCCAGTACATGGCCTAAAACAGTTGGCAGAAAAAGATTTTAAAATAATCTTGGTTTCAAATAAACAAACTAACTCTTAATTACGATAAAACAAAATATTTACCGTTTTCGATATGCAAGAATTATCTACCACCTTTTGCCCCATTAAAAATAAATAATAACGAGGAAATACCGAAATCTTTTTCTATAAAATATTTCGAAGTAGTAATAGATTGCAATATGAAGTGGGATTTGCAAATAAAAAATGTTATTAACAAACTTCCTGGATTGCTATCCAGGTTTCGTTATCTAAAAGAGTATTTGGAAAAAGGGCAACTTGAGATGCTTTTCATAAAATTCCACCTGGGAAAACTTTTTTATTATTCGTCACAAAAAGAAAAACAAAAAAGTGAATTACTCATGAGATTATGTAGATTTCAATTACAGTTTCACTCTTTTTTTAAAATCACCCGTTACACGCAGGATGGACATGAGGTCTTTTTTTTTATTGGAACAGCCAGTATATTTTTTAAAATCTTAAAAGATCTTTTCTTTCTGATTTAAAAAATATGCCATATGTTACCATTTTCTTCAATGGTCATTGAGCAAATTCAAAAAAACGTTGCCATAAGAGTAATATGTTGAACAAAGAACCACCTAAACTATTTTTCCTTGGCTAACACATTGCCCTTATGGCAAATTATTATTGATTTTACTCGAGAACCGTCAAAGATAAACCCGACATATGATATATTTTTGGAATCAGAAAAAAAAAGATCTATGAAAATTTTATAAAATATATACGGTATTCAATTAAAAAAACAGAACCTCAAGGCCACTCAGCGTGTAGAGTTTGATTAAGGAAAAAACTGAAAATGTTACAGAAATTTACCTAATTTCCTAAGTCATTCACTTTTTGATTTATCTTCTTTTCACAAATAACAAAAAAGTTTTCCCAAGTGAAACTTTATAAAGGGTCACCCTGTACAGTCTTACCTTACGTATGGGATTTTGGGATGGGGTGAAGTAGATAGCTGATTGTCACTTAAAGGCTCTAAGAAATACGCAGAAGTGGTTTTTAAAAATAATTTATGACAAAAATAGAACATATTCCACAGAGCTACTTTTCCAAAGCACTGATATTCTTGATATTCGCAACTTATATTGCTTAGAAGTAATAAAAAATATCTACAAGGGAAAAATCCAACTAAAAGTAAAAATTGTTGTTATTTCTCAAAAACCATAACCCAACGTTCTGTGTACTATTTTGCACCAAGAATATATAATCAACTTCCTGTAGACCTCAAAAATATTTAAAAATTTTACTTTTTACCACAACGAAATGGATTCGTAGATTACGGCAGTGGTAGTGGTTAATTACCACAACGGAATGACGTTTAGCTATTGCGCAAACGCAGTAATTACCACAACCACTACGAATAAGCGTTCAAAAATGCATTAATTTATTTTATAAAATAAACGTATTATTACAATTAAGTATCGATGCTTATAAAATATTTTTTCCCATTTGAAAAGTATGCTATTTTTATTGATATTGAAACCATTATAAATATGTATAGTAACTAAAATTAGTTTATATTGAACTATCAAAAAACAGGGAAAGTGGATGAGAAATCAAAGACCAACCTTCTCAAGTTTAACAACCCAATCCAACCCAACCCACCATAGTTCTTAAGTTTAAATGTATGTGAAGGCTGTCCAGCAATTTGATATGGTTTTACTTTTTTAGAAGGCTGTGGTGCATAGTTTTTCGTAAGTAATTCCTTTTTTTGTTATACTTACAGATACCCCGAAGTTAACTGATTTTAGTCGAAAAACGTAAGCAATAAAATTAAACTTAAAGAAGGTTGGACTTTCGTTTGTCACCAACTTCCCCAGTTATTATTCCTCTTCTTAAGAATAGCTTAGATTTCAATATCAAAGAACATTCTATGAGTTTTTTTTACTAAACAGTCCGGTTCTTAAAGATGTTGCTCGTTCAGAAAGTTTCTTAAAATTTTCTTCAACCGGTGTATCAACACTGAAGTAAAACAACTTGCCTCCATTCTGATCTGTGCTGCGTTTGATCTACACTGAGAAAACAAATAGTAGCCATAGTCCGAAATATCGATTAAATCAGGTTTGGTTTGGTGCCCCGTTAATTGGGCTGGTACAAGCCAGTTGGGTGGGCTGGAACAGCACAAGCTTAAGGCTGGAATAAGGAGTTTATTTTTTGGTACCTTGTTTATTTTTTGGTACCATTATGTTGGTACAGCCCAGTTAGCTGGGACTGGACCAGCACATATTTTAGGGCTGCAATTAAAAATTTATTATTTCTGACAAATTTGGCCTAGGGTAGTTTTTTTTGGAGAGGCATTTTTGAGGGAAACCTAATTTTTTTTCTCATAAAATTTGCTTTTATCCATATCTAGTTTTCGAGAGGTCTGATGCAATAAAAGTCTTAAAATTTCAATTTACGAAAACAATTAACAAATACCAAAATTTTTTAAATAAATCAACACTTTTTAATAGATTGACTGAAAATTACCAAAAATGGATAAAATGCATATTATGCGTATGTGTGTAATCTCCAAAAGACAAACAAAATAATTTTAAATGACACCCAACATCATAGGGTATTTTATTTAGTTTGTGATATAATCGCTTTCAAAAATTGAAATGTCTCAAAAACTAGATAAGGTAAATAAATTATTAGAAATAGACTTTTCCCACAGTGATAAAATGCCACAAAATCTAATAGCGGTTTCCATTGGTAAAACTGGTGCGCCATCAGTGCACCACTGAGTCGGTGGTCCTGTTCCATTGAGGTGCACTTTTTGAGTTTTCATGTTCCATTGGAAAACTGATAATTTCGGTTTTGCACTAAGTTTCGTTAAGGTTCGTGGCGCATCGAAAACTTTTCGCGCCTTTATATTTTAAGTCAAAACCGACTAGTTATCCTCAAAAAGAGTTTTTCAATGGTCCTAAGCTATTTTTATCTACATTGAGTTAAGTGGTTGAATAAAACGAGTGTTCTGGTTTGCGTGCAGTTTTTTTCATGTTCCATTTAATCTGCACTCAGACTGCACTGATGCAATTTTTTGACAGCACCAAGCCAGTGTTAGTACACTACGAGTGACTCACCAATTTTACCAATGGAAAACCCCTATAAATTTGTAAAAAGTTTCGGCAAAAAACTTTGACATAAAGGCAATTTTCGCGATCTTACCGCCCGACGACGGCGTCAAACGAAGGTTTCGCGTCAAACGAAGGTTTCGTGTCAAACGACCGGGTCTCGGAACAGAACAAACCCGGTGCGGGACAAAGAGTTGTGCACCTTTCGGGTGCTTAAACGATAATGAACTGAACAGGGCCAAATTTAAAATCTGATAAACCATAAAGGTATAACTTTGAATGTCTGGATAAAACCGTATAGTTGGGCTGGAACAATCCTTAATTCGATGAGTTTGCAACACAATGTTGCCGCAACCCAATAACTGATTTGCGGCAGCTATGTAATTTACTGAAACCAAGATGGTTGGTCTAGGCCAGCATTTTAATTTAAAAAAAAAAAACAAATTTCGCCCAATTCTGTGGGCTCCCTTAGCCAGAACTGTCCCAGATCAAAAAAAAGTGTTGAAGTAATTCAATGAAATAGCTGGAATAACCCACAAAATGACACCCAACATCATAGGGTATTTTATTTAGTTTGTGATATAATCGCTTTCAAAAATTGAAATGTCTCAAAAACTAGATAAGATAAATAAATTATTAGAAATAGACTTTTCCCACAGTGATAACATGCCACAAAATCTAATAGCGGTTTCCATTGGTAAAACTGGTGCGCCATCAATGCACCACTGAGTCGGTGATCTTGTTCCATTGAGGTGCACTTTTTGAGTTTTCATGTTCCATTGGAAAACTGATAATTTCGGTTTTGCACTAAGTTTCGTTAAGGTTCGTGGCGCATCGAAAACTTTTTCGCGCCTTTATATTTTAAGTCAAAACCGACTAGTTATCCTCAAAAAGAGTTTTTCAATGGTCCTAAGCTATTTTTATCTACATTGAGTTAAGTGGTTGAATAAAACGAGTGTTCTGGTTTGCGTGCAGTTTTTTTCATGTTCCATTTAATCTGCACTCAGACTGCACTGATGCAATTTTTTGACAGCACCAAGCCAGTGTTAGTACACTACGAGTGACTCACCAATTTTACCAATGGAAAACCCCTATAAATTTGTAAAAAGTTTCGGCAAAAAACTTTGACATAAAGGCAATTTTCGCGATCTTACCGCCCGACGACGGCGTCAAACGAAGGTTTCGCGTCAAACGAAGGTTTCGCGTCAAACGACCGGGTCTCGGAACAGAACAAACCCGGTGCGGGACAAAGAGTTGTGCACCTTTCGGGTGCTTAAACGATAATGAACTGAACAGGGCCAAATTTAAAATCTGATAAACCATAAAGGTATAACTTTGAATGTCTGGATAAAACCGTATAGTTGGGCTGGAACAATCCTTAATCCGATGAGTTTGCAACACAATGTTGCCGCAACCCAATAACTGATTTGCGGCAGCTATGTAATTTACTGAAACCAAGATTGTTGGTCTAGGCCAGCATTTTAATTTAAAAAAAAAACAAATTTCGCCCAATTTTGTGGGCTCCCTTAGCCAGAACTGTCCCAGATCAAAAAAAAGTGTTGAAGTAATTCAATGAAATAGCTGGAATAACCCACAAAAATGAGTTTTTCAAGCCCCAAACGTCTAGTCCACGACTTTTAGCTGGCCTAATTTTCTCGGTGTATGTACCCTCCATTGCAATTGTTGCATTTTATTTCATAAATTGCGTATGCTTTTTGACCTTTTGGTGTAGGGTTGTTAAGTTTGCTGTAGAATTTTTTCCCTATGGTATTTTCTGATTTAAACGCTATTTTTTTGATATTTTTGAGCGTATTTCTTATGTTTTCTAAAAGGTGTGGTACATAAGAAATTTTGGAGTATGTTTGTGGGGGTGAGAGGTTGGCTGTTGTGTTTGATGTATGTGTTTGTGAAAGTGTGCTTGCATGTTTTAGTGTTGAGTGATTTGTTTGTGTACTGTTAGACTGTTGATTTGTCTGCAGTTGTGAAGATCCTGATAAGTGGGGTGTGGATAAGACTTTGTTGACTAGGTGTGTGTGATAGATATATGAAGTTAAGTAGATTTATATTTTTTTGATATAGTGACGGAAGGGATAATTTTAAGGTTCTGTGCTTTAAGTTATTTATTATATTAGTTTTTTGATTGTGTGAGTTAGAGGTTTAATCTTATTCGAGTGTAAATTGCAATCTTGGGTAAAAACTGTTAAAAGTATTCAAGAGAGTATGAATAAGGTGATATCATCAACATATAATTTTATGGAAAAAATCTAAACTTTTATAAAATATAAAATTCAATCAAAAGTAGAAAATAATTTTTAGCATTCCGATATCATAATAATAAAGTTTGGCCATGTTGATTATTCGCAAGGATCTGGATTCACTATAAAGCAGAGAAATGCAAGGGTAAGTAAATCTAACTTAACTCGACCAAAGCTATCCTAACATTTCTCTGATATATGGATGGACATTGTTAAAATTATTTTATTTTATTATTGCTAAAAATTATTTTCTACTGTTTACTGAACTTTATATTTTATAAAAGCTTGTACCATTTGAAAAGCTTTTTTTACACAAAATTATTTTTTAATTTTTAGATTTGTACCCTAAATCGTCCATTTTGAATCCGCCATATTGAAATTGTCAAATCTGATTAAATATTCGTAATCCCCTTGGCTAAAAAGCCCTGTAAGTCAATTTTGATTGATATAGAACAAACTAAATCTTTTTCCCCCACCACTTCCCTCGTTAGGGATAGGTGGGTACCTGATAATTCCATATTATTGTCACCGGAACTATAAACGCATACCAAATTTGAAGACAATCGAATGGGTAAGTCAGTTAAAATTGGTTAGCAAAACATGACGAAAAATCGTCCATCTTGAATCCACCATATTGAATTTTTATAATTTGATGAAAAATTCGTATTCCTTATACTCAAAAACCTCCGTATACGTATTTTGGTTAAAATCGGACAAACTTAGGTGTTTTCTTCCCTTCAGGGGGTGCCTATAAAAATACCATATTATTGTATTGTCGCCGGAACTATAATCGCATACCAAGTTTGAATTCAACCTGACTACTACTATAGGGAATTGTAACGAAACACTAATGTGCTCCTGAAAATGACCAATGGGTGCACCATGCCCGTTCTATCGTTCGCACTATTTACACTGAACCAAAAAAAGGCACCGTTTTCTAAAAAAAATGTATTTGTATATCATTTTTGCTCCGATGTAAAGTTTTATTAATATCATAATCAAGTTTACATAAATTTTATAGCCATAACAAGTTATTGATTTTACTGCTACAAGACACAGTTTAAAAAAAAGTTTTTACAATATAAATAGTCTTTAAAAATGATTTTTATGAAGGCTGTTATGAAATCAAGAATTAAGAGACATGTTTACATAGCTTTTAGTTACACCTAAGAATGAATTTAGTAAAAGACTGTTACTTACATAAATTTCATAACCTTTTTTATGTATTTTGAATGCCCGGATCATAATTTTTATAAACATTCCATAACAACTTTTAAACGACAATAATCGCCATTTATTAAATTTATTTAGGGCATTGATTAAAATCGTTAACATGCTTTATTTATTTCACATGCTCTTTTATTATCTCCACAACCTGTACATACTATTAATAACAACTCTCTATAAAATGTCAAGAAACATTTTTCATTGATTTCGTAACTTCCGTTTATTAATTTCATTACTGTATATGACAATTTTTATAACTTTCCTACGATTTTAGTAACAGTTACGTGCTATTGATGTACAAATATCTATAAAAAAAATAATAAACGCCTGTTATAAATACTATGTACGATATTTTTTCAGTGTACGTTTATGTATTGGATCAACACTTGCGGCCCTGGCCATATCTAATACTCTACACATAACTATGCCGCAATAATTTAAATTAAAAAAAAGGTTGAATCAAAATAAAAACAAAATTATGTGGGGTTATGGGCGCCGAATGTTTCTGTGGGAATTCCTAGTAATCCCAGCGAGCCAGTAAAGTTCTCTTGGTTCTTTGATAGGCTCGGGGTAATGCCCGCGCAGCGCTAGGCCTTTTTCGTCGGGCAACCGCACACGCAGAGTGGTTTCATATTTGTTTTAGAACAATGTTTTTGACTATGTGAAATCTTGGAGTGTAAAGGATAGATTTTAGATGCCAACCTCAGTTTCATAAACACACGGATACTTGAGTACTAACAAAACAGGTCAGTAAAGCTCCATTAAGAGGTTGGAAAGACTCTTGCTAGTCGTTGACGCTTCTGTTGTCGGTATAGCCGAACGGCGAGGTTGCTGTTATCGATGGAAGATCAGTTATTGAAATGCCATCATACCATTTATAAACTTTTTAGCGTGAACCACACACACTTTACGAAAAAAGCGAAAGTAAAAAATACCTATGTGCTTTAGTGGCGAAGAAAGTCAAAATAAGTAACCTAAGCCTAAATTTTTGAAACGATGCTAAAAAAATCTCTGGTGTGGATAAACATAAATAAAGTCTCCGCATTGCTATGGAAAACAAATTCATTGACGTAAAATTTTGCAAAGAAATCAGGTCGACATAGTTAAATTAAAAGGACACATATTTAACTTAAGCTAAACAAGAATCCTGCACACTCAACAGAATTATAAAAAGAGGATTGATGTTGCATATTAAAAAGACCCCTAACTCTATAAATAAAAGGACTGACTAAGAAATTTAAATAACTCATATTTTGATATAATTAATAAACTAAAATAATAACATAGAAAAGGGAAACAAAACAAAACCAGCATCTGCTGCATATGAGTGTAAAAATTAAGTTTTACCGAAATACTCCTATTAATAATATTTTAATGTGTTTGATTACGTCTTTTCTAAAGTTTTTTAATCAAAATTACGTTTCTTTGTGCAAAACTGATGACTTCTTTTGGCAACTGAATTGACATATAACATGGCCGTCTTGAATGTAAGTCTGTTTTCTGTTTTTTTTTCCCACATTTTTTTTTAAATTTGGTTGTTGTTACTGTTGTTTTTTTTGTCCTCTCAAGTTTATACTAAAAAATTTAACGTTTTACATTTGATTTTGTGCTGGTTGTATAATAACATAAAACATTTTATTTTAAATCCACACTATTTTTATTGTACATTCAATTTAAAGCTCTGAAGAAGCAAATCAATTTTGCGAAACGTTGGCATTTCAAAAAACACGTTTTATTAATAAGATCCCTCAACCCATAAACCTACACCTTCAAAAAAAAAATAAGAATAATGCTATTCAGATTTAAATATCTTCGACAAAGTTTAGACATAAACCATCTAAAAATAGTTTATTATGGCTGGGTCGAAAGTAGACTGCAGTACGGCTTCCTGGCATGGGAGAGGCGTATATGATTCAAATTTAAAAAAAATAAATACCTCACAAAATGCTATTTTAAAAACCATGAATTATAGGCACTTTCTATATCTTACAAATACATTATTCCAATAATTAAAAGTATTGAATATGAGAAAAATATATTACTATCAATTAAACTTATTCTGCTTTAAAAATAGAAATAATTTAAAACTGCACTCACACAATAGAAACACAAGATCTACAGCTCAATACAACATAGAAGAACAAAAAGCTTCCAAAAATATAGGTGTGAGATACCACATGTATTTATTCAATAATTAAATTTATTAAATTTATATAAAGCCAAGGGTTAAAATCAATTCTTATCTATGTATTTATTTTTACAAAAAAAAATATTTTGTGAATATGTGCATAAGGTGATATTTATACTAAATTGTACGGTTGTGTGTTAATTGTTCTATGATTAATAGGAAAGAAAAAAAAATAGAACTAGTGTGATTTATAATATTAGATGGGCTTGTAACTGTACAAAAAAGCCTAGTGCGACATTGTCTTTAGGACTGTGACGTTTCTGGGAGCATAATTTTATTGGGATAAATTGCACTAATACCAAAAACAAAAATCTATGTATCTTAGAAATAAATTGAAAAAAAAAATTAAATTTTATTTTGTATAAAGTAAAGTTGGAATTTGTTCCCTAGTGTAAAAAGCAATTGTTTCTTCCCTGCCAAAAAACCGCATAAAACCTCATAAAAAACACACCTGAGTTTAATAGTTTTTATAAGGTGTATGAGCTTTTGTGAAGCAAAATTTTAGGATTATAAAAGTTTGTAAGAATTTATGAGGTATGTCTTGTATTTTGGTAAGAATTTATGTGGTTTCATATGTGCGTTTTTTATCTGATCCTATCATCAGTCAGGCTTATAGATGTTTATAAAATTTGATAAGTGCAGACATTTTTTTTAACATATTTTATACTTTTATAAAAGCACGATTTTCTAAGAGATTTTATAGTTTCTATAATTACGTTCTTTTTCTTTTATGATGCATTATGGGATTATATAAACCGATGTTTTTATAGTTTTCTGACAGATTCTATAGTCAAACCAACTCATAACATTTTATGGGTTTCTATGATTACACCCTTTCTTTTATCATGTTTTAAGAGTTTGTAAAAAAAACGTTTTTCATAAGATTTTGGGATATTTTATGATCACCAAAACCAACTCATAGAATTTAACAGATTTATATGAACATTTATAATTTTCTAGTAGTTGGTGAAAACAATTTTTTTGCAATTTAAATAGATTTTATAGTCAGACAAACTTACAACATTTCGTCGTCGGACCAATGGTAAATTTTACTTTTTGCTGACATCGGCATACCGTCGCCGTACGATTAAGGTCCGATATGGTTTAACCACATAGTACCGACCATCCGCCCATAACTGCTTAATTTGGTCGGTCTAACGTAGGCAAGCTGTTCTCGGCCCGACATCGGTAAAATATTCAAGTCCGACATTGGTTTCCTAAAGCGGTCCAACGTCGGCGATTGACGGAGACCCGTCGGTGGTAGCTTAAAGCGGCCGACATTGGCAAACTACAAAGTTTCGATAATGCGGGTGCTTAACCAGTCGAGCTGGTTTAAGTGGCAGAAGAGGTGATTCTTGTAGAGAAGTACCACCATCTCGTCAAGTCCGCATTCTAGTTTTGAAATATCTTTGCTCAATATATATATAATATTATCTTCCACTGTACAAGGAACATAATGACATTAGCACCATCTCTACATACTAGGAAGAAACTATTAAGCAGTTTAAAAATTTTAAGGTGACGTAATCGGTCCATCGTCTGTTGCCGATTCTCGACCAATCAAACAAAGTTCCAATCGAAACATCGTCGGTCCTAAAGCAGATAAAGAGGTCGTCGACTATAGTAAATCGGGCCATCGTCAGTTGCCGATTCTCGACCGATTAAAGAAAGTTTCAATCGGACCATCATCGGCCCTAAAGCAGATAAGGTTTGCGTTGGCATAATGTCGACTATAGTAAATCGGGCCATCGTCAGTTGCCGATTCTCGACCGATTAAAGAAAGTTTCAATCGGACCATCATCGGCCCTAAAGCAGATAAGGTTTGCGTTGGCATAATGTCGACTATAGTAAATCGGGCCATCGTCAGTTGCTGATTCTCGTCCGATTAAACAAAGTTCCAATCGGACCGTCGTCGACCCTAAAGCAGATAAAGTAGGCGTCGGCATAAAGTCGACTATAGTAAATCGGGCCATCATCAGTTGCCGATTCTCGTCCGATAAAAGAAAGTTCCAATCGGACCGTCGTCGGCCCTAAAGCAAATAAAGTGCACTTCGGCATAAAGTCAACTATAGTAAATCAGACCATCATCAGTTGCCGATTTTCGACCGATTAAACAAAGTTGCAATCGGACCATCGTCGGTCCTAAAGTGGACTTCGGCATAAAGTCAACTATAGTAAATCAGGCCATCATCAGTTGCCGATTTTCGACCGATTAAACAAAGTTCCAATCGGACCATCGTCGGTCCTAAAGTGGTGTCGGCATAAAGTCGACTGTAGTAATGTGGACCTCCGTCAGTTGCCGATTATTGACCGAAATCTGAAAATCTCAATCTGACCAACATCAGGCCAGAGTGTAGTTGCCGACACACTGCCGACGTTGTCGACATTGGCCCGATTCAATATCGACGATTTGTGTTTGCTAGGTAATTTTTCCTTGTTTATGCTTCTTTGTTATTCTTACATTAACATGCATGTTGTGTTCTTAGAACATATCTTTTTTGAGTTGTGTCGTGTAGTTTAGTAGTTACAAGCTTGATACTTACTCGAATATATTCTGGATACCAACAAACATAATCCACACAGCAAAGTACTTGTAATACAATTCATATTTATCGTGTAACTAGGACTTGCTTTATTTATCAAAATTCTAACTAAACTGAGTGAAAAATGTATTAATGTAGAAAACAAATTTATACGATTTAACACTATCATTTTCTGTAGAGGGGAATTTTTTATTTGTTGTTTTTTTAAGTACCCCACTTTAAAAATAAAGAAAATATAGTAATATCAGGTGCAGGATCAGATAAATCTGATTCTAAATTTTCGTTGGATGATAATACAATACAGGGTTCGTTAGTTAGTTAGCAATGCTTTATTGTCATCAAATTTTTACAATTAAAAAAAATATGCTTAAGAAAATATAGGGGAAAAAATACATAAAAAGATCCTATAATATACTTTCTTGTTCTCTACAGATTTCTTCGTTTCTATAAAAGTTACCAAGTAACGTCAGGCACTTACGTAGTAAGCGTAGGAGCAACTAAAATAGACCCATCAAGTCATTCATAAATCACTTTGAAACGCGATCAGTCGTTAGACTTAGGGAAAACCATTTTATCTTCCACTGGCAACACTGGCTCAGGCAATACCACGTCATGTTTACCAGCGGCCAGAAGCGGCTCGTTATTTATAAATGTTATTTTCAGACTTGTCAAATATTTTTGTGAATAAAATCTTTAATTTTTTTATACTTAATAAATGATGCCGAAGTATGGAGAGGTATTATATTTGTCATTCTGAAAATATTTATGTTAAGAAACAACATAGAAAATATTAATTTTTTAAATGTTCTCCAGATAGTAACTAGTGATACTTTTACGCACGGGAAGAGTTCGGGCGGGAAATGCAGTGTTTATTACGACTTTCTTGATCAAAAAATAGTTTTTAGAACACACATTTCAAAATCAAAATTTAAAAATTTGGTCCATAAAGTACTAAAGTAAAAAAAAATGCGTGCGTTAAAAGTTTTTTCGCGCACGCTTGGACAGTTTTTTATGCACGCCGTGCTTATTTTTTTTTACTCACGGCGGCGTGTCGAAAGTTGAAATTTCCACATTAAAATTGATACGTAAAAGTAGATTTTTTCAGATGCATTTGCGAAGTTGTTTTTTTATCTATGCAAAACTTTATTAAAAATTATCGTAGGTAAAAGTATTTTTTTAAAACAGCGTGAATTTTAAATCTAATTGGAGTTTTTATAGATGTGTTTATAAACTAGATTAAATTAAAAATGGAAACAAAATTACGTTTTGGTTTTAATTTGAAAAATACCAAATATATATAACCTTAGGAAGAAGCTCTTTATGCAAGTAGAAAATTGTTGTACTAAAAACGTGTCAAAAGTATCTTTTTCGCCCTTACCGGCCATCGCGTGCAGAAAAGTATCACTCCGCACTATTTAGGCAAAAAACCAATGTGGAAAAAATAAGCAAATTTGATTAAAAATATTAGTACTTAGATATTATATGATCGTTTTTCATTGTGTAAAAATAAATGGAATGTATACACTCTACTATAATTTTTATTTAATAAGTACAAAAGTATCTTTACATTTTTAATAAATACAAAAAATTCTTATATGGAGTATCTATCCTATGTAAATATTATAAATAAAAAGTTGTAACAAACCTACATTCTTTATCCTGTGTCTAATATAATGTTTTAAAAACTTATATTTATACCGGGAACGCTTGTAATATTCAAACCAATCTCGGTAGAAAAAATAAGCTGACTACAGATAGTATCAAAACTGTAAATGTATTTATAAATAAATATCATACGCACCTCTTACATTTTTTTGCTACTTATATAGTTTTTTCTACTCATAATTAATTATAAGTGCTTACCATATTGTTTTTTTTCCAGAAATTCGCAAAAATATCCCAAAAAACTTATTTCTTTCCTAAATTTATTAATTACATTTTGTATTTATTGCAACACTAGTTGCGCGCCTATGGCGGCCTATGACAAGATGGCGTCGGAAAAACATATGATAACTAACCTGTGAAATGTTTAGTTTTCACCATATATGTATGAGGTTAAATATAGGCCTTTCCCAGGCCATACTTGTAAGCAAGATCGCCTATGCACATGCGCGAAAATTTTACGAGGCGGCCGGTTTCGCGAGCTTCGTTTTCGCGCTTCGGTCGAGACGCCATTTTTGTTAATTTGTTTTGATCACACATAGTCGTTTTCCGCGTGTCCGTTTATGCAAATTTTTCTATTGTGATATTTTTAATCTTTGGTTACGCGAAAGTTTTTAGGATTTATAATAAAAACTGTTTATATCTTGGAGCTTAAGATGTTGCCGCATAAAAAGACGTGCTAACGTTCCACAGGTTGGTAGTTATTTTTTCTTAAAATTTAAAGGAAAAAAAGTGAAAATACCTAAAAATTATTTCTATTCATATATTTATTTATGTAAAAATAGATAATACTGATTTTCTAAAAACGTAAACAAATAGAAAACTTTTGACAACTGCACAGCTATCTTTCTGGATTTTGGTTGGTTAACCGATGACGATGGCCGCGCATGTGCAGAACCGCTAAGCTTTGACGCCAGAAAGAGACAATAAGAGTCATAAAAGAGTAAAGGAGAAAGGTATAGGCGTATATATAGGACATCCTGCTTACAAAGTTGTGCACGCCGAAAGCATTGCAAGGGCGTATATTTAAGCTCATACATATATGGTTTTCACCTACAATCTCCAGTTTTCGTCACACTATGCACTTTTGTCATATCACTTTTGCCACAAACACCTAAAAATGTGTAAAATATACCAAAACCTCGAATATTCTAAAGCTACGACGCTGCCGCACCGACTAGAAATTATGAATGGAGCAGCGTACAAACGGTTACAAATGCGAGGTTGTCACATTGTTGTAGGTGAAATAAAAAGAATTACTCTTTCGGCCAAAATATCAGGTATTTTATCTGATATTTCGATCGAAAAAATTAGGTATTTCAAGTACCATAACATGGTCGATCAGTACAATCTCTGATCAAAACGTCGTCTATAAATAAAATATAGACAATGGAAGTCCGAAACACAGAGTTAATTTCACCTTGTTTATTGTGTGCTCTTTTTGAATTTAAGAGAAGTTTAAAAAATTACGTTTAGTTTTTCAGTTATTCAGCATTGTTGGCAAGGGTAAAGCCTGCCAAGCTATAAAAAATTATATAACATACAGGGTGTTTCATTTAAAGTAACAAAATACATGTACAAAGCCTAATCAAATTTGTCAGAAAAAGTGATGATTTCTTTTGAAATAGATCAAGAGTTAAAAATTCTATACTTGTTTATAATGGATAGCACTGTATAGTTAGCTATTTATTCATTATATTTTGTATACAGTCACCCGGGGCGACTTGAGAGTCAAGGTTTCTTTGGATTTTGTTTTATTTTTAAATCACAAATTTTTTTTTTGAGAAAAACACGATCCATATTTTTAATGCTCCCTAGTTGACGGAATTTTTTTATCTCTAGTAGCGTTCGTGCTGGATATGCAAATTAAGATTATTTTCTTTGCATTCGCATATATTTCGTCGACTAAAACATTTTTAACCTTGTAGTTTCTCATAAAAATAAAATAAAAAGAAAAAATTACTTTTATTTTTTTTCAAAATACTGGTACAGTCATTTGGGGTAACTTTGAACCACGGTGGGTAACTTTAAGCAACTTGGAACTTTCCAAGTGGCTCACAGTTACCCATAATGGTTCAAAGTTACCCCGACTGACTATACTACAACTCAGATGCTGAGTTCTAGTAGCCCAAAGGTAGGGTTCTCCCAGCCCAGACCATGTGTTACCACAATCCAGATGCTGAGATCTGGTAGCCCAAAGGCAGGGTTCTCCCAGCCCAGATCATGAGTTACCACAACCCAGGTGCTAAGTTCTGGTAGCCCAAAGGCAGGGTTCTCTCAGCCCAGATCATGATTTACCACAACCCAGGTGCTAAGTTCTGGCAGCCCAAATGGCCAAAAAAATACTTTGGGCTAGCACAACACATGAACCGTGTTTCCCTGCAATCCCGTGGACTTGGTTCTCATAGCCCAGAGGTCTGGGTTGTCCTCTATTGGCAACACGGCTGGGTCTAGGAGAACATATATTTGAGTTCTCGTAGCCCACCATTGTTCTCAGTGGATAATCCTTAATATATCCTTGCAATAGTATATTACATAACAAGAAAAGAAAGTAAGAAATTTCATACGAGCATAAATGTTATGAACGAGGCGCTAGCCGAGTGAAACAGCACGCGACTATAAGAAAATTATTTTCTATCGAGTTGTGTACTCTATTTTTCCTAGGAACACTGATGAATTGCAGTAATTTTTGTAAAAATTGTTCTTTAGTTTTGCACAAATCAAATGAAACTGCTTTTCCGCACATTTGTGGAAAAGTACTTTGTAACACATGTGCGGCCGTCCGCCACAGCGCAGTGGGCAGCGTATCTGCCTGTCGCACGGAAGTTTCCGGGTTCGAATCCCGGCTAGGTGCATGGATATTTTGTGTTTGTCTTTAACTTTGCAAAAACTTGGCTGAAACTGGGCATTGATCTTATAATGGATGGAAAGTCCCAGTATAAAAAAAAGTGTGAGGAAAAGTATGGTGACAGTTTACGTCATCGTACAATTTTCCATACATGTGCGGAAAAATTTCTGCACACGGGTGAAAGTTAACGTTTTCTAAAGATGTAAATCATGTAAAATCCGTCAGTTTCACATGCGTCGTAGGAAAAAGGTTTGTTTTATTGTTTCCCAGTCTTTCACGATAGGAGATAAAATGTCTCGAGAAACCAAATTTAATGCGGCTTGGAAGCTGCAGTATTCTTGGCTAATTGAGGAAATAAAATACTGTTTTTCTGCTTACTGCAATCTTTGTAAGAAAATATTCAAAATTGTGGGATGTGGGCAAGTTAAATTTTAGTTTTTTAGTTAAAGTTTTGTAAAGTATTGTAATTTCGATTGACATCGACCTCCTGGAAACCTATGAAAATGGGTGGGTAATAGTTATTTACCTAACAAGTGCGGAAAATGATACTTTTCCGCATGCACCGGAGTTTGCCCAAACGACACGCCAGCGGTGTTCGGGCAAGACGTAAATTTGGAAAAGGCGCTTTCCGCACGCGTTAGGTATAACATTTTTCCAACAAGCGTGAGGAATATTAAAAACATCTTGGTTTAAATGATTTTGTAAAAAAAATAGCCCACCAAAAAATTTTTTTCGTGCGTAAAAAGGCTTTTTCCGCATGCTAGATATATTACAGAATGTCATAAAATTGTCATAAAATTATTCAAAAATTGTCATAAAATCATTAAAAAAGTTCGTTTTTTCCCAGTGGCCACCCTGATAATAATAGAGTTATTACCTACTTATTTTAATCATGTTAATTGCCCGTTTTCAACCAAAACAGGGGTTAAATCTATAAACGCATACACGTACAAATACACTTCTTGTAGCTCTAAATTACAGCTGAGCGATCCTTATTGTTTACTTCTAGAAAAATAATTTTTGTTTTTTATTAGTTTTCTGCATTTCTAAAAAATTGATACAAATCTGTTTTTAATTGTATTCTGCATGGATAATAATTAGGTGTAAAAGATAATTTAAAAGGAAAAAAAGCATTAAAAAATTACAAAAAATATTTTTAAAGCTTGTGTATATTTGGACAACATTAGGTCGTGAATTTCCTATTAATGGCGATCTCTTCGCAAGGCCCCCGGCGCCCTCTGGGAGGCAATTTTTAAGATAACAACCAAAACAAACATTCAAAACAGTTCTTCTTCTTCTTGTTTCGTTATGATTGGCCTGCACAGCTTAGTTATCCGGCCAAATTCAAAACAGTGACGTTTTCTTACATTGAACCCGTTTTGAAAAACGTTTTCAATAAATGCGTCATTGATTAGAGACGTCACAACTCTGAAGTCTTGTGTTATTAGTGCTTAAAAACCTTTCACAACCAAGAAAATTATGTAATTCTTCCCAACAATTTAGTAAAATCCGCATAAAATTGAAAAGGTTTGGTTTTTTATTATTGATAGAATCAATTTAAATTTCAATTTTTCCCGCTCGTTATCAATGCCGTCATTTTTTCACCAATTTGAATTGTTTCGAAACGAGCTTTTTGTTCGTTTCGAACTAGCGCATGCGTCTTTTGCCTAGACTCCACATTGAAATTTTCTGCTGCTGCCATCTATTGCTTCTCACTCTTTTCGACAAAGAGAGAAATAGAAATCAGTGGCAAGAAGTTGTAGACTAGGCATTGGTTAACTGTCAAATACTGTGGCTAACTTCTCGTCTACTCAGCGTCTTTATTTTTGTTTTTCCACCTTTTCCACAAAGATTTTTTATGTAAATAGATTTGTGAAATGAAACGATGAAACATTAGTTTATTCGAGCCACAAGCGCCTTGTCAAACTATGACGTAGTATGTGACGTCATTGTTTTGAAACTTTTTTGAAATAGTTGCATATGAAAAAACGCCCCAGTTGTTCGTTTTCAAGCATAGAAATAGTTTTGGTAAGTTGGTTTTGCAAGGTGGTTTCGAGCTGGTGCAGTACTGGTCTACCACGCACACTACCTTCTTAAATAAAGAAGGTATTTTACAAAAAAAAGGACGACATGAGAGAAAGTCTAATCACAGAGTACCGAAACAGACCGGTGGGGGTTCCATGCGCATCCTTCGCGTAAGGAGCCATTTTGAGCGTAAGGAGCCATTCTGAGCGCTGATAGTTCCATAAAGTGAATTAGTTTAGGCAGTGGCGGCACGGACACGTATGTGCTGTTAAAAGGCGTAAATCCAAGAACATTGTTAATGTCAGTTTTTTTAGATTTTCCCGAGATCCCATAAGCTTCATTGTTTTTATTATTTTATTATTGTTTGTACTGCATTAAATGCAGTATTATACGTTGAGTTTCTTTTAGTATAAAATATTACTATTCCATGCTATAACCAATGTGATATAATTTGTTTGGCGTAACTATAAAATAGTGGTTTTTAAAAGTAGTTGCTAAAATAGTACATTTCTACAAGTGCTGGTTTAAATAACATTCGCAGCGAGGTTTTTAAAACGCGAGTAAAAAAAGCACAGTTTAGCCATGAGATCTAAACACTATTTCTTTTAATACCCAATAAAAAATCCCAGAAAAACAGGAAAATAAAAATCTCAAAGAGAATACCACTACTCGCACAATCATTTCTATAGTAACGTGTCTGTTTTACTAGGTGACGTTAATTGTTGGGACATTTTAATTTTTGACAATTTAATATAATTGGTCGATTTTGTCAAATGATTTTTTTGTAAATACAAGATTTTCTCAATATTACCCTTTTTCACTATAAATTATTTTTTAAAGAACATACTACAGATTTTTTCAGAAGTTACTTTACTTTTTCAGAAACCTTTAATCTAATCTGGACGCCGTTGCACGCATTCAACTAACACTTTCTGCACTTGTTGGTTTAATTAACTATTACACCATCGTCAAAAATACAACAAGCATTTAGAAAAGCTTATTGTGGCTTTTACGCAGTCCTAAAACATTAAATTATGTATGTGTAATATTTACTTTATTTATCAATCGCCCTAAATATTTGTATCAGTCAAGCTCCTCACTTCAGAGTCAATTTAACCGTTTGATAGGCTAAAAAGTACCTATTTACGTTCTTGACTGATTTTTTTTTAATTTTATATATATATCTCAGACAAGAGAGAATATTAATGCAATTGATTTGTGTTGATTTGGGTTGGGTTGGTTTCATTATTAAACTGCACGTTTGGAATAAAATTGTAGTTTTCACAACTAGTGGCTAAACTGGTGCTTTATTTTACAAGCGTCGGTTTAAATAACGAGCGCAGCGCAGTAAAAAAAAGCACAGTTTAAGCGCGAGTTGCTAACACTATTTTTTTATTGCCTTTTATCAAAAAATCCAACAAAAACAGAAAAATACTTTTAAAAATTTTAAACAAAGAGCACTTCTCCAAACACACCATCTTTACACTATAAATCAAGGCGGCTGGTAAATGAAATAACAATGGTTTTCATAGCGATGCGCCTTTTTACTCGATGACGTTTTAATCTTTGACAGTTTGATATTTTGACATTGTTTTTAAATGATTTTTTTTGTAAATACTTTGTGAAAAGTGGCGGAAATGGCTTGATAATTAGATTTTTTCAATTTCTTTCTTCTATTTCTCTTTAATTTTGGTTAAAAACGGGCTGAATTTTTTGCACCCGTGATAAAAAAAAAGTATTTTTTTGCATCGGTAACCAAAAAAGGCATGCTTTAATTATCTGCAGACAGTTACTAAAATCATGTTTTTGATGAAGATATAAAAAAGTGTCATTTTTAGCACAATAATAAGTTAACCCCAGAGTTAAGATTAATAAACCGACATAATAACGATTTAATTAACCTAATTAAAATATCTTCAGAAAATTCATTTTGAATATAAACGTGTAATGTTATGTGTCACAAAAACACAAAAAAGTAAAATGATTCAAAAATTATTATTACCACCGTGACCTGACATATCCAAACACTATATTTAAAATGAAATACATTTTAATCAGGCCCCGGATATCACCTCGAAATGGCGCCGGCGCACAGTGGATGGATGAAATGCTCTTTTATAGACATTAAGAAAAAAATTGAAACCAACATTTTAATTAAATCAAAAGCAATGAATTATTTAATCCTCGTCCTTTTTGCTGTGACGTGTTTTTACAGATCATTTTATATATTTGTAAACATTGCTTTATAAGAGCGGACCCTTTAAACACTTAATAGCCATTTGACTTACCATTTTTTAAATTTTTTAAATTTATTTTCTATACTTTACAGCGTTTCTTAAAACTCTACCTATTTTGTTTTTTTTATATTTTTTTACCACGTCTATAGATTCTCACGATCAGTCAGTATGTTAAATTTGAATTACGTAAGCCCTAAAAAGTAGTTTATGTTTCAAATTTGGTGCAAATATCTCAAAAACTGCAAGAGCTATAAAGAAAAAACTAAAAAAATTGTGAAAAGTCGACGCTCTGTAGATCAGTCACAAAGTGTTTGCGGACATGTTCATGGAAAAAAATGTTCTTATTTTGACCTGAAAAATTCGTACCTAAAATCTTTTCACTGAATTTTAAAACACCCTGTATACCTGTATAATTCAGTTTTGACATGATCCGTCGTGCCAAATACTCACGTATGTAAGGTGACTAACTCCTAAAGGGGCAAAACCGGGACACTCCGGCCATTCAATGTATTGTATATCATGTATTTTTTCTTATATGCACCCCTAATAATGTTAAGATGTATTTTCCAAAATACTTATTACAGAAAAATAATTTAAGTAAGGTTTCAATTAAAATTAATTTATAGATGGCAAAGAACATCCGCTTTTTTAATTGCAGTGATTTTAAAGTTACAAAATACAGTGGTATCAAAGCCGGGGCGAACCGGAACTTTTGTTGAAAAATCGGGACTATCCGGGACGGATTTTTTTCCCGGGACTAATGGTTAAAAATCGGAACTGTCCCGGCCAAACCGGTACGGTTGGTCACCTTAGCGTATGACATTCATTTTGATATAAACTGTTCAATTTTTAATGTACACTGCTAAACAAAACCAAACTTAAGAACTGGTCGAGGAAAAACTTTTTTCCGATTTATTCTCTCACCCTTTGTGTATACGCGTTTATTTAATTTTCACCTCTTCAAAAGATAAGTATGTGAAAATAATTATAAGTATAAAAATTATTAAAGTAATAAAGTTAAAGTAAAAGTAGATATGAAAAAAACTTGCCATTTTTCGATTTATACATAATACGTATTCCCCAGAATATTCGAAAAGCGGAAATTATTGATGATGGCTAAGGTTTTGTGACTGATTTATTTAGCTGAGGGGTTCTATTTAACAAATCAAAGTGATGCTACTCTGACTCGATAAAATATTAACGAAAAAGTTAAAACAAAATATAGGTTGGTATATGACATATATTTTAGGGATTTTTGGCTCTCATCTCAAAAATATTAGGGTTTATATAAGGGTCCTATGGACAGTTTTAAAATCAAACATAGGGATATAAATGTAAGTGTTTTTACAGGGGATTCTCTTTAAGAAGTATCTTATTGATGACACTTTGGCAACCCTGAAAAACTAAAAATATTAAAAAGGGAACTAATTTAAATATTTATAGACATATAATATTTAAATCAGTTTTGGATGTTTAGGTTCAGTGATCAATTTTCTTCCAGTACAAGAGGCAAATTTTTGGAGAAAAACCTTGATAAAATAAAAACAGAGGTTATATATCATTAATTTGAGGGTTGATGGGTCTAGTGACCCTGTATGATATTTATTGAAGATCTTTTATCAATCCCTTACAATATTTGGGCCCACTGAATTTAGTCTAATTTTTGGGATAATTTAAGGGGTTTAACGGAGAGTTTTAGAGGTGTAAAAATATTATATTAATAATACAAAACAAGTTTTTGTCCGTTAGCATTACATGCTAAACACGAGGAAGTAACAAACCTCAAAAAATAAAATAACCAATAGTGTGACCTTAAATGACTGAGTGGAAATAAACGCGATTACAAACCATTTATTTCTTCCTCGCTTCCAGGGCAATATATTTTAGTTAAAAATTCGTCAAAACTACAAACATTAACAGTGGGATTTACTAAGATCTAAAATAGTACCCCCCCCTAGGTTTAAATATTTATACCTGTGAGGGGCACTAAATTTTAAAACCAATTTTCAAAAAACAGTTACCCATACAGAAAAGACAAAAAAGATTATTTTGTATTTTTATTGCTAAATACCACTGAAAAACTGCTTTTTTGTCAAAATAAATACCATATTTTAGAAGAAAATGCGCCAAAACTAATTTTTTTTGACAGGTTTCAAAATGGCAAATGGTGAATACGCCAAAATTTTGGTACATAATAGCTACATACTCTGTGTTTGAGGTTATAAAATTGGTGATTTTTTTAGACCACCTCTGGGGGGGTGGTTTAAATTTATAACCCCCAGAAAGGCTTGTTTTGTGGCAATTGGTTCGTTCATAATTTCCCTAAGTAACCGTTTCCACAAGTATTAATTTACCTTATTTAATATCCCAAGTTGTTCATCAATCAATAAAACACCTCGAATTTTATCCAGAAATATGCCATATTTCGAACCCGTTTACAGCAAAAAAAATATATTTATGAGAGCACTACGAAGCAAAACAAACATAAGTGAAGGTCACTGATTATGCACGAAAAATATACCAAACAAAAAAAGCCAAAACAACTATATTAATTTATTTACAAACTGAAATTAAAACATTGAGGTTATCTAAAAGCTCAGTCAAGAAAACTTTCCTTACTCAAAGCCCACTCATTTTAAAGGTGTAGCTTTCATCAGTAGAGGTTGGTGCAAGCCAAGGTGCAAGCAGAGGTAAAAGATCCGAACTCGCCGTTTGTGATTTCGACAGTGACAGAAATGTGAGCAAAATTTGCATTTAAGTTTTTTAATACATTTCATAAATAAAAACACCTTTTAAATAAATACAAAATTAATCTACTCCTTATTTTATTATTACCCATCTAAATCTTTGTGTGACATCAGGTATTAATTGGAAAAATTAATTAACAAGGGTAAGGTGGTCCACGTTTCGCATCCGTATGTTAGAGTTGGTATTATAACTGTGTTGTAGACACGAAGCTTGGTCTCCGCATTGACGTCGTGATTGTTGAAGACTCTCCGAAAGCTGTCCGAACGCTGCGCTAGCACATTTTAGGCGATGCTGTATTTCTGCGTCAATAGTTGCATTTGATGATAGTTGGCTCCCAAGATATGGGTAATGTTCCACGTTCTGCAGAGCATGGCCATTTATGGAAGTGTTTGGAGCTTGGGGATTCTTACCTAGTTTTGGTTGATGAAGAATTTACGTTTTGTCAAGATTGACCTCTAGGCCAAATTTATTTATTTATGTCCAATGATAAGTCCACGCATGGTTTTTGAGTATGAGGAAATCTTATAAAAGATGTTTTGTCTGGACTCAAGTATAAATTATTGTCATTAAACCAAGAGTTTACTTCACTTAAAATTATATTGCAACTATTTTCAAGGCATGCGTCACATTTACCTGTTTTTGATACCGTAAAGTCAACTGCAAATTTTTTGAAAGAAGTTTTTTTTTAAATTGTCTGATTTTCGCAACTCCTCCAAGTTATTGATATATAAAAGGAAAAGTATTGAGCCCAAAATAGACCCCTACGGAACGCCCATAGTTACCGATACCATTTTTGATTTAGCTACAGTACAAACACCATCACTACAATGCATCATACTAACATACTGCTTTCTTCAAGATAAAAATAATTCAACAATCGAATGCCCTTCTGAGGTCACAAAATACCCCAACAGGGCATTCGACGGACTCTATAGAGCTCTATATATTTTAAAAAAATATTGTTACAGTCTGTACAGTAGACCTCCCACTCCGAAAACCGTATTGGTGATTGGATTAAATTTGATTCTCTTCTAAAAACACCATCAGTCTTATCAGATATGCATACTCAAACAATTTTGAAAAAAAACCGTTTTTATTCATGTGATTCATCTGAATTAAGGGAGGTCAAATAATGTTTACAGAAACTATAATATACAAAACATAATTTAGGCAAACGGAAAATGGCCCAATCATATATCACACAAATCGAAAAGTAAGCAAACAGTCGTTTGAGCAAATCGTATTTTTACCGTACATCGTACAAAGTGGTTAATTGCACATTTATTCCCTGCCTAACAGCTTGGCTCAGAATAAGAAAGATACTAGATAAGCCTAAACCTGTTTTTTCATTATAGAGAATTATCCTGTCTCTGTTAAGTTGCAGCCTGATACAACTTGGTTCAAGTTCTAGTAACAAATAAAGTATAAATAATAAAAAAACAACAAAAAAATCATTTCTATTGCCTTTCTTGCTCTGAATTCAGCTGTCAGGCAAAGCATGCATTTGTGCAAATTTCGATTTGGGCGATTTCTGTTTTGGTTAATTTCCGTAATGTTAGTTTTACGGATTGTTCAAAATCCGATTTGTGCAAATGTCTGTTTGCTGATTTTTCGATTTGTATGTTGCCCGATTTGACAATTGTCCATTTGTTCAAAATACGATTGGTGCTTTGTACTTTTGCAAAAAATTGGTGGAGTCAGCTAAGGTTACTGACAGAAAACAAAGAATCTCTCCAGTCTCTCCTCTTAACTGTAAGTGTGATTTTAAAAACAAATAGGTATCTCAAGAATAAATTAATAAATTTAAAAAAGCGACACTTTTTAGAGATAAATAGAAAATCTTTTCAAAGGATTCCTTTTGACCCATGTTTCCTATTTAAATTCTTTAGGTAATTTCGACCCCTTCCAAGGTAACCTAAAAAATAAAAAAAAACTAATAGATAAAAATCGACGTATCCAGGAAAAAAACTACTTCACAGTAAACAAAAACAATTACTTTGTTTATATGGACCTCTCGAAGCGCTTTTATATAAGACGGTTTGAACATTTTTTCGTATTAACCCCACTAAAACCGCGTTTTATGCACTAAATCTATTTCATTTTGAAGCGATTTAAAAAAGCGGATTATTGCTTTAAAACCGATTTTAGGGTAGATATATAAATACTTTAAAAACGCTTTAGCGCATAACTTAGTTGTTATATATGTTTTTATTTTTTAACTGATATTTAATGAAGGACGTATAAAACTTCGAAGAAAGCGATTTTTTATAAAACCATCCTTATATAAAAGCAGTTTTAGGCGCGTATAAACGTAGTAAATGATTTGTTTTACAATATTTTCAGAGAATTTTAGTTTGACGTTTATTTTTTGGTTTATCCCTAGATTTTTAGCCACACTGTATGGACAGGGCCTCATTCAGAAAAATTTCGATTTCGTTTAGTTTAAATTTTATCATGAGCTGATTGTAATAGAAAGTTTTTGAACCATTTTTTTGCCATTTTGTTATTGTTATCGTAAGATAATTGACCATAGTCTACTAGATAAAGCCAAGGCCGCAAGTGTTGATCCAATACATAAACGTAAATAGTGCGAACTCTACACATCATAGAAGGGACTGAATATAAAATCTCAAATGAATGAAAATATGGTAATGTTAGGCATTTCATGGAGGGAAGAAAACGCCTAAGTTTGTCCCATTTCAGCCAAAATTGATATACGTGGGTTTTTGGGGATAAGGAATACGAATTTTTGATCAGATTTTAAAAAATCAATATGGCAGATTCAACGATTTTTGGTCGTGTTTTGACATGACATGACATTGACGATTGTTTTCAAATTTATGCGTTTATAGTTCCGGTGATAATACAATAATATGGTATTATCAGGTACCCACCTCCCCCTTACAAAGAAAGTGGAGGAGGAAAAAGATTTAATTTGTCCGATTTCAACCAGAATTGGTATACGGGAGTTTTTGGGGATAAAGAATACCAATTTTTGATCAGATTTTGAAAATTAAATATGGCGAATTCAAGCCGAACCAATTTTAACTGACTTATACACATCCGATTGTCTTCAAATTTGGTATGCGTTTATAATAATAATAATATATGGTATATTATAATAATAATAATATGGTATTATCAGGTACCCACCTCCCCTAACGAGGAAAGTGGAGGGGGAAAAAGATTTAATTTGTTCGATTTCAATTAAAATTGGCATACAGGGGTTTTTAGGAACGGGGATTATGAGCTTTTTATCAGATTTGACATCACAATAATATGGTATTATCAGGTACCCACCTCCCTCTTACAAGGAAAGTAGAGGGGGCAAAAGATTTAGTTTGTCCGATTTCAACCAAAATTGGTATACGTGGGTTTTTGGGGATAAAGAATACGAATTTTTGATCAGATTTTGAAAATTAAATATGGCGAATTCAAGATGAACGATTTTTGTTCATATTTTGCCAACCAATTTTAACTGACTTATACACATCCGATTGTCTTCAAATTTAGTATGCGTTTATAGTTCCGGTGACAATACAATAATATGGTATTATCAGGTACCCACCTCCTCTAACGAGGAAAGTGGAGGGGGAAAAAGATTTAGTTTGTTCGATTTCAATTAAAATTGGCATACAGGGGTTTTTAGGAACGGGGCGTATGAGTTTTTTATCAGATTTTAAAATTTCAATATGGCGGATTCAAAATGGACGATTTAGGGTACAAATCCAATAATTAAAAAAAAAATTATAAAACAAAGACTTTTCAAATACAGCTTTTATAAAATATAAAGTTCACTAAAAAGTAAAAAATAATTTTTAGCATTCTGATATCATAATAATAAAATCGATGGCAGTAAATTAGGTTGAGTCGGGTTGAATTTAGCTACCCATTTCTCGTCATTATAGTGAATTCAGATTCTTGCGAACAATCATATAATCAATAACATACATGTCTCCAGTCAACATGGCCAAACTTTATATAATTGGCCCATTGCTTTTATTATTACGATAGTGAAGCTTTTTTTATATAAAAGCTTGGATTTGAAATGCTTTTTTTATATAAAATATTTTTTTAATTTTTAGATTTGTACTCCAAATCATCCATTTTGAACCCGCCATATTGATATTTTAAAATCTGATCAAAAATTCATAATCCCCGTCTCAAAGAACCTCTGTATTGATATTTTCAAATCTGATCAAAAATTCATAATCCCCGTCTCTAAGAACCTCTGCATGGCAATTTCGATTAAAATCGAACAAACTAAATATTTTTCCCCCTCCACTTCCCTCGTTAGGGGCAGGCGGGTACCTGATAATACCATATTATTGTATTGTCACCGGAAACATAAACGCATATTAAATTTGAAGACAATGGGATCCGTATAAGTCGTATTTCTTATCCCCAAAAAACCCCGTATATCAATTTTGGTTTAAATCGGACAAACTTTCCCCCTCCACTCCTCTCGTAGGGGGGGTACCTAAAATACCAAGTTATTGTATTGTTACTGAAATTTTAAACGCATACCAAATTTGAAGACAGTCGGATCTGTCTAATTCAGTTAAAATTGGTTAGCAAAACATGACTAAAAATCGTTCATCTTGAATCCGCCATTTTTGAATTTTCAAAATCTGATTAAAAAATTCGTATTCCTTATCCCCAAAAACCTTCGTATACCAATTTTGGATGACATCGTAGGGGGAGAGGGCGTGGCTAATAATACCAAGTTATTGTATTGTTACCGGAACTTTAACCATATACCAAATTTTACGACAGATGGATGTGTATAAGTCAGTTAAAATTGGTTAGTAAAACACGACTAAAAATCGTTCCTCTTCAATCCGCCATATTGAGTTTTTAAAATCTGATCAAAAATTCGTATTCCTTATCCCCAAAAACCCCCGTATACCAATTTTGGTTGAAATCGAACAAACTTGGCCGTTTTCCCCCCTCCAGAGGGGAAAAAACGAAAAGCCATATTATTGTATTGTCACCGGAACTATAATCGCACACCACATTTGAATTCAATCGGACATCTAGAGGTTAAGTTAAATAAAAGCTTGTAATAAAAAAATACGCTAAATTTAAAGCCGGTCCAGCATTTTTAAACGTCTAAATTGAATTTGAATTCATTATTTTTTGGATGACTTCGCTCGCCAGTCTGGGTCTCTCTCATTCAGTCTGCATTGCGTTTGCCTTGTTATGTTCGGTGTACAAATAAAAACGAATATCATGGCCACCTTAACAGGCATATTACATAATAATATATTTTTCATCCATAAAGTATCTCTGGAATCTTGGTGTTTCACTCTGGTGCATTTGATTGATATGAAAGCGTAATATAAGGGGTTATTCGGAGTGATTTAAAGTTAGCAGTGTAGTTATAATGCCGATTACCAAAACCTAGGGCGTTTGATTTTGGCAACTTAAAAATCTGGTTTTTGTTCTATGGAAAGTGAGGTTATGTTTTGTCTAAATAAAAATGGAATGGACAGTATGTTACGCTATTGTAACGTTTATTGATAAACCCGTCCTATATGATATCACTTGATTCAAGTTTCCTATTTAAATGACTTTAAGCCCTCGGAAGGGGAACAAACCGGGAACAAAGTATATATAAACCAAAAAGTGTCCTCCTTGCAAACAAAATCGAGGTGTCCGAGGATTGGTGCAAAGTTCGTAAAGAAATAAGTCGCTGTACACTATAATAATGAAGGTCAGTAGACCAAAAAAATGCCACGCGACGGTAATGGGGTGCTTAATTTGATATACTTACTATAAGAAAAAATTTAGGTCAAAGACATTTTTTACAAAAATTATTTTTTTTCACACTTACCTAAAATTAACAAAGAGTACATCCAAATAATGTAATAGTTTGTATGCTTTAAAGTATTAATTGTAACATAAAAAATTTAATTACAATTATAATTTCTATTTTTCATTCATAGTAAAATCCAAAGCAGTAAGCTATGGCGTAAACGTAGGTATTCTCCATAGCATACGTTGAATATCTGTCTTTGTCAATATCCCACAGACCTCTGCATGTAACGAAAACATCTTGAGAATTTTTTTCTCCTATTGTGACCATGCAAACTATCTTATATCTGAAACAATTATACGGACGTCTTTAAACGCTTTTATATAAGGCCGGTTTGAAAATTTTGTCGTATAAACTCAACTAAACCCGATTTAAGAGAGCGGTTTATCGCTTAAAACCTCCGTTATAAACCCTTTAAAAACGCTTTAGTGCATTTATACCAACCTAAAGAAAAATTTAACCCTGGTTTTCCGAAAAATCTGTTGTTAACTAAGTTGTTTTATTTGTTTTTTCTTTAAACTGAATTATTTAATGACATTTAATAAAGGACCTATAAACCCTCAGGGAATGCGATTTTATTTAAAACCGTCCTTACATAAAAGCGCTTTTAGGTGCGTATAAACTTAGAAAAGAATTTATATACAGGGTGTTTCAAATTCGATGCTCACCATGGGGATTTCCTAAACGGTAGGAGATACCAAAAAGGTTTAAATTAGGGCAAAGTTGCGCAATTTGACGCTTTACTCAAAACCAAAAAAAAGTTTACAAATTCCGGGTAGTTCCGGAGATAGGCGAAAAACACCGAAATCTTTATTTTTAGATTTTATTTTTCTACGCCCTCATTCTCAAAGCTGTCAAAAAACGCTTAAAACTTTTTACAGACATTTTTTTAAGATCTACCTAATGAGAGGTCCTTTTTCGAGATTTGACATTTCAGTGTGACCGGAGCACGGTCAAGTTCATTTTTTCTTATGGACACATGCTTTTTTTTCTCCTGCCGTTTGGTTTATAAAGAATGACAGATATTTTACAACCTCATTTTGATAATTACCTGAAGTTTTGAGTTAATTGACCATCATCAGCCCAAATTCAAAGATTAAAATACAAAGAAAAAAACGTATTTTTAAAATATTAGGTAAAGTTATTTGTTATTTCCAAAATATCTTGAGTAAGTTAAAAGCAAAAATTAACTTTGGGCTGATGATGGTCAATAAACCCAAAACGTCAGGTGACTTATCAAAATAAGCTTGCAAAATGGTATCTGTCATCCTTTATGAATCAAACGGCAGGAGAAAAAAAGTATATGTCCATAAGAAAAAATGAACTTGACAGTGCTCCTGTCACACTGAAATGTCAAGTCTCAAAAACGGATCTCTCACTAGGTAGATCCTAAAAAAGTGCCTGTAGAAAGTTTTAAGCGTTTTTTGACAGCTTTAAGAATAATGGCGTCGAAAAATAAAAACTAAATATGAAGATTTCGGATTTTTCCGCCTATTTCCGGAATTATCCGGAATTTGTAAACTTTTTTTTTAGTTTTGAGCAAAGCATCAAATTGCGCAACTTTGCCCTAATTTAAACCTTTTCGTATGTCCTACCGTTTAGGAGATCCCCATGGTGAGAATCAAATTTGAAACACCCTGTATAGGGGGCTATCCATAAATGAAGTACGCAATTTAGGGGGAGGGCGGGGACTATTGGCGACGTAATGTCACGCAAATAGAAAAAATATTTGAGAATATATTGCATATTTGCGCCTAACATATTTATTATTAAAAATATTTATTTTTTCTATTCCTACAGTTTAGTATACTTATGCCTGTATCCACCAACGCATTTTTTCTCCAATTAACTTTTAATTGCGGTTAGCGAGTAAATTCGGTATCCGCCAACAAAATTTTTGCGTTAATCGCGCCGTTTACCAACCCGGCCGATGTTGGGCGATTAAAGCTTAATTGAGCATGTCATATGCATTTTGTTGGTTATGTTTTCTGTTTATTTTGATTTCCAGTTTGATTTGTTGAATTATTTTTTTTTTAAATATGGAAGATATATTGTATCATGACGATTTGGATGTGTTGGACATAATCAATGATGGACTTCCAAAGCGATGGAACGAGAGACCAAATTAGTTTGAGACTATGGACAACAGGGGGTTCTTTAGAAGGTTTCGGCTCACAAAGCTTTCAGACTTCAGACTTATTTCACTTTCATAAGCTTCTTTTAAGTTTTCTGCCATTTTTTTTTTTATTTATTGTTTTTTATTTTTTTTGTTTTTTTTTAAATTTTTTTTCACTAAAACAACCCAATTCAACACAGTCCAACCCAACCTAATCCGACCCAACCCAAAACAATAAAAAAAACAAATTACAAACCCCCCCGGGCATCCTTTTTTCTATTAAAAAAAAAAATTGGCGCAGGCAGATTTGGGGTCCTAGGGACCCTAGTAGGTGCCCCCCATAAAAAATGTTTCATAAAAAATATTATATATACTGCATAATTACCAACGTTTGTAGTTAATAATTTTCATAAAATAAAAACAAATACAATTAAAAGTAAAGTAGATGTTTTATTTATCTAAAAACCAAATAAATACATTAATAAAACAAAGAACAAATAAATCATATTGGTCAGTTAGATATTGCATATCACAAAAAAAACATTGTCTTTCAACAGCAGAAAATACACCTAAATTAGTAACCTCATCAATTAGGATCTTAATAAAAAACAATGGTCCATCTCAACCAATTTTGTTTAAGTTTTTAAAAATGCCTACATGGTTTAATGGTATTATATATAGGTTTTTTACTCAAGGACAATAGTAACTTGTTTGGGTTACTTGTCATGACGTCACGGTTACTTTCAGTGACCATGCATAGTTATGACATCATCATAGAAAAACATGAGATTTATAAAAAAATAATACAAATTAAAAAACCATAAACAATCACACACTTTGAACCTTACATTTTTTAAGTAACCATGTCCCATAGGCTGGTAACATAGTCTGGTTACTCGTGACGTCATGACTTGAATTACTGTACGAAGAAAAATTGAAAACGAGCAACTGGTTTACCTGGTAACTTGTGGTTACTTCGAGGAAAAACTCTTTTTGACACTGTCAATCACCAGTCATCATAAAAAGTCTACCCTACCTAAAATTTTAAAGTAATGAGAAATTAAGGATCCTGAAACATTTTAATCTAAAACTTTTAGGTTTTTTTTCTCTCTGTAATATAAAAAAAAACATTTTTTTGAAAGACAGTAAATTTTTAAGAAGAGAAATAGAAAATTAAATACACAAATCTGCAACCAGTGTGTACAAAACTTCATTGCTGCAACCTTTAAGTCGAGGTCCTATAAAACTTGATTTTTCTAAATTCATATTTTATTATTTTTCTTCTTTAATTATTATAACTTTAAAACCTCTTTTTTCTTAGAGTGGTTCTGTCACCTAGGGCATAATTTTTGGTGATAGCAGTTTCAAAATAAAACTGACAAAAAATATAGAATTTAAATAATTTCAGTAAAATTTGGAAGAGCAACATGTTTTTCTTGATATAAAAAATATCTCAACTTTATGAACTACTTTCTTAATTATAACGTACTCAATATATCTAAAAATTAACAAACATCCTAAATAAATCACTTTTAAGCGGAGAAGATTATTACCCACAGACCTTCTAGGTCGGTGATAACTGGAAACAAAGTTTTTTGACATTTTATTAACAAAAGTGGGTTGTGCTCCTCCTCAAGTAAAAATCCCCATTGCAGCACCTACCATAATGTCGTTGTTGCAGTAAACAGTGATGTGGTGCCTCAGATAGATTTAATTTTGGCAGTAATGCTTTATTAAACATTTTTTAAGTAGATTTTGCAATGGGGACCTGTGAAGTAATACAAGGGAATAAGTATCCTATTCTAGAACTATACAAATACTGAAAGTGACTTAAAAAAAAATAAAAATAAACATAGCAAATATTTTCAAACATCTAATCCAGTCACAAAATGGCTAATAGTTTTTCCTCCTGATAATTCTTCCATACATATCATATCACATAAAAATTCACATTAACGAATCGTCTAAATTATATTTTTTTATTTGTTTGTAACGACTTGTTGGGCTGATAACCCTCTTATCTGAACGCATGTGAGTTACAAAAAGTCACTATGTTGACTTCGTTGCAAAGAATTTATATACATATTTTACAATCCTTGAGCCAATATAGTATTTCATAGTTATATGCACCCAGCATACTGTTCAATGCCTACTTTTGTTTACCACACACTGTGTTAAAAAACAAACTTTAGGCAAATCCACTTTTTTACACTACACGACTGAAAATTAGCAGATAATTATTGGAAATAATGCTGGCGACAACAAACTGATCAGCTCCAAACAGCACCGATTCGGCCATCCCCGTTTAACTTGAGTTTCAGTCGCAACAGCTGGGGAACCTATTTTCTGATAGGTTTAAAAAAGAAATAAACAAAAACTGAAAGAAAATCAAACAGTAAACACAAAAGATAACCTTTTACATCAAATTTTTTTTTGACATATCCAGTGTTACCAATAGATACACACCAAATATGCTGCGTTGCCAGCTCTTTTTTTTAAATCGAGTTACTTAACCCTGATTAGGTTATTTTTTCATAAAAAAAGTTGGTGGATAGGTAAACTTGTTTAGCCGTGATTAGCAAATTAATTCCAATTAGCTAGCCCTGATTAGAGTGTTTAATAGTGGATATGGGCATTATTAATTTTATTGTTATTTTTATGCAAGAGAGAGCGCTGTTATGCTAGCATGACGTCATTTATGGACAGTCCTTAGGAAATAATTGAAAACTATGGAAAGAAAAATCTGCAAACTAACAAAAATCTTGAATTTTTTATACGGAAACATCTGTTAAACGATTCTGTGAGATAGTTATGACAAAAATGGCCAAAGTTGTTAAAAACTTGGCGAAATTTCAGTAACAAACTTGGAAATTTCCCTTGTGCAAATTTAACTGGAAATTTTACAGGTAAATTTCCGAAAATTGATAAGTGGAAATTTCATCGGGGATATTTCCAGATGCAATTTCCATTTAATAATCTAATTTATATTAGAGGAAATATACTTGTTACCTTAAAAATCCCTCTCACTGTGAGATCGGAATTTTTTCAGGTGCTTCTCTTAAAAAATTGGCATCACAGCCACTCCATGCATATGTCAACCGCAGGTTAAATCGGTTTATTTATTTTATTTAAAATAAAAACTCACTATGGTGTCAAGTTTATATATTATCCATAAACAACCCCGCTTCTTAACTATTTAACTCATAAAAGTCCTTTAAGTTTGCATCTTTAGCCAACATAAGCACAAAATGAAGATTGGCAGTGAAAAAAATCATAAAAAACAATTAATTTTAAGACGCCGCGATTTGTCAGTTGCGTTCGTTTGCCTTCGAAGCTTGTGGTTGTGATGTAAATTTTTTTAATTGTAAAAAAAATTAGTCAAAGAGATGGCATTGTGTGAAACTCAAATCAAGAATTTTCATTTTTGATCACATCACAATGGGCCACTTTCTCACCTTTCACTTAAGTCCTAAGTTACACTTATCTTTATTAATCGCTTGCAGGTTCTGTCAAACTGGGACTTAAGTCTCGGTTTTTGACACTTAAGTGGTAAAATTTGACGACTTAAGTACAATTTAGCGTTAATTTTTCAATTTTTAATCATAGTTTGAAGTTATTTATAATTATGGAGACTTTCTTATGCACCACCAAATGGATTATATAACAAAAATTGCATAAAAATTATTTCATTAAAAAAAATAAAGATACCTAACCTCAAAGTGATTGTTTTGTTGTTCGAATTATTTCTTGGCCTGGCTGGAATTTTATTTTGGGAATGTGGTAAGTGTACCTTTATAGTCGCCTATTTAGTTAGTTATAGGTAGGTAGCTAGGGAGTAGTAGCAGTTGTAGCCAGCGGGGGCTGCCCAAGGTTTGGTGGCAAGTAGGCCCTAGAGGTCCCTTTTTCCCAACTCAGCCCCCTAATCCACCGCCTGAAGACTTTGAAGGTTTTCTACATACAGCTTATGATATCCGAGCATCTGGTTGCATTATCCCTGGGTAAGTATATTCTGCAATGAGGTGCTAGGATTTCTTTTCTGCCCTCCCAGCACGGGACTGACAGATAGAGTTATTTCCAATCTCTATATATATATAGAGATAGACGCTTTTTAAGTCACTTATATCTGGTTAGATAGATATAAAGTCAGCTTAAATAAAATAATTCTTTTAATTTTTCTTTGAATTTTAGCAATAGAATTTGTTTGGGATAATGAAGAACTGGAGGAACTACAGTTGATGCTCAACAGTATCCCAAGGCAAAGATACAACTAGGTACTTTAATAGTTACGATGAAGAAAACAACAGTGAATAGAGCATCCACTTTTGTGTTTGGAAAGAACGCAGCTTTTAGAGACAAAAATTATTACAACGGGGACACAGAAAAGTTTCATATTTTTTTTTATTTTCTACCATCTTGAATTTTAAAGAAATGCCATTATATTGACACTGGTTCTGAAAACTATAAAGTATAATATATGTTCAGTTGTGTATTTTTTTAATCAGAAAATTGGTTTTAAAGTTATAGACAATTCAAAAAGTAATTTTTGATTGCTATATTAAGGACCTTTTAGTCAGCTTACAAAAATAAGAATAAGAAGAAAGGATTTCATTGTTTGACAAGCTCTCAAGAAGAGAGTGATTTCGGTTTATTTTCCTAACTCTTTCTAAGCTTTTACATATAAAGCAATGTATTTTGCGTCTTCCTTTATAAAAAAAAATAACAATTTTAAGCTTTCTTTTCGCAAAATTTGCCAAAAACAAACACTTTGACGTGGATTGACAGAAGTATAAATAAACAAAATAGAGATAGATTATTTTTGTGGATATCTTTATTTTGTTTATATTTACTGCTGTTTGATTCAGGAAGATGCAGAATAGAAATGGTTACAAATATAAACCGAAATAACTTTATTCTTGACCGGTTTTCAAATAACGATAACCACAAAGGTTGTTATTTTTGTATGCTGGTCAAAAACTCCCTATTTTCACTGTTATTTAGTGGCTACCTAGTTATTTAGGTTTTGTATATAAAATACTTTGTTTTAAAACTAAAAAACACATAATTTTGTTTTTTATCATGTTTTATTTATTTTAATTCTATTATTAATAAATTCTGCCTTAATAAATGTCAGATAAGTCAAAATATCAAGATTTTTCTTCTGTCTGTCAAAGGGGTCAGAATTTATTACTGACAAATGAACATATTTATAGTGGTAATCTGAAAAAACAAAAACTTATAAGGTAAATAATTCTTTCTTATAAATGATAAAATATTTGAAAATAATAAAAGGAACTAATATAATCAACAAAAATCAAATTCATTTAACATTAAATGTCAAACTTGGGGATAAAGCAAAGCAATACCCTCTCCACATAGGCCGATGAACTCCTACCATTCTAGTGTCCTTCTCCTGACTTTTTCTGCCATATTGACATAAAATTAATACATTTTCTATTACTTTTAAGTATTTTTTTTTGCAGGATGTCTCCTGCGAGTCCAGGTCTTTGCATTTCTTGTAGTAGATAGGGAAGTCGTTTGGAAGAACTTTCTAAAAAATTAAAAGGCAAATAAATAATGCAGAGTTCTTATTGACATGCTCTTTAAATGATGAATCAGGATTTATTCATCCATGAAAAATCTTATGTAAAGAATGTGAATTCATAATGCAAAAATATGTGTGTTAAGATGTGTTAGTACCTTTTTTGTAGTCCCAGATGATTCAGCTCCATCATAAGTTATTCTTATTTAGTATGTACCTTTTTTATGAAGATGATCATCTTGTTTCCTTATCTGCAATCTATAACAAAGGAAAACAATATTTTTAAATGTTTCTCTGAGGGGCAAACATCTAAACCATCTTAATTAAGCAACTTTTTCCAAAGAATTATGGCAGAACAGTTTTAAAAAGAATTGAAAAAAACACAAGTTTTAATTATAACGAAAGTAGGTACCATGGTGTCCACAGCATTTCTCAAAAATCTCTGACTTTCCACGACCAACTTGTTTAAAATATAGCTCCTGCCAAATATTTTTATACCTCTTGCTAAGTTGGTTCACCTCTTGGGGTCAACCCATTAATAAAACAGAAACTTATTATCTAAATATAGGTTTTATAGAAACTTACCAAAGGACAGAATCCAAATCACCCAACCCATCTCCTGTTGCAGGTCTTGGGAATGGTGAATCGGGAACTCCTGGTGAATCTCCTCTGTTTCCAACAGTATGGAGAATGGGCTCTCGCTGTTTTCCAAATCGTCCACAAAAAATAAACAAAAAATTTGACAATTGACACTGAAACTCAATACTGCAACCGAAAAACACAAAAAATGCGACGCTGCCAATTTTAATTTATAGCATCAACCTAATTTTATATTCTCTGGTCCCACTTAGCCAAGGTTGCACCACTGCAAGAGAAATAAGGATAAGTTGAACTTATACTTAAGTTTTAACTTAGCTTAGTTTTAAATTTAAGCCGAAGTGAGAAAGCGGCCCAATAAATACTATTTGCTTGATTAATATAATAATAACATAACCATAACATGAGTAAGAAAACAGTTCTAAAATGTAAGCAAGCTTTCGGGGCAGTTCAAAGTACAATGTATAACGCAAAGTCAAACAACTTGGACTCCAGAATTAAACTTTATGGAAGCATAATAATTAATTAAAATAAACAGCGCTTTATCGCGTAGTAAAGCTGGCAGAGAAAACGATCGAGGACAAAGAAGTGCCTTTGGGAGCCTTTTTGGATACACAGAGAGCGTTTGACAACATCTCCTTACACCTCCTTTGGCTCAATGATGCGATCGAAAAGGAACACAGGCTAAAGTCCAGGATTGTATTTACCGAACTGCCAGGTAAGACAGTGGCAGTCCTGATTGCAGGGGGGTGTCCGCACGGAGGAGTTTCCTCCCCTCTGCTTTGGAACCTTCTAAGAACACTTAGACAGTTGGACTTTAGAGTAATAGGATACGCACATGATTTAGTCATTCTGGTTCCTAGGAAATTTAACACAACTGTTAGGGATCGAATGCAGCAGACTCTAAGGACCGTGGAACATTTCACAAGAAGAAGGAAATTATAGGGCCTTGGACCTCTAATTCTGGAAAATGAAGAAACCAAGATGTCGAGGGAAGCTAAGTCCTTGGGAGTAATACTAGACTCTAAGTTAACATGGACTCACAATATGATAAAGAAAGCGGAAATCACTCTTGCAGAGATTAGAGGCCTACGTGGGAAACAGTGGGGTCACACATGGTACATTAGCTGTACAAGACCGTGGTGATACCATCCATCACATACGCATCTCTGTGATGGTCAAATTAAGCAAGGTGCAAAGACTTGCTTGCCTGAGCATTACAGGAGCGATGAAATCCACTCCGACAACAGCAATGGAGGTGATCCTAGACCTTCCCCCTCTTCACCAAAAATCTGACTCTATCGTCTACTGAATTTTATGCAACTACCATCGAAAATCCATAATAAAGATTAGAGATTTCGGGACATACCAATTCTACAGATGAGATCGAACCAGATGTCCCCAAAATACCTATATGAACCATCTTTCCAGTACTGGGAAAAAGCATCAGCATCGTCAAGACCAATCTGCTGCCATAGGAAGGATTGATTTTATATACAGACGGATCAAAGACTGACCAAGGCAGTGGAGCAGAAATATTCGGGGAAAGGCCCAGGAAAGATCTATACTATTCACCGGGATCATACTCGACGGTCTTCCAAATGGAAATCCTTGCCATTCTAGAATGCGTAACAGAGAACAATACAATGGGTCACTTCGGTCAAACCATATCTATATACTCAGATAGCCAGGCGGCCCTCAATGCACTTATATGCCAGAAGGTTACCTCAAAGCTAGTGTGGGAATGCTTTAATGAACTAGTGAAACTGGCGGAACATAATAGAATAAAATTATTATGGGTGCCAGGATACAGAGGTTTTCCAGGCAATGAAAAATCTGACGCACTAGCAAGACAAGGATCGTCTGAAAAATACATTGCACCAAAACCACAAGAAGGAAAGGCTTGGATTCCAAAATCACAACAGACCTGCTAAGGTGCAACAGGAAGCAAGTGAGAACTATAACAGGAATACCGATCGGTCACATACCGGTTAAAGTTCACCTAAACAGAATGGGCTGTATCAAAAAGACCTGAGTTGCAGACTATGTAACCAGAAACCGGAATCAGTGGAACATGTTATATGCCAATACAAGGCGTGGCATCGTAAAAGGCACTCAGTTTTTGGGGAAGTTGAACTAGACCCAATAACCACTAGGAAGTGCTCCATTAAGGACCTGTAGAAACTCGTACAGGGGTTAAATCTAACGGAGTGGTTAAACTAGAATCAATGGGTGCACAATAAGCTAATAATGGCTACGGTGCAGTGACTTTGCTATGGTTAACCAAACTACATCGGACTACATCGTAAGACTTGAAGCAGATCGTGTAAAACTTAGCTTTAACATATTGTTTTATTTTTGAATATATTGAATCCACGAATGTAGAAGTGCGAGCGGGACAATTCTCATGTACGTAGGCCTCCTTGCTGTTGCATGTCCACTATTTTCAGCTTTAGCCCAGGAAGCCTGCCTCTTTCGCAAAAGGGCCAACAGATAGTTCCCAAGGTGCGACTCTCTTGACCTGGCCAGAGCCGGACACTCCAGCAGGATATGCAAGAACGATTCTTCGTCTCTCTGAGTCTCCGGAGATTCCCAGCGTCTCTATCAGGTGCTTGTTGAGACAACAGTGTCCTGTTAGGGGCCCTGTTGCTAGTCTCACATACTTCCTACCTGGGTGGAGCAAGGACTTCGAGAAGGTGCTCTTCATTCAGCTCTGTTTCGGTAGGACCGTCCATGCTGACCACGATTTTCATTTGGAGCTTCCTGAGCTTCTTGACCAATTTGTTTACATCAGCGGCGTGTGGCTACTTGTGCAGTTCTCTGTCGCAGACCTCTTGTGTTGAAGAAGATCTACTGAGTCCCTAAACAGTTCCTTGTTGATCTTTGTCTTTAGAGGTTTTACTGGGTACCTATTCGGTTCCCTGTGCCTCCTGGTTGTCGGAGGGTCTTTCTGGAGTTCCCTCACAAACGAGTAAACCGGCTAGAATCACCTCCCCAGCACTTCGAGGAGGGGGACAACAGGATGCGCCTGGTTCCCTGAGGAAGGTTTTTATTATGGTGCCTCATCCACGCGGCCCAGGCATTCAAGCCAAGGCCCCCACACCCGTTCCCGATCCACCACTCAGAGAAGTCGAGAGCGAACCAGAGTTGGGTTTACCGGGTTCACCTAAGCGTTCCCTATCTCCGGCACACCGACACCAAAGAGCTGCATTCTAGGGAGTGCGGTATAACGTTCCCCAACAGAATTTATTCACCGAGTTATTTAGTCGGGTCCACCTCCGCGACTTGGACGACAGTGCGACAAGTCGCACCCGGTATGTATTCTTGTGGTACTCCGGTGTATTTTATAAAGTTCGTTTTTTGCTATCGATTCGTCATAGTAGAAAGCCCGACTGGTAGATGGACTGTGTCTGAAACCAGTTAGTGGTAGAACTGGTGCAGAAGGCGAAAAATCCAACAGTTTTCTGTTGGTAAAACTCTCTTTTTTATTCAATTGAGCCTGAGTAAGTATGTACTGTTTGCAACTTGTTAGAAACTGAAACATTGCAACATTTATTTTTTAACTGCCCAATGAACAAAAGCTTTAGAGACCAATTTCTAGTTGACGTGTGTTTAGATCTGGATAATTTGGTACAAATTTTAAATTCGAACAATTTGCAGACACTTTTAAAAATTGTATTTTAGATTATTAACATTTTAAATCTTATATGTATCATTCCAACGTAATGGGTAAAGTTTATCTCTTTTTGTTTTAGTAAATGAATTGTAACGATAGTTATTTAAACTAATGTTATTAATTATTGCTAATTATATTATATAGACCAAACCTCTTGGAATAAGTATGTTGCTTAAGATACAATAAAAGTAAATAAAAAAAATTATGATTAGAGATTTGGCACAAATAGGCAAAATTCAAAAAGCGACTTTTTTTGTGTTAACCTCCGTTATGCAAATTCTCAATGCTCCTAACTATAATAAACATAAATTTAATAGTTTTATTTGCTTAACTACTTGATTTAGTTTTATTATTTATTGCCAAATTCACTTAAATACACTTAAAATAAATATTTCAACGCATCGGTATCGGTATACGTAACGCGTTCGAAACAAATTCAAAATACACTACATTTTTGACTTGTTCATGTCATGTTTCGAACGTTGCCTGCTTCTTTGACGGGTGTGATGACAGAATCTCGTTGCGTACGGAAGGATGTACGTATCGTTACGGACCCACAAACATACGCAACGATTTCAATCAACAGTTCTGTCATCACAACCTTCAAGAAAGCGGACATCGTTCGAAACATCGCATAAAAAAGTCAAAAATGTAGTGTATTTTGACTTTATTTCGAACGCGAACGTATACCGATACCGATGCGTTGAAATATTTACTTTAAGTGCCTAATAAGAAAACTGTGCAAAACGTAACCTCCGTTGGCATGGAATGGTTGTTCAGGCCACTCAGACAAAATTTTCAAAAAATTAAAATTTTATGCACTAGTTATATTTCCACTGGAATTTTATTTTCCTCAAATTTTTTAAATTGCATTTTTTCAAAACTTTGAAAATTGTATTTTTTCAATAAAACATGTTATATAACTTTGCATTCAAATGAGGGAATAATTAACATAAGTCTTATGTAGGCATGTTTATTTCTAAAGGGCGCACATGAAAAAAAACCTGCCAGACTTTACCTATCAAATTCAAGTTGTTTGACCTTCTGCCTAATATTTTTAGAAGCATTTTTGGCTTGTGCTGCGCATCTTTCAGGATCATAAGTTAAGTTTTCTAAGGTTTCCGTCAAAACTTCTTTTAAAATTTTCTCTACTTTTTCATGGTTGAACGGGTTTTCTGATTCTAGGCGATAAGAATTGGCGTATCTTGGTACCTAAAGATACAAAACACTTAAGTAGTTAAGAGTAATCGCCTTTTTTGCTTTAAATGATCAGAACTTTTGTTTCCGTGAACCAATTTTGATGAAGCGTTTGTTCTGTCTAAGACTCCAAGGAATCCAGTAGTAAAACTTGTATCAAAATCCGTTTACTAGTTTTTGCGTGATGCTGCAACAAACAAAAAAAACAAACAGACAAACAAACAGCCAAAAATTCTAAAAATTGGATTTTAGGTTTCTTTATGGTTTGGTTTAAAGCAAAAACCCAAAATTTTAAAACAATATTCAATGTACAGAAATGGTCTCTCTAGAGATTTATTATATATACTATAGATAAATGTGTGTGTGTGTGTAATATCCATTTATACACAGCCGGGAGTAAAAGTGCATTTTAACGCCCGAATTTTCAAACGTGAAGTAGTACTTTCTAAAATTGTCTATAGTTGTCTCGTGCAATCGTTTTTTGTTGTTAAGTGACTTATCAGGTTTATATTTTTAAATTAAATTTTAAATATTTCAGTGAAAACATGCTTATTATACGTAAAAAATACACAATATAATTTTGTCTTGCCTAAAATGTTCCTCGTTCAAAAACAGCTTTAATGCCTTCATCGTGTAACAGTCCTCGGCTAACGCCTCAGGCATTTACACACTGCGGGCGTTAAGGCTATACTTTTTGACCTAGGTGCATAAATAACTTTTATTATTGTAGGATTCTTAAACCCGTCAATCGAAAAATACCGGGTTTAACTTTTGGTTATCCCTTGGTCGACATTGAAATCGCCAAACCAATTAAAACCGAAAGTTACCGCTTGAATGAGATTTGTTTCAAAGCATTATGTACCAGCTATCGACCTGAGTAAATTCCGGTTGAAATTTGTTCATGTTCGTGACGTCATGACCCTTAACCAAATAGAACCAAAATCGCTCATTTACCACTTTTAACCGGTTATAATCGATTTAAAAGGTCTTATGATTTAATACACAAAATTTGAAAACCTATAAAACAAAAATATTTAGTGAAAACTATAATATTATATATACAAGCTGTAGGAGTCTAAGCCCCTCTTTTTCTAAAACATTTGGTTGTAAAACTCCGGGAGTGAAGTTAAAATAAAAAATGTTTTTTTTTGTTTTTAATTTTTAAAAAAAATCCTGTCAAAAAACCTTTGAAATGGGTAAAAACGCGATGTTTTTACGAATTTAAATTTTAGAAAAAAAATCAACATTAGGAATATGCCAGGATATATTCATGTCACGTACACCTATAGGACCTCCCTTTAGTACCAGTGTAGCTATTCTTGAAATCAGGGAGGAAACAATTATTTCTGTAAAACGCACAGATCCTATTGGTCTATGCCACTGATTACCCCGAAATTGACACTAATCCCAAGTAACACAGGCTAGACGCGGTTTTACAGCTAACCCATAGCTGTAGTCTGTTGTGGCTGCTATGTGTTTGCTATAAAGCAGCTAGCTTAACTTAGGCCTTATTTTTAGCCGTCACTTTTTTATGACAGCTTATTTTACATCTAAATTGCCACCAATGCAATATTAGGTACATAGAAACATGCTTTGACAGCTTGTTTTATATCAAAATAAAAGCTAAATCTCAGCTGAGCAAATAAAAACAAATTTAAGCATTTTTTTAAATTATACAGCTAAAACAAATTCGATAAGAAATGTCGCGCCCTCTACCGTACATGCAAAACAATTGTTAATCAAGAACCCTTTCCGTCCATAATTTCTATCGCGGTAAAGCCGTTGCCCGTATTCTAGCATATCTGGCTAAAGCAACCTTAAATTCCGATTTATCGGTAATTTTAACCCGTTTGTCAAAATCTATGTTTCTATTTATCCACCAGTTAATACCCGGATACAACTAATGGAACAAATTGGTTAACCTGATCAAAAACTAAAAACGCTCGTGACACAAACTGTTAGCGCCCCTGATTATTTAATTATTATTATTAAACAAAAACATTTAGAAACACGATGAAGTATGCATAAACTGGAAAATGATCTTTCAAAACAGTGAATATAACCTCAAAATGAAAAGAAATAAAAACACTGAAGATTCCAAACTTTTGAGGCGCGCTATTGCTTAATGAGGTATTAGAACACATTTCATTATAGTAAATAGGTCTTCCCATACGTTAAGCAACGGTATATAAGTCCTCAAAATGCGTATTTACAGTTAGCAGTTTTTCATCAATAATATTCATTTTCAAAATAAAGAGAAAATTTTAGCGCCCCAAAGGGTGAGGGAATAAATCGGAAGTTGGAAATTCGCCATCTGACACCTCTAATAAAACGCTATATATGTCGTGTATCGTTGGTTGATAGATGAATGCGTACCTCCTTGTCTTTATAACATCTATAGGTTTTTAAAGCCCCAGTAGGCTTCAAATATCTCCCCACTACTAACAAATGAATAGGACGAAAGGATTTCCGAATAGCCAGTCAAAACCCCATGTCCTCGATAGCTCAGTTGGTAGAGCATTGAGCTGGTATTCTAGAGGTCCCGGGTTCAAATCCTGGACGAGGAAAAACTTTTTTCTCATTTAGTCCCTCACCCTTTGCCCTCTACGCCACAAATCTTTTCTGAATATTCATTTTATTATGTCTCCATCTTTTACACAATTTTATTATAATTGCTACTTTCAAATACATTTATTGCCAGGAAAGTCAAATTTGAAACCACATTGCATGTATGGGCAAAAATGCTATATGTTTTGGCGCCGTTGACACAGTCACAGGCAAAAAATATTTCTCAAAATAGATGTGGCAACACTTTAATGATGTTTTCAAAACGTTGTGGCAAAAAACAGTAAAAGCATTATAGTTATTGTTTGCTAAGAAAACGTTGTCTGTCCTGTTTTACAGCACACTGTGTTACTTGGGATAACATGACTTTTGATGAAATTTGTTTCTACTGGTCTTTAGTGAGAGAAATAAAATACACCAATTTTTATTTAAAATACTGTTATTAGTGTCATTTCTGGCAGAAATGAGCGACATCGATCAATGGAAACCGCCTATTTGTGAAAATTTATTTTCCCTGATTTCAAGAATAGCTACACAGAAGGAAAACATATGTAAGTAACCAGATATAACAAAAAACATCGTGCACTTTGATAATATCTCAAAAACAAAGAAGTTTTGACCTTAATGTTATAGAACTTTTTTTGACCTCCCCTTTTATATATTAAAATTTTTGCAATTATACCTTACCGCAAGGCAGTTTAAAATTTCAAATTAAATTAAAATCGTAATAAACGAACTAAAATTATAAAAAAAATGGCGCCAGCAGGTACGCATATTTTTTTAAAAATTTTTTATTTTAATTTTTAAAAATAATTTTGAATTATTGGATGAAAATACAATTATCTAAATGTGAAAACCGCGTGTCACTAGCTACTACGGTACGTGAGTTACAACTTTTTTAAAAGTTTAATCTTTCCTCCAACCCTCTTTTCAAGCCCCCACCCCCATCAAAAACTAATCATTTGTGCACCTGGTAACCAAGAATTTTCGTGCCAAATTTGATAAAAATCGGTTAAGCGGTTGATGAGTGAGTGTTACACACAGACAGATAGACACCATGACAAAATTTTGTATTTAGGTCTTTTTTGAACCAAATCACTTATTTTTAATGGAAATCTTTTGCCAATCCCAATAGCGTTCAAACAAAGATAAAAGGTTGAAAAAATATGATCTAAACTGGTTTTCGAGTGATATTGATCAATGTTTTTAGTATACAAACTTTACCTCGTTGGTTGAAGGATTAGCTGCCAATAACGAGTAGGTACTCATAGTTGTTTACAAAAATACATCCATTACAGAAAAAAAAACGGTTTCAAAATATTACACAAGTTTTACGTCAATTAGTTTTATGAAAGGTAATTGTAAAATGACTAATTAAAACTTTCTATTAACTGTGCATCGGTACAATACGCTCCGTGTATTAAAACTTACTTTTTGAACGCAATATTGTTAATTTGCTAGTAAAAAAAACTTTACCTTTATAAGAAACCTCAACAATTTATAGTAGCTGTGGTTAAATTGTGAATGAAATAGTTTAAAACTTGAAAACTAACTGCTAAAATGTGGGGCTTTATTCAATTTTCTACCGGGCCCATTCAGCATTTTAAATTTGTGATTTAAGATAAAATATATTGTCAAGCAAGACTTGAAAACTCTTTAATCCTTGTTACAGGAGAAAGGACGCCTTAAGGTCAAGACAGCTAGGTCTGGAGCTACCTTGATAAGGTGACCAACTTTTGGAAAAGCATTGCGTACCTAATTCAAAAAACATTAGTGACAATAACTTAACTACTCTACGACGGGACAAATTGTAAAATTAGTGTATGCCACAGAATACCTCACTTTTTCAATTGCCTGTAAATTTTTTGTGGAAAGACAAAATACTTTTTCGGAAATGAAATGTGGCCTACCAAAAGAATTTTTCTTGGGGAGTGGGGGTTTTACCGACGATGAAATTATGATTTTTTTCTTTTACCTACTGGGATTATAAGTAGGTAATTATAGATGCAAAATTTGACTGCATAGTCAAAAAACATTAGTGAGGGAGGTAAATATTACGCAATGATGTTACTTTACGTACGTCTTAACCCTGAAGTACTATGGCTTAGAATTAATTGCGTTAACACTATCTCACCGTATCATATTTGAGTTCCCCCCCCCCTTGCTACGGTTTTTTTAAAAGATGACTATGCAGTAAACGTAAAGTTTGTATGTATAATTACATAGTTATTATTTATAATCCCAGTAGGTAAAAGAAAATTTCATATTTTCGACGTCGGTAAGACCCCCTTCCCAATCAAAATCATTTTAGTACGCCACTGATGACATGAAATTGACTTAAAAACCATCAGAAATATTTTGCAAAAATAACGATTTTTGACCATTTATGAACAATTTTTTTAGCTTCTCTGTATAAATACGGGCTAAAGTCTAAATACAAAAAAAAAAACAGACTTAAAACACACTTTTCTCCATTTCATAGTTTTCGTGAAAACAAGAATATAGTGAGGTACAAAATGGTAAATTTTTGAACTTTAACCTTATTTAGCCATTGGGAGGGGTGGCAATGATAAAAAATATTTGTCTGACCCTCCCCTATAATATATTAAAATTTGAAAAAAATTAACGGGTACCCACGCTAAATAAGGAATTGGCGGGGTTCTATAACACTTTTAAAAAATCCAAGATGGCGGACCGTTTGAAAAAATGTACAATTTCCACTCTCCTGATGAAATATTTTTTGTATACGATAATAAACAAGCACTGAAGGTGTTACTTAATTAAATCGTTTATAAAATTAAAAAGCACAAAATAACTTTTTTATTTTAAACATGACACTGTTTGTTATTTTTAAAAACTGCAAGATGGCAGACAGTTTTAAAAATTAGGTAAGTGTTGCCCGATTTAGTATTATCTTTTTATTTTATTTTTAAACAAACTAACGACAAAATTACCAAAGACATTTAAAAAGAAATATAATTTAAATTTTTTTTTACCCAATTGTAACTGGATGTGTACTGCTCACAAAATTGTGTAACAATATTACATTTTATTGTATATTTTACCGAAAGTTCCATATATTTTATACCCAATTATTAAACTTGAACACAATTTCTAGTTACACAACTCGATTAAAAAAATTAAACCGCACTGTTAAATCTTGTAATGCATTTTTTACAAACTTTTCGATACTTATGTAAGCTAGCCTCTAAGAATATGCTTATGAGGGTCGAGTTATAATACAATAAAAAATACTATAAAAAAGAAAGTACGTTGATGATGGGTGATTATAGGAGTGAGAGGGTGATAATGAACCTCCCAACTAACAATTTTTAGGTACTACAGTAAGCAATTTAGTGATGATTATATTGTTGTAAGAATGTTCTTACAGCAACAGTTTACAGGAATATCCTATAAAAGCTCTGCTTCTTTCTGTAAGAACATTTATATAGTGTTAATATAGAGCAGAATTGATGCAAAGTACTTTAGGCTCTTAAAGTATTGTATAAGAGTGTTTCAGTCCCAATAATACAACAATTTCAAAAAGGCTCTATAATTAGTAATTTTGCTTTATGAAGATACATTACAAGATCAAAAAGGTGATAACCATCATATCCGATTACATCATGAAATCCCAGTAAACATGCTTGCTACGGGAAAAGTCTGGCCTAGTGAAGGACACTTCGGGGGATGGTTGGGCCACACTTTGGTCGTAAAAGCCTTTTGGTTGATACCCGGTGATACCCCGGCACATGATCCGCAGTCACTCCCCCTATTGTTGGCCCACTAAGTAAGATCTGGACATTTTTTTATCAGGGAGTGTTTCAGGCCCAACAATACAACAATTTTAAATCAAAAAGGCTCTATAATTGTAATTTTGCTTTATGAAGATACATTACAAAAGCAAAAAGATGATAACCATCATATCCGATCTCTATAATAAAACAAAAATGCACTTAAGTGGTTGATGGTCGATGAAAATATTTAGCTACTTTTTTAATTTTTTCTTGCTTTTGCGTTATCCTCATAATTGGCCAAATGCCCAATTGAAATTAAATGTCATTTCTCATTCTCACATAACCTTAAACAACAAACAGTAAACAGAAAGTTTAAGTTTATAAATCCGCCTTAAAGAAAGGACCTGGAAAATATGCGGATAATGGAAACCCAAGGCGAACGGAAATCCCTACAACTAAAAATTACTGTATGGTTATTGTATACTTGCTATATATATGTTATAAATATTTACAACAAGACGTCCATCTTAGAAATGTTCTGTCTTTCTATGAATTTAACAATCTATCCCAAAAGCAACAAAAACCTCAATAACATGAAGGTATAATTCATAAAAAGAAACGATAAACCATGCACAAATATTGCATAATTTCCTTAAAAAAACGTCTTCTGTGTATATTTGGTCACTTTATTTTTAGACAGGCAGTATTTTAAGCTCCAAACAAAGATATTTCAATGGCGCGTGAAAATTTTCTTAAATAAATGATAGGGATATTAGCAGTAAAGTGGTGTTCGTTAACTAAATTGTGGTGTACGTGTTTCAAAATAGGTAAAGTTTTCGCGTAATATTTATTTATTGTCAAGATAGTTTTGGTGTCGCCATTAATACCTACTGTGGAAGAAAAATCAGTCATAGTTAAAAGCCCATTATTATTATTATTATTATTTAAATATTTATTTAAACCACATTAAAAAAACATTTCTTCTCTTACTTTAAGACTACAGGTTCTATCAATAGAAGTAAAATACTGTGTAACTGTTTCCAGAAGAACCCCCTTATAGTATGGATAGGTGTTGAAACTATTCTATAAATACCACATAAGAGTTACGCAGATCTTTTATACAGTTCATATGGGTTTATAAATTGAAGTATTTTGCACTTATAACCGGCCTAGTAGCATCTTACAGAACTCTTATATATGCAAATTATACAGGCATTTATTTCTGCAGTTTTTGCTGTAAGAATGTTCTTTAGGCTCTTACATAGAAAAAAATTCTGGTTGGGCTACCATTTTTCGACTTTCGATTGCTATGTTTTCATGGGTATTGAGTTCGTTTTCAAAACTCATTCTATCTTTTTCTTTTATATAGCGTGTTCTTGGTCTTGATAAAGAACACACTATATAAAAGAAAAAGATACAATGAGTTTTGAAAACGAACTCAATACCCATGAAAACATAGCAGATAATTGCTTAGAGCAGGGAAGATGGTTTCGCGAACTCGCCGACTAATACGCCACGAGCCAAATATTGCGTCAAAGTGTAACTTTTCACTAAACCCCCACTCCTTTTCTCGGTTCTCAGAAAGTATATTTTAATCTACTTAAAATAGGGCCAACCTCGGGGCCAACTAGAGCCCAAACCCAGTCTTACTTACCAAATTTCAATTAATATTTTTAGTAGACCCGGACAATGTTCCAAAGACCACGAAAAAACGAAGAAAATATCCACCTTGGTTTTCTCCTAATGTAATCGACTTGATTAGAAAAAAACATAACTGTATGAAAATACACAAAATATTTGGAAACATTATTGGCCTAAATAAGTTTATAGAGCTTCGAGATAAAATAAAACGCGATATTAATACCTCTACCTCTTAAGAGAGTATTGTATTCATTTAGAGAAAAACCTTTCTACTCAACCTGGGAATTTCTGGCTATTATTACAAAGCACACTAAAACAGAATATCTTGCTCCCCAATATGACAGATCCTAATGAAACTTGTTTAACAGATCTGCAGCTCATAGCGAATGCATTTGCCGACTATTTTCAGAGCTCGTACACTCCTTCTTTGCAGACCAAAACAAATGCTTTGAATAATATCAATATAAATCAAATAAAAATAAAAACCTTTACAGAATCCGAGGTGTTTTGAGCTCTAAAAAGCATAAAACCTAAGGCTACTTGATAGAATAACTGCGTTTTTACTCTAGGACTGTGCTCCTGTTTTTGCGTATCCTCTTACAATTTTATTTAATTTGTTCATCAAATTACACACCTTTCCTGACACTTGGAAAGTCTCAAAAATCATTCCGGTATATAAGAAAAAAGAAACGAATCTTATTGAAAACTATAGACCAATTGCTATCATCAATAACCTCTCTAAATGCTTAGAAAGGGCTATCCACAATGGCATCTATTATCCTATTAGTAGCCAAATCGACGAGAGACAACACGGTTTTACGAAACGTAAATTTAGATGGAAATTCTCAAGTCGACGTGATTTACACCGACTTTTCAACGAGACAGGCTAGACCATAAAATTCTATTACGAGCATTTCACTCTTTTGGTCTCTCAGATGATCTTATTTTATTGTTTGAAACGTATTTGGCGGAACATCCTCAATATGTAGAATGTTATGGTAGTACCTCGTCAAAGATATTGGCTACTTCTGGAGTCCCTCCAGGCTCTATCCTGGGCCCCTCTGTTTTTCGTAGTATTCATAAATAGCATCCTTAAAGACATTCAAGTTAAATGTTTGCTATACGCTGACGATTTAAAGCTTGTTTGCAAAATAAATAGCATCTCTGACTGTCACAAATTACAACAGGCGTTGTATATCGCCAACACGTGGTGTCACAATAATTATCTACCTCTCAATCCTGCCAAATGTTATGTAGTTTCTTTTTCCTTAAAAAATTATTCAGTTTGACTATCAAATTGATAATACAGTACTGCCCCGAGGCTCTGAATTTACTGACCTAGAAGTGACCTTTGATGAAAAGTTGTCATTTGTAACTCACATTAGTGGCATAGTGAAAAAAAGTTATCAAATGTTAGGTCTAATTATCAGAAACTCGCAATACTTTACTGACATCGAAAGCATAAAGCTTTATACTTCGCTTATCTTCGATCCAAACTGGAATACTCCTCTATAGCATGGTCACCCTACTACGATAGTGTAGAAAAAATCCAGCGAAAATTTTTAAAATACCTTGCCTATAAGTCTGACGGTGTGTCCCCAGAAAATGGAATATCCAATCAAATATTATGTGAAAGATTTTCTGTGTTATCGCTTGCTGAGAGATGTAAATCGGTAGAGCTCCAGTTTATGTATAAACTTCTGCATTTTAAAACCGATTCTCCGGTACTGCTGCAAAAAATAAATTTTCTTGTTCCAAGAATTGAGTCAAGAAACCCTGTAACTTTTTATATTCCAAACCAGCGTACTAATATTTGTAAGTACTCTCCATTAAACAGAAGTTGCAGGACTTGTAACGACTGCAGTGGTGGGTGTGATATGTTCAACTGCAACTTATCATCAATTAAAAAAGTTCGATTTATTTAATGTTTTTTTCTGTCTTTCTTTCTTTTTTTTGTCTTTTTTAGACTATTTTTTTTTATTGTTTTAAATTTTTTTTTGTATCAATTTATTTAACTGTAGATTATATATTTTTTTTATTTTAAGCTTCTCACTCTGTAATTGGGTTTCCTGTTGAGTGGTTGTAAATAAAATAAAATAAAATAAAATAAAAAATTTGGAGTCTAAATAGTATCCCCGAGAAAATCTTCAATGATCAACCGGGGGAAACCCCTTCAAAGCCCTGCATTCCTTGCATTTTTTTCAGTTTCATTCGTTTTTCTCAAAAACTACGCTCCGAAGAAAAAAATGCGAAATATACTTTATTATAGGGAATACAATTTCCTTTTAGTCCCATTTATTCTATGGTTGACAGTCCAGTGGCATCCGTTAATTAGAAAAATCAACAAAAATCACCTTTATTCATAATTTAATATTGAAAAAGAACATTTCAGTATAAAGAGCCAGATTGCAAAATTGCGGTTTAACTTAGAATTATTGGCATGGCATCCGTGGGTTATTACAAACTACACAACACACATTCTTATTCTGAATAATTTATACATTCCCATTAGCCTCAAATCAAGCAAATACTATATTTTGTGAGTAAGATGAAGTTTGTTTTAACCGAGCGTAATAGATTGTCGGGATCCTATAAGGAAAACACAGTGGCGTCCACCTATAAAGGTTGTAAATAAATTCAGTTGTATCAAAGATGAAAAGATGTTTTTTTTTTAAATAATCGTTAGATTTTATTTCTTGCCGTTTTACATTAAAAACAAAAATAACAAAAAAGTAGGAACACTAAAATAAACTAAATGAAATAATTTTCTTTCGAATTTGTTGCTAAAGAAATACATGAAATCCCAGTAAACATGCTTGCTACGGGAAAAGTCCGGCCTAGTAAAGGACACTCCGAGGGATGGTTGGGCCACACTTTGCTAGTAAAAGCCTTTAAGGCCGTATAATGACCCGCAGTCACTCCCCCGAAGTTTGTAGAAAGCCTATTGTTGGCCCACTAAGTAAGATCTGGACATTTTTTTGACCGGCTAGTAGATAAAAGGCCTGTAACCATTTTCTGACAGTTATTGTTTTACCAGAGGTGAGCATCTCAATTTGACAGTTGCTAGGGGAATGTGTTGGCAATGATAGTTGGTAACCCCTGACAATAAATAACTTTGTCACTGTCAGATTTTTGATTATGAAACGTCAGGTTTAAAAATGGAATTTTGCTGAATCAAAAACTGTAAAAATACGTGCCTCGACGAACTTGTATTGTTCCTTTGTCCAACGGAGAAAGAAACTCAGGAAAAGTGAAAAGAAAACATGCATTTACCAAGCTGGAAAATTAATAAAAATAGCCGAGGTAAGTGAGCTACAAGCAGTAGATACAAACATACGTATTTAGCATGTACTTTGTTAATAAATAATACATTGTTTCCATGTTTTATTGTAAGACAAAGAGTAACAAAAATATAGATCATAGGAGTCTTTAGATTTTACCTATTATTTACATTTTTAATATTTACCGTGTGTATTCACTGTTTGTTTTTGTTTTTTTTTTCAAAACATCAGTCCATTTCATAAAATCCGTTTTACATGCAAATATAAAAAAACTAGAAAGAGAGGGCAATATGAGTTGTCCACCTCTGGTTAAACAACAACTGTTAAATGTATAAAGGGCCTATAGGTAACAACTGTTGAGGGGACATTTCCGTACTTTTTTTGGATCAAGGTCCCATATACATATTGTCAAAAGGCCATTTCTAGCCTAATGCTGGGCTTGCATTAGACTGTCACCTTTGTTAAACCGATGGTCTATTATAGTTGCATTGACGGTCTCACGGATTGGGATATTGATGGTCTATGTCAGGCATGCCGGCAGAAAATGCCGGGGTCCCGGACCGGCATCTTTATTGGCCCGAGGGAACATTTCCGTACTTTTTTTGGACCGGAATCCCACAAACATATTTTTAAAATGCCATTAGTATGACTGTTCATGATTCTGCAACAGGCCAACACTGAGCCATAGTAAATTGTTTACTAGGATGAGTCTAATAAAGCGTCCTCAACTTCAACCAAATAATGGATATTTTTGAAGTGGAAACCCATACAGTTTATACAACTCGTAATACATTTTAAATTTACTTTATTCCAACGGCACATTCTGCTTTGACAATCACATTTGCAACTGCAAAAAAGTCATTTTAAAATCAATTCCTAAAGTATGGACAGGATGAAAGTTACCATCTTTCTTATCCCAATCCCAATTCTCAGGATTTAAACGACGTCCCAACCAAGTTTGAATCTGCATATAAACCATCATCAAATATAGAACTTTAAAAAAAGTATTCCAAATATATTCCGGACAACACAAGGTCTCAACTTACATCAACTTACATCACATTATAGCCTCCTCATCTATACGGACTTCCCAAAATTCACAAAGATGCAATGCCCTTACGCCCAATTACGTAAGGGCGCCCAATCACAAGTTCCAGAAATTCTCCAGCAAGCAATCTGTCTAAATTTCTTTTGAAAATTATTCAACCTCTTGCAGGCAAGACCGCTTCATTTGTAGAAAATTCCAACCATTTTGTTAATATTCATAACTCTTGTTTTCAGGTGAAAAATAGGTTTTATTCTCAGGATGACGGTCTGCCAATGGGTTTATCACTTTCGCCAGTGGTGGCCAATATTTACATGGAGTGGTTAGAATCACACGCGGTTGATACCAAAACATATAAACCTAAGCTCTGACTAAGATATGTTGATGATACTTTTATTGTCTGGACCGGGAATGACCAAAAACTTTCAGAATTTCTTCACCACCTAAATAACGTAAGACCCACCATAAAATTCACAATGGAGTTGGAGCAAAATTGTCAAATTCCTTTTCTTGATGTACTTGTCAAACGAGTAAAAAGCGACATCAGAACTACAGTCTATCGTAAACCCACTCACACAGGACAATATTTAAGTTAAGGTTTAAATCATTCTGCTGCAACCAAACGAGTATAATAAAAACTTTGTTTAATAGAGCCGTTCAAATTTGTCACAATTCTGATGACTTGGAGATCGAAATAAGAAACATTAAGAAGGATCTGCAGCAGAATAGTTATAGCCTTAAACTTATAACAGATTATCATTTCTAAATTTCAGCAAACAGGGCAGAGATTACAAGACCAACATCAGGCAAATGCATTTCTTACTATCACATACATTAAAGAAGTATCATAGAAAATTCGAAGAGTAGCGAACAACTTTAATATTAAAACAGCTTTTTAAATCTAATAATACAATTCGAAGCCTTCTTAGTAAAACAAAACCGAAGAATAAACCAAGTAAGGAATGCATTTACCAAGTTCCTTGTGAGTGTGGTGAATCATACATAGGTGAATAGTGAAGGGACATGTGTAAGTCCGTGGGATTTTGAATGAAGTAGTTTTGTGACTATGTGGGATTGATAGCTCTTTAGTAACATAATCGAATGTTACCGGATGTTTTGTTCGGTGTAGAAGGGGTTGATATGACGTCATCTTTCAATATGGCGGCCAAAAATAATAAAAATACAACTTTCGTAATCAGAGCTTGATTGTACTCGACTCCATATAACTCGAGAACAGGGATTCCAAAAAATTAACATATTGCAAAAATAACATACTAAAGGGCGCCATTAATTAACTATTAAAGCGAAGAGGACCAAATTCGGTAAGAAAGATAAGAAGACCAAGTCCAATAATATTGTTAAAAAAAATTTGGTTCAGCTATGACGCGTTTCAATGTGGCGGCTATATATCAAAATGGCGACCTATAACCACATTTTATTTTATCCAATATCGTAAAAAAGCAAAAACAACAAGGTGGCCATTATTTCTTGTTGACTTATCACCGCTTACTATGAAAAAAAAGTTTAGTTGATTGACCTTGAAAATAACATGTACAAGTGAAAAACCAGCTTTTTGTGATGTTTTTTCCAATTTACCACTACGCAAAAACTTTAGGCGCCGGAGATAAAATTAACATCTTAGCCATAAAAGAACACTGCATTTTAAACCTCTCTATGATTTTTTTTGATATGGCGTCCCAGATGTTTATGCTGTACCTCGGTAAAAATGACCTATATGCCTGTCGTTTTTATTAAGTTTCGGAACTGTGAATTTCATGTTCTACTTACTTGTCTAGCCAACAACATTTAAATTACCTATAAGAGAGTTAGCAGAAGTAGATATATATTACCATATACTGGACCAGTGGTTTTAGATGCCATTTTCCAAAACGGCAGTCGAAAAAGCATAAAAAATTCTAATTACGCCAGTAGACCATGACTACACTTGTTTATTAATATTCATAATAAAATTCAAGGAGGAGTATTTAACAGCTATTTAGTGACACATTCATGTGCCACCGCATCCTTGTAGAAGTTCCGAAACTTAATAAAAACGACAGGCATATAGGTCATTTTTACCGGGGTATTGCATAAACATCTGGGACGCCATATCCAAAAAAATTGTAGAAAGGTTTTGGTCCTCTTCACTTTAATAGTTGATGAATAGCGCCCTTTAGTATGTTATTTTTGCAATGTGTTAATTTTACTGGGGTCTTTTTTAAGGCCATAAAGCTTCAAACTGCATCAAACTCTAAGGATCGAATTTGGCATATATGCCTAATAGTTTGAGGTACATTTGCAGTTGGACTAACAAAACCTTGAGTTATTAAGATTTTTTGAAGAGAAAAAGGTCATTTAAGGTCGGATGACCTTGAAAGTAATTTTTTTAGAATCCCTGTTCTCGAATCATATGGAATCGAGTATAATCATCCTCAGTTGCGAAAGTTGTATCTTTTATGATTTTTGGCCGCCATCTTGAAAGATGACGTCATATCAACCCCTTCTACACGGGTGCGAACAAAACACTCTGTAACACTTGATTGTGTGACTAAAAAGCTATCAATCCCATATAGTCACAAAACTCCTTCATGCAAAATCCCACGGGATAGAAATTATCGACATATGCCCCTACACTAAAATAAAAAGATCACTATCTCTTAGGCTTCAAGAACATCAGACGAATACCGAAAGAGGTGAAACAACGAAATCAGGAATCGCTGAACACGCATGGTCAAAACAACGCCGAATTAAGTGGACAGAAGCAAAGGTTTTGCACATGGAGTCACACTGGAAGAAACGAAAATTCTTTGGAGCTGCCTTTATTGGGCAGAATCAGGGTATTTTCAGTAAACCAAGTGTTGAAATTCCAAATATTTGGAAGCCCCTTCTTGGGCGGAGCCAACTTCCTAAACTTCACGGTGGAGTGATTTTCCATAGTATATAAGTAAGCCTTAGGAATAGATTGTAGTGTGCACCTGAAAACGATCAGAGATTGTACTGATCCAAACGTCGCGTATAAATAAAATATAGACAATGGAAGTCCGAAACACAGAGTTAATTTCAAAACAAGTTGTTACTAATGCACTGTTGTATATATGAAACTAGCTATTAAAGCTATGATTTGTGTCACGATAATAGTTGATCCTCAGCTGCACCAAATGGTCATAATTTTTACTTTTTTTGAACATTTATAGCCAAAACAAATGGAACGAATGCCGCGCCTTCTAACTGTCTATAGAAGACTTAAGATAATTGCGCCTAGTCGACAGAAGAAAAAAGTTACAGGGATTATAAAATATATTGCCCTCTTGCTCAATATGACAAAAAAGGAAATAATGGGCAGCGGAAAGAAGGTAGAATGTAATCTACACATTACTTCCAATTCTGCTTTTCTTCTTTTTTTATTCCACTGGGCCCAAAAAGTATTTTGCTAGTAACTGGCTTTAAATTCTTTCAAGGGCGTAGATAAGGGAGGGACAAGGGGTTAATGTCCCTCTCCAAACCGGTGTCTGTACCCCTTACTCTCATGCATGAGAAATATGAAAAATACCTATTTTTCAACGTTTATAAAAGTTTATAACTATTTTCATTCTATTAAAGCCATACTAATATTTTATCCCTTTGCCTACTGACTATTTTCGAGAAATATGTGAAACCGCGGTGCAGGCTAAGATTCTACGAAAATGCGTATATATACGCAATTTCGATGTTTTACTTTTCTTGTAACCCGATGTTTGCTGGGTAGCATTCGCGCGTTCTATTTTTCCCTCTTTGTAGCTGACCCAACCCACATTTTTTTAAATACATTACAGAAAAATACTAAAAAATTAAGATTTGTACCTTAAGTTTAAAAAAATTTTGCTTGCGGCGCTATAAAGTCGTTGATTGTTAAAATTTTAGTTTATCTCCGGTTTCACAGCAAATTTTACACGCGGCGCTACAACACATTAATTGATTGATTAAGTAAAAAATAGTATATTTTCACAAAATTTTCGGCTGCGGCACAATAATGAGATTATTTTAGCAACAAATCTAGGATTAGTACCAGATCCCAATCCAGTTCTTTTTTTATATTTTATAAAAAACTTAAAAAAGATCAAAATTTTTTAAGAACTTTCTTCGTAAACTGCAAAAAGTTTTGCCTGCGGCGCTATGACAAATTGTTTGCTACAATTTTAGTTTAAGTCTTTACTATATTTTTACAAAATTTTCGGCTACGGCCGGCACATCTATGCCGTGATTTTAGCAAAAAATCTAGAATCAAGACCAGAGCCCAGCCCTGTTTTTTGTTTAATATTTTGATATAAAATGTAAAAACTACCAAAATATTAAAAAAATTTCTTGCTTAAACTGCAAAAAATTTTGCCTACTGCGCTATAACACATTTATTGCTACATTTTAGTTTAATCTTAGCAATTTTTATCGACGGCATTTACGTGTTAAAACATGCGTTATTACTATATTTTTAAAAAAATTTCGCCCACGGCATAGGGATCAAAAACCAGATCCCAAGCAAATTTTTTTTATATATTGATTTGAATTTTTTTATACTGTCCCCCCAAGTAAAAATCGTATCTACACCCTTGAATGCTCTTCTATCCACAAAAAAGCAAAATCTTGTCGACGTCTTTTTTCTTTGGTCGGCCATGATTTATTTTATGAAAACTGAAAATTGTGAATGTATAGTTAACATTATTTATTGAAAAATAAATTATCTTCGAAATTCCTCGTAAAAGAGTAAACATAACCTATAAAAAATTATTAAACAAAAACAGTAATATGCCGATTTTTTGAGGTGCGTGTTTTTTAGTGAGTTATTATGATGGGTTCAATCAATAAACTTCCCGGCGCCGACGCACCCAAACTTACTCGTTTAATGACCTTTTTTACGGATTATCATGATGTGCAAATAAGTCAGTTGACATATTATTATGACTTAAAACTTTGTGATCCATATTTCCCTTTTCTAATGTTTATTTAGTTAGAAAAGTATGTTCTCTAATACAATGGCAGCCTGTATAAAACAGCTAAATTGCTGCCCACAACATTGTGAAAACCAAAAAATGAGAGGAAAAACAGCTGTTACAACCTTTCTATAATACTTTAGAAGTGTTGCCAGAGCCAACAGTTAAAGCCATATTGCTACATAATTGGCTGTGGCAACACTAGGCTTCTACAATTGATTTTCAGCACTCTGTGCTACTTGGGTATTAGTTAAGGACGGCAGTATACCTAACTACATACATGGTTATAATACTGAACATGCCCCTTTATATTTCAGACCCATCAAAGATAACTGCCTATATTTTCATTGTAGGTCAAATCGATCCCTTAAATATATGGGTTGTGCACTGACTGGTACAAGATTCATAAAAATGAAAGCAAGGCAATAAAATATTCTAGTATTTTTCTCTTGACTAGAAATTTGTTCCTCTATGCAGGCATTATTTATTAGATATATTTAATGAAAAATTAAGACTTGTCATGTTTAGTAAAAATTGTTAAAACTTAGTGGAGGATATAACATGTAAATACAATTTAGAAGCCTCCTTCCTCACCGCCCCCCCCCCCGCGTATTCTACTTATTTATGAGCCACGCGCAAATAAATTGTCAAAAATTACAAACCCTTATGATCAGAGTCGCTCCTGAGATTTTTCAGGCTAAAATTTTAAAAACACTTTAAATCATACATTCAAATAAAAGTATGTCGAAATCTATTAACAAAGAATATGAAAGTTATAGTTGGATGGCAATTTTTGTCGGGAACTCAAAAAAAAGCCGAATTTATCATTTTATTTACTTGATTTTTAAAAGACACGTATATAATTTAACCGATTATAATTTTCCCAAACCTTAAAATATCAGAATTATAAAAGTATCGAAAATAATTTTCTAGAAACGCAAAACACCCGAACCGCAAATTGATAGAACCACAATTCATCCGAGTCGCTATTGGGCGTGCGTCAAATTAAAATCTCTAGAGCGCCGTAGGCCATAGATTGCGGCATTGACAGCTTTCTCTATTTCGAAGATGACACGGGTATTTTTTTATCAAACGATTTTATTTAACTTCACAGTTTCTGACTGTCTAACTGTCCATCAAATCTTGCGATTCATTTTTGACACATTTCTCGTGAACCGATTTTAATATTATAAAAAAATTTCGACTCTTCCCTGCCGTAATCCTGGCAACGTAGCAATTGAATTCGTGGCTATCGGTTCAAATCATTTTCGGAATTTTGTGGTTCGGCATTATTATGTTTCTATTAAATTATTTTCGGAAATTTTTTTTTTTTTATTTTGTGTTTCTATCAAAATCTGTTTCGTTTAAATTTAATTCTATGCATATATTTTCTAGCGATTCGCTTTTCCCGTCATTTCATTTTCAAGACAATATTTTTCAGACCAATTATTTTCTTTTCTTTTAAACTCTGACACCCTTTTCCTGATACTCTTGGCGCCCTGAGCCGCGTTCGAGCTAGGGCGGTGACGCTCTTTTTTGGCAAGAACACAATTAACTTAAATGAAGTAGGCCTTTTACATATAAATTAAATTAATTTAAATAAAAAATAAAGAGACGTTGATTTGGCTGGGAAGGGGTCAATTTATTAAAAAACAAGAAAACCTTTATTTAAAATTGCGAACTGACCCCTTCCCAGCCAAATCAACGTTTCATAAACATTAGGGTCACGAACTAGCCATAAAAAATAAAGAGTTTCTTACATTTTCGTAATCTGCATAGCACCAATAACATTTTTTTAGCTATTTTATAAACAAAACTTACTACAACTAATAAGAAAAAACATTATCTTGATCAAGGTGATAAACGCCGTATGTCTGAGACATGTAGTAGACGTCCGTCTTTGATCAATCTTTGATTAAGCGCGGGAAAACATGTGCCTCAATTACCAACTGCCCCTACCTAATTATTGGAGCACTATAAAGGTGCGTTTAGTCTGTGGTAGTGTCGTCGTAGTTGCGTTTTAACTGTAGTGAATTGTTTTCTGTAGATAATGCAGAACGGATTATTGTAATAGATAATTAGTTAACAATACTTTTTGTACAATATCTTGTTTATTTATTGCTTATGTTACTGAAAATACTATCGACTGTATGCAGACACAATATTGCCACCTTTTTTCTCCTTTTTTTCCCCAAGTTTAATTTTGTATTTCTTTTTCTCCCCTATCGTCCTTAATTTTAATATTAAAGCATTTTTGAACTATTTAAATATTAAGAAAAAACGGAACTTACTCAGTCAATACCAAAGAAATATGTAAGGTGTTATATTTGTTTAAAGCATTTAGAAAGTAAATTATATTAAGAAATGTGTACAAAAAATATTGTTAACTATTTATCGATAAAATATCCTGTTCTGCATTATCTATGGAAAATAAATGACTACAGCTACAATGCAACGACGACGACACTACCACAGTCTAACTGCACCTTATAAAGGTGAAACTTTTAACATATTCCAAAATTTAGCATGAGGGTCTATTACCACCAATATTTGTTTGAAGCATTTAGAAAGTAAATTATATTAAGAAACGTGTACAAAAAATAATGTTAACTATTTATCTATTAAAATAATCTGTTCTGCATTATCTATAGAAAATAATTCACTACAGCTACAACGCAACTACGACGACACTACCACAGTCTAAATGCACCTTAACAACAGTTTTTCACCAGTTATTAAATTATAGTTTAAAGATCGCGAATATTCGGTCTCTTCCGTGCGGCTTTTTCTATAAAGCTTAGACCCCCCCCCCCCGTCACACTCAAGGCGTGCCTCTTCTGTTGCTCTTGCAGTTGCAGATGCAGTTTACTCTTTTGGGGCTAGTTGCACCTAAGCTCGAATGCGTCTCTGATAAGTGATTTTATAAGAGTTGCCCTAAAAAAGGAATTCTGCGAAAAAAAAAACAAAATTGACAAAAATACGTTTTTAACCCCTCAACTGGCCGATTTGCAAAGGAGTACGCACGGACCACTAACGAATTTAAGTTTTCTTAAATTTTTTATATATATTATGTTTTAGATACTATAATTCTAAACATTTTGCTCAAATATTATCGTCGCTGGGCTTATAGTTTAAAAGATATGAGCGTTTGAAGTTGCTAGTTTTGCTAGATATAGGTGTAGCGCTCGCCATTTTTTTGTTGAGATGTATGTACATTTTTTCGCCCTCACTACAAAATTGTGTCTAAGGTTCTCCATACACCACCCTATATAGTTGGGCAATTTGAGGTAAATCTTTTATTATGTATTAATTGCTAAAATGGTACTTGGGACAAGATTTTCGGGAATTTGGATCCGCTAAATCCTATTTATTATGTCATAACTTTATAAGCACTGGGAAGAAATACGGTTTTAAGTTTATCACTCCTAACAAAATTTATATTTTAATATCATTTGGTCCATTCTAGTTCTGAGTTTTGATCAGTCAACGAGTAGTTAAACTGTATGTTTCGTTCAGTTTTATGCGTGGTATGTAATAACGTTGCTTAAAAACATGTCTAGCTCTTGTTGCAAAAACCAACTAGATAATTTTTGTTATATTTGTACATATTTCTTCTTGAAAAAGTTTACGAAACCATTTGCTGAATTTCTGAAAAATGCATATTATACTTATTTAAAAATCAAATTAGGAGATCACGATAAAGATTGGGCGCCGCACGTTGTTTAAAAGGTATGTGAAGAAGATTTCATAAATTGAGCCAAAGGGAATAGAACAAGCCTTCCTTTTGGAATACCAAACAATATTAAATCAGCTATCAGACCAGTTCCTGACAGTGATGATGTACACTATCGGCATCATAAAAGTGGTACACAATACTTTTTGTTGTAATACCTTGGTCTATTTATACAAACAAAGTCACCCATTATTGTATTTTTCTTAAACTGTCAAAGTATGTCATTCTGTATTTAAGTCTGAAAATTAAATAAAAAATGCCTCCACAAATTTCTTTATTTGATAAAGCCCAACTCCTGGCAAAACTACAACTTATGGACGCAGTAAAACCACGATTAAAAAACGATGGGAAGAAGATCAGACAATACAGAGAAAACAAGGGACTGGTTTATTGAAAGTTTCAACTGATGAACAAGGTTATGACCTTATGGCTTTTATGGAAGAAAACCCTTTTGCATCTGTTGCCCAGGCAAAGAGATTAACCCAATTTCCAGGATGTGTAAGAGTGGCACGAAATCGCGTAAGGAAAGGCTCTAATTTAAGATGTCGTGTAGCTGCTAAAATAATTAAACTTACGAATTAAAAAAAAAACAGGCCAGGTTACTTTTTGCCCTTAATTACTCTCTAAAGGAACCAGAGTTTTTGCGAAAGGTTATATTTTCCGATGAAAAAGTTTTCCACTCCTGTAGTTACAGAAAACAAATTCGAGTGTGTGTGTATCGTCCACCAAGAACACGCTATGAGATCGCGCTGGAAGATTTTCGGTAAATATGTGGGGTTGGATTTCTGCTAGAGGTCATGGTGCTCTATTTCGAATCAATGGAAGGCTCACACACAGTGGACATTTTAGAGAACACCATGTTTCCAGCCGTCACAGAACTTTATCAAGACCAGTTTATTTTTCAACAAGACAACTGCCCTGCTCATACGGCCAGAATTTACCAAACTTGGTTTCGGGAGCAAAATATTGAAGTTCTCCTTGGCCTGCGAAAACTCTAGACGCCAATCCTATGGAAAAAATCTGGGGTTTAATTTCAAAAAAGCTGGAAAGCTTTAATATTGTGCCGGGAAATCAACATCACTTGGTCCAGTTAATAGTCAATGCTTATGAAGAAGTGATTGGTGAAAATGAAAACCTTTTTGGAATTTTGGCTGATTCTCTACCAAGAAGGTTAAACGGTATTTATAATTGATGTGAATGGCGCAATGACTAGATATTAAAATTTATATACCTAGTAATTTGTTTCTATTGTTTTATAATTTTCGTTACAGTTGTGTTTTTTAATTTTTGTTACAGTTGTTTTATGCGTTAGCGTATTATTGTAATATAAAAATTATTTTTGAAAGCAATCTTTTATGTCAATATTTTCACATTTTAGTACCAGTCTGTCACAAAACATAATCCAGTAGTTAACCATAAAATTTAAAAAATACCTATGTTTATCACGTACCACTTTTTGTTGTAATACCTTGGTCTATTTTTACAAACAAAGCCACCCATTATTGTAATTTTCTTAAACTGTCAAAGTATGTCATTCTGTATTTCAGTCTGACAAATAAATAAAAAATGCCTCCTCAAATTTCTTTGTTTGATAAAGCTCAACTCCTGGCAAAACTACAACTAGGATGGTCAATTAGGGACGTGGCTAGACATTATGGACGCAGTAAAACCACGAATATAAAAATTCAAAAATGATGGAAAGAAGATCAGACAATAGAGAGAAAACAAGGGACTGGTTTATTGAAAGTTTCAACTGATGAACAAGATTATGACCTTATCGCTTTTATAGAAGAAAACCCTTTTGCATCTGTTGCCAAACAATTTCCAGGATGTGTAAGAGTCGCACGAAATCGCGTAAGGAAAGGCTCTAATTTAAGATAAAAAAATTAAACCTACGAATGAACCAGAGTTTTGGCGATGAAAAAGTTTTCCAGTCCTGTAGTGACAGAAAACAAATTTGGGTGTATCGTCCACCAAGAACGCGCTATGAGGGAAGATATATTGCTGGTAACAACGACCGCGCTGGGAGATTTTCGGTAAATATTTGGGGCTGGATTTCTGCCAAAGGTCATGGTGCTCTATTTCGAATCAATGGAAGACTCACAGCACAGCTTTAAGTGGACATTTTAGAGAATACCATGCTTCCAGCCGTCACAGAACTTTATCAAGACCAGTTTATTTTTCAACAAGACAACTGCCCTGCTCATACGGCCAGAATTAGCCAAACTTGGTTTCGGGAGCAAAATATTGAAGTTCTTCCTTGGCCTGCGAAAACCCCAGACTCCAATCCTATGGAAAATATCTGGGGTTTAATTTCAAAAAAGCTGGAAAGCTTTAATCGGGAAATCAACATCACTTGGTCCAGTTAATAGTCAATGCTTATGAAGTAGTGATTGGTGAAAATGAAAACCTTTTTTAAATTTTGGCTGATTCTCTACCAAGAAGGTTAAACGGTATAATTGAGTTGAATGGCGCAATGACTAAATATTAAAATTTATATACCTAATAATTTGTTTCTATTGTTTTATAATTTTCGTTACAGTTGTGTATTTAATTTTTGTTACAGTTGTTTTATGCGTTAGCGTATTATTGTAATATAAAATTGATTTTTGAAAGCAATCTTTGATGTCAATATTTTCACATTTTAGTACCAGTCTGTCACAAAATATAATCCGGTAGTTAACCATACAATTTAAAAAATACCTATGTTTATCACGTACCACTTTCATGATGCCGATATTGTACAGATCTGGCAAAAAAAAAGTAGGACATGTAAAATATATATTTGCTTTTTTTAGTATGTCACCCTATACGTTCAGATATTTATTGGTCAACATTTTGAAATATCTCACGCTTTCTTGCAGTATACTTTAAACTAAATAAAAAATGCCTCAAGTTTCAGAATTTACCAAAATTCAAATTATAAATCGACTTACGGAAGATAACTGGGCTATAAGAAGAGCGGCGAACCATTTTGGAGTTAATAAAAATACAGTACTACGCTGGACCAAGCGCTGGACCGAAAACAATACCACAAAGAGAAAGGAAGGATCAGGACGAAACAAAATTATTTTAATGGAGCAAGACGGACGACTCCTTGATCATTTAAGGCAGAATTCTTTTACCACATGCTCCCATGCTGTCACTGCAAGCATGTTTCCAGGGTCTCGGCGAACTGCTTGCAGTAGGATACAAAATTCAAATCTATCGTGTAAAGTTGCAGGAAAAAAACCTCTTTTAACGGAAGAGCAGAAACAGGCTCGAGTAATTTTTACAGCCAATCATCTTTTAGAAGGGAATGATTTTTGGGAGAAAGTAGTCTTTACGGACGAAAAAATTTTCCAGCCATCGTCAGATAGTCGGAGAATTTTGGTTTATCGTCCACCAAATTCAAGGTACGATCCAGAATACACACACAACATCAAGAGAGCAGGACATTTTTCCGTCAACATGTGGGGATGATTTAGTGCGAGAGGTATGGGTGTTTGCTGGAGAATAGAAGGTAGATGTACCAGTTAACGATACATCGAAATTCTTCGTAATATTATGTATTCATCTGTTTCGGCATTGCATGAAATTAATGAGTTCATCTACCAACAAGATTGCCCAGAACTGCCCTGTGCACACGGCGAATGTAGTGAACACTTGGTTTCGAGAGACCAATATTGAAACTCTACCTTGGCCATCCAACATCCCGGATTTAAATCCCATGGAAAATGTTTGGGGACGGATTGTGAAGATAATTTATCAGCGAAATTGGTTCCCCAGAAATTTAGATGAGTTGAATGAAGCCATTGAAAGAGCCGTATATATCATCTTAGAAGAAGAGCAATATTTTCAAAATTTAAGTTTTTCAATGCCGACTCGTCTGCAGCTTGTTTTACACAAGAACGGCGAGTCCGTTAAGTATTAAAATTATTAATTTTATTTATTTGCAAAAAGTTCAGTTATTTTATCACCGTTTATTTTATTCTTGTTTTTTCTCTGTGGTATTTTTTTTTTGTTACAGCGCTTTTCCCAGCATGGTAATGTATTTTTATTAACTCCAAAATGGTTCGCCGTTCTTCCTATAGACCAGTTATTTTTCGTAACTCAAGTTATAAGTTGAATTTTGCAACTCTATTAGATCCTAACATAGAATTTTAAGGAATTTTTAATAAATTACTCTAAAAAAATCTCCTTTGATTTATTTACTATTATGACAAACACAAGTATCAAATATATCAAGGTAAATAACGATAGGTTAACAAATGACTAACAATGTAAATTTTCATTAATTTAACCCCAGATGCACCGTAAAAATATTGGGATTAGTTTAGCTAATCATCAGAGCTATATATAAATAGCTATTCTTGAGATGAGGGAAAAGAAAATAATTTCTCACAAATGCGTGGTTTTTATTGGTCGATGCCGCTTATTTCTCCCACAAATGACACTTATGATTTTAATAGAAATTGACATCTTTTATTTCTCTCACTAAAAACCAGTAGAAACAAATTTCATCAAAAGTCATGTTATTAGTGTCATTTTCGAGGGAATCGGTGGCGTCGACCAATAGGATTTATGCGTTTCAGGGAGATAATTGTTTTCTCCCTGGTTTCAAAAATAGCTATACTGAGGTCAAAACCAACCTCAACTATTTTCACAAGCCGGATTGAATGATGTAGTAAAGCCTTTCTGAAGTACTGGGGTCTAGGTTGAAACAAAAAAATTTGCTTGCGCCAGAAGCTACCTACCACTGCCATCAAGCAATTGGTGATCTACTACTTGCCTCGGAGCTCCTGAGTACAAACCTTCTGACTGAAGACATTGAGCATAAAAATTCACTTTTTACATTCCCATTTGGACTATTTGCCGGAAAATGTTGGGGACGTGAGTGAAGAGCAAGGTGAAAAGTTTCATAAAGATATTAAAGAGATGGAAAAAAGTCACCGGGCCGCTGGAACAAAGAAAATGATGGCGATTACTGTTTGACATTAAGAAGAGTTTTTTCTTTAGCTGAATATGACAGAAAAATAACCAAAAGAAGCTTTTCTGAAAAAATAAAACCTTTTTTAAAGAAGGGATTACCGCGTTTACTCTGAAACAATGTGTTTTTATGTTGTGATTTGCCTTATTTTAAATCTTGCTGGCTTAAACCAATCTGAGAATGAAATAAATGCTTACCCCCCCTCCCCTGACTTTAAAAATGCATTACATGATGTCGCAAAATGGACATGAATAAGAAACACTATGCTTTGCGTAAAACTCCAGTCATTAAACACTTAAAGTAAATATTTCAATTTCGGTATACCTAACGACTTTAATCAGTAGTTCTGTCATCGCACCCTTCAAAAAAGCGGCCATCGTTCGAAACATCGCATAAAAATGTAGTTTATTTTGGTATTATTGCAAACGTGTTAGGTATACCAATTTAAGTGTCTATTATGCAAAGCGTAGTGATCCTTATGATTCAAGTCAGGAATAAACCTACGAGAAATTTTGGGCGTTCAAGTAATCAACGTACCAACTTTTTATTCAATACAAGCAAAAACTTGATCTTATTACGCAATACAACTTTCAAGTTTGAATAATAAAAAACTTTTTTTTTATATATTCATCAAAAACATGATTTTAGTAACTGTCTGCAGATAACTAAAGTATGGCTTTCTTGGTTGCCGATGCAAAAAAAACTTTATTTTTTAATCACGCGGGTGCAAAAAAAGATTTTTATCCGTTTTTTATCCAAAATTAAAGAGAAATAGCGGAAAATAGTAATATTAAAAAAATCTAATTATTGTTGCCCGAAAATTAAGCCATTATCGTCAAAATATCAAACTGTCAAAGATTAAAATGTAACAATAAACGTCACCGAGTAATGGAAACCATTGTTATTTCATTTACCAGCCGCCTTGATTTATAGTGATTTATAAGATGGTGTGTTGCGAGAAGTGCTCTTCGTTCTAGATTTTTCAAAGTATTTTCCTGTTTTTCTTGGATTTTTTAATAAAGGTATTAAAAAAAAATAGTGTTAACAACTCGCGGCTAACCTGTGCTTTTTTTAATCGCGATTTTAAATAGCTCGCTGCTCGTTGTTTAAACCAACGCTTGTAAAAAAAAAACACTATTTTAGCCACTAGTCGTGAAAACTACTATTATCAGTTACTTTATTTTAAAAAGAAAAGATCAAAAGATCTTAGGTGGAAAAACGAAAATTCAAAATTGGATGAGTATCCCAAAAGGACAACGCAAAGGACCACAGCGAAAAGAGAAATATATAATTAAAAGATGTTTCGCCCTGGGCAAACAGCGTGGGCTAATCAGTGGTTTTACTAGTCACCCTCCCCAAACATCATTTAACACCATCGCACACTTTGATAATAGGCATCGTTCCGCACTTGGACCACAGACCTAAAAACCATAGACCCTGCATCCCATTCATAAATTCTTATTTGTTTTGCCCCGAAGCTCGCCTGTGTGCCAAAAAAAGACAGAATGACTTTCAGAACGTTGCTCGGCAACACTGAGATAAAACATATGTTGTTTGTAGACGTATGTCCTAGATACATCCATTTGTTTTACATATTCTACCAGTAGCGGCGAAAAATTAATAAATATGTAAAAAAATGGGTTAATTGCACAAAAGCAGTAATTTGTAGTTTTCACAACTAGCGGTTAAAAGAGCGTTTTTTTTTACGAGCGTTGATTTAAATTAACGAGCGCAGCGAGTGATTTAAAAAAAAAACATTTTTTTTTGCATCGGTAACCATGCTTTTGTAATTTACTGACACAAAAATCGTCTTTTGGGTGAAGTTATAAAAACTCACCCCCTTTCTTGTCACCCTTTCAGAAACCCGCCACCAATTTAATTGTGTTATGTTGTTAAATATTTTTTTTTATACCTTCATCAAAAACATGATTTTAGTAACTGTCTGCAGATAACTAAAGCAACGCTTTTTTGGTTACCGATGCAAGAAAACTTTTTTTTTGTTCACGGGTGCAAACAAATATTTCTGTCCGTTTTTTACCCAAAATTAAAGAGAAATAGCGGAATATAGTAATATTAAAAAAATGTAATTATTCTTGCCGCCGGTTTTCACCAAGTATTTACTAAAAAATCATTTAAAAAAATCGTCAAAATTTCAAACTGTCAAAGATTAAAATGTCGCAACAATGAACGTCACCGAGTAAAAAGGCACATCGCTATGGAAACCGCATTGTTATTTCATTTACCAGCCGCCTTGATTTATAGTGTAAAGATGGTGTGTTGTGAGAAGTGCTCTTCGTTCGAGATTTTAAAAAGTATTTTCTGTTTTTCTTGGATTTTTTGATAAAGGTATTAAAAAAAATAGTGTTAACAACTCGCGGCTAAACTGCTTTTTTTTACTCGCGTTTCTAAATACCTCGCTGCGCTCGTTATTTAAACCAACGCTTCTAAAAAAAGCACTATTTTAGCCACTAATTGTTAAAACTACTGTTTTAAGTGCTAATGGTGAGTAAAAGCGATTAAGGTAGGTGATAATTTTAATAATTATTGTAAAATTGGTGCAATACCAAGAAAAAATAAATATTAGAAGATAACTTTAATACAAGGTTGAGGGCAACAGTTGTTTAATATAGTCTTTTCTATCAACTGAAGGAAAAAGGCAAAACCTGTTTAAATTAAACACCTGATGAAAGCTACTAAATCACTTGCGTAATTATAAGTTTAACGAACGATTTTTTTATTGTTAAAAATGAAGATATTTAGGACTAATTAAATGATTTATGTAACTATTCTATCTTATGTGTCATTTTGTAGCATTATTATAAAATATTTACGTATTAAAAACATTCTTTTTGATAAATAATATGGACAAAAACACTCGTAGAAATAACATTGTACCTAACTCTTGCGGAAAATGCTTTTTCCACCCTTGACTCTAGAGACGAAAATAAAATTAATATGCGTGTGAAATATAAAACTTTCTGAAACATTATAGAGTGCAGATTTGGTTACTTTCGTATGGGGTCGTAGGAAAATAACAATTTTTTGTAAATATTTTTGAAATAGAATCATAATTCATTTAAAGTTTTTGAAAGACAGAATTTTTGTCGTTGCAGCGACTGTACTGTGCATGTCAAGTTTGCCTAACCAGTTTCAATATGGGCGGTTTGACTTTTAAACACAAAAACTATATAGAACTGTCAATGTCATTGTAAGAAAAGTGGTGTCACTTGATTGGGAAGCAACCAGAGACAACCTAATAACTCAAATAAATAAATCAACACCTACCTTGCCCCGTCCATCTCTTTCTATATGATCATGAAAGAAAGACAGAACATTTTTTTGGCGGTTTTTGCCACCGCTTGTCAAAGTCTGTCAAGCCTGGCAAGCGCTTTTTTTAGATTTTCAAAAGTGAGTTATTTTAATTAGTTTTGGTTGGAAATCGCGCAAGTTTATGGGATTAGCTATATAGTGGATAAACAACTTATTGTCTAAAATGCCATTCAAATCAGGCTGGATCACTACCATTAAAGCTAGAGAGCATGGGACTATTTGAAAAGTGCCGAAAATTGAGGTTCAGATTTTTGCGAATCAAATCCCTGAAGAAAATATTTTGATGATTTATAAAGAGTTAAGCAAGTAGATAATAGGTTAAAACATTTATAATACCTGTAAGACTTTTATACTGGGATTTTTTCCCAATGAATAAAAGAAAATAACATAATAAAATGTTGTTACCTTTAATATTTGATAATATTCCTCAACATAGTTATAACCCCTTCCTCCTATTTTAGACTTTTAAAGGGTCCAACAAACTTATGGAAGCTAAAGAAATTTTTTAGCTACTTGGAACAGTACAAACATTAACCAAAAGAATATATGTATTTTATTATGAATCTGGCTGTACAAGTAGTTCCTTCCTGTAGCCACTGGCTGCGCTCGTGTCGCCGATAAACAATGTTCCTCAAGTATAACACTGTATCGGTCACTCTCACGTAGCTATTACTTTGTCTATGGAAGTAACTGTCTATATTGCAATAAAAAGATTGCTATCCTTGGAAAATTGAACCGTTAATTTTCTATGAATGACTTGCATTATGAATTAGATGCAATCGTTTTTTATTGCAAATTAATTATTATCCTGGTTTGAGAATATCTTACCGGCACTGATGGTTTGGGCGAAGCAAGTTGGTTAATTATGTTCCTTGTAAGCTAAACACAAAAAATATAGATTTAAAAGCTTTTCAATTTCCTCTGGGTCTCGAGACATGAAGGTGTACCGGGAAATGAAGAGGCCGATAGATTGGCAAATATGGTTTGCAAATTGGTGTAGATTTGAAGATTTTACTTTGCATGCAGTTACGGGGTATACAATTGCTGTTTTTTTTATGCGAGTAGGATAGCCGAGCTAAAAAGGAAAACTATAAAAGAAGACATTGGTCACAAAGACAATCTTTTTTACCGGGAGTGAAAAATATTATGAACAATGCTTTAGTTCCTTCAAATAAAATATTACTTCCGCCGTTGCACATCAAACTTGGCTTATTTAAAAACTTCGTTAAAGCTGTGAATAGAGATCTTCCTGCCTTTAATCACATAAAACAAAAATTGTCCAGAATAAGTGAAATCATGATTAAGAGTAAATTGGAATCCTAAAAACAGTTCGTTAACTTAACAGATAAACCGCACATCAAAAATTAACAAATTTTTGCACAGCGGAGTCTTCTGGTATCCCCTACAGACCGTTTGCGTGGTTTTAAAAAAATATATATATATCTTGTTTTTATTTAATTTTTTAAAATAATCGATAATTTTTACCGTGAATCAAACATTAAAATTATGTAAAAAACATAAAATGCCGGGATAATGCTTTAAACTTTCAAAGTACAAAATTTGATACAAATTTGATTAACAGTTTTTTAGTTTAAGTAATTGGAAGAAGTTATTTTTTATTCAAATTCACCCTTAAAGAGGGAATTTTTGTGGGACCCCAAATAAGAAAGCCTCTCGTGGATTCTGGATTTGACGCTGCTTGAGAGAAAAGAAAAAGAGGTATAGGAAGCCTTTAGGTGGTGACGAAACTCTTAGGAAATAAAAGAGCAGAAAATTATCCAGAGATTGTAAACAAACTTCTTCAATTATATAAAAATATGGGATGTTATATGTCCTTAAAAATACACTTTTCCTACTAGCGTGCGGAAAACACCACTTTTCCGCACGCATTTTAGTTCTAAAAGTGGCTCTTTTCCGCACTACTTTTTCGCACTAGTGCGGAAGAGTAAAAATGTCTAAAATTAGTACCTTACATCTATAAATTTTTTCAGTGGGCTTAGTGTTTGGCCTGTCAAGTCGCTGACAAACAGCAATCCGTATACCATGTCATATCAAAATTTCAATTTTATCGCCTTGCCAAAGAGTCGTCAACAACTCAAAAATCGTCAGAGTGAAGAACGTCAATTTTTAATAATCCAGTCGGATTTGAAATTTTCTTCGTAACAGCAAAATGAATTAATCGGATGAAGAGTTGCCTCAGTCTATCCTACAAGCAGCCAACAATATGGAGTTGCTTCCCGAAAAATCTAAAGAAAGGTACGAAAAAGAATATCTAGTTTTTAATAAGTGGTGCGACGGCCAGCGTGTAAAAAGTTTAAAAGAAGAAGTTTTTTGGCTTATTTTATGCATTTAAGCAAAACTTGCCGACCTAACACTATGTGGTCCAGATATTCTATGCTCAAAAATGTCATTAAAATTCAGAAATATGTCGACATTGCCAAATATTTTCGGCTTACGTCTTAACTTAAAAAACAAAACGTAGGATTCCACCCAAGAAAGCCAACATTTTTACAAAGGAACAAATTTTTAAATTTATTTGTTAAGCACCAGATAACACATATGTTATGATAAAAGTGGCAACTATTTTCGGGTTGGCTGACACATGTCCTCGTGCTGAACTCGCAAAAATGACAACGGAATTTATTACAGAAAGGGAGGGACTCGTGATTGTGAAGATATCATATAGCAAGAATCACACCAGCAGAAGTTTTGTCATTTCAAGTGAGGCAAACATCGGAAAATATCTAGAGCTTTACAAAAAATACGCAAATCTGCGAAAACCTGGCACTCCCCACAAAAGATTTTTTGTGATATAATTCACAAGGTGCATGTACCATCCAATGTGTTGGAATAAATACGTTTGGCAAATATCCATCAGAAATCGCGGGTTATCTGAAACTTGCTAATCCTGAACTTTACACGGGCCATAGTTTCCGGCGATCATCCGCCACGATGTTGGCAGATAGTGGAGAGGGAATCACCAACATAAAAAGACTAGGTGGTTGGAAGTCAACTGCGGTGGCTGAAGAATATCTGGAAGAATCCACGGAAATACGCAGAAAAATTTCGAACCAAATATTAGTGACTCGTAATGAAGAACTACCATGTACTTCATCTTCAAGCAAAAATTTTGTTTTGGTCGAACTACCAACTCAAGAGGTTGTTGAAGCAGATTCCGCAGACAATATTTCCACAACAAAACAACTACTGCAATCCGCTATTAATCTGCAGAATGCGACAAATTTTACGTTTACCATTAATATTAATAATAACACACGTGCTAACACGTGCTGAAAATGTCTTTTCCGCTCTTAATTGCATGGCCGAACTCCGCTACGCGTCGTTCGGCCAACTGCAATCGTGTGCGGAAAAGTAGCACTTTCAGCACTAGTTAGGAAATATACTATTCTACACTCTCACTTAAAGGGTGACCAGATTTTTTAGGCCTAAATACAGGACACTCTCAGAAGGCTGAAGAGGTTCTCCATCAAAAATACAAGTGGAGTTTATTTTGTAGTAGAATCGATGCCAAGTCTAGAAGGGAACTTCGTTTTTTGATATCACTTCTTGTAATTCGAGATATTCAATTTTGGAAGTTAAGTCCTGCCACTATTTCGTCATTAATTTTGGAGCTTTATCAAACTTTTTGGGTAATACACTCCTTGACAATATATAACATGCTGCGATACTGAAGTATACCAGTGTGTGTAACATGTACATTGTTTTAGACATCGACAATAAATATGTAAAAAGTCATGTCGTTAATTTTTTCAACTGTTACTTCAAAGCTTTTTTATTTTTATTTGTTTTTTAATATTTTGTTTTTTATAAAACTGATTCTCTTGATGTGTATTGCCCTTTCTTAACTCAGAGCCTTTCAGTTCTTTCTTCTTCGTATTTTCCTTTTATTCGCACTTTATTGGACTTGTTTCGTCCATTTTGCCCAGCTATTTAACGAAGCGGCCAACATTCTTCTAGTTCTGCCAAAATTTGATTGAATTGCTTTATTTATAATAAAAATTTTGTTTTAAAAGTGTTTTAAATATCGGAGGCATCGAACCAATAAATATCGGTAAAAATGCTTTCAGTCTCCTTAACAAAATTTGTTTATGTTGTCTAAAGGCGTTAACCTACAAAAGTCGGTAACAATAAGCAACTTCTGCTGTATGCGTTTTATGTGTCGAGAAGTGTATATGATAGATTCAAAAAGAAGGAACAGTTGTTATGTCTAAGGGTATAAAATCGTTTACTAGAAGTGATATAAAAAAACGAAGTTCACTTCAAAATTTATTTAGGGCATGTAATACTACAATCAGGTATTTCCTTTAAATAATACTTAAAATAAGTAAATTATAGCAAAAAATATTGGTGTTACCAATAATGCCAAAAGGGTAATATATAAATTAAATTAAATTAAATTAATAATTATAATTATAAATAAAAAAGCTCCTCCAGATCAGTTCCTACAGGCAGAGTACCGAGGACGGAGGCCGAATTTCCCCTCTGGATAGCAAGGCCAATCTTTTGTATTAGATATCTGTGGTCCTTTTTATTCTTTATTTTTGCGCTTATTTCCCTAATAAGATTTTTAGCCGCGCTACCTCAGGGTTGTTGCTCGTATTTTTTTTGTTTTATTTGTTCGCCCAGTTCTACCGCTGAACCCGCTCTAGTAGAAGTCCTACCGATATAAGACTCCGCCATGGTATCACGACAAGTTGCATCCCATAATAGCGGCCTTCCAGCCCTCCATAGGACTAAAGTTATTCCGTCCACCCGTTTTCCGTCAGCTCTGCAAACGCCATTCGGCTCCAATATAGACGGAATGTTTGCCGATCTTAAAGAGTGCAAGATAATATCGTTGATATGACTATGTCGAGATAGCCTACCTACGCTTTTATTGCAGCATAGTCCGTGAAGACCATAACTATTTACTGTTTGGCTGTAACCAGCGCAGGTGTGCGCCCCAACAACAGGCACACCAAGTCTTAAACTAATGGAAATACGGAAAGACGGGTCATAAAGAAGCGGAAGGCAATGCCTTTAGCCAAGCATTGCTTTCCGGTTCCTGGAGGGCCAAAAGGCGCGCTTTCTGTCGTTCTTCAGTTGTTTGTGATATCATTCTGTTAAGGAAAACCTGGCAAATTCCCCTATCAAAATCTTGGATATTAAAGCTTGAAAAATCTGCGATATTTGACAAATTTTGAAAATTATGTTCTGCCTCCAAAGTGGTTAAATCTTGAACGAGGGCAATATTGTTAGGAAGGATACAAGAAAGAAAGTAGAGGTGTTTTTAAATGAACTCAAAAAAGTTGAAAAACAAAGTTTTTGAATATTTAATACCCAAACCACCCATGTTCACTGGCAGGATAGATTGTTGCCATGAAATGTCATTAAAAGTACAGTTAACAATGTTTTCTAAACAAGATTTTAGACAAAAATCAAAATTTTCTAAACACTGTGGCACTCTCCAACATGAAGCACAACGCAATAAGTAGGTAATGCGCGGTATTGCAAATGAATGCTTTAGGAGAAAAAAGGCTATATGTGAATTAAGTAACAAAAGTTTTAAAAATATCAATTTTCTTATTAAAATTTTTTTCTATTTCAAAATTTTAAAAAGGACAACCAATCAAACTAAGATTTTCCAAATTATAGTTGAAAATTGACTTGTTATGGATTTATATTCGGATAAAATTTTTGATTGGATCATGGGATTGTTTGATAAGATAGTAAATTCGGTTTTTTTGTAATTGACGTTTAAGCCTATTTCTGAGCATTCTTTTGCAATTATCCCAAAATCTTTAAAAACAATTTCTGGGGGACCGGCAATTGTTCCATTAAATACCAAACATTAATCTCTGACTATAGTTTTGAAATAATTGGGTAGAGAACTAAGCAAAAAAGCGGAGGACCCAAAGGATCGCCTTGCTGTACACCACGTTTAGAAAGTATTAAATTATTTCAAAATGATAAAAATTAATCATTTTTATAACATTGGCTTATAAAATTATAAAACTCCGGAATATATTATTTTACTCTTTCAAGAATTGGGTCTCTGTTTATCATGTTAAAAGCATTATGAAAATCAATTTTAATGAGAACCTTTTCTAAATCATGTGAGTGTGTAAGATATCTTCTGACTGCGTGACAAATCGCCTCGGCACCACTGCTCGTTCCAAAACCCAATATAGTAGGGCGGAAAAGTGTTACCAGATTATCATAAATTTTTGAAGATATTAATTGGGCAGACAATCTTCTTAGAGTCATCCCCACTGCAATTGGGCGTATCCCACCATCTTTTTTATTAAAAGCACATAGCGACGCGGCAAAAAAGACTGGAGAAACACACATTGGTACAAAAGCATTATAAACATGGCTTATAAAGGAAGAGAGTGCGGAAAGAAGATTTGAGGAAAATGTGCCAAGGTTTTCACTTACTAGGTCCTTTATGTGTTGAAGTCTCAACCCATCGATACCACCTGCAGATCCTGGCCTGAAGGATAAAATTGATTTTTTTTAATATCCAGATCCAGAATGTTTAAATTTGAAGCAATTTCCGGGCTTGACGGAAAGCAAATTTCTTGTTCGTGTGGTGGATGTTTCTCTTCTAGAATTCTAAAGCATTTTTCAGTTTTGGTTGCTAAGGTCTCGCTTGATGTTAGAATTTGGATTGTTCCTTTGATGTATGTATAAACTACATTTTATTTTACTGGATTCTTCTATAATTAAACACGAAGGTAGTTTCTGTTCTTTTTCATCTTGTAAATAAAGAGATTGGTCGATAGAAGAATTTTTACTATTCTTGAAATTGGATGTTTTATCTTGAGAGAGAGTTTCTGAGTGGATTCTTCTGTTATGAATATTACGCCCATTTTTATTTTTAAAATATTTGTCACCTTTCAAACAAAAATTTTCTTCCATTGGTAAAAGCAAATTGTAGTGACCAGAATCAGGGTTATCAGAAAAACCTAGAAAAATTGAAGATTTGTATTGATGTTTGGTAATACATATTGGACTTTCTTTCAGTACAAACAGTTTGGCTTTAAGATTTTGACTAGATACATATACGTTCAAATTAATTTTAAATGCGGAAATGGCAAAACATTCAAAATGAGTTCCATAATTTCCTAATTTCGACATTGTTGATCCATATTCTTCTTTAGTTATAGGATTCTCTTGAAAATTTTGAAAATCGCTCCAATTTTGTAAAACATACTGTACAGTATCCTTTCTTACTTTTTCATGAGAATCCTGGCTTCCAAAAAGGAACTCACTCACAGATCGAAAAAGGCAATTTCCATCTCCATGACCAAAAATAATTTTGAAACATTTTATGTCATTGCCAATTGAAATTTCTCATTTAATTTTGATTTCTAACATTTTTCTTTTACACTTCTGGTTATTCTTCGGGTTACTGATTAATTTTCTGGAAATGAAAGTTCTGGGCTTCGTTTTCGTTGTATTGTGGTATTTACTTGTTGAATATAATTGTAGAAAATCTTAAATGAAAATGTAAATATTTTTAATGATATTGACTTTTAGTGATGTCCTTATTATTTTCTAGACTTCTAGACTTGGCATGGATTCTACTGCAAAATAAATCCCATTTATATTTTTGATGGAGAACCCCTTTATATAAACAAAATACAAGCTTTTTTCTTTTTAAATAGGTTTTTGATAATATTAAAAACTAAAACTTAAATCGCTGCAGACGAAATTTTTTGAGAAAATTACACTACAAATGCCACTCTTGATATAAAAATTAAACTAGAATCGTTAATAGTAGTAGTGTTATAGCGTCGCAGGCAAAATTTGTTGAAATTTATGTAGAAAAAGTGGAAGGAAAATCATAATGCAGGACACTTTGACGTAAACAGGACATTTTACAGGACATTTTATGATGCAAGACATAACTTACAAATACAGGACTGTCCCGCCTAATACAGGACGAATGGTCACCCTAATTTAAACTACTGCCCCGAAAACTACGGAGATGTGAGTGACAAGTGGAATATTTCGATGTTAGCGGATTACTGTTGGACCCTTTGTCGAGAGGAACCAGAGTCTGTGTATAACAGGAACTTAAAAAGACATAAGAAAAGGGATTAGTTTAATTTGCCATTATGTTAATTAGCTATAAGTTAATTAGATTTAATATTATACTAATCATTAAGTATAGTAGTTCTTATAATATGTAAAGATATGATAGTTTATGAAAATCCGAATGATTAGTTAAAAACAATATCCTAATAAAATTCTCAAATGGTGGTTCTGTTTTTACCCATGATCTTTAAAAAAATTTTAGACGCTCAAGTACACTATCGGCATCATAAAAGTGGTACACAATACTTTTTTTTGTAATACCTTGGTCTATTTTGGGAAGAAGATCAGACAATAAAGAGAAAACAAGAGACTGGTTTATTGAAAGTTTCAACTGATGAACAAGATTATGACCTTATCACTTTTATGGAAGAAAACCCTTTTGCATCTATTGCCCAGGCCGCAGGATGTGTAAGAGTGGCACAAAATCGCGTAAGGAAAGGGTCTAATTTAAGATGTCGTGTAGCTGCTAAAAAAAAATAAACTTACGAATGAAAAAAAAACAGGCCAGGTTACTTTTTGCCCTTAATTACTCTCTAAAGGAACCAGAGTTTTGGCGAAAGGTAATATTTTCCGATGAAAAAATTTTCCAGTCCTGTAGTGACAGAAAACAAATTCGGGTGTATCGTCCACCAAGAACGCGCTATGAGGGAAGATATATTGCTGGTAACAACGATCGCGCTGGAAGATTTTCGGTAAATATATGGGGTTGGATTTCTGCTAGAGGTGCACAGCACAGCTCTACGTGGACATTTTAGAGAACACCATGCTTCCAGCCGTCACAGAACTTTATCAAGACCAGTTTATTTTTTAACAAGACAACTGCCCTGCTCATACGGCCAGAATTAGCCAAACTTGGTTTCGGGAGCAAAATATTGAAGTTATTCCTTGTCCTGCGAAAACCCCAGACTCCAATCCTATGGAAAATATCTGAGGTTCAATTTCAAAAAAGCTGGAAAGCTCTAATATTGTGAAGGGAAATCAACATCACTTGGTCCAGTTAACAGTCAATGCTTATGAAGAAGTGATTGGTGAAAATGAAAACCTTTTTGAAATTCTGGCCAAGGAGGTTAAACGGTATAATTGAGGTGAATGGCGCAATGACTAGATATTAAAATTTATATACCTAATAATTTGTTTCTATTGCTTTATAATTTTCGTTACAGTTGTGTTTTTTAATTTTTGTTACAGTTATTTTATGCGTTAGCGTATTATTCTAATATAAAAATTATTTTTGAAAGCAATCTTTGATGTCAATATTTTCACATTTTAGTACCAGTCTGTCACAAAATATAATCCGGTAGTTAACCATACAATTTAAAAAATACCTATGTTTATCACGTACCACTTTTATGATGCCGATAGTGTACGTAAACCAAAAAAAAAAAGTAAATATCCGCTAACAATAAATAACAATCTTGTCGTAATTTTTAATATCAAAAAAGTGAATCTCGTGTCCGTAAATAAAAAATAAAAGTAACACTCGTGGCATATCGTACAAAACGTTTTTGTTTCTCACTTCATTACGACCAGGCCTCCCAGGGGTCTAATCTTAAATCCAGAGATTCAATTATCTCGCTACTATGCATCCCATTGGTCAAAATCTTCGGTTTAAATCGGTTCTCTCACTTTTGCCCGCTATTGATCGAAAGTAATTATATTGGTCTTGACTAAGAGAATTACTTTTGATCAATATCGGGCAAAAATGAAAGAAGCCGATTTAAACCGAAGATTTGGACAATGAGATGCATAGTAGCGAGATAATTTAACTCCCTGGGAGCAAATTTTCTCTCGATTCAACAATAGACCCACTGATGATTAATCAGTTGACATCGGTACCTACTCCATTATGAATGTGATTTGTTGAAAGTAAATACGTTTTGCTTCGGTAAAGTGGTGCCACTCAGGAGTTAGAGCTCTTGATCACTTTTACCTCCCCTGTAGTGTAAATAACTATTTTACTTGTTTCCATGAAATTTTTACAAATAAACTTTTTAAAACCTCCGATGGTGTATATAAGTAGATTTCCAAACGATACTCACTTTTGTTGTTCCAAAGTACTCCGCTTGTACGGTCGATTTTATGTCGACAATGCTGCCTAGAATTAGCCTAGCTTTACTGCTACCTTGCATTTTCGACTTTCTTTGAGTGGTTGTAGGTGTATCTTTGCTAGAGAAAATTAATACATAAAGATCAACGCCGACAATGAAAAATAGGTGTATTCATTGATAACTCTCTCTCTCTCTCTCTCTCTCTCTCTCTCTCTCGGCGCGCTCTTTTTTTACACTCAAGCAGCAATTATGTGCAAAAAGTTGGAGGCATTCGAGATGTGGTGTTATCGTACAATCGATATCTTGGATGGAACGAGTAACTAATAAAAAAGATCTTGAAGTTTTATTTATCATCCAAAAACGAAAACTTGAACATTTTCGCCATATTTTGAGAAATGACAAATATAAACTTTTAAAATTGATAATAGAAGGCAAAATTGAAGGCAGAAGAGGTCCGGCTTGTAGACGGATATCATGGCTTAAAAATCTTAGACAATGGTATGGTGTTAGTACTACGACACTTTTCCGAAAAGCAGTGGACAGGGTACAGATCGCTGATGATAGCCAACGTTCGAAGAGAACATGGCACTTGAAGAAGAAGAGCAACTAAGGATCTTAAATCCTATAATTTTTTGAGATCTGTTGTAGGAGCTGCCAGGACATATGCATGCCATTCTAGCCATGAGGCGAATGAAGCCGCAGACCGACTAGCGCAAGAATTTCCTTCCACCGAGTTCATCGGTCCTAAATCAGCCCTTGGAATGAAATACAACAAAACTACACACTCAAACTGGGTTCCGCCATTATTATAATTATATTGGAGATAATTTCCAGAACTGGCACATTCGAACGAGTTTTTCAATGGCACCCTGCAGGAAGAGATCCGTTTAATCTATATACCGGATATTACAAGCTAAGAGTACCACCGATATAACTATTAAATATATAAAGGACCAGGATGCGAGAAAATCGTCTCGACAACGTTCAAAATCTAGATTGCTATGGACATGGCCAATGGGCTAAAGACGGCTCGATCTGAGCTTGCGCGAGTTTGTAACGTCGAATCGCTTCATTTCTCGTTCGTCGCACTTTCAGCTGATGCATGCGCATTTGAGCCCGTCTTTCCGCGACGCTTTTTATCATAGGTAAATACACGGACAGGGCCTCTATAGTTTCTCATAGTTATATGGTACCACCACAGTCCAGGATGGGTCTAAACAAAGACGGCTATTGAACTATTGAAGACTCTGTATGGAGGAAGACTAGACGACCAAACATGTACCTACTACCCGATTGACCGGTGATTGCACGTCTAACTTAAACGGGTTTCAAGCCTCTGTAAGGTTAATGGACTAAGCATATTTTAGACGTCGGTTAACCTGGGGGGTATGGGGCACGTTTATTTGAACTTTGTAGCTTTAGCAGAACTGAAGTCATGGGTTGGCCCCTCAGCTTAACGGTTAAGCTAGGGGGGTCGCGATCTCTCGAAAACGCATCCAAATTAATTTCACTGTAAGAAAATAGCAACAAAATTATATGATAGTCCCTCCAGGTTAACCGACGTATATTTTAGTAAAGAATAATTTTAAAAACCAGCCACAATACAAAGAACCACGCAGTATTTAAATGGAAAATTGTTCCCCGTGATATTTGGATGCAGTTTAAGTATGTTAATTAGGACACACTAAGAAATATTTTTTAGCATGGACACAACTTGCGATCTATGACAGAGGAGCCGAACATAGCTGTCAAAGTTTGACATGTAATATCCAAAAGCACGCAAACCATGGCCGATTTTGATTAACGAGGTGTCAATTCCTACTAAGTTTAGCAAGCTTGATCCAAAAATTGGATTAGAAGTGACAGCTGTGGGGACATGTAATTTGTTTTAATTAGCAATAAAAACAAGTTAAACTCTATTCACAAGTGACAGATTTTGACATATGTCAATGCCTGTCAAAATGACATCGCACATTTTTTTACATACATATGATTATACTTTTGTCGGAACTCTGAATCCAAAAATTAAAATTAAAATCGTGAAATTTTAACTTTTCTTAATTTTATCAAAAATGAGTTACTAAGATTCCGAAACACCTTAAACGACGAAAAAAGAAAATTGTCTGTTGTCTGTCTGTATACACGATAACTCAAGAACGCCTTAATCGATCTTAACGAAAATTTCGTACAAAAATCTACTATGAGCCGGCCATGAACTGATTAACTTTTGGGTAGGGTGGTGGGAGAAAAACGTTAAAATTTATTAAAAAAAGTCATAACTTTAGAAGTAAAGCAGCAATTGATATGCGGTTTTCAGATTTGGATTTTTGTAAATGTTACCCAAAAATTTTGGTATAAGGTTCAAAAGCTACAGTTTTCAAGATATTTTCATTTCTTTTCAGCATAAATTAATTGATTTTGTGATCGACTATCCGTGCTTTCTAGCACAATTTTTTTTTATTTAAAAACAGTTTATTAATAACTAATACAAGTAACAATCAATTTCCAAGTGACATTTTTTGAAAGCTGTGAAATCCCGAAAATAGGATAAAGGCGCTTTTTAAATTTTAATACACAATTTAACACTTCACTGGCAGTGTACTATAAATTTTACAACTTATTTAGTTAAAACAAATGACAGGTCCCCACGCTGTCACTTTTTTTTTCAATTTTTGTGCTAGAAAGCACGGATAGTCCACCATCCAATCAATTGTCTTATGTTGAAAGAAAATGAAAATATCTCGAAAACTATGGATTTGAAACTTATAACAAAATTTTTGGGTAATATTTACGCAAACCAAAATCTGAAAACCGCATTTATCAATAGCTGCTTTACTTCTCAGCTGATGAATATATTTTAACGTTTTTTTCAAATAACTCGGAAACTAAAGCTTCCACCAATTTGGACTTTATTACAACATTTGTAGTCCATATTCATCGAAACTTAAATGTGAAAACCTTATATCGCTACTTGCTTTTGTTCCAAAGTTACAATTTTTTTAAAATATTTTATTCCCCTTTTCTTCCCTTCAACCCCCCACCACCTTACCCAAAAGTTAATCAGTTCATGGTCAGCCGATAGAGGATTTTTGTACCAAATTTCGTTAAAATCAATTAAGGCGTTTTTGAGTTATCGTGTATACAGAAAGACAGACAACTTTTTTTTCGTTGATTAAGGTGTTTTGGAACCTTAGTAACTAATTTTTGATAAAATTACGAAAAGTCAAAATTTCACAATTTTGATAGTCTCCCATGCCATATTGGTATGGTGGACTAAAAAAGGTCATATGACATTTCACAAAATATCAAAAACTAACAAAAAAAATGGCTATAGTTTTGACAGGCATTGACAGATGTCAAAATCTGTCACTTTTAAATAGATTTTCACTTGTATGTATTGCCAATAAACTATTTGAATATTAAATAAAAGTTAAATTGGACACCTTTTTAGTTGAAATGAATGACAGGTCCCCACAGCTGTCAATTTTAATTCAATTTTTGGACTCAGTGTCCTGACAAAAGTATAAAAGGACAGGAATTGACAGCTGTCAAAATGGATAGCATTTTTAGATTCAGCTTGCTCAAATTAGTAGGAATTGACACCTTGTTATTTAAAATCGGCCATGGTTTGCCTACTTTTGGATATTACATGTCAAACTTTCACAGCTATTTTCGGCTTCCCTGCTATCGATCCAAGGATGTGCCCATGGTAAAAAATGTTTCTTAGTGTGTCTTATATAACACACTTAAACCGCATCCAAATATCACGGGGAACAATTGGTTACTACCATCATGTGTGTGCCCTTATTCTCGAACTGATAGAAAATCTGCTCTCAGGGAGTCAAATTTTCTCGCTACTATGAATCTCATGGGTCCAAATCTTCGGTTTAAATCATGGTCTCTCACTTTTGCCCGATATTGATCGAAAGTAATTCTCTTAGTCAAGACCAACAGTAGTAATCATAGTAGCGAGAAAATTTGACTCCCTTGGAGCAGAATTTCTATCATTTGAAGAATAGGGGCCCAGTCGTATAAAATTCAACAATTTGAATTTTTACGTACCTATATCAGAAGTCTTAACGTCGTTTCGCATACCATTTGTTTTTAGCCCTAATTTATGAAAGCATACAGGACCCATACTATTTATTTTTTTTAACAACAAATATCTACTCTTATTATTAGGGTAAAGTAAGGATAGATGCCCCAATTTTTGAAAAAAAAATCGTAAAAATTAAATGAACAAAATATATACACAGGCGTAGGGAGGGGGGACAGGGGGGCCATGGCCTCCCCCTGGGATTTTTAAAAGAAATTAAACAAATTAATATCTCACCGATAGAAAAGACGTACAGAACTTGAAGAATATCTTCATTTAAAATAGGTCGCTAAAGTTTTATTATTTCTTAAAGAACAGTTTCCCCTTCCCTGTGAAATATCCTGACTACGCCCATGAATACATAAGACGATTCTTCCAACTATCTTTTATTTAAATACTGGTCTTTAAACAAAATAAGAAATTTTCTGTTTTTTTTTGCCAGGGACAGATGTACGGGTGGTCCAAATTCGAGGGGCCTCTATAGCTTTGGGCTTTAAAAACCGTATTGCGATATGTCAAAGCGTTTCTAAGCTACAGAGTGATTCTCAAAAATGTGCGTTTCTAAAAAAAACCTTCTACAACTTTTTTATTTCTAAAGATAGAGATTTCCATTAAAAACATTTTTTGAAGATTTTTTTTAAGGACAAATCTACCTGTTTCATCGATTTTGTCTTAAATCCTTTAGTTCACGAGATATAACACAAAATTACATTTTTTAAATGGAATACCCCAATTAAAAAAAAATAGTTTTGTAATAAAATTTCCTGTTAAACGATGTGTCATACACCTATTTTTATTAAGTAGTTAAACAGATATCTGCAATTTTTAATAATTACCATAGTAAGCTGTGTTTAACTCTGACCTATGCAGTTTTAGGGTAGCTATGATCAAATAAAAACAATTGCCATGATAAACGAGCCCAAGTGTCAAAAGTGGCGTCTTCGTCAAGATATAAAAATATTTGAAAACTTTGAAAAGTACGACATGATAAAATATTATATTGAAAGTAACGAAAATCGACAGACAGCGTTAAATCTATATTTCCAGAGATATCCGGAAAGAAGGCAACCTAGCCCAAAAATATTTTTGAAGTTAAAACGTCATCTACAAGAATACGGATTCTTTACAAAACCGCGGCCTAGGACGTAGAGCAGCCTAGCCAGAGATAGAGAGTAGGAAGAACTAATGGTTCTAGGAGAAATAGAAATTAACCCGAATACTTCCACCAGGGCTATGGAGAGAACCACTGGAATCCCACGCAGCAATGCCGTTCGGATGCTTAAAAAACACAAGTTTGGGCCCTATCGACCCCCACGGGTGCACCAATTACGGCAACAAGATTTTGCTCCAAGGTGGTACCTAAATAAAAGCCAAGAAGACCCCGATTTTGCCAGAAAAGTTATTTGGACGGACGAGGCAACGATTTCTAGTGATGGAATATTCACCAGATATAACTGCTATTACTGGAAACAGCAAAATCCCCATATTATGGTGGAACAAGCGAATCAGGGAAGGTTCAGTTTTAAGGTATGGGTAGGCAGACAAATTATTGGGCCATATATTTTTGATGGAAAATAATGAGCTATACTTTCAACATGACGGTGCACCTCCTCACAATGCACGAGACATTACTAATTTGCTAAATATTGTGTTAGCCGAAAAGTGGATCGGAAATAAAGGTCCTATATATTGGCCCCCCAGGTCTCCAAACCTGACCCCTTGCGACTTCTTTTTGTGGGGGAGAGTAAAAGACCTTGTATTTCGAAATCGCTCAACTACTAGAAGGGAATCGGAAGAGGCACTTCGTACTGCATTCAGGCATCTTCGTGCGGTAGAACTTCTTAATGCAGAAAATAGCGTCAAGAGAAGAAGTAGGATATGTTTACAAGAAAACGGCCGTCAATTTGAGCATTTGTTTTAGAATTAAAGAAAATTGTTAGATGTAGATTTTAGGTGTTACATAGTTTAATTAATAAAAATTTTAAATAAAAACTTTTAATAATTTTATTTTTGTTTATTATTTTAGGGTTGGTAATTATAGTAAACTAGAAGTTAAAGTTCGAGGTTGCTGTGGCCCCTCGTGTCGTAGCCAACTTGATTTTGTATGAAAAAAGAATCAAAATATGCAAATATCTTTTAAACTATTTAATAAAAATAGGTGTATGGCAAATCGTTCGACAGGAAATTTTATTAGAAAACTGATTTTTTAGAAAAATTGGGGGTATCCCATTTAAAGAAATATAACTTTGTGTGATTTCTCGGGAACTAAAGGCTTTAAGAGAAAATTGGTGAAACAGGTAGATTTGTCTTTAAAAAATCTTCAAAAAATGTTTTTAATGAAAATCCCTATCTTTACAAATAAAAAAGTTGTAGAAGACCTTTAAAATCGCACATTTTTGAGAATCACCCTGTAGCTCAGAAACGCTTTGACATAACGCAATGCGGTTTTTAGTTTTCGACTTCTCTTGAAAATCGACCCCGTAACATGTATATTAGTTTTGGGCTAACTATGCTGCAAAAGCCCAAAGCTATAGAGGCCCCTCGAATTTGGACCACCCTGTACAAATGCTAATTATACGCATGAAGATATGCTGCTTGATTTGTGTCACGCATACATTCACACTCACACAACATAATTACAATAAAAACCTATATACAGCGTTGGCCATTTAAAAGGGTTCACCTGAAACACATCGATTTTGTTTGTAAACGGGAGACTTGAAATTTTAATAGCGCGGATTCCCTTTGAGGGGTAAACTTTACCCCTATATTTTGAATAGAGAAAGTGGGTCGAGTGATACCTTGTTTTGAAGGTGTCCTGAATGTCTTGACAATCGTGTAAAAATTTCGAAAATCTATCGATTCGTTTTTGAGATATTTACTTATAAAGTGGGCTCAACTTTTACGGGTAAATTTCACCTCTCGATAGGAAGAAAAAATGCAATGATAAAATGTACTATTAACAAAAGTAAAGTCGACATGTCCCGGAATTTCTCAAAAAATTAAACGAAAATTCTTAAAAAAATATTTTTGCATTTGTCCATGCAATTTTGAAGGTGAATATCTCAAAAAATAATCAATAGATTTTCTAAATTTTTACACGATTGTCAAGACATTCAGGAGACCTTCAAACCAAGGTATCACTCGACCCACTTTCCCTATTCAAAATATAGGGGCAAAGTTTACCCATTAAAGGGGATGCGCGCTATATAAATTTTAAGATAGCCAAAAAGTGTCCCACAAACAAAATCGACGTGTTTCAGCATTTTCTCCGATTCTTCACAGTTTTAGAAAAAATCCAGGTAAACCCTTTTAAATGGCCAACCCTGTATATACATAGGGGATACGAAAAGGTTTAAATTAGGGCTAAGTTGCGCAATTTCATGCTTTACTCAAAACTAAAAGAAAAATGTACAAATTCCGGATAGTTCCGGAGATCGGCGCAAAAAAACCGAAATCTTAATTTTTCGTTTTTCATTTTTCTACGCCCTTAATATAAAGCTCTCAAAAAACGCTTAAAACGTCAAGCACTTTTTTAAGATCTACCCAGTGAGAGGTTCGCTTTCTAGACTTGACATTTTAGCGTAACAGGAGCCCTGTCAAATTAATTTTTTCTTATGAACACATCCTTTTTTCGCCTGCCGTCTGGTTCATAAACTTTATTTTGACAACTCACCTGACGTTTTGGGTTTATTCACCATCATCAGCCTAAATTTTTGCTTTTAACTTACTCAAGATATTTTGCAAACCCGATTGCAGTACTTTTTTTAATATTTTAAAAATTTCAATTTTTTTGCATTTTTCTTATAACAAAATAATTTTACCTAATATTTTAAAAATACGTTTTTTTCTTTGTTTTTTAATATTTGAATTTGAGCTGATGATGGTCAATTAACTCAAAACGTCAGATAATTGTCAAAATGAGGTTGTAAAATATCTGTCATCCTTTGTGAACCAAACGGTAGGAGAAAAACAAAGCATGTGTCCATAAGAAAAAATAAACTTGACTGTGCTCCTGTCACACTGAAATGTCAAATCTCGAAAACGGACCTCTCATTAGGTAGATCTTAAAAAAGTATCTGTAGAAAGTTTTAAGCGTCTTTTGACAGCCTTAGGAATAAGGGCGCAAAAAAATAAAAACTAAAAATAAAGATTTCGGTTTTTTTCGCCTATCTCCGGAACTACCCGGAATTTGTAAACTTTTTTTTTGGTTTTGAGCATAGCGTTAAATTCCGCAATTTTGCCCTAATTTAAAAATTTTCGTATTTCCTACCGTTTGGGAGATCTCCATGGTGAGCATCGAATTTGGAACACCCTATATAGAGTGGGCCAAGAAACCTTGCACACTTTTAAATTTGCTGTAACTTTTAAACGAATAGCTTGATTTTAAAATGTTGTAACTTTTTGTAAAGACAAAAGACAGTAGCCTTTTCTGATCCGGCTTAAAATTTGACATTTTGCAAAAATTCAAGATGGCGGACCGTTTTGAATAACGGGTAATTTTCACCCCCTCTGAAAAAAAGTTATGTGCAACACCTTCTCTTAATATAAAGGTATTATTTATTTAAATTGGTTAAGAAATAAAAAAATTAACGACTTTTGAATATTGACAGGTGTTACTTTAAAATTGTAGTTGATAGAGAATTTCGCATTTTTTGCGATTGCTGTAACTTCAGATAGTTGTGGTTTAAAATGTAAAATTTCTCAAAAATTCATACTGGAGGACATTTTTAAATGAATCTAGGAAAAAACCCCCTGAACAGAAAACCCAGGATATAAAAACCCTGGAAAAAAAACTTCCGAGATAAAATTATTAGAACTAACCCAAACCTAACCCAACTCAACTAGACCCACCTAACGTAACCCAAAATAATATTTTTTTATTTTAGCTTATTTTTAATAGATAAAAATCAATTTCTCCAGAAGTGTTTTATTTCCCGGGGTTTTGTTCCGTTTTTTTTCCGAGGGTTTTTCCTAGATTCGAAAATAACCCATTGTTCAAAACGGAAGAAACCCTCGAAAAAAACCGGAAAAAAAACCTCGGAAAAAAAAGCCGGAAAAAACGATCCCGAAGAAATTGATTTTTATCTATTAAAAATAACTTAAAATAAAAAAAAATGTTATTTTGAGTTAGGCTGGGTGGGTCTTGCTTGAGTTGGGTAAGGTTTGGGTCAGTTGTAATAATTTTATCTGGGGAATCTTTTTTTCAGGGTTTTTTTATCCGGAGTTTTTTTCCTTTGTTTTCATTTCCGAGGTTTTTTTTCTAGATTCATTTAAAGATGTCCTCCATCATGGATTTTTGAGGAATGTTAAATTTTAAACACAACTATCTAAAGTTACAGCAAACGTAAAAAATGCGAAATGGTATATACAATTTTAAAGTAACAGCAGTGAATATTCAAAAGTCCAGAATTTTTTTATTTCTTAACCGATTTAAATAAATAATACCTTTATATTAAGAGAATTAAAGGACAGATCTTTTGTTGCAATGAGTTGAATTTTCTCCAGTGTTGTACATAACGTTTTTGCAGGGGGGTTAAAATTACCCGTTATTCAAAACGGTCCGCCATCTTGGATTTTTGCAAAATGTCAAATTTTGAGCCGGATCGGCTCATGTCTTGTCTTTCCAAAAAGTTACAACATTTTGAAATCAAGCTATTCGATCAAAAGTTATACCAAATTTAAAAGTGTGCAAGGCTTTTTGTCCCACCCTATATAATCATACTAATGTGAAAATATCTCATTTATGTAACTAAAACATAATTTTTCAAGAGTATTAAAAACATAAAAAAAATATAGGTAGCAAAATAATGACTTTTTAACTTTATTCTACAATTAATGTTTTTAGCTCTTTGATTTCACCGACGGCAGTTGACAGATGCACACCCTTTCCGCTTCTCGTGATTTGTGGCATCTTTCAACCTACGTCATCTGTCCGTACTTTACCCCTATATTTACCTCATACTAAACCGTTTTGCTTTTGGTGTGGCTACAGGCATTAATAGATCTGCATCTATCTATAAAAATTAAAAAGCAATTAATTTTTTAAATGTAGAAAATGTATGCCTTGTGCTCGGCTGAACGTTCAGTTTTTGGCACTTCTTGGATAGATCACCTTGAGTATCTTTACCTACCTTTTCCTCCTTTTTATCTGGATAAGGAGGTGCAGCCTGCGCTGTTTCTGGAGCCTCAGCAGGAGGAGCATCGGCCTCCGGTAGTTTTGGCACCTCCTCAAATTCAGGTTCCTCACGGATAACATCTTTTGTGGGAGGCTGTGATTCTACTGGGAGTGGCGGGGGTAGTTCCTCCTCTGCGAGTGCTTCGGGTTCTTCAGGGAGTGCTTCGGGTTCTTCAGGGAGTGCAGCAGGCTCTTCTGCTGGTTCTTCAGGTGCGTCTAAAAGAAATCAGAGTCGAAGCTCTATGAATAACCGAAATAATAAAAACAACAATAAAAGAGCAGCATGTTTAGTTTAACAAAAGAGGCTTTATTAATATAGGTATACTACCCAAGCAGCACAGTTTATCCATAATAGATTTTGTAGTCAAAATTTATTTGCAAAAATATTTTCGTAAGCACGTTTTTATCTAAAAATATCTTTAAAAACCAAATTCTTTATTTGTGTGGCAAAAAAAAGCAAAAATAAATCTAAAAGAATAGCCTGTATGTTGCCATATCTAAATTGCTTTAATTCTGGCTTTTATTGTCCTATTATAACTAACAAAAAAGCTTGCATAAAATCATATATGATAGGCAATTTAGATATAACTTTTTTATTAGACGAAAAAATTAGAACCCAATTTTCCACAGTTTAACATACTAAAAGTCCCCATTTCTACCTCCTCGGGAACTGTCATTTCTAACGTCCAAAACACTCCAAAAAATACTTTTTCTTGGATAACTCCTAAACGGTGACAGACTGTCTAAAGTGTCAAATGGGAAAAATGTTGCAAAAATTCTCTATCAATAAGTGAATATGTGAAGGTATAACTTAAATAGAGACCTTATGTTTACCACAGTTGCGATCAGACATAAGGTAAACAATTTGGCGACGATGCCAGATTGCGCTGAAAGTGTAAAAATAATAAGTTTTTACAAACATATTATTTTTATAACTTTTTTATCATTTACCTGCAATTATGCAAATTCTCCAGTTTGTTAGTTTTATATTATATATTTGAATGTTCACAATTTTAAATCAATAAATAATTTATAATGTGCAGGTACATTTTTTCGGCCAAAATACCTGATATTTTGACCGAAAAAATAATTCTTTTTATTTCCCAATATATATCGAGAATAAAACCTACAACAATGTTACAACCTTGCACTTGTGTCGTGTCAGTCATATAACCGTTTGTACGTTGCTCCATTCATAATTTCTCTTCGGCGTTGTAGCTTTAGCATAATCGAGGTTTTCGTATATTTTACAGATTACTGGACAGTTTTTAGTATTTTTTCAATAGATTTTTAAGTGTTTGTGGCAAAAGTGATATGAAAAAGTGCGTAGTATGACGAAAACTGGGTTACTTATCATATTTTTTTCCGAACCATCTTGTCATAGGCCGCCATAGGCGTGCAACTACTGTTGCAGTAAATACAAAATGTAATTAATAAATATAGGAAAGAATAAGCTTTTTTGGGATATTTTTGCGAATTTCTGATAAAAACAATGTGATAATTAATTACACTATATAAGGTTTAATGAACCCAACCCCAGCTGCGACATTTTTAAATATCCTATATGAGTAGCAAAAAAATGTAAGAGGTACGTATACCTGCATATGATATTTATTTATAACTACATTAACAGTTTCGATACTATCTGTACTCAGCTTATTTTTTCTGCCGAGATTTGTTTATACATACTACAAGCGTTTCCGCTAAAATATAAATTTTTAAAACATTATATCAGACACAGAATAAAGAATGTATGTTTGGTACAACTTTTTATTTATAATTTTTATATAGGTAGGTACTCCATATAAGATTTTTTTTGTATTTATTAAAAATGTAAAAATACTTTTGTACGTATTAAATAAAAATTATAGTAGAGTGTATAAATTCCATTTATTTTTACACAATGAAAGACCATCATATAATACCTATAATTTTCCACATTGGTTTTTTTGTTAATTTTCCTAAACAGTGCGGAAAGTGATACTTTTCTACACGCGATGGCCGTTAAGGGCGAAAAAGGCACTTTTGACACGTTTTTAGTACAACAATTTACTACTTGCATAAAAAGCTTCTTCCTAGGTTATATATATTTGGTATTTTTGAAATTAAAACCAAAACATAATTTTGTTTCCACTCTAATTAGACTTAAAATTCACGCCGTGTTAAATTAAATTTGCAGGTCAGTTGACATTAAATAGGTAAAAAAACAACTTTGCAAAAGCGTGTGAAAAAGTCTACCTTTACATATCAATTTTAATGTGGAAAGTTCAACTTCCCACACGCCGTGCGGTAAAAAAATAAGCACGCCGTGCATAATAAACTGTTCTAGCATGCGTGGAAAAACTTTTAACGTACGCATTTTTTTTAAATGGTTTTATGGACCAAATTTTTAAATTTTGAATTTGAAATGTGTGTTCTAAAAACTATTTTTTGATCAAGAAAGTCATCATAAACACTCTTAGAAAAAAAATTGTACGTAACTCTTGCGGAAGTGCCTTTCCCGCCCGAACTCTTCCCGTTCGTAAAAGTATCACTTTTAAAAAATTAATATTTTCTATGTTATTTCTTAACATAAATATTTTCAAAATGACAAATATAATACCTCTTCATACCTCGGTATCAATTATTAAGTAAAAAAAAAATAAAGATTGTATTAAGATTCTATTTTTAAATATTTGACCATTCTGAAACTAAAAACCAAACCTTTTTACATTTATAAATAACGAGCCGCTTCTGACCGCTGGTAAACGTGACGTGGTATTGCCTGGGCCAGCGTTGCCAGTGGAAGATAAAATGGTTTTCCATAAGTCTAACGACTGATCGCGTTTCAAAGTGATTTTGTGTGGTGAAAATGCTAAAAAGGAAAACGCAAGAAATTGTTTAAATTGGCATCAATTTTGCTTGGGTTTTTTCAATTTTTCTGGTAGAAGGAGTGGTTTAAGCTGCACTTGTTCTTTACTTATTGATAGAGAATTAAATTTGCAACATTTATCCCATTTGTCACTTTTGACAGTCTGTTACTTTTTTTTGAAGTTTTTTGGAGGTTAAAAATGACAGTTTCCGAGGGGGTAGGAATGGGGACTTTTAATAGGTTAAACGGTGAACCTTTCTAAGCTTTTTAATTAAAAAAAAATTTGGGTTCTAATTTTTTCCTTTATTTTTCCTATGTAGCTTAGCCTAATAGGCTATAATTATATTTTAGAGCAATTAAATGTCTTTTTATGCCAAAACACAACTCGTAAACAGCTATTTTGTAACTACGAATGCGGCGCCACCTAATATGTACCTTCCATGCAATTTTTACAGTTGGCCTTTTTGATATAGAAATACATTTAAAAAGGGTTTTTTTGAAACTAAAAAGAACCAAATTCAAATCGAATTGCTTTTTTGTTAAAGATGGAAGATGGAAATCAGTTATGTTGAATTTAATTGTTAAAAAGCACGCCAAAATAAGAAAAAAATTTGGAAGAAAATTTAAAAAAATCTCAAAATAATCATTGAGATAAAATAAAAATAATAATTGGGATAAAATAAAAAGAAAACAAAACTTAACCTACAGAAAGAATTTTAAAAAAACTTCAATTCCAGTAATTTTGAGGGGCGAGTATTTTGATGAAGTATTTTATTGACTTAATTTTTATCATATAGGATAAACCCCTTTATTTTCTTATTAAGTAGGTAAATGGTATGTATTGGATCGCAAAGTATTATAAAGGGTCATCATATTTATTATATTTTTTGTGTTTCCACATTTATAAAATCATATACCATTTTGTATATTTTCACCAAAATCCTTTAAATTTGTTGCCATAAACAATTTGCCTGAAAATCAGGATTTAAAGCCAAAACCTGTCAGAAAGCCAATTTTGACTTTTATAAGATAATGGCAAAGTAATGATGTGTCACAGTGTTTGCCATAACCTGTTAATATAGCTTTAAACAGGTTGTAGCAGACCACAGCAAAAACCATAAAGGATATAGATTTGTCTGTGAAAACATTTTTACGGCAAAATTCTGACCTCATGTTTGTCCTTTTATACTTTTCCCGTTCACAGTTTTATACCTGCATATGAAAAAAATTACTTGTGAATAATTGATGACAACACATGTTAGATTTAGGATTTTCTTGCTTTGTCAATGAATTTCTATAATTTGTGACAATAAAGCTTTTTTGAAATTGAATTAAAATATAGGTACGTTTTTATTATAATGACACTATTTGATTTTTATTTTATGCAAAAGATAGGTATTTTTGAAATAAAGACGCTTAAGATGCCCCAGCAAACACTCACTGTCAGCGCCAACGTCGGTACGGCGCGCGGCGGGCGCGGCGACAGTGGATCAAGGTAATGTAAATGGACGGACATTGACGATTTTTCAGAAAAAAAACAAAATTATGATTGTTTTCCACAAACCAAAACTACACTTTTTTGCACTCGACGCGCGTTTCGCTAACAACGTTAGCATCATCAGGAGACGATAAACAATGAACTAAATTAATCTACGCTCTATCTTATATACAATCCTTTAGTGGGCGGAGATAAGACTAATCAATTGTGATTGATCACGATTTTTAATCCTATCTCCCCTCAACCAAAGAATAAAGTGTACTAAATGGGATGGGTCCTCTATCTTTATTTAAACTATTTCTGGATTTAATGATTTCCATACTTTCATGTGCATTCAAAAGTCTTTTGTTTGGTACACTTTTTAGAAGTTTTAGGTTATCTAATGTGAATCTATGATTGTTTTCAAAAGCATGCTCGGCCACACTTGACTTTTTTGTTCTTCCGTATTTTAAGTGTGCTAAGTGTTCTTTAAAACGTGTTTGAATAGAGCGTCTCGTTTGGCCAACATATTTTTTGTCACAATCCATGCAACTAATTTCGTAAATTCCACTTTTTTATAGAACTGTAGTTTTATCCTTGGGATTTCCTAGTAAGATTCTTATTGTGTTACCGGATTGATATACTAATTTAAGACCGGTGTTATTAAATACTTTGTGTAATCCGTTCGTATAATTAGGATTATAAGGAATTGATACAAATTTTGAGTCGCAGTCTGAAAAAGATAGAATTCCGAAAGGTCTTTTGAAAAGAATGTCTATTTTTCAGCTTATTTATTAAGCCTTCGACGTAACCGTTTTCGCCAGCTATATTCCTAATCCTATTCTTTTCTGCTTCAAATCTTTCTTTGTTTAAGGGGAAATTTACTAATCTATATGTTAAAAAGTGCAAACAGATTATTTCGAAGGATAGATAACCTAATAAAAAATGGACCCTACAAACCCAAAGAACCCCTTACCAAAAATGATTAACGAAGTAAAAAACACAATTAAAAAATTTAACAATATTATCCTGACAATATTAAATATAAACTACAAGTAAGCAATCCAACTATGCCGAAACTGTATTGTCTTCCGAAAATCCACAAGCCTGGAAAATCGGTTAGACCTATAGTTTCTGCTGTAGGATCACCTACTTACAACATTTCGAAATGGCTAGCAAACGAGTTTGAAAATTTACCGATAAAGGAAAAAGGTTTTTCTGTTCAAAATTCCCTTGAATTTAGCAACAAAGTTAAAGATATTTCACTCCAAGAAGGTGAAATTTTAATCTCGTTTGATGTTAGTTCGTTGTTCCCTAGTGTGCCGATCCCCGATACCTTACAATACCTGAAGGAACTACTAAGAAAAAACAATCTAGAAGAAAAACAGACTTTAGAATACCTATCTTTAACAAAACTCTGCATGAATCAAAATTACTTTCAATATAAAAATAACTACTACCAGCAATTAGAAGGAACCACAATGGGTAATAGTTTATCACCTTTTATCGCAAACCTATTTATGAGCAAATTTGAATCAGATATATGTAAAGAATTTGAGTATTTCCCCAGAGTATGGTTCAGGTATGTAGACGATGTGTTTGCAGTATTCAACACTAAAGTAACTAGTGTTGAAAATTTTATGGAAAAAATAAGTAACAAATTTCCCACTATTAAATTTACTTATGAAACAGAGAACAATGGTACACTGCCATTTCTAGACACTTTAGTTATAAGAAATAAAAATAAATTGGACTTTGACCTATACAGAAAAGGCACGGCCACCAACAGGTATATTCCAAATGACTCTTTTCATTGCTTACAACATAAGCTTGCAAGTTTGCACTTTTTAACATATAGATTAGTAAATTTCCCCTTAAACAAAGAAAGATTTGAAGCAGAAAAGAATAGGATTAGGAATATAGCTGGCGAAAACGGTTACGACGAAGGCTTAATAAATAAGCTGATAAATAGACATTCTTTTCAAAAGACCTTTCGGAATTCTACCTTTTTCAGACTGCGACTCAAAATTTGTATCAATTCCTTATAATCCTAATTATACGAAAGGATTACACAAAGTATTTAATAACACCGGTCTTAAATTAGTATATCAATCCGGTAACACAATAAGAAGCTTACTAGGAAATCCCAAGGATAAAACTACAGTTCTAGAAAAAAGTGGAATTTACGAAATTAGTTGCATGGATAGTGACAAAAAATATGTTGGCCAAACGAGACGCTCTATTCAAACACGTTTTAAAGAACACTTAGCACACTTAAAATACGGAAGAACAGAAAAGTCAAGTGTGGCCGAGCATGCTTTTGAAAACAATCATAGATTTACATTAGATAACCTAAAACTTCTAAAAAGTGTACCAAACAAAAGACTTTTGAATGCATATGAAAGTATGGAAATCATTAAATACAGAAATAGTTTAAATAAAGATAGAGGACCCATCCCGTTTAGTACACTTTATTCTTTGGTTGAGGGGAGATAGGATTAAAAATCGTGATCAATCACAATTTATTAGTCTTATCTCCGCCCACTAAAGGATTGTATATTAAGGCGCAATTACACAGACGAACATGCTCAAATAAAAGCTCGTGCAAAAGATCTGAAATTTTTTGCGCGAACATTTTTGTGAGCTTTTCTTTGAACATTTTGTTCGGGTAAATTTTTGAGCAAGTTATTGCTATCTATTTTGGAAGAATATTTTTAAAGATGAGAATAAATATAATTTTACATCATTGATCAGTGATCTCAATTCTTTAAAAAAATGGAACACCAACTTTTATTTTAAACTTTTGTGAAAAAAAGGCGACGGCAAGCGAAACATTATTATTGGCTATCAGTTTTGTCATATGCAATGTTAAAATAGTTAATGATGGAGGTAATAACATTTAATTCTTTTCTTTAACTTTTTTGGTTTTCTTTCATTATAAAAAGAAAACGGAAATGTCTTCGAAGTAATTACTATTTAAAATGCAGGTGGATATTTTTAGAGAACTGTTCTGGAGAGTAGTTAGTTGTTCCCTGGGGGGGGGGATAGGGAGGTTTAGACAGTCGGAACGCAGCGCTGTCAAACACTGCTGTAATTTTGTGTGTCAATGTTCATTTGACCAAAACTCCCTCTCACTAGTCTACGGTTTTTACCTTTTCCTAACCCAGCAACAGCAATAAATAAGTGCCAATTTTTATTTTTTTTGATTCTCGTTTTTTTTTACAACCCCAAAAAAGTTACAAGTATACTGGCATATCCCCTATAAAAATCAGATCAATCGAAGTTGCTTATGAGGTAAAACGTGGTGAATTCTGGAGATAGGCGGAAAAAACCGAAATCTTCATTTTTAGTTTTTATTTTTCTGCGCCCTTATTCTTAAAGCTGTTAAAAAACGCTTAAAACTTTCTACAGGCACTTTTTTAGCATCTACCCAGTGAGAGGTCCATTTTTGAGACTTGACATTTCTGTGTGACATGAGCACTGTCAAGTTCATTTTTTCTTATGGACACATCCTTTTTTTCTCCTGCCATTTGGTTCATAAAGGATGACAAATAACATTTTGCTTATGAGGTAAAACGTGAATTTCGACATCAAATCGTTTTTCCGTCGGAAAGCACTTAATTAAAAATACCTTGTTTTAAAACTTAGTCTTTCTATTTTCAGTTAAGTTCAATGAATTCCCATAAAACTATAAAATTTAAATTTGTAAGTAATTTTTATTACCAATATTTCTTCAAACAAATTTTGCTCAACATTCTCTCCAAAATTTACGTGTGTTTTTTTGTACGCGATTTTGCTCGAACATTTCCTTGAACATTTTGCTCAAGAGGTTCGTGTAAATGTTTGTCGGCATTTCAACATCAAAGGAAAGTTTGTCTGTGTAAATGCGCCTTAAGATAGAGCGTAGATTAATTTAGTTCATTGTTTATCGTCTCCTGATGATGCTAACGTTGTTAGCGAAACGCGCGTCGAGTGCAAAAAAGTGTAGTTTTGGTTTGTGGAAAACAATCATAATTTTGTTTTAGTGCAACCAAAGGTTCCAAATTCCCAACATAGATTTTTCAGAAGTATGATTTTGTGTAACCAATATTATATTTTTGTATTGGAAATGCATTGTTCATTTTAGAAAACACCATATAACGCTTTTGGTTGTCTATACTCTAGACGAAAATAATATATTTATGAGTTAAAATCAATATTAGTCTAATACGACAAAATATTTACCGATATACAGTTTATCAAAAAAATTATTTTTACCTAGCTTATGATTCCTGCTTTGTGGTATATCAAAAACATATGTTCTGGCTATGTTCTGGTGTATTCGTTTTTTTAAAGTGTCTTTTAATTCTGAGGTACTAATTTTTTTTTATCAATGGTTTGTTATTTGCAAATTTTTAAGTTTTTTTTACTTTAAAGAAAAGAGACCTCAAAAGACCTGGCTGAAAATATGTATTTTAATGAGACCACGACTTGTCTAAATAAAATCCATAAAGATTGGCTGCGACCACCTGCGACCCCTCGAAATAATCGTGTAATAAATTAAGGGTGCAAGTCTGCTTAGGTGTGTAAATTTGTTTAAAATAAAATCATTTAGAAAATATAACTAAAATTTAATTAAATATTAAAAAATTTATATATTCTACTTTGGGAGTTTACACAACCCCCCCCCCCTTCAGTCAACTACCCTCCATAAATCATTATTTTTAACAAAAACCTTGAAAGCAAGGGAAATTCCATAAGGACGTAATTATTTGAACAAAAATTGTATTTTCTCTACTTTTACTGGACCCCCCCCCCCCACCTTTCAGTTACTCTGCACCAATTTTATTAAAAGAAAAAGTATTTTTATGCTACTAAGATATATTAAAACCCAATTATTTTTAAAAAATCACTTGTGTTTTTAAGAATCGACCCCCCCCCCCCCTTGAATAGTTAGGTTACCAAAGCATTTTATACCTTAGGGGAGTTTTATCAATTTTAATAGTGTATATGTAATGTTAAAATTATGTTAAATGTGACCAATGTTATTGTGTTCTTTATTTTTAAATATAAATATTTGTTCTCTAACTATATATGTCTAGATATGTATTTTAAAACTCTCTTGCATGTAAAGCATTTAAAACATTATGGCTTAATTATCTACTTTAGATGTTGTTGATATTTTTACACATCCACTAAGAAATTTATTAAATATTAATTAGACAACTAGATTAACATTAATAATTAATAATAATAATTTAGACGTTTATTTAAACAGAAAGAAAAATTTACAAAAGAAGAACTTAGACTAATAAAATCAAAATAAACGTGCATTGCTGCTGCCGAAATAGTACAACACTTTGTGCCTATTTGTGTGGCAGTTGTTTGCTCTACTATAGTTTTACTTGTGCGCATTTTCACATTTGTCATTAGTATCTACTTTGCGTTTGATTCAGAAAAGTATTAATTTCCTCACGCGGATAAACTTTTAAAAACCACTCCACTACGTTTTTCTTAAAACTAACAAAGTTGTTACAAGACTTTATGTATTGTGGGATGATGTTAAATAGCCTGGGTGTTAGGTACAGATAGCTCCTTTGTCCACATGATTTTTTACATCTCGGAACTGATACTGTATTGACCGATCTTAAAATGTAGGATGTTGGATTGAAAAAGAGACATTCCTGAGGTTTCTTATAGCATCTTAAGATCATTCTATAACAGAAAAGTTGCCCAATGTCCATCACACCACCTATGTAATACAGTTGATCTGAAGGAAAAAGCCTATTCTTGCCAAAAATCAATTTGAGTACCCACTTTTGAATTACTTCTAAATTCTTTAGGTGTGTGCTTAAAGCGCCCCCCCAACCAATAATTCCATAAGTAAGGTGTGTTTGTACTAATGCAAAATACAGAGTTCTTAGATGTTTTAAGGACAAAATATCTTTTAAATACTTAAATTTTGGTAAAATTCCTCTAATCTTTTGAACGATATAATTAATATGTGGTTCCCAGCGAAAATGATTATCTATTACAATTCCTTGTTTTTGTTGAAGGTATTATACAATTTTCCACCTTTATGCCTGGGAAGTCTGAGTTGGCCTGATCATAACTTAAGAAAAACATGCATTTGGTTTTTTCAAAGTTGACTGTAAGAAGGTTATGACTGAACCAGTTTTTTATTTTAGTAAATTCTCTTTCAGCTTGTTCTATAACATCATCCCAAGTTTTTCCTTTAAACAAAACAACAGTGTCATCAGCAAAAGAAAGTATCCGCCCAGTCGTCTCCATCCTCAACAACCCGTTTATATAGATAACAAAAAGGACCGGGCCCAACACTGTCCCCTGCGGTACACCATAATTTACACTCCCAGCATTACTTAGCACGCCCCCGACTTTGGTATACTGCACTCTGTCACTTAAATAACTTTTTAAAATGTTGTGTATTTTTCCCCTTAAACCATACTTCTCAAGTTTTTTTAATAGCAGTTCATGTGAAACCGTGTCAAATGCTTTGGCTAAGTCGACAAAGACACACATATTTGTGATGTAAGACCCGCGATTGCATCCTCCGTCGACCTGCCTTCCATAAATCCATATTGATGTTCTGAAATTAAATTGTATTTTTTTAGAAACTTCATTATTCTGCTTTTTTTCTAGATTTTTAGATTAGATATAAGAGAGATTGGTCTATAATTAACAACATTAAGTTTACTGCCTGCCTTATACAATGGGAAAATAACACCAGCTTTCAAAGATTTAGGAAAATACCCTTTTTTAATGCACTTATTTATTAAAAAGCTTAGAGGATGTGCTATTTCTTTGGCAATCGATTTTAATATTTCGGAGCGTATACCATCAAGGCCGGGGATTTTTTTGATTTAAGGCTTTTAATTATTTTAATTATTTCTTGCTCGGAGGTGAAATTTAGACACATGCTGTTTTTCAGATCGGCTTCCTTGTCAACAAAATTTTGTGGCTGTATGATTTTTTTAGCAAATGTTTCACCCACAGAGCAATAATGATTGTTAAATATATTTGATATTTCTTTTTTATCTAATATTATAGTGTCATTGTATTTGACTTGTGTAATTTCTTGAGGTTTTTGTTTTTTATTACAAATTTTGTTGACTGAGTCCCACATCTGTTTGCTGTTTTGTTGGTTATTAATTAAACTATCAAAATACATTTTTTTTTGATTCAGCAATGGATTTTGCAAGATTTCTTTTACATATTTTGTAATTTTGCTTTAATGTTAAATTGTTTTGAAAAGCTTGTATATTTTGGTACAGTTCGTTTTTTGTATTAATAGCTTTTACAAGATTCTTGCTAATCCATCCTTTTCTAGAAACTAACACCTTGTTTATCTTTACCTTTTTTGTATTGTTTTGGACAAGATCTGTTATAGAATTTATAAGTATTTGAGTCATGTCATCTATGTCATCACATGCATAAAAGTAATCCCATTGTAATGTTTGAACATCTTGCCTCAGTTGCTTGTAATTAATATACTCTTTGTAAACATTTTTGTTTTTATTAAAATCTATTTGATTTTTGACTATTTCTAGAATAGTAGGATAGTGATCTGTAACTTTGTGACCTAATAAAAATGCTTTGATATCCTCACTACTACCAGATTTGACAAAATAATGATCAAGACAAGATTTTTGTGAATTTCTTTCCCATGTACAAACATCATTTATGTAAGATAAATAAGAGTTGGCACTAAAAAGGTTTAAATAAGTTTGTACATGGTTTATTTCATGTTTTTCTTCCATAATATTGATGTTAATATCTCCACAGATGACATGAGTATCTAGTTTAGGTAAAGTTGCTATATAATTTAACAGATCTGTCTGTATAAAGCGGTGATTTTAAATGATTTATTTCTGATGCATATAATATCTATGTCAAGGATTTTGATATTAGACAAATATTTAATCTGATATTGGTAACTTAATCTATGACTAATATAGACAAGAACACCGTCATTTCTATTTATACTGCCACTATTATAAAGCAAATCATATCCTTCTATTTTATAAATATCAGTATTTTTTAGTTGGAAAGTTTCTGTAAGGACTATAATGTCAAACTGTGCGTTAAGTGGTGAAAAAAGAATCAACAGATTGTCTAAGTTTTTTTGAACAGTACAAATATTTAATTGAAATATTTTAATTGAGTCTTTAGCAACACAAACAGAGTTACTTACTTGACTACATTAACTTTATTTGCTTTGTCAAAGAAATTTTTAATTTTACGACAATAAAGCTTATTCTAAATTAAATTTAGGTCCTCCTCCATATTATTCAAAACTATTTATACAGGGGCATATAATTAGTCAATATCAGGAAAAGGCTGATATTTTAAAATGCATTAAAATACATAGGGTTTTACATATAGAGAAGTTGCTGTCTAAATTTGACATTTAGAATGACATTTGCCTTTTTAAGATAAATATTTTTAAGGTTTCTTAGAAGTTGTAAAAGCTTTTTATTCATAAGTTTTTTCTATCTCACATATAAATAGATACAATAGTTGTCATCATTTAAATGGAGCACCCTATACCGAAATGCTTTTAAATTTTGATATTTATTTGAGCAAAGCAAACAAACCTTAAAATTTTTAGCTGAATAACGCGAAAATTGTTTGTTTTTATTTAAATATAATAAAAAAAATCAATTTCTGAACTGGCGAAAAACACTCACTCTGTATATCCGTAAAAAGCCTTTAAACATTTTCTTATGCTTATATAAAACGAGATATATATTACTTACTATCAAAGACAGGTGAATATTTTGTTACTATAGGTACTACCACCGAACAAGCAATGTTCACTGATACTACTATAATTATTAAACGTTCTCTCTTTTCCGTCTCTATTCTACAGAACGTAGAAAGGAGCTACAAAATGGAAGACTGGATGACCAACAACACCCGGCTGCTGCCAGACTGTGAAAGGGTGTGCTGCTCGAGAATTGGCTTACATAGCCATCAAAAAACGCACAGGGGGGTTATTCTTGAATCGAGAGAAAATGTTCCCAGGGACTACTATGCATCTCATTGGTCCAAATCTTCGGTTTAAATGGGTTTCTCTCACTTTTGCCCGATATTGATCGAAAGTAATTCTATTGGTCTTGACTAAGAGAATTACTTTCCATCAATATTGGGCAAAAGTGAGAGAAACCGATTTTAACCGAAGATTTGGGCCAATGAAATGCATAGTAGCGAGAGAAGGAAAATCATACTCGGTATCGAGTGATTGCTTGTGATGATGAATTATTAAATATATATTTGTAAAATTATACCTCTAATTTTATTGAATTTTTGACTTATGTAAAATTTCTGTAATTTCTGTACAAAACAAAGAATTAAATGTCAACGGATAAAAAAGTAATTGAATTTTTAAACGAATGTCCAAGTTTTCCTATACCTCGATCCACTGAGCGGCGCTGGCCCGGTTTCCTTGTGTTGGATTGAAAAAATTTTCCAGCCCAAAACCTTTTGAGCCGTGCCGCCAGGCCAATTTATGCGTGTGCCAACCAACTATTTCGTCGGGTCGCGGATCGTGATAAATGACATTGACATTACTTATGTATTGGTCGAAAAGTGACGACAGTAACATCCAGTTGACTTTGGGGCCATTAAACGCTGCCTGAATTGGCCGAAGTCGTGCCAACGCCCTGTGGTTAAGTAAATCTGTACACCTTGAAAGTGAATTGTAATAGTTTTATTTATTGTAGTGTGATGGCGCAGGTTTCAATATTTACTCTCTATTGTAGATAATATTATTATACATATAGACAGCAAAAAGTTATTCAACTATGAACTTGATAATTATAAAATTAAGAAGTTTATGATGAAGATCAGATATATATAAAAGATTATTCTTATTTGGCAACCCTTGTCGGACGGATCATTAGATTCTGCCTGAATTGAGCCGATACCGGGCTAACATTTGCGTGTTGACTAACCGGCATTGGGCCTGTAAAATGCCATGAATCGGTACTGCACAGCCCAGGCGGACAACTCCGATAATCTAGCCAGCACCGTTTGCCAATTCAAGCCCAGGATAAGGTTTAACTGGCAGCCGCAATCGCGCCGGTTCCGGGCTATTTTAGCAGAGCCTCGCGGCCATCCCAATAATCAAGCCGGCACGGTGGTGCGCCGTTTTCCAGTGCAGGCAAATCGTCAGGTAATTTGGCAGAGCCGGCATCGCGCCGGCGCTGTGCCACTTTAGCAATGTTTACTGAGGCGGAATATATGTCATTTTTCACGGGGCGGCCTTAATGCTAGAGCGGGCGCTACTTGGGCACAGTGTTCGCTTTCTGTCAAAATTATTTTTGATAAGGTTTTTGTTAAGTATGAAAAAGTTTCGTGTTCTGGCATAATTTTTTGGTGCGTCTTCTCTTGGATTAAACTTTCTCTAACTCGAAGTCCCTATTTTTTAACTATTTTGGCTTGAAGTAGATCCTTTCTTCTTCCATTTCCTAATAGAGAAAAGGAGCGGGTAGGAGTACGCACATAGCTTGTAAATTATATTTTAAAAAATTGTAGAAAACTTTTTATTGTACCTAACATTACTTATAATAATGTCTAAAGAATCGCATAATAATATTACAAAAATCTACAGAGAAATAGAAATAAAAGAAAATTTTTTAAAAACTGCAATTGCGTCCTCTTAGAAAACCGATCTGGTAAGAGTTCGCACAACCATTAAAGAGTAGGTACGCAATATCTTACATCCCATCTTTTGATAAAAGACACATCATATTCAAAATAATAAATATTATTTCAAAAAATTAAAAAATTTAATATACGTTTTTAAAACGGACTAAAAAGTATAAAATAATTTTTTCTAGTCCTATACATATATACAACGACTTTATTGCATTGTGAAAGTGATATGAACTATCGTGTGAGTTTCTCAACGAATTTTGTAATTATATTCGACCGATTGCACTTTTTCGATTTTGGCTTAGTCGGCAAAAAATCAAAAATGTACCTTTCATTCAAAGTTCAGCCAATTCATATGTTTATTTTACTCCAAAAAATACTACATATTCTGAGCTAAGGTACTGACAGAAAAAAAAGAATCTCTACTTATAAATTGGGAAATTTTAAGTAAAAGTCAAATCTGAAAACTGTATATTCATAGCAGCTTTGGTTCAAAAGTGATGAATTTTGGAACATACCCCATCTCACCCCCTCAACGACTTCCCCCCTCCGACAGGGGTAGTTTTTTAATATTATATCGTCCCCGCACCTACATAAATATAACAAATTTCATTAAAATCAGTTAACAGAAAATAAGTTTGAAATCGATTGCAATAAGATTTGTACTGAACAGACAGACAAGAAAAGCGAGCTAATAAACGTGGTAAAATGTTAAAACCTTTTCGAAACCGTCCTTATTGGTTGGTAAAAACTAGAAAAATAATGTAACAAGCCTGTAAAATGAGCGCAGCGAGTTATTTAAAAACGCGATAAAAAAGCACAGTTTAGTCGCGAGTTTTAAACACCATTTTTTTAAATACCGTCTTCAAAAAATTTAAAAAAAAAGGAAAAATCATACTGAAAACTAGAACACAAAAGCATGTACAGGGTGTCCCATTTTCGATGGGATTCAATGGGATAGAGACATGCGGTTTTCGCATTACTGTCTTATTTTTTTGAGCTTTAAAAAATGGTATTAACAGATTTATTTTGTCCCTGTACCAATTGATGATATCTCCCTTAATTTAAGAGATAATTGAGTTCTGTAAAAACATGTCTAAGGAAACCTTTTTAGAGAAATACAATGGTCTTCTCGAAATTTTAATCCGACGTTTCGTTTCGTAGATACTATCATCAGGATCAAAAAGTTAAATACGGACCAAAATGTTTTACTTCATATTTTAGTTTCTTATAAGTTCGGTTTAATAATAAAGTATCATTTTTTTTTTATTTTAAAGTTTCGATCTCAACTAAAATGATCTTCAGTGCATTTTTTTTTCTGGTACGGCCCATTTTATTTTATTTTTTTTTTTAGACCATTTATATTTAACTACTATAAAGTAAATCTGGAAAACCAAGATTTATTATATGAACATACTAGGTGAACCGAAAAAAACCGGGCAAATTGTTTTTTGCTATAACTTTACCAATTTCAATAAAAAAATCATTATCGATAAGGCAAATAAGCCTCTTAAAAAAACATTCGCTTTGCCGCCATATTTAAATCCAAGATGACGGAAGAAATCAAAGGCCTTTTTTAAACCTCTTTTTATTATATGTTGAAATTTTTTTTCTGAATACTTTGTTTTGTATGTCGAAAAGTAACAATTATACCTAAATAAAAAAACATGTGTGAAAAAAGGTACGCATTTGATTTTGTGCGTCATCTTGGATTTAAATATGACGGCAAAGCGAATGTTTTGTTTTTCAAAAGGCTTATTTGTTTTATTAATTCAGTTTTTTTTATTGAAATTGATTACTAAGTTATGGCTATAAACAATTTGTCCCATTTTTTTCGGTTCACCCGGTATATTCATATGATATATCTTGTTTGTCCATGTCTACTATATAGCAGTTAAATATAAATGGTCTCAAACACAAATAAATTAAAATGGGACAGGGCCGAACCAGAAAAAAAAATTCACCGATTTTAGTCGGGATCGAAACTTTAAAATAAAAAAAATTATATTTTATTATTAAATCAACCTTATAAGAAACTAAAATATGAAGTATAAAACATTTTGGTCCGTATTTAACTATTTTAACTATCCTGATGATGCTATCTACGAAACGAAACGTCCGATTAAAATTTCGAAAAGGCCATTGTGTTTTTCTAAAAAGGTTGTAACAAACATGTTTTTACAGAACTCAATTATCTCTTAAATTAAGGGAGATATCATCAATTGGTAATTCCGACCATTTTTCAACATTCCCCTACAGTTCGCCTAGACCAAAGTCTCAACAATAAAAATATATAAATGAAGTACTGCATATTTTCCAACAGTCCATATTCCTAACTTGTAAAAAAAATATATTTTCAAAATCGGCTACGTAGCTATTCGTTTTTTACAAGGTGTTGTATATTTTAGTATATTTACGCCAATGAAATATACTATAACTTTGCTTTAATTAACGAAAATGTAAGATGAGTTAATTTTACTGACTAATAGAGACCTTTTGCACATATAATTTTGATGCCTTGTTACTTTATCGATTATTTCGAGCATGCGCAGTTACGAGGTAATAACGGAATCCCTTACTAACCGATAAAGTTTGACGTTACTTGCGGGTGAAAACTGTATCCCTTATAATTGACATGGTTGCCGACAGTAAAACGTTAAGTAAAAAAACGAAATATTTAAATTGATTTTTAAATGTAAATATGTTCTGTATTATTTTTAATTGTAAAGATAAATGTCAATTTTTGTTTAATCATTTTCTTTGGCTAGAATTTCGTAAGAAATGTAAAACGTTGATTTGCACTGCCAACTGTGACAGGTGATTCCGATCTGTTTGTCATAACCTCCCTTTTCTCTATTGTGTTTTCGAGTTTTTAAAGATTATTAATAACTAAAATTCACTGTAAGAACACAAGAATAACATATTTTAAATGAAAAATATTATAGGAAACATTATTTTTGTAAATTTTTGAAAATAATAAATACCGTATATAGTCGTTTATAAACAAATCAAAGGCGGCGTGCAAAAACTAAAAATGCTGCCTTAAAAATAACGTGACCTTAGCTACGCCACAACGCGTTCGTCACCTTACGTGGCTTTTTCATAAGAGGTACAAAAGGTCTCTGATACTTAATAAATATTAATTTGAAATTTGTTACTCTTTTTCTACTTTTTGATGTAAAAGAATAATTTTTCATAGCTTTAATTAGTCTTTATTTAAACGAAAATAACTTATAAATACTCAACATGAATTATTATAAAAAAGTAAAGAAGTTAAAAAACCTCCAAATCAGTTTCTTCAACCGAAAATAATTCAAAACCAAAAGATCGAAAGATCGTGGGTGGAAAAAAACGAAAATTCAAACTTGGATGAGCATCCCACAAGGAACACATAAAGGACCAGAGCGAAAAGAGAAATGATTAAACGACGTTTCGCCCTGGGTAACCAGCGTGGGTTCATCAGTGGTGTCACTGGTCACCCTCGCCAAACATCATTAAACACCATCATTCACTTTTATTTCCAACTTTGATTTTTTAACTTCTTACCTTTTTTGTTTTAGTTGCCTTAGGAACCCTATTGGAAATATTAACACGCCAGGACGAACCCGTATCAGGTGACTTAGTGACCAGTGCGGAACGATGCCTATTTGTGAGTGATTCAAAGTTGGAAATCAAAGGGTATGATGATGTTTAATGATGTTTGGGGAGGGTGACCAGTGAAACCACTGATGATCGTTTAATCATTTCTCTTTTCGCTTTGGTCCTTTGTGAGTTCTTTGTGGGATACTTATCCAAGTTGGAATTTGTTTTTTTTTCCACGCGAGACCTTTTGATCTTTTGTTTTTGGATTCTTTTCGGTTAAAGTAACTGATTTGGAGGTTTTTTTAACTTCTTTCATTTATTGTTCAAACTTTGGTCTAGGCGAACTGTGCCCCTGTAGCTCAAAAACTACAAGACACAGCAAACACAGATCCTCGGCATTGAATCGGACCAATGTCGACAACGTCGGCAGTGTCTCGGCATCGGCGACTACACGTTGGCCCGATGTTGGACAGATTGCGATTTTCAGTGACGGAGATCCACATTACTACAGTCGACTTTATGCCGACACCACTTTAGGACCGACGATGATCCGATTGGAACTTTGTTTAATCGGTCGAAAATCGGCAACTGACGATGGCCCGATTTACTATAGTCATTTTTATGCCGATGCCCACTTTGTCTGCTTTAGGTCCGACGACGGTCCGATTGTAACTTTGTTTAATCGGACGAGAATCGGCACCTGACGATGGCCCGATTTACTATAGTCAACATTATGTCAACGCAAACCTTATCTGCTTTACGGCCGACGATGGTCCGATTGGAACTTTGTTTGATTGGTTGAGAATCGGCAACTGACGATGGTCCGATTTAATATAGTCGACTTTATGCTGAAACGCACTCTATCTGCTTTAGGACCGATGACGGCCTGATCAGATTTTTGTTCGATTGGTCGATAACCGGCAACAGACGATGGTACGTCATATTAAAATTTTTAAACTGCTTAATAGAAATTCTTAATAATGTCACTATTTTCCCTGTACAGTGGAAGATAATATTCTATATATAATGATCAAAGATATTTCAAAACCACCTCTTCCGCCACTTAAACCACCTGGTTAAGCACCCGCATTATCGAAACTTTGTAGTTATCGGATCATGTTAAGCAATCACCGCCATTGTAGGACCGCTTTAAGCTACCACCGACGGACCTTCGACAATCGCCGACGTTGGACCGCTTTAGGAAACCAATGTCGGAATTAAATAGTTTACCGATGTCGGGCCGAGACTAGCTTGCCTACATTAGACCGACCAAATTAAGCAGCTATATGGACGGATGGTCGGTACCATGTGGTTAAACCATATCGGACCTTAATCATACCGCGACGGTATGCCGATGTCAGCTAAAAGTAACGACGGCGGGCTACAGTCTAACGTTGCATCGGCAAACATACATTGGGCCTACATCGCAAAGCGGACAAAAAATACTGCTGGTTCGACGTCGTAAATCGACGTCATGCCGATGACGGCAAATTCGGCAATCGACATCGGGCCGACGTGGGTTTGCTGGGTCTGTTAATACTATTTTTTAAAGCTCAAGAAAGTAATAATGCGAAAACCGCATGTCGCTATCTTCAAAACAACGGAGTTTCCCATTGAATCCCAACGAAAAAGGAACACCCTGTGCTTCGCCACCGGCTAATCGCCTAAGGACACTAATCTTAGAGCAAGCTCTATGCTCTAGGATTAGTGTCCTTAGGCTAATGCGTTTTGAAATTTCGTACTATACCCTTCTGTTGGTCATTTAATTTTTTGACATTATTTTCGTGTGCACAAAAATCATAAAAGTGCAGCGCCACCTAGAGGAGAAACCTTTTTCTCGTACAAGAGAAAAAAATTTCTCCTCTAGGTGGCGCTGCCCTGAACAATAAAAAATGGTTTGTTATTTGCGAACAGTGAGTCACAGAATATGTACTTACGGATATAGAAGGCGATCTGACGACTTAGGGCCCTGTTATAAGTTTTTTGCTACCGTTGCACCTCTAGTTACTCGGTCTCGAAGCTTGAATTAGGGTAGCGGCGCCGGTACCGGGAATTTTAAATTCGGTATTTTTTAAAGTATTTCAGTTCATTAGAAACAACATTATTTTGGAAAACCTAATTCATTAATAATTAATTTTATTTTCCAAAATATTGTGGATTCTAATGAATATAAATTTAAGAAATAAACCAAATGCGTTGTATTTAATATATTATATTATTCTTTTAAAAAGAAAAAGATATATACATATCGAAACTATTGTATTTATTATTAAACTATTTATTATGCTTCCCATGTCGGCCTCAATAGCAGCAGTTTCTTTTAAGACTTGCGAGTTTTCTTCATTTTCAAAAAATTAGGTGTCACTGGTTACCCATCAGCATTTTTGAACGGAATGGGCTAAAAAAAATGTAACTAACAAAGAGGCTAAATAAATGCCCTATTAGAGCGTTAATAGACCATAAAAATTGGTGATACCGTAGGCAAAATCGGTTATTTTTCTCCCGTATCCAAAAATAACCGAACCGAAATACGTTACTTTCGGAGGTTTAACGGGATCCGCTCAGTTATTTTTTGCTACCAAACAGATTTATTTCTGAGCAAAAACTGCAGCTCACAAATGTCGGTTTTTTGTTTAGTTGGGTTTTCAATTTTTTTGTGAAAGTGGATTTGCAAAAACAGAAATTGTTGTTTTCTTTTCTATTCTATTTACATTTGGCAGTTTGTATGTGGGCAAAAGAGTACGGTTACGGTAATTTGTGTTTGTGGTTTAAAAGCTCTTTTTAGCAACTCAAATACGTTAATATGGTAAGCAAATAAGGTGACGATAAATTAGTGGCCTCTCTCTCTCTCTATTGAATAAGCTGTTTTTCTTCTGGTATGTAGAAACCTTGTCCGGTACTTACCATTAAAATCTGTTTCAGACTCTGGCGGTAAATGCCAGGATGGAATTACATGCCGCATTAGAAGGCTTCGTCCACAGTTTTTTGAATAGTTTTCTGCTTTAAAATGTCGGGTGCATATTCTAAACCTATAAAGCGTTTCAGGTGGCAAACTATTGCCTTGCTTAATCTCTAGGGTGAGATGATCACTGGGACACAACACTTGGGCATAATTTTCCAATTATACTTATTAAAAAAATCCAAGAAATTATTGTAACAGTTTAAAAAAGGCCAAAAACACACAAAACTAAGAAACTTCAATAAAAAAATCTCATGAAAAGAACGAAAAGACGATGACATTGATGGACGTTAAGATAGATGTCATCGGCGCAATTTGTCGCATGAGCTTCGAGACCGAGTCTCTAGAGGCGCTGTAACTTGTTTTTTGCGATGCCTTTATTAAGAGTTTTCTCTAAGTCCGTAGGTATATGCTTTGTGCAGTGAGTAAAATCATGTTTTGTCTATTTTGTGCATATGCTTATTTGTTGAACTCGATTTAACTAAAACTTTCTCTAATCATATTTTACCTTCTGGGGGTGCTTCCTCTGGTTGTTCATTTCCTTCATCATCGGCCATATTTGTTTATTATCAAAATATTAGGTTTCTTGTCAAAATAATGAAATTTTTGTCAACCTTACTTAAAGTAAACGCTTGTCAAAAGGTACAAGTTGCGTTTTTTTCCGTAACGTTGCGGTGAAAATTTTTGACGTTATTCACATCAAATGTTGCAAATATGTTGAAAAGGTTTAAAAATGCGTTTTCAAGCGAGTTGAAAAATAGATTCGAATTTTTATCTGAAAACTCAATGTACTCAATGTACTTTTTTTTGTAATTATATGTTTTTTTGCTTTTGTGGTTGCGCCTTGGAAACCGCAAAAGGCGGTTAGGTCGTGACAATACTTGCGCGATCGAACTTTTTGCTCGAACGGATCCAAAAGGTTTATGCGTTCCAACGTAAACGTAGTTGTGATCGGGACGAGTGGATATGCAACTTGTAGTGCTGGTTTGTGTATTGTAGGTTTCAGAAATAACGATATGACTATCTTTGTTTAACTTGTTGTTTATTATGTATAGCTACGTTTCTTATATGGAATTAGTCATGACGAATTGTACTTAGTTAGAATTAATGTCTAATATTTAAAAAAATGAATAATAGGTGTTCGTAGATATACGAGTCTACTTTATTAAAAAACACAAAAAAAAATAGTGGATAGTACACCATACAATCAATTATTTGATGTTGAAAGCTCCACGAGTTTGTAACAAAATCTGTAATCCATATTTATGGAAACTTAAATCTGAAAACCGTACATCGCTACTTGGTTTTGTTTCAAAGTTACAATTTTTTTAAATAATTTATCCCTCTTTTCCGCCCTTCAACTTCCCACCACCCTACCCAAAAGTTAATCAGTTTATGGTCAGCCGATAGAGGATTTTTGTACCAAATTTCGTTAAAATCGATTGAAGCGTTTTTGGGTTATCGTATCTGCAGACAGACAACTTTTTTTTTTCGTCGAATAAAGTGTTTTGGAACCCTGATACCTCATTTTTGATAAAATCAAAAAAAAAGTCAAATTTCATATTTAATAGTCCTCCATACCATATTGGTATGGTGGACTAATAAAGTGATGTATTTAAATAAAATCAAAATCAACACACAAAGCTCATTTGTGAGCTGCATTTTACTGCTTTCTTTTCCCTTTGTGATGTGTTCCGTCAGAGTAAAAATCTTCTAAAGAGCAAGACGACAAGTCTTGAACCATTTTGGCATTGCTCTTGTAAAATTAAAAACAAAATAATTCAAACCCATAATAATAAAGGACGATCTATACAAAATTTAATGAATTCTGATATATTTGCCCTACTTATTAACACTCAAAAACTCTTAGAATAAATAAAAGTAATATTGCTATCACAGCCTCATAAATAATTTTAAGAACAAACTTGAAAATTGCTTAAAAATGCGTTTTTAGTCGCGTGTGAACACATCTTAATTCCACTAAATTAAAAAAACATTCACGTTGTCTAACGCCAATAGACCGATAGGATTAACTCATTTAGCAAGAAAATTTTTAACAGCGTTTTGATGAGTGGAAATGGTAAAGGGGCTCCTGATAAACGTTTTAAAAAAAAATGCGTGAGTGGGGCTCTTGCGTGGCAAAACTAAACATCATAGAGTAAAAAATTCAATACAAAAGTTGTAGACGGTGCAAAGATCTACAATTTTTGTAAATGTCACTTTTTAAAATAACCTCAAAATTTCAAAATCAATGCATTGGCACGAAACTTGGTCAAAATATACATCTCTGTGTCCTTAATGCCTACAATTTTTTTTAGGTAAAAAAGTTAAACATTTTTTTAGAAATTAATTTTTTTCGGTCCAAATCACTTTTTTTCAATAAAAAATTCTACTCAGGAAAATTATCGTAGTATTTTTTGACGTTACTCATTTTTTTTGCTTTGACATGTGCTTTCTGGTGGAATAATAAAAAATTATAGTTACAATTAAAAAACATGCTCAGAAATACAAAAAAACAACTAATGACTTTGGCAACAATTCATTTTTCAGCAATTGTTGATAATTTCTTTCAATTAAAAAAAATCAACAACCGATTCCACCATCATTTGTACGCAAAAAATACATAGGAGACGGTATTTAATTTACTACGTTTGTACGCGCCTGAAACCGGTTTTATACAAGAACGGTTTTAAATAAAGTCGCTTTCTTCTTCGTTAAAATCGTTTTCTAACAGGTGCTCGATGTACTGTCAATCCTCTTACCTTGCAGTTTTCCAAAACCTTATATTGCATTTTTTTAAACGCAATTAAAGCGACTAAGTTATTTTTTTCCGGTTTAAAATAAAATTTATTTAGTATTTAAAATTGTTCCAATTATATGTTGAAACAATTCAGACCGGGGCTTGTTAAAAAGAAAATTATTGCTAAAAGTTTTAAACCATTTAAGGAAACAAATTTAAAAATACCCAGTACAGGCAAGAAATTAGGCGCCAGCAGTCTGTGTGTATAGAGGCTACATCCCTTAAAAGTTCGAATATAGTTAAGTGTCGACGAAAAACAGGCAAATGAGTGCACGTCTTAACAACCAAACAAAGAACGTAAGCGTGGCGTGGCGTGGGTTGCAACGTCTATATAAGGCCAAGCACACATGCAACGGCATTCAGACTCATTTTTGTCACGATGTAGCAAAGAAGGTTTGGGTCACTCTGGGAATTTTTCTTAAATTAGGGGGGAGGGGACGCTCCAACGGTTCACCGGGATGCGTTGCTTTGTCTTGTGCACGGTTCACCGAACAAGACAAAGTCTCTTTTTCTTTTAATTTTTTTTCTTTTTAATACGACGCTCCAACGGTCCACCGGGATGCGTTGCTCTGTCTTGTGCCCGGTTCACCGAACAAGACAGAGTTTCTTGTGTTTGTTTATGTTTTGCTACGGCACTCACTGCACAGTGTCGGCTCTCTCTAGCTAAATAGGGGAGGATAACGGGGAGGGGGGAATTAGAAATTTAATTCAAAATAAACAAACTAAAATTATCACTAAAAGCTCACTAACGTCTAAACCTGTACAAGTAACGTCAAACAAATAATTAAATTAAAATTGGTAGAAAATCATAAAATACATTACGTCTAAATCTGTACATAAGTACGAATAAATGAATTTTAAATTGGTAGGAAATAAATTAATATCGCAAATAAAAAATAATTACTATTAAAAGGGGCACGATGGACTCAAATCAGTCTTACTACAAAATCAGCATGATTCTTGACTGCTGGAGAGGGACGCTGTGCGTCGGAGTGGTCAGATTAGCGAAATTGGTGAAATGCAGCTTCGCTGGTTTGACTGCTTTGCCGTCCGTCGTTGTCTTTCCTTTAGGAAAGAATTGTGGTGACGGTGATATTTTTTTTCAGTAATTTTTAAGACAAAACGCACGTTCAAATCTAAAGATCAGAGAAATGAAGGTCCGACAACGGAAGCAAAAATTTTGCAGGTAATTTATTAAACGCGGAAAGGGGAAATTAGGGGGGACATTGAATTGCCACGGCATTATTTTCTTTCCAGTATTGCACAGTGAGGGTTAAATATTTTAATTAGTATTGCTTTTATTTTTTTACAATGATTTTTTATTCTTGTTTTATTTTACTTCCTATAAAAAATTATTTTAATTAATGGTTCTGTTATAATTTAGAATTATAAGTACTATTTCACAGATATTAAAAGTAGACTCCTCGGGTGAAAGATTTCAAGGAGATTTATTGTTTCTGTTAACAAATCTTTTGTTCGAGAAAGGTACCCTTCACAATGGGTATATTGATATTTACTATTCAAAATCAAGAAAGCTGGTAAAGGGCTTTGACAAAAGAGGGTGTATTGGTATGACCATAAACCAACCACATTATGAATATTTTGTGTATGTTGGTGCGTGGCCGTGTTTTTGTTGGTGTATTTTTTAAACAAATAAATTTAGTAAAGCTTGCTAATGATAAAGCTGTGATAGGAGGTCAAGTTTTCCTAATTGTCTTGAGCCTTGCGTTTACTTAACTAGCAGTCTTTATCACATGGTAAATTATCTCTTATATAACTACGTAACCCTCTACGGACAGGTTACCTAGGGCGTACTTATTTTTGTTCGTTCTAGAAAATAGCCAACAAGGAATGTTTTTCTATAATAGTGGGTTAGTCAAGGTACTGGGCTATTATAGGCATTTCAACTAAACCGCTCATTACTCACTTCTCTTGTAACTCGAAGCAGACATAGACTGATGGAACAATCACAAAGGGGAGCTTGGGTAAATCTCTTGATTCTTGGATGGTAAATAAACAATATGCTCAAGGTATCAAGAATCCCGTATCTAATTAGGATTCACTTTTAATATTTTTATGATTTAATTATCACATTTTTCTGTTTAATCGTGGTACTTTTGATATTGCATTGGTGCTATACATTTTTTACATTTACCCTTTTATATATTTTTTTATTCATTATAACTGTAATATTAATTGAAATGGTGTGGTTTTATTTGACTTCCGGTAGGAAATCAACTGTGTCAAACTCTTTAGAACCTGGGTAAAAGAAAGACAGGGGGTAATACTACAAACACAACGTAGCGTCCTTAAGAGAAAAAAAAATAAAATAAATATCTGAAGAAAAATAAGGTAGTTAATGTATGAAAGCATCTGTGTGCGTCATGCCTAGAAGTTTTCATAATTTAACAAAACCCACGAGGTTGTTGATGTATGAAAGTATCACCTGGCCAGTGGAATTTTCATAATTTAACAAGACCCGGGTATAAACACTTTCAATGTCTAGGACAAACATTTAAAAACCGTAATTTGCTTAAAAGTGCTTTAAGGGTACCGTATAAACAAAGTAACTGTTTGACCCAAAACTTTATTTTTGTGCAGTATTGCTGTGAACATTTTATTTCGATTAATAAAGTGTCATAAATTTAAAAAAAATTGTCCTAGAATCGATTGGTACACTTATTTTTTATTTTATTCTAAAAATTAAAATATATTTTTTTATATATTATTTAAAATATTTTTTTTTACCTTATAGATAAATTTGAATCTAAATTTCTTGTAAAAAATATTTAAAAAAATAAGAAATGAAATGAATAGGCCATTTTTTTGATCATTTATTTCAAATTCCGATTTTTGCTTTCAAAAATAGTATATTTTTCGTAATTTTTACAATGTATATTTATATTACTGGCTCACGAAAAATCGTAAGATAATTTATTAGAGCTTATTAATCCGGAATTGCAAAAGCAATTGTCGTATTCAATATTTATTTATTTTTTAATTTCAATATTCACATATACTTTTTGGTCACATAATAGAAAATTATAGTATACACTTACACACAAAATGATGGTATTAACAATATTTAATTTTTCAGTAATAATTTTTTATAATTTCTTTCAATTAAAAAAAATCAAGAATCGATTATACCATTCAATTGTACGGAAAAAATGCAAAATCGCTATATTTTATGTTTTTGATCAAAACGTTATTTTTGGTTATTAGTGCTATAAGCTTAAAATGCACTTTTTTTGATCATTTTGGTAAAGAAGTATTTTTCTTATCTAAACTGCTTTTTTAGAAAAACCTTTTTATTACCTTTTTTTGTAAATTTTGTTTAAATCAGGATAATATGAGGGGCGTATTTTTTCTATTTCTATCGAAATAATTGCTGGACGGAAATAGCTTTTTATATTTCCCGAAGTTCTTTTTAAAAATTAAAAAAAACTGAAATTTTAGCTTCTTGTTGGAAATTTAAAAATAAATAAATAATGAAAACAAAAATTGCTTTTGCAATTCCGGCCTAATAAGCTCTAATACCCTACGATTTTTCGTGAACCAGTAATATAAATATCCATAGTAAAAATTTGGAAAAATATACTATTTTTGAAAGCAAAAATAGGATTTGACATAATTTATTTAAAAAATGGCCTATCCATAAAAGTACATTCATATAGACAAGAAATTTGGATTCAAATTTAACTATAAGGGAAAAAGTGCACCAATCGATTCTATGACAAACAATTTTTTTATGTATGACACTTTATTAATCGAAATAAGGTATTCATAGCAATACTGCACAAAAATAAAGTTTTAGGTCAAACAATTACTTTGTTTACACGGTACTCTTAAAGCGCTTTTAAATAAAGGACGGTTTGAAAATGCTTGTCCTAAACATACCATTAGAACAATTTTAAATACTAAATCGATTTTATTTTAAACTGGAAAAAAATTTGTTAACTTAGTTGTTTTATTTGCGTTAAAAAAAATGTAATACAAGTTTTTTTTTATATAACAATATATATGTTTTAATTTTTGAGAAACTCTAAGGTAAGAGGATTGACAGTACATCGATCAGCTGTTAAAAAACGATTTTAATGAAGAAGAAAGCGACTTTATTTAAAACCGTTCTTATATAAAACCGGTTTTGGGCGCGTATAAACGTAGTAAATTAAATACCGTCTCCTTTGTATTTTTTCCGTATAAATAGATGTGGTAATCGGTTGTTGATTTTTTTTTAATTGAAAGAAATTTTCAAGAATTTCTGAAAAATTCATTGTTGCAAAAGACAGTATTGGTTTTTCTGCATTTCTGAACATGATTTTTAATTGTAACTATAATTTTTTATTAACCCACTAAAAAGCATAAGTCAAAACAAAAAAAAATGAGTGACGTCAAAAATAGGAGAATTTTCCTGAGTAGAATTTTTGATTAAAGAAAAAGTGATTTGGACCGAAAAAAATCAATTTTTCAAAATATTTTTAACTTTTTTATCTAAAAAAAAATTGTAGGCATTAAGGGCACAGAGAGGTATATTTTGACCAAGTTTCATGAAAATACAATTAATTTTGCGGAAATCAAAAATAAGAAACGAAAAAATAAAAATATTACGATTTCTCGCATTTTTCTCGAAAATTTTGAGGTTATTTTAAAAAGTGACATTTACAAAAATTGTAGATCTTTGCACCGTCTACAATTTTTGTACTGAAGTTTCTACTCTATGACGTTCAGTTTTGCCGGAAATTGCAATAATACCATTTTTCTCCCCCTTTCCCCCCACCAAATCCACCCCGCAAGAGCCCCACTCATTTTTTTTTAAACGTTTATAAGAAGCCCCTTTACCATTTCCACTTGGACTACAACGCAACGAGTTTCGGAAAAAACGCAACTAGTTATAGCGTTCAAAACTGACAGTGACTTTTTCCAATGTTCGTATACTGTCAATCTTGTTCGCATTATTTTAAGTGTCAAAATCCTGACATTCCTTTTTTGGCAATCAGTCAACTAAAAAAACACGAAGATATGTCTGACCATATTTTCCAGGCTAATTTAATTAGAATAGTTATATCGCTACGCCTTTCTTTCGGAAAGTGCAAGGCAGGGCCGTTATAGTATCTCATAGTTATATGGTGTCGTAAAAGCTGCATACGTGTACTCAGGGCCCCCGCGACCACGTGTGCAACGCGTGCACCGCACACGGACGCCACTCTATAAGGAGCGCCAAAAACCGAAGGAAAAATTTAACACTAAATGATGCTGCTAAGGTTTCAAATGAAACAGTGAACTTTTGTAATATTGTTACGAGAACTTTATGTATTTTTCAAGTCAAGTAGGATTGATGCTAGAAAACCGATAAGTTTCATTTAATTCAAATGTATGATAACCTTTTAGAAATAGCAGAAAATGATCCTTTTAACATAGAAACTAGACATAAAGCAAGTTCTCTTTTATTAAATATTCAATCTTTTAAATTTATTTGTAGTATAATAATATAATTATTCCAGATTAATATTGTAAGCACAAGGATCCAAAGTGTAGCGATTGACATTAAAGTGTGCTAACACTATTTAAAGAATTTAGTTGATCATTTTAAAAATTATAGAAAAAATAATGTTTTCGAGGAAAAACTTCCCTGAGCTGGAAAACTAGCAGCTGCTCTTGATATAGAGCAAGGTTTTCCTCCATTAAATACTGTTAGACGAAAGTATAAACCAAAATTGTTCGATTATGAACACACGGATGAGACACCTCAAGATCCAAAAACCGCTTTTAAAATAAATTTATTTTTGAAAATAATTGATCAAGCACTAAATTTTTTAAATAAATAGTAGGTTCGATATGATATCTGATTACGATAACGTTTTTGGTTTTATTTGTGATATTTTTAAATTAAATGACGAAGATCTTTTAAAATGCTGTCATGCTCTACGACAAAAGCTGACGTGGAAAAAAATTGTTTTCGTTACCTGAAGTGTCAAATCCCCTTGAAATTCTAAAACATACATTTGAAAACAATCTAACTTCATCTCTACCAAATATTAGTATTGCCTTAAGAATCCTTCTCACTTTACCTGTGTCTGTTGCTTCTGGTGAGAGATCATTCTCTTAATTAAAAATAACTAAAAATTATTTGAGGTCTGCCATGTAACCAGAAAGATTATCTGGTTTGGCAATCTTAGCTATAGAGCAAGAGATACTCGATAAAATTGAGTTTGATAATACTATAAAAGAATTTGCAGCAGCCAAATCTAGAAAAACACCCATTTAATTTCTGGATTAATCCTAATTAAATGTTTTATTTATTATTTGTTTATTGTTTGGTTTATGCCTTTATAAATAATTTAAAGAAGATCAAAGTTTTAGTTTTGAAACCTCTGTCGTTTCATTACAAAATTAAACTAAAATGCGGTTTTCGTCGAATGCTTAAATAAAAAAATAAATATTAAAAAAATATATTATGTAACAACTAACAGCATAAAGTTCTTAAGGCATTTAATAAAGGTTGCTGTTGTTTTTTTAACCACTCTACACTAAATTCTTAACAAAAACTGGACAAATTTGGGCGTGGCACCCAAAAATTTTTTGCCCATTATCAAGCAGCGCTTTTCTCCATATCCCCCCTTTAAGGAGCGCCAAAATATTTTCGTCACGCTGGCGTTGATAACCCTTGTGGGGGGCCTGCGTGTACTTGTGATATAAACTATGAATTTCATAAGTACCTATCCATGTGGCCACCAAAATTAGAACCACACGCATGCAACTTTTTGACACACACGAAAAATATACATGTAATAAAATATACATCTATGTTTTATGACACGCACCCAAATATATAAGATTTTTTTTACTTTCTAATTTTTTTCTTTGCTAGCGTCCAAACGGCCAGCACCAAAGCATTCTGTTTGCAAAAGTTCTTTATTTGCTTTTCGCATTCCAAGCTTAACACAATTCACTGTTTTTGTCCTAATATATAGTAAACCTCTGTAAATATATAATTATAATTTTACCCCAAAACTACTAATATGATAAATGAGAATAATAACTCGCTCTAATCTACAAAGGTATTTATTGCAATTGATGCATGTCTCCAATTTTATTTAGAGGAAATACAGAAAATTAAAGGTTGAAGGTAACTAAATCCATCATATTAAACATGAAATATATGATCCTTGCATAGTTTTTAAACTAAAAATTAGTCAATTTGTTATCATACGAATTATGAGGGAAGTTCTAGCATATCTGAAAATAACATTTTTTCATTTTAAAAAGCCTAAAAATAAGTCATCTTTTGAAAAAGCAATAACAAAATTATAAAATATGAACGTAGTATAAAATAAAAGTAGGAAACATAGAGAAAAACGACGTATTTACTCGAATATTTAATAGAATCTTGTGTTCTAAATGCAATGCGGACTAAGTGGATCCTTGAAGCCACCATGAAGTCCCCTATAGAGGACCTATATTCCCGAAAATAAAACATAAAATTCAACACTAAATATCTCATAAACGCGAAATGATAGAATAATTAAATTTGGTAAAAACGTTCATTGGGCCCCTTAGTCCCAATGTCGGAAATTCGGGCCCTCAGTGAACGACCTTGTATAGGCAATATAATTTAAAATTTTCTAGGACCTCAACTAACATTTGTGCGTAATTGAGCATGATCAGTAAGTTTAATGTTTTTTTTGTTAAAAATGCGTTTTTGTTAATTAACTTTGGAAGTTTTTTGCTCAAATATGTATATTTCATTTGGTACTAAAAGGGACTGGATAAACACCTACACCAAATTTGATTATTCTACAATATCGTTGTTAAAGCAGTGGCGGTCCCAGGGGAGCAGGGGGGGGGGCATCGCCCCCCCTTTTCTCCAGAAAAAAGTACACAACAAAGATGCTGGTTGTAATAACCCTGAAGGCTTTGGAGAAAAAACGAGATATTGCAGAAAGTTCCTTTAAAGACATTCTAGAATCCCTCCACAATATTTTGGGACAGTTTGACCTTTAATTCGTCACACCAACAAAACCATTGGAAATACGGAACAGTCTTATAGACTTTCTATTTATAAACAAGTTTTAGACGAAATCAATTCGGACATAAAAAAGTATTTTTGACTTGAACATATTCATACCAAGTTTTATACAACGTGAAGCCAAAATCAAGGCAAAATTAGCTAAAGTCATTTCTAAATACTATAAACTGTTTGATTAATCCAAAACACAAATTCTTGCACTTTTATTGGAAGAAGTCAGTACCTATTTGGAAACAATATTGGTCACAGAAGGCAAAAGCTTAAATCAAAACATACCTGATAACGTTTTCGAGGCAATGAAAGAGTGTGGCAATATTTTTCTGTAAAGTATATATAAGTAGTATATAAGTACTTAAAAACACTATGACGGAAATTCGTCTGACGGGCGTAGCGTTGCTGCATATCAAGAGACATATTGAAATTGACCGGTTTGCCCAAAAAAATCTGAAACGAATTTTTTTTGAGATAGGCATCTTATATATAAAAAGCTTTTTAGACTTAAAAAAAGTATTTAGCTATTAAGTTTTGTTTGTGGTTTGTTTGTTATCTATGTTTTTTATAACTGAAAAAATTATACGAGGGTAGTTAACTCCCCCTTCTCTGGTTTTAAATTTTTTATGAAAACATTTAGAAAACCAAAAATTGGGCATAAATTGCGGCGCTACAACACCTTTGATATTTACTGTTTTCTTATACATTTTCGCCTGCTGCGCTTTGAAACCATAGATATATTTACAATTTTAGTTTAATTTTAAATCAGAAAATGCATTATTTAGTGCAATTTTCTTCAAAATTTTCGCCTGCGGCGCTATAATATCGTTGATATAATGTAATAAAAATAAACGACTTAAAATCTGAATACTCCCCCCCCCCTTGATTTGAGACCAAATCCGCGTTTGTAGTTACTAAGTTTTTGTTCCTCATAAAAGCTATGCTTTTATTCTATTTTTTTTTGTTCTATCATTTTTTCGTATCTAAACCGCCCCCCCCCCTTTTCAAATGGCTGGGACCGCCACTGGTTAAAGTAGGGTAGAGTTAGACTGTGGTAGTGTAGTCGTCGTTGCATTACAGCTGTAGTGAATTTTTTTCGATAGATAATGCAGAACAGGATATTTTACAGATAAATAGTTAACAATATTTTTTGGTACACACTTTTTAATATAATTTACCTTGTTTAATGTTTTAAAAATATATTGGTGATAATAGACCCTCTTGCAAAATTTTTGAACATGTTGAAAGATCCACCTTACATAGGTATTTATTTTGTATTAACCAAGAAAGTTCCGTCTTTTCTTAATATAAGTTCAAAAATGCTTTAGTTGTAAAATTATGGTTGATTGGGTACCAAAGATGGACAAAATAAAACTTGGGGAAGAAAAAAATATGGTAATTTTGTATTTGCATACATACATACATACAGTCAATAGTGTGTTCAGTGGTATTAGCGATAAATTAACAAGGTACTATACTAGTTATATCTGATACGCTGATTAATCATTCTGTTTTATTATAATTGCGAAGAAATTAGAGCCTTTTTTCTAAGTGACAAAAAGCGCTTACTTTAAGCATTACTTCGCTTGCATGGACAAATTATATCAAATAATTTACCTTCTTAATCTTATATATTGTTTTAGTAATAACCTTATAGTAAAGTTATAGTACCGTATTATCAACGGCGCACGGTAATTGTAGTAAAAAAAACTCACACAGAGATAGGTATACACCAACGTTAATCATGGGAGTGATTTCGTGGAAAAGCATACAGTCGATCTTTTCAATAAAATAAAATTAAAAAGGTATTACCTATGTCCCCATCCCTGACCAACCGATCTTAATAATATTAATGTTACCTACCTACAATACGCAGTGGCGATACAGTAAACCCCCTGCCATTTTTTTACATTAAACTATTAATTTTCTAAAATGTATTGGTACATTTATTGGTATATCTCTACCCACATAGCAAGCCTTGGATATTGTATATTATAAAGATATTTAAAATTAGGATATACGTTTTGTATGTTACATGTATATTTTATATATATTAGAAAAAAAAACATGATTCGTTTCAAAAAAAAGAAACATAAACGGATATTTACTGTATATTCAGTGTATATGCGCTATCGTACATCCTAAAAATATGTTTTTTGTATATAAGCTTTATATTTTTTAATCGAATATCAGTTAATATTTTAAAATAAAATATTACCCAAATATTTGTTTCTTAATATAAACTAAATATATAAATTTTATAATTATCAAGTAATATTCTCTAAAAAAGGTTTTTAATATTTTCCTCTGCATTTAAAATACTACATATTTTTTAGATAAAATTTATTGCAAGAAATTATATAAAAAAATATGAATATTTTCCCAATATTCAGTGTATATCCGTTTCAGTATATTCTGTTTATCTGTTTTTTGTATTTAAGGCAGACATATCCTAGCACAATATCATTTGAATATTTGCACAATAAATATGCGCAAATATTTGTTTTGTGAAATGGAATACTTTATTAAACATATTATTGTTTTAATATATAATTACATTTTTTAGCATTAGAGATCACAATATTTTTCTGCTTTTTTTAAATGCTTTTTTTTAAATGTACTTAACCCAGATCCTCCTTGTTTTATATATCTTTAAAAAATCGTAGGTATATTGCTATAGTTAACATATTTTTTACGCGTGATTGTGACTTAACATCTTGTCAAAATTTGGCGAATCACGTTCTCTCCGAGTGGCCACTTAACTTGTCGGTACACATGGTCCCTAGTCTTATATATATTTTCTTATCTCAGTGAATGAAAAACCACTAAATTGATGTTATGTATTAAAAGATTCCTTTAGTGAGGAAGCCTTAAATATTAACCACTTAGCGGTGTATACGACCCTGCAAGCTCGATTTTCCTCTCGATTTCCTCTACGTGTTTTCAATTCAACCAATCAGATACGAGATTAATAAATCCTTCCTCTGCATTGCAAATACGTTGTGTTTCGCTTGTTTATAGACTTGTGTGCAGTGAGTTTTTGCCGTTTTCTAAAGTTTTGTGGCAAAAAAAACAATATTTTTTTATTATCGGTTGGATTAAACTATAATGGACTGTCCACCTGGGAATTGCTATCTTACATTCAGTTGTTGCAGGTAAGTAGATAAACGCGATTGTTTTATTCGTGTGGGCTCAAAATGGTGGCGTCAGATGAAATAAATGCATCTATATATATATGCCTGAATTTCCGAATTTCAACTTGACGATATATGTTGCTTTTCGACGTTGACGCACTGTGTAAAAAAGGGACAGAGAAGGGCCAATGTCAATCAGGAACAGCAGGTGTTGTGTTATCTAAAGCTAGGTTTATACTGTAAAATTAAAAGAAAATTGACCTATATGTGAGGCAGTGTATTTTTCATTTTTGTTTCACAGTGTCTAAAGTTACGACGGTTATATCTAGAGCTAAAACAACCTTTTTTAGGGCTAAGTTGGTTTTGCTGCCCAAGTAGCAATTTGACGTAATATGACGTTGTACGTTCGTCCGCATAAAAAATCGGACGTCGGTTTCCAACGTCCGTTTAACCTCGAACCGGCTCCTATTTGCACCTATATGGCACATTCAAATGCGAGTCGTATCGACGTCAAACACTTTACTTATTAGGGTCTAGCGATGTACTTAAACGACGTTCGTTGGACCGCCATCGGAATTACCTAAGTTTCTACAATATGTCCAGGACGCATCGACATCATTAACTGGAGTAGTCGCCAACGTAAAATATAGTTTTAGCCGAGGTGGAGTAGGTAGAGGTAATCTCATTATACATATTTATATCTTATTAGTTCTATCGGGTAAACCTTTTTGTGAATAGAAGCTACCTATATGTAGAACAAGGAATATTACTCTTTAGAAGCAGTTTATAATATTGATAACAAGACAGGCCTTTAACGCCTGATGGGGATATAAAATTACCAACGAAGATTAGTTTACCGATAAACATTGATAAGATAATTCAGAAAAATATATACGCCTAAAAATTTCTTAGATTTTATAGAAAAAAAAACTAAAATCAAAAAATATACATATATTTTTTTTTAATTTGCAAACATATTTGACATTTCTTACTTTAAGCTATATTCTAAATTGGTTGCAATATTGACCATTTTTGATTGTTAATATCAACGTAATTGGAAAATTTAACCTGTGTTTGTCTAATGGCGGAAGACACCTAATTCCTAAGTATGGCGGATTTCCGCTGAGTCCCAAAAAATAACCAATTTGGACCGGAAGTTTAGTAGATGGTCTTTACTCGATCCGTGATAAATTGATTTATTCGAATGCATTTTGGATGTCGGGCCATGGTATACACCTTATACGTAGGCTTGACGATGTCTCAACGTCCCGCCGAAAAATCTGGACCCGACGTCCAATTTTGGTACGTGTCTTTACTTAACATAGGGAAGGTTTCAGACGTTCATTCGTAGGGTGCGGCTTTCATGTAGCTACAACGATGTCCCAATGGCCCGTCGACCTAAGTGGAATTCGTCCGATCGACGACGGCTCGGAATCCAGTAACTGTGCTTAAACGGCAAATATCAACCATGTCGAAATAATCCTAACCGTTTTTTCAAATATTTCTTGCAATACAAAAGCAGTGAACAGTGAACAAATTTCGGCAAAATCGCAAAAAACAATGAGTGAGTATGTCTGAATGACCTTTTCTTTGGCATCTTTAAAAGAACCCTTGTTTACTATTATGAACTATCCACTTGACGCTAGTCGGTAGGCCTAATTCCGACGTAAATTGATGTGCATCCATCGTTAGGCATTTTTCCTTCGGCAACCAGAAGACACCAGTAGGAATCTAGCGGACGTTATTATACATACGTTATAAATGCAAAAAAATACGTCGTACAAGCCAACGGCATATATCGTCGGCGATATACCTATGATTATTCCTGGACATCAACGGATGTCGATACATCGTTGGAAAATCCACCTAAAACTACGTCGTCTCTGTTGACGACATCATCTCATCATCATCTGGCCTTAATTTTACTTTTATCTATTACCCCACAAACAATGGCGGCATGGCAAAGTGCCTTACAAATATTGGCATCTATTGGCAATGAGAATTTGACGCACGGCAATCTATGCAACATTTATTTTATTTTATCAGTTTCTCAAAAAAAAAACTTTAATCTAGTTGTTTTATTGGCAAGTTTACGTTAAAATAAAAAAATAGTACCACAGACGAGTTTTTTCAAATTAATTTTAAAAAAATCTCAATATATAATAAAAGCAGCTCCATTTGACTATTAACTAAAGACGGTTCGGTTTCACAAGAAATTTGAGAGTCATCAGTCTCTGGGTCACCAAGAGAAATTTCAGTGTCAGAAAATGACTTGGACGTAGACTGAATAGATGAATCTTTAGATGGCTCGATTCAACACTTCAACTAAAAAGCCAGTTAACTCTTTTTTGATATAGTATCCTTTAGCCTACTATAGAGGCCAGGCAAACTGAGAGAAAATTCATGTTTTACCTGTCAATTTGGTTATAAAAATGGCGGCAACAGTAGGCTAAACGGCACTGAAGAGGTAGGAGTTAACTGGCTTTTTAGTTGAGAGGTTTTGCTCGATTACAAAAGAAATTTGTAAATTATCAGTCTCAGTATCGCTTAAGCATTGTAGATCATGATGTGAACTTTGATTTTCTTATAAAGTGGCGTTTATACAGGCAAATCGAAATAAAAATAATAATTAAAATTAAAATAAAAGTTGAATGAGCTTATGGGGAACAGTGTAGGCATTTATACAGCAGAAATAAAATGATGGGTATCTTTTACCTTTTATTTTTATGTTAAAACGGATTTGAGCATGCCCCTTTGATGCACATAAACGCACTTTCATTTGTTGTTGTAATTTAAATGGGGGTTTTTTGCATTTTTTGGTTTGTTTTTAACAGATATTATTAAGAAAAACAGCATGATGGAGTTTACTTTAATTATTTCAACTATTGATGTCATTCACTTTTGTATACATGTGCAGAAGCTGTGTGCTGATCGGTTCAAAGTTATTTTTATTTGTCTGTATAATCCAGAATTATTTTTTATTTTAATTTTTATATGCCTGTATAAACCCAGCATAAATGACGATTTTTGGTCGCTTTACTGGTAGTTCTGAACATTTTTAAGTCTACTCTAGGCCGACCTTATTTAAGAACAAAAGAATATGAGTACTTACGCAGTATTGGCTTCCACATCCATGGTGACTTGAAACTCAAACTAAATTTAAGCCAATTTTAAAAGAAAACTTGCAAAACACAAAAAACAAACCACGAAAAGGAAGCTACATAGGAAGAATCCGCAGAACATTATTAAAATGGCGTCGGCAAGTACGTCAAGTTGTCAACCGCACGTCAGATGTCAATCGCGCTGGAAGTTTAAAAAATACGGCGTTCAAAAGACACGATATCCGGCAATGCGTTTGATCGGACCGGAAAGGTGGTTTAGAAATGCATGCAATTTTTAAAGGAACGATTGCGTTTCACTTGGTATGTAAAACACGTTTTTCAGTTATTGGCAAAATAACATAAATTTGCCAATACATCAGCACTAGTAAATAATCATTGGCGCAAAATAGCGCAATTTGGCCAATAATACTACTGTAGTAAATAACTAATGGCATTCACTTGCCAATAATGCCAATAAAGCAAATACACTTTACCACCTTTCATTGTTTGTGGGGTAGGGACTCTACCGGACGTTATTTGTAGTTGGCGGAACTTCTTAAAAATATGTTAGACATAAGGACGTCCGTCGAACGACTAGGCGTGCACTAATATTTGAACTGGACTAAGGTGGGCTACTGACCGACGTCAATGAGTCGATGCAACCTGTACTTATATTACAATAGCTGATGTCGTCTCCACGTCTGATTCAATTATTTTTTGTAACTGCAGCCTAATTTTTAGTCAAACCTGACGTTGGATCATGATTTAAGGCGGTGTGTTCCACCAGGGAACTCAAATTCAACTTAAATACGACGTCGCATTGGTCAGATTAGGTCGGAAGTCAGGAAAATGCTGCTTGGGTGGGGTTGTATTGGTTGGTTTTCTTGTGAAAATGTAAAAAAAAAACTGGTTTTTGTGTTTACCAAATATTAAATTGGAAAGCTGATAAATCACCTCGTAAATCACTGACACACTGCCACATTTCTGTACATTTATAAAAGTATTGTGCTGATTAATTTAAAGTTATTTACCTATATTTTTATTTTATTTATTTATGTGTATTGTAAAATAAGAATCCTTTTAAAACTTTTATTTTTCTGCTTTCCTATTAGACCTCTAAAAGTAAATAGGTATGTAAGTTGTATGGTTTGATTTTTTGTTTCAGATGGACACTTGATCAAAATTTGGTTGGTTGTTCCCACTATCTTTGGTAACTTTGTATCTCTTGGGGACTGCAGGGTAAGTACATAAAGCCGATTAAAGATTAAAGTTTTTTCTATTCATAAATGGTGGAGTCAGAAAAAAATGCACCTTGGCCATTTTTTTCATACCAAAAATCAGGCCATTTTATAAACATAAATAATTTAGGTAAACATTTCAGTCTGATTCAAATCTGGACGAGGTTTCAGGAAATGAAATACCTATCTAAATGGAGACCCACGAACATTATTCATTGTTAATTGATTATTTTAAAATTGTAATTTTTATTTTTCTGTATTTTTTATCCAAAGAAAGTGACTTTAGCAGTCCATAATTCATTTTCTTGAATTATCTGTGAAAATTCCCTGTATAAAATATTAAAGTTTTATTTTACTATTAGCAACAATTTAAGAATTTTGTGAAATTAAGACTACTCAAAAATAAGTTCTGCCCTGATAAAATCGGTAGGAATGGTAACTGTTAATCACCAAATTTCTATTTCAGGTGGACTTTTGATAGAAATATGGGTAGTTTTTACCATGCCTCTCAATTTTAAAACACATTATATTTGTGGTTCCTTTACATGGAAAAAGACAATAATCCTGGCGGCCATCTTAACATCTAGATTTTGCAAGGGTAACTAGTATAAACTGGCGAGAACTTTTTTTTTTAATTCAGTTTAAAGCAAAATTGAGATGCTAAGATTTTTTTTGTGTGTGTCTTTTTATAGATTGTTCTTTTTAGATTTTTATGTATTGCTTTTGTTAAAAACTAAAACGATGATGTCCGAAAACTCCCATATAAAAGTGCTCAGGATATTCACGCATTAATTTGCCAGAAATTGGCATATCATTTTATGTTGATTCTAGAGAACTTGTATAGTTTTTTCTTTACTTATATTTGTTAATAAAGTTACACATTACTTTTTTAAAAGTTTTGGCATTATTTTTTTTTATAAACTTAATTTTTTTCTAAAATTTTTGTTTTAGGGCAATGTATTTAAAATATTAAAACAACACATTTTTAAGAAAATTTTTGCACATGACATTTTTATAGTTTTTTTTATTATAAAATGTTGCTTTGTACCACCAGCAAACTGAATAAAAACTCATAAAAAATGATTAAAAAATGAATATGCCACGTATTATCTATTTATAAAAATATTTTATTTCCAGATGTAGTGCAGCAAGAAATTCCCTTTCTTTGCGCACCACCACGAATACAAAACTTCGTATTGTCATAAAAAACTGACTAAGGATGCTGCAGATAGAGATAGATATCAACCACCAAAAAGAATAGAGATAAGCATAAGGGTATGTACTGGTAATAATGCAACATATGCCTGCGAGTGTTAATATACTGCTTTGCTCACTTTGACTTAAACTAAATTTTTTAATAGAAAGCTTAATTCTGTATTTTCTAAATAAAATAAAAAAAATGTAATTCAACTGCTTAAATTAAGAAATGAGGAAAAAGCGTTCGTTTCTTATTAAAAAACCTTTCAAAATTTGAAAATATTGTTGTTAAAAATTTTTAGCTGTGCAAGGCGTTTTTATTTTTTTTTAAATTAAATTTAGGCATTTTAGGTTTTTTCACTAACAAACAGCACTTTTTTACGCGATACCGTATATTTTTGGGATATATAAATAACATAAAAAACGATATTTTCTACCATTTTAAATTACATCTAAAAATGCTTATTTATGTAAGAGCATGTGTTTCTGATGTTAATTTTACTCACGTTAATTTTTCTAAATTTACATACATACATATAATGGATATACCATAGAACATCAAATTTGGCATAATAGAATATAACTCGAATATTTTTGTGGAGTAATTAATACATGTTCAGAATATACTTATAACGTATATTCAGTGGATGTTACCTAATGGGTACCTCTGGATCTAAATTGGATCTTTTTTGGAGCTCCTATGTACGTCAGGTGAATATCTGGGTGATATCCAGGGCAATATCCTTCTCCGTTTTCGTATATACGCTGGATATACGTGCAATATTTTTTTGCTATGTGGGTAATTTCTGTACATTGAATATTTTTTAAACCAAAGAATATCAATACCTATAGCCTTATAGTCAATATACATACTGCAATACCTACAGCTATCAAGTAGGGGTGACCAAACTTTTCTCTATCTCTAAATTTTTCTCTTTCATCACTTTATCAAAATAGCAATAGCAATAATATAAATAAGGCGGTCGTGTTATTTTTATTACCCATAAACAAAAACTTAGTAGGCACAGGCTATGTAGTAATCTAGAACTCTTAGCCATCCATACTATAGTATAGGCTAATGGGATCGGCAAAAAGAAAGACCTAAATATAAATTTTTTTGATGGTGTCTGTCTGTCTGTTTGGGAGATAATTAGGCAAAATCCACTGAACCAAAATTTTATGAAATTTGGAAAAATCGCCACTTATGCCCCTGACTATAATTAGTTGTTTATCTACACATATAATAAATCTCTAAAAGGACCATTTCTTTACATTGAATTGTACATTGACTATTTTTTTATATTTTATTGTTTGACCAAACGAGACACCAAAATTCAATTTTTACAATTTTTGTCTGTATATATGTCTGTTTGTTCCCGCATCACGCATAGACCGCACAGCCGATTTTAATGGGACTTTCACTGTTGTATTCTTTGTGTTCCTAGGCAACACATAGGCATTTATTTCATCAAAATCGATTTACGGAAACAAAAGTTATGGCATTTAAAGAAATAAAAGCGGGAAAAATGGGTAAAACCGCAGGCAAAGCGGCGCGGCGGTGTCTAGTGTGTAATAAAAGTAATATGTCTAGTGGGTAATATATTGATTTGAGGGAAAATGTTCTTTAAAAAAGTGACTTTTAAACAGGTTTATAAACAATTTTAAAAAATTACTAGTTTGACGTAGAAAAGGCGAGAGGGGTAATATAGCGCCGCTGTTTATTGTAGGTAGCTACCATTATTAATTATTAACTTCGGTTAGTCAGTGGATAGGTACATAAATAAATATAATACTTTGTTCATTTATTGAAAATATCGACCGTGCACCCCTGATAATACGGTACTATAACTTTTCTAAAGGTTATTACTAAAGCAATATACCTATAAGATTAAGAAGGTAAATAATTTCATATAATTTGTCCATGCAAGCGAAGTAATTCTAAAAGTAAGCGCTTTTTGTCACTTAGAAAAAACGCTCTAATTTCTTCGCAATTATAATAAACCAGAATGATTAATCAGCGGATCAGATATAACTACTATAATACCTACTTAATTTATCGCTACTAACACTGAACACACTATTGACTGTATGTATGTATGTATGCAAATACAAAATTACCAGATTTTTTTCTTCCCCAAGTTTTATTTGGTCCATCTTTGGTACCCAATCAACCCCGATTTTAAAACTAAAGCTTTTTTGAACTTATATTAAGAAAAACGGAACTTTCTTGGTTAATATAAAAGAAATATGTAAGGTGGATCTTTTAACATGTTCAAAAATTTAGCAAGAGGGTCTATTCACCAATATTTGTTTAAAACATTAAACAAGATAAATTATATTAAAAAGCGTGTACCAAAAAATATTGTTAACTGTGTTCTGCATTATCTATGAAAAAAAATTCACTACAGCTGCAATGCAACGACGACTACACTACCACAGTCTAACTGCACCTTATAAGGTATTCAAAATTTATATCAGTGTGTCGTTTTTTATATAAAACTGTTCATTAATTGACTATGTTAACAACACTTTTATATAACTCAAGAATTTACTAGAGTCCTCAAAATTTTGTACATATTTAACTTTGTAATGGAACTTCCTCCAGTTATTTTATAAATTTTTTAGCTCCTTTTTTACATATTTATAACCAAAACAACGTCAATTTCAGTTTTTATTCCATATATTCATTTAATACATATCTAGTTTCAATAACAAAAAAAACTCTTTTAATTTATATGGTGACTAGGTATATTGAAAATAAAAAAATAGCTTTGGCTTGTAACAATAAACTAACTCATACTTAAAACAAATAACTATACCTAATTGGTTTGAAATTTAAAAATTATATTTTTATCCAAAAATTTCCCAAATTAAAATTCGAAAGATTTATCCAAAATTGTCTAAAAATACAATTTTGCAATGAATAACTAACATTTTTGTATATCTCGTCGTTTAAAAATTAACACCAATTTCATTTCGTATCCTTTTCTTCTTAATAATTGTTTTCAGATATCCTTTTCCTCTTACTATTTTAATCTTGCAGTAATAAAATTTTAGGTTTTCTTATTTTTTAAAATAAATCAAATTTAATCAATTTTTGTTTAATAAAACACTCGTTTATTTACCAAATTCACATCTAATCGGCCAAAAAAAAATTCTGACCATTTTAAAATGATATCTATGATGAAAAAAGTTTATTAAAATTTTTATGTTATAACGTAATTTTGAATTTTAAACGGCCCTTAAATATTTTAATCCCTTTAACATATACAATATATTTTAGCTTTTGTTTTATTTCCTATTTTCCATAAAGAAAACTTAAATTTTGACTTTAATTAAATTAATACTAAAATATCCAAGGCTTGCTATGTGGGAAGGCACTGCATGGTTATCCGTTTTCAAGTCGCTTAACATATCAACACCTGCTTATTGAGAACGGTGTTGAACATATATAGCCATGAGAAAAATATAGTAAGGTGACCAACCGTCCCGGTTTGGCCGGGACAGTCCCGATTTTTAACCATTTGTCCCGGGGAAAAAATCCGTCCCGGATAGTCCCGATTTTTCAGCAAAAGTTCCGGTTCGTCCCGGTTTTGATACCACTGTATTTTGTAACTTTAAAATCACTGCAATTAAAAAAGCGGATGTATTTTGGAAAATACATCTTAATGTTATTAGGGGTGCATAAAAATACATGATATACAATACATTGAATGGCCGGAGTATCCCGGTTTTGCCCCTTTAGGAGTTGGTCACCTTAAATATAGTCTCCTTTGGAGTGAGATTGACACGCCTTTTTTTTATTTATATTTATAAATTATAGTTTTCAAATTCAAAATAGAATAATTCAAAAAACACACAAGGTAATTGGTTGACACATTCATCTGCAGTGTTACCATCCCAAAACAACAGCCAGACAAAAGATTTTCGATTTACAATTGTTCCTGGTATTGGTTGAATCAGAACCGGAACCGGTCCTTTCGTTTTAAAACAATGACGTCACAGTTGCAACCTGGTTGTGAAATTTTAGAACCAGTCCGGGAGGTTGGTTCGGCCTTTTGGTTGTAAACATAACCCCTAAAATTTTGCAAAATTATAAGTAGTCTTTTTTTGAGTAAAATCAAAGATATCTTCACAATATTTTAAATGACGTCATTATTCTTGAACCGCTGTTAAAATTTATGTCAAAATATTGTCAAGGGTCAAACCATATCAAATCAACCAAAAAAAAGGCACTTTTCGTTTTGACCATCTCCGATTTTGATGATTTTTGGTACACTTATTCTTCTGATCCAAAAACTTAAAAATACTAAAAATTAAATTTTTTTGATAAGCGGTTTTTGTTTTATTGATTTTTGAAAATAAAGAAATTGACCAATATGCCCTTGACAGGCACTTACAAAAATAGCAATATCTCAAAAACTATTGGTCCTATAGAAGCGAGTTTTAGCTTCTTTTGAAGGTTTTTTAAAGACCTTTTTAACGATGTGTATCACCATGTAATTTTTTGTTTTTATTTTTTTTTTTATTTTTTTAATATTTTTTTTTGTAACATCTTGAAAACACCATTTTGAAATTTTTTCAAAAAAAATTCTATTTTTTTTGAGTATTTTTTTAATATTTTTGGAAAATTTCAGGATGGAGAAGTTATTGGGTCTATTTTTTAAAAAATAATATAAAAAACCTTGCAGGAAAAAACCATACATTTTTGGATAAATACCTATATATTTACTCTTTATATCCAAAAACTTGTCAATTGCTCCCAGTCTTGTAAATAAGATACATAAAAGGCTTTTCCAAACTTGTTTATTCCTGCAAAATTTTGAGTATTTCTTCAATTGTCCTTCCCTCCACCCAAGATCTTTTCACCCACCTATTATACATTTAAACATGTTAATCTATGGACCTTCTAAACCAGTCGTTGCAAATTATTGGGGAATCGCCTATCAAAAAAAGAAGAGTGTCCAAAGAAAAGGCTGAAAAAGTGAAAGCAGTGATCGAAAAAAGATTAGGTCAGGAACAATACTCAATAGTAGAAAAGACCAAAGAAAAAAACATGGACGAGTGCGAAATAATACAACAATTAAAAGAAAAATTTCAGCTAGTTCAAAAAAGAAGCGGAAGAATGTTAATTCTATCTTGTCTTCCTATGAGTTGGAGTCGGGCAAAAATTCAGCAAGAATTTGGAGTTTCCCAATACATGACCAGGATGGTAAAAAAAATGGTCAAAGAAAAAGGAATTTTATCCACACCTAATCCAAAGCCTGGGAAAACTCTTGACCAAAACGTTGTAGAAATGGTAACATCATTTTACCTTAGAGATGATGTGAGTAGACCCATGCCTGGAAAAAAAGATTTTGTTGTTGTAAGAAAAGAAGGAACTAAGGAGCATCATCAGAAAAGGTTAGTTTTGGCTAATATCAAAGAAATATATTTGCATTTTAAGAAAGAGCATCCAGACCTAAAAATTGGTTTGTCTAAATTTAGTGAATTGAGAACAAAAAGTTGCATTTTAGCAGGAAAGAGCGGTACACATATAGTGTGTGTGTGCACAATACATCAAAATATGAAGTTAATGATAGAGTGTTCTAAAATAAACAAGTTTATCTTAAATGATAAGGGTGAGTATTGTTCCTGACCTAATCTTTTTTCGATCACTTCTTTCACTTTTACCAGACTACCATGCTTGTCTCTCAAAAATGATGTGTAACCCACCAGGAGTTCACTGCTTTTTGGACAAATGTGAGATATGCCCAGGAACTGAGAATTTAAAAAACTTTTTGAATGAAAAGTTCGAAGAAGCAATGATTGACAATGTGACTTTTAAGAAGTGGATATCTGTAGATAGATGCAATATGGAGACATTAATTAAACCAGCAGAGGACTTCATTGAAGAATTTTCAAACGACTTGATTAAATTAAAATCTCATTCTTTTTACACTCACATGCAAAAAGAATACTACAATGAGGTAAAAGACAATTTAAAAAAGGGGGAAGCACTAATCACATGCGACTTTGCTGAAAATTATTCATTTATTTTGCAGGATGAAGTGCAGTCCTATCACTGGACAAATAGCCAGGCAACCCTACATCCTTTTGTAATATATTACAAAACTCATGAGGGAAAACTAGGTCATTTAAATTATATATTTATTTCAGACTGTTTGGTACACAGCACTGTGGCATTTCATCTTTTTTTAAGCCACTTATGCCTGAACTAAAGAGACAAATTGATAATTTAGACAAAATTATCTATTTTTCAGACGGCTGTGCCGCACAGTATAAAAATAAAAAAAATTTTGTTAATATTGCGTACCATCTCGAGGAATTTAAAATTAAAGCAGAATGGAATTTTTTTGCCACCTCCCACTGGAAGAGTGCATGCGATGGACTGGGAGGCACCGTAAAAAGGTTGGCTGCTAAAGCAAGTCTGCAGAGACCATATAATGAACAGATTATGACCCCCGAAGATCTTTTTAAATTTGCAACAGAAAACATTCCTGGTATAACATTTAAATATTGTTCATTAAATGACTACCAGCAACATGAAAAGTTTTTGGAAAAAAGATACCGTCATCCGGGGCTAAGTGGTCCAAAATTTTCGGTTTTTTGTAGATTTTGGGAAAACTATAAAATATTTTGGCTTAAGAATTTTAATATAAAGTCTACCATGCTTTAATAAGCTGCGTCTGGACAAATTTTGTTTTAAATATATGTAGTTTTTTTATATATATTTTTGTTCTAGGTGGTCCACTTACCCCGTAGTTTGAGGTAAAGGGGACCACCCGCCCGTTTTTCATTAATTTACGCACTAGGGTCCCATTTAATCTTTATAATGGGAAAGAGGTCCACCCTTAAACTTTTTAAAAATGATTTTTTTGTATTAAACAACATATGAAAAAGATTGGTAGTAAAAATAATATCAAAATTTTTTATTTATTTTTAATTTGAAAAAAAAACGAACTCTTATTAACTAATAAGTTGTACAAAAAAATTTTTAAGTACAAAAGCTTAAGCTTTAATAGGAACAAAAATTCTTAGAACTAAGAAAAAATAAAAAAATACTCTAATAGCAACAAAAACTGAACAAAAAAATTTGGATTCAGTTTTAGCAAAGTAAAGAAATATCAGTATTCATATGAAATTTGTATCTACCTCTGGTATGATTTTTAACAAGGATTTTCTCAACAATATCTGTAGGATCTATAAGGCATTCGTCGTGAACTTGAGGAAATACAAAGTAAATTTCTTTTCCTGTCATCTTTCTTAAAAAAATAATTTTAAATTTATCGTTTAAATTTCTTTGTATTTGGCCAACATAATACAACTGCCTTTTTCCAGAAGTAATTTCAAATTTTACGATGACAAAATCGCTTTGTACCAAATCACTCAAATTTTGTTGAAGCGCCGGCACCGATACAGTTTCCTGTTGCGGTTCAGCTTCCAAAATGTCTTCATCAGAATTCTCCTGAAACATATCTACATCAGATGACTCGTTATGTTCACTATATTCAACATCGTCTGATGACTCGGACGATGTTTCAATTTCCTCTAAAGATAAACTTTTTCCTGGTGCCACGTGTAGCTTTTTACCTCTAGATTTTTTTGTTTGATTTTCAGGCATTCTTGTTTTTTTAAGAAAATCAATAAGTTCTGGATTAAAATTACCAGAACTTTCTGGTTCCGGATGAGTTTCATTTGGCAGTTTTTGCAGGACCCTTTCTCGATTTAACGGATAGATTCCGCAGGCAGCAAAACCGGCCTTTAGATTTTCAGAAGCGGTCTCTAAACTTTCTAAGGTTTTCTTAAGGAGTTTTGGGAAATCAGATTTTGGAACAACTCCTCTATTTTTCTGTTTCCACTCTAGAAGTACAGCTCTCCATTTTCGTTTTAAGGGAGCAAAAAATGCTACGTCAAGAGGTTGACAAATTCCTGTTGAATTTGGCGGCAGTAGCACAAATCTAATTTGATTTTCGTTACAACTCTCGATGACTGTTTGAGAAACGTGACTGGATAAGTTGTCACCTATCATTAGTCGCGGAGCTGGTTGCTTTTTAAGGTATGGCAGAGCCAGTTTTAAAAACCAATCCTCAAAGGTCCTTTCGTCAAACCATCCATTTTTTGACCTGTTGTATCGAGTGTTGTCTGGGCCACCTTCAATCCAAGTTGGGTATAAATTCTCTGCTCGATAAACAATATAAGGTGGTAGCAATACTCCTGCAGCTGATCCGCACATCATTATGGACACGCTAGTCTTTGATGAGTCTAGAACATTTTTTGGATGCTTAGATCCCCTTTTTATAACAACCCTTTGCTTTCCAGGATCGTCGCAAAAATTTGTTTCATCATAGTTAAGTATACTTTGTGGAGAAACGTTCTCTAAAGAATTTTGGAGTTGATCAAAATAAGAGTTGATAATGTCGGCGCCAACTTCAGCTCTACAACGCTTGATATTTTCTGAAAAACGGACCGATAATTCGGGATGCCTTTTTAAAAAAAGATTAATATATTCGCTGCCTGGCATGTTATTCTTAAAACGTGATTCCTGCCTACCAATTCGGTCAAGATACTGTTTGATAATACACCTGATATCCAACTTGGTCATCGGAAATCCCCATTCTCCACAAAGTATGAGACCTTGAACTATTTGCTGTTCTTCATTCTCTCTTAAAGCTGGTTGTCTGCCGTATTTTAATGTGTGAGTTCCCTCTAATTTTCTTTTTAATGTGGTTCTGGGAATACCATATTTCTTACAGGCTTTTCTTCTAGACATCCTTCGTAATTTTACTTCTCTGATCGCTAGCTCTAAGTTTTCTACCGTATAGTTGCAGTTGGGAGCTTTTCCCACCTTCCTCTTGTAATTTCTGACCATCTTTTGTCATCTGTAACGAAAAAACAAACCTTTTGTCAATTCTACGGCTAAAGTGGACCGGTCCGCTTTCCCCAGATTTATGTTGACTTTTTATATTTATTTCCCCCACTGCTACCACAAATAAATAAAAACGTTTTTTAAACTCAATTATTATTTAAAACTAAATGGTGAAGTGCCTAACGTAAGTTAAAAAACAAAAAACTTACCTATAAACGCACTGCAAGGGAGGTTTTCCAGGAAATAAAATAACCAAAAAATTGCCGTGTATCTTTTCGCTTTCAGAATGCAACTGAACAACAGCAGCGCGCTCGATCTTGACAAAAAAGCTTATTGCGTTAGGTGTTCTCAATCCAACCTGCATACGAAATCGCTGTTGCCGGTTGTTTTATAGAAGATACACAATTTTATTATTTTTAATGTCCTTTTGGACCACTTTACCAGCTGTGGTCCTCTTAGCCCCGCTTGACGGTACCTGGAAGCACAATCGATACCTGGTACTCAAAAATTGCACTCGATTATCCCCCTCAGTAATGAAAAAATTATTACAAAACCATTTTCACTAAGTAAAGAGGAAAATATTCAATGTCTTTTTGCAACCTGTGGTTTGTCAAACACAGAAATTGAAAACATCGACTCCGGTTTTGTAACCATAAACTATGACTGTCTTTGGTGGATGGGATGTATCATTGGCAAAAATATAGAAAGCGGGGAATTAAAAGTTAGTTTTTTACATCCTCATGGTCCCTCTCCGTCTTTTTACTTTCCAAAGCCAAAAGCTGATATATTGGTGACGGGTCAACCCAAATACTGCCACTGGTAGGACATATACGCTAACTGCAGAAGAAATGACAGATTCCTCAAATATTTTACAAAAAAAATTAGCAACCTAAATATTTTTTATTGTAAATTTTCTATTATTCTTACTTTTCATTTTTTTGTTATACCCATATTAGGTAAATTAACGCTGTATTAAATATCTTATTATTTTTTTAAAGTATGACTCCATTATTTCTCCATCCTAAAATTTCCCAAAAATGTTAAAAAAACATTGAAAAAAAAAGAAATATTTTTTTGAAAAAAATGTCTTTTTGAGATTTAAAAAAAAAAATTTATTAAAAAAAAAAAATAAACAAACTATATTGTGTCATACATCTTTAAAAAGGTCTTTAAAAACCCTTCAAAATGAGCTATCACTCGCTTCTATAGGATCAATAGTTTTATTACTATTTTTGTAAGTGTCTGTCAAGGACATATTGGTCAATTTCTTGATTTTAAAAAATCAATAAAACAAAAACCGCTTATCCAAAAAATTTTATTTTTTTTGAGTTTTTTGATAAGACGAATAAATGTACCAAAAATCATCAAAATCGGAGATGGTCAAAACTATTGCCTGGTTGACTTGATATGGTTTGACCCTAAACCAGAACCAAGACCAATTCTTAAATCGAAAATCTCTAAAAACGAAAGTTACCCTCTGCAACGCTGCCAGATTTCAGAGCGGTCCAGCTTAGAAAACAAAAAATAATAGCGCAAACCAAAATCAGTTTTGAGGATTCTTTACATTTATGCTTCTTTAATTGTACTTCCCTTAAGTGAATGTAGGTGCAATTGGCTATTAGGTCCTGCGCAGGGAAACGGAAATTATTTGGTTTCTGGCCTGCATCTTGTCAACTGGCCCAGTGCTTATCCTGGGTCCCTATAATTAATCCAAAAGATACATTTTACAAACGTATTTTAAACAAATAAACATCGCACAAACAATACTTTAGACAAATCATAAAATAGCATAACGATACATCACACAAAGCATACTTTTTGCAAACCGTACATCGTACAACTCGTACTTTCTACAAATAATACATCTTACAATTCGTATGTATTAGAATCCGTCCAACATACAAATTATGTTCTGTGCTCGACTGACAGCTGTTTAAATCTGAGCTCAGAATAAAAAGAATGTTAGAGGATGTTTTTGTTATCTAAAAAATAATTTTAAATTTACTACCAGCTTCACTGTAAAAACGCATTACGTGACGCATCCTGGTTTTGGAGCTTCTAGGCAGTTTTTTGTGGGGTATAAAACTTTAAATCGCTGTATCTCTATCCCTTAAGGCGCAATTACACAGACGAACATGCTCAAATAAAAGCTCGTGCAAGAGATCTGAAATTTTTTGCGCGAACATTTTTGTGAGCTTTTCTTTGAACATTTTGTTTGGGTAAATTTTTGAGCAAGTTATTGCTATCTATTTTGGAAAAATATTTTGAAAGATGAGAATAAATATGATTTTACATCATTGATCAGTGATCTCAATTCTTTAAAAAAATGGAACACCAACTTTTATTTTAAACTTTTGTGAAAAAAAGGCGACGGCAAGCGAAACATTATTATTGGCTATCAGTTTTGTCATATGCAATGTTAAAATAGTTAATGATGGAGGTAATAACATTTAATTTTTTTCTTTAACTTTTTTGGTTTTCTTTCATTATAAAAAGAAAACGGAAATGTCTTTGAAGTAATTACTTTTTAAAATGCAGGTGGATATTTTTAGAGAACTGTTCTGGAGAGTAGTTACTTGTTCCCTGGGGGGGGGGGGTAGGGAGGTTTAGACAGTCGCAACGCAGCGCTGTCAAACACTGCTGTAATTTTGTGTGTCAATGTTGATTTGACCAAAACTCCTTCTCACTAGTCTACGGTTTTTACCTTCTCCTAACCCAGCAACAGCAATAAATAAGTGCCAATTTTTATTTTTTTTGATTCTCGTTTTTTTTACAACCCCAAAAAAGTTTCAAGTATACTGGCATATCCCCTATAAAAATCAGAGCAATCGAAGTTGCTTATGAGGTAAAACGTGAATTTCGACATCAAATCGTTTTTCCGTCGGAAAGCACTTAATTAAAAATACCTTGTTTTAAAACGTAGTCTTTCTATTTTCAGTTAAGTTCAATGAATTCCCATAAAACTATAAAATTTAAATTTGTAAGAAATTTTTATTACCAACATTTCTTCAAACAAATTTTGCTCAACATTCTCTCCAAAATTTACGTGTGTTTTTTTGTACGCGATTTTGCTCGAACATTTCTTTGAACATTTTGCTCAAGAGGCTCGTGTAAATGTTTGTCGGCATTTCAACATCAAAGGAAAGTTTGTCTGTGTAAATACGCCTTTAGGGGTGTTATTTTCATATGAAAAATGCCTCTGTGAGATAAAGAACCCTGCCATTTTGTTATGTGGAATGTGTGTCAGCTAATTTTATTTATATGTAGATAATATCTGTTGTAGAGGGGGTCCCAACGAGCAATTCTCGTCATAAAGGCACAGGTTGATTCATAAATTAGGGGTGAACGTTAGGAGAATGGACGTTTTTAGTCCACTATACCAATATGGTATGGGGTATTAAAATCGTGAAATTTGGACTTTTCCTAATTTTATCAAAAATTAGTTACTAAGATTCCAAAACACCTTAATCGACGAAAAAAAAAAGATGGCTGTCCGTTGTCTGATGTCTGTCTGTATACACGATAACTCAAGAATGCCTTAATCGATTTTAACGAAATTTGGTACAAAAATCTTCCATCGGCTGACCAATACCTTCTCCACATAGGCCAATCAACTCCTACCGTTTTAGTGTCCTTTTCTCGACTTTCGCCGCCATATATATTGACAGAAAACTATTAATGGATTATTTTCTGTCACTTTTGAGTGAAAATGGCGGCGAAAGTGGATTAAAGGACACTAAATCGGTAGGAGTTGATCGGCCTGTATGGAGAGGGTACTGAGCTAACCATAAACTGATTAACTTTTGGGTAGGTTGGTGGCTTGGTGGGAGGTTGAAGGGGGGAAAATGAGGATAAAATAAAAAATTGTAACTTTAGAACAAAAGCAAGTAGCGATATACGGTTTTCAGATTTAAGTTTCCACGAATATGGACTACAAATTTCCAAATTCGTGGAGGCTTTAGTTGCCGAGTTATTTGAAAAAACGTTGAAATATATAAAAAAAATAATAACTTTAGAAGTAAAGCAGCTATTTGTTGTTTTCGTAAATATTACCCAAAAATTTAGAGATATTTTCATTTCCTTTCAACATAAAATAATTGATTGTATGGTGGACTATCCGTGCTTTGTAGCACCAATTTTTTTACTTAACTTTACAAGAAAATATATAACTACCTAATGTCAGATGAAAATGAAACGCCTTCCTACTTATATGGACTTTACATTTTTGATGCTAAGTACTATAACCGCATGTACAGGGTAAGCTATGCAAGAATTATGGTTGATATTGCTCGTCACAATCCCTTATTTTTGAACTCGATTCGTGTTATCCTAAAAAGGATTCCCAAAAATTTATTTTATTTAATTAGTGTAAAATTTTGAATTTGTACAGAGGAAGTCAAAAAAAATAAGCTTAAATCTCGCGAAATGATACTTTTTTAATGTTTTTAACCATTAAAAAAAAAAAGCAAAGCAACATTTTCGGTACCTATAGGTACCTTACTACGCCACTGGACATAACGTATACGTCATGTCCAGTGGCGTCGTAAGAAAAGTTTTCGGGGTGGGGGGTAGGTATAAAAGTATTCTAAACATTACAGCTCCAAAGTAAATTAACACTTTGCCACTTTTTTCCTTTATTTTACGAACCTCAACTTACATTTTTTAACTTAACACCGGATTTCATATATAAACAGGAGATACCTTTGAAATTTTTTAAAATCCTTAATTGCAGGCTTTAAACTCGATTTTATGTTTAAATATGCAGCGAATCAAAATAGAATTGTTATTGGAAACATAAAAAAACGGTCCCTATGAAGTAATTTTTTTAGCTGAAATGTTTTAAATTCGTAGAAAAAAAATTTGTGCTAGAAAGCACGGATAGTTCACCATACAATCAATTATTTTATGTTAAAAGGAAATAAAAATGTCTCGAAAACTGTAGCTTTGAAAGATTTGAATTTTATAACAACATTTTTGGGTAATATTGACGAAAACCAAAATCTGAATATCAATAGCTGCTTTACTTCTAAAGTGATGATTTTTTAAATATATATTTTTTAAAATATATTTTAACGTTTTTTAAAATAACCCGGAAACTAAAGCTCCCACGAATTTGGACTTTACAACAAAATTTGTAGTCCATATTCATGTAAACTTAAATCTGAAAACCATATATCGCTACTTGCTTTTATTCCAAAGTTACAATTTTTTTAAATATTTTATCCCTTTTTGTCCTCTTCAACCCCCCCACCACTCTACCCAAAAGTTAATCAGTTCATGGTCACTCGATAGAGGATTTTTGTACCAAATTTTGTTAAAATCGATTAAGGTGTTCTTGAGTTATCGTGTACAGACAGACAACAGACCGACAGAAAACTTTTTTGGCGTTTTGGAACCTTAATACCTCACTTTTGATAAAATTAAGAAAAGTCAAAATTTCACGATTTTAATAGTCCCCCATACCATATTGGTATGGTGTACTAAAAAATTGATGCTAGAAAGCACGGATAGTACACCATACAATCAATTATGTTATGTTGAAAGAAAATAAAAATATCTCGAAAACTGTAGCTTTGAAAGATTTGACCCTAATAACAAAATTTTTGGATAATATTTAAAGTGATGATTTTTTAAATATATATTTTTTAAAATATATTTTAACGTTTTTTAAAATAACCCGGAAACTAAAGCTCCCACGAATTTGGACTTTACAACAAAATTTGTAGTCCATATTCATGTAAACTTAAATCTGAAAACCATATATCGCTACTTGCTTTTATTCCAAAGTTACAATTTTTTTAAATATTTTATCCCTTTTTGCCCTCTTCAACCCCCCACCACTCTACCCAAAAGTTAATCAGTTCATGGTCACTCGATAGAGGATTTTTGTACCAAATTTTGTTAAAATCGAATAAGGTGTTCTTGAGTTATCGTGTACAGACAGACAAAAGACCGACAGAAAACTTTTTTTTTTCGTCGATTAAGGTGTTTTGGAACCTTAATACCTCACTTTTGATAAAATTAAGAAAAGTCAAAATTTCACGATTTTAATAGTCCCCCATACCATATTGGTATGGTGTACTAAAAAATTGATTCTAGAAAGCACGGATAGTACACCATACAATCAATTATGTTATGTTGAATGAAAATAAAAATATCTCGAAAACTGTAGCTTTGAAAGATTTGATTTGAATCTGAAAACCGTATATCGCTACTTGCTTTTGTTCCAAAGTTAAAATTTTTTTAAATATTTTATACCCCTTTTCCGCCCTTCAACCACCCCACCACCCTACACAAAAGTTAATCAGTTCCAGCCGAAAAAGGATTTTTGTACCAAATTTCGTTAAAATCGATTAAGGCGTTCTTGAGTTATCGTGCATACAGACAGACAACAGACAACTTTTTTTTTTCGTCGAATAAGGATTTTTGGAACCTTAGTTTTTGATAAAATTAAGCAAAGTCAAAATTCAACGATTTTAATAGTCCCCCATACCATTTTGGTATTGGAGAGGGGGGAGGGGGGAGGGGGGGTAAAGATAAATAATTTTAAAAAAATTAATTTGAAGTAAAAATCTGACCATAATTGATTGATGTTTATTTGCCCAAAATTTGATGTAAAAATCATCATTTTTTGAGTAAATAACGCTTAAAATGAAATTTTTGACTTAAAATTAAAGTAAAATCGTAAATATTGGCTTTATTTCAAACGCGGTTGATATATCGATACTGATGCGTTGAAATATTTACTTTAAGTGACTGAATTTTGTGTTTGCAAAAATGGTAAAATGCTCAGCAGGCGAAAATTTTTGCGAAAATGACTCTTAAAATACCATTTTTGACACCAAATCGCACGCAGAATGTTTTGATAAAATTACATTAAAAAGACCATTTTGATACGAAATCGTAAAAATGAAAGGTGCTGCAGCCGAAAAATTTTGTAATTTATGATTTTTTAAAGATTTTTAATTGTTAAAAATTAAGGTCTAGGCTCTTGTATTTTATTCTCTATATACTTACCTATTTTATTTCTGCTGTTATTTGATTGTACCAACTGTAACCAGGCTTCTCGGGAGGGAGGGGTTGACCTTAAATCCCCCCTCTCCCTCAGTGCGCCACTGGCATATGTCAAATTTTGAAATCAACTTTCTGATTTTAAATAGAATCCCCTGTATAAATTTTATTTTTAAATTGTTGCTGATTTCAAAAATTTATACCATGTATGTGCTAAAGTAAGTACTCTTTGAGATACTTATACCTATATATAACTATATTGTTCCTAAAGGGTGTTGCCTTAGCGGTATAGTTTTTTCGTAAGAGCTTAAAAAAGTATCTATATTTCGCGAGTTTTAAACTTTTTTCTTTGGCGCACAATTCTATGGATTACCCTCTATACATATACGGGTATTAGTACTAACAAAAATCAAAAATGTAAATCCCATTGTTTTCTATAAGCGAAGAAAGTTTAGTAAAAAACGGCCTAATATCTGGCTCACCGTGTTGGTGGTAGTGCCGCATATTTAAGTAAATATAAAAAAATTAGCCGAACCATGCACATAAGAAAAAAGCAGCTTTTGTAAATCGCATCGACCATCTTTGAACCGCCATATTTAGCTAACACTATCTCAAGTAAAAAGTCAGTTAAAAACTCTGTATAGTTTTAGTATCCTTAAATTTGGCCTAATGTCGCGGCCATATGAATACCAAACTGTAGGCTAAAGAGACAGGAGAGAAGGAGTTAACTGGCTTTTTAATTCATAACGGTGTAGATGTAGCGTAGTAGGTACTGCCGACTTTTTTTGATGACTCGTGAAAAAATGAGGGTAGACAAAAAATACTAATTTTTCCGTTTTTTATAATTACTCAGGGACCACAAAACCTAGTAAAGAATTAGTGCTCATTTTAAAATCGTCTTAAAAGTGCCGATTTTTTTATATTTAAAGGGTTAGTTTTTATAAAGTACACTCAAAAAACACATCAAAATATTTATTATATATAACCAGTGCGGAAAGTTAATCTTTTCCGCACGCGACTGCCGTTGACATAAATTTGGCGCCTCCTCACCGGTATTTTTTTTGAATGTCATGTTCACAGAAATCCAAGAAAATTACAAAAACATAATGAAAAAGACCGATTTTATTTTGTTAGATCCTGTTTCAAATGGTTCAAAAATTGTAGAATTTTTGTAAAGCCGATTTCAAAGGGGAGGGACGCTTTAGTAGGTGTTTGGGTTGGGTTTGCAGGGGTGGAATTCTCCGTTGGGTCTAGTTTTAATTCTAAATCTGCTTGTAAATACGGCGAAGGCGCAAATTTTCAAAATTATTCTAATTTTTTACGACTGTTAAATAATGTTGCTGATAAAAATTGTTTAAAATTACTTAAGTAAAATTGTAACAACAATGATGTTATAGCGCCGCTATATATAGACAGAAAATTGTTTAAAATATGATATTTTTCAAGTATTTTGTAAAATGTTTTGACAAGTTTTTGTCAAAGGTGGGCTAAATAAAATTTATAAAATTTTATCTAAAGAAGGTTCTTAGCATATGTTACGCGAATATTTAAAAAAAAAGAATATTTTATTCATATTAATAGTACATGAAAAACCCCGTCTGTAATCGATTTATATCACATCTATATTTTTTTTACTGGGATTTAAAGAAAATCTTATACCCACTATAAAAAATTGTATTGTCCCAAATAGTATACTGGTGTATAAAAAAAATTCTCTCAGTCAGGGGTGTTAATTTAGGGGGAGTCAGAGGCAAATAAGGATTTTTTATTATTCAATATATTTTTTCCCTTTTAAATGGGTAACTTAAAAATAAAATCAAGAATCCTTTAATCAGGGGCGGCATTTTAAAAAATGCCTCGGGCTTCCAACAATCTAGCGTCGGGTCTGCTTTACGCTCGTGTTAGATGCAACGTTTTGCCTAAGGGCGTGCGGAAAATTAAAAAAATCTTGTTGCTCTGCATAATTTTGTAAAAAAAAATATGCACGCGGAAAAGCCATTTTTTCCGTACGAGACTGCCTCATTGGCCGAAGGACTTAGAAGTTCGGTCAAGCAGTCGACTGATTTCTGCAAGCATTAGGAACAATTGTTCTTCTAAGAGCGTAAGGAAAGGAGTATAAAATAGTCAATAAAAAATGTGTTTCATAAAATTTTTATTATATATTATTATAACATTGAAATAATGTGGAAAACTAGTGTGACATAGTCACGTAACGCCCAATGCGCAAAATCCTATTTTCCTCAACCTCGTAGAAATTTCTTTTTGCGTGAATGATATTTTTTTCGCAAGCAAAATTTTTTCGTGCTCGCTGTGCGGAAAATTGCTACTTTCCACACGCAAATGACTGCGGAAAAGGCGTACAAACTAAATAAGGTACCCTAGAATGTTCGGTGTCATTTTAAAGGATTTTTTAAGGAAAATTAAGAAATGGTAGCATTTGGGCGATTACACATTTATAAATGCAATTTATCCATTTTTGGTCATTTTTACGTCATTTGTTCAAAAATGTTGATAAAGGGGCTTAATTTTAAAAATATTACTATCTGTAGATTCTCTCAAAAAACTCTTTAAAATGACACCCAACATCATATTTAGTTTGTGAGATAATCGCTTTCAAAAATTTAAATAAAAAATATGAAAACTAGATATGCAAACCGTATAATATGTGGTATCTTTAAAAAGCAAATTTTATAAAGATTTAAAATTTGGTATCAAAAACAGTAGATCGTATAAAAAAATTGGGATTGCCCCCAAAAATGTCCCCCTCCCTTATGCTAACTGTGCAACCAAGGCATTTCAAAGCCTTCTGACGTATGCTGACAATGCGAAGAATTGGTTTTGACATTACGATTTTTCGCACTATTTTTGCGCACTAGTGCGGCAAAGTTATATTTTGCACTGTTAACAATGCGCAAAATCTAAAAATAGTTTTTATCTTATATAACTTGTGCGAAAATTTAATCTTCCCCACACGAGACATCCGTTGGCCTGAGAACGAACGAGGGGCCGGAGGTCGGGAAAGCAGCAAGGATGGGAAAGATACTTGACACATGAGTTAGGATAAATATTTTTTCTCCGACCAGTTGTAAAAAAAATTGAGTAAAATCTGTTCCGTACTCAGTGCGGGAAAGTGATACTTTCTAAACTAAAATACGTGCGGGAAAGGGGTGTTTCCCGCACGGTCGTACAAATAAATAGTAGCTAGTTTACCTAACAAGTCCGGAAAAGTCACTTTACGTGAGTTGCAGGGTTCAATATTTGTTCTACTCGCATTTAACCCAATAAAAGGAAATTTAACAATGTTACTCATTATTTATCCTGACTAAAACGTTTACCTAACACAAAAAAGAAATTTTTTAAAAATATAGCAATATATTTACATTTTATTTTGGTTGAGTGCGGAAAAGTACCAGTAAGTTTTCCGCACGCTAGTAGAAAAAATATTATATAGATTCAGTTCCAAAATATTTAAAAAAAAATCATCCTGTACATTTAAATAGTAAATAATTTGTGTCTGTTTCGGCTTCCTTTATTTGCCTTGATGCTTCGTCTGTATGACTTTTTAATCAATCAGTCATCTAAATTTTCAACTATGGTGTCTTATTACATAATAATCTACATTTATATACCAATTTAACTTGATCATCACTTCTGGGAACTGAAATGATTATCATAATTATTTTGTCGAAAGATAAGTGTTTGGATTTTATGTAGACACAATAATTAATTAATTAATGATGGTCAAGTAACCCAAAAATTCAGGTGACTTGTCAAAATAAGGTTGCAAAATATTATCTGTCATCCTTTATGAACCAAAAATGAACTTGCCAGAGCTCCCCTCTCACACTGCAATGTCAAATGTCAAAAACGAACCTGTCAGGTAGATTTTAAAAAAGTGCCTTTTGAAATAATTTTTAAGCATTTTTTGACAGCTTTTAAAGAATAAGGGCGCAGAAAAATAAATACTAAAATTAAAGAATACGGATTTTTCTCCAGAACTATTCGGAATTTGTAAACTTTTCTTAGTTTTCAGCAAAGCGTAAAATTTGCGCAACTTTTCCCTATTTTAAACCTTTTCGTTTAGGAGATATTCATGATGCGCAACGAATTTGACATCATAGGTTTCACTTTCGGGCCCTGCAGTCTGTGTTTGTGTGGGTCTATGTGGCACTACAAATCGAAATCGAGTGAACCGATTTCTATGCAGAATAAAAAAACGTCGTCGTGGGAATAAATAAGTTACACTCTTTGCTGTCAGCTTTAAAGGAGAATATCCTTGGGCCCTCCTATATAGGGTGGGAACTTTAACTGGAATAATTTCGCTAGAGCCTCAGGATAACCCTAAAAATACATATAATCGACATAAAATCGGGCCAACGCATCGCTAACGCACTGCCGACGTTATACCGACGTTGGCACGATCTTATGAGTTATTCGACGATTTGTGTTTGTAGAAAAAATATGCGGATAAAACGCAAAAACACGACAACTGAGATTTTTTTATGGGCGTTCCAGTTATATAAAGAATTCCCCGTTTAAAGGGTGACACCTCTCTAACACACTTAATTTTTTTAAAAGGATTATATACTACTTTGGAACCTTGTTGGAAAGCCCGTTTAAAAAGACAAATGAGCAGCAGGCTGCACGTACAGCCATACATAAAATCTAAAAAAAAATAAAAAAATTGAAAAATTTTGTTTCAGTTTTATTTATTTTTTGTTTGTTTTTGGGTTGAAAATGCAATTATCTATCTTAGTGTGAAAATCGCGTGTCGCTAGCTGATACGTATACTCTTGCCAAAAGCGACACGCGGTTTTCATATTACCTTACATAATTGGATTTTCAACCAAAAAAAAAATCAAATTTATTTTCAAAATTTTTGGTTGAAAATGTAATTATCTATCCTATATTGTCAAAACCGCTTGTCGCTAGCTGCTATACGGTTCGTGAGTTAAGTTTAATCCCCCCTAATATCGTCTTTCCAACCCACCACCCCCACCAAAAACTAATCAATTCTGCGTAGGGTGACAAAGAATTTTGGTACCAAATTTTATTGGCGGTTTTTGAGTAATCGTGTTACCGACAGACAGACAACATGACAAAACTAATTTGTATTTAGGTATTTTTGACAATGACAATAGATAGACCATAAAATATGTCTAAAAATTGAATTGACCGCATTATCCTAAAAACTTACTCAACTATACAGAGTGTATCCCAAAAGTATGGAATAATGGATTTTTTGGGATAACTATGGGTTTTTGAAAAGAAAACTTATTTAGGATCATTTTTAGGTAGAAAAAGCGTTTTCGAAAAATGTATACCATTTTATATATAGGGTGTCCCAAAATTAAAATACGACACTCTTTTTTAAAGTGGACACCCTGTATATTATCTCATTTTCTGGATCCTTAAAAATAAGCTTTTCAAAAATACCCAACACTACACAATACAGGGTGTCCACCGTGTATAAAGAGTACTTATACATTTTTCGAACCCGCTATTTTTCGTATATATGTTTTTTTTTTAAAAGCGTTCTCCCAAAAAATCCATTATTCCAGACTTTTGAGACACACTGTATCAAGAGGTAAAATAACCTACAGCTAAAAAAAATCTATTTTGCCGAAGTTTATTAAAGAAAAAAGCAATAGTAATTTGATTTTTATATATCTAAAGGTTTTTTTTTAATTAAAAATTAACTCACATCAAAAAAACATTGCAGTCAAGGTGTCACAAAATTAGTGTACCATAGGTATAGGTATCATCACATTTAAAAAAAACAAATTTGATATGACGCAAATCCCATGAAAAATTTCAATAATCAGTCACACTCAGAAATTGACTTCGGGGGGGGGGGGTTAAGAATAAGTAATAAAAAAAACTTAATTTGAAGTCAAAATGTGACCATAAACAGGCTTCTAAGGGGGAGGGAGGGGGGGGGGGTGCGTTTTATCCTCATATTATATCCTAAGGCTCTAGAGCATTTAATTTCTTTAAAGTACCCTCACTGCATATTCATGTCTCGATTTTTTTGGATTCTATATACATACATTTTTTTTAAACCTATATTTTTTATAAAATTAAAAAAAAAAGAATATGTCTTCACCTTCTAAGATTGTATGTTTATTCTGAGTTTAAATTAAAACAGCAGAGAACAAAAATTGTATGTCGGACGGATTCTTAACTGTACGATTTGTAGGATGTATTGTTTGTAGAAAGTACGAGTTGTACGATGTACGGTTTGCAAAAAGTATCCTTTGTGCGATGTATTGTTATGCTACTTTACGATTTGCGGAAAGTATTGTTTGCGCAATGTACGTTTGTGTTAAATACGCTTTGTAAAATGTATTTTTGTACAAACTATGGGACCCCCTTATCCTGGGTTGCAAGTTGCAAGCTTTACAGCATGGAGCGTTTGAACTACTATGCAACGTTCCCAAAAGACGTTGATTTTTGTTTTGTTTTGATGGGGGTTTGAATTTAAAGATCATAATAGTGTTTTAATGATATTTAAAATATGGAACATGTGCGAGAAGATCTTGAGACTTGGCTTCGTAAAATGGGCTACGACGGAGACATTCCAGAATCCTTGATCAGGTACACACTGTCAAGAGTTAAGCCCCAGTTTATCGATTTATTAACTCAATTTAAGTATCGTTCATACAAGGCATAGTCATAGTTTTAGTTCTAATTTTAGTCATAAAGCTATCTCTGTCACTGTTTTTTCTCTTAACGAGAAAGTTACAGAGATAGCATTATGACTAAAATTAGAACTAAAACTATGACTATGCCTTGTATGAACGATATTTTAGTGTTCCTGTTTGGGGGCATCTACGGTAATTATGCAGTATACGGTTTTCTGCCATTTTTGATTTTTTATGAAAAATTCTTTATGGGGGCACCTATATACTAGGGTCCTTAGGACCCCAAATCCGCCTGCGCTGGTTGGTTTTGTTTATTATTTTTTTAATTTTTTTCACTAAAACAACCCAATCCAATACAGTCCAACCCAACCCAAAATAATCACAACCCCTTCCCCGGGCATCCTTTTTTCTCTTTAAAAAAAAAAAAAAATCGGGCGCAGGCGGATTTGGTGTCCTAGGGACCCTAGTAGGTGTCCCCATAAAGAATTTTTCATAAAAAATCAAAAATGGCAGAAAACCATATACTATAGAATAGAATAGAAATGTGCTTTATTGTCCAAAAATGCTAACATTTCATTGACAAAGCTAAAATTCTTAAAAAGAAGCAATTTTACCTTCTAAATTGTAAACTATGGTAGGTATCTAACAACTTTGGTTATATGTCGCTAAAAAAAAAACAAATTTTATATAAAAAGAAAGTTTGGAAGCAGGACTTATATAAGTAAATGCATATGTAAATGCAAAAATGATTTTATTTTTATAAATTAAATGAAATTAAATTAAACAAGCAAACAACTTTACTTTCACAAAAAATTAAAAAATAAACATAAACAGTTAAAATGAAGTTCAATAAAAAATAAAAAACAAAAAACAAAAAAAAATTATTAAAAAATATACCTATACCCACAGTTTATGCTAAAATTAATAATAATATTAAAAAACATTTGCTTATTGCTAATACAAATAATTAAAAGTCGATAATCACAAAAAATAATAAAATGTTAAAAATTACAATCGAAATACTCATTTAGACTATAATATGCCTTAGCCACAAGCAACTCTTTTACATTTTTTCTAAAAGTCTTATAACAGTCAACATTCTTTAATTCAGCTGGGAGTTTGTTAAAGATTTTGATGCTACGATAAATAATTGAGTTTTGTGTATATGAGAATCTTGGAATAATATATGTTGTCACGATTTCTTGTTCGATGTGGATGATTGGTAGAATCGTCGATAGAGTCCTTGTATTTTTTGAAAATGAGGCAAACTGTCTCAAGAATGAAAAGAGACACTAATGTCAAAATTTTTTCCCTTATAAAAAGGGGTTTACAGTGATCTCTAAGTTTAGCTTTGCAAATATATCTTGGACATCGTTTTTGAATAGTGAAAACAGATCTAAACAGGAATTGACTGCAATTTCCCCAGAAGGCTATTCCATAGCGCAAGTGGGACTCAATTAAAGCAAAATAAGTGGTTTTTGCCATATCTGAATCTAAATATGCAGCTGTTTGTTTTACCGCAAAACCACCTATTGCAATTTTTTTGTTTAAATGCATAATATGGGCATCAAATTTTAATTTGTCATCAATTAGTACACCAAGAAACTTTGTGGTTTGACTTTGGCTGATTCTTTTTGCTGAAACCAGTAGGTCATCAAAGTCAAATTTAAAACTTAAAATTTTTGTTTTAGTTAAATTAAAACATAAAAATTAAATGAGACCAATATTTTATTTTTAAAAGGTCATCTTCAATTGTTTTTTTAAGAATTTGTTCATCTTTGTGATGCCAGATAATTGTTGTATTCTCAATTATTTTAGAAAGAGTGTTTAGGAGTGAAATTGGCCTAAAATTAGCAGGTTCATTTAAAGACCCAGATTTGTGTAGAGGAATCACCAAAGCTGTTTTTAAAATATCTGGAAATTCCCCCTTTGAGAAACAGTCATTTATGGCATATGCTAATACCTCTAAAGCCTTATCATTTAAGTTTTTAAAAACGCTAATAGACATTTCATCTGTCCCTGTTGAATGCTTGTTTTCAAATTCACTTATAACATTCTTTAACTCCGACACATCTGTATGCCTTAAAAATTTTCGTGAACATAAATGTCATCACTAAGGTTATCTAAAGGATCCGACTGTGACACCAGACTTGAGGTCAAATTTTTACCAATGGTGCAGTAATATTTATTCAGTGTGTTGGCATCAATATCCGCAGATATCTTTGAGAATCAGTTCTGGCCCCTAAGGTCGTTAACAATAGACCAGGCTTCCCTACTACATAATTACCGCATCTACGTCAAATAGAAACAGTAACATTCAGTTTATAAATAGAAGAAAACAGTATGAGGTATGCGGCAAGTTGCAAGGAAAATAAACTATAGCAAACGCTGTTCATATTATTCCTTAAGCCACAAGCGGTACAAATAGCATGCGGGTCAAACCATATCAAGTCAACCAGGCAATAGTTTTGACCATCTCCGATTTTGATGATTTTTGGTACACTTATTCGTCTTATCAAAAAACTCAAAAATCCAAAAAATCACTTTTGGATAAGCAGTTTTTGTTTTATTGATTTTTGAAAGTCAAGAAATTGACCAATATGTCCTTGACAGACACTTACAAAAATAGTAATAAATCTATTGATCCTATAGAAGCGAGTGATAGCTCATTTTGAAGGGTTTTTAGAGACCTTTTTAAAGATGTGTGACACAATATAGTTTGTTTAATTTTTTTTTTCTCAATTAAAAAAAAAATTGTGTTTTGAAAAGTCTCAAAAACACATTTTTTAATTTTTATCAAAAAAATATTTATTTTTTTTTTTAATGTTTTTTTAATATTTTTGGAAAATTTTAGGATGGAGAAATAATGGAGTCATACTTTAAAAAAATAATAAGATATTTAATACAGGGCTAATTTACCTAATATGGGTATAATAAAAAAATGAAAAGTAAGAATAATAGAAAATTTACAATAAAAAATATTTAGGTTGCTAATTTGTTTTGTAAAATATTTTAGGAATCTGTCATTTCTTCTGCAGTTAGCGTATATGTCCTACCAGTGGCAGTATTTGGGTTGAAAGTTTATTAAAGAATTTAATTGCAGCATAATCCGGGCTTTTTTCAGTAATACTTAGTCTATGTTTTGGATATATATACATGTTGTTTTTGTTTCTTGTGTTACAGGTTCTAGTACCATCATATTTAGCAAAAAGTAATGGATTTTTTCCCAAATACAGTAAACATTCCAAGATATAAATACCCGGGACAGTTAACAACTTATTTTCTCTAAAATTATTTCTACAAGATTCTAATAACAAGTTTTTGTAAAATAAAAATGTCATTTATGTGACTACTATGGCCCCAAAGTAATATGCCTTATTTTAATTGAGAGTAAAACATACCATAATAAATTTTACTTAAAACTCTAATAGCATAGCTTGCCGCTGATAGTTTTTTACATAGATCTCTGATGTGTGAAAAAAAATTTAGGTCTTTATCAATAGTTACTCCCAATACCTTCGTGTGACTTTCAAAAGTTAATGTGTCTCCTTCATAAGTAAGGTTTTTAGGGAAATATATGTCCATGTTAGAGATAACAACTGCTTTTGTTTTTTCTGTGTTCATAATGAGTTGGTTGTTAACACAGTATAAACCGGCATCACTATGTTGGCATCATCTGCATAATTGGCCAGAAGGTTTGGATTTTTGATGACATGGTTTAGATCATTAAGATAAATAACAAAGAGCAGAGGACCAAGAATACTTCCCTGTGGAATTCCTGTCATTATGACGTTTGATTCTGACGTTATTTTATTGTTGTTCAAATTTATTGTAACTTTTTGTGGTCTTTCAGTCAGATACAAGCAGAATAAATCCAAAGCACTTCCTCTAACCCCGTACGCTTCTAATTTTTCCAAAAGAATTTCATGATTTATTGTATCAAATGCTTTTGATAAATCCAAAAAAAAGTCCACAGGCCGCTCCCCTAGATTCAAGAGTCGAAATTATTGACTTGTTCAACTCTAAAAGAGCCGATTCTGTAGACCTTTTCGGGAGAAAGCCATGTTGAAAATCGTTTAAAAGTGAATTTGTCAGAAAAAAATCTAACAGTCTCTTATGTATTAATAACTCATAAATTTTTGCAAAGGATGAAATCAGACTTATAGGCCTGTAGGTGCCCCCATAAAGAATTTTTCACTTAAAACCAAAAATGGCAGAAAACCGGATACTAAATAATTACCCTAAAATTATTAGCAGAGCCACAAGACACAAAAAAAAGAAGTAAAAATGTAGGTAGGTATTCATTACTATTACTTACCCTGCTACAGGAGATGGTTGTTCATCCTGTTCCTTGTGTTGCTTGGAAAGTTTCATTTTCATGCCAGTCTCCACCCCTTTAAAGGAAGTCATCCAATTTGTGACATTCCGTAACTTTCCGGAATGTTTCTCCTGACTTAATGGATCACAACACCTCACAAAAAATTTTGTCTATTGTTTTTGCTTATTTTGTGCAATAGCAATTTATCACATAAACCGCAGGTTTGCAATTAATTATTGTCAAAACTTTTCCTGTCTGAACCAGAAATGATACAAATAGGGGTAAGGGCCAATAAAAAGTAATGGGAGGAGCTAAACATGTTGTAGGAATTAACATGTTTAAATGTATAATAGGTGGGTGAAAAGATCTTGGGTGGAGGGGAGGACAATTGAAGAAATACTCAAAATTTTGCAGGAATAAACAAGTTTGGAAAAACTTTTTATGTATCTTATTTACAAGACTGGGAGCAATTGACAAGTTTTTAGATGTAAAGAGTAAATATATAGGTATTTATCCAAAAATGTATGGTTTTTTCCTGCAAGGTTTTTTATATTATTTTTAAAAAAATGGAACCAATAACTTCTCCATCCTGAAATTTTCCAAAAATATTAAAAAAATACTGAAAATAGTATTTTTTTGAAAAAAATTCAAAATGGTGTTTTCAAGATTTAAAAAAAAAATATTAAAAAAATATAAAAACAAATAAAAACAAAAAATTACATGTTGATACACATCGTTAAAAAGGTCTTTAAAAAACCTTAAAAATAAGCTATAACTCGCTTCTATAGGACCAAGAGTTTTTGAGATATTGCTATTTTTGTAAGTGCCTGTCAAGGGCATATTGGTCAATTTCTTTATTTTCAAAAATCAATAAAACAAAAACCGCTTATCCAAAAAATTTAATTTTTTGGATTTTTAAGTTTTTGGATCAGAAGAATAAGTATACCGAAAATCATCAAAATCGGAGATGGTCAAAACGAAAAGTGCCTTTTTTTTGGTTGATTTGATATGGTTTGACCCATGCATTTGCTATTGTTTCTTGCGTTTTACCTTATACCACTTACCTCATGGAACTCTGAATCTGCCATAACATGCAGTAAGATTGACTGGCAAGTTTATAAATGTTTTGTTTTATTTCTATTTATTTATTAATATTAACCCAAGGACTGAACCAATTTAGCAGGAATTAATTAAAGAAGGTGTACAAAGTTTTGGGATCTGCTTACCTGAGGGTTTACCCCTACCATAAACCAGAGGAAGCTGGAATTATGAGAAACTGTAGAAAGACCAGAAAAATAATTGGGCATTTTAGGTCAAATGATTGTTTAAAGGTCGCCATTCTGGCTGAGATGCCCACAAAAGCTAAATTTATTTAAAAAATCACAGATAATTGGGCTTGGGGTTCTCTATGTCACAAAAAATAATGTTCCCAAAAATAAAAAAAATAAGCACCCTACTTTTTACACTAAAATAAATTACACACACAAAAACAAAAACATTAGCAGAGTCAGTCTATTGACAGACTATGCAGTAAACGTAAGGTTTGCATCTATAATTACTTAGTTATAATCCCACTAGGTAAAAGAAAAGTTCATATTTTCGTTGTTGGTAGAGCTCTTCCCCAAGAAAAATCTTTTTGGTATGCCACTGATACACTTGAAATTGACAACCATTTATTGTTTTATTGCTTTAAAGACCTACCAATTTTTTAAGCCTCCCTGTATAAATATGTGCTAAAGTATAGATAAAAAAAATGTTAGTTGTGCTCTACTAAGCATCATACTTAAAACTCACTTTTCCATTTCATAGTTTCTGTGAAAACAAGAATTTAGTGAGGTTAACCTTATTTTCTGGTTCACTCTGTACCCATTGGGACTGTTGGCAATGATAAAAAAAATTCTGTGACCCTCTTTTAAAACATATTAAAAGTTGAAAAAATTTAAAGGGTGCCCATGCTACATAAGAAATTGGCGGCGTTCTTTAAAACCTTGTTTTTTTCTTTAATATTTTCTGACATGCAGTCATTTTCAACAGTCTTTCAGTTTTTATAGATATCTGCACTAACAACAAAATTTGGACAACATGCCGATGCACTGTGTCACTTAGTTTTTAAACAAATAAATTTTATTAACGTTTTTATAAACTTTTTTAAGAAGAGATCATGGAAAAATAGTAAGTAAATAATGTCAAATTAAAGCATGCAAGGTTAGAGCGGCCATAAGTTTAAGCATAATTCCAAAAATGGCCCCCTGCCTCTGCTCCTGTTCCCCTCGACACAGAAATGCTGCAAACTCATGTTATACTTTATATTTAAAAATCCTATTTTAATTAAAGTGTTGGATGCATTGGATGTTAATGGGCAATATTCTCTATTAAAGATTTTCTATTTGTTGTAGTGTCTGCAATAACTCAACTTCATTTATTTGGGAGCAGTTTATGCAGAATGTAAAACCCAAGCAAGAAGTAGAGGATATTCGAAAAAACATTGTGTTAAATAGATTAAAATCTAAACATTTGGAGAGACAGGTAAAAACTAAAATTAATAGAATAAAATTAAAATATGACTATAGTTAGACTAATAATATTACAACATAAAAACAGGAACAACCCAAGCCAAAATTCATTTTTTTATAACATTGCCATATTATTATATATCTAGCTATATGTAAAAACGATGCTCTTTTGATCTTAATGATAGATACCATGTGTTATGTTTGCCCTCCCAACATAGGACTTCTCATTAAATTTTTGTCCCAATATCTTTTTCGAATCTGAACGCTGAAGGTTTATCCAAAACGTAAAAATGGCTTGAAAAGATTCATTTTTGCTAGTTTATTTATTTTTATTTATTTATTTTATGGAATCAAATCCACTTACATAAACAAAAGTCTTAAGTTTCTTAGTAGTAGTATTTCAAATTCAAATTGAAAGAAAGACAATTAATAACAAAGATAAATAGATTTATAAGTAACAAAAATTAAGTAAAAAGTAGGTACCCACAGTAAATAAACTTATATAAAATTAAAAATTAAATTCTGATGGGGACAGCCAATGCCTCCGAAATATTACTAATAATTAACAATTAAATGTAGTATAGGGGCAGCCCGTGGGCCGGGCAATTAGTCCTCTTCATGGGCCCTTTCTGCCATACCCTGTTTCTTACCCCTATAAAATAGAATATAATAGAATTTATTAATGAATTTACCATTTTACAATATAAAATAATCTTAAAAAATATTAATATAAAAACAATTGTTCAAATTTTAATATTATTAACCAATATAAAACAAAAAACAGTAGATACCAAGTATAGGAACAATGTAATCACTGATTTTTCTTTTTAAGCTTATTTCTAAATGAACTCAAAGGCATGGAAAAAAGTCTAATTGTATGCTATTCCCAGAATGACACATTCTTTGAATTGGTTTATTCAATTATTGTCTTATTATCTCTATTTCTTGTATATCTTTGTGGGTCCTTAAAATCAATTTTTTCAAGAAGCTGAGTTGAGTCAATCATGCTATTTACAACCTTAAATAAAAAGACCAAATCTAAAATTTCTCTAGGGTTTTCCAGAGATGGAATGTTCAATAATTTAAGAATGTCAAGTTCTCTGAAGGAATTTTAAGTTTAAATGACAGACAACCATAATGGTACAACTTAAATAGAGACATTATGTTTACCACAGTTGCGATCAGACATAAGGTAAACAATTTGGCGATGATGCCAGATTGCGCTGAAAGTTGTATTTCTACACATAATGTTTTTACATACATATTATTTTTATAAGTTTTTTATCATTTACCTGCAATTTGCAAATTCTCTGATTTGTTTTTTAAAACATTATTATCTATATTTATTAATGAATTACCAGGCTGCTTTAAAAACAGTCTAATTTACTTATTCGCCAATGATTTAAAAATTATTAAGGTAATTAAGCAAGTTCAGGATTGTGTTGAGTTATAACAAGATATTTTTTCACTTGTTAATTATTGAGATCGGAAATTAACTATGATTATCGGATTTCCAATTTTGTTCTCAAGAATGTTGACGTTGTTAAGGATTTGGGTGTCTAACTAGACAAAAAATTATCTTTTGAAATTCACATTGAAAATATTGTAATTTGGGTTTCCTACTTAGAGTGTCTAAAGATTTTAAGTCGTACAACTCACTTATAATCCTGTATAATCAACAATCAAACAATTATCAGAAATATATTGACAGAATCGAAATAGTTCAAGAAAAATTTATTAAAAACGTTAATTTTAGATTTCCATTTGGGTCGATTTCCTACAATGAAAGTCGGAGTAAAATCAAACTAATTAAGCAAGTAACAGACATTCCATTGCCTATGCAATTTTACTTTATAAACTGGTTAATAATATTTTGGATAGTAACGAGATATTGTCAAAACTTTACTTTCATACTAATAAGCATTACAGCACTAGAGTTTATAATTTATTTTACACTAGGTTTTTTTAGCACAAATGCGTCTCTTAATTCGCCCCTAGCTCTTCTTCAGCGATTTTATAATATTCATAACAATAACAAGTTAGGACTTCCGCAATAGGAATATTTCAATAGATATTATTCTTGTATGGTCTAATAATGCCGTTCTTTTATTTGTTAAGTTAGGTTAGGAAGGAAGGAAGGAATTGTATCTGCGATACATGTATAATTATTTAAATTTGTATAAATATTATGTGGTTCTTTGTAATTGGACTTCTTGTCTATAAAGAACCCTTGTCTGAAAATAAATAAATAAAATAAATAAATAAATAAATAAACATGGAGAAACACCTTATTTTTATTTACATATATAAAGAAATTTAGGTATATTACATAATTGCATTTAAATTTCCTTGAATCTTCACAATTTTATATCAATAAAGAATTTATAATGTGTAGGTACATGTTATGGTACTTGAAATATACCTCATTTTTTCAGTCGAACTATCAGATAAAATACCTGATAGAATAATTATTTTTATTTCCTAATATATATCGAGAATAACACCTACAACAATGTGACAAGCTTGCATTTGTAGAGGGTCAGCCATATAACCGTTTGTATGCTGCTCCATTCATTATTTCGAGTCGGCGGCGTTGTAGCTTTAGTAGAATAATCGAGGGTTTGGTATATTTTTAAGTGTTTGTGGCAAAAGTGATATGACAAAGTGCTTGGTGTGACAAAAACTGGAGATTGCAAGTGAAAACCAAACATTTTACAGGTTTGTTATCATATGTTTTTCCGACGCTATCTTGTCATAGACCGGCATAGGCCCGCAACTACTGTTGCAATAAATACAAAATATTAATAAATATATGAAAGAAATAAGTTTTTTGGGATATTTTTGCGATTTTTTTTATCAGAAAAACAATATGGTAAGCACTTATAATTAATTACACTATATTTGGAATATTCAACCAACCCCAGCTGTGACATTTTTAAATATCCTACATGAGTAGTCATGTCATCAGTAAGAGGTGCATATGATATTTATTTATAACTAAATTCACAGTTTTAATACTATCTGTAGTCAGCTAATTTTTTCTGCCGAGATTTGTTTATAACTAGTACAAACGTTCCCGGTATAAATATAAATTTTTAAAACATCAGACACAGGATAAAGAATGTATGTTTGTTACATTTTTTTATTTATAATATTTACATGCTAGATACTAAGACTTTTTTTGTATATTATTAAAAATGTAAAGATACTTTTGTATGTACTAAATAAAAATTATAGTAGAGTGTACAAATTCCATTTATTTTTACACAATTATCATATTATAATACCCTATAACATTTTTTTCCACACTGGTTTTTACATTTTTTTACAATAGTAATATGCATAAACAGTGCGGAAAGTGATGTTTTTATTAATTAATTAAAAGCAAAACAGAATTAGACTTAAAATTCACGCCGTGCTAAAAAAATACTTTTACCTATGTTAATTTTTTGATAAAGTTTTGCAGGTACCCTATAAATTGCAGGCAGTTTTTTGTGTCACTGACATTAAATAGGTAAAAAAACTATTTTTCCTACTAGCGTGCGTAAAAGTGCACTTTTACGAACGCATTTGCGTGTGGGAATGGATTTACCCTGTATCTTTCCCGCACGGCGTGCAGGAAATTTTTTTTTCTGCATGAATTTTTTTTTAATTATTGAAAATAACATTTAAATAACTATTTTACGCAAGTAGGAAAAATTTTGTACCTGATACGTGCAAAAAGTGTCTTTTCCGCCCTTGGCGGCTTACCCGAACTCCGCTCCGCGTGGTTCGTGCAACTGCCGTTGCGTGCGGAAAAGTATCACTTTCCGCACTTTTTAGGTAAATAACTATAAAAAATATTTTTTTTATGTTTTGTGAATGACGTGCAGGAAATGCAACTTTCCGCATGTAAATGCGTGTGAAAAAGTCGCGCCACGCGTAAAAAAAAGTAAGCACGGCGTGCATAAAAAACTGTCTGAAAACACTTTTTACGAACGCATTTTTTTTTAAATGCTACTTTTTGGTCCAAATGTTTGAAATATGTTTTCACTAAAAACTAATATTTGATCAAGAAAGTCATCATAAACACTTGTAGAAAAAAAAATTGTACTTAAATCTTGCGGAAAGTGCCTTTCCCGCCCGAACTCCTCCCCTGCGTAAAAGTATCACTTTCCGAACTAGTTAGGCAACTAACTATCTGAAGAACATTTAAAAAATTAATATTGTATTAAATTTCTATGTTATTTCTTTACATAAATATTGTCACAATGACAAATATAGTATCGACATAAAGCTATTTTTAACTCATCGCCGTATACGTATCCGCATCTAGCGAGAACCAAGCACATTAATTAGTCAGAAACTTGTACCACGTTCGAAAAAAGCAGATATATACTAATCTAAGGTGTTCTTGAACGCGATAGGTGTTGAGATGCGTTAGGTATCACGTATCGTTACGGCACACGTATCGTATCTCAGCACCTATTGCGTTCAGAAACACCTTAAATTAGCATATATCTGCTCTTTTCGAACGTGCTACAAGTTTCTGACCAATCAATGTGGTTGATTCTCGCTAGATGCGGATACGTATACCGCGATGAGTTACAAATAGGTTTATGTCTCTAGTACCTCTCCATACCTTGGTATCATTTATTGAGTATAAAAAAATTTAACATTGTATTTCCAAAAATATTTGACAAGTCTGAAAATAAAGTCCAAACCTTTTTACATTTATAAATAACGAGTCGCTTCTTGTCGCTGGTAAACGTAACGTAGTATTGCCTGGGCCAGCGTTGCCAGTGGAAGATAAAATTGTTTTGCCTAAGTCGTAACGACTGATCACGTTTCAAAGTAATTTATGAATGACATGATGGGTCTATTTTAGTTGAATGTCTTTGTGGACAACTAATTTTCTGATTTGTAATGTCAGCGTTTTTTCTTCGATTTTCAAGTTTATCCAGATTCAAAAGTGTGCAGAGTTGGTTATAGTCCACACAGTCTTTGGGGATTCGCAATTTAAAGCCTTCATATCTCAAAAACTTTTTGAATTTGTTCAAGTGCATCAATATGGACTCTATAATAAGGAGACCAAACACTTACTAAGGGTTTTTAAAGCATAAACACCGTTAAATTTGTATTGTATTGTATTTCTCTTTAAAAAACCCAGCATTCTAAACGCTTTTTTATTAATATGCTCAAGTGGTTTGAAAAGTTCATTTTAGAGTCAAACGCCACACCAAGATCACGAATGACATTTACCTCCTCAAGTGTAGTTCCATTAATTGTATAGTAGTGTATTATAAAACAGATATATTTACATTTAGAGACATTTAGCATCATACCATTCTTATCACACCATATTGCAAATTGATCTAGATTTTGCTGCATAAGTCTGGAATCATTTTTACACCTGAAAACCTTGAAAAACTTCATATCATCACAGTACTTTAGTCTGTCGCTGTTCACTAAACAGTCAACAGCGTCACTAATAAAAATGTTAAAAAGTAAAGGGGCAAGGTGTGCACCTTGAGGGACACCCGACCTGACCAGAAATCCTTTAGAAAGGAATGTATAGTTAATCTTTACAACTTGCGTGTGGCCAGTTAAATAAGAGTACATCCAGTCAAGCAAGGATCCCCCTATCCCCCCCCCATATCCCATAGTATTTTACTTTTCTATTTAACAAGCAGTGGTTAACTCTGTCAAAAGCCTTGGAGAAATCAGTGTACACAGAGACCACTGAGCAATCATTCGCCAAGACCTGTAACAAGGTGTTTTCATATACTAACAAGTTAGTTGTTATAGATCTTCCAATCATGAATCCATGCTGTTTAGTTGAAATAATGTTTTTAAAAACTTCAGTCAGATGATCGTTAACTATAAAAATACTTTTGGAATTTGTAAGATAATGCTAACTGGCCTATAGTTTTCCACATTATTTTTGTTACATTTCCCTTTATAGATAGGTGAAACATATAAAGTCGTCCATTTATCAGGAAAAATCCTTTTGGAAAGAGAGCTATTAAATAGTATCCATAAAGGTCTTGACAGGGAGGAAGCAGAATTTTTCAGGAAAGTGGGTGTGATTCTATCAGGACCAAGGCCCTTGCTTAGGTCAAGAGATGATAGTTTTTCAAATACCTGAGATATTTGAATATATATGAATGTTTGTTGAGTTGTGAGACAAACCTATAAGGGTATCCCCTACTGGGCCTTCAGCATACACTGATGAAAAGTAGGATGCAAAAAGCTCAGCAACACCGAATATATTTCCAAAAATACTGTTGGTCAAACTGTAAACTCTACTGTACCTGTTCTATATATGCACTATAACCATGATGTGCCCTCTATTTGCAATAACCTCGCGCGTTTCAAGCACACTCACCCTCAAGTCGTCATCAAACCAAATAGGAAATTTAAATTTGTTCTTAACTTTTATAGACGGCACATAGACATAAAACAAGTAGTTTAAAACTACAATTACAGTTTTTAAAATCAAGTATACTGCTCTCATACTGGAGAGATTGACTAGTTTGATCACAGATAATATCAATCAGTAATGCTGGATGATGATGACACTTAATTAATGGTTCATCAGCTATTTTCACTGAATTGTTACTAAATACTAAATCTAGAAATACTTTTTTGGCATTAGGAACTCTATTAAACTGACTAAGATTAACAAAAGGAAGTGTTTCAACAAGCTAGTATTTTGATTTTTGTAAAATGTACAATGTTCATAATATTTGTAAATAACTATGCATTGAAAATCCCTATGTGGCGGAGCTAAACGCAACAGACGGTATAAGTATTGCAATCAATATTGGATACTTTGCTGCATGTCTATTTTTTTTATTTTTAATTACACTCTTTTGTGTAAAAGGTGACAATCTTTTTAATTAGCCATATACAATTATGTTAACGTAAAATTATGTTTCCCTTAGGATGAGTTTGCCTATCAGGTAAATGCAATTGAAATGTTCAAAAGAAAACGAGACTGTCAACAAAGATTAAAACTCCTAAAAGAAGAAGTTCAAGAAAAACAATACAAAGCAGACAAAATGGCTCAAAATCGTAAAATTCAAGGTAATTGCCTAGAATAATAATCTTGACAGTGGAGGACTATTTCGCCTCTAACATATGTCGTGAGCCTTAGATACGCATTTACTCAACCCGAATCCACATCCTATTGGTTTACTGATACATTTAAATGCTTCTCCTGGGTGGTGGATTTGGTTTTTTATTAAAATAATAATAATTTAGTCAAATTCGTGTGAAATGTTTAAATGAAAACACAAGACCTCCAATTGTATTTGGTTGTATTAAGCTTTTTTCCTCAATAACTTTGAATTTTTAGGAGCCACCATTGAACATCTCAGACGAAAAATTAAAGAGAACGAGGAGAGGCGATATCTCCTAGATCTCAAAAGAAATAATCTGCAAGAAAAATGTATTGAGGCTGAACAAAGGTTAAGAGAAATCCAAAGTGTTACTCCAGTTGAAATGGATGAAAGTGTGGGGACACAAGATAAAATTATGGTGGGTTTTAATATTTAATTTAATTGGAGCATATAATATAAAAAAGGATGCCCACATCTATTTAGTCAAACAGTGTTTGCAAAAATAAATTTTTTAAGTGCATGGCCTAAAGGGACCACATAATAAAACTTTATTTTTTAGGAAACACTAGAAAAATGTTCGGAAAAAATCCAAGATATCGTCAATAAAAGACTTAAAACGTCTTCAAAAATTCCCCAAAAAAACTTTGTTCATCTAGCCACTTCGGTGAAGAAAAAGCCGATTAATTCTTGCACTATCGCGTCCTATCTAAACATAACGGAAAAAGCAAGTTTTCAGCAAATTTGTTCCTCAAAAAAATGCAAGGAAAATGAAAAGGAAAACTTTCCTTTCAATAGGCAAAGGCAGAATGTAAAGAAAGCATTATTTCTGCAACCGCCAGATATAAGGTATGTTTTATGCGTTCGTACCACTTTACGGTTGTTCAGAAAATATCACTACTCTCTGTCGAAGTCTGTTCATCTCTAAAACCTAGCTCCTATGCATTTCTCTTGCCTGGATACCCTGACTCAACAGAAGCATCACATGGTGCGACATGGTTTTTTTGAGTCAGAGTAGACTTGTATGGGAAATGCATAGATGGTGACTAGGTGTAACATTTTTGCTTGTTTTACTCTTTATTCTATCCTTTGCTGACCCAAAGTTGACGTGTGTAAAAATTTAATTAATTTAATAACATGAATAAACTATTTATCTAAAAGTGTTAAGTATGTTCTGGTACGTAGCTTTATATGAGGATACAACATCTACTCGCGGATTCTCGTTACTCTATTGGCAGTATTGCTTTGAGAACTTGGCATCGTAGACCAGTGAACAGCGTCTTAGCCTGCAGAACAGAGATCGCAGGATCGGATCTCGGCAAGTACACATTGCTTCACACAACACCGAATGCGACTCGAGACGACGACTTCTCAGCATCTCTGCAGTTGACGTTGTGCATGGAATAACAACAAACGAGATAGAAGTAGGCGGCACGGTTGACACTGCACCGAAAACTTTGCGGGTCTCAAAGGTGGACGGCCGAGGACCCCACCAAACTGGGTAGAGGAGACTAGCCGGTGACCCAAAAGGACGACCCGACCGATTTGGTAGCGGGAGTCGACAGAGGGTGACTTGGAATGAAAGAGACGGTAGCACGGGTATCAGGAACACTCCAAGAGATGCTTCTCAAGACTCCGACGGCGACCTCGACCAGCGAAACCGGGACCTCGATTTTCGGGTCAACCTATATGACGGCGGGCTGCTGGGGAGAAAAGTCTACCGTCAACCAAGTTCTGCTGGGACGGTAGCGATGTTAGATAAATGCAAGTCTAACATGTAGCAGGACCACCCTTTGGAGGGGGTGTAAAGCCGGCGGTCCACTGTGTATACTCGCTACGCAGTCTAAAGATCCCTGCCCTCGACAAAGAGGTGTTAGGCAAAAATTAAGTCCTCTTAGAGAAAGAAAACTTGCATCCTAAGGGGCACGTGGATCAGTCGGGGGTGAACGGGGGGGTATGGCAAAAAGGGTCCATTATGCGGCCTAATTGCCAGGGTACGGCCGCCCATCTACTAGTACTACTAATATTTTTTAATTTCTCATAAATAGTTGACTATTGTACCTAGGGTTCATGCATATTTTGACGAAGCCTGTTATTTTATAGGGCTTTCAATCTATGCTTAAAAACCGCAGCTTAGAGATCACAGAATAATCCAAAAAGGATTTGCCTACTCGGTTTAGAATGAAGCATGCTCTCGCCAAAACATTAAACATAGCCCATTTTTTGTTCGTATTTATTTTTAGACGTTCTGAACACTTTTTTGACTTTATTGAGAAAAAAGGACCGAAAGCACAAAGTACTAGAGGTGGACAAATTTTTATCGTCCATCTTAAAATCTGCAGATGATACCAAACGTTATAATACCGAGGATAAGAGCTTAGTACTACAGAAATGTGACCATTAGCATGAAATTTGGTGCGCTTATTCTTGAGACAATTTTAAGCGATTTGAGTCGAGACCCCAAAAATTTCTTTTGTAGGGTTGCGAGATTCCGGCGTTTTTTCAAAATGGCCAACATGATTTTTTTAAATATCTTAAAATAACTAGAAACTCCCAAAAATCACTGAAATATTTTCCATCATCCAATAAGAATTCCTATAATTTTCTTGGTAACAAATGGCATCCAGCACTTACAGGAAATGTTTTTTAACTTGCATTAAAATCTTAATGAAACACTTAACCATAACTTGTCATAGTTTGATTTTGTAGTAAAAATATGGGACAGGTTCAGTGGTGGTTCCTCTATAGGAGCACGTGCACCCCCACACAAAATAAGGGAGTAATAATAAAATGCCTGATTTATATTATTCTTCGTAATGTTTCCGAAACTTCCTATTATTATCAGTGCTGATTACTATGGCACGCCATCAAAATTAGATGAGTATTTATAATTTAACACAGCCAGGTCTCTTTCCGTCTCTTGCGCTCTTATTGCCGCATTTTTCTATTGTCTATTTAAGATCCGGATCCAGATCCGGCTACCAACTGCTCTCGTCGCCGAATGAAATTAACCTCTGCTTGATCACGATACACCTAACATGTATCGTGTGCTTGATGACGCGGAACAGTCGCACATGCGTTGAAGTAGGTGGAGCCTAGCAGGATATCTGTGTATTCAGTGGGCGAGTAGCCGGGGATATCGCGAATTTCAATAGAGAAAGGCGCAAACATTTGATGTGCTCCAGTCCGCGTGAACCTCCTTTTCATAGATCATGAGCCGCCACTGTACAGGTTGCAATTTTGTTTCTAGGCACAATTTTGTTAATATGTCGGCTTCAAATTTAATATTTACTTAACAATATAGCTTACTGGCCGAGGAGATAATTAAGCTCTCGAGAGATGAGATTAGAATAGAATAGTGATAGGACTCTTAACAGGTTACTGCGCACTGAGGAAGCACCTGCTCACAATGGGAATTTTCCAGGAAGAACCAATTTGTAGGCTGTGTGGTGAGGACGACGAATCACCCTCTTACATCATCTTTGAGTGCCCGCGCCACTTAACTACTGGAGAACTCGGCACCTTCTAGAAGAGGAGGAGGAAGGCTCTCAGAGGACACTTGTGAAGAAAGTGCTGAACCTAGCGAAGGCATCGAACCTCTTTTAGGTGAAAGAATACAGCAAGGGATACAATAAGCAATCAGCTGCAGTGTCAAGGAATCCCTAAACATTACCTTGTTGAGGCTGAAATTTATAGTCGATCCTTAAGGTCTTCCTTCGGTGAGGATTCCTTGAGGGCTCCTCATTGAGTCCGTTTTATAAAGTCTTCCTCGAGAAAGGCTTACTGAAGGCCACTATCGCGCAATATGTTGCAACGTTGCATTTTTGCTGTTTTTTTTTTGTTGGCCGATGTCAGGTTGAGCCAAAACAGGATTTTGTGTGGTTAACTGTGGTTGTTGTCAAGAATGTTAGGTTATTTTTTAGTTTGTGTGATTTTTACTGATTTTGTTTAATTGCATATTGTCATTTTTAAAGCTATATTTATATGCCATGGAAAAACGAAAGGAGAACAGAACTCCTTTTTTCAATGAGGAAAAGGAGTAAATTATGTTCACCGGTGGAAAAATTTTCCATATTAGAATAAAAAAAAACAGATGCATATGGCACATCACTTCAAAGAAAACAAAGGGTATGGGAAGAAATAACCAAATATTACAACAGCCATTTTTCTGCATGATTGAATCTTTGGTAGTAGTCCAAGAAATCTTGAAGTTTGTCCATTATTCAGAAAAAAAGAACCCAAAAAAAACTACTCTTCAAAAATCACCCCAACCACAACACCTAAAACCAGAACCTAACCGGAAAGACACGACCCAAGGCCTCCTTAAGGTAGCTCCCGAGCTACCTTGGCCTTTACTCTTAAGGAATCCTCAAAGACCACTCAGCCTTAAGGAGGCCTCTTCGGCGCGGCCCATTCGGCAGGTAAAAAATTCGGCGCGGCCGTTCAGCGCAGATATTTTTCCTACCTAACAGAAAATATTTTTAACACACAACTCTATTTAATCAGAGCGCACTTTCATGAATGCTTTGCATTCCGCATTACTTTAATTTGAAGTTTGCGTTTAGAGTTTTATTTTGGGTTCGATCGACTAAATTCTAGCCTTATTTATTTATGAAATACGCCCCTCAACAGGCTTGTGCCCAATTTCTGAGTGAGAAAACATATGTTACATACAGAATATGTACATACAAAGAGAGTAGATAAGTTTGAAAAACGAAAAAAAAATTACATTGACACGAAATCTTCCTGCTTTTCTCCAAGTTAGTGCTGTGTGGACCGCTTGAACACTTTCGTCTAGGCCTAATTGTGTCTGGTTATAATATCTGCACATGTGTATTAGTGTATATTTTAGAACGTTCGTTCTAGACGAGGGTAGGTAAAAAGTTTGAACGTGTCGGATTGCGGAGCTGCATGGTATCGAAAAACTGAGGGTGTTTAATATTGCCAGGCAATCAATCTTGTTATTTAATATTTTATGAAGTAAAAGTTGCTGGTAGTAAGTGCATCCGGTGTCTTGAGAAGCTAAATTAAATTCGATTAAGAGCTGATCTTGCGGGTACCCTTGAGGAGGGTTCGTACCATTAGATTTAAAATGAAAAAGTTTAAGAAAGCGGCGCTGTATACCTTGTAGCGATTCGATGTGGTTAAGTTGATATGGCGACCAAATGACCGACGCATATTCTAACTTTGGTCTGACGTATGCAAAAAACAGGTTTTTGAGGGTTTCGACATGTTCAAAATCACAAGAGATCAATATGGTCGTATAAAATAAATTTTGAAGTGAACAGTAGGTACGCCGAGGTCCTTAAATGATGAATTTCTTGAGAGCACCTGATTATTTACGCTGTAATCATGAGTTATAGGGTTTGTTTTGTTAGTGAACGTCATTACCTGACGTACCTATATTGAGATGAAGATTTTTGTTGTCGAACTAATTATTGATATTGGTTAAATTTCTTTGAAGCCGCCTACAGTCTTCAATGCTGCAGATAAATTTTTAAGTCGTCTGTGAATAGTAGAATTAGGACATTGATGACGATGATGATAAATATGAGGAACAGTAAGGGCCCCAACCACAAACCTTATAACCAAAAAAATAGACTGCTAATGCTTATGGGTTTTCTCCCAATAAATGACTGCCTCATGGAAGTGACAGTTTGGTGTTATTGGAACCAGAGTAAACCGACTTGAGTAAAATTTGTTGTGGTTGCAAACTCAATATTTTAGTATTTGATGAATATATAACAAGCACTGCTTGACGAAATTTAAGAAAAAATATAAAACCACGGTTTCTTGAGTATTTAAAAAAATTTATTTAGAAAACTGTTCGAATTAACTAGATTTCAAAGGGGCAGTGTAAACAGTGTCATGACGTGACAACTTATTTTCTCTTTATCCACGTTTTTGGTTGGTAGCACTGCGTTTGACGGTCTTGACGTTAGTAGATTCGCCATTTTCTTTATTTTCGTTTCTTGGTTTTCGAAGATTTTGCTTTGGATAGACGTCTGTAAAGACGCGAATCCATAGTAACCGAGAAGAAGATGTTTTTGCTTAACGTGTTGTGTTTTTAATATACTTTTTTTGTGCCCTTTTGCATCATGAAGTGCTTTGTTGTCGGCTGCAACAACAGTAATTCTGCGAGTAGAAATACGTTTTCCTATCACAGGTAAGGGTAAATAATTCCTATTTTTGCCAATTTTCTTTAATACTTCTGCGATCATTGCCTGTATTCTGAAAGGCCCATGAGGTGGTTACAGCTCACCAGTGTGGGGAATCAACATTGTTGACAGGAGAAAGAAAGAAACATAAATTCTTTAAAAGAGATTTGTCAAAAAATTGCAATACTTAAAACTATGAGCTTAAAAACTTATTTAATCTTAATAAATTTAACCTTATAGTTCTTATAATTACTGAGATAGCAATAGTGTCCCATGTTAATTAGGACACCCTGTATTAGCAGTATGCCTTATGAAAAAGGGTTTATTTTTCCTAAGGCAACCATGTTGAATCGCTCATCAGCTGATGACAGTATTATTAAGTATCGTAATAATGAAAAAGTCTAATTATTGTTTTTCTATTTCTTTCAATAGGTTTCCACCAGATGCTGCTATTAGTAGAAAGTGGTTACTGAGCATTTGAAGAGACTCTAAGACTGTTATTAAATACCAAAGACTCTGTTTTGACCAGCTTTTAGTTGAAGCAATCATTAAAACATACAGCACTTTGAGGAGTCATAGCTCTGCAAATAAAATTAGTGAAAGTATATCTGGAGAAAAGGTCCGAAAAGTTTTAACAAAACTTGTATTGTTTAAACAACATGTTTTATATATTATCTTTAATTAAAAATAAGTAGTTTCTGTTTGTAAATAAGTTACTTTTAAGTATTTTTTGTATTGTAACTTTTTTGATGGTATTTTGTAAATAATTATTTTCTACAAATAAAATTTAAGGCTGGGTTTATACAAGCAAATAAAAATTAAAGTAACAAAAATTAAAATAAAAATAAATAATTTTGGTTTATACAGCTGAATAAAAATAACTTGGCAAAATTTTTTAACGATCCTATTTTTAATTTTCTTGTAGCTGTATGTTTATGGGTTGAGGGATCTTGTTAATGAAATGTCCTCTTTTTGAAGTGCCAATGTTTCACAAAATTTATATAAAAATAAATTTTGCAAAACGTCGGCATTTCAATAAATAAAAATAAATTTTGCGAAACGTTGGCATTCCAAAAAAAAGGACGTTTTATTAACCAAATCCCTTGACCCATACACATACACCTTCTAGAAAATAAAAATAAGTGAACCAATCAGCACACAGCTTCAATAATTGAAATAATTAAACTAAACTCAATCATACTGTTTTCTTAAATAATAGGTATCTGACTAAACCAAACCAAAAAATGAGTGAGGTTATGCGCAAATTTTTTTCAGATAATAAAAGTTGCCAATCTTCGCCTACACTATTTCCCATAAGCTCAACTTTTATTTGAATTATTATTTTTATTTGCCTGCATAAATAAAGAGTACCGAACAGACAGGGTGATTTTTTTTTTAAGGGGTCATTCATAAACTGGTGTAGATACTTAAAGAAGGGGAACTTTTTTTCCTAAAGATAAAATGTACTTTACCCATTTAAAAAATTCATATTTTAAGGGAGGGGGGGGCTATTATTTAAGATTATCGTTAAAAAAATTGCAAATTTATTATGCCAGAGCCTTTTTTTACAATTAGCCGCGTCTAGTGTTATTTGTGCTTCTCAGTTGGTAGTTATAGGGATTTTGGTGCATTGCCAACTGCTTTTGGCACCAAACTGTCAAATACATGAAGCAGTCATTTCTTAAAGCAACATCTTCAGTCTATTTTTTTGGTTATAAGGTTTGTGGCCCCAACACTGACCCTCTATCACTAAGTGAGAGTGTGAAAAGGTTCACAAGTGGAGGCGCAAAGCCGACATTTTCAAGTTTTTTGAAAAGCATTTAGTGATCGAGTCTGTCAAACGCCTTTGAAAAATCGGTGTAGATCACATCAGTTTGGCCATGGTTGTCGATATTTCCAGCAATATGTTGTGTGATCACCAATAAGTTCGTGACAGTGGAGCGTCCTTTAATAAACCCATGCTTGTGTGGGCTGATTATGTTTTTCATAGGAGGCTAGATTTGATCGTAAAGAAGAAATTCTAAAAGTTTATAGAAGTTGCATATTATAACGACAGGTCGATAGTTAGTTATTTCAGACCTATATCCTTTTTTGAATATGGGGCACACCTTTGACGTTTTCCAAATTTGTGGAATATTACATGATGTAAGACACAAATTGAACAAATAGCATAAAAGTTGGGCGAACACTGTCCTACAGTCTTTCAGGATGAAGGACGGGCAAAGATCGGGTCCAGTTGGCATTTTAGTTTTCAGTTTTTTAAGTGCAATTTCTACCTCCGGCACCGTAAAAGAAAACATTTGGATACGTGCGCCTTAAGGCGTGGATCTGTTAATAAAATTTGTGGAAGAGGTTGAGGTAAAGGATTGTTTAAAGAAGTCAGCAAATGAATTTAGAATTGCATTCGGATAGTCGAGATCTTAACCTTCGTAATGCATCATGTTAGGAACACCTTGAGTTTCTTTGTTCGAATTTACGAAAGACCAAAAGTTTTTCGGGTTATTTCTAAGGTTTGATTCGGTTTGTCTGATGTATTTTTTCTTGAAGTTAGCGATATCACTCTTGATTTTTTCCCGCAGTGCCCAAAATTCTCTTAAAACGACGTTATTATTGCCATATTTTTTAAATGATTCATGTAGCTTGGATTGTTTTCTTCAGACAATTTTTATTTCATTTGAAAACCAAGGTCGATATGGTTTTTTTTACAATTTGGCGTGTTTTATAACGTGGAACATATTTATCGAAAAGTTCATACATTTTTGCGTATAGAACCATGATGGCGTTGTTGATGTCCCTCTCATCTTCTACAAAAGACCAATTAGTGTCTAGAAAATGTTTATGTAACAGTGGTAGGTCCGTTTTACGAAAGTTGAAATTATTTTTCAGATTCATGTTTAGGTTGTCCGTGACCTTTTGAGATATATCATGAAATCATGATACAAGGAGGGCTGGATGGTGCTGACTCTGTTGAACAAACATATGGGGCATAGTTTAGCAACAAAACAGACTTAAAAGCTTTTGTTTTAATTTTGAAGGTCATTTTTAATATAGCGTACCATGGAACCACCGTGGAACACTAATAAATCCAATTTGGCAATGAGAAATACATACACACTTAATGTTTTTTATTTCCGTTAAGTAGTTGATCTAGATTCAATATTAGAAAGTTAAACAGGAAGCAGTTGAAAACTTAAAAATGATCTCCTCACATATTTAAGGAAAAAAGTTATGACTGGCAACGTCTTTTTCCATAACTTTGCCAGGGTGCCCAAGAAAAACTAACTAAAAAACTAACATCACTAACATTTTCAAATTCTTAACAAAAATATTGTCACAGAACCTAGACTTAAGAAAATATTACTTTAATCACACACGCACCTAATGCACTTATTTAAATAAAATTATTATTATTATTATATTATTTATTAAACCAAACAGGTCCAATTCAGCGTTCAAACCCGAAAGAGAGGTCTTCAAGCATAAACCAGAAAGTTTCAAATCCGCAAAGGGAGGTCATCTCTTCGATTTATCTAGGTTTTGGCTACTGTGCTCTTGTGTCCTGCTTCCTTCGATAACCGTCCCCACACCTTATCTTATTTATCAATAATTTGATACGTGTATTTTATTATTTTATTCACTGTTCAAAAATACATATTCAGATATACATGAGCAAATTATTTCCTTTTCTCGGCCCAAAAGTGCCTCGGCCCAAAAGTGCCTTTTAGTCACAATTCCCGTGAGAACATACCTTGTGCATATTAATAACTGAATTTTTTTTTCTGGATTAATAGGTGGAAATCTTTGGAAGTCGCATGACGTGTGTCAAAAATTTCCACGGAAATCGCATCATATATCTTTATATTAGATTCTAATGTTTTAAATAAAATTTGTCTGATGGAAATATGCAGTTTCACTCGGTTTATTCTCTATCAGAATATAACGCGTGTCAGATTTCTTCTCTGAAATCTGACATGCACTAGGTATATTACTACAGCGAAAGTTGGAAAAATTGAAAAACTGAAAATCTCCGTTGTCAAAACTGATAATTGCCCTTTTCAAAACTCAAAATCACATGTCTGTACCAACAGGTTTTTATTGTCGATGTGTCGTTTGATGATATATAAATAGCCAACATTGACATTTTGGTTTGTTGTTGTGTTGTTCGTTTTTTAATTTGGTAAATAATCTTAAAAATTAATTTCGGGATGGTGAAATAATCAGAAAATCATTCTTAGATTTTTTGCCATGAGGAAACCGCTCGCGGGCAAGCCCTCGGCCCGTAATAAATTACTACAGAGAATTTTTCAAAATTTTTTTTCGATAAAAAAAGGTCTTGTATAACATCTTTCTACCAGATTTCAATCCCGATTTTTTAAAAAAAATGGAGAATTATCCATAAATTTCTCTGGATTATTTCTTTTTATATTTCCCTGCCTGAACGGAAAAAAAACTAGGTTCCGTTTTTTCTAAAAGCCTGAGCACCCCGGCCAAGGCAATCAATGATCGATAAATCTTGCCTGCCTCTAAGCGTTTCTATTTTATTGAATTTTAGAGAGAAATGCGTAGTTTAAGGGTCGTAATCTAGATCGCAGCAATGTTCCTGTGTTGGGTCGAGGTCATTTGGCGGATTTACTGGCGTTTCATGGTAATTACCGACATGCGTACAGTGTTGCTAAAAAATTTCCCTAGATCGTAACCATGACCTTAGAGTAGACAGGAAATGTCGAAGTGACGTTCAAAACGGGTCATGTGACATGCATACCAGTCCGGTGTCTAGAAAGATAAAAAAAAACTTCTAACTTGCATGCATCCGAGATTTTTAGTTTTGCTAAGAGAGGAAAGATTTAAAAAAAGTCCAAGACACAAGCTCTATATCATCCCGTTCGCCAGATATGGCGTCATAAAGATTAATGTTATCAGATATTCGTCAAACTACGATAATTTTATTATTTTACAAACAATAAAATTTCCTTTTGAACCATATGTCACTTGTCCTTTTTCGGCTTGTCGTAAGAGCTCCAGGACCGTATTAAACGGAAAATTGGTGATAAAACCGTAGAAAAGTACTGCGGTTTAATTTTATTTGTCTGATCAATATAATATTTTACTTAGATCTTTTTTTTGTTTTTTTTTTTGCAACGAAGGTGGTAAAAAACATGCAAGATATTATAATGACGTCATAAAATTTAAATTATATTAGGTATTTTAATCAATTAGATTTTGTTTTTTAGCTAAATCTTATTTTATGAAAGGATCTAGGGAAAAACTAAGACACGACTTTGGCTACCCCCCCTCCACATTCTCGACGTGTTCAAATAATTAATTAATAACGCAGTACAAATAATAATACTTATTGTTTATTAATCATAAATTTGTTTATCAAAAATTAAACTTTATTTTACCTCAGAAAAATTATTACAATTACACGCACATAATTTAGTACATTTTAGTTTTACAAAAAACGAAAGTTAATAAAACGAATAATGTCTGAACAATAATAATAATAAAACATAAAAAGTCTAAAAAAAATATTCTCCACAAAATGTTTACGATGAAAAAAAAGTTATCACCCTGTTGATAATTTTTTGCAAAAAAAATAATAATAAATTAGTTGTTAGTTCTAAAAGAAATTAAAACCACATTTTTACTTTTGAGAATTCAGTTTGCTCTGGGACTCCAACGTGTTAAATTTGTGGTTTAATAGTTTTTGTAAACGTGTGCCACATAAGTCAGTAATTATAAAGTTTGAAAAAGAAACACAAAAATGTATATATTTTTTAATCTGAACTTTCGATTTCTACGCTAGAGCTCAGATAGACTACTTTTATATGCTTGTTTTGTAGAAAATTGAATTGTCCTAATTGTGATGCAAATTAATTTTCTTTGTCATGTATATGTCAAAAGTGACAAAAAGTATCATGTAAAAACCAGCGGTACGCCACTGACTCCAATAAACGTATATTTTATTAGCTCAGTATTTGATAAATTTTTTAAGCTTTGATTTACTCCTTTGCACTTTTTGTGTCAGATAACTGTAAAATGACGTTTTAAGCAGATTTGTGCAAAAGTACACCTTTTCGAGTATCTTCACATGTAAAAATATTTAAAAAAATATAGAAAAATTATAGTGTGATGATTTTTTGCTAAGTTTCCGATTAAATTTATTCTTAAGATGCCACTTAGTACGTAGTGATATCCAAAAACATTTCACGGTCCTTAGGGTCCGATGTAGGGCGATTTTCGTTTTCGTGACGTCATAACTGCTTAACCCGTTGACGGCCTGACCTTCGGTCACTGACCAGAGGTCATGGTCTCGGGCGTTTTTTGAAGTTCCAGGGCACACAAAGTTGGATTATGGATCTATAAATTGGTGTAAAACGATATCCCATACGTTGTAATTTAAAGTAAATCATACATTGAAAGCCGCCATATTTAAAATGGCCTACTAAATTAAAATAGAAGCTTTTAAGTCTGTTTTATTGCTAAAATCGGATTAAGGATAATGAGGTACCCAATTCAAAGCCGCGATATTGAAAAATTGGTGCCTAGAAACAAAATCGAGGTATGACAAGTTATGGTTAAGAGTTTGATTAAGATTTTAACTCGGATTTTAATGTAAGTTAGCCGCCATCTTGGAAAACAGTTTCTGTAAGCGCTGGAGGCGAGGGTTGGCTCGGTCGCCATTTTGTGTACACCAAAAGGTATTTTTTACCATATTTTGCCTCTAAATGCCCCCGAAATGCCTCGAAATAATACTTCAAATTGCGACGAAATGTCATGTCGCGCGCGGTTTGTAGACTAAAGTGCATTACCGAGCCACCCCTCGCTTGGACGCCATTTTTTACCAAAGGAAAAATATAAAAATATTTATTGGATGATAAAGAATACTATATCGATCATTTTGAAAAAATGGCGGAATCTCCCAATCCTAGAGAGGAATTTTTTGGGGACTCGACTCAAATCTTTTAAAATTGCTTTAAAAAAGTGTGTGCGACATAGTTTCCGTTATCCTCCGTATGTACGTACGTATATTTATGACACTCAGTATCACACAAACAATCAAACAATATAAGTGAAGTAGAGCCATAGATTGGTTTGTCAACTTTTTATTACACTTGCTCGCACCTGGGGATTAACTACTACCCTACTAAGATTTGAAACTGCGTTTGGATATCTTACTTGACTTGAAAGTTGTGATTTACAAAAATGATACCCTTGTTTGCTTAAATTCTTTTCTCCTCCTTTCATCCGTACGATTGATGGATAATATAAAATTATTCCCTAAAGATGTTTTTTTTTTAATTAGGGTTGAATCTGTCGATGGATCAGTGAAGCTCATAAGTTATGATAAAGTCGTTAGCGTGAGTGAGACTGATATTGAGAAAAATGTGGAGATTTCGGAACATTTCGAAGTAGTGCAAAGTGCTGGTTGTGCTAGGCCTAAGAAGAAGCAATCTTTAGGTAAGTGCATTAAAATTCAAACTGTTCAATGTGTTAGTTTTTCACATTACCAAAAAAAACAGAAAGGGTTATTTTCCCCGACGCGAACGCCAAAAAAGAGGGATGTTATAAGTTTCACCCCTTTGTATATGTGTCTGAGCGCTTGTAGCTGTCGAACCAGTAAACCGATTTTGATGGTTTTTTTCTGTTTGGAGCCTATCTCTCGGAGTGTTCTTAGCTCTGATCGATAAAAATAGGCTAAGTAGATCCAGAGATACGCTTTCTACGCACAGATGTCAAGAAATTTGTTATATGGGTCGCGATTCTTCAAAAAAAAGTAGTAAGTTAGCTACTCCAATACAACAAAACAGGTAAAAAACTGATTTTAGTGGAAAATCCCTAAAATCTGAAACCTCCAACTTTCAACAGCTATTCATCTATATCTCTGAAACCGTGGGTCGGATCAAAAAGAGGTTCGTTTAAACGTTGATCGGGGAGAACAGATCTACAACATATTAAACGCGCAGCCCATTCCAACCGAAAGCAAGTGGCAATACTAAGTGAGCGGGATCCTTTGTATCAATTTTTGTACGGTAAAAGTTTAAAACATTGTCCCGGAACCATTTCACGGATTTTGCATGATTTTTACATAATTTTACGTATCCTAAAAATGTTTAATTCACGGTAAAAATTATCGATTATTTTAAAAAACTGAATAAAAATAAGATATATATATTTTTTTTGAAAAACCACGCAAATGGTTTGTGGGGCATACCAGAAGCCTCCGCTGTGCAAAATTTTGTTAATTTTTGATGTGCGGTTGTTGTTTTAAGTAAACGAACTGTTTCTAAGATTCAAATTCACTATTAAATAAAAAAGGGTTTTTCACAAAAAAATTAAACATATTGTTTGTATGCACAATACCTTTACTTTAATAATTATTTACCACTTCGTTTAATCAAACCATACAAATTCAAATTTTGGCACCTGATGCGAAGAAAACTGCGCATGCGCAAGGACACAGGCGCTTCTTCCAAAACGGAGCAATTTAACTGCAACACGTTTAAACATTTTCTATCGAAAATAAGCAAAATTCTCCTTAAAACAAAATCATCAAACCAAAAAAGCTGTATAGAATTAGTGCCCTAAAATTAGTGAAAAGACTGGTAGGGAAAATTCCACCAAGCGGGCCCGCTAGCAGAAGAAAAGGACAAATTTCTCTTTAGACTACACTAAATCAAGGTAGGTGCCATTTTCCTCATTGATGCTATATGGTTTCGCGATGCAAGTCAAATATTAGAAAATTTAGCTATTGAAAAATCCCTTTTTATAACCCCTACGTTAACATTGTTTTATTTACTGCAACAGTATTAAGCAACGAAATTTTAAGGAAAATTATCAAATTACTCCTGACAAAAAAGCAGGTAGTGTAAAAATAATCAGATTTTTTGTGAGGGTGAGATTCTCTGACGGTTTTTGAAGAATCGCGTCCATGATGGACAAATATAATAACCGGAACCGTTCATCCGATTATGATGAATTTTGGTGTGAAGATGTAGATTCAGCACCAGTTCATTTCAGTTTCATCAAGTAAAAAAAAACACCTCAGGGGCGGATCAAATGGGGTTATTTAAAAAAATACATTTTTTTCAGGTTGTCAGAAGTTTTAAAAATTTTTGATTTGACTTCTTTTGGAGTTAAATTGAAAAACACCAGCTAAAATATTTTATTTTTTATTTTTAAAGTAGGACGATCTGAAAATGCGATCTTGTCATATTAAACAAAAAATTAGTTCATGCAAAAAACAGCGCTACACGCGTAAAATTTTCCTTGCAGTTACTACGTGTGAGATTTTTATTTAGAAAACTAAATTGAATATTATTAATTTGGCACAGCCATATAGGTATTTCAGAATTCACTGTTGGAAAATTTAAGAATAAATTAAAGAAACATTTTGGAAATTGATACCTACCTATATAAAAACAAATCTTAATCAAAAAGATGGGTAGAATTTGGAATATTATAAAAATTCAAATTTTAGTTAATTTATTTAACTTAAATAAAAATATTTTACTAGTTACTTTTTTTTTAGATTCCTTGTAAAACTAGAATAGTTGGTTGGGAATAAATAAATAAAATTAATAAAATAAAATTTCAGTCATCTAGTTGTAACCATTTTTGCTGCCCATGTATTTCCCTATGATAAACAGCGTAGCGGAAATCCCGGGGCCAATGGATTAATGACGGGCTCCCATGCGCATGCGTTACCTAGAAGCACATGCTATGATCGAGTCGTCTGTATCCCATTGGCCATATCATGGCAATCTAGATTTTGATCGTTGCCGCTGCGATTTTCTCGTATCCTGGACCTTTCGTATCGTAATTATTTACTCGAGGGAACTTATTTAGAAAAAGGAAAAATTGTTGTTAAAATTTGACTCTTTTTTTTTATGTATTTTATAATAATAAAAATGAATTTATTCCTTCTTTTTTTTTTTAATTAAATGCCTAGTTATGACTCAATGTTTTGTACTGAGAGCACAGGGCGTGGGTGCAAACCTAAGTTGCAAATATAAAAAAAGGAATTTTGAAATAAGAATTTTTAATATTAATTTTGAAAAAATTTACTTAAGTAACAGGTTGTATCTTCTTTAATTTTATCTTTTACCAAACTATTTTGTGGGCGCCCTGTCTATTAGTTGCAAAGACAGAAAATTGAACTGCTCAATTTATTCAAATATTTATTTCAGAGTATGATTTTAAGTTGAGCCTCTTAAAATCTATTTTCAAAAATTCATATTATGAAATTAAACAAAAATATATCAACTAGTAAATGTATTAACAAAATAATTTTATAAAAATTAACAAGATTTGAAAAAAAATCAATTAATAATTTACAATGACTAAAATCTCATATTAATTAATATAGTTAACTTAGCATAGTGTATATAAAGGTATATGACAATATATATTACACGCAGACAACTTTGTGGTCTTTCCGCGAAAAGAAATGCATCAATATATTACACAAGGTACAAAAGTGTGGTCTTTCCACAAAAAGAAATGCATAAATATATTACACAAGGTAAGAAGTGTGGTCTTTCCACCAAATAAATGTAAAGTGAAACTTATATGTTACACAAGATAATAAAGTGTGGTCTTTCCATAAAAAAAACATAACATGGTTTAAAACCAATAAAGGCCAAGGAAAACAACTTAAGGACAAACATAAGTTGCCTGGGCAATCTTGACACATCAATAAGTTCTTAGAGTCAAATAACGTGCTAAACACCTAGTTTCTGTAGTACAGAAGAAACTTGACTATAGAAAACATTGTGTTGCCAGATTTTAAAACAGCAAATTTAGGTAGGCAGATTTGCCCAAAGAAATAATCTAGTAGATCAACAACCTCTACATAATCTGTAACGTGCTAAACACATCATTGGCCTTCCAAAAATCAGAATTATGAAACGCTATTGTGATACTAGATCATGCATATGCCTTCTTAAGAACACATTAACGCACTATACCAAGTTGGCATAACCAACCCTAGGAGTATGAATGGACACACTATAAATATTCATACTCTAGGTTAATTACTTAAATTTAAAAGTATATAGCTCCACCAGTATCCATTTATCAAAAAAAAGTAATAAACTGTAAAACTATATCACCAAAACAAAGGTTAAATAAAACCAAAAAGGTCACACGGTTTATAATTCTGAAGGAATTATAAACCAACATTTATGGGTGTAGGGAAACACACTAAACTATACAATAGTTAGTTACACTCCGTAAATAACGAAACTTAAATATATTTGGCTTCACTACTTCCAATTATAAGTGCCAAAAAAAATTTATAAAAAAATCCAAAAAATTGTGAAAAAGGCAAATTTGACCATGTTGACCGCTTGAGTTGAAGAAATTAAGACGGAAGGAAAGTTAGTAAGAATAAAAGCAGGTGTACTTAGCTTTTACCCGTAGATCCTAATCGCACCAGACATCAGTACCCCTCCCTGGACTCTCGATAAAACTGCTGACGCAATCCATGCCACATGGAAACTCAAGAACTCCGGGTGGACACAGGAAGTTGAATGATTGGATTGGAAATCTCTAAACTTGGTCTTAATTCATCGTAGAAGTAAAAAGATGGAAAGTAGCTTGACGGAAACGCTGGTTACAGAGTTGGTCGTAGGCTTTAAACCATGATGTGGAAGTTTAAGCCTAGGTGGTCATTATGAGAAGTATGGTCAGTAGAAAGGTAATCTTAGAAGTTGGTAGAAGGGTAGCCCTTGAAGTTGGTAGAAGGTTAGCCCTTAAAGCCTATTAATAAAAAACTTACATCAGCCCCCACTATTCTATGAGTTAATAAAAATCAAGGTCTACAAAAAAATGAATTTTTACAACTTTTTCTTACTGATTTTTAAGGTTATTCCTTGAATCTTGTTTTCTTTTAAATATTTTTAGGTCTTACAAACTGTGCAGTGGATTTGAATAATTATGAAACTGCTCTAACTACCAATTTCTAACAGAAATAAACAATAAAATTTAATGAACTATAAAAATATGCTTGTTATATTATAAAAAATTAAGTAAACTGCACACTGACCAGTTTTAAAGGTACCTAATAAAAACTTTACAAAAATTTCAAAAAAATTCAAAAAAAATGGTTTTGAGATATTTAAAAAAATAATATAATTCAAAAATCAGTAATCCTCAATTTTGTAAGTAATAGTAGGAAATCAAAAAAATAATTTAGGCTTATAGAAAATAGAAAAACATACCGGTTGTTCTGGCTTATGAATCTGTCAGATTACATTTTTCACTTTGTTGAAAATTTTTGGACCCCACTTAGTGCTGCATTTCTAGTGTTGAAAAGAGCTCATCTTTTGGTGTCTTTCTATTTTATAGTAGTCACTCCCTTTACCCCGGGACCCCTTAAAATTCACTGGTTCCCCAACTACACTCCGACTTGACTGTTTTTTATTAAATTTTTTACACTAACCAAGACGACTGCTTCGTCGAATTTAACACTTTAAATGCATTTATAATATTAAAATTTTAAATAGTAAAGATTACTGTTCTACGTAGGCTGTCTTTATTACATGGAGAAAGATGAAAAAAGATAGATATTCTCTCGCATTATCTGCTTCGACGTATGTGATTCCTGTACCTTTTTACGTATGTTCGACAAAGACAACTAGAATGGATCGATATTAGATGGATGGCTTTCGCAGACGTTTCTTAGGCTAGTAAAAACCGGCTTTGCGACGATTTTGTAGCATGCTGGAGTTAATCGCAAGATTAGTGTAGGAAGTCAGGTTGGGTATTGAGAAAATTGGTAGTTTTGCTTTTATTAATTTGACTTGTAATGTTTTGACTAAAAAAACATTACAAATACCCCCCTTCTACGAAAAAAGTAAGATTTGCCTTTGACACTTACAAAATAATAGTTAAAAGGTACATCATTTAGGTTTTCTTATAATTACTTAGTTACTAGTACAAACTAACTGACTTAAAGGCTAGGGATGCTCACTTTCAGAGTCCGATTCACTCAAGGTTGGTTTTAAGTCTTTAACATGGATCCGGGTGAAAACCTGACCTTTACCGTCCAGAAGATCATATATTAAAGGACTGATTTTCTTGGTAACTTGACATTTAATAAAATGCTGAGCAAGTCCAGCAGCAAAAGCTTTAGACGCACTGGAGAGAACATAATTTTTCTTGTAAACCATATCACCCACCTGAAATTCAATGTTTCTCTTTCGGAGATTGTAATATTTTTCATTCGTTTGGTGAGATTTTTGAAGCAAAACAGAAACCTTTTGGTATATCTCTGGTAGTTTAGCCAATTCACCAACCAATGTTTCAGCGTTAGCGAATTTATAGGGACATTGATACATATTTTCTAGTTTTCCATAATAATCACCGTAAATCGGTACAATCCGCCCAAACACCATAAAAGATGGACTATATTTGGTAACTGAATTTACTGAATTATTCAAAGCACTCATGATTTGGTAAAGATATTTATCCCATTCTTTATGTTTGTTTTGATTTAAAAAACATCGAATACAAGTTTTAATAGTGCGGTTATAACGTTCGCAAAAATTTATCTGAGGGTGGTATTTTGCATTGTACCAAATATGCCTAATCTTAGGAGTACCAAATATCAAAAACATATGATTCTCGACAAACTTGCAAATTTCTTGAGCGGTAGCACGTCTCAAGGGATGTAAAATTGTAAATTTAGTGAACCAATCGACAACGACAAACAGATACGAAAAACCTGACTTGGACCTAGGGTACGGACCCATGATATCCATAGATATTAATTGAAACGGCATATCAACTTGTTTTCCAACCCCCATTACACCAATGCGGCCTAATTGTGAAGCTTTCTGTTGGTTACATATATCACACTTTGAAACGTATCTTTTTACATCCTTTTTCAAGTCTGGCCAGAAGTATTCTTCTAAAATACGATTATAAGTTTTATTTACGCCAAAGTGGCCTGATAAAGGGGAATCATGATGATTTTTAATAATATCAATTCTCTCTGACTTCGGTATCACTAATTTCCAATTTTTTAAGTTGGTATTAATCCCATGAGAAGACTCTATATACCTATACAACCGATTTTCTTGTACTGAGTAATTTGGAAATTTTAAAGGGTCATCAGATACTTGTTTTAACATTCTGTCATACCACCTGTCTGTGTAACATTCAAAGGAGGATATTTCAATTCTACTTAAAGCATCCGGTACAATGTTATTTTTACCTTTTCGAAAAATGATCTCATATGTGAATTGAGAAAGAAAGATAGACCATCTAGCTAACCGTCCCACTGGTTGTTGAATTCTCGACAGCCAAAGTAATGCATGGTGATCAGTATAAATTTTAAAAAAACTTCCCTCAATGTAAGGCCGGAATTTAGTTACGGCAAAGATTATTGCATAAGCCTCTCGCTCAGTTACCGTCCAATTTTGCTCAGTACGCGTTAAAGTTTTAGAGGCATAACAAATCACTTTCTCATCATCACCCTCACCCTGCACAAGCACAGCGCCAACCGCAAAATTGCTGGCATCAGTCTGAATAATAAATTGTTTTGAAAAATCGGGATTGGCCAATACCGGCGTGTTTATAAGGCGGGTTTTAAGTTCTTGAAAGGACTTTTCAGCTTCATCCGTCCAGTCAATTTTTTGCTTTTTATTCTTTCCTTGCATTAGTTTGGTTAAAGGACAAATTAAATCAAAGTAACCCCTTATAAACCGTCTGTACCACCCAGTGACTCCTACCCATCTTTTAACTTCAGTGACATTTTGAGGCCTTGGATATTTAACAATAGCAGATACCTTTTCCGGGTTAGCATGTAGACCATTTCTATCAATTACATATCCCAAAAATTCCAATGATGGAAGGCAAAATTTACATTTCTTTAAGTTAATAGTAAAACTCGCGGATTTTAATGTTTCAAAAATTTTTGTCAAGGTTTCAACATGTTTCTCAAATGTATCCGTACAACACACTAGATCATCAAGGTAGACAAAAATATCATTTTCAATTGATGGGTCAAAAAGGGTATCCATTAGCCTCTGTAAAGTTTGCGCTGAATTACAAAGACCAAAGGGCATTTTTGTAAACATAAAATGACCTTTACCAACCACGCTAAAAGCTGTTTTCTCCATTGAATCCTGGTCATGTAACGGAATTTGCCAAAACGCATGTTTAAGGTCAATAGAAGAGAGATATTTCGCGTTTTTAACTTTATCCAGGATTCTGGTTAGATTTGGTAATGGATATCGGTCTTTCTTAGTGATTTTGTTAAGATCCCGAGCATCAAAACATAACCTCTTTTCCCCGTTGGCCTTAGGCACAAGAAGAACGTTTGAGCTGTAAGGGCTACGAGAGGGGGTAATAACATCTAACTTTAACATCCGGTCAATTTCATCGTTAACATGTTTATGCATATAAGGACTTAAGAGAAATGGTCTTTTGCGAAATGGCTCTGGGGTGGTAACTTCAATTTTATGAGTTATTAGGTTAGTGCAACCCAATTTTTCTGACACTAAGGTTTCAAATTTCTTTATAACCAACTCCAATTTCGTTTTTTGTTCAGGGTTTAAATCACTTTCAGACTGAATACAAGCTTTAAATTTCTGTTCTTGAACAACAATTTCGTCAATGGAGATCTGAGATAACATTTCATCAATGTCATCAAAAAAATTTTCACTTTGTAAAAGGTCTAGTAAATTCAATATAGGGTCATTAGTAGAGGGTGGTTTATTGATCGACTGTTCAAATTTTATTTCAGGAAATATTAAGTTTGTTGTGTGTATCTTTTCATTACTGATAGGATTATTTTTAAAAAAATTGTTGACTATATCTTTAATTAATAAGAATTGACAATCATATTTAAAGCTAGGGTTTTTATGTTGAGAAATAGAAGAAATTTGAGAATGGCTAGGGGTATTTCTAAGTTGAGGGACTGGTGACAAATTTTGATTTATTTTAATTTTATTATTACTGTTTAGGGATGATAATTGATTATCTTGTGATGTTTCATTGAAACAAAAAGAATTATCCGCAAAATTAAGATATAAATTAAATTTTCTACAAAAATCTATCCCTAAAATCATTTTGTGTTTTATACTGGGCACTATTAAAAACTCAAGTTTTTTTGTGTGATTTTCAACAGAAATAGGAATAATAACCCGACCCTTTACTTCTTGAGAATTCCCATCAGCTGTGCTAACAGAACTGTAATTATGTGGCAAGATTTGTATTTTATTTTTTAGCATTAACTCATATCCCGATTTGCCCAAGACAGATTTCATAGCTCCGGTGTCTAATAAAGCTGAAATATCTAAATTTTTGAATTGAATGGATATATATGGCCTCAAGTCGTTACCATGTTGAAAGAAAAGCGGTGAAATTTGATTGTTAAGAAAAAAATTTTTGACAATATTAAGCCATTCCGACCAGTTGTTTTGCTTGGAGTATTCTTTATGATTGGGTTTTTGAGCTTTAGTTTGAAATTTTGAAGGTTTATTTTTATTGAGAAAATGGTCTTTTTGGGAGGATTTTAAGTCGTTATTTGGTAGGTTCTTGGTTAAAGAAAAGTTTTTAACAAATTGAAGCCATTCTGACCATTTATTTTGCTTGAAGAAATTTCGGCTATCATATTGAGTTTTATTTTGGTCAGAATAAGTTTTACTTTTGTCACATTGAGTTTTTTTATTGTGAGTAAAGTTTTTATGCTGTGTACGGTCAAGGGGTTGTAAAGAACTTATTTGAGGGGATATATTTTCTGTTTGGGTCTGCGCTGATGTAAAGGAAATAGTTTGAGTGGAAACAGTGGAAGTAATGATTTTTTGACCAGTTTGGTCGGTATTTTTTATGCATTCGCAGTCCCACCCGACCTTGGAGCTGCGCTGTGCAAGTTTTTTGAACAAACCGGGCATTCACGCACTGTTTTATTTTTGTAACCACATTTATAACAAAATTTCGTTCTGGGTTTGGTGCATTTTTGGAAAGTATGGGTATCTTTTTCTCCACAATTCCAACAAATTAAACTGTTTAGGGCACTAATGTTTGGCTCAAGGTTTTCAGTTTGACTTGGGGAATTTGATTGAAGTTGAATATTAGAAGTTGAAACGCTTGTACCTTGAGAATTTTCATTTGTAAGACTTGGATTTTGGTAAAAAGGATCATCACAGGAAATTTCATTAATCTTAAAATTGTTCTTTGGTCGTTGATAGGCTAATTCTGGTGCCATTAAGTTTATATTATTATTTGTAGAAGGAGTCTGAAAGTTTTGTGATCTAATTTTTGTTTCCTCTATCATTCTACACAAATAAGTCAATTCATCAAGGTTCATAACTTGTTTCAATGCCAAATGATTCTGGTAGTAAGGTTGTAAATTTTTTATTACAATTTGGACCTGTTCCCATTCACTAACTTGTCTCGTTAAGCGAGTAAATAAAGTTTGCATAATACTAATGAAAATGATTGGCCTTTCATTAGGTCCCTGAGTCCTAGAATGTATTTCTTGCCAAAGTTGATTTTCAAAATTAGTCGGTAAAAAGTTTATTTTTAATTCCCTAACCAAATCGTTCCAAGAATTTATTCTTTGCTTTATTTGTCGATACCAAGTTCTAATTTGACCCTCAAAAAATTCATGTGCAAATGTTAGAAGTTGATTTTTATCAATGTTGTATGACAACACAAACTCTTCGACTTTATCTAAAAATGTCAGTACACTCCCACTACCAGTAAATTTAATATTGTTTTGATGAATATAACCTATTTTTCTGAATAAGTTCGCATCATGGCTATGTTGACCAGAATAATTTTTAGAATGAGAAAATTGTTGGAGCCCATACTGGGGTGGTTGAGTAGGAATTTGAGGCAAGGGATTGGCAAAATTTAAATTATTATTGTTGTTTTGAAAGTATTGAGGTGGAACAAAATTTGGGTGGTTACTGGTTAAAGGAAATTGTGAAAAAGTATTAGTATTTAAATTTTGAGAATTAAAATTTTGATTAGATAAAATCTGAGGCTGAGAGTTTAATTGAGTTTCACCAAATGTTTGATGGGTAAACTGTTGACTAGGTATTTGGTTGGTAGCAGGCTGAAAGTTTAAATTTTGGTGGGAAAAATGTTGTGAATTGTTCAAGGTTGGGTTGGTCTGATAATTACCTATTGGGTTTGATAATTGTTGGTTAAAATTGACCTGAGGGTTAAGTGGACAACCTGACGTCTGATTATATAACTGGTTTTGGTTTGAATTTAAATTTAAATTGGGTAAAAAATTAGAGGCTGGATTTATACCGCTACTTAAAGTAGGTTGGTAGTTGATATTTTGATTACCAAGGTTTTGATTTTGACATGGTTGATAAAAATTTGAGCCCATCATGGATTGATAGTTTGAAATTTGACCAGCATTGCTTTGATTCAAGTTGGCGTTGGGGTTGTTTGGATTATTTATAGCCTGTATTTGTAAGGGTTGGTTGATATTTAAGCTTTGACTAGTCTGATTTTGGTTTGACATATTTTGGCCTGGATTTGACATTGAAATTTGACCTACATTGCTTTGATTTAAATTCGTATTGGGGTTATTCATAGGCATAATTTGTAAAGGTTGACTAAAATTTGAACTTTGAATAGTTTGAACTTGGTTTGACATATTTTGACATTGATTTGACATCGGGTTTTGACCTACATTGCTTTGATTTAAGTTAAAGTTGGGGTTAATGGTGTTATTTATAGGCAGCGTTTGCAAGGGTTGATGGAAATTTAAACTTTGACTAGTTTGATTTTGGTTTGCCATATTTTGACATGGGTTTGACATTGAATTTTGACCTAAATTATTTTGAATTAAATTAGCATTGGTGTTGATCGGGTTGTTTATAGACGGGAATTGCAAAGGTTGGTTAAAATTTAAGCTTTGGCCAGTTTGACTTTGGTTTGACATATTTTGACACGGGTTTTGACCTACATTGCTTTGATTTAAGTTAAAGTTGGGGTTAATGGTGTTATTTATAGGCAGCGTTTGCAAGGGTTGATGGAAATTTAAACTTTGACTAGTTTGATTTTGGTTTGCCATATTTTGACATGGGTTTGACATTGAATTTTGACCTAAATTATTTTGATTTAAATTAGCATTGGTGTTGATCGGGTTGTTTATAGACGGGGATTGCAAATGTTGGTTAAAATTTAAGCTTTGGCCAGTTTGACTTTGGTTTGACATATTTTGACACGGGTTTGACATGGAATTTTGACCTATATTGTTTGGGTTTACATTGGCCATGGGATTAATGGGGTTATTTAAAGGCAATGTTTGCAAGGGTTGATTAAAATTTAAACTTTGACTCGTTTGACTTGGGTTTGACATATTTTGACATGGACTTGACATCGAGTTTGGTGCCGATGTACCAGCTGTTTGCGATGTGGGCTGATTTGTTGGAGTTAAACTTGTTCCTGGTATACTTTGGGTTGAAATTTGAATGTTAGGTTTCGGGTCTTTTTTGGTATAACTAGCAATTCTATCTAATATTTGGGAGAGGTCTAATTGAGATATATTCTGGGGGGTTGACTCGACTTGATTTTCCGTACCGTCGTCTAAAGGAGAAACATGTTGGGTCCTTGACATTAAAACCAATTCGAGATTTTCGTCATCTGACGAGTCATGCACACTTTCAGTCTCACTATCTTTATATACTTCAGATTCATAGTTATCTTCTTCAATTATAGATTCTCTTAAGCTTGGGGATTTTAATAATAATAAAGATTTGTTGGCTTTGGCCTTTTGATTTAAAACTGTCAAGAGGAAGGAGACTTTTGAAGAAAGTTCCTGTTTGGTTTCTGATTTTGCTTCAGGGAACCTTGAAATTCGGTTTAGAATATGCGCTAGGCGATTTGTTATAACCCGATATTTAGTATGGCGCTTGGTGAGATTAAACTTAACTACCATACTCTCCAATGTTTCCAGCTTATCCCTGCATAGGCCATTCTCATTGTCAAAGTCGAGGCTCACTTCTGGGTAGTTGATAGGTCCTGCTTTTTCCGTTTTCCGAAGTTCTCTCAGCAACTTGTTCTTTTCTTTCCGCTCACCTTGAGTGTCTCTGGATCTGATCATCAGCTCCCAATCCAATTCGTCAATCAAAAGGTATGAGGGTTCCATTTTATCTAAAATCGTTACAAAAATGTGAATAAAAGACAACTCAGTAATAGAAAATCAGGGAAAATTTTATCAATTTAATGAATGTTGAACAATAATGATCAAAAAAATTTAAATTAAAACGTTGAGATATTTTGTTGAGTTTGGTATAAGATACCCAGCCACTATAAGTACTTAAGTAAATTGTTCTACGTAAACTTTAAACTTGGAATGTCTTTAAATTTACAAAGGCATTACAAACACCCCCTTTCAAGGGAAATAAAAACTCAGAAAAATACCTGTAAGATTACAATATATATTACACGCAGACAACTTTGTGGTCTTTCCGCGAAAAGAAATGCATCAATATATTACACAAGGTACAAAAGTGTGGTCTTTCCACAAAAAGAAATGCATAAATATATTACACAAGGTAAGAAGTGTGGTCTTTCCACCAAATAAATGTAAAGTGAAACTTATATGTTACACAAGATAATAAAGTGTGGTCTTTCCATAAAAAAACATAACATGGTTTAAAACCAATAAAGGCCAAGGAAAACAACTTAAGGACAAACATAAGTTGCCTGGGCAATCTTGACACATCAATAAGTTCTTATAGTCAAATAACGTGCTAAACACCTAGTTTCTGTAGTACAGAAAAAACTTGACTATAGAAAACATTGTGTTGCCAGATTTTAAAACAGCAAATTTAGGTAGGCAGATTTGCCCAAAGAAATAATCTAGTAGATCAACAACCTCTACATAATCTGTAACGTGCTAAACACATCATTGGCCTTCCAAAAATCAGAATTATGAAACGCTATTGTGATACTAGATCATGCATATGCCTTCTTAAGAACACATTAACGCACTATACCAAGTTGGCATAACCAACCCTAGGAGTATGAATGGACACACTATAAATAGTCATACTCTAGGTTAATTACTTAAATTTAAAAGTATATAGCTCCACCAGTATCCATTTATCAAAAAAAAGTAATAAACTGTAAAACTATATCACCAAAACAAAGGTTAAATAAAACCAAAAAGGTCACACGGTTTATAATTCTGAAGGAATTATAAACCAACATTTATGGGTGTACGGAAACACACTAAACTATACAATAGTTAGTTACACTCCGTAAATAACGAAACTTAAATATATTTGGCTTCACTACTTCCAATTATAAGTGCCAAAAAAAGTTTATAAAAAAATCCAAAAAATTGTGAAAAAGGCAAATTTGACCATGTTGACCGCTTGAGTTGAAGAAATTAAGACGGAAGGAAAGTTAGTAAGAATAAAAGCAGGTGTACTTAGCTTTTACCCGTAGATCCTAATCGCACCAGACATCAGTACCCCTCCCTGGACTCTCGATAAAACTGCTGACGCAATCCATGCCACATGGAAACTCAAGAACTCCGGGTGGACACAGGAAGTTGAATGATTGGATTGGAAATCTCTAAACTTGGTCTTAATTCATCGTAGAAGTAAAAAGATGGAAAGTAGCTTGACGGAAACGCTGGTTACAGAGTTGGTCGTAGGCTTTAAACTATGATGTGGAAGTTTAAGCCTAGGTGGTCATTATGAGAAGTATGGTCAGTAGAAAGGTAATCTTAGAAGTTGGTAGAAGGGTAGCCCTTGAAGTTGGTAGAAGGTTAGCCCTTAAAGCCTATTAATAAAAAACTTACATCAGCCCCCACTATTCTATGAGTTAATAAAAATCAAGGTCTACAAAAAAATGAATTTTTACAACTTTTTCTTACTGATTTTTAAGGTTATTCCTTGAATCTTGTTTTCTTTTAAATATTTTTAGGTCTTACAAACTGTGCAGTGGATTTGAATAATTATGAAACTGCTCTAACTACCAATTTCTAACAGAAATAAACAATAAAATTTAATGAACTATAAAAATATGCTTGTTATATTATAAAAAATTAAGTAAACTGCACACTGACCAGTTTTAAAGGTACCTAATAAAAACTTTACAAAAATTTCAAAAAAATTCAAAAAAAATGGTTTTGAGATATTTAAAAAAATAATATAATTCAAAAATCAGTAATCCTCAATTTTGTAAGTAATAGTAGGAAATCAAAAAAATAATTTAGGCTTATAGAAAATAGAAAAACATACCGGTTGTTCTGGCTTATGAATCTGTCAGATTACATTTTTCACTTTGTTGAAAATTTTTGGACACCACTTAGTGCTGCATTTCTAGTGTTGAAAAGAGCTCATCTTTTGGTGTCTTTCTATTTTATAGTAGTCACTCCCTTTACCCCGGGACCCCTTAAAATTCACTGGTTCCCCAACTACACTCCGACTTGACTGTTTTTTATTAAATTTTTTACACTAACCAAGACGACTGCTTCGTCGAATTTAACACTTTAAATGCATTTATAATATTAAAATTTTAAATAGTAAAGATTACTGTTCTACGTAGGCTGTCTTTATTACATGGAGAAAGATGAAAAAGGATAGATATTCTCTCGCATTATCTGCTTCGACGTATGTGATTCCTGTACCTTTTTACGTATGTTCGACAAAGACAACTAGAATGGATCGATATTAGATGGATGGCTTTCGCAGACGTTTCTTAGGCTAGTAAAAACCGGCTTTGCGACGATTTTGTAGCATGCTGGAGTTAATCGCAAGATTAGTGTAGGAAGTCAGGTTGGGTATTGAGAAAATTGGTAGGTTTGCTTTTATTAATTTGACTTGTAATGTTTTGACTAAAAAAACATTACAGTATCCTCTTAAGGCTTGAGCATCGTTTAAATTATTAGAATAAATGCACATACCCTATATCCATATAGTTTATTGTTTACCTGAAAGGTATATTTGTAAACAGCATCTTGGTTGGAGGATTAAAGCTGGGTTTATTCAGGCATATAAAAATTAAAATAACAAATAAAAATTTTAAAAAAATAAGGAATAAAAATAAGAAATAATGTTGGTTTATACAGCCAAATAAAACTAAAAATAAAAATAACTTTGAACCAATCAGCTCAGCACATGCTAACAAAAGTGAGTGACATCAATAATTGAAATAATTAAACTAACATATACTGTTTTCTTAAATAATATCTGCCAAAAACAAACCAAAAAATGCAATAAACCTGAAAAACACCCATTTAAATTACAACAACAAATGAAAGTGAGGTTAAGTGCGTCAATGGGGCATGCGCAAATCCGTTTTCAGATAAAAATAAAAGTTAAAAGTGGTCCATCTTTTTATTTTAATTTTTATTTCCCTATAAACTCCTACCGTGTTCCCCATATGCTCAACCATTATTTTAATTTTAATTATTATTTTTATTTTCATTTGCCTGTATAAACCCAGCTTAAAAGGAGGTGCCAAAAAAAAATATGTTTCTTTAAAAATACGCTTTATGGGTTGAAATAGTCTGGTAGACGATGGTTTAAAAAGTCAGATGAAAAACTTAAAAGTTTAGGACTAGAAACATCAATAGCAGATCCTTGTATCTACACAACATGGGTCGTTCTTGAAAAGAGGTAACATTACATGTAATTGGTTTGTAAATTTAAAACCACTTATCCTTTTGAAAACAAAGTAGCATGATAGTTAGTGTACTCAAAGGCTAACATTATCCAGCAGTAATGAACTCACGTGGTGTGATCTGTAATTTTCAAAGTTAATAGGTTCAGATATAACAAAAAAAAAGATAGATAAAAACTCAAAAATTTAAGTCCTAAAAAAATAACTTGATATAAGTTTTTTGACTTCATCAAAATCACATGCAGTCATAGATTTTTTTTTAAATCTGGCATCACTGCATACAACACCCAACTTATTTACCTGAAAATGGAGAAGCACAGAAGACACAGTTTAGGAGTGTAATCTGAAATGTGTTACATAATTCAGTTTTTGTGAAATTTTGGGGGTTTTAAAACAGTATTAACGTTTTGGCCGAGATAAATGTTACACGTGTTTCTATATATATAAAGAGTAAATGGTAAGATATTTACTTTCAAAAATGTGATTTAAGTATGAAAAGTAGGCATTTTACTAACATTAAAATACAAAGTAATAACTTTTTTATTTTTTTTTTGTTACTTATACATTTTGCTAAATATGTCACTAGTGTGAACGTCACTGTTGTGATCTTTCAGAATATTTTATTTAATTTTTCGCCTGTAATTAAAGAAACTCAATAATTTTTAGCAAAAAAATGGCAAAAACTAGAAAGTCTTTGGCAAAAGCACCAGAAACGAAAAAGAAAATAGACAAAAGAGAGAAAAGAACAAATCAAGTAAGGGCATATTATATATATATCAACATATTATATTTACTTAATAAATGGTAAGATAAAAGATTCTTGATTTTGGTAAAATAGGTATAACTGGTGTTAGCTGGCTATCAGCTGTGTTAGCAGTTGAATTCGCAAACTCAAAAATAACTCAAGAACTAGTGAATTGTTATCTCGGCTATAAAGCACATTTTAGTTCAACCAACTACAGCAACATTTAATAATTACCAAAATTCAAAGAACACTAATTTGTTTTTTTTTTAAATTACCACTTCAAATATTAACTTTTTTCAAGAACGACCCACACACGAAAGAGGGAGCAAAAGTTATAGTAGCGGTGGACGTCGATGACTTAATTAGAGCCTTTTCTAATAAAAATTATTTTAACAAATTGAAACAAATCAACTTTTGGAGATGAAAGACTTGGAAAAATTAAAGTATTGCCTTGAATTGGAATTTAGTCAAGAGAAAGATCAAATGAAAGTTAGTCAAAGGAAATATATAAAATATGTTTTAAATTAATTGGGAAATGGAAAATAGTACCTGTGAAGTCAACATTGGAAGTGAATTTATAACTAGAAAAAGCCAGTGAAGACAAACCTTATTGGATCGTTAATGTACCTTTATGTTGCAACACATCCATCTCATTTGCCTTGCCGTAAGCTATTTAAGTCAATTTAACAATTGTCGTCGAAACTCACAATGGGCAGCAGCAAAGAACCTTACGATATATTAAAGGAACTTAAGACTACAGCTTTAACTAGGAAAAAGTAAATGAGTCGTTAGTTGGATTAACAGATGCTGGCGGGATGGGATCCTGCACTTTGGACAGAAAATCATCTGTTATTCAGATGGTATCATTAGTTGGGAATCTAAAAAGCAAATCACTGTAGCCTTATCCACAGCTGAAGCGGAATACATGACTCTTACTCGGGCAACAAAAGAAGCTTTACAATTAAAAAATGTAGGTATTGACATGGGACTAAATTTAAAAGAAGTGTAAGTAATGATAATCAAGCTGCACAAAGCTCCCGCTAAAAACCCCATTGGTAATGCTAAATCTAAGCACATTTCCATAAGAAAACATTACAAAGAGGTGAAACAAAAATTGATTACAGACTAACTAAAGAAATGTATAAATATATATAAAATAAAGAGTGAGAGGGAGTATTAGAATAGATGCACACACCGTGTATCCATATAGTTGTATTGTTTACCTAAAAGCTGTACAAATAGTCAGTTTTTTATGTTGGAGGATTAAAGCTGGGTTTATTCAGGCAAATAAAAATTAAAATATTTCATTATAAAACAGTATGGTTATCAACTTAAACTAAAATAAGTTAGTACTGCGTTCAGTTTGCTACCCCATTTCTGCAGCTTTTGCTTTATCCCGTCGTATTATTTTTAGGCCTCCTACCAGAATCATGCCTATCGGACTTCGACGAAGACGAGTTTCTTCAACACAACTCCCTGCACAAACTCGAGACTTTCAACGAATCCGACGAAATTTTTATGTCCATAATCAACTCCAACACCAACAAAACTGAAAATGACTCGGATTCAATCAGCATCAACATAAAACCACCCTTAAATCCTGTTAATAAGAAGCTACAAGAAAACAAGGTTAATATATTCATATACAATGTCTAATATATTATGAAGAACAACTAGAGGCGTGGAATGATCCTTAATTGGTATTTCCCAATGCATTTTCGCGACTTCGGTTCTAACCAAAGTAGGACAAATTCCAGGGGAAATTGTGACGTAACGGACTTGGGTTTATATTTTGTTTATAGTTTTTTAAGGTTATGTTTTTTTTTATGATAAGTATAATAAAAGAAAAATACCACGTGGTGGTAAACTATGAAGTATCAGGAATGTTGATCGAGGTCAACGACCTCGAAACAGCAATTATTTTGCCTAATGGTACGTTTTTGTAATATGAGCCCACAAATTCACCTTTTTAGTAGTATTATGGGCAAAAAACTTTAAATTAAATATTATTTCATGTTTTAATATTATTAGTCTCAAAAAACTAAATATAACCCTACATTCCTTTATTCTTTAACCAATGCATTTGAGCGATACATTTCATTCATTTATGATTCTTGAGTGGTGGGGGATATGACGTCACAGTTACAGTCAAAGTTGTCAACCAAAAGAATAATCGCGGTATATGCCGAAGATGAATCATTCCAGGCTGAAAATCGCCTTAGATTGTAGATTGACATTAGGTGACGTTTCACTGGGCAACTATTTTTAGTATTTTGTTTGAAAAAGTCACTTACTCCTGGGCCTTTATTCTTGAACTGCCGGGAGGAGAACTTGTTAGAGAAGTGGGCGTGGTTTACAAAAAAGTGAGATGGAGATATGCCAACGGATAAAGGTGTGAAGAGGAAAAGGATAATCCCGCGGGAGCATTCCCTTCCCACACTTTCAAGAATACAGACGTCTTTAGAATTCGTGTCACTGGAATTTTAATTGAAATAATTTTTATTCCTTGATTTTTCTTAGGTTCAAGAAGTGTGCAATGATCCTGCTATTAGTAGCACTTTGGCGGCATTAATTCATACTAGTAATAGACAGATGGTTTATAACGTACTGCAAAAAATGATTGGGAATGTGATTGTAGAGTTTACCAAGCTGATTACAAGTGGGGGAAGTATTGAAGACAGGTAAAATTTAAATAAAAAATAGTTTTGGAATGTACACAAATTCCTTAAAGGAGTTAATTCAAATTACTGCCTGCTAGAAAGTAAATATGCTAAGACAGGGTTTGTATTTACAGGGAAAATCAGGAATTTCTGAGGGAATTTCTCAAGAATCGATCTTCGGGAAAATTCTTGAAGAGGTCTGTCTTATTTTATCAAGAGCTTATAATAAAGCATGGCGCGAACATTTTCGTATTTAGGTAGTCAAATTTTCGTATAAACTGAGGTACCGACCCTTCTTCTTTTATTTTTTAACACTGTCACACAAAATTATGTTTTCTGCATTTTGGAAACACTGTCACACAAAATTATGTTTTCTGCATTTTGGCAAACAAAAATTTGTCAAAAAAACAAATTTTTAATTTGGGCATGCGCAATGCAAGTTTTTGTTCATTTTGGCTGTGAAAGGTTCTAGAACATAAGGCGCACTTTTGCGAGACACCATAGGAACTATCATTATCTTGTTTTAATTGCATCAATCTGAGAGAGATCCAAAGTGCCCCTCTGCCCATAAGCATCTAGATATTTGTTGACAGATGCGGGCTCGAAAAGTGAACAGGCGGGTATTTTCCTGGTATGGTGTAGTATTATGCTGGATCTCCCTCAGGCGAATGCATTTTAGAAAAAGAGAACAATATTAACTAAGTTAAGCTCGCAGAAACGGGTCGATAATATTGTAGGGGATGGGTTTCAAATATTTGTATACATTTTCTCGGATCCACCAAGTAACTCACGAACGTACAAAATTTTGTTGTTATTGATTGTTGAGGTGGTTCTTGAGTTATACGGCAGACAAAAAGCTATGCGTCATATAAGTCAACAAAGTCGGAAAAAATGTTTTTTTTTTACCTTTATCAAAAACACGATTTAACTCACTGACCGCAAATAACAAAAACATGGCTTTTTTGGTTACATTTTTTTATTGTTCAAGGGTGCAAAAAATTATTTTTATTATTTTTTTGCACACAAATAATGTAAAAAAAATTATGGCCAACAGAAACGGAGTAGCCGGTAGCGAAGTAAATGCTTCTGTGTTATAGTTTTGTGTTTGTTTTTTTCGTTTTTTGATGAAATATTAAAAAAATAGTGTTTAAAACGTGCGGCTAAAATGTGCGTTACTCGCGTCTCTAGCACTATTTTAGCCACTAGTTGTAAAAACTACTATTTTAAATTCTAAAACGCCAACTGTGCGATTTGTTGACATTACTTCGGAGCCAAGGAAGTAAAAAGCCATTAAATTTGATTAGCTGCTTTACATTTTAAATGCCCATTCCAAACACTTCAACAGAGGGTGTTTAAGGGTAGTCTGGCAATGGACTGGACCCTTTAGGGTCAACCGACTAACAAAAACCATTGTGGGATGTGGGAATAAGGCCCATGGTCATGACTACGGTTGTCTGTACGTGATATAACATGTTTCTGGCCTATATTATGTGAAATCTGCTGGGTTTGTTGCTTACTAGATAATGTCTTTATTATTATGAGTTGAACAAAGTAGGTATGTGGGCGCAACGGGTCCAGATGGGCGGCCTACGTGCAGGATTGTCACTCGCAAGGGTGCTAACGACCACTGACTATACATTCATTCAAGGGGTTGAAATGGGTTTTTACAAAAAGAAAATAGGAAAAAAAGTCGATTTTTTTTCAGGCGAACGAAAATTAGCGAGGAGGATATCACAAGACTGCTATTTGTTCACGTTCAAACAGAGCTTGACATTTTACATCAAAAAGGAATGATAAAAGAGCTATTAGCCAAAATTGGGAATGCTAAGATGCACATTTTGGTAAGCATGTAAAGTGCACAGGGTGGCCGTTTCAAAACACCCTGTATATTTTTTAATGTTTTGATAGATTTTTTCTTCCTGATTCCAAAAAAAAATATACCATATGACACCTTTGTCTCGAACCGTCATTGAGCAAATTCACAAAGACGTTGCTAATGTGTTGTACAAAGAACCACCTACACTATTTTTCCTTGGCTGACACATTGCCCTTATGACAATTTTTTTTACCTAAGAACAGCCAAAGATAAAACCTACGTATTATATATTTTTGGAATCCGATTTATCTTTTGTGACAAATAAAAAAAAATCCAAGTGGAACTTTATAAATCTCGTAATAAACAGTCACCCTGTACAAGGTGATCAGTTATGACTGTTCCCTGGGTTAACTTTTTTTTCTAATAGCCGCAGAGGGATCAAACAAAAACTGTATTTAGAACATTTTATAGAGACCTAAAAATCATAAATTGAAATTAATTAATTCAAATACTAGGTATAGTTAGGGCTAGGTTTTTTCTAATGAAACACCATGTTTTTTTTTAAGGAACAGTGATAACCGATCACCCTGTAAAAATCATATTTATTCAGAGATTTTTGGTAATTTTATTTCAATCTTTTAAACACTTCACATACTAGAACTATTAGGCACACGCCTAGACTACAAGTTTTTTATTCCATCTGCAAAAACGTTTTTTATTTAATTTTAGCATTGTCTAATATATTGGAAAATCTCCCAACCTTATTATGAACAAAACAGTTGACACTTTCTTTGGTCCAAGTCTTTAAATATCTTGGACAAAATGAGTCGCACACTTTTCGTTTCATACTGATTTTATTTTGGATTGGTTTTAAAATAATATCTATAAAATTAAATGTGTTCAACTCATTTTGCCCAAGCAACGCCGGCGCCGTCTGAACTAAAAAGCCGTTTTACTATCCTTTGGCCTACTATCACGGCCATATTGACACCAAACTGACAGAAAATCCATGCTTTACCTATCACTTTGGTTATTAAAATGCGGGCAACAGTGGGCTAAAGAGCACTGAAGTGGCAGAAGTAAACTGACTTTTTGTTTGAGACAGTGTTGGTCCAAGATATTTAAGGATTTGGACCACGATTTCCCTATATATTAATTAAACAATGGTTTTAGCAGCATTGCTGACAGTTTAGAGCCATCTGTGTAGCAGACCGTCGCGTCGCCTCTCTGCTTAATTCCATTGGGAATTCTTCCCTTTGCCACGCATTCCGTTCTGGTATTGTGACTTTGTACTTTTTATCGAACCTCCATGGTATGCGGTGCTTTCACGGGCAGTCTTAGGAGGGGCAACCCTTTCGTCGCCAGTCCTTCGACCGCCAGATGACCCACTCTTTCCTCCCTGCCCGTCCATAGTCCCTGGTCCCTTAATCGCAGGTGCGTCGCCATCGCCTCCTTCTTGATCCAAGTTGGAAGCGAGGGATGACCCAAGATGGTTTCCAGGGCGTGGATGGGGTCGTCCTCATTGCGCCGCTCATTCCTCTGCAGAAGAGCCCTTGTAGGCTCACCCCAAGAGTAAAATAATATTTCTTTGTTGTGGATTAGTATAAGCTGACTCATAACAGTTTTTTTGGTTGTCTTTGCAGGGAGTCGCAAAATCAATAAACGACAAAGAAGTTCAAGAAATTCTAAACAACAAGATCAATCAAATTGGCCTGGACGCCTCCTTGGTTTCAATAAAAAAGGAAATTAATAATACAAAATCAAAAGAAGAAAATAAAGAATTACAGCTTGCAGAGTTAAAAATTGCCAAAGCTAAAGATGAAATTGTAAGTAGGGGATTGAAAAAATATTAAACAAACACACGATATTTTAAAAGTTTAATCCCTATTTCTACCCCCTTCTCAACCTCCCACCCCACCAAAAACTAATCAGTTCACTGCCTGTCCCAGAGAATTTTTGTACCAAATTTGATAAAAACTTTTTTGACGATCTCAGTAGCCTCCATACTATATATGAATGGCTAAAAATTATTTTTTTTTAAACAAACCTAATTTTTCTTATTCCAAATTGGGATTCTAGAAATTAAATTGTAGCCTGTATCTCCTTAACCTGTCAATTTTTTTAACTAGTCCGGTGTCTTAGCCCCAAGAAAGATAAATTTTAAACTTGGATGCATCTGATTTCTAGTTTTGCTGAAAGAGGAATCTCTTAGCTTTAAAAAAAAGGTCGAGACACAAGCTCTATATCATCCCGTTCGCCAGATATGAAGTCATAAAGATGAATGTTATCAGATATTCGTCAAACTTCGATAATTTTAGATTTATTTGTTTTTCAAAAAAATTCGTATGTGTACGAAAAATTCGTAATGAAGCATTTTACAAACAATAAAATTTCCTTTTAAACCATATTTCACTTGTCATTTTTTGGCTTGTCGTAAGAGTTCCAGAACCGTATTAAACGGAAAATTGTTGATAAATCCGTAGAAAAATATTGCGGTTTAATTTTATTTGTCTGATCAATATTACATTTTACTAAGATATTTTTATTGTTTTTTTTTGCAACAAAGGTTATAAAAAACATGCAAAATGTCATAATGACGTCATAAAATTTAAATTATGTATGTATTTTAGGTAAATCTTGTTTTATGAAAGGATTTGTGAAAAAACTAATACACGACTTTGGCTAACCCCCCCCCCCACCCCAAATTTCTAACGTATTCGAATATTTCATTAATGAGGTAATTTTATTTATTTTTCGAAAAATTATTGCAGTTACACGCAAATAATTTTAATTTATTTTTTGCACATTTACAGAATTTGCAAAAACGCTTACAAGCACACATTATTAACTCCTGTAAACCGTTAGCAAACAGTTATATATATATATATATCACACTTTATTAGCTGCAAGAAAGTAAGCTCTTACAATTTGCAATTTACAATAAGTTATAGATTTTACAATACTAATTCTAACTTATGCATAACTTAAGTAAAAAAATGTAGTTACTAACCAAAATATGAAAAGAAAAAAAATCTAAATAATTATAATTTAATCTACTTATTTAATCAATCACCTTAGATAAAATCTCTGCTAATTAATTAAAATGTCAATTTAGTTTCAATCAAAATGTTAATTAAATTTCGATTTTTTGAATTACATAATTTGTACATTTTTGCTTAAAAATATGTAATGATTGTATTTTTTTTATTTCTCCAGGTAGTGTGTTATATAAAATAAGTCGTTTACTAAAAATTGTGTCTACTCTGTTTTCAGAATTACTTATGTAAAAATCATTGTTATTTCTTGCCCTAGTGTTATATGAGTGTATATCTTTGGTAGACTTTAATTCCTCGCTTAGATATCCTGGAAGAATTTTATTTTTTAATTTAAAAATAAAAATCAGCATATTGTAAGCCAATCTCTGATTAATACTCATTAACGTAAGCTTTTCCAAGATATTTCCAATTGGCGTTCTTTTTTTGCAAAATAAAATAGCTCTTAAAGCTCTGTTTTGAATATTTTGCAATGCCTTTTTCTCTTCACTGTTTAAAAAGTACAATAGTGTCGAACAGTAATCAAAATGTGGGGCAATTATGGTCTTATATAGTATTAGTTTTGAAAATCTAGTTGGACTAAGTTGGACTAGTTGACCACAGTGGGACAAATTAATTTTTTATGGTGGACATGTTTATGGCAAGTGGGTAACAACAAATTTGTATACATTGACGCTTTAGCAAAACGAAAGTTAATAAAATGAATAATGTCTAAACAATAATAATAATAAACAATTTTTTGCAAAAAAAATAGTAATAAGATATTAAGTTCTAAAAGAAATTAAAAACCACAGGGACAGGTCAAGCCAGTGGCGGGCTACAGTCGATTGAGGATGTAAAAGCACTAGGCAAATTTTTACTTTTGAGTATTCAACTTACTCTAAAACTCCACAGGGTTAAATTATCAAGATAATTTGGTCTTATTTTATGGAGAACTTGTCGGGCCATAATTTTTCGTTTAATAGTTTTTGTAAACGTGTGTCACATAAGTCAGTAATTATAAAGTTTGAAAAAAAAACAAAAATATATGTATTTTTTAAACTTAAACTTTCGATTTCTAAGGCAGAGCTCAGATGGACTACCACTAGAAAATTTAATGGTCCTAATTGTGGCGCAAATTATTTTTCTTTGTCATGCAAATGTCAAAAATGTGGCAAAATTTTAATGCAAGTATCATGTAAAAACCAACGGTACGCCACTGACTCCAATAAGCGTATATTTTATTATCTCCCTATTTGAGAATTTTTTTAAGCGTTGATTTACTCCTTTGCACTTTTTGTGTTGATAACTCCAAAAAGTACACCGGTATCTTTTACATGTAAAAATATAAAAAAAAAATATGATATGATGTTTTCTTGAAAAGTTTCCGATTTAATTTATTCTTAAGATGCCAGTTAGTACTTCGTGATAAATATTTCATGGTCCTTGGGGTCCGATGTAGAGTGATTTTCGTTTTCGTGACGTCATAACTGCGAAACCCGTTGACATACAGATTGTGTCTCGGGCGTTTTTTAAAGCACCTGCTTTTAGACAAAATTTTTTTTTATGTTAAGACACCGGACTACACTGAATCTGATACTTTTTAATTACAATAAATGGAAAAATCATATGTTGCCTTTCCCCTCACTCCTCGAACTTTAAAAATGAATAATCTTCGAAACAAAAACGTTTCGACCCGTAAATTATAGGAACTTTTTTTAATTCTTATTTTTTTGCTTTTATACCTTTCACACCACACAAAAAAAAATCGACGCATAAAACTACGACTTCTTAACATTTGTTTTTAGGCAGATAAAATGTCGCAAATCCAATTCTGCATGGATGAAATCTACAAAACTCAAAAGCAATTGGTGTCGACGAAAAAAGAAGCATTAGGGCCAACCTGGAATCTAAGACTTCATAAAAACGATGAAAGTTGGTCACAACCTTTGACCGAAGGATTGTGGTCCCAAGAAATTAAAGTTTTTGAGAAGTTTCCCTTGGAGTATAGCAGGAAATGTACATTTACGTAAGTTGAATTAGGGTGTCAAAATGCACGATTTTTATTTGTTTTTTTTTTGCGAAAAAAGACGAGAAAAAAAAGTCGCATAATAAGTGTCCATATTAGGCATAAAAACAATTTACTAAGACAAATTGGTGTCCAAATTTTAAAGAAAATACATGTTGTGTTAGTACTTATGTTGAAAAATTAAAAGGTAAATGTTAAGATTTCTTCTATATTATATAAAACTGATAAAAAATGTATTATTTACCAATTTTTTTACCCAGGAGATTTCTTTAATAATGCCTTCCTGTTATTTTTTTTCAAAAACTGAATAGTTTTTTTAAATCACAATAACCTGAAAAATCATTGGCGCTATTAAATTTTTAACTTTTTGGAATCTATTTTTTCCCCTCCTCTAACTTTTAACGTTAAATAACTTGGAATTTTAACTCTTTGCCAATAAGAGTATTTTTGACCAAGTAAGTCAAAGTGTGAAATAATGTTTTGAAAGGTAGCTTTTTTATCACTTTCTTGTATCCTTTCTAGATTTATTTTTTACATTGGTAATATTATGTTATTATACTTGTTTGCGTGAACTGATTTTGATGAAATAAAGCCTAATTCCTGCCTAGGAGTCCAAGGAATCAAGTAGTGATTACAATATGATAGAATAGAGAATCTTAATTTTTCGTAGACTGTAGTTTTACAATATGGTAATTGTTTATAAAGTATAAAATAGGAAATACACAAATGATGTTAACATACTTTCATAAGAGCATTTTATTTATGAAAATATCTTCGTACGGTGTTAGTTAATTTTTGTAGACTTTTTAAACTAGAATTTAATTACTAAATCAGATTTCATGAGTTTTTAGTTTTTGAGATATAAAACAAAGTTGGTATGTAAATGTTTTTTTTAATTCCCGATGTGTCTCTTACGAAAATCGGATAAATAGTTGTCGAGTTATTAAATATTTTCCATAATTCATATGGTAGGCTGTGATAAAAGCGGTACGTCACATTATTAAAAAAATCTAGAGTGCCATGGTTGTCAATCTGAAATGAAAAAACCAATTCGTTACGAAGAAATAAAAACATAATTTGCTTCTTAAATGAATTCAAGGCCTACCTATATTTTATGCTCAGATTGTCAACCAAAGCACTCTAGGTTTTTTTAAATAATGTGGCGTGTCGCCTTTATCACATCCTACTAGAATATATGATTTATGGAAAATATTTAATAACTCGACAACTATTAATCCGATTTTTGTAAGAAGCACATCGTTTTGAAGGAAATTAATAAGGCATTAAAAAAAATTAAAAAAGAAATGGGGTGTTCCATAAGAAAAATACCAACTTTGTGTTATATCTCAAAAACTAAAAGTGACTCATGAAATCTAATTTGGTAATTAAATTCTAGTTTAAAAACTACAAAAATGCAATTAACACCACGAATATATTTTCATAAATAAAAAAGTTATAGGACCTATCCCAAAATGCAAAGGGGGGTCCAATTTTCTCTATCTCCTTTAGAGTACCCGAAACCCCCCAAAACTATCGAATTTTGGACACCCTGTACAGAATGAATGAATGGATACAACTTTCCGGACGTTAAATGGAAAAGTGTTTTTTCAGGGATTCAAAAGTGTTCTACAGAGACCTGTGTGTAGACAATTACCCAGTGGATACTCCAATAAGTCTGGAAGAGCTACAAATGATAAATGAAATATTAGAGAGCCCCTGTAGTCCCCCCGAAATGGTTTTATTGAACTTGGTAAAGTCAAAGATGAAACTGGACGCCTTGAAGTCTATTAAGAATGGTAGAAGGAGGAATGAAAGTATACAGTATAAAAAATGTAAGAAAATGAGAGAGATGTAATTTATTTAATTTAAATCATTTTTATTTTTGTGGACTTCAAACCAATGGTGTTCAAAGGTCAAAACATATTTCAGTGGTTTTATTCCTTATGTATCTATAACCAAATAATCTAAATAATGTATATGTGGATAAATTGGAAATCGATAGACAGGAAAAGAACATTTTTTTGGAGGTTTAGGTTTATGGGTTGAGGGATCTTATTATTGAAACGTCCTTTTTTTGAAATGCCAACGTTTTGCAAAATTTATTTGCTTCTTCAGGTCTATTCAAGACGGCCGTTCCATATGTCTATTTTATTGCTAATAAACATCAACCTTTGGTAAAAAGGCATTTATTTCAAAGAAGTACACATACAGTTTTAATTAAAAACTTTTAAAAAGACATAAACAAACACATTGAAATCTTATTACTACGCCGAATATTTCGTTCGCATTTAATTTATAAAAACAAACGTATAAACAAAGTAATAGATAGCCATAGAATATGTCACTTATTACGTTTATACGCGCCTTTCCGAGGGTTTATACGTCCTTCATTAAATGCCAGTTTAAAAATGAAAACAAAACAACTAAGTTAACAAGAGATTAATCGATTAAACCAGGGTTGAGTATTAATTTAGGTTGGAATCAATGCGCTAAAGCGTTTTTCAAGTGTTTATACCGACCCTAAAATCATTTTAAAGCGACAAACCGCTTTCTTATATCGCTTTAAAATAAAATCGATATAGTGCTTAAAACGGTTTTAGTCCTGTTTATACGACATACAAAAGCGCTTTTAGAAGCCCGTATAAACAAAGTAACTGTCACTGTTCTGAAGTCACACAAATTATGTCATTCCTTTTACATGGTGAGAATTTTTGTCACTTTTAAATGTTTATTGGTACGCGTAATAGCAATTTAGCTCCACCGTAAATTTCTTTAAAATATTAAATTTACAAAAAAGGCAATAAGTAAAAATCGCCACTTTCCGGAATTGTGACTGGTGGGATTTTCTGTCGTTCTGAAGAATCATGACCATTATGAAAAAATTATTTTGAAGTTTAAAAATGAGTTTTTACCATAGACTTCGGTTTTTTATAGTCCAGTCTTTTTTCCGCACTAGTTAAAAATAACAGGGGTTGTTAATATTTATCAAAACTCGACAGGTTAAACTTGTGAATCCTTCGATTTTGTATTCATAGTCGCTTCCTTCAGCAGGGTTGCCTTAGAGAGAGAGATGACTAAGCAACTCCTCAAACAACACCCCGTCCACTAGACCGTTCTTTTTCTTTGGCCGCCAGAAAGAGATGGAAACACTGAAAACGTAATGCGAAAAAAAGAGACGGAATATTTATTCTGACAGATCACAGCTGTTTTTTTGCCCTGTCACTGTGTCAATTATCACACACACACAATCACTTCTTATAATATATATATAATATTAATAATAATAATCAACACTATTCTATTTTTTTCTCTATTCATCCATATGTCCACCTGTTCTATTCTGAATCATTCTCTTATTAGATATAGGTGGACTTTGTTACGCTTTTGTTATTGCTAATTTATTTTTAATTTCTAAAACTTTCCGAGAAACTTATCTCCTTAACGGGTGAAGTGGTGTCTTGAGGGTACATGTGAACAGACAATATTAACTTTGTCATAATAAAAAATTCCCGAAGGCACCTGAGTTACATTGCCGGATTAACAATATCTCTAGCTCTGTGGTTTCCTTCGAACAGCCAAGTTGGTTTTTACCACTACTGTGGTACTATTGTGGTAACTTCTGAATTGTAATAGATCCACTTTCCACCTGCTTGTCTTCTCATTTGTTGGCAAAACAAAGTGAAGGAATAAATTGCCCTTTGGGTCCACTTCAACTATTTACCGATGGTCTCTATGTTATGCGGTGTTTCTTATAAAAAATAAACAAAAAAAACTACAAAAAATATTTGATTACTCAACACGGTATGATCGCTGTGATCTGTCAAATTTTAATCAAAACATTCCATATCTTTTTTTCTCACTGCATTCTGAATGTTTCCGACGGCCTGAGATAAAGAGCGGACTTATAGGTGTTTGCAGGGTTCCCTGGCCATCTTTATTGTTTCTCGAAAATTATAATATTTCTATAACAAGGTTTCCTTACTTACTAAAGAGAAAAAAAAATTGGATTATTTAATATAGAGACTTTCCCAGGTATGTGTATAGAATAGAAAAATAAAATATCTTAAAAAAAAAGAAAAAAAAACAGAAAAGAAAACCTATGCAACAGGAAAAGATAATAACATATAATTAACATGAAAAATAAATTACCATTAAAAAATAAGTTTAAAATAGTTTATAAATAGTATAAATAAATTTGAAAAATAAATTTGGAGATCTACTCAAAGTTTTACCTATTCATTCCTTAAGAAGGCCCGAAGTCTCAGGATACCAATTACAGTTGAAATTAGTAATGGCGTGGTAAAAGCGATCTGGATCCAAAAAGTATGTACTAACTCGTAAGGTTTGATAAAGTGGACATTCAAAAAGTACATGGTGGATAGTTTCATAGTGAAGAAGGTTACATACCGAACATATTTCTTTGGGGTTTATTTTGTAAGTTGTTCCTTTGTTGGTGAATCTACTGAATTTATTGGTGGAAAGTCGTAATAGCGGTATAATTCTGGTTGTGTAAAGTGGCATATTTTTAGATAGATAATTGGCAGGATTTTCGGAGTAGGTAAATGTTGAATAAAAAAGAGTGTATTTTGAATTGAGGAATAGTATTTATTGAAATACGGCCGCTCTGGATAATGATTACTTAGCGCCGACCTTAACACAAGCTGTGCCTGACCCTAAAAGGTGCAAGCGAAACGGTGACAACACGACTTTATTTCTAATCTAGACCTATAAATGCTGCCTGTTTTCGAAATTCTGTGTTGTTTTTTTCACATGTTCATATTTAGAAGTGTTTTTGAATTATTGAAAAGCTTGGAAACAGTGGTATTGGTAGAGGGTGGAGATGAGGACCTGGAAATTTTGATTTAAAGTAATATGAAAAACGCAAACCAGCAAAGAGGCCCCAATTTTTGTTTTATTGGCCGTCAAAATACAAAAAATTGCCGAAAGTAGGGAATAGTTGACAAAAACGTCAAATACTACCAGATACAGTCCAAGATACGGCCCAGTATAATTCCTTCACAAATAAGGGCAGGGCCTAATCCTATTTGTGTCGGCACTAAATGTGGTCGTTCTTGCGCATGCGTATCTGTCATCAGCGTCAAAATAGTGCCGGGCCTTAACTGCGTTTCAATAATTCCATAATGTCGCCTTGTTCCTTAAAGGAAGGACTATATATGAATACGGCAGGGTTCCCACTGACCTGGAAAATCTTAAAAAGTCAGGGAATTTTGAGAGCTACCGGGAAAAGTCAGGGAATGACTAATAAATCCGCAAAAGTCAGGGAGTTGGCACACAAAACCTGGTATTTCTCTTTCTTAACCTATTTTTTAAACCAACTTTGTAAAAAATATTATGTAAGTTCTTCTCTGCTCAGCTTGTATATAAGCTCAACATCTGTTTCGCACTCACTCATTTCCAGTCCACTTAAAATCTAAGAGCCAGAGAAAAGAGAGAGGAAAGCTTTTTAAAACATGTAGTACAAGAACTGTATCATTACCCAGGGTGGCAGATTGTGTTTATTGAACATATTTGGTTTTCGTTTCGAAATAATAAATATCACCTGGTATTATTTCTCCTTGTTCCAAGCACACATCACACTATCTTTTGTTGTTTGTAATGAAACGCACAGGTGTCCTATGATAACTAACTGGCTGTTTTTATTTATTATTCAGACAAAGGATAAGTTCTTATCTTATATGTATTATTGTTCTCGTTCTTAAACAAAAGAAAACTGATTCATCACTCGATATCTATATTCAATCGATACTGTATATAATACCGCATGTTTTATTTACATGCTTTTTCTAACTAATTTTGTGGGCCTTGTTTGTTTAAAACTAATTTCGTCGAAAAATTATATCTCGAGCAGTAATAAATTTTTCATTTTCAACGTCCCACAATCTATACCCACTTGACTCATATCTCGTCAAAATAGATTTAAAAGATTTTGCATCCAATTTGTTCTTTTTATTTTTGTTATGAACGTAAGCTGTCGATCCAAAAATTTTAAGACCTTCTAATCTAGGCTTTTTATTATGCCAGTCTTTTTATTTTTGTTATGAACGTAAGCTTTCGATCCAAAAATTTTAAGACTTTCGAATCTAGGCTTTTTATTATGCCATAGTTCGTATGGTGTTTTGTTAATCTGCAACGCTTTAGTTGGTAATAAATTTATTATATAAGTAGCTGTTAAAATAGCTTCGCCCCAAAAAGATTTATCGAGGTCAGCAGGAAATAACATTGTGCGTGCCTTTTCAACAAGGGTGCGATTCATTCGCTCCGCTACACCATTTTGTTGAGGTGTATGAGCCACAGTGAGATGATAACTTATCCCTTTTTCGATACAAAATTGTTGATAATCTTTTGATAAATATTCTCCACCATTATCACAATATTGTTTTGACATTTTTGGTGTAATAAAATTAACAAAATAATTTTTATTGTTTATAGTAGTTGGTGATATAGGACCACATACATCAGTGTGTATGATAAATAACGGTCTTTCAACATAACTTTTATCTTTAGTTTTAGAAAAAGTGATACGCGTTTGTTTAGCATAAATAAATGCTTCACACAACGTATTTTCTGGATTAATATTTGCAATATTAGTAATGTCGTCGACCAAATTAAATTTCTTAAGTTTTTAAAACTTTTCAACGCTTGTATGACCTAGGCGTTGGTGCCACAATTTAGAATAATCTTGCTATAACCCACTTGAGGGCTTACCTGTTAAAATCAATTCATTGGTTTGATTTTTTACTTTAGCACCATCCTTATCAAAAATTACAGACATTGTCCAATCTTCCACTAATTTCAAGATTGATGGTTATTTGGATTAAACCTCTTTTTGTAGCATAAATAGCAACACAACTTTTAGCTACAGAAATTTTTTTTTTATTGACGGATTCAGTTCCGCGCACGATTCAAAAACATTTAGTGTATTTATTATGTGATCAGATGCGTCTGAATTCTTCTAAATTACTTTAGATTGGAGAATAACTCATTACGAAAGCAAAACTTGTACTTGCCGAACTATGACTTTGAGCACTTTATGCTGCATGATTGGCACTTTCACCAATTAGTTTTTCTCTCGTGGTTTCTACGGCCACAAAAATCACATCTTATGTTGGAAACTTTAAAAGAATTTGTTTTATTAAAAAATTCGTTTGGTTTAAATTTATTTTTTTTTAAAGTTATTTTGTTTTATTGGATTTGTTTTATCAGTATAAAGTATTTTTTAGCTTTATTTCTTGGTCAAGAAGTCTCGTTTTGACAAACGCCAAAGTAAGATACTATCCAAATTTGTCAAAATTTGTTTGGACGTCACATGAAACTATCACTCAGGTATTCAATTATCGCCACTGGTCAGAAATTTCTTCTGGAGGATCATTTTCGACAATGTCCAAAACACACAACTCGGCCAACAACGATTTTATTCTAAATTTCCACACACTATATCGCGTACCATTGAATGCTTGGATATTGCGTTTTCCACCGTTATTCACTATTACGCAATCGATTAGTCACTATAACTGTGAAAACTTTCCGCGTAATTCTTAAAGAAAATTTCCGTGTGTTTTTTTACAATGTTACCGTACGCGTTTACTTTTTACGTTCTTTTTAAAACGAGCGTAAACTGGGCTCATAACCTATTAAAATATGGGGTTTGTTTATAATGAAAAGCACATGTGTCCTATGATAACTAACTGGCGGTTTTTATTTATTATTCAGACAAAGGAAAAGTTCTTATCTTATATGTATTATTGTTCTCGTTCTTAAACAAAAGAAAACTGATTCATCACTCGATATATATATTCAATGGATACTGTATGTAGTACCGCATGTTTTATTTACATGCTGTGATTATTATAAGGTCGTAAGTACATATTTATTTTTGTTACTTTTTGCTATGTATATGAATATAAATTAAATTAATATTCCAACATAGTCGAGCGCGTTTTTTCTAATCCGACAATATCTATCATGTAACTGGATAAGTCCTTCCACCAGAGTGGCAGTGTCTACAGGCCGTGAAAACCAATAAATATCAAGCATATTGTAAGCTTTGTTTAAAAAAATATTGAATTGAGTAATATGGGGCATCAGACCATCTTGAGCCATTTTAAGAGCAGTGGTCATGTAAAGAAAGTGGAGGCTGAAAAAAATTCTAGGAAATTGCCTTTGTTAATCAAGAAAACTGATCAGTCTTGGCCGAAAACCTCCACAGCAACTTCTTCCACTGCCAAAAAGGGTTCTACTCCTTTTTTGTAATCTTTTCTTATTAAGGAATTAGTTATGGATGCAGAAATATTGTGGTGCAAGGAGTAAGATTAATCCTGCTATTGTCAATTATGTCCACATCATCTGCGAAGGCCAATAGTAGGTTGGGTCCTTCCTGGTGGAATATAGTCGTTGGTGTCTCAATCTTGGCTTTCCTGCATATTCTAATGCTATGTTGAAGATTTGAGGTGAAAGAGAGTCACCCTTCTTAAGCCCATTGTTGATAACAAAGAAATCAGGTAGGTCTCTCCCACCATTATCTTACACCTTGTATCATCCGTAGACATTTTTACCAGAGATATCTGCTTTTTTGGAAAGCCTGTCTGAAATCAATAAACATCTGGTGAAGTTCTCTGTCAAATTCCCAGCATTTTTCCATTATTTGTGAAAATCTGATCTATAGTGGATCTTTTAGGTCTAAACCCGCACTGGTATTCTCCTCCTTATATGGTATGGTATGGAGAGGACCTTATAGCATGTATTTAGCAGAGTTACAGAGTTATTCCAGGATAATTTGAGCATTTCTTTTTATCTACTTTTTATGGATGGGGACTATCACGCCCTATGCAGTGTTTCTCCACCATATTTTATACATTCGGCAGGTATGCCGTCACTACCAGTAGCTTTGTTGTTTTTTAGCTTTTTATGGCTTTAACTGTTTCATCATATGTTGGGGCTTGTATCTCTATTTCAGCTGTCAATATGCTTATGGGTGTAGTATCGGTATTTACCTCTTCGTTGAGAAGTTCGCAAAAGTAGTTCTTCCATGTGGTTAGGAACTCTCTTTTGTTGGTTATCAGTTGTCCGTTGTTTGTTGAAAGGAAGTTTTCGGTTTTGGGTTGGTATCTTATTTTGTGCTTTGTTATGTTAGTTTTCTTTTATTCTGTTGTTTTGTCTGTTTTCCTCTATTTCTCTTATTATATTTAGATGGTGGTCTCTCTTTTTTCTTTATATCATTCTGCATGCTTCAGATCTTTGTTGTTTATACTCTTCTATATTAGATGCTGTTGGGTGTTGAAGCATTTTTTTCCTGGTCATATTTTGTCTTTCCGTTGCTCTGCTACAGTCGTCATCAAACTACTTCCTTCTTTGTTTTCTCTTTTTGTCGAGCACTTGACTACTAACCACCCTAGTTACTGTTTATTGAATGTCCTTCCAGTAATTGGTTTCTGGTATATTTCCTATGTTTGTTATTGCGTATTTGGTCTTTTTCGTGTGCATGTGCACATGTGCATATATATATTAACACTTCGTGCAATTTACTTTTATAACTTGCTAGATGAACCAAAAAAACGTAGATACCCTAGTAAAAAAAACCGCATAGAATCTCATGAAAGTTGATGAGTTTTTATGCTGTGTCATAGGGGTTTATAAGATTCTACGAACCAGGCTGTCTTGCTCGTAAAAACTGATAGACAGAATCTGTACTTCATGAAATTTGTCTTGGTTTTTACAAGTTTGTTTCACATACCGCATAGAAAACATAAAACCTGGCAAAACATTTTAAAATCTCCTCAAACTTTTCCAAGAGATTTCACACGGTTTTTTTGGCAGGGTACCACTAGGCAAATTATTCTTTTATTTTGAATGCTGTTAAGTACCTGATTTGTTTTTAGGATTTAACGAATTCGGTTCTTGTGTATTTTGTCTTTTTACTTGGAAAAAAGTCTACATTTACTTGGTATCCACGTAGACAAGCAATTTATATCCAAAAAATACCTGGATTTTTTTTTAAATGGTCAGGGAAAACCTGGAAAAGTCAGGGAATTTGGAAATCAGAATTTGGTGGGAACCCTGTACGGCCATTACCTTATTAAGCGCTTATTATAAAATTATTAGACACAAAGTTGGCAAGCTATTTTTGATTCCTTGTTATTTGATGGGTTTGTGAAAGCGTCCTTAAAAAAAAGTAGTAAAATTGTGCTTACAACGTACGACGTAACCAAACCAATTCTTGTTCAGTGCTTGATGCACAGTTTTACCTCATGCCGCTCACTTCTATTTCCTTCCTTGCCGAAAAAAGAATAGAATGGAAAATAAAAGGAGTGAAACTGTGGACCAGGCATTTATGAAAACCCACAGATAACAAAATGGTTATGATACGCTAGCTGCGTACGAATACTGCAAAGGTGGTCGTAGAGATAGGTGGGACGTAGTAGTAGTCTCTAACTCAGCAATGAGAAAGCTTGTTGTCTCGTTTTTCTAGATAAAATGTTTTGACATTGAACCGTCAGCGCTGAACCGCGATGTGACACTTATTTGATAATATTATGTCCATATTCCCAACGTGAAAATTCTCCGATTAAGCTTTAATCATGATTAACACTAATCGGAGTTTGGAATGACTTTTGGAAAAGTTTCAATGTAGAACACATTCTAAACATCGATTAGTAACTAATCACTATTAAGGCCTAATCGCGGGGAATTCTTGCGTTGGTGGATACGAGCATTAATGAAAATTTTAGTTGTCCATGCCAACCAATTTCAGAATTTCCAGTGGAAATATGCATAAGATATTTCAGGAAATTTTTGAAAATTTTTTGTGAAGCTAATTTTTGTAATAAAAAGATGATAGACATGATTTTCAAAAATGTCAACATTATTTTTTTTTAATTTTTGGAAAATTTTGTTTGAAACCAATTTTTTTAACAAAAGCATGAGTGCATTGCCCCTGAAAAAATTCCGAACCCGCAGGGTGAGGGATTTTTTTCTTTGGTGCAATGCACGAATGCTTTTTTTTTTAATTTTGAAAAATTTCCATTAGGAAATATTTTATGCACGTGTTATGTTTTGATCGGAAATGTCCCGAGTTGATAAAAGTTTATTTAGGTAGTTGCTAAAAAGTTGATTTTGATATATTTATTTATTTAAATAATACCATACTTTAATAACAAAATTAATATTTTTTCTAACTGTGAAAACGACGACCAAATCGAAACAGCAGGTACTTTATTTATTGTAGCATTTTTGTTTTAGCTCCATAGCAACTAATTATAATAGACTACTACGATAAGTTTATGCTGATTTAAAATTATGACAGGTCGACTGTTTTGATGTTTTGAAACTATAAATGTCAAGAATGACATTTATCCCCGGGATATTTCCAGATGCAATTTTCAAAACGGATGCAATTTCCACAATTTTTGAAAATTTCCAGTTAAATTGACAAATTAAAAAACACAGTTAATTTCAAACGCATGATTATCTCATAATTTAAAGTGATTTAAAGGTTCAAAATGTTTATGCCTTGGTGTATAATATACTATTTTTTCATCCCAAGCTATTTTTAAAACCTTATTATTCCTTGCCCCTTGTGAAGGAAGTAAAGCAATCGTTAAAAACTCGCATCGAGATTTTGATGGATCTGTACGAAGTCGGCGTTCTAGAATCGAAATAACCTTGGGGGGGGGGGACAAATTTACTGGCCATTTTGGCTTATTGGCTTAGTGGAAACCAGGAATTTTTTTTTCATCCAAGTTGTTAATTAAAAATTTTGAAAAAACAATACGATTTCACTGCAAATTTTGGTCCTTTAATTAAAGGTTTTTTTTCAGATTCTTTGGAAGAACTTCTTCACCAAGAAAGCTACCTGAATTTTGCAATCGAGAAACTCCTATCCGTAATGTATTCTCTAACAGCCAGAAAAACTCTGGCTGTTGGAGATGTCATAAAGAAAACCATGGAAATATGGTCAGAGATGCCGATAAAGGAGTTCATTTCGACCAGTAGGTTGTACGAGGGTGAGACGTACCAGTTTTATGATAGCAAATTACGGGCTATTTGTGGATAAAACAAGGAAAAATGATCTGATTCGGTGTTGCTGTGTTAAAGAAAACTTTGTCTGCAAAATTACTGTTTTTAGCTGATAAGCTTTTCGTTTAGCAATGACTTATTATGTATCTGCTTTTATGACGTTTTGGTAGTTAGGTTAGTTAATATGAACGTTGAATATTCTGAAGTTAAACAAAAAGTGGAACTCTCTTTCTCACACATTTTTTATAAGACGTTTAGTTTGATAACAAAAAGTCATGGAGGTTAGAGATTTAATAGTTAATACACAAAGCTGGCAGTCGATTTTTATATCGTCGAATAGGCATTCTTGAGGATATAAAAAAATGGCTGTTATTTATTTTTATTTTCTCTTTCGAACATGTTGAAAATGATGAACATCAGACCATATTCAATTTCAACATCTTTAAATTTGGAAAGTGCTTTTATATTAGATAGGTAGATAGATCTTTATTAACGCTAACTGTTACGTTATGGTTTCGTCAAGTGACACTTACTCTAATAAAACATAATAGTTATTACTTAAGTATTCTTATTTTATCCTAACTTTAAAAAAAAATTAAATTACTCAAATCTACAAGACACACATCTTACTTATATTTAAAACAAATAATTCTTAAGCACACAGGACCCATAAACAATGACTTTTAAAATAATATTCTTTAATTAAAACTTATCTGAAACTTATTTTTAATTGATAGGCAGGTTGTCAGAATTTATAGGATTTTTAGAAATTCCTCAAAAAAGATGGCGCAAAATAGTTTTTACTGTATTCTAGACGCGAAAAATCGATTTATGTCACTGGACGAACTAGTATTATACTTATGGGTGTCTTCGTTAAGCTTATATTGTTGTTTGTTGGAGTGCACAAAAACAGGTTTGACATCGTCTCGATAATTTAAACCATAAATTTCTTTCTTTGTAACCCAAAAACATGACAGATGATGAATATGTCTTCCATATATCTGAGCCATAGTTTGGGTTTCTGCCATGATGTTTGCAGAGCTTCTTCTTCAAAGGATTTCATAAAGATGTTGGCCACTACCGTCAAAAGTGAAGATCCCATAGGTAAACCATCTTCCTGTCGAAAATATCTTTGTCCTCTTCCTGGAAATAAAATTCTGCAGACAGCGTTTCAACAAATCCATAATGTCATTGATTGGTTCTCTCAGAGAGGTGATTGTCCTTGAGTGGCTTCTGTTCAAGTTTGTACACGAACGTACAGGGTGATTCATTATATTTGGACACCCCGGTTATCGCGGTTAATATTAATGATAGAAAAAATGTTGTAAGGTAAGATTTTAATACTTTTGTCCAAATTTTTTGAAAACTTTGACAAATGCTGTCAAATGTCATTCCATATGTCCAATTTTGACAGTGTTTTATGGACTTTATATATATATATATATATATATATATTAGGACTACTCTATTTTTAAATACGAACGACAATCAAAAATTTACTAATCTAACAAATGCTTGAACACATCACAATTTACTTCAACACAAGGTTCATAACGCCTTCTTAGGATAGATATCGTGTTGATTATTTTATGTCTCAGGTTTCTATTAATATTAATTGCTTCATTATTTCCTGGATTTTTATTTTCTTCTAAGGTGGTCGGGCGATTTGAGATGAGTAAATAGTCTCTTTTAAATGGTCCCACTACCAAATATCCGGAGGTGTTAAATCTGGCGAGTTTGGTGGCTATGATATGGTCCCATTTAAACCAAGCCATATGGGATAATTTTGATTTAGAAAATTTGTTATTGCTCGAGTATTGTGAATTGATGTCCCGTCCTGCTGCCATATTATTGGATGCTTTTGGATATCCAATGGAAGGTTATTGATTGAAATTCAATCAATAACCTTCAGCAGTAACAAATTTTCTAAATCAAAATTATCCCGTATGGCTTGGTTCAAATGGGACCATACCATGGCCACCAAACTCCCCAGACTTAAAGGAGACTATTTACTCAAATCGCCCGAACATAGAAGAAATTGAAAATCGAGGAAATAATGAAGAAATTAATATTAATAGAAACCTGAGACATAAAATAATCAACACGATTTCTGGCATAAGAAGGCGTTATGAACTTTGTGTTGAAGTAAATGGTGATGTGTTCGAGCATTGGTTAGATTAGTAAATTTCTTGGGGTCGTTGTTGCTGTCGTTCGTATTTAAAAAATAGAGTAGTCCTAATTTAGTTTAGTTATTTATAAAGTCCGTAAAAAACTCAACAACTTTTATTTTTATTTTTTTTTTCTATATTTAATATTAACGGTACTACCAGGAGTGCAAAAATCCACCAAAAATATGCAAAAATCCACCAAAAATATTCAGTATCTTAAAAACTGTTTACCTCACCTAGACAATTGATATATTTTTGAAATATGAAATGAAAATGAAACTTGACACAATAAAAAAATACAGGGTGTTCAATTTAAAAATAAGAAAGGTAATATGAAGATTTGACATATGGAATGGCATTTGACAGCTTTTGTCAAAGTTATCAAAAAATTTGGACAAAATTATTAAAATCTTCAATTAAAAAACATTTTTTCTATCTTTAATATTAACGGCTATAACCGAATAATAAGAATCACACCAAATAATTGAACAGAAGCAACTCAAGGACAACCACCTCTCTCACAGAACCAAACTACTATCAGTGACATTATGGATTTATTGAAATGCTGTCTACAGAATTCTTATTTCCAGGAAAAGGACAGATATTTTCGACAGGAAGATGGTCTACCCATGATATCTCCACTTTCGCCGATAGTAGCCAACATCTTTATGGAATCCTTTAAAGAAGCTCTGCAAACATCATGGCAAAAACCCAAAGTATGGCTAAGATATATGTACGACATATTCATCATCTGGGAAAAGGACAACAATACATAGAATGAACTTTGAAATTAAGACATTGTCCAGTATGAGTTATTTTGTGATATACGGAAGTGATTATCAGACCACACCAACACCAAAGCCTACAGACTTAAATACTGAAATAAAGGCGACACTTATAATTCCATACATCAAAGGAATTTCAGAAAAGATAAGAAGTAAAACGACCATAACGATAAGAAGTCAATTGACGAAAACTAAACCACAACGCCACAACACCAAGAACTGCATCTACCAGGTACCATGCGAGTCTGGGGATATCTACATCGGAGAAACCAGCCGACCTATGGAAGTTCGACTTACCGAACACAAACGCAATACTCGACAATCATATGGAATGGAAAGAGGCAAAGATCGTCGCCAAGAAGGAAAACCTATTCAAGCGAAAATTCAAAGAAGAGTTACCATCAAGGATACTTGGAAACCCACACTTTCCAGAGGTAACAGATTTCAACTGTGAAAGGGCGGAGCCAACCAAGCAGTGTAAACCTCATGGTTCCCTGAACACCGGTTAGCTTTATGGTTCACTGAACAAATGCTAGTATATAAAAAGTAAAAGTAAAAGAATTTATTTATTTACCTTATTTATAAAATATTAATAAATATTATGTATAGCAAATTTTCCAAAATGGGTCAGAAAACAATTCAAGAAAAGATCAAAGTTCTGGCCTCAAAAATTATATTATGAAAACTATGTTAATTAAATTGAATACAGAGAATGTCATTTAATTCAGTCATACAATAAAAAAAATTTAAGTAAAATAAAATAACTACTAGACCACTGTTCAGACATAAAAGAAGGAGATACATTATAGGAGTATAGCGCTTTTATAAAGAACTATTGAGTAATAAACGTTTGTATTGCATTTTGAAACTTACTGAAGTGTCGAGTAATTAAGGCAATATTACTTACAGTTTTAGCGGGATATCCACGAAATGGAGAAGCTCCAACCATTGAGAAACGTGCCAATCGGTAAACCAGGAACAAAGCGCTCGTCCTTGACCTTGACGTATTTCGGCCGCACTTCCGCGCAACTGCGCGGGAAATTCAAATATATTACACTTACTGTATTAAGACGTTTTAATTTATTGGGTATGGAATTGTAATACTTATAAATATTAAATGTAAAAGATGTTTCAAACAATTTAGTTTTATGCCGGGGCGGGAGATCAGCCCGCTGAACATTAAGCTCAGATTATGTACATCAGTTCTAAAGGAGATTTTTTCGAACAAGTATGGCGGACTATGAATGATTTTGTGATAAAGGCGCACTGAGTGAAGCAAACATCTTTTTTCTATTATTAGCCAATTTGTATCTTTTAGTTTGTAAGACATAGACTCGTATTTTCTAATATTATTAACAAAGCGAAGACGCGACTTTTGAACTCTTTGAATTCTTCCAATATCGTTTTGGTCCATGCATGGACCATAAACGACGTCTGCAAAATTAAAGTGACTAAGAACTATAAGAACTAGTGCTTCAGTTAGTTTAAGTTTAATATTTCTGTTAAGATTGGTTTTATGAGGGTATAGCATTTTTAAGTTAGCCTAAGATCTCTGTATACACTTGCTCGCATGAGATTTAAATCTTAAGTTTATGTATCACGCCTAAATTTCTGGTTTCATCAGATGCCGTTAATATCTCATTATTTACATGTAGACTAAAAGATTTTTCCAGCTCTTTTTCCAAAGAGCAAAAGACAAGATTTACTGGCGTTAATTGCTTCTGAGAGAAATCTACTATTATCCATTTTGCACAGCTACTTCGTGGTGTTGAGCATCAAATGTATAAAATGGTTGGGTATCATCTGCGTAACAATGACTGAAACAAAATTTTAATCAATCAGGTAATTCGCAGGTGTACATGCTATAAAAAATCGAACTCACAAATGGACCCTTGCGGGACACCATTATGTACTATCTCTTTTGTAGAGACCCCACTACTTGTTCCTACAAATTGATGCCGACCTGTTAAATAATTTTTTGATAGCTCAGTTGCTCTCTCTGAAAAGCCCAAGTAACGCATAACAGATATCAAAATAGTATGATTCATCAAGATTCATTAAGATTAGGTAGTCTTAGTTTTTGTTATTATTCACCTGAACACGATTTCAGATACATAAGCATTGAAACGTTGTGAAAAAGTAAAAAATAAAGACAATGGAAGTTCAAAACTCTTAATTAAAACTCGACATAATAAAAGAGTTAAACAAAGATAGCCATATCTTTATTTCTGAAACCTACATACAATAAACAAACAAGTACTACAAGTTGCATATCCGCTCGTCTCGATCAGAACTACGTTTACATTTGAACGCATAGACCTTTTGGATCCGTTCGAGTAAAAAGTTTGATCGCGCAACGACCTTTTGCGGTTTCGAGAGCGCAACAACAAAAGCAAAAAACGATCATTGCAAAAAAAAGTACATCGAGATCATTGTGTTTTTAGATAAAAATTGGAATATATTTTCAACTTACTGAAACTGCAATATAAACGTATTTTTAAACCTTTCCGCCATATTTGCAACGTTTAGTGTTGGTTTGGTGGAATGACGTCAAAATTTCCACCGCAACGTTGCGGAAAAAAACGGACCTATACCTACTTTCCATTGCTATGAAATGGATCATTTTTTGTTTGAAAGTTTGAGACAATGATGTGTTTGAAATTAACTCTGTGTTTCGGACTTCCATTGTCTATATTTTATTTATACACGACGTTTCGATCAGTACAATCTCTGATCGTCTTCAGGTAGTTTGCACCTGAAGACGATCAGAGATTGTACTGATCGAAACGTCGTGTATAAATAAAATATAGACAATGGAAGTCCGAAACACAGAGTTAATGGATCATTTTATTATGATTGGTTTGCGTAAATATGCGCACCGGAAGTTTTCACAGTGGGAACTAGTTTTGCGCTAGGTGCAAAATTAGCCTTTGAATACTTCTAGACACAAAAAATTAAAATAAAGTCTTGTGATGGTTTTATTTATAAAATATGTCCTTATTTGACCAAAAAATATCGTCTTTATTTGCCATAAAGAATATAAATATAAATGACATATTCTTAGAGCCTAAAAAAAAGAAAAAAAGCTTATGACAAATGGGCGAAGTGTCGCCCTAAGAGCGTTTTTCAACGTAACCCTAGATCTTAAAAATATACAAAAATTTAAATAATAAATAAATATCCGTTTATAAAAATTAATATTTGATTCCTGCTTTGAAATAAATAATCTAACAATTAAAAATAGTTAACATGCTATAGGTAACAATATATTAAAGACATATACCTTATTATTTGCGATAGTCCAGTTTTCCGTTAAGAGTTCATTATTTAAGTATGTATTTTTGAGTCTTTTTTTTTTAAGTTGACTAGGGAAAAGCTTTTGTATTCAAGTAGTATTTAGGTAGTTTATTAATATTGGTGCTTGGTATGAGAATGAATGTTGAAACATGGTGGTTCGATGTTTGGGAACTGTAAGTAAGTTTTGGTTTCGAGTTCCATACCGTATTTTAATGGTTTAGTTTTTATGAAAAGATAGAGAAAGAGTTGTGAGATGAAGTCCGCGTAGCTTGTTTAGCTTTAGTCTTTTTTTTTTCTTTAATTTTATAACTGATTTTATTGGTATTTTCCTTTCCGAATGCAAATCTAAAGCAGAAGTTTTGTATTCTTTGAAGCCGATTGGAATCCAAAGCAGTTAGGGCAGGACCATATACTGTGTCACAATAGGAGATAAGAGATATTATTAGAGATTCACATAATTTAAGTTTAAGGTTTGAGTTCATTGTGTCTTTATGAGAATACAGCTGTCTAAGTATGTTGTAGGAGGTTTGACACAAGTAATTGACATGTTTGGTAAACTTAAGGTTCGAGTCAATCCACAGTCCTAGGTTTTTTATCTCATTTAAGTGGGGAAGGTTTACACCTTTTAGTTCGATTTGGGTGTTCGACGCGACATTATCACGCTTTTCTTTGTTGCCAAAAACATTACTTTCGACTTATTGGAATTAAGCGCTAGTCCATGTGCAGCCGAAATGTGAAGATCTGAAGATCTTGGATAAAGTTTTGATTATTGTACGGTATGGAGAGATAGCACTGAGAGTCGTCAGCAAAATTATGAAGATTACAGTATTTAAGAAAAGAGTAAAAAACTGGTCTTATTTTATTCTGTAAACAAAAATGTGTCCAGGGGTAGGTACCCATAAAAGGAAATTTCGAAGTTTTTGAGTATTATTCAAGAACCATTAAATATAGAGCAGAACTATTACCCATTATAAAAACGTCTAGGGAGTGCGATTTTCTTTATAATGATTACACAGTTTCGAGGATAAACTCAAAAAACTTCCAAATGATCTCAAAATACACAAAAATATACTGGAGAACAAAAAAAATGCAACACCAGAAAGGACAAATATTTTTAAAGTAATTTATTTATATATTAATACATTAGGATGCTCTTAGTAATTGATTACATTTCCAAGAAGATTCCTCCATGATAATCATCAAAAAATTAATAATGAGTGGCTCCTCCATGGTTATTTATACACTCGTTTATTCTATTGGCCATTGACAAAATAAGATGTTAAATATTGAGGAACACTCATCCAAATCCTCCTTACAGCATGCCAGAGTTCATCTAAGTTTCCAGGGGGACGTGGTAATCGACTAAGATTGCGCCCTGTCATATCCCATACGTGTTCGATAGGCGACAAGTCAGGCGATCTTGCTGGCCATTCCAAAGTCTCTCTGCCAAGTTCATGCAAGAAGTCCATTGTTTCACGAGCAATATGCGGTCTGGAATTATCTTGTTGAAAGATCCCATTTGGGATAGTTTGTAGGTAGGGATGTAAAACTGGCTGCAGCACTTCATCGATATATCTAGAGGTGATCTGCTTCCTAAACATATACCACCCCATACCATGATAGTTTGCTGTGTTGCTATATCACGTTCAACAGCAAAGTCTACATTTCGTCTCTCACCTCGAAATCGCCTAACCCTCATGCGTTTATCATGGCCGCCTAAACAAAACCTGGATTCGTCGCTGAAGCTTATGGTATTCCATTCGTCATTCCAGTTTTGCCGAGCTCTGCACCATTCCAAGCGGCGAGCCTTATGTTGTGGGGTCAAAGGTAGCACCAAAAGCGGACGGTAAGCCCTCAGCCCCATACCAAGCAATCTTCGATTAACTGTCATCCTTGAAAACGCTCGTCCTGTAGCTGCAACTAGAACATCTCTTACTTGGCGTATACTGTTCCGTCGATTTCTGAGAGCAAGAAGTCTGAGATGCCGTAAATCACGACCTTGTAATAATCTAGGGCGTCCAGAACCCGCACGACGTCTATAAGTCTCATCATTGGCATTAACCCTTCTTGTAATTTCTCGTAAACCAAAACCAACCTCTTTCATGCCCACAATGCGTCCCTTCTCGAAGTCGTTTAAATGATGAAATTATTGGCGACAGCAATCCAAAAAGACCAAAAACTACGAGAAAAATGATTTTCAGAAAAGGTCTTTTATGTGTTGGTTGTTTTTGAAAATTAATAGAAAAAATCTGTGAAAAAAGGAAAGGTTAGAAGACAAAAAATTTATCAAAGGTAGCACCAAAAGCGGACGGTAAGCCCTCAGCCCCATACCAAGCAATCTTCGATTAACTGTCATCCTTGAAAACGCTCGTCCTGTAGCTGCAACTAGAACATCTCTTACTTGGCGTATACTGTTCCGTCGATTTCTGAGAGCAAGAAGTCTGAGATGCCGTAAATCACGACCTTGTAATAATCTAGGGCGTCCAGAACCCGCACGACGTCTATAAGTCTCATCATTGGCATTAACCCTTCTTGTAATTTCTCGTAAACCAAAACCAACCTCTTTCATGCCCACAATGCGTCCCTTCTCGAAGTCGTTTAAATGATGAAATTATTGGCGACAGCAATCCAAAAAGACCAAAAACTACGAGAAAAATGATTTTCAGAAAAGGTCTTTTATGTGTTGGTTGTTTTTGAAAATTAATAGAAAAAATCTGTGAAAAAAGGAAAGGTTAGAAGACAAAAAATTTATCAAATATTTCTTTTGGGATAAGGTATACACACAAATAATTTTCATTCAAATAATTATCCATAATTATATTCCAAAAGATCGTTATACTATTGTTATGATTTTTTGACCATCAAACAAGCATTCCCAAAAAAACAATGTTTACAGATTGCCATGGGGGTTGGGTTGGGTTCGTAAACTAGCACAGACTAACCAACCGTACGGGATTGGCCAGTACAGGTTCAGGATTTTGGGCCACTATACTGCAAAATCTAAATGTACTGGAATTTTTAATTTAGGCTTGTTTTATTTATCTATTTCTATCTTTAATAAAGTCCTGAAAGATTAAGTTACATTTCTAGATGTTCTTTTTTATTCTGTGTCGCTCTGATGGTGCGCTCCGCTCTTGCTGGATTATGTTCGTTTCTCAGATTAATAAAAAAAATTATTAGTCTGAGGTTCGTTTAGTTTTGGCTGGCCGCCCCGCACTATTGAAGTCAAAGACATTCAATTTAAGTTTAAGTTTTATGATTTAAGTAGAGGGCTATGGCTGCGGTTCAAGTGGGAAAGAGAGCGCACTATGAGGTTAGATATTGCTTTGGGATACCGACAAGCACAGATTAGCCCCCCTTGGCAAGACTGTCCAACTCTTGAGTGGAGTTGGCGTGCAGACGGTTTTCCATAGAAGTTTAGCTTGTTTTAAAAAAAGCAACTGCTCTTAACATATCTTTACTAGTTGAATTTGTACTTTGCCTTCCTGATACTAATGCAGAGGAAGAAAGAGTGTTTTTAATTATAAACAACTTTTGGAGTTGTAACAGTCAGTTTTATATGTTAGTACCTACCTTAAAATCAGTCATGATTACAAGGTGCAATGTGAATTTAATTGTTAATTTTACAAATTCTTATTAAAAAATGATGTTGCTTTAAAGGCAATAAGTAGCCAACATAAATATTCTTTCAAACAATAGAGGGTATTATAGATATACAAAAATTCATTATATACCTACCAAAAAAGTAGTAGTAGAAGTAACATCAGAAATTTGTTAGTTTTTTGAAAGTCTTTTATCTCTGGGTATGTTGGTATTTCCATCTAAATGGTAGTAGGACCATTGCGGATATTAAATGTAAAAAGGGAATATACTGCTAAATTGTGAAAGTGAGATAGATATATAAAATTACCACACTTTCAAGATTACCTGCTCCCCTCCCCAATATGGCATTAATGGGGGAGAGCAAAAAGTATAAACTTCTGAACACTAACCGAGAGAGTGATATTTCTTTGAAGATCTATTTTTGAAGTATTTATTATTTAGTTTTTTACAAATTATCCAAAATTTAATTAAACAAGTTAAGCTTTCGCAGCCTTCATCTGATAATATCTTGTCTTTTGGGTTGTTGGGCTGTCGTTCTGTAGAGGTTTGTCTTGTCAGTCCACGTTCAGCCAATTGTGGGAACAGATCTCCTGAAGATGCTGAGCACTTGAATCGGCGAAACGTTGAGACGACAAACCTCTCCAGAATGACAGCCCAAAAAACAACATACTATGCTAAATTTGTTAATTTCTTAAATTTGTGCCAAAAGACAAATTTCAAATAAAAAAATGGATAGGTCAAAGCTTATCCACATAACCTTAGGTTTTCGAGAATCGTTTTTATTTTTTTTTGTTAAAAAATTAAAATAAATGTTTTTCTAGATATTAAAGTACATACATAGTTCTTCCACAAATAAGTAAATGACATACTTCTGGGCATAACATGTATTATTATTCATTATTTTATTAAAAGAAAAAGAACCTTAACACTCTTTGAACTTACATCATAGTGATCAATGTCTCCTGCTTCTCCTTTTGTTCTTTTTGGGTCCCTTGACAAAGCACCAGTCTACACTAATGGTCTGACCTAATAGTTCAGAACCATTTAGAGCTTCCCTGGCTAAGGCAGCTTCATCATAGGTTTCAAATTCAATCAGGGCATAACCCTTGAGGAAACCTAAAAAAAAAAACAAATGTTCATTAGATTTAACTTCCCTTTTATAGGTACAAACCTTCTTATCTTGCAAACTGCCAAATGAAATTCATCTATTAACCCTAAGGATTGCATGAGTAGGTAAAAGTCTGGGTAAAAGTGTTTTAAAAAACCCTTATGTGCTAGAAAAATGCAGTTTTTACATTTTGATTTGGTAATATTTTCACAATAAATCTGATTATAATTGAAAAAAAATTGATAGAGAAGATTAGGAAATTACAAAAATGTCAAAAGTGGATGGTTTAGATTGAATTTGGCTGAGAAGGTAGATTCACACAAATGTACAATTATTTCAAACTGGTACTTTTCATCCATCCTAAACAAACTCTTTCCACATAAACACAAGCACATTAAAAAAATTGACAAATGTCTTGTTTTCTGTCTTGGAGCAACACCATTCTTAACTCAAAAGCCTGTTAACTCCTACCTCCTCTGTGCCCTTTAGCCTATTGTGGCTGCCATTTTTATAACCAAATTGACAAGTAAATCATGGATTTTCTGTCAGTTTGGTGTCAATATGGCACCGATCATAGGCCAAAGGATACTAAAATGAAAATGAGTTAACTGGCTTTTTTGTTGAGTATGGTGTTGCTTGGACATGTCAAGTCAATAAATAAAAATTAAATAATGCATAACCTGTTCTTCTGTCCAAATTTATGCTGATATTTTTTATTGGTCCAAATTCTGAGAATTTTTCAACAAGATCATCTTCACTTGCTTCTTCATGGACCGAAGTAACAAACAGGATCCAACCTATAAAAATATTAAATAGTGAAATGTAGGTAGTGTGAAGATCGGCCCTTAAGGGTTATTTCTAAAGTTCGAGCAGATAACTTTTAACTCCTTAAGAGACATCACAATTTTTTACAATGTTGGGCATGAGCGTTTTAGTGTGCATGGTAATCTGGAATTTTGGGATGTATAAATAGACAACTCGATTTATTTTTTGATAAAAACATAATAAATATTTTATTTAAAATATAAGTTCCATCCATAAATAATTCTACAAAATCTTCCATTAATTTTAATTCCTTCACTCATACATGTGTCTGTATCAGTTAAAGAATATCCATAATACAAAATCTACATTCATCTCCAGAAATAAGCGGATATTTTAACTAATCAATAAACTACATGCATTTTTCTAACATTATTAATATTTAATTCTTACATTTCAGGTCTGTCATATTTTATCTGGCTCAAAATATTTTCGTGGCAAAGTCATTGTGTAATATAATTTAAGTCACTGCTTTTTAGAACTGATTTATAATTAAAACTGATGCTTAGAAATTCATTACAGACTGATATATTGAAGTGATCTTTGGAACTATTGTTCAGTAACTCTTTCAATTTCGCTCCCGCAAGCTATTTTATAAGGAATCGAAGTGGGTAAGTCCTGACCCAAATTTTAAGCCCAACCTTTTTCTTATTCCAAGAATCAGACGAACTATGCGACATATCCTGTCTATGTGGCGTCAAGTAGAAATTCTTACGCAAGAATATTGTATTAACGTACGAAAAGTAGTTTTTTTCGAACTGCGGAGGCTGACGACAGAGAATATTGCGCAATTTCCGAGGAAAATACCAGTGACCTGAAAAACCAGACTCCTCCCTAAATTGCTCCAGATCGGCACATAATGCAGTTTTTCTAATAATTCTAAGCCTTTCCAAGTTATTAGACTCCTCCCAATTTTAAGTGGGCCTGTCTTAAGCAAGAGATTCTTTGCTACACTTTAGTTCATTTTTAGAAGCATTCTTATTTTTCATTTAACTTTAGACCGAATAGGTCTCTTTAAAATATTTAACAGTACCTACTGAAAATCTACTGTGTATCAAAAGTGCCAGTCATATATCTGAGTTTATTGTAGCAGGGCTTGTAAGTAGATACTTGTTTAGATATTATTATTTTATTGTTAGAAAACTTTTGCTGCTGGAATGATTTAAATAAAGTTTGACCTATTTTCGATTTCTGTATTGATATGGGTTTAGATTATTTTATAGAAAAGGTTTTATGTGTTTTATTCAAGACAAACCAGAATTAATTAAAGCTTTTTTTTTAATAAATTTTAAAGTAACGCTATTCTTCACAGTAGGTGTGAGGTAAAAAAAATTTTACAGTTAGTGTTCCTCACCTTCAACAGATTTTTGTGGACCAGGCTCATCTCCATCTCCAGCATCAATTGATTCATAACCTCTGACCTTTTCATGTTCTCTCGGTTCTCCTCCACCAAAACCTCGACCTTTACGCTTCACCACCTATAAAAAAATAATAATAAACGAAACATTTGGATTAATTATAACAATTCATGATAAGTAATAACATTTTTTTTTGCAATTGGCTGTACATAGGCGAATTTGCTGGACCCATGCACTCACTAATGACAGTTATTCATCCATGGTTTTTTTTGGTAGCCTTAGTTTATTTTATGTTAAGTTTAAGGCAAGGTTTTCCTTTGCTGTAACCCTTTAAGTAAAAAGCTGGTTCCTGCTAAAATTCCTAAAAAAAAACTCAATTTTGAGGTTAAAAAAACATGAACAAATATTTTGCCAACTGCACTTGTGCAACACAATTTTTCTGTAAGAAAAGTTAAAATTGGTTAACTTTCAAGGTCATTTCTTAAGGCTTAAGGAAAAAGATACGGAAGGAAAAGGAACAAGCGTGTACACCCATAGTTAACTACATAAGAGTTAGAGCAGTGGGTAAGCCCTTAAAAAGATACAGCAAGTTACAGAAAAAGAAGTTAAGCAGGAACCAGCCTTTATTTCCTGCAAGTTATAACAGGGTGTAGTATCTACAGTCTTAAGAAAGTACCAAAGGAAAGACCATAACAATCCCCACATTACCTTGTCTTTGAGCCTCAATACACTTTGATCTCCTTCATCTTCCACATCGATATCCACACCTTCGTTAATGTCCAAAACGTCTGTCATGGTTTTAGTCTTTGGTTTATATGTATTGTTCGTACCAAAAATCTAGGTTTTTCTTCAAAAGAAGAAAAGCTTAAAATATTCACAGAAATCAAGCCAAACAACCTTAGAGGTTAGAAGCAGAGAACACTCATTCAGTCAGGGAGTTGGTCAAACACACGGCAAACGAAAAAAACTATAGTGGCCCAATTATTTTTTAAACATTTTTTACAGGCCAGATTAATTTACCATTTTTATACGCTGCAGTAGTAAAGAAAAATAACATTTTCCGCGAATTATGGCTTCAAATGAGATACGAGCATTATTCTGTTGTTATTCAAGTACCAAAAATGTCAGAAAAAATCAAATAAAATTTTAAAATTCAATATGGGCAGCTTTTTACAGGAAACGGAATTACGTCACGTTGTGTGATGTCATTGCGCTAAGTTGAATGCGCCGGTGTGACATTCCTTTGGCATTTTAACTTTTTCGTGCACGAGTACCGGTTTTTGCGGTGCTTGCGTATTTTTGCAAATATTTCCCTTACTGCAGTTTTAGCCGAAGCGAATGTGTCAAAGTTGCATAGTACACATCTTTGCTAGTTTTTTGACGTGTAAACGGACGTGCCTGACCACTTGAAAACAGCAGAAAAAGGTGAGCAAACTTTTCTTTGTTTTGTTGAATTATTTTACGTCGAAAATGGAATCTTGTTAACACGTGGACTTCAAGGTTTTCTCTGTGTTTTCCTCAAATTGCGTGGTAAAACACAGATTTTCATAGGAGCAAGAAAAACGGATAAAATGGGATTAATATTTTACATGAGAGACCTATAAAAATGGATTGAATTGCTCCAGATGTGAAAATGAAAGCACTCACTGACTGCATACCAAGTTATAAAACTGGTGTTCCCCTACTTATCTTTAACATTTTTTTCAAGATATGTACCCTGATTGCATACCAAGTCCCATAACAGGTGTTCCCCTCCTTAACTAGCATTTTTTGTGAGATCTGTGCCATATTTGCAGTCATTATCTTGTTTTGAAGGCATCAGAATGATCTCTTTCCATACTGGTGTGGTGGGGTTGAAGGGTGTACACGTGAGCTTCCTAGTATAGCATAGTTTGATGGGTCTCTCTCAGACAAATGCATTTAGAAAAATAGAACAATATTAACTAGCCTACAAAAAATTGCTACTTACCATGACATGTCAAAATGCGGTTAACAGTCACAACATTGTGTACCAGTAGTAAACAAGTAATTATGTTAAACCAGAAACATATTTTTTGAGACAAAACTCTGATTTAATGTTTCAAAAAAAAATTTTGCTACAGACCTGTCTAAGTTTGGTTTTGATAGTTGGCACACTTGAAAGGCTAGCAATTGTTTTCACTATTGTCTTTGGGACTAGAATTAGTGTGAACAGTAAATTAAAATAAAAACACTTTTGCACATTGCTTCCAACCTAAAGAAATATTCAACCCTGGTTTTACTGAAAAATCTTTTTTAACATGGTTGTTTTATTTGTTTTTTTTTTTTTTTAACTGACATTTAATGAATGTCATATATACCCATGGGGGAAAGCAAAATTATTTAAAACCATCATTACGTAAAACCAGTTTTATGCACTTTAGGGATTAAATAGGTATGTTTAATCCCTCTTTTTAGGGACTAAAGTGGCACTTTTAATCCCTGAGAAAAATGAATTAATAAGAGATTAAAAATAAATTTAATTAGATAGATAGATAGATAGATTAGAAGAATTTAATCCCTCAGGGATTAAAAAAAAAATAATCCCTGGAAAATTATAAATAAATTTATCGCAAGTCAAGCCAAACAGCACTTGCTCTGGGTTTAAAAAATGTTGTGCTCTTTTAGTTTTTGAAAAAATTAAAAAAAAAGTGGACTTGCTAGCTTTATATAAACCCAGCAGGCCCACCCTTAAATAAATCCTAAAAATATTTATTAAATTTCCCAGAATTATGTGCTCCATGACAATAAAAAAAAAAATAAAAAAATACTTTAGCTATTTTTTTTTAAATATTGTGGGCTCCCTAGCTTTATATAAACCTAGCAGGCCCAACCTGTTATAAAGGTTAACAAAATTCCTTAAATATCTCAGAATTATTTGCTTATGTGCTCAATGAAAATAGAAAAACCTCTACAAAAACTAAAGATTTTTTACTTTTTTATTATTTAAACCTAGTAGGTCCAACTTTAATAAAGGTTAACAATATATGTTAAATATGTTAGAATTATGTGCTTTTTATGTGCTCCATGAAAATAGAAAAAGAAACCTCCATTAAGCCCCAACCCTATAATTATGTGCTAAATATTTGCTAACTTTGTCCCAAATTAAAAAGTTTTGTGCTCTGGTTCCTAAGAAAATAAAAAAAGAAAATGGGGTTGCTAGATTAATATTAACTTAGCAACCCCTCTGGGAAATATGGCGCCAAACTAAAAAATTTTGGTTTTAAAATTATGTGCTAATTATGTGCTCCACGAATATGGGTCACTCTACCAGAACTGTACATTTTTTGTAATTATGCTATAACTTTACATTTATTTGTTATAACAAAATTTAAATTTAAGTTACTATATTATATTTAATAATAAATAAAAAATTAAATATAGTCAAAAGTCCATTCCCCTGTCTGTAAGCAAGTCAATTTTTATTTTGATGGAAGAAATTTCTATGTCATAATATTCAAGTTTTTGTCACAAGTTACACAAATGAAAGAAAAAAGTTAAAAACTAAGACAAACTCCATTATTTTGATGTTATGTAATGTCATGCTTAAAGGTGTCAATTACCCTGGCGAACTTTTAAACTTCCCCCCCTGATTACAGGTGACACCTTAGGATCAGTTTCATTATACTGGTGACTTTATTTGAGTGAAATGTAAATGCAAAGCACAGGTAAATATTTATAATTATAATTGTTGTTGTATAAATTTTTTTTATTTATGTTAATTGAAAAGCGTGGCTTAATTCCATTTTTCTTCAAATCATATATTTTTTGGTAAGAAAACTTTATAGGGCACTCTAAATGCCCAGCTGATTTACGTCAACCAGAATCAATATGGCGTCTGGAGTACAAGCAAAGGGTGTCCATATAGCTGTGTGTGTTTTTTTTTTGTGAGTTTTCACTAATAGGACCTATTAGAATATGTTTTTCCTTCAAGAACTGAAAAGTTTTTTCGATTTAGCGACGTTTTTTGTTAAGATCTTCTGTGCTTTATCTGATCCCTTTACCCTAAAAGAGAAAAGAGATTTGTTTTGACCCTGCAAGTTTTCCCCCAGTTTCTAACATGGACATTGTTGTGCTAAAAACTTCATTTTAGACTAAATGAGAAAAGAGATTTGTTTTGACCCTGCAAGTTTTCCCCCAGTTTCTAACATGGACGTTGTTGTGCTAAAAACTTCATTTTAGACCTACCAACAGATGAAAGCATTTAAAAGTTTAAATGCATTCAAGTATTTTTAGTCTTATCTTTATAGGTGCTCACACTTTTTATCAGAATGGGCTAAGGTACTGCTATATAATTCTTTAGTCCTTCCACATTACGTTTATTGTTCGTCTGTTCTGTTCCTGCTACAACAGAATGAGCTTAACAGACTACAAAAGCTACAGAACAGAGAACCAAAAAGAACACCAACTGCGGAGCTGCTCAGGAGACTTGGCTGGCTACCAATCGAGGTATTTCTTGAGTATCAGACCCTGGTGCTTATCTTTAGAATAAAAATAAAAGATGCCCCAGCATATCTAGTGGAACAGGTTGGGTTTTAATGTTGACATACATGAGTATAATACTCGTTCAAGAAGCGACTTCCGTCTACCAAGATTTCATAAAAGTTCAACCCAAAATACTCTGTTCTACAAGGGTTTACATCTATTTAACCAACTACCAAGTAATATAAAAAATACCCTAACAATTAAGGTCTTTAAGGCAAATCTATTAAAATATCTTAAAATTAAAAACAAACTAGTCTAGTCAAATCTGTGATAGTGTTTTTTTTTATTTTTGTTTTTATGTTACATTTTTATATCTTAAAATTGTTATATTACTAGTTAATACCCCATCTAGTCTTAACCTAATTTAAAGTGTGATACTTTTCTATAAATTTTAAATGTGTATGTCAGATTTTACTTTATTTGTCCTATCTGTTGTTTTTAAAAATATTTACCTGTCCCAATAACCTTTTAAATCTATCTTTCTCTCTTTTAGCCTCTCGTTTGAATTGTTGAGTATTTTGAAACCCAAGTTTACTATGATTTTATTGTAAATGATTTTATTTTTAATGTTTTCCCTCTGCTTATTTATTTTATTTATTTTATATATTTTGTATATTTTATTTATTTTCATCTTTTTATTTTGTTTTGGTTTATTTTTATTTTATTTTTATTTCATTTAAAATGTAAACTCGTGTTTGTGGTATAATTTTTTGTCTTAAGTAATTTAAATTTTATCGTATTTATATTTTTATGTCTTAATATTGCATAGTTGTATAAACATTGAACTTATTATAGATAGATTACGTGTTTTTTTTTTGTCTGATCATGGATACTCTCCTACAACGCCTAACAGAGGAAGGATTCGACGCCCAAGCATACGCCGACGACGGTGTCGTGGAGGTGGTAGGCCACCACCTAAACACCGTCTGTAACAGAATGCAAAGGGCGGTACGAATCATAGAAGACTGGTGTCAACAAAACGGTCTCTCTGTCAATCCAGGAAAGACAGAGATGATCCTGTTCACTAGAAAGAGGAAAATGGAGGGATTCGGAGAACCCAAGATGTACGGGAGACCTCTGACTTTGGTTTCAGCACTGAAGTACCTAGGGGTCACCCTAGACAAGGGTCTCACCTGGACACCACACTTTGTGAAATTGACCAATAAGGTGCAGGCAACGATGTAGCAAGTGCGTCGAGTGGTTGGCCGCACCTGGGGTTTGAGCCCCAGAAACCTCCACTGGATGTACACGGCAGTACTAAGACCAAGGATCCAGTACGGATCCATAGTCTGGTGGTCAGCAGTGGAGAAGGTCACTACTACCGTCAAGCTTAGGAGCCTACAGGGGGCCATATGCAGAGGGATAACCGGCGCTATGAGGACGGCACCTATACAGGCACTCGAGACCATTCTGGGACTGCCGCCGCTTCCGATCTGGATCAGAAAAGAAGCGATGGCGACCCACCTCCGGCTGAGAGATACAGGTCAATGGAGAACAAGAGGAGAAGCTGCGGGGCATCTTAGGATTGCTCAAATCGTCGAGAGAGAAATCCCTATGGCAGCAATTAAAACACAAAGACCAAAAAACCCCTGAAGATTCAACAAGAGGTACAAAGTAGTCATCCCAGACAGGGACCTATGGCAGAGTGAAAACCTCCGCGAACAGTTCGAGGAGAACGCCGTGATTTGCTACACCGACGGGTCGAAACTGTCGGAGAGGCAAACCACAGGATCAGGGGTTTATGTGGAAGACCAGGAGGTTCGAAAGAGCTACCCGCTCGGAGAGCAAGCCACGGTCTTTCAGGCAGAGGTGTATGCCATAATAATGGCTGCAGGCATGGAAGAAATAAAGAACGGTAGGGAGGAGCATGTTTATATATGCTCCGACAGCCAATCAGCCCTAAAGGCACTAAGGGCGCCCAAGATCACCAACACCCTGGTGGAGGAATGTGCGGATGCACTGGAATCCTTGGGAGAGGGCAAAACAAGTGACACTTATGTGGGTACCGGGACATATGGGGGTGCCGGGTAACGAGATGGCCGACGAGCTCGCCAGGATCGGGGCAAGCACCCAGTATTTAGGGCTGGAACCACTCCTAGGAACAACCAAGAGGCAATTGCAAAGTCGACTCAACAAATGGGCCAACAATGCCATGACGACCGCTTGGAGAGCAGGAACAGGATGCAGACAGACCAAAGACTTCGTGAAGGGCCCGGATGTAGCCAAACAAAAGTGGCTCCTGATGACCCGGATCGCGGTGGAGAATGACTCGACCTGCCGGGCCTGCGGGCGGGCAGAGGAGACATCTCGACAGGTTATAGCGAACTGCGAGGCATAACATAGGACGAGATACCAGGTATTTGGTTTCCCGACCCTGGATGAGGAGGACCTGCACACGCTCAAATGGGACAAAATACTGGACTTTGCAAAAAGAACAGTTAGACCAAATGAGCAAACTGCCAGACCAGTGGTGCAGGAGGTGGATTAGGGGCAGGCTCGGAGTACGGCAGAAAGGGCCCAGGGAGGCCTACTTGCCGGGCTTCGCGCCGCCCCTTCTCTACTACTACTTATAGACTTTTTAAATCTTGTATATTTTATTTAAAATTTTTCTGATAATGTAGACTGTAGACTGTATGTAATTATGAATTAGCAATGCTAAATAAAGGATTTATATATATATATATATATATATTTATTTGGAGGCTGGATTTGTGAGTGGTGGCAGAACATGTATTTTTGAAGATTACACCCTAGTTATGGCAAAGGTAAGCAATTTTTACTTGAATTTTTTCTCCTTATTTATACTGAGAAGTTTAGCTTAAAGGTGCAGTTCAGCAAAATAATAAGTAAATAAACCTTACTGTAATTACTGCAGTGTCCTTAAAATTGATAATTTGTCAAAATGATTATTAAAGTCAATTTTACACTTACCTACTTTTTGGCATTAGTTTATTCAATTTCAATTTGTTTCAGGTCAGTCATAAAGAATAAATCTTCCAGCTCTAAGATCAACATAGAAATAGACACTTAAAGTTAAATTTTGAGTCTATCGGCATTCATATCCTTATCTCTATTAAGTTGACCTATTGAGCAGGTGTACTTTTAAACTAATGGCGAATGCGGGACAGCTCCAGCTGATCAAATATGTCAAAACATCATCTCATATGCAGGGACGGCGTTATATTACGACTCCCTTATCATACCTAACGAGGTTTTCATGCTTTTAATCAGCTGGAGCTTAAAAGTGCACCTGCTTGATTGGTCGACTCGATATAGATAAGGATCCAATTAAAACTGAAAATTAACTTTAAGTGTCTAATAATTAAGTTTTTTAAATACACATTTTATTTTTAAACATTTTTGTTGGTACTCTTGGATTTTAGGTTCTAAATAAAAAAAACTTTTAAAAATAACTTGTATTTATTTTCAAAATGCTGTTTTCCTAAAAAAACTACAAAATCAAACACTAACTAGGTATAAGAAAAAAACTGGAGCAACTGAATTAAACTAAAAAAAAGCTACTAGAATGGGACAACTGGGGGACATAAATTAATTACAGCATACTGTAACAATTGTATCTAGCAGTGCTTCTTCACCTTTTCATGACAGTATGGTTACAGGTGAGGCAGATTTAGAGTTCTGTAAGGTAACTGGTATGAGGTATGTGGTAAGACGCAAGGAAAATAAACAATACCACTGCATGCTTCTGTTCATAGTATTCTAAAATACTATGAACATGCATTTGCTATAGCTTATTTTCCTTGCATCTTACCTTATACCGTTTTTCTTACAGTGAATCTGACTGGACAGTAACCCAACAAATTAATTATGTATTTTTGCCTGATTAAATTTATAAATTCTTTCCATCAACATGTATGCAGACATGAGCTATGGAACTAGTATCTTTCCAGTTCCAATGAGTGAAGTTGAAACTTAACTACAGTAAAAGCTGGAATTTTTATTGTAACATTAAATAATTGCACAAACTTTTGAATTAACTAGGATAATTTGTGAAAAATAGCTTGCCGACTTTAAGTGTCTGATATCTATTTTAAAAGTTTTTACAGAACGTTTTTAGGGGTTGTCAGAAGTGCATCCCTTCCACACTAACCTAACCTAAAAAAAAATCGGGCGCAGGCAGATTTGCACTTCTGACAAACCCTGAAAACGTTCTGTAAAAGAATTTTTCAAAAAATTCAAAAATTGTGGGAAAACCATATACTAACTACTTAATAACATACCGAAAATTAGATTTTTTAAAGTGATCAGTGCAGAAAATCAATTTTACATACCTGTGAGAAAATGTTTTAAGCATATTCTCAAATAGTTTAACATTTTTTCTATTAAATCTTCCCTTTTTAACCCTGAATCCATTTCTCACAGCCTCTTGCAGATTAGGTGTTTTTTATGTTCAGAACATAAAACAGTGGGAATTCTGTAAAAATTAACGTTGTCTCTTGGCCAGCGATTGCCGCATTCCACAAAAGAAGAACGCAAAAAAAAACACTATTCCCTTGACTATTCCATATAAAAACTATGTAAATATTTGGTTTGGTTGTACTCCAAGCCAAGCAGTGTTGCCAACCACGAATTTAAATTTTTTGCCCTTGGTCACTTGAAAATGTGCGATTTTGCAGAAAATGATGCTTTTTCACTAAAAATATTTCAAAGATATGAATATGAATGAATAAAAAACTTTTTTGTGTAAAATTAAACTTTGAATAAAATTACAAAGAATGCAGCTCGTATACTAGTTATGGACCATTGCAAATCATTAAAAATGTTTGTCTGTGTTTTTCTAATTGGCTTTTTCTTTGATCCGAGAAAATGTGCTATTATTTTTAATGTGCTCAAATTGTGCTACAACCCTTAAAATTAGGCTCAAATTACACAATTATGCTGCAATTGGTAACACTGACTCCAAGTATTCAGCTGATTTGAGTCACATCGATTTTGACAGTTCGTTAGACTGGTCTTTATGTTTTGAGAAGTTTTGTTCAAAACATAACTTCAAAGGTTGTACTATCCCACGGTCCCTAGAATAGATACGGTCTAGTAATTTTGCCTCACTCTTCAACCCGATGATGTTAATGACACAAAGCTAGCAGCTGATTTTTGTACGCCATTTAAAAATTGTTTGAAGGCCTGACAAATTAAATTAACTTTTCGGATATTTCTTTTTTTTTTGTTTAAATGATTGATGCAAGACCTATTTTTTGCTCGTACCTTTTATTATAACTTTTTGTGTATAAGTAAATATAATTTATTTTTGGCCTGCATGCGTTCTTTCACCAAATAGAATTTTAGATCATTAGTTGGTAATCGATTCCCTCAAGAAACTCATCAGATGAGTTGGAGTTAGTTCGAGCTCGTAGTTCAGAAGTTAGGTTTGTATATTGTTATTTTTCCTGTTTTGGAAGCTATTTTATTTTGTACTTGATTTTTGCCAGGCATTTTTGAGAGTGTTATTTTAGAAGGAAAAACTTGTTGTGCATACTATAGGTATGCAAGAAATCTGATTGCAAATTTAAAAGTATAAGGTGCCTTGTTTTTTTGCTTTTTTAATTATTTAATGATGAGACTTTTCACTAAGAAAACGCATAAATGCAGCTACCTATGACGAAAATAATGTAACTAATACCACATGGTATTTAATTAGGGCCAGAAGAAAAGAAATGATAAACAAAATACAATTTTTATTACAAAAATTTATGTCACCCATCACCCGATTGCCGCATTCCACAAAAGAAGAACGCAAAAAAAAACACTATTCCCTTGACTATTCCATATAAAAACTATGTAAATATTTGGTTTGGTTGTACTCCAAGCCAAGCAGTGTTGCCAACCACGAATTTAAATTTTTTGCCCTTGGTCACTTGAAAATGTGCGATTTTGCAGAAAATGATGCTTTTTCACTAAAAATATTTCAAAGATATGAATATGAATGAATAAAAAACTTTTTTGTGTAAAATTAAACTTTGAATAAAATTACAAAGAATGCAGCTCGTATACTAGTTATGGACCATTGCAAATCATTAAAAATGTTTGTCTGTGTTTTTCTAATTGGCTTTTTCTTTGATCCGAGAAAATGTGCTATTATTTTTAATGTGCTCAAATTGTGCTACAACCCTTAAAATTAGGCTCAAATTACACAATTATGCTGCAATTGGTAACACTGACTCCAAGTATTCAGCTGATTTGAGTCACATCGATTTTGACAGTTCGTTAGACTGGTCTTTATGTTTTGAGAAGTTTTGTTCAAAACATAACTTCAAAGGTTGTACTATCCCACGGTCCCTAGAATAGATACGGTCTAGTAATTTTGCCTCACTCTTCAACCCGATGATGTTAATGACACAAAGCTAGCAGCTGATTTTTGTACGCCATTTAAAAATTGTTTGAAGGCCTGACAAATTAAATTAACTTTTCGGATATTTCTTTTTTTTTTGTTTAAATGATTGATGCAAGACCTATTTTTTGCTCGTACCTTTTATTATAACTTTTTGTGTATAAGTAAATATAATTTATTTTTGGCCTGCATGCGTTCTTTCAATAAATAGAATTTTAGATCATTAGTTGGTAATCGATTCCCTCAAGAAACTCATCAGATGAGTTGGAGTTAGTTCGAGCTCGTAGTTCAGAAGTTAGGTTTGTATATTGTTATTTTTCCTGTTTTGGAAGCTATTTTATTTTGTACTTGATTTTTGCCAGGCATTTTTGAGAGTGTTATTTTAGAAGGAAAAACTTGTTGTGCATACTATAGGTATGCAAGAAATCTGATTGCAAATTTAAAAGTATAAGGTGCCTTGTTTTTTTGCTTTTTTAATTATTTAATGATGAGACTTTTCACTAAGAAAACGCATAAATGCAGCTACCTATGACGAAAATAATGTAACTAATACCACATGGTATTTAATTAGGGCCAGAAGAAAAGAAATGATAAACAAAATACAATTTTTATTACAAAAATTTATGTCACCCATCAAAAAAATCAATAAAGAAAGCAGCTGATATCTTTGTGTCGTCATCAGTGGGCGGAGCAAAAAAATTACTAGACCATGTTTATTCTAGAGACCGTGGTACTATCCATTCTGCAAGTTTAGAATAATATGAATTTTTTTATGGGTTAATGTCCCTTCCCTGGCATCTCTCCCCTGGCAAAAATAGTCAAATGTGTCTCCCCCGGCATTATTGATATTTTTGAAAAAGCCTAATGTATTTTTTTAAGTTGTTCCTACTGTTAAATTTAATTTTTAAATTTTATTAAAATAAACATTTTTGAATAAAATTGTTTATTTATTTATTTATCTATGGGTAGCACATACATGTGTAAAATCTCAGATAATATATACTGTGAAAAAAAATAATAAAGCGTCATAATTGGTTTTAAAAAATAACAAATAACAATGAAAAAGTCAACAAAAGTAATAACAGAACCAAAAAAACAATAGTACTTAAAAAGACATAAACTCTGAACAAAACAATTAGTCATAATTATCAGTCACACAGCCATAAAAATAACAATAACTAATGTAAAAGTTTAAGATAGGTATTTCTAAAGTATAAAAGTTTCCTTTTATCTAAAAAGATAATTTATTTTAACTATTCACAAATGAGATCTCTGAGTAAAAAAGTCAATATCAGGTAAATTATTTGCATTTCTTGATACTCTGGTCTGGATATGAAATTGTTAGCTCCATATGATACTATACTACTACACTATGATAAGGAACCAGAAAGCTAGGAGCTCTTCTTACCAACCGATGACTATTGTGACGACTTGTTGTATATTTTGGTAACATTGTCACTCCCCTGGCATCTTTGCTAATCCCCTGGCACTGAAAATAAAAAAATGTCAAAAAGTTTCTCTGCTGACAATGTCACCTACAATTATGAGTATTTTTTTAAGTTACGAAAAGTCTTAGCATGACCTTCCATAACCAGTTATGCTAAAGTCCCGACTCAAAATCGTTAAAATATAATCAGTTCGTTGGCTATATTGATTTTGTGCTCCCAAAAAAACGTTAATTTTAGTGGTTCAAAACGAAAAATTAATTAAGATACTCAGTGCAATTAACAACTACTTTACAAACTAAATACAACTGTGAAAAAACATCTTTGAATAGTTTAGAGGGAAGTTAATAATTAACACTTTGTTTTTAATTAAACATGTTCAGTTGCACATAAGGTGATTTGGGAACCTGATCTCAGGTCATCCCAGAGGAGAATAAATTGTTTTATCAGCTTTTTTTTTAAATTAATCTTTTTGCATAAAAACAATTTTGTTGGTATATTAGAAATAACTGTATAATATACAGGGAGTTTCAAAAGTAACTAACAAATTTTAAAGACCTTTTTTAATGCTAATTTTTATTAGTAATTAATTTTAAAAATGAGTGGCACTGCTACCAAATAAATGTACTAGTTGCAGGGAAGCTTGTGTTTTAAAAAGGCGAGTAAAAGAGCTATTTGGGGCTAGTTGTGACTTCTGCAAGAACTTTTATTGTAAAAATTGCACTAATTTGACTACAACTGAGTGTGACACCCTAGTATTAAGCCAGAAAACTCTTTTATTTTTGTGTCCAGAATGTAAACTCGAGGTAAATAACTACAAAGATGAGTTAGTTTGCTTAAAGAAAGCTTATCAAGGATCTTTAGAAAGTGTAAAGGAGAAGGACATCTGTATGGAGGATATTCAAAACCAATATGAAATTTTGGAGAAAGAGGTAAAAATTTTGAAAATTGAATTAAATGATAAAAACAGATACATAATGCGACTTCAAAGGAATTCTAAAAGTTTTGAAGATATGGTTTGTGACCAGGATGAGGAGAGACAGGAAAGAATGAATATTCAAAACCAAATAATTGAAAAACTAAATCTTGAAATTAAAAAATACAAAGAGGAGGATTTATTTAAAAATCAAAACATAGAAGGGCTTGAAATGCAATTAGAGCAGCAAAAATTGATACTAGAGGAGTCAAAACGCAACAATCAGAGATTACAGTCTTGGATCAATAACTTAGAAACTGAGGCAGCAGATATATCAAAAGAACTAAAATTGACCAAATTGGAAAACTTTAAGATGAAGGAGAATTTAACCGCAAAGAAAACTCACATAGAAGAACTAAAATCTGAAATGTTGCAACTTTCCACTACCTTGGAAAATAATAATGATCTAACTCTGCTTCATAGAGAAATTAATGAACTAAAAGCAATGAACGCTAATTTGACGAAAAGTATTAGGTTCCTGACGAGGGAAAACGAAGAATATGAAATAAAACTTAAAGGGCTGAAGGATGAGCTACGAGAAATGCGTGAAAAAATGAAACAAGCAACATTTGACCTAAATAAACCGACAGGTGATATACACAAAGAGTCTCGAATTAAAGACAAAACAAAACAAAAACTTTTAATATTATGTGATGAACAAGGTTCTAAGTTAAGTAGTATTTTGCGTGAAAAGATAAACTTTATTAATAGTACAGTGGAATCAATAGTTAAGCCAGGTGCATGTTTCAGTGACGTAATTTGCGATATTAAATCACTATCTAAAAATTTTTCAAAAAATGATTATGTTGTCATAATAGCGGGATCAAATGACTTTAAAAATAGTAAGTATCCATCTTTTCGGCACATAAATCAAAACATAAAGTTATGTACACATACAAACATAATTTTTTCATCTGTTCCATATTATAGTGGGAAATTGTCTAGTTTTAATCCTAATATCTATAAATTTAATGAAAGTCTAAACAAATATGCTTTTGAGCTAAACAAATATGCTGAAGCTGCTGTATCCTACTTTGAAATTAACGGTAAAACAACAAAAAAAAGCAAATTTCATATTGCAAATATGTTGTGTGATTTTATTAGTAATAAAAATAATTTTAGTAGAACAAATAAAAATCTAATACATGTTTTAAGACAGGAACATTTATTTAAACCTGAGACTAATTACCAGGAACAAACAACTCTTCCAGCACAACAAAATATTGCACAGGAACAACCAACTTTTTTAGGGCAAACTCCTCTTCTAATACAAATAGATTAACAAAAAAAGACCCTAATCTTAATTTTGGTGTCCTGCATTATAATATTCAAGGTTTGGAAGGTAAATCAAATCAACTAGAAATTTTTTTACATCAATATAAAATTGATGTACTTTGTCTTAATGAGCATTGGTTGCGTAGTCATGAGATTAACAATACAATAATTACAGGGTATGTGCTTGTTTCTAGTTTTTGTAGGAGTATGCATATTCGAGGGGGAGCAGCAGTGTTTGTTTCTGATGGATATATAAACATGGGTGATGAAATGCCAAAAATTGTAAATTTGTCTTTAGAGATGGAAACTGAGTTTGCTGCAGTAGATTTTAAAAATTTCCGAGTAGTAACTGTTTATAGATCAACAAGTGGTAATTTTGAGCTTTTTCTGGAAAAAATGTCACAAGTCCTAAATATAATAAGTAAATCTGATATAAAAACACCCGTAAAAACAGTAATAACCGGTGACTTTAACGTTCATTTTAACACAAACGAGAAAAGAGAAATCCTACTTAAAACTTTATTTCACTCATTCGGTTACTCTGCTATAAACACAGATAATACTAGAAAAAATAACTGCCTAGACAATGTATACATTAATTTTGATCCTTCAATTTGCAAGTGCTTCGTGGTAGATCCTAGTATGTCTGATCATGAAGCTATACATTTTAAACTTAAATATTATGAACCTAAAAGCACCAAAAGAATTGTTTATAGACCGATAAGCGATGTAGGGTTGTTTAATTTTAATAGTATACTTGGTGGAACAGATCTTAGTTTTATAATTTTGACAGAATTTGACATAGAACAAAAGTTTAAATATTTCCTTTCTATTTTAGATAAGTGTATGGAAGTCGTTTTCCCCGAAAAATCAAAAATAGTGTCCAATAATACTAATAGTAAAAAAATTATCTTAAATTGGTTTAATGATAATCTTCGTCATCAAAGGGATATGTTAAATTTTGTGAATGAGTTACATAAAAAATACCCTTCAGAAGCATTAAAAAATACTCTAAATTCAGTTAAAAGAACATACAGAAAAGAGCTGTCTGTGGCAAAAAAAGCAGCACATGATAAATTCATAGCCGATTCAGGTAACTCTCAGAAAACCATGTGGGAAATCATTAATGGAAACAAAAACCAAAAAAGTCACATTCCAAAAACAATTTCCCCCAACCATTTTAATAGTTACTTTGCTAATGTTCCCATTGAAATCATTAACGGTTTGGAAACCACTGACACTACTTTCAAAAAATTTTTAAATCATTCTCATATTAACAAAAATAATTGTAGTTTTAGCTTTAGACATGTAACATTTAATGAAGTGCGTGAAATTATTAAGACTTTAAAAAACAGTAAGTGCAGAGATGCCTATGGATTAAACAAAAAAATACTAAATTCGATTAAAGATATAATTATTATACCCTTGACAAAACTAATTAACGAATGTATTTCTAAAAGCACTTTTCCCACCATCCTTAAAATATCCAAAGTGCTACCTTTGCACAAAAAAGGTGACAAAGACAATCCAAGTAATTACAGGCCCATTTCAATAACACCTATATTCGGTAAAATTTTCGAAAAAACTTTAAAAAATCAAGTTTGTGAATACCTAGAAGAAAACAATCTTTTTTGTACTAGTCAGTTCGGTTTTAGAGCAAAATTATCAACATGCACTGCTATAAGCAGGTTGGTAGAGTTAATAAATAAAGGTTTTGAAAAATGTGAATATGTTTCTGCTCGATTTTTAGATTTAACAAAAGCGTTTGATTGTGTTTCACATGATATATTGCTAGTGAAGCTTTCGTCTTACGGTTTTGATACAAAAAGCAATGAGTTACTTAGGTCCTACTTGACAGGACGAGAACAGTATGTGTCGATGGGGGAAGTGGAATCTGACAGGCTTTCAATTAATTATGGCGTCCCTCAAGGGTCTGTGTTGGGTCCCATTTTATTCTTGATATATGTTAATGACCTTAATCAGGCTTCACCTTTATCAGAATTAATCCAATATTGCGATGACACAACTGACATCCAATCCCTTTTATGTGCCGATGAGCTTGACAGGATTGCTTCAACATCATTCACTTTATTAAAAGACTGGTTTCTGGCAAACAAATTGAGTTTAAATGAAAGTAAAACAGAGCGAATTATTTTTACTCTTAAAAATTTAAACAAAAATGGTGACATTGAACCAAATAAATTTGTGAGATTCTTGGGAGTACAATTGGATTCAAAATTAACCTGGGAAGGGCACTTGAATACACTTACAGACAGACTCGCTAGGAACATATATCTATTAAGATCACTCTCAAGCATTGTGGGGCAAAACACGCTTTTGACATGTTATTATGGGCTAATTAATTCAATAATATCCTATGCAATTTTAGCTTGGGGTCATTCTCCACATGCTGAATTGGCTTTTAGAATGCAAAGAAGAGCAATCAGAATTTTGGCAGGACTCTCTTATCATGAGGATTGTGTGGATGCTTTCAAATCTCTTAAAATATTGACGCTGCCGTGCCAGTACATTTTAGTGTGTCTTTTATACATAAAAGAGAACATTTCAAAGTTTAAATTTCATAGTGACATCCATGCTGTTAATACCCGAAGTAGAAATAATGTTGTGTTACCTTTGCAGCGTCTGACAAAGACTAGAAACGGCACTGACTACTATTGCATAAAGTTCTTTAATGCACTGCCAGGCAGGATAAGGGTTTTAGAATACAAACCATACAAAAAAATAATAAAACAATTTTTAACACAAAGGGCCTATTATGATATGGAACAATTTTTGACTGCTGATTTTTCTGCCATATAGAGCAAACGCCGGTTATGAGCGATTGGGTTAGTTTGTTTGATTAACGTCTACGCTGAAATATGTACCCTTTTGAATGGCTGTTTTCACCTTTATTTGTTATTTTTTCTTTACTGTTTTTATATTTATATTTTTAGCTTTTTTTTTTTTTTTTTGTTTTGGTTTTTCACAATTTGTTAGTGCCAATTTATTGACTTTTTCTTTTAAATTTGTTTGTTGTATTTCATTTATTCAAAAGATAGGTGTTGAATTTTATTTTTATATTTTAGATGTTCTAGTTTTAACAATTTTAGATGAACTTTTTAAATTTCTTATGTTTCTTTTATCTTTTATCATAATTATTATACTTGTTTTTTTTTTTTGGTTTTTACGACTTTTAAAATTTGTTTTTAGATTTGTTAATGATTTTTTTTAATGCTAAATATTGTTATTTATAAGACATTGAGACATTATTTTTGTAAAATTTTTGACTTGTGTAAGTGCGTAAGCATTATTAACACCAATAAAGAATCTATCTATCTATCTATCTATCTATGAGACAATTTATCGTAGCAGTCTTACGTTCTACGTACGAATAAAAAAATTCAAACAACAGTCTTTCAATCTGTAACCCTCTACTCTTTCTACTTAGAACACTTTTTCAGTGTGGCCATTTTCTAGAAAATCGGGAAAAGTCAGGGAATTTTGACAGTCAGTGAAATTTAAGGGAATTTCGACAAAAACTGGAATTTTAACAAGCATAATAAAAAAGTGTTGGACCATGAATTCCTTGAAATTTAAAAACAACAGAACTATTTAAAAATGTCTACTTTGTAAAAAAAATTTAATTAATCAAATATTTTTTTTATTTCAAATTTGTTATGGCAACTTGACAGAGATAATTTAACATCACGGTTGGCACACAAACAAAGCCACTTTGGTGTTGAACCTTGACGTAACCAGTTCAACGCCAAAATGACATTTCTTGCATCATTTCGAAATCTTCTCACGCTAAAAAAAACGACTTTCTAGAGGAAAAATGGTAATTATGCAGTATACGGTTTTCTGCCATTTTTGATTTTTTTTGAAAAATTCTTTATGGGGGCACCTTCTAGGGTCCCTAGGACCCCAAATCCGCCTGCGCCCGATTTTTTTTTTTAACGAGAAAAAAGGGTGCCCAGGGGGAGTTGTAAGTGTTTTTTTAATTGTTTTGGGTTGGTTTGGATTAGGTTGGGTTGGACTGTGTTGGTTTGGTTTGTTTTAGTGAAAAAAAATTAAAAAAAAACAAAAAAAATCAAAAAAAAAACCAACCGGCGCAGACGGATTTGGGACCCTAGAAGGTGCCCCCATAAAGAATTTTTCAAAAAAAATCAAAAATGGCAGAAAACCGTATACTGCATAATTACCGGAAAAATATCATTGTTATGTATTAGTACGAGATTCGGCTGCAAATTTTTTGACCGATCGCGTAACCACTCAAAATATTTAAAAAGTTGAAGATTAGTACTGTCCTTTCCACTTTTATTTAGACAAAACATAACCTCACTTTCCATAGAACAAAAACCAGATTTTTAAGTTGCCAAAATCAAACGCCCTAGGTTTTGGTAATCGGCATTATAACTATACTGCTAACTTTAAATCACTCCGAATAACCCCTTATATTACACTTTCATATGAATCAAATGCTCCAGAGTGAAACAGCAAGATATGCCAGAGATACTTACTGTTACGGCGGCCATGATATTCGTTTTTATTTGTACACCGAACATAACAAAGAAAACGCAATGCAGACCCAATATGCCTGAGAGAGACCCAGGCTGGTGAGCGAAGTCGCCCAAAAAATAAATTATCAAATTAATTTAGACGTTTAAAAATGCTGGACCGGCTTTAAATTTTGCGTATTTTTTATTACAAGCTTTTATTTAACTTCACCTCTATGTATGTATGTTTATATGTTCGGGTCAAATCTTGCAACTCAATTTTGACTAACCTCTAGATGTCCGATTGAATTCAAATGTGGTATGCGATGATAGTTCCGGTGACGATACAGTAATATGACATTACTAGGCACCCCCTCTGGAGGAGGAAAACGGACAAGTTTGTTCGATTACGAATTTTTGATCAGATTTTTAAAATTCGATATGGTGGATTTAAGATGGACGATTTTTGGTCATGTTTTGCTATCCAATTTTAACTGACATACACATCCGATTGTCTTTAAATTTTGTATGCTTTTATAGTTCCGGTAACAATACAATTATATAGTATTATTAGGCACCTCCCTCCACCCCCCCTACGACGGTAGTGGAGGGGGAAAAACCTAAGTTTGTCCGATGTCAACCAAAGAACGATTTTTAGTCGTGTTTTACTAACCAATTTTAACTGACTTATACACATCCGCCTGTCGTCAAATTTGGTATGCGGTTAAAGTTCCGGTAACAATACAATAACTTTGTATTATTAGGAACCCCATCTCCACCTACGATGTCAACCAAAATTGATATACGAAGGTTTTTGGGGATTAGGAATACGAATTTTTTGATCAGATTTGGAAATGGATGGACGATTTTTAGTCATGTTTTGCTAACCAATTTTAACTGAATTATACACATCCGACTGTCTTCAAATTTGGTATGCGTTTAAAACTCCGGTAACAATACAATAACTTGGTATTTTAGTCACCCCCTCCCCCCCCCTACGAGAGGAATGGAGGGGGGAAACACCTAAGTTTGTCCGGTTTCAACCAAAATTGTTATACGGGGTTTTTTGGGAATAATAATTACGAATTTTTGATAAGATTTTGAAAATTTAATATGGCGGATTCAAGATAAACGATTTTTGTTTATGTTTTGCTAACCAATTTTAAGTGACTTATACGCATCCGATTGTCTTCAAATTTGGTATGCGTTTATAGTTCCGGTGACAATACAATAATATGGTATTACCAGGTACCCTCCTCCCCCTAATGAGGGAAGTGGAGGGGAAAAAATATTTAGTTTGTTCGATTTCAATCAAAATTGGCATACAGAGGTTCTTAGAGACGGGGATTATGAATTTTTGATCAGATTTGAAAATATCAATATGGCGGGTTCAAAATGGACGATTTGGAGTACAAATCTAAAAATTAAAAAATAATTTTATACAAAAAAAGCATTTCAAATCCAAGCTTTTATACAAAAAGTTCACTATATTAATAATAAAAGCGATGGACGCATTATAGAAAGTTTGGTCTGATCTGAATTCACTATAATGCAGAGAAGTGCAAGGTTAAGTAAATTCAACCCAACTCGACCTAATTTACGGCCATCGCTTTTATTATGATATCAGAATGCTAAAAATTATTTTCTACTTTTTAGTGAACTTTATATTTTATAAAAGCTTGTATTAGAAAAGCTTTTTTTATATAAAATTATTTTTAAAATTTTTAGATTTGTACTCTAAATCGTCCATTTTGAATCCGTCATATTGAAATTTTCAAATCTGATAAAAAACTCATAATCCCCTTCCCTAAAAACCCCTGTTTGCCAATTTTGATTGAAATCGAACAAACTAAATATTCTTCACTTCTCTCGTTTGGGGAGGTGGGTACCTGATAATACCATATTATTGTATTATCACCGGAACTATAAATGCATACCAAATTTGGAGACAATTGGATGTGTATAAGTCAGTTAAAATTGGATGGCGAAACATGAGCAAAAATCTTTCATCTTAAATTCGCCATATTTAATTTTCAAAATCTGATCAAAAATTCGAATACTTTATCCCCAAAAACTCCCGTATACCAATTTTGATTGAAATCGAACAAACTAAATCTTTTTCCCCCTCCACTTCCCTCGTTTGGGGAGACGGGTACCTGATAATACCCATATTATTGTATTGTCACCGGAACTATAAACGCATACCAAACTTGAAGACAATCGGATTGGTATTTATCTTATAAGTCAGTTAAAATTGGTTAGCAATACATGACCAAAAATCGTCCATCTTGAATCTGCCATATTGATTTTTTAAAATCTGATCAAAAATTCGTATTCCTTATCCCCAAAAACCCACGTATACCAATTTTGGGTCAAATCGGCCAAACTTAGGCATTTTCTTCCCTCCAGGAAATGCCTAACATTACCATATTTTCATTCATTTGAGATTTTATAACCAGTCCCTTCTATGATGTGTAGAGTTCGCAATATTTACGGTTATGTATTGGATCAACACTTGCGGCCTTGGCTATATCTAGTACACTATGGTCAATTATCTTACGATAACAATAACAAAATGGCAAAAAACTGGTTCAAAAACTTTCTATTACAATCAACTCATGATAAAATTTAAACTAAACGAAATCGAAATTTTTCTGAATGAGACCCTGTCCATACTGTGATCAGTGTGGGCAAAAATCTAGGGAGAAACAAAAAAATAAACGTCGGACTAAAATTCTCATTGACAGTTGACGTCAATCAATGTGGATAAATTTCGGGTGGAATCAACACCGTTCTCAACTAAAAAGCCAGTTAACTCCTACCGCCTCAGTGCCCTTTAGACTAATGTGGCTGCCATTTTTATAACTAAATTGGCAAGTAAAACATAAATTTTCTGTCAGTTTGGTGTCAATATGGCACCGATCATAGGCCAAAGTATACTAAAACAAAAATGAGTTAACTGGCTTTTTAGTTGAGAACGGTGTTGGTGGAATATACTGTACTCACCATTCCCAGAAAGCTCATGGTGCCAGTCGGCATTTGGCCGGAAATGTAAAAAAAAAATTGTATTTGACCCATTTTTTTAATAATAATAATAAGCCCTCAAAAATCCGACTAGTACCAACCCTGCCATATTGAAAAAATGGTGGAAATAAGAAATTTTTTTTGAGTTTCTCAAGCTTTTTACTAATTATCTCGAAAACTGTTCGCTCCACAACAAAACTTATGGTGTCAAGCTAAAAGCGTATAAAATTATCTTTCAAACAGTGTAACAACTTTTAGACTCAGACCACCAGTGGCGGAGATAGAATATTTTTTCTTTAAATATGTGTTTCTCCTTCTTTCCAAAATATCTCCTAGTGCAATAAAAAATATAGGAGTTGAAAAAATAACTAGTTTTTTGCGCTCTCTAAAATATGACATATTACATGTTAATTTATAAAAACAGTGGCGCACTTGAAGTTTCTTAAAATAATTTTCTAAACAACAATTTTTGTTTTTGAAAACAAACATAATGTTCTTAATATGAGTTTTTTAATTTTATATTTTATGATTAGTGGTTAACGTGTTGTCTCTGATAACTCTGATTGCTCTAAGTTATCCACAATTAGCTTTAAAATATATTTAATTAGCTTATCTCCCTTTCTCGGCTTCTGGGAGGTGGATTTTAATACTAATAATTATAATTATAAATGATAAAGGACCACCTAGGACAGCTTAAACATAAACAAACTACTTACCAAATTTTATCGAACAAGTAGTTCTCGATGAGCCTGTGAATTTGGCTCTTTTCTTTTCAATTACTAAATCTACTAGTTTTTTTACAAAAATAGACAACGTAACTACACAGTCGCATATTATATGGTCGCGTCGTATTTACAAATAGGAGGTCCATAAAATGAGCAAAAATATAATAAACATAAATGTTGAAATTTCATTTTGCTGAAAGGAAATGGATCGAACAACAATTTAATCGAATCGTAAAATGATCGAAAATACCAACCTCAATAATAATTTCGTCAAACCCTAAAAAAAACTTAATGTGAAATAACCTAAAATATAAAATAAAAAAAATTTGATTAAACCGTAAAAAAGTCAAATAGTAAATTAAGTGAAAATACAAAAATTGTATATAATTTACAGCAGGTATTCGTGTTTCAGGGTAGTTTGGCAATTCTGCAACGTTGTTTTTTTGTAGGCCCCGCGTTATGCTACATTTCCGCGTTGCGATCAAATAACAGTTACTTCAAATTTTTTACTGTTTGATCAAAATATAATGGTTTTCTCAATTTTCGCTTATTTTACTTTCGACAAACTTACGATTCGATTATATTACGGTTTGACTTTTGGATATAGTCCATGTTTAAATTACTTAGTAACATACTAGTTAACTTACTAACATACTAGTTTGGTAAAAAATCAAATAAATCAAATCAAATCAAAATTATTTTTGAGCTTGTTATTTTCGATCATTTTACGATTCGATAATGTTCGGCAAACTTAAATTTCAACGTTTATATTTATTATATTTTTGCTAATTTTATGGACTCCCTATTCGTAAATACGACGCGACCATATAATATGCGACCGTGTAGGTATGTTTTCTATTTTTGTACAAAACCGCTACTAGTAGATTTGGTAATCGGGTAATTTTTTTATTAATTTTTTCGGTTACTAAACACTCAAATAGTAGCAACGAAAAGAAAATAACCAAATTCACAGGCTCATCGAGAACTAGTCGTTCGATAAAATTTGGTAAGTAGTTTGTTTATGTTTAAGCTGTCGTAGGTGGTCATTCGTCATTTATAAATTATTAGTATCCACCTACACCTCCTAGAAGTCGAGAAAGGGAGATGGGCTAATTAAATATATTTTAAAACTAATTGTGGATAACTTAGGGCAATCAGAGACAACATGTTAATCACTAAATTTTTGTTTTGAAAAACAAAAATTGTTGTTTAGAAAATTATTTTAAGAAACTTCAAGTGCGCCACTGTTTTTTATATATTAACATGTAATATGTCTTATTTTAGAGAGGGCAAAAAACTAGTTATTTTTTTAACTCCTATATTTTTTATTGTACTAGGAGATATTTTGGAAAGAAGGAAAAACACATATTTAATCTCCGCCACTGGCGGTCAGAGCATAAAAGTTTTTACACTGTTTGAGAGATAATTTTACACGCTTTTAGTTTGGCAGCATAAGTTTTTAAATTTTTTGGTGGACCGAACAGTTTTCGAGATAATTAGTAAAAAGCTCGAGACCAACCCAAAAAATTACCTATTTCCACCATTTTTTCAATATGGCGGTGTTGGTACCAGTCGAATTTTTGAGGGGTTATTAGGGAATATTAAGGTTGGTATTCCTAACATCCTTATAAAAAAAATGGTGGCTACTAATGTTTTTCTCGAATATATATAGCAATAACTAACTCGCCTCTATAGTACACGGCCGCGAGTTTTGAGTATAAAATTATTGGTGCCGGGCACTGCCGGCCAGATTTGGAGTGGCACCATTTGATATCCGTTTCGAGGAGATCAATACCTTTAATTTGACACCTCAATGAAGTGGTTACGTTATGGGTCGATTTTGCTCAAAAAAAGCAGCCCTTCAGGCGATGGTGTCGGATTTCACCATTGCATTTTTGGCATCGCCCAAGTCTAATCCAAGTCCCAATAAGCTTTCTGGGAATGGTGAGCACTAATCTTCAACTTTTTAAATATTTTGAATGGTTACGCGATGGGTCAAAATATTTACAGCCGGATCTCGTACTATATTTTTGGGATCCGAAAGAAAAGCTATTTAAATTTGCCAATTTAAACATTTATTTATATAAATAAAGTAACATCGCCCCCTTAATTTTGTCAATTTTACACCTCCCCTCCCTTCATGTGTTAACTCCCCTATAAAAATATAGTTGTTCGCAAATTATGTCCAGCTTAAGAATTTTTTTTTAATACCTGTAGACAAATTTTGATCTGAGAATTAGATTCCACATCTGACATCACACCAAAAACTTTTTTCTTAAATGGTTTAGGGTAGATTTTTTTGTAAATAACTTAAATAATAGAGCTTTGGATTTAAACAGATAGATTCAGGAAGTTGTATTTAAAAAATAAAACATTTTTATAAAATTATTTAATTTTTGTTTTGGGTTTATTTTTGAAAAACCCTTTATTGACTAAAAAAAAGATTTATTACACATAACTCAAGTACAATTGCATCGTTTTTTCAGTTATACTTTGAAATAGCTTGAAATACTCGGAAATACTTGGGAATACCTAGCAATACTTGGAAATAAATCGAAAACTACAGAATACAATGTACAAATTTTGGCAGGTGAAACATCCCTACTAGATTTATATTTTTTTCTGTTGGAGGAGGGGCTAACATCCGTCCATTAAACATAAACATAAATTTATTTTCCAATAATAAATATTTACATAATATAACGGTATCCCACTGAACTGAACCACTGTGCGTGGGAGTTGTTTTATTTCTTAAAATTGTTTTAATCCAATCTTAATTTAAAAAAACTATTCTATATTAATTTAAACTCAAAGTTACTAGTAAAAAAGGAAAATATTATTTTACAGCATATAAATTATGCAAGATAAAGAAAAGGGTGTGTTTTAAGTTTTTTTTATTCAATAAACATTTCTAAAAATTTAATTCTTGGGTGTGACAGTATCCATTGCTTTAGAAGTTTCTTAAATTTATTGGTGTATTTTATAGATCTAATATTTTGAGGCAGAAGGCTATATAATACTCTTGGCGAATTGTAGTTTAGACTTCTTTTTCCAATTTTTTTTACAGCTTTTATTTTGTTTTTTTTGTCTTTCAAGTTTATGGCGATTGGGATATCTGTGTTGTATTAAGTTTAAATTTTTCTTTGTATTTGTGTTGATATAATTACCCTTTTGTGCATAAGCTTGTCTTGGGTCCATGATTCCACTTTCTTTGTACAAGTATCGACTTTTATTTAGCAATAACTTTAAAAATATTTTTTGCGTTACTTCTACTTTTTTTATAACACATTTATAGGCACCACCCCATGCTGAAATACCATATTGTAAAATACTGTCAATAAGAGCATACCAAACAGTTTTCAGTTGTTTGAAGCTGAGTATTTGTTTATTTCATGTACATATCCATTTCAACCCCTAAGTACTTTATATGTTCAACTTTTTTTGATTGTGAAATTAATAGTGGGATTGTTAATAGTCAGTTCATCAAATGGCGGTTGTGTCCTTTTATCACAGCAAAAAGGTAAAGATTTTGTTTTTTCATAGTTTATGGACAATTTCATTTGATCAAGCCATGATCAAGCCATTTTTTATTTTGTGAAAATCTTAATAATATTCTGCAAGTGATTTTAGTTCTTGCCAAGTATTTGCAGTGTATTCAACAACAGTATCAACACAAAATGGTCCAATTTTCCCCTTGGTGTTAATAGAAAAAATATCATTCAAGTAAATTAAAAAAAGCGTAGGACCCAAGATAGTTCCTTGTGGAACCCCTCACTCTTACCTCTGGTTCACTTAAATTTTTCTCAATTTTAACGTACTGGTTTCGTTTATCAAGATAAATAGATATGAATTTTAATGAGATTCCAAAAGAACCAAGACTTTCAAAAACAGTTTTTAAGATATTATGGCTTACTGTGTCGAAAGCCTTGGCTAGATCTAAGTAAATGCAGATGGTTGGTTTGTGTTTGTCCATGGAATTGTAAATATTGTGTTAGTTCAACTATAGGATCTTCAGTTGAAATTTTTTTGATAATAATTTATGTTTTTCTAGATATTTCATTATTTGATATTTTATTATTTTTTCTGCAACTTTCGCCCAGCTTGAAATTAAAGTTATAGGCCGATAATTACAAACCATACCTCTGCTACCTTTTTTGTAAATAGGCAAAACCACTCCAGTTTTTAGACTATTTGGAAAGGTTCCAGACGACAAAATGCAATTAGTGATATGACGCAAAGGATCTGATATATGTGGTGCCAAAAGTTTTAGAGTTTCTGATTGTAAATTATCTATCCCTGGGGCCTTTCCTTCTTTAGGGTATTTTATAGCAACTTCAATCTGTGTTTTTTCGATTTTTTAAACAATTTTTTTTATCAGTTTATTAAAACTTATATTCATTTTCTTTTCGAATATTTGATTTTTTTTCAGACATCTCATCAACACTCTTGTTTATCAGAAGTTCTAAAAAAGATCCAAATCAAAATGAGCAGCAGCATATGTTACAAGTGCAACCAGCCTGGGCACTTTGCCCGTGAGTGTTCAACGCCTGGAGCCAGAGACAGTCGTGGAGGTGGCGGAGGTGGTGGTGGTGGAGGTGGTGGATTCGGGCGCAGCCGTGACAAGTTAGTATTCATTTTGACACTATGAATGAAATGTTCCAAATTCGATGCTCCATGGGGATCTCCTAAAAGGTAGGAGATAAGAAAATGTTTAAATAACGTAAAAAGTTACGCAATTTGATACTTTGCTCAAGACTAAAAAAAGTTTACAAAATCCAGATAGTTCAAGAAAAAACTGAAGTTTTTAGCTGTCAGAAAATGCTTATATTTTTCTACAGTCACTTAAGATCTACATAATGATGGATCTGTTTCTGAGATTTGACATTTCAGTGTAACAGGAGTACTGTCAAGTTCATTTTTTCTTCTAAACACATGCTTTTTTTATCCTGCTATTTGGTTCATAAAGGCTGACAGATAATATTTTGATTCTTATTTTGACGAGTCATCTGACATTTGGGTTAATTGATCATCATGTTTTTTGACACTTTAAAAATGACACTTTTTTGTTGACAGTTTTAACAAAATAATTTTGCCCAATATTTAAAAAATATGTTATTACCTTTTTTTAATTCCAAAATTCTTGTTTATAAATACTGACTGACATAATTATATGACACTTAAAATCTAAAAATGCTGTTTAAATTATCAAAATTTTAATAAGATAAGTTATAAAATGTATGATTTAAAAAGTAAGAAACAATTTATTTTTGTAATTTTAAGCAAAATTATTCTGTCAAAAAACACTGGAATTTTTAAAAAGTCGAACCAGTTTCATAGATTTCTTTAAGCCTGATGGTCAATTAACCCTAGACGTCAGGTGACTTATTATTGTTTGTTATCCATAAGAAAAAATGAACTTGACAATGCTTGCATCACACTGTAATGTCAAATCTCAAAAACAGGCCTGTCATTTGGAAGATCTTAAAAAAGTGCCTGTAGAAAGTAAATCGTTTTTTGACACTATTGTTTTTTGACACTATTGTTTTGACCCCAACAGCTCACACTTAGCCAAACAAAGAAATAGCGAGTTTTAGGGTATCTGTGGCAACACCGCAAAATACAGCAGCTCGCCCGAAAACGTAGGTGTAGTTTTAGTGCAGCTCAAAGCAGTGACGACGGATATGATTTAATATGGATTTAATTTAAATTAAAAAAAAAAATAATACAAAACCTGCATTATATCCATAATATGTATATATTTATATATATTGTTGGTAAAAAGCATTATTTTTTTATTTGTTTCACATTACGTTTGAAGGTTTTAGTCTCACGACAAAAGTGTTCTGAAAAATATACTCCCATTCTTCTTGGGAAGAAGAACTAGGTTAGTTACCATGTGTATATTTTTATAAAAAATATTGAAATAAAATTTTAAGTCTCCACTTTTTCTTATATTTTTCAAATTTTGACTTTTGTTCACCATATTACATATTATTATTACTTCTTGTTCAATTTTACATACTTACGAGTATCAGTTACTTCAACCGAAAAGAAACTAAAAAACAAAAGATCTTGGATGGAAATAACCAAAATTCAAACTTGGATGAGCATCCCACAAGGAACACACAAAGGACCAAAGCGAAAAGAGAAATGAATAAACGATGTTCCGCCCTGGGTAACCAGCGTGGGCTCATCAGTGGTTTCACTGATCACCTTCCACCATACATCATTTCCAACTTTGAATCACTCACAAATAGGCATTGTTCCGTACTGGTACTTATCCAAGTTACCTGATACAGATTCGTCTTGGCGTGTTAATAGTTCCAGTAGGATTATGCTCCTAATTAATTAAAACAAAATTTATTTATTAAATATTAATTACATTTATTTATTGTCAAACAAAATAGTACCAGTTTTTTTAATAAATTGCTGACCTGTTTCCTATGAATTTCAAAGTAAGGCATATTAACGCGCTTTGCTTTTATAATTTCAAATTATACCAAGACCACTGCTTGACAAGGACAGATTTTTTCCCAGGACATATTTTTTGTGAGATAGCTTTGTTTATGTTGACCTCAACATATTTTGGACGTTCCCTATCTAAGGTTGGTATATCGATGATTTAAACCTTTTCGTATCCCCTGCCTTTTAGAAGTTCCCCATGTAATAGTTTATTAGTTAGAAATTTAGCGCTCAGTATGATTACAAAGGCAACTTAAAATTAAATTTATTTTAAACTATGGCATTAAATTTGCAAAGCCACATTTTCTAAAACAGGGTTTTTACTTTTTACATTTTTCTTCGAAACTATTCAAACTTTGTAAATGTTTAAGTGCAATAGGCAAGCTATTAAATAATATTAATCCTTTGCTAAAAATGTTGTCTTTCTTATTTTTACTGAACTAATATAAATTTGCCTCACGGGTTCTTGTATTGTATGAGTTGGACATTTTGTGCATATGTTAGTTCCTAACTAAGATAAATAGGTATAGTCCAATTTTTTGACGAGCGGACTGACGTCATTTTTTAATCTGAACGTATTTCTTTGTTGTCAACAGTTCGCATGTCAAATAATTTGTTTTTGTCAGTCTGAAGTAACAGTTGAAACAATCAACGACATGACTTTTTTACATATTTATTTTGCTGTCTAAAACAATGTATCAAATAGAGATCCAAAAAAAATGACCTCAGTCCGCTCATCAAAAAATTTGACTATAACATTTTATTTTTTAATTTAAAAACAAACAGAAATATGTTATAAGTTAGTCTTTGATGCACACTCATTAAAGAAAGTCTACTTAACATATCTTTTGTAGGGTTTTTTACACATTAAAATTACTCGGAAGAGCTCTATTTTGAGTTTTTTTATGAGATCTTATTTCTTCATTATTTAAAAAATAAGTGTTGAACAACAATCAATGTGAGAAGCAATAATTGTAACAGTAATAGAGAAATAAGATACCTTTTTTCTAATCGGTATAAGAAATACACTTTTTTTGAAACTTTCTTCTTTACATAAATGCAATGCTGCTTTGGATTTATCTATTTATGATCAGTTACCTCTTTCACTAAAATACTATTTACTTTCATGCTAAATTTTGCCTTCTCTTTTTTAAGTTTGCTTATTTGATGTGTATTCCACACTATCATAAGTTTGGTTTAAAAAATATCATTTATTATTATAAAATCTGTATATAATGATAGCCCATTGCCACAGAGCCATTTGTAAATATTTTCTAAGTCATAATTCATAATCTTTTCAATTTCTCCAGGGCACCTACATATAAAAAGCAGACCATCATCCGCAAATAATTTTATTTTGCAGTATTACATATTTTATCAAATCGTTAATAAAAAATATAAATACGATACATTCGAGCACTGAGCCCTGCTAAATACCGTGTTTTGTTGGAAGTCTCTTTGAAAATGTATTATTAAATTTTACATGCTGCTCTCTGGGTCTAACAAATTTTTTTATAGATAATTTCGTGTCGCTAACTGCTGGCAAGAGGATAGGAGGGGAGATTAAACTTAAAAAAAAATGTAACTCACGAGCCGTAGCAGCTAGCGACACGAGGTTTTCACATTAAGATAGATAATCGTAATTTCAACCAAAAAATTAAAAAAAAAAGATTTTATGGATAGCTATACGTGCCTGCTGGCACCATTTTCTTTCATACTATCTTTTTGTTTTTCTTATTTCTTTCTATAGTGATCTCATATCTGATTTTTTTATGATTCGAGCACACTGTACTGATGAGGTTCAGACGTTTAGATCTCCTTTCGTCATCGAGAGATAACTGTAATCCATGTAGTGCTGGTTTTATCGAATTTTTGTTAGCCTTTAATTCACACACAGTATTAGTTTAACAGTTTATATTTACAGTCACAATGAAAAAATTCAACAACATACAAAAAGGCACTTTTTAATGTCTAAAAATCATTTGAGAGATTTTGTAGTAGTTTTTCAGTTAATTATATTTGAGAAAACTAAAAAGACTTACTACCGAGATTCTTATTTTCTTAGAGTTTTTCTTACTTGAGAAGAAAGTTAACGCACCGAGTGTGCTGTGTAACGTGTACAAGAGTTGCGAGCGAATTATTATTTTTCAACTGCTTGAGGGTGAAAACAATGCACACATTTTGTGCCCATTTTTAAGTGGTCGATTTCTATTTTTAACTCTAACGGGGCCTTTTTTAAGCAGGTATTTACTTTCTTCTTGTTATTTCCAAAGAATTTTTAAGGACAAGAAGAAACTGAAACTTTTATTTTGTTATCTTATAAAATATATTCTTGTTCTGAAGTGGTTTTACACACTGTACTTTTTGCCTTTTTAAATAATTTATCCCTTTCTTTTATGAAATTCATAACATCTGGAGTAAACCAAACCGCCAGCTTAAAATTATTAAATTCCTTCCTGATTCTACAAAAGTAAGGGCCATGTCATGAATATTATATGATTGGTAAATTAGAAAAGGTTAATTGAGTCTATTGCATTCACCAAAGTTTCAAAGTCGCTCTGCTTGTCTGATTGGTGTGTGTTTATTTCATAGTTTTGCAGTAATAGGGGTTTTTGCATTTGATATGTGTGATTTAAGTATCATCTGTTGCTTAAATTATTATTATTCCTTTATTCAATCAACACAGTTTATTATAGGTAAATCTAAAAGTCACCAATAATTCCTTTTCAATTTAATTTAAATACTGAGTTTATATAAATTAACTCCACAGGTTAGGTAGAATTTTTTTAAAAAACTTAATTAAATTAAATTAAAGAGGGTTTGTAAATGCCTTGGTGTGCACAAAACCTGGTGTAATTCTTAATCATTAAAAATAAAATTTTTTGATTAGGTGTCACAAATGCAACCGGATCGGGCATTACGCTCGCGACTGCAAGGAGGAGCAGGCCCGTTGTTACAGATGTTATGGCGAGGGTCACTTTGCCAAGGACTGTCAACAGAGCCCTGACATGCCATCTTGCTACAATTGCAGAAAGCCTGGTGGGTATTATTTATATTTTTGGCTTATTGGAATGGGGGGTGGGTTATATTTATTTATATTTCAAATTACCTTTAAATATTAAACGCTACATGACTTGCAGTGCAGTGGTTGCAACATATCAGCAGGGGCTGTAGGGGATCCTAAAGATGATCTCAATTGAACCCCAATTTTTTTCATTTTTGGGAAGGGAATACATAGGACTACAACCATATAACTATGAAATATTATAGCAGTCCAGCCCTTGCATTTTCAAAAAAAAAAAAGAAAAAAAAAAAAAAAAAAAAAAAAAAAAAAAAAAAAAAAAAAAACCGTAGCGATAGTAACTCCCAACCAAGTTAGCCTGGAAAAACTTCTGGGCGCGAGTACACTGCGTCAGGCATGCGCAGTAGATTTTTCGACTTTGGCCTTGTCCAAGGTCAACCCTGATTTTTAAATAATTTTTTTTGTTTTTCAAAGGTATTGTTTATTGATTTATGCTTTTTAAAGCGCATAAATCAATACCTCGCACCGCTCATGCCGTTACTAACTTACTAACTAGCTAGCTCCCCCTCGACGACGCGCGCGGCCGTGTTTCGCCATAACTTGAGAACGGATTGACCTACAGCGATGAAACTTGGCACCATTGTTGAAAACTAGTGGGACATGAAGCCTATTGATTTTCAGAAAAATCGGAAAACTGCAAGTGGGGTAGAAATAGGAAAAAGTGTCAAAAATTGGCATTTTTAAGCTGTACCTCCGATGTTCCGCTCTAACTGTCCAGGAAGTTGACTAATCGTTTTCAAATTTTGCACAAATTAGGCCCCAAGTACGGTGACAAAACCTATTGAAAATGGGCTGAATCGCAGAAAGACAAATATTTTATTTTGATACTTTTCTAGAGGCCCGTTTGTCAAAAAGGTGTAAATTTGACGAAATTAGTGCCGGTTTTTAGAATATATCAAATTATTACTCGAAAAGCAGCCAACTGATTTAAACTAAATTGTGTACTCATATATGGCCGAATGTGTGCTCAGTGACCGTTAAGTTAGTTTTTGAGATTAGTTTTTAGTTTTTGATTTTTGACGATTTTTAGAAAATTATGTAAAATGGTTGCCGGCAAAAATACTCGATCGAGTGGTTTTTTTGCCCATGCATTTTTTGACGGTTCCTGAACTGCTATTCTCTTCAAAAACGTTCAAAATAAGTTTCCGGTACTCTAGGACACATCGTTTTTGAGTTTGAGGGCAAAACATTCAAAAACACATTTTTTTTTCAAAAAATTACATTTTTACACAAATCGCTATATCTCAAAAACGGCGAGGTCCAATGTGATGAAAACTGCACAGTTCGCTTTGCTGAAGTTTTTTACATAAGAATCAGTGAAAAGTTTGAGCCGGTTTGTAGATGGCGCTGACGTAGTTCACTTAATGTTTGTCAAAACGTGCCTAATTCCAAAGAAAAAATAATGAAATAAATAATTTTTTAAAATACATATGCCACGATATTGAGAGTAATTTCGCTTTAAAGATAAAGAAAAAATACGCAAAATGACATATTCCAATATGATCATTGCCGTACGTGAGTCATTATAACGTAAAAATGGTAGAAAACGGCAAAATTCTGTAAAAATTAAAAGAAAACTAACACTTTTTCAAAAATAAAAGTAAAGTTAACGAAATCAGTGGCGTACGTAAAGATAAGGAAAAAATATGCAAAATGACATGTCACTATATTCTCAATTCCGTACGGATTAGATTAGAATGGAAAAATGGTGCCAAAACAGCAAAATTTTATAAAAATTAAACGAAAACTGCAATAATTTTTTAAATAAAAAAAGTAAAGTTTACAAAATCAGTGTCGTACGAAAAAATACGCCAAACGACATAAGTCACTATATGATTAATGCCGTACGTGAGTCATTTTAACGTAAAAATAGTGTCCTTTTAAATATAAAAATATGATCATATCATTTCTCAAGTGCCTTTCGCGAAAACAAGCTGTGCGTTATTTAAAGTAACTAAACTTAAAAGAACAAAATATACATTCATTCATACAAAAGGTAGGTTCTTTAAAAGCGTAAATCAATACCTTAACAGTTTTCAAAGTGTTGGAGAATAAATCCTACTCTTATATATATATATATAAATGTGTATGTATGTTTGTCCCCCAACTAAGTCAGAACGGCTGAACCGATTTGGATGAAATTTTCTAACAAGATATATTGTAACCTGGATTTTTCGAGTAAGAAAGAACCATCATCAATATTAATTTGCGGAAGGCGTAAATCACCCGTTTATGTTTATTCATTTGCGCCTTTTATATGCGGCGCAAATCAATAACTGGCACAGGTCTGGCCGTTACTAGTTAGCTCTCCTCGAGGACGCGCGCGGCTTTGTTTCGCCATTGCTTGAGAACGGATTGACCTAGAGCGATGAAACTTGGCACAATTGTTAAGCACTAGTTCACATTTCGCTCTTAAAGCGCCCTTATATAAGGACGGTTTAAAAACTTTATCATATGAACACCACTAAAACTGTTTCAAGCACTAAATCGATTTTATTTTAAAGTGTTTAGTGAATCACTTATTGCTTAAAATCAAGGCAAGCAATGAAAAATAATATCATACCAATTTATTATATCTATTGAACAAAAGTATATTTTGAAACAACTAATTTAAAATGACATTTATATTAAGAGGAAAAGCACTAAAGATTTTTCTCTGCCCGTTTTTCGTGTCCCGTCAGTTATCACCAATTTTTTGGATCCTATATAAGAAATTAATTGGCAGTTACTTTTAAATTATTCTGCAATCTGATAAACTCTCCATAACGCATTAAGAAGTGGTAGTTCTGGAATATCTTAAGTGAGAAAAATAAGATCAAAAAATTAATTACTTAAGATTTGTCCCGTCAGTTATCATGGAATTGTCCTTAATGAAGGACTTGTAAACCCTCGGAGAAAGCGATTTTATTTCAAACCGTTCTTATATAAAACTGTTTTTAGGCGCATGTAAACGTAGTAATAATTATATGACTACCACTTACCACAATGAAACAATTTTACACTGACCTGTTTTCAACTTTGAGTACAAGGTTTTTTGTTGTTGTTGTTTAAAAACACATAGCGTTTTTTTTTCAGGTCATATTGCCCGCAATTGCCCAGAAGGCAGCGCTGATCGTGACCGTGACACCTGTCACAACTGTCAGCAACCGGGCCACATCTCTCGCAATTGCCCGGAGAAGTCGCAGACATGCTATCAGTGCCACAAATCTGGTCACATGAAGCGCGACTGCCCTGACAATGACTACAGAAATTAGTTCACTGTGCATGCCAGCTCGCCCGGCCCGTCATTTTAATTTTTGTTGACACCCAGCAAGCGAGCGGCGAATCCAAGTTTTAGCTGATCTAATGTTATCTGTTTTCTATTTAGTAGGACAAAATTGTGTAATACATCGTCACCCTAGATGTGAATGGAGCTATGCCACATAACACTACTTTTGAGTAAAATAAGACTAAACATTTTTTGTAGCATAAAAATTTTTATTTTTTTGTTCGCTATCGTAAAAAAAGTAATAAATAAAACAGTGAACGAAGGTTAGAGCTTTTGTCAACATAAAATTTGGACATTTTTAAAGTAGTTGCTATCATTAACTCAAAATTGAATATTTTGTGGATTAGGACCATTCACATCTTAGGCGAAGATGTATGGATGAAATGCACCAACAAAAGCTCCATCAACTTTGATATCGGCATTACAGCTAAATGTCTGTTTAAAAAAAGAGCCCAATGTTTAGCTCTCAACTACCTTCGAGTTGTGGGTTTCACAAGCTTGAACAATAAAAACTTTTAGTTACAATTAGTTCGGAATTTTGTCCTACTTGGTAGCTTGGAAAGCCAAGATGAGCTAATAAGCGAGGATTTTTTATTATTTTTTTATGATAATAATATAATAGATATTTTTATGTTCTACGTCTTAAAGTGTAGGCTATTATGCAATTTGGTGGGTGTTTTCGAAAAGGATTGATCAATTTTTGATTGCTTATGTGCAGGGTATTTAAATTTAAAATCAACACAAACATTTTTGTTCAAGATTTTGTTTTAAAATAGAGTACTTGTTGAAAACTATGTTTACTGGTCATTTTTAGTTTTTTAGCCAATACATAATAAAAAGTTATTTGGTTATAATGCCTCGAAAGTTTTATTTTGTATCTGCAGGACGTGTATTCTCGAACAGGGACCGGCATAGATCTATGGAGAATGATCGCATGGAACGAAAACCTTATATTCTTGAGCGATGATCCGATATCGTGAAAATCATACGTTTCCGATCGCATGGTCCGAAGCTGGGGAACAGCGTCGAATCTAGTGACGCGCAATAAAGAGGTTTTTTCTTGAAATGCATTGTTTCCTTAAATGCTTTTCGACCGTGGTAGATGATATCGCGCCAGAAAAAGACCCGATCATCAGGAGTTTTGTGTAAATATTTAACTTTAAAAATCCCGCATGTAATTGATTCTTGGAGAACGCTTTGTTTAAGAAACAGAAGCCGTTATAATTCGACATAATTATAGCTTTAGGTTCTGAGTTTTAAAGTTTTTCAGGGGAAGTTTGTTACAGTTTTCACACTTAACTGTATTTAGTATTGTGGTAATTTTAAAGAGTGCACTAAATGGAGAGCAACAATTTTTTCATTAAAAAAGCGGTGTTATACATAATAATATGGTTTTTAACGTGTGTGAAAATAATTGTCATTCCACAGTCTTTAAATTTGTTGCAAAAATTTGCAATCACTAAACAAATGGATTTAAACTAACGTTGTTTTGGCCTATAACTTCAACTGAATGTGGCTTATTTGATAATTGTGATTCCTGTAATTTTTGCAATGGATTAATTCTGCAACCTTTTTTAATTGTTACTAGGTATTCCTAAAATTTTTAGAATTTAAAACAATCTTATGATGTTGGCAGTTAAAAATTGTTCAAAATGTAACGGACAGTTTTCAAGGGATTCGAAAAGTACAATAATATGTATTTAAATGAAAATAAAACACTTTATACAAAAAAGATCCATCCCATTAGATGCTATTAAATGACTTAATTTTTCTGGTTTTAAATTTTAATTGATTAATTATTATATTATGGCTTTTTTCTATTATAAAATTGCGATTTTGTTTTTTTTACTTATTGTTAATGTTATGCTGGTACAACGATGTTACATAAGATGCGTTGTTATGTATTTGAGTGAAAAGGGATAAACTTTAGAAAATACCACTTTATTTAATTTTCAGGCTTTTTTGCACACATTTTCATTTTAAATTTAAAAAAATTTTAACTCGTTCATTAAAAAATAAAATCGTTCTGTGAAAACACCATAGCTTTAATTAAATATTGTTATAATGGTATTTTTACGAAAAAACTACATAAAAGTGCTTCATCTAAGGTTTTACACACAATAAAACATATCTTATTTCCGCTAATTTTTGTAAAGCATCACATCAGCTTTTTTCATTTCTATTATAAATTCTTATTTTATTAAAATATAGAGTTTGTAACAAAAAATTTCCAGAAGTCTTGTTTGCAAATTAGTTTTTCAGTTTCTTATTGTTCCTATATGCCTTAAAAACTAGAAATATGTAATTATAAATTGATGAAGTATAAGCAGGATTGTATTTTTTAATAAAGGTGATGAGATGACAATATTTTGGTTTTATTTATTTTTTATATCTACTTAGGTACACTCATGTGTGTGCGGAAAATGGCGCTTTAACCCACAACTTGTTCAAATAAAAAAATACCCCTTTTATTAATAATAGTTGTCTTAACAGTGCGCCAAGTTCATAGAAAGAGATAAAACCGTTTTATTTTGATGGCAAAGTTGTGTTTTCCCGCACGCGGAAACAGTCCAACGAACGACGCGCAACGAAGTTCGAATAAGCTTAAAAAGTGGGAAAACGACTGCGCACGTGTTGGGAACAATATCTGAGACCACAAACAAAATTTATCTTGACATTATTATAATAAATGTGCGGGTAGTTAGCAAAAAAGTGCCCAAAGTACCTTTTCCTACGACCACACACGAAAGTAACCAAATCTGCACTCTATTATAACGCTTCAGAAAGTTTTATATTTCACACGCATGTCAATTTTATTTTCGTCTCTAGAGACAAATGTTTTCTTCTCTAGTAACCAAAATGAATGACAGCAAACCATCCAAACAATGTACTTAGGTACCTATCTATAGTAGGCTATGATTTGTAGAAGCGTCTGAAATAGACCGAAACCATTTTCGTCCCTAGAGAAAAAAATACTTTCTTCTCGAGATGAAAATGAAAAAAAAATTAATAATAAAAAATACGAATTAAATCCTAAAGTGGTCGTAGGAAAAATAGCGTACCCAACTCGATAGAAAACTTTCCTATAATCGCGTGTTGTTTCACTCGGCTAGGGCCTCGTTCACAACAATCACGATCGTGTGAAATATGTCACTTTCTTCTCTCATTATGTAATTTACTATTTTGCGTTGTTTCGTAGAAAAACAAATATTTGTCCTGACAAGCGCGGAAAATCGTACGCAATTAAATTTTTTCTTCGACAAAGCATTTGAATTTAGCGCCAAGACGAAAACGGAAACAAGTAGTTCAACTACACAGTGGCAAGCGCATGGCCGGATGTTTCGTAAACGTCAGATTTGTTTGACCGCCATGCGCTATTTGTCAACTGTCATCTTAAATTCCGAAAGCACGCGATCCTTCTTAAACGTTTAGCTAGCGTATTTTTACTGCATTTTCGCCGAAAAATTTTGTTAATTATTTGTATTTATGCAATAAATAATATCTCCCTTCGTTAAAGAAAAGTAAACGTTAGTTGTAAATTCAGAAAGCTGTGTTTTTCGTGTGTCTTTTCACATTTGAAGTTTTGAACTTTTGGTCTCAGCGGCATTTTTTATTTATTTATGTGCTTTTCTACTTTAATCACCTAGATATATCCTCATTTCCACAAAAAAACCAGTGTTTACCGAACAAAGTGATTTTGTTCATAAAAATAACCTTCTAAAGTGGGACGCGGGCCGTGCGCAACATGAAGATGAAATCCCGTAAGTACTTCCGTTTTTAATGTTTTAACCACATTAAGCGTATATTTTTTTAAATACCTCAAAATATTGCTGAATTTTCGAAAATTATCAAATAAACGTCAAGTTTGACGTCTTCTCTTTTGAGCGCGATTTTCAACCATGAGGTTTAGATGTCAAAAATCATATGATTGTCAAAAAAAAAACGTGCTACTCACGTTCTGTTGAATTATGTAATAATTTATTTTTCGTGTACTTTACTGCTTCTACTAAAGGAAGATGACTTGCATGCAATTCTCATTTTATTGCTCCATGTGAAGGGGGCTTTGATCATTGGAAGTCAAGGACCCTAGATTTTATATCCAATAAAAAATCTGTGGGTATTGGCCTTTGTTAAAGTTCTTAACTTTAATCTAGGAACACACAATGCATCTTTTTCATGCATCAAATTTTCTAATAACATGTTAAAAGGAGACACAATCAGCTTGCATCTTTTTTTTATCTTATAAAAACCAAATTTGATGCATGGAAAAGTTGCATTGTGTGTTCCTAGCTTCGATTGTCTCCTTTTAACCTGTTATTAGAAAATTTGATGCATTAAAAAGATGCATTGTGTGTTCCTAGATTAAAGTTAAGAACTTGCTTCCATCTTAGATTAACTGATTAGCTTTTTACCCTTTAAGGAATCTGTGCAAATGACTTACATTTATTGTAGCTTTGAGAAAGACACTGATAAAAGTACCATCCGAGGTACCATCTTTACTTTAGTGCTGTACACAAAAATTAGAAGTTTTAGAAATAATAAGAAAATTAACATGACTGTCTAAACTTTTAGTTCAGTTTACTTTTAATTATAAAAATCCTTTTATTCAGGTCAAGAACGTTACCAATCAAGCAGCAGCACTGATGAAAATTATTATGAGAATGACTATGCTTCTGAGGAGCAAGTTCTGGAAGAAGAAACTGTCTTAGAAGAGATGGTAGATATGGATGATATGAGCCAAATTATTGATGATGATGATGATGAATCCATTATGGGCCCCATCGGTAGTGCAATCAGAAAAAGAAGGGGCAACTTGCCAAAGCATTCAGTTAAAATTTTAAAAAGATGGTTGTATGACCACCGGTACAATGCATATCCTAGTGATCAGGAAAAAATGATTTTGTCACAAGAAGCCAATCTGACTGTACTTCAAGTGTGCAATTGGTTCATCAATGCACGACGCAGGATACTGCCAGAGATGATTAGAAACGAAGGAAATGATCCTCGTTATTACACTATTTCCCGGTATGATTTTATATTTTATTTTGCTGGATAATGTTGTAAATAAGTTCCTAAATTACTGTTCATTCCAAATTTTGCAGGTCACTCTCAGTATGGTAGCTTGACATTTAAACACTTAAACAAAATGGAACTATTAATGTTATGGTCAGAGAAGTGATCTGATTCAATTTGGAAATAACTGTACTTTTACTGAAATTTGAGTGAATATTTTTTAGCTCCAATAGATTTTAAAAGAAGCATATTGACTTGCTTTTTGTTATTCAATCATAGAAAATATCATAAATAACTAAATTTTTTTTTTATGTTTAGGAGGGGCAAAAAACTAACCAGTGCACAAAGCATGATGGCAGAGCAGCTTTCTCCCAATTGGGAAATTCAGTTTGATGGAAATGGTAAGTAAACATCCATTCATACAATTTGGTCAAAACATTTTTTTGTAATTATTTTTAGTGGAACAATTTCTCAGGTGTTAAAAATGGTCAAAATGGTGTCTTCTCAAGTGTCTCAGCTTAAAGTTTTTCAAAATAAATATGTGTAAATGCGTTAAATACAAAATGTTTTAACTGATGTTGTTTTTAAAGTTTTTTACCATTTAGAATTTTTGTTAAGAATCATTTTTTGACATTTTATAAGAAATCTTGTAAGAAATCTTTTTAAAGTAAGTTTTTTCCTTAAAAGTAAAATTTTGCCTTGCTGTCTTAGAGATGTCTGATAAACCTAAATTTTACTTTTTTCCTTTTAGGGTGTACAAAAATGCCTAAAACCCCCTAGAAACACATACATTTTGTTAAATAATAATTTTTCAAATGAAAATTTTAACAGTCAAGGGCTTTCTTTTCATTCCTCCCATTATTTATTTTATTCTTTTCAGGAGAAAAAAGGGTTCACCTAGACCATGACTACGAAGACAGCATGACACTGATTTACCATTCTGAAGATGATGGCAGTCCCAATGAATATGAGAGCTCTAGTCCTAGTGGCAGCACAAGCGAGGAGGAAAAATTTAACCCTTGGGAAACTGTGATTACTTATGGAGTGGCCAACAGTCCCCCACCACCAGAGCATCCGGCAAGTAGGGGGTGAGTTCCAATCTCAGTTTTTTTTATTAAACATCACAATATCCACAATTTTTAGGTTTACTGTCATCACTATCATAGAAGGGTTCTATTTTCCAAACTACTTGGTTTTTTGTGAGCAAGGAGACACTAAGGAGATTAAACTTTCTACAGGAATTTTTAATTTTTGAGATGTTTTTAATAAATCCTTAGGAAAGTTTAAAATGCATCATTCAACCTGCACATTTAAATGTCTGTGATGATTTTTGGTACAGTTGTTTTACTTGTCAGAAAACTCGGAAAACCAATTTTTCACATTTTTCGGACTGTAAGTTTTGATTTATTGATTTTTGAAAATAAAAAAATCTCAGAATTTTGCCCTAACTTTAAAGAAAAGACTTTTTTTTCAAAATTTCTCAAAAACACTTTGATTTTTTTCAAAAAAAGATATTTTTTTAACTGATAACTTGTTAAGATATCAAACAATTTTCAAGATGGAGAAATGATGGGTTACCTGTCAAAAAAATGTGAAAACTGTTACTGTCATGTAAATTCCACTCCCACCAATGATGAAAAAGCATTATTTCAGTTTTTACAAATTTCAGACATTTCGATTTTGTTTTCAAGTAAAAAAATCTAGTCTCTGACTTTTTGTAACCCCCGTCCCCCTTTAAGTGGTAAATATTAGTGTTGGGGATGGTCAATTGACCACTACCTATTTGACCAGTTAAATTCAGTCAAAATAACTTAAAAATTAAAGAATATTTTATTTCGCCTGTATCAACCCCATTACAAAATAAATCTAAAACTTCCCTCGCTCAGAAGACCATATATAAAAACTTCTACTCAGACTTCCAGGATATATCCAGACTTTTCTTGGGAGTATCTACACTGTTCAAGGGTGTATTCAGAGTTTTCCATGGTGTACTCTGACATTTTCACAGTGTATCCAGGTTTTTCCAGAGTGTATCCAGACTTCCAGAGTAGATCCAGATTTTTACACGGTATTTCCAGACTTTCCAGAGTGTATCCAGACTTCTCCAGGGTCTTTCCAGACTTCCAGAGTCTTTCCAAACTTTTCCAGAGTATATCCAGACTTTTCCAGGGTCTTTTCAGACTTCCCCGGTCTTTCCAGAGTGTATCCAGACTTCCAGGGTGTTTCCATACTTTTTCAGAGTGTATCCAGACTTTTCCAGGATCTTCCCAGAGTTTTCCAGGGTATATTCAGACTTTTCCAGGGTCTTTCTAAACTTTCCAGAGTGTATCCAGACTTTTCCAGGGTATTTCCAGACTACCAGAGTATATCTAGACTTCCATGGTCTTTCCAGACTTTTTCAGAGTGTATCCAGACTTTTCCAGGGTCTTTCCAGACTTCCAGAGTATATCCAGACTTTTCCAGGGTCTTTCTAGACTTTCCAGAGTGTATCCAGACTTTTCCAGGGTATTTCCAGACTTCCAGGGTATATCCAGACTTTTCCAGGGTCTTTCAAGACTTTTTCAGAGTATTTCCAGACTTTTCCAGGGTCTTTCCAGACTTTTCAGAATTTATTCAGACTCTTCCAGGGTCTTTCCAGACTTTTCCAGAGTCTTTCCTGACTTCTCCAGACTCTTCCAAAGTATATCCAGACTTTTCCAGGGTTTTTCCAGACTTCCAGAGTCTTTCCTGACTTCTCCAGACTCTTCCAAAGTATATCAAGAGTCTTTCCAGACTTCGCCAGACTTTTCCAGTGTATATACAGACTTTTCCAGAGTATATACAGACTTCCAGGGTCTTTCCAGACTTTTCCAGAGTGTTTACAGACTTTCAAGGTTCTTTACAGAGTATATCCAGACTTCTAGAGTATATCCAGACTTTTCCAGGGTCTTTCCAGACTTTTCCAGGGTATATCCAGACTTTTCCAGGGTATATCCAGACTTTTCCAGAGTATATCCAGACTCTTCCAGAGTGTTTTCAAACTTTTCCAGTGTCTTTCCAGAGCATATTCAGACTTCCATGATCTTTCCATAGTCTTTCCAGACTTCTCTAGAGTGTATCCAGTATATATATTATTTATTGTCTTTCTGGCACCAATTTTGTATAATACTTGTTAAAGTGACACCCGTATATACATACTGGCACCCGAATTAGAAGCTCCTTCAGCCAAATCGAAAAATAACAGATTTTGTCTATGGTGCCATTTTGACAAATTTTTTCACCTTTTATACAGCCATAGTTCAACCACTTCACCGCCAGGGGGTCACATGTATAAATTCTGTATAAAATGTAGATAAAAGTTGTATATTATGATAATCTTTCGACGTTCAGACACCCGAAATTTGGCAACGCCGCATGCGGCATGTCAGTATATACGTTGTGCCGTTAATAGATTTTTTGTGAAATTAAAAAAGAAAAGAGTAGGCGAACTATAAAAATACTTAGTTTAGCAAAAGATATTTGTTTATTTTAGCCATATATTAATGAATTTATACATAATTTTCAATTGGTAAATATATTCAGAATCATGAAGCTCCAAGGAAACAGGACTGTAGAAAATTTATTCAAGAACACAAAGCTTTTAAATTTGTTACCTGGCTTAGAGCTAAAACTTTTGTTTATAATATATATCGTCTTGACTAATCTAATAACACACTTTGTTAACAGTTCCCAGCAGTGGTCTAGGGCACTTTTCGAACGGAACGTCCCATATTGGTACACAATTTGGTGGAAAAATCTGAGCTTTAAAATGTACGTCCTGTGAACGTTCCCCCCAGTGGTTCAAGGAACGTTTCAAATAGAAAGTTGAGGGAACATGATAAATCTCGTGCGCCGTTTTTTTACAAAAGTTCAAGCTAACTTTTTTAACAATTTGACAGAAAAAGTCTACTTATTTTTTGCGTACCTAATTTGTTGTCGGCCTTGAAATTTTGAATCCTTTTGTTTCAGAGCAAGATGACATCATAGCATAATCCCTCTAAATAATAAATTCACCCTTCAAGTTATTGGTTATTCCTTTCTTTCGGCTAGTTTGTTATTGCTCTTTATCTAACACATGACATTTGGAATCTCGTCTTCTACTCTTGTAGGGTCCGTTTGAAAATAAAAGGTAATATTCATGACGTCATAAAAATCAGCGGGTGACCCTGGGGTGAAAATTGCTTTGAATTTTCGAAAGCGGGTGTTGGATTTGTTCTGAAAATCAGTTTTGTTTAAGTATACGGGAAAAGTGGTTCTGCAATATGAATTGCTTCAAGTAGGATTATCTTTGTTTAAAACACAGTTTTTGTTTACCCAGACCAAAAAAAGTAAAGAAGAAAAACACATTTTTTCCGTTAAAACGCTATTGCGCAGACGCGGGTAACTTTTCCCCTGCTCAAGACCGCGGCGATTCTGGCGCACCTGGGCGATCACGTTTTTGATTTTCGAAGGAAGGTGTAGGACGTCATTACTTTCATCTCGGTCATTTTCGAACGGTTTTGGGCTAGCCAAAGTATAACCTTTACCCTGGAGTGACAATTTTTAAACGCACCCCTGTTGTAGAATCGTTCTGTTATTCCCGATTTGGATCCGATTTTTTTTGTGACATTTACTCTGTGATAAATCACTAAAAGTGGGTTATCTCTTTGAGCAAAAAGCGGTCTCCGGCACGTTTAGTAAACGTCCATTAGGACGATTCTAAAAGGTAGGGTAAGAGTCCTCACCAGACCGGGGGCGGGGACTTAAAAAAACAGATCCCAGGGCCGTTCGAGCAACGTCTATGTAATTATTTCTTGGACCATCCTCATAAACTGCCAAAAAATTTTGCAGCTTACTATGAAATTTCGCCCATACCTCAGAGTGCATGCAGATATCATCTTAGGGGGAAGACTAACATTTACTTGAGATAGTGTACGAAATTGAACAAATTTAATGACCCTTTGTCCTTCCCAGGAATACAGTAGTGAAACTCCCATCAAAATCAGTTCAGTAATTTTTGCGTCATGGTGAAAAGACAAAAATTCCCTAACCCTAACAATAAAAAAAAATAAATATACAGAAATGGTCAATGTAGAGATTTAATGTACAGGGTGTTTCACGAACATCGAAACAGGGACTTTTTGTGAATTTTAAGGTCGATTTTAAAAAAAACGCTCGGACACATCAATTTTGTATTTAAAGGGGAAACTTTTTGACCCCCTCAGTATTTCGTTAGGGTGCACCCCCGGCTGGGGTAACTTTCCCCCCTCTTTCTTAGATAGGGAAGATGGATCGGGTGGTACCTTGTTTTAAAGATCTTTTGACTCTTGTTACAACACCATATTTTTTTTGAAAATCGAATGATTAGTTTTTGAGCCTGTTAACATCGAATTTAGACTTTTAGCTCGGACATGTCGAGTTTAATTTTTTTAAACCACATTCTTGCTGTTTCTGTTTTTCCGTATCCATTACCCTCTATGAGGGGTGGAGTTTACCCCTTTTATTAAGATAGGGAAGATGAGTCAAGTGATAGCTTGTTTTAAAGGTACTTTGATTATCCTTACAACACCGAACTTTTTTTAAAAATTGAATGATTAGTTCTCAAGATATTCACTGTCATTTTCAAATTTACACTTTTCTCTCGGACACGTTAGTTTTAATTTTTTTCAGAAGCACCTTTCTATAGTTTTAATTAGTTTCTATTCATCACCCCTTATGAGGGGTAACTTTTACCCCTTTTATCAAGATAAGGACGATAGGTCGAGTGGTACCTTCTTTTAAAGGTATTTTGATTTAAAAAGTTTTATTAAAATCGGTGTAGTGATAGATACAGGTTGGTCGTTCGTTGAGCAATCTTTCACTCATAAATAATGGCAACACTGTTGGGTGTTACAATAACCAATTTTATCACATTTATAGATGTATAAATGTGTCATATTGTAAACTGATGTAAATGTGCCACAATTACTATATATATTTTCGTGGGTGTCTAGGACATTTTTTATTGTGGGTGCCGCTATGATAGGAAAAAAAAAATATATATATATATATATATATATATAGATTCAGACTTTATTGTTTCTAAAAACATTTCGTTTTACATGTGATCTATATATATATCCTCCTATACATAATATTTTTGTCCATTAATGACGCAATAACGGCTAAACCGATTTGTATGAAACTTGATAAGACAACAGGGTGTGACCTGGATCTTAACCTAAGCTACTTTTTATTTAACATTTCGTTTCGTAACTCATAACATTTTGTATGTGATATATATATATATATATGTAGTCAAAAATTTTGGCGCCATTGAAAGACAATTTTTATAAGCTTTCCAAGGAGGTATCACATGGTAAGAAAAAAAAAATATTTTTTTTAGGGATGTAGTTTTTTGGGGGTAGGTCCGAAGGGTCTACTAGGGGAATGCTCAAAAACAATACGGGTCTGCGCGTCAACAAAGTAATAACTATGTAAAATTTTGTTATGATTAGTGAAGGGGTTTTTGAGTTAGAGTGGCTACAAAGTAGGCGACAGACAGAGCGACGCCGTCTGGATTCGTGCTTATCACTATTCGGAACCTCAAAATTCATGGAGGATCATGAAAATCTCGAAGTGCGATTTTTCGATGATTACATTACTTCTCTTTAGCGAGGGAAGTAAAAAAGAAATGAATTATTCAATATATAAACCTAACTGTAACCTCCCTCAGATACAAATATACAGTATTCCTTATTAAATGTTACACAGCATTATTAAAAGTATATTAAATTATTTCCCTAATTTGTTTCTTAAATCTAGATAAGGAAATGCCCAAAATTTCAACATCTCTAGTATTTACAATTCTTAATGTTCTTTCAACAGGAGAGTGCGCTGCATAATTGGTATTATGAAATGGTAAAGAAAAGATGCGGTTCTGCCTTAGGATTCGAGAGGGCACATTAAATGATATAATAGTATTAAGGATTTCTGAGCAATCTACCTGAACATTTAGTAGTTTAAATAACAAAATAAGATCAACATGTAAACGCCTTCATGGTTTTCAAATTTAGCAATCCTTATATCCTTGAGGAATCCTTATATTTAGGTTGAACAGGCAGAACCCAATAAATTTATTCTGAACCCTTTCCAAGGCTAAGCAATTGTTCGAGTAGAAGGGGGACCTTTAATTCTTTATGCATTTGCGATTAGTCCAGTTTACACTTGTCTTCATTTTACCAATATAGAATGACTTATAATCCGGTGTTTTCCCTAATTCTCAGTGATCTGAGGATTCCCTGTATTTTTATTATTTTACAATAACTTCATATATATAACCTAAATATGATTAACCAAAATGGAACAATAACGGAAATAAATATTTCTTTGTCTTCAGAAGACGAAGATATTCCAATCTTCAGAAAGTGAGGTTTATGATGTCAAACAAGAGATACCCGAATCGTCCGAAAATCGGATCATCGAATCGGACTCCGATGAGAATGCACCTTTGTCAACGTACATTCATCATTAAATTAATAGGCTTTAATAAATATAATATTTTGATCTCTCATGTTTCGATACTTTTTTGTAGTTTTTAGGTAGGCACCTAATGGTACATAGTTTTAGAATAGAATAGAATTTATTGATGGATAAACCATTTTAAAAATACAAATTTTGATTACAAAATAAAATAAATTTTCTATTCTGTGATCTAAAGTTATTTAACTTACAATTAAAAAAATCAACGTCTTTGGCAACTGAATAACCAAGTTTACAAAATCTTTGAGTGGGTAGATTTTGGCAATAGTTTGTTCTGTGATACTCAATGTAGAAAAGCTCATTATGTCTTGAAAGTTACTTGTGGTATTAACAACTTTATTTTTTGCAATATATCTGGACACTCAATGATCCCATTGGCAATTTTGAATAAAAATATTATATCCAGAAAATCTCTCCTTGTGTCAAGTTTTGGCAAACTCAGTAATTTGCGGATTTTACCATAATTTATAAATTGAGTTGGAATATTCAATTTGTAGGCAATAAAACGTAAAAACTTATTTTGAACTTTTTCAAGCTGTAATACATTAATATCATAGAACGGTGACCATCACCGATCTGATAATTGAGCAATAAATATTTTTAAAGTTGTAAATGTTATTAAATTCTGAGAGGCTACATTTAACAAAACCTAAGATTTTGAGAGATCTATTTGTAATATATTCAAAATGTTCCTTAAATATTAATAAAGTCTCCAAAATGACACCAAGATCCTTTATTTTCTCAACACTTTCCAAATTGACACCATTAATATCATAATTAAAAAACCGTGGATTCACTATTTTGTAGAACATTTTACATTTGCTAATATTCATATTCATTTTTTGAACAGTACTCAAAAAACCTATCCAAATCCTGCTGTATACAAATACAATCATCAATGTTTTTTATTGCTTTAAAAATTTTTAGATTATCGCAGTAAAATAAAGCCTCACAGTGTTTAAATCATTCCAGGATATCATTCAGAAAGCAATTAAAGAGAATTGACGAAAGGTGCTCCCCTTGTGTAACACCTGATGAGACTTTTATAGATTCTGAAAGACTGTTGTAAACCTTTACAATCTGCTTATGATCAGACAAAAAGCTTTCTATCCATGAAAGTAGTGTGCCATGGATAACCATAGCTGACAGTTTTTGTATTAAGTGTTGGAATATTAATTTAATTTATATTCAAATACATAGCAAAAAGTAACAAAAATAAATATGTACTTACGACCTTATAATAATCACAGCATGTAAATAAAACATGCGGTACTTTATACAGTATCGATTGAATATATATATCGAGTGATGAATCAGTTTTCTTTTGTTTAAGAACGAGAACAATAATACATATAAGACGAGAACTTTTCCTTTGTCTGAATAATAAATAAAAACAGTCAGTTAGTTATCATAGGACACCTGTGCGTTTCATTACAAACAATCCCCATATTTTAATAGGTTATGGGTCGCTAAATTTAAACCAAACGAATTTTTTAATAAAACAAATTCTTTTAAAGTTTCCAACATAAGATGTGATTTTTGTAGCCGTAGAAACCAGGAGAGAAAAGATTGTTTTTACCACAAAAAAACTGATTGGTGAAAGTGCCAATCATGCAGCACAAAGTGCTCAAAGTCATAGTTTGGCAAGTACAAGTTTTGCTTTAGATTTAGAAGGCGAAATTAGTTTTGTGCTGGATTCAGACGCATCTGATCACATAATAAATACACTTTTGAATCGTGCGCGGAACTGAATCCGTCAATAAAAAAATTTCTGTAGCTAAAAGTTGTGTTGCTATTTATGCTACAAAAAGAGGTTCAATCCAAATAACCATCAATCTTGGAATTAGTGGAAGATTGGACAATGTGTTATACAGTTCGGAAATTCCGAAGAGTCTAGGAGGCTGGTATGTCTGTTATTTTTGATAAGGATGGTGCTAAATTAAAAAATCAAACCAATGAATTGATTTTAACAGGTAAACCCTCAAGTGGGCTATATTATGGACACCTGAAAATTTATGATATAATTGCAAATATTGATTTATATAGATTTATGTACAATTTCGTGGAATTCTAAACGTCAGTATACAGTCGCAGCATCTTCGACTGAGGCTGAATATATGGCTGTTTTTGAAAGCGTGCGTGAGGCAAAATAGTTAAAGTCTCTTTTAAAAAGCATGCATATTGAACTAACAAAGCCAATAGTTTTATATGAAGATAATACAAGCTGTATATCTATAGCAAACAATCCTGAAAATCACAAAAAAAAACATATAGACATAAAGTATCTTTATATAAGGCAACAAATACAGCAACAAAATGTTATGTTGAAATATATTTCTACAGGACAACAACAAGCAGACATATTTACAAAACCACTGCCAGCTCAAAAATTTACACAAGTCAGACTGCAATTGGGAATTAAATAAACTACATAAAAATAGGAAAGATTTTCGTTAAGTATTTACAGATATCAATTAAATATAATCTTTTATAGATTTCGAAACAATAATTAAAAGATATTGGTATAGTTATTAAAAGTTTTTTTTTAATCTAAAAAATTAAATTAGATGTTTATTTTTTTTAAAAAAGAAATTTTTTCTTAAAATATATATAAGTTGTAATATTTTGGTCCACTTTTTGAGTGGAAGAAAAAGTAACAAAAATAAATATGTACTTACGACATTATAATAATCACAGCATATAAATAAAACATGCGGTACTATATACAGTATCGATTGAATATATATATATATATATATATATATATATATATATCGAGTGATGAATCAGTTTTCTTTTGTTTAAGAACGAGAACAATAATACATACAAGACAAGAACTTTTCCTTTGTCTGAATAATAAATAAAAACAGTCAGTTAGTTAGTCAGTAGACACCAGTGCGTTTCATTACAAACAATCCCCATATTTTAATATTAAGATCTTTATATTTACTCTATCGAAGGTTTTGAAGAAATCAGTGTCGTCAATCTGACATTTTCTCTCCAAAGCCTCCAACAGATAATTAGTGAAAATTGTCAGATTTGTTGTCAGATTGCTACAATTGATTCAAAAATCTTTGCAAAAATATTTATATGACAAATAGGCCTATAGTTTTCAACATTTGATCTTTTTCCACTTTTAAAGATTGGTTTTAAGAACGACTCTTTCCACTTATTTGGAAAGTTGCTTGTTGAAAGTGAAAGTGAGAAAATCTTTTGCAATATACGTGAAATAATAAATTTGATATTAAAAACTGGCGATATGTCATCAGGACCTACGGAGTTTTAAATCATTTTAATATGTCAGCTGCAGTTATATGACATTCATTTATATCTATATTTCTTTCAAAGTGCGGTGTTTCTTCCAAGGTGGTTCGAATTGGTGTAAACAGATGAAAAGAATTCTTTGAAATAGGTAGAAATCTCATTACGATTATTTGATTTTTGACCCTTAAATTGTATTAGATTTGGTATATCCTGATTTTTTCTTTTTGTGTTAACATATTTCCAGAATTCCTTTTTGTTTCTGACAGTATTTTCAAGTGTATCAATATGTTCTTTGTGATTAGAAATAAGAAGTTGCATTCTTTCCGTAGGTTATAAAAAAGCTTGTAATCTTGTTTAGAATTGGAAGTTTTGTATTTTTTGTGTGCTATTTTCTTATTTAAAATAGCTTGTTTTAATTCAATTGAATACCACTTCGGGAACACCCCACTTTTACTACGCCTTTTGGGAATGGAAGACTCTATTATAAAGTGTAAAATATAATATTTTGCCCTATTTATATCGGGTACATCTAGTATTTTCTCTATTATCTAGTAATCTATAGTCTGCATGAATAAAATCTATTAAAGTAATCATATTTTGAAAAACTAGGTTTATCACATTTTACATCAATCATTAAAGCAGGATGATACTTATCACATTTTACAAATGGAACATCTACAATAGACACATTAGAACTAATACAATTTGTAAAAATTAAATATAAAAAGTTGCCAACACAATTTGGAACACTGTTAGTTTGTATAAAATTTAATGTTGCAAATAAATCAGCAACATGTTCAGCCTTTTTTGTAAGTTGACCAATTGGCCTGCACCCTTATTCATCATTAATCCAACTTAGATTATTTATTAAAATCGCCCCCCAAGAATGACATAGTAAATTCATGATTTTGATAAATCTCCTCTATCGATTCAACATAAACCTTGTAATATTCTTCACTTGAGCCAGGAGGTAAGTATGTACATTCAAACAAGATTGTAGTTTGTAGTAGTTTTACTTGAACAAAGACTTTCAATATTTCTGAAGTCAATTATGCATGATGGTAAACATTTTTTGACGGCTATTAGAGCTCCACCTTTAACAGTAGCATTGTTTGTATTACTGTTTCTATCGGCACGATAGATAGTTTTATTTTATGTTCCTATTTTCTGTTTAGTTTTTAAGTACCTAACAATACATAAAGTCGGTTCGCTGTATGAAGTCCGATATCGGATTAAATCTCCAAAAGATGTTATCGCTTTTTGAACAGTAAGTCAGTTAAGTTAGAATGCCCTCGCTGTACTTGATCGTACCAGACATCCCACTGGGTCACTTTATTCGAGTGGGCTAAATCAGCGGTCTTAAAACAAAATTATTTAAGAATTACGCGTTATACTTATACCACGATAAATATTTCTATTTTATTTTGTTTTTCACTTACACTTTTGAAAAACTTTTTGCAACAATAAGTTAAAGATTTTGACAGGTATTTTTTCCGAGAATTTAATTATTTTGCGGCTATTATAGGTAAATCTGAAGCTGTCGTCAATGCTAATAATCACTATTTTCCAAGGAATAATTAAAATTTGCTCCAGTTGGGGATGGTATGTTCTATTTTAAATAAGTAGGTATGCTTTTATTTGCTTTTAGTTTGTTTCTTATTGTGTGTGAATTACGTAAGTTAAAGCAGCTATAAAGCAAAGTTATGGAAAATGTTCAGCAATGTGACACAACGCCTAAGTGTTTATCTCCAGGTGAACGTCATTTGGTATTACAAGTGGAACATTATTTTACGTTAGAAAAAAATAACTCGGGCCCGTTAGTGTCTGTTTTGGCAGTGCAAAAAGAACGTCTGATGCTTGCGGCATTTCACATAAGACCTTAAGAAGACTTCGAAAAAAGAGTGAAGAGGAATTGGACAGACCATATAAAAGGGTTCGACAGCATTCAAAAACCTTTGATCTATCCCAACGGATTGATGATATCGGTGAGCCTAACGTTATAAAGTTGTGGGAGGAGGCACTTAGCAAAATGGGCAAAGAAGAATGGCGGAAATGCATTGAACACACGGAACAAATTATTTTTGAATCTTATGAAACAGAACAGGTTATAGACGAAGTAAGACCGTTAATTATTACGGATGATGATAATGATTCTGAAAGCATAGATGATATTTCAGATGCAGAGGAAGACTATTTTTAGTATGCATTTATAAGTTTAAAACTTTATAAAAAAGAATTCTTAAAACTAATTTGCCTAAATACTATAAAAGCTAAGAAATATTTTTTTTTACCTAATTATTTTTTATTAACTTTAAATGATTTAGGTAACGATGCAAAAAAAATAATTTTGTCTGCGCTTGTTATTTAAACCAACACTTGTAAAAAAGAACTATTTTAGCCACTAGATGTAAAAACTACTATTATTTAGAAAGTGTAATTCGTCATGTTCCAAAAATATAAGTTATTGTTTGAGAACCACCGACTTACCTACTCAAGAGGTTTTATTGCTTAGCGGACTTCTTACAACGAATGTACTTTAGTTTTATTTTACGTTTTTATTTTGATTTTTAATGTTCTTTTGTTTTATTTTAAGTTGGTTTATTTTCTTTTTATTTAATAAAAGTTTTAACTAGAAATATGACTTTGTTTTCCTCTATTATATAACTAGGGTTGCCAACCCTCCCGATTTAGGCGGGAGTCTCCCGATTTTTTGAATTTCCTCGCGCCACCCGCCTGATGCAAAAAATCTCATTATTTCAATTATGCTAGATGGTTTTCCATTTTTAAACATTCCCCAGGGGGTTTATACTTGAATCGAGAGAAAATTTGCTCCCAGGGAGTTAAATTTTCTCGCTACTATGCATCTCATTGGTCCAAATCTTCGGTTTAAATCGGTTTATCTCACTTTTGCCCGATATTGATCGAAAGTAATTCTATTGTTCTCGACTAAGAGAATTCCATCAATATCGGGCAAAAGTGGGAGAAACCGATTTTAATCGAAGATTTGGACCAATGAGATGAATAGTAGCGAGAGAATTCGAATCCCTGGGAGCAAATTTTCTCTCGATTCAAGAATAACTCCCCCAGCATTCTTGAACAATCTTCTTAATAACCAGACACGCCCTCTACTTGCATTATAAGTTTGGAACGTAGTCTTTTACACTTTCTTTGATCTCCGAGTGGATGTGGACAATGGTGAATGCGCAAGCTATTTTAACAAGATCTCACATTTTTTTTTTATGTGAAGAAGAATGTTTTTAACACTTTGCCTTTCGTCGGGGGTCAGTTTTTTTTTATTGTGGTTTAAAACTACAAAACACGAAGTATAAACGGGTAAAAAAAGCAAGTTGCGCTATTGGTTCTTCTGAAATCATAATTAAGTAAGATATAAGTTTTCAAAACTCCGGCTTTTTGAAAATAAAACTATGGCAACATAGGAAAATAAAAATATTATTTTGCATTATCTTTTTTTTATTTCAGTCAATTGACCGGTCAATTGACTGGTCAGTTGACCAAAAACGTGTCAAATACACATCACTACACACAAAAAAGCTTTAATTAAACCAAATAAATATTTGTTTCCCATGGCCCAAACAAATATTTATTTGGCTCAATTAAAAAATTTTTCTGTATAGCACATGTGGGGCACCTTGTTTTTGTTAAAACATGTTGAGTCCTGCAATTTTTTAAAATTTTAAAAACTTGCTAGTTCCTGTGCAATGTTTAACTTATTGTTATATACTTGTTTATTGCTAAATTTTGGCCCATCCTACTGTTTTTAATAATTAGTCTCCCCATCATTTAAGTTATTTTCGCGAAAATTCTGTTGCAGACAAGAAAGGTTTTATTTTTTATTTGTATTTGTAAAACCTGTAGGGACTGTTGTTGTCAGCTGCATAATGTCGCAAAATAAAACAATTGCAGAATTATGTGCTAATTCCGTCCCCTTTTAAAAAATTTTGTGCTCTTTGAGTTTTTGAGAAAATTAAAACCTAGCAAACAAAACCTTGAATAAAGGTTAAAAATATCCGTTAAATATCTCAGAGTTATGTGCTTTTTATGTGCTCCATGAAAATATAAAAAAAGATAAATTGTGTTTTTATTTCTAACTGTTTGGTGCATAACATGGTTGAATTTCACTTATTTTTGAGCCGAGTTAAAGAAAGAAATTGATAATCTGGATAAAATCTTTTACTTCTCAGATGGATGTGCCGCACAGTATCAAAATAAGAAACATGTGGTAAATATTGCTTATCATCAAGAGAAGTTTGGAATTAAAGCCGAGTGGCATTTTTTCTCTACCTCACACGACAAAAGTGCCTGCGATGGACTGGGAGGTACCGTAAAAAGGTTGGCCGCCAAAGCTAGTCTGCAAGATGACCACAAGATCTTTTTAAATATGCAGAAGAAAATATACCTGGGATAATTTTTAAATATTGCGGATGAATATGAACAGCATGAAAAGTACCTTAAAAACAGATGTCTAAAAGCTCAGACTATTGTTGGTACTTAAAAACATGCATGCTGGAATTCCAATTCAATCAAAAATTGTAACCAAATCATTTTTACTAAGCCTAACTAAAAATAAATTGGTGCTAGAAAGCACGGATAGTCCACCATACAATCAATTATTTTATGTTGAAAGGAAATGAAAATATCTCGAAAACTGTAACTTTGAAAGATTCTAACTAAATTTTTGGGTAACATTTACGAAAACCAAAATCTGAAAACCGCATATCAATAGCTGCTTTTCTTCTGAAGTTATGATTTTTTGTATATATTTTAACGTTTTTTCAAATAACTCCCACGAATTTGGACTTTATAACAAATTTTTTAGTCCATATTTATGGAAACTTAAATCTGAAAAAATCGCTATGTGCTTTGTTTCCAAAGTTAAAATATTTTATCCCCCTTTTCCGCCTTCCACCCCTCACCCCCTACCCAAAAGTTAATCAGTTCATGGTCAGCCGATAAAGGATTTATGTACGAAATTTCGTTAAAATCGATTTAGACGTTCTTGAGTTATCGTGTATAAAGACAGATAACAGACAATTTTTTTTTTCGTCGATTAAGGTGTTGGAACCTTAGTAACTCATTTTTGATAAAATTAAAAAAAGTAAAAATTTCACGATTTTAATAGTCCCACATACCATATTGCTATGGTGGAAATATTGACTCTCGATTTGTAACAATAAGTTATGATGGATTTTGGTGGCTCAGATGCATAATTGGCAAAAACCTAGAATGAGAGGAAATAAAAGTTAATTTTTCTATTTTCCAAAGCCCATATTTTAATTTTTGTGCAGCAATTCTATACATTTTGCAAAAAAATGAAACCAATTGCCTACAAAAAATGCAACATAGGGCAATGAGGATTATTTTATCATATGATATACTCCGTCACGATGTTCAGAAAATTGCAATGGCTGCCAGTTGTAGAGTACTTTAGATTTAATGTCTTGGTTTTAAAATTGGCCAGGCTCCATCGTATTTGAAAAACAAATTAATACCCAGGTTTATGATTATGTCACCAGACAAAGAAATAATTTTTATATACAGCAAAGAAAAAAAAATTAGCAGCTAATTCCGTTTTTTTTTAAAGGGCTTGATGATTTTAATAGATAGATTTTAATAAATTGCCGGTTGAGCTCAAAACATGTTTGTCACTTTTAGTTTTTAAAAACAGCTAACGTTATTTTTGTTGAAAAAATGTGATATATTTCTGGAATAATGTATTATTTTTTTATATATATTTTATTTATATTCTCGACTTGTTTTTGACTTTTTATTAATTGTGTATGTATTTTTGACATAAAAAAATTATTGTTGTGTACAATATAATTCAAAGCCTGAGAAGACGAAAATTGTCGTCGTTACTGTTCTTATTTCCCACAAAAACCTTCGCTAGTAATTAATTTTCAAGGACACGAACTACTGTAAGTTTTTAAGCTGCAAATTATTATTTTTATTACTGTTTTATTATTTGTACTATTCTTTATAAACTAGCTGATTTTGCTAAATAAATGGATTATTATAGCAGATATATTAGTAATAGAGCGGAATTCAGTTTTGCAAAAAGTAAATCCAAATACAGCTACTGGCAGAACCTATATGTTATATCTTGAAGAAATCGTTGATTCATCAAATATTTTGGAAAAGTTTTGCAAAAAAAATTAATGTTTTTGTTAAAAATTCGTTTTATTTCCCTAAAAAAACGTGATGATGAAAAAATCTGACACAGGATTCATGTAAAAGACAACCATCTGTCAAATTGCAGAATCGGTAGACGTACCTTTAATTTGAAGGAAAATTAAGCGTCTCTACGGAGACAGATATAATTATCTTTACAGATATTCTAAGCTCTGGAGTTGATAAATTTAAAAAAGGACAAATATGGTTGTCTTTTTCATGAATCATGTGTCAGATTTTTTCATCATCATTTCATCTCCCTAATTTCTAGCACTGTACTGCACCACAAGTGCGAAATCCGGATCTACGGTTACCATTACCTTTTTTGAGGGAAAGCTCGCTATTCACTGATTTTGTTATTTCTGTGTTTTATTTAATTTTAGCCCTGAAGAAGGAACAGACCATTCCAAAAGATTGGTTTTATAAAAGAGTTTTAATAAATTAGTTTCATATTTGGACCGAAAATCCTGTTATTCCTACGAACTTTGTAATAATTGCATTGTAAATATTTGAGTATATACCCTAAGTTTGTTCCCAGTCACATTTTATGTGCCTTTGTTAATGCAATAAAAATTTAAAAAATTTTGGACTTTGACTCCATCATTTTTCCATCCTACAATATTCTAAATATGTTTAAAAGATATGTTAAAAAAACATAATTTTTTTGAAAAAAAAATCTTTTTTAAGTAGTTCTATAGATACATTGTTTTTTCTGTACCAAAAATCATCGAAATCGGAGATGGCCAAAACTATGGGCTGGTTGATTTGATATGGTCTGACCCTTGTGTGAAATTTGTGTGTGATTATAAGAGGGCGAATCAAATGTTTAAACTTATTTCTTTCTTTATAGCACTGAACCAATGCAACTCATGAATTTTGACCTGGAGCAGCTGTGCCCGTTACCCGAACCTGATGCGACCACAGAGCCTCCTAAAAAGAAGCGACTCAAAGTTATCCATCCCAAGAGACGTCTGTCTTCTAGGAAGGAAGTACCTGCAGTAACTGAAGAAGGAGATCAGTTTAATTCCTTGCACTTGCTGGTGGAAACTGCTGTCGCGGTCAGGCAGAAAGAAATCGAGAAGGAGGTAAGTTTTTTGAAAACCATATGTTGCCTGTTTTGGTGATATTTGGTCTAAATTGCCGGGCAATATCAAAAATGCCGCCCATATATTGGCACCCTTAAATAAAAACCATTGGTTAGGCATGTCAATTTACTGACCAAGAATTTACTACATCAGACTTTTCATTGTTTATGTTACCTACTTACTATTACTAGTCCTTATTAAGAATACATGAACACTTCAAGGATGCCATATTTGTCACTCACTTAGATCGACATTTTCGTGTTTGTCCATGTTTACTCCTGTAAGTTTTTACTCCCGGCTGCTGGTTTTTGTGAGCAATTGATTGAGAGAAGTGAAGTGGTTTCAACCAATAGGGCGAGTTTGTAAATCCACCGGTGGATGCACAAAAGAGTTCATAAATTTTAGATGGATTTCACCAGTCCAACAATAGAGTTCCAACAAATGTTGGCACCGATCGCCACCGGCTTCGGGAGTCGGTGGAAAATCGTCGTTGGAGTAAACATAACCCTACTTTATGGTTATTTATTTTTTCCAGTTTTTTTTTATAAATTATTCAAACCAAGATATTTTTTATGCATTTTGGTTAATACAAGGTACAGTACAGGATGCTTAATGGAGTGGTGAGCCATAATATTAATGCAAGACCGTTCAAGTGAAGACTGATGATGAGCTAGACATCATACTGAGGCAAAAAACTGTCCAGAAGTACAGCATAAGTGTCTTTAAGGAGGGTTATGGTTATTGGCACTCAGCTGTTAACACCGCAACGCGTTCTTTTTGTATTCGATGGAACAACGACATTTCATCACTGCTAGATCTCAGATGGATGTCAAACCCATCTGTCAACCGAATGTTGGCACCGATGTTCCACCGCTGTCAAAAAAATGTTGAATTTACAAACTCGCCTGTACGCGCGCTTAAAAGCAGTAACAAGATGACTCAAACTTTTACAAGGCACCCCAAAACTACCGCAAACAACGCTTTTAAACGAATCTGTTCTCTTGCTCAGAACTGATCCATCCCATCATATGAAAACCAGAATCAGCACCAGAAGAACTAATAATGTATAAATTGATATTATTTTGGGTGTGTTTAGCGTCCTTGGAATGTACTAATGATCTTGAAATTAGCGGGTAATAGGACAGGAGAAAAAGAAACTCTTATTCTTTTTTAACGGCCAACGTTTCGACCCTTTATTGGGATCTTTATCAAGGCAATTAAGTGGTTATAAGAGTTTTGTCATCTTAAAATATGATTTTGGACAAAATCATATTTTAAGATGACAAAACTCTTATAACCACTTAATTGCCTTGATAAAGATCCCAATAAAGGGTCGAAACGTTGGCCGTTAAAAAAGAATAAGAGTTTCTTTTTCTCCTGTCCTATTACCCGCTAATTTCAAGATCATTAAATTGATATTTTAATTTTTCTTTTTGTTGCAGGATGATATGCTCACATCAGCATAGCAACGCAAAGTGATGATTTGTCACGGCCTGGTGCCGATAAATGTGCCTTATTGGTTAGTTTTTAAGTAGTGTTCAAGCCGTTTTGAATGGGTTTCTCTTGGTTTATTGTATTTTAAGGGGGCTCTTTTTATCCGGTTTGTTCTTCATTCACTCTAGAGCAGAAGATTAAAATAAATAATATGATTTTTGTATTTAAATGATTTTACTTTCCCTTACTTTTTTTTAAATTTTAATTATGGTAGAAAATGTTGAGTTAAATAAATTTCCAGCATGCTTTGAAAATTTTGAAAGATCATGCAAATCTGTCATTATTTTGATTTTAAAATATATTTTTTCTCACTGTTGAATGAACAAAACAAACTTTTCTTATATATTAGTTTCTTTGCTACTTAAAAAAAAAACGGGTAAACTGGATAAAAATGATCCTTTAGTTTTTATCTGATGGTAGCAAACTTTCATCTTTTTTGAAATAGTTTTTTTTGGTATAAGAACGATCTGCAGCGAATACTTCAAGAAATTGAAGTGAGAGTGGGACGGAGATATGCATAGTATAAAAAGTGAAGAGGATAAGAAGTGCAAGAAGTCGTTCTTCAAATACTCGCACCTGGCTTTTCACCAGACTTGCCCTTGTAGTTTTATGTTATTTTTGACGTTTCGAACCTTCTCTACTCTACTTTTGGTATTTTAAAAATGGCTGTGCCATATTACTTTCGGATTGACTAAATCCACTTGAAAATCTGTCCATGAAAAAAGTTTGCATTTAAAAAATAAATAATTTTGGCAGGTTTTGATAAAATTTTAGGTGAAGTTTAAATAATCCCAATAAAAAAATATATTGTATCAAACGAATTTTTTTCTGATTCATGCAGTTTGTTACTAGTCAGATTATTTCAAGGGTATTTATTATTATAGGATATTAACGGTCAGGATCGTTCTTTTGTAAAATATTTTTAGCTTTTACCTAGATTTTTAAACTTATTTTGTGCATACTGAATTTGGTTAATTATGCATGTATCATTTTTAATTTCTTTCTTATGAATAGTTTGGATGTGGCAGCTACACTGATATTTTGAACGGCAATTATTTCTTTTTTTTGTAGCATTTTTTATCGGGTGTCTTCCTTTAAGAATAGTAAGCTTATGTCAATTAAAATTTAGAATGTAAGAACTTTTACGCTTAGAGGCGATTTAAATAAAAAATGTGGTTTTCCCAATAACTTCAAAAAACTGTTCATCAGATTTATATTAAATTTTGCACAGTGAAAATTTGAAACATCCCGTTACCGCCACGGGGTTTTGAGTTTCTTACATAAAATATATAAGTTTAAAAATGATGGAGAAAAAAACAATAAAAATTTTCTAAGCATTTTTTTATCTGTATAACTAGCAGAACTGTTCTTTGGAACAGATATGACTAACGTGTTTCAACAGCTATAAGACTAACGCGTATAAACAGCTAATTTTTTTGGTTTACTTAAAATTGAGATTTTATTAGTTTGCATAAGATTTTTCGTTTTCTTAAAACCCATCCCAATAGTCGATAAACTTATATTATCACGCCGGTCAACTTACACTACCCACGTTTTCGAAATATTGAGTTTTTTTGCTGGAAACTTCATTCATCCAAATTCAAACAAAAGTTGTTTTTTTTTGTTTTGTTCAAGTGCATCAATGGGATAAATTATATTCCTACCTTTTGGGGTCGAGTAAATTACAGTTTGTTAAAAATTTAGTTTTATAATTTCAATTAAACAATTTTAAGTTCAAATATATTGAGAACTTTAACTTTTATTATTAGTTTTTTTTTATTGTAATCCTTGAAGAAATGAAGAGATCAATTACTACGTTTATACGGTTTTATTTCCGGACAGTTTAAAATAAAATCGCTTTTTAGAAGGGTTTATAAGTAATTTTAACGCGTTTTAACATAAAAGGACTGTTATCTTACAAATAAAATGTCCAATCCGTTCTTATAAAAGCATGACTTTTATACCTTAAGAAATATTTAAACCAGCAAGTTAAGATAATAAAGGAATCCCAAAATCTGATTTGCTGGGTACTAATTAGAAATCTTTTGATCTCAATCGTTCAAAAAGGTTATATAAATTTATAAAATATTGACAAGAGCAATATTGTGCCAAAAATTACTTCCTCCTACGGTTTTAACAATCTTAAAAAAGTCTTAACCAAATTTAAAAAATTTGCTCAAAATAATAATGTTAGTACAAAAACTTTTACTTAACAAATACCTACAGGGTGTCCCAAAAGTCCTAGTCCACTCTAATATCTCCAAAATCTAAAGCGGCAGAGAAGTAAAACTTCACATACTTGGATGGTTTATAACAAAGTATATTTTTTGATTCTAATCGTGCTGCCAGTTAAAAAGGCGGACCGGAGACGTTTTATTTTTTTTAAATGAACATGGCAAATTTAAATAGAGCTTTTTCTTCTCTTTCCAAAAATACCTAATATGTTACCTTTTTTCTATCAGTTTTTAAATAAAATAACAAAAACTTTTTATTAAGAACAATGAGAAAAACAAAGAATCACTGAATATCGTTTTTCTTAGCTCCTTCAGTTTGACTTGCGGCACGATTAGCACGAAAATTTTTTGTAAACCATCTAAGTATGTGAAGTTTTACTTATCTAACTCTTTTGATTGAGATATTAAAGTGGACTAGGACTTTTGGGACACCCTGTATGTGTTGCGAATAATAAAAATTATGCTACATGTAAAAACGATCCTTTACTATATCCGCATAACACAATGCATGCGAATAATAAAAATGATGCTACATGTATTAACGATCCTTTACTATATCTGCACAACACAATGCATATTTTTTTTTGTAACATTTTTATTTACTATTTTTATAAAATAGAAATTAGTTTTGTTTAATTTAGTAAGTTAACGAAAGTCATTAGATGTTTACTATAAGTTCTAGAATATTGTATAGAATTCTTGTATCTGTTTAATAAATGTGTTTGTTTTAAATAATAACTTAATAATTTTTTGATAGATAAAATCGTTATCCAGCCTTTGATTGCTATGTCGCGACGCACTTTAACTCTTAAAGCGACTATTAATAGTACCTACAGTAAATAAAGCTACTTTATTTTGGGCAAAAAGAAACAAATTGTTACAATTTTTTTCTTTTTAATATTCTTGTTAACTGTAGCCTTAAAGGTATATATGACAGTTAAACACACAAACTTACTTATTTAAAAACATATTCCTAAAATCTGCATTACTTTTAGGTGCTGGAGGATTACTTCCATTACTTTCTTTAGACTCTGTCTTTGCAACTGGTTTACTTGTACTGACGCTAGGAGCATTTTTAACTTGTATAGATCTGGGGACCATCAACATAGTTCGTGCATGCCTGGTCGGTTCTTTCTCTATGTTGTCAAATGTGGCAGTGGCATTTTTGGGGGGAGGAGCACTGATTGCCACTGAAATTTCATGGCCATCAATTTTCATTTTGTCAGTCTGCTTCATAGCTTTCTTTGCTTTTTCTTCGGTGTCAAATTCAATAAAAGCGATTCCTTTTGATTGTCCGCTCTTTTTGTAAGCTAGCCTTACATCTTTGGCTTCATATGGTTCAAATATTTTTTGAACATCCTCTTTAGATTTACTAAAAGGTAAACCTTTAACGAATAATTTATTACCTTCTACTGTTTGGGCGTACTTAAATGCAGGTTTTCTTTCATGTTTATCTGGTTTTAACTCTGAAATAAACACAGGACGTTCATCTAAAGGCTCCCTATCTCTGGCTAGAGCAACCAGTGTTTCTTCTTGTTTGTTAAATTGAACATAACCGAAACACCGAGATTTGCCATTTTTATCTCTAACGATTTCCACCGCAGCGGCATTGGGGAACATCGATCTTAACTTTGATTCATCCACACTTGAGTGGATGTTACTTATAAATACGGTGGTTTCTGGTGTTTTTTGTTTCATTTGTGATCGAGTTTTGTCTACAGGCTTTTTTGAATCTTCTTTTCTATCATCTCTTCCCCTTTTCTCATCCCGCCCTCTCCTTTCTTCCCGCCCTCTTCTTTCATCGCGTCCTCTCATCTCATCCCTAAATTTCTTATTTTCAACCGTTCTCTCATCTTCATCATGTCTTCGTTTTCTTCCCTTTACAGCTCGTTCCCTAAATTCGTCTCTTGTGGTACATTGTTCTTCGCTTTTTTTATTGAGTAATTCGCTAACTTCTCTGCATTTCTGAACACATTTCAAGACATCTTCCAGAGTTCCAAAATGTCTTTCATACAAGATCCATTCGTCTATGATGTATTGTGGCCAGTCTTTTATTGCGTGAAGGGCCTTTAGGAACAATATCCTTAGCATGTGAGGTTCCCCATATTGACGTTCCAGGTTGGAGTATTCTAACCATAGTGCCGCGGAACCTAAAAGAAAAGTTTTGTAAAAAATATATAAATTCGTCGCGTCAATAATTTTACTGCCTTTTAAATAAAAATTGTTTAAAAAGTTCGCCAATCGTATTTGATTTGTTGCCAGAGAAGTTATCTAGAAGAATATTAAAATTTATGAGTATCCTAAATCTGTTTCGTGTGTGTCTGTTTACAATCAAATTATGTACGCCACACGAACGGAAATTGTTCCTACAGGTCAATATACCTTTATTTTCTGGGATTCCCATAATCTGCCCCCAAATCTTTCTGGCATCTTTCATATCTCCCCTGTGCGCAAGCATCCGTGCGTACCATTTGTATACTTTGAAAGAGGGGTCGTTTTGGTAACCAAGCTGTTCGATGGCTTTTTGAAAGAGCTTGTCAAGTTTTTCCGGAGACCCTACGCACCGGTGAGTGTATTCTAGGTAGGCTAGCCATAAATCTACGCCTGGATTAGGAGTAATACTTGAAAGTCCTGAAAATACATAAAGAGACTAGGTGGTGAATCGAAAATTACTTTTTGCTTTTGCTTCATCTACATTCTAAAAGATCTCTGGTCTAAAATAGCGCATATGAAAAATGCGCGGCATTAAAAACGCGTCTAATAAAATAGCGACCATCATAAAACAGCGCTCATTGTGGCAAAATGGTAAATAAAAACGAAACAACTTGCTTCTTTAGGATATTAAAATGTTATTTTATTTAAAACCTAACCCACTTAAACCAAAAAGTCAGTAAACAATTAAACATTGATTTAGAGGAAACAGAATTTCAAAAGCAAAAAATATTAACAAAACCGTGTGGTCAATTGTTAAGGAAATAAATGGCAAGATGAGTGAAAACGATCCTATTTTAATAAGCGATCATTTTAATTTATCTTTTAAAGAAGCTCCACTTTAGATAATAAAGAGAATCAATCAAAAAGAAATTAAAATCTAACTTCATACGGTTTTGATATTAAAGTGTCTCGATATGGTTATTAACCCACTTACATATTTAATAAATAAAGCTTTCGATTCAGGCACATCGGTGAGATTTTAGATTTTTAAAAAATAAAAAAAACTATTGTCGAAAAATCTTAGGATAATTAAACAATATAAAAATACTTGAAATTAACTCTGTGTTTCGGACTTCCATTGTCTATATTTTATTTATACACGACATTTCGATCAGAAATTGTACTGATCGAAACGTCGTGTATAAATAAAATATAGACAATGGAAGTCCGAAACACAGTTAATTTCAAACACATCATTGTCTCAAACTTTCAAAATAATTACTTACTTTTGAATTGGACGCCATCGCCACCTGGTTTTAGTTTCACCTTTTTCGTATATCTTTGTAACTAGAGATATTTGGTAAAACCAGGGAAACTAGAAGGATTTTTTCTTGATTTTAAAAGATTAAGTATATCAATAAGATAAATTTTCCTAATGAAATTATCTTGTCAACTAAGTAAGTAGTTTGTTTTTGACATAGGAGCCATAGGTTAAATTTTTGTAAAGCACAAGTAATGAACAAAAATTTAACAGTTTTTATGTTTACAAAATTTCGAAAAGCAAACCTTAAAACTTAATCACTTTATTATATTCAACACCTAATGGTTTAGAATCATTAATGCGCAATTTTAAAAAAAATCACACAGAATAAGTACATCTATTACAGAAAAAGGGGGACATCAAAGCGGCAAAATTGATCCCCTGTCCCAATACTTTAGAGTCAAGCTACGAAATACACATACAAAATCTCTATATGGGCATTTGCGTACTGCAGAATTCTTAAATGTCGAGTCTCTCATACTCTAGATCACCCTAGTCAATATAGTGCAAGAGCAATAGCTTTAACCATCTTCAATATTTCAAAAACCAGAGCTTTTTTAATAAATGAATGGTAAATTTTCCTCGTGACGTTACTAATTCTTATTCTAGCGTAACTTTAATTTTGATTTTTTTCTCTACCTATTGGGATATAGGGAGATTGCTATAATTCGATCACTCTTTTTTTTTTGTCTCTCTTTCCTAGTGGGCATTACATTAAACATTTAGTTTAACTCTATTTAAAGAAATTGTTAATTAATATTTAGTTACCTGTACGATCTTCTTGTTATAAGACTTACTTTTGTAGATTTTTTAGAAACAATAAAGCAAATAAATAAAATACAAGTTAATATTTCTATTTTTCAGCATACCTTGTTCGAAGCTCTCTAAAACCTCGTCGTCTCCCCTCTTCAAGTTCTCCAAAATTCTTAATCTCCAAACCCATAGGTCCTCGCTCCAAGGACAATTTCTTAACGCCTTCTTACTGACATTAAATGCCGCTTCTCCCAGCTTAAACACATATGTGCAGTAGTCTACCCAAAAATCTAGAAATAAAATTTATGAGGGACGAAATTATTCTTTTCTTGGGAAATGTATTACTCAAGGCAGGTAAAATATTAGTCCACTGTGGGCCTTTCAGAAAAAGTGCATTTTACGCTGATTTGGGTTTCAAAAAAACTTAAGACCCTATTTACATTTATATAGTCCACTGAAATTAGCGAAAAAATAGGCCTTATCTTGAACAAATTGCAACACGAGCGGTTTTAACAGTTTTTATTGTAAAGAAGCCTACTTTTTAACATATCCAAAATAGGACAAAATCGGACTTGCAGAACGCCAAAAAATTCAAAAAAACTGGCATTGATATATTAAAATATAAACGCATAACCATTTCAAGCAAATATAATTTTAATAAAAAAAAAACGCTTTAACAATCTACTGGTTATTATTAAAAATCTTGAAATAACTCCAAATCATAAAACCACTACAACACTCTTACTTGGTATGTAAAAAAGCCGAAATATACAAACAGTTTCGGACTTAAAGCAAATAATATTTTTTGAATTATTCTATTTTTTGTCCCATCCAACCCAAAAGAAAAGCTTTACTGGTTCATGATTAACATAACAATAATGTTATAGGACAGGAAGAGACATGTTAAAATCAACGCTATTTTGATCCTGAAAGTTTTTGGCGAATTTTTGGCCCAATAGAAAAAGAAACCGTGGTAGTAGTAATAGTAGTAGTATAAGGGAGGCCCGTGGATCTGGCAATTAGGCATCTTCATGGGCCCTTTCTGCCATACCCCGTTCCTTACCCCTATGCCCCTACTTCCGCTGCACCTCTCTCCGGGCCTCCCTGTCTTCGAAGTTCAGTATGTCGGCCCATTTGAGCGAGTGCAGCTCTTCTTCCTCTATCGTGGGAAATCCCCACTGCCTTGATCTAGCATATGCGTCACACTGTGCTATCAGGTGCTGCGCCGATTCCTCTTCGAGCCCGCAAGCGGGACACACGGGATCTCCTGCTACTCTTATTTGCGTCAGATGTTTGTTCAGCCGATTGTGCCCAGTCAGCAATCCAATGTGCTTTCGGGTCCTGCCCAAGAGCCACTTAGTTCTGGCTACATTCGGACCATCCACGAATAGCTTGAACTGTCTGCACTTTGACTCTTGCGTCCAGGACGTCTTCAGTTCATTGTTCGCCCATTTGTTGAGCTCACTTTGTACCTGTTTCCTTGTTATTCCGAGAAGAGGTTCCGGTCCAATGTATTGGGTTTCGACCCCTAGTCTGGCAAGTTCGTCCGCTTTCTCGTTCCCTGGTATTCCCTCATGACCTGGGACCCACATCAGTGTCACCCTTTTGTCTTAAGCCAGTGTTTGCAGTGCTTCAGCGCACTCCTCCACCAGACTACTGACTATTTTGGGTGCACTTAGAGCCTTGAGGGCAGCCTGGCTGTCGGAGCATATGTATATGTCCCTCCTGCCATTCCTGACCTTCGATAGGATTGCTGCCATGATAATGACATACACCTCCGCTTGAAACACCATAGCGTGTTCTCCAAGTGGATAATTTTTCTGAACTTCTAGGCTTTCCGCGTACACTCCTGCGCCTGTTGTCTGCCTGGCTTATAGTTTAGAGCCATCCGTGTAGCAGACGTCGCCTCTCTGCTTAATTCCGTTCGGAATTCTTCCCTTTGCCACTCATTCCGTTCTGATATTGCGACCTTGTACTGTTTATCGAACCTCCATGGTTTAAGCGGTGCTTTCACTGGCAGTCTTAGGAGGGGCGACTCTCAGCACCAGTCCCTCGACCGCCAGATGGCCCTCTCTTTCCTCCCTGCCCTTCCACAGTCCCTGGTCCCTTAATCGAAGGTGCGTCGCCATTGCCTCCTTGATCCAAGTTGGAAGCGAGGGGAGACCCAAGATTGTTTCCAGAGCGTGGATGGAGGTCGTCCTCATTGCACCCGTCATCTTTCTGCAGAAGAGCCCTTGCAGGCTAGAAACCGTGGTAACACCTATTATTTTTATTTCTATTCTATCATGTCATCATGTGGCTAAGATTAGATTTTTTTACGCAAATTCCATATAGGGTAAATAAGTAGGTATTAATCTATGTGCTCATACCTCATTGCAAAGGATAGAAAAGAAAAACCACTAGCAATAAAATTTAGCCCAAAAACATGTGCCGCGACCAAACCTAAATGAGCTGCAATATATGTAGTTTTTCCTATATGATAGAGAGAGAAAGCATTAATAATAACCGTATCTCTATATTTTTTTATGTTTTTTTTCAGGTTCAAGATCAGCATTGAAATTAAACCCAAAAACATGTGCTACATCTCTCGCTTTATGCTTGTTATGTTCATGATATATTTCGTGACTAGCGAGCTTATTTCTATCTTTTTCCAATTTTTTTTCAGATTTAAAACCAGCATTGAAAACTAGTCTAAAAACATGTATCACACGTCTTAATTAATTTATTTTAATTTTCTTGGCCTCCATTTTCAAAAAAAATCAAAAATGACAATGTTCCGTATGTCCGATTTTGGGTATGTTGAAAAGTAGGCAAATCTAAGCTGAATAACGTTAAAACCGTTCGTGTTGCAATTTGTTCAAGGTAAAACGCTAATTTTAGTGGACTATATAATCTTTCTAGGGCTTTCGGTTTTTTGAAAGGAAAAATTTAAGTCAAGTACGAGGCAGATTCGGTAAGAAAATTTTCACAAAAACATTTTAAAATAATATACAAGGCTCGACAGTTCTCGTCTACGGTACCTAAATACGTATGTGTCGGATTAAGAACGCCATTCAATTCAGATGCACTGTATATACATGGTCAAAAGGATGCTCTACAGTATTTTCAACTACAGAATGAAAAATTAATGAAACTAATTTTACACTAAAGAAGGCAAAAAAAGTTTATCTACTAATACATTATAAATTAAGAGGCGAGAAATTAATTTATAGAATAGAAGCAGTTTTGAATCAGGTACTTCTGAAAGGCTTTTTTGGACAGTCTTACTGATGCAATGTTCTTTATGTCGGTTGGTATTTTATTATATTAAAAATATAGCTAAAGAGGAGCAGTGGGGACTTTTTTTTAAAAGTGGACTAGTTGTAGTTTTGTATTATTACATTAGAGTTTTGTCTTGTTTGATAAGAATGTAAGGTAGACACTACTGGGAACTTGCTTTGGTAGCGTTTTACAGTCATGCTTCCAGTAGTATTAAACCGTAGATTGTTAAAATTTTTTGGCTTTGGAAAATAGGTTTGCATGAGTCAACCGGGCTTAAAGAGAAAATTTTACGCAATATTCTTTTTTAAAATAAAAATACGATCTGTTTCGCATGACTGCCCCCAGTACAACAGCATATATTTAAGATGGCTATAAACCAATGCATAATATATATTCATCAACTGTTTATTTGAAAAAATGTTTTTGAGATTTACAATCGCGAAATACGCGGAGTTCGATTCAACAGACCATGTCAGAGGGCTATCTATATACAGACCCAAAAATGTAAAATCATCCACTCGGTCAATCACAGTACTGTTCATTGAGAGTACAAAATCTGGAATGGTCCTTCTTTTAAAGAAAACCATGTACTGTGTTTTTGATTGGTTTACAACAAGTTTGTTTAGAAGGCACCATTCGCTAAACTTTTGTAGAATGAAATTTGATGAGTCTATCGCATCTTGTAGATTCAAGCGCGAGATGACGATTGTTGAATCATCTGCATAAACAATTATTTTGTCCCCAGGCAATAAAAAGGGTTCCAGAAAAGTAATAAGATACACTTCCCTTGGGCACGCCATAGTTTTGATTCTGATATTCACACAATATACTGCCAAATTTGACCTTTATCTTTCTTTCTGTCATGAAAGATTTAATAAGATCATTATACTTGCCCCTAAATCCTATCACATTTAACTTTTTGACTAGAAAATCTTTGTCTATACAATCGAAGGTTCGTGTGAGATCAAAATACAGAGCGATAGTATTAGGATAATATTTAGGAAAACTGCTGCACTTTCTAGGTTTTATTAGCGTCACTCTCATTGCATTGAGTGCAATTACCGTTAAAAGCGCAAGCGCGACTCGTCGCAAGACAAAGCATTGGCCATGGATCGCTCGCAGCAAAACAAATTTTCAGTTGCTTTCCTTCCGAGTACGTCCGACGTCAGTTAGCAAGGTCTCGAGGTTTTTATGGTGTAAGTGTACAGGGTGTCCAAAATAATTCGATGATTTTGGGGGGTTTCAGGTACTTCTAAAGGGATAGAGAAAATTCGATCCCCGTTTACAAGATTTTTGGTAAAAACCGAATTTCAATAAGTACCCCGTCTTCGAGCTACGAGGGCTTTTTGAAAAGTCTGCATTTTGGTATAGGACCTATAACTTTTTTATTTATAAAAATATCTTCGTAGTGTTAATTAAATTTTTGTAGGGTTTTTAAACTAGAATTTAATTATCAAATCAGATTTCATAAGTTTAGTTTCGTTAGTTTTTGAGATATAACACAAAGTTGGTATTGTTCTTATGGAATACCCCGATTTTGTTTTATTTTTTGAATACCTTTTTAATTTCCTTCAAAACGATTTTACAAAAATCGAATAAACAGTTGGCGAGTTATTAAATATGCCTTGGTTGACAATCTGAGCATAAAATATAGATCTAGTAATTTATTATTGATATAATAGTAGGCCTTGAATTCAGTTAAGAATCAAAATAATTTTTTATTTCTTCGTAACAAATTATTTTTATCATCTCAAATTGACAACAATGGCACTGTAGATTTTTTTAATAATGTGGCTTGGCGCTTTTATCACAGCCTACCATATGATTTATGGAAAATATTTAATAACTTGAAAACTATTTATCCGGTTTTCATAAGAGGCACATCGTTTTGAAGGAAACTAAAAAAGCATTCAAAATATATTTTAAAAAAATTGGGGTGTTCCATAAGAAAAATACCAACTTTGTGTTATATCCGAGGTTATATCCAAAAAATTAAAAGTGACTCATGAAATTTGATTTAATAATTCAATTCTAAACAAAAAAGGAAGTTAAAAAACCTCCAAATCAGTTACTTCAACCGAAAAGAAACTAAAAAACAAAAGATCTTAGGTGGAAATAACGAAAATTCAAACTTGAATGAGCATCCCACAAGGAACACACAAAGGAACAAAGCGAAAAGAGAAATGATTAAACGATGTTTTGCCCTGGGTAACCAGCGTCGGCTCATCAGTGGTTTCACTGGTCACCCGCCCCATACATCATTAAACACCATCATACACTTTGAATCACTCACAGATAGGCATCGTTCCGCACTGGTACTTACCCAAGTTACCTGATACGGATTCGTCCCGGTGTGTCAAAGTATATGATGGTGTTTACTGATGTATGGGGTGGGTGACTAGTGAAACCACTGATGAGCCCACGCTGGTTACCCAGGGCGAAACATCGTTAATCATTTCTCTTTTCGCTTTGGTCCTTATTTGTGTGTTCCTTGTGGGATGCTCATCCAAGTTTGAATATTCGTTATTTCCACCCAAGATCTTTTGATCTTTTGTTTTTAAATTAAATTCTAGTTTAAAAACTCTACAAAAATACAAGTAGCACCACGAAGATATTTTCATAAATAAAAAAATTATAGGGCCTATCCCAAAATGCAGACTTTTCAAAAAGCCCCCGTAGATCGAAGACAGGGTGACATATTGAAATGCTGTTTTTACCAAAAATTTTGTCTTGAAATTTGAGCCTCACAAAGGGGGGTCGAATTTTCTCTATCTTTTCTAGAAGTACCTGAACCCCCCAAAACCATCGAATTTTGGCCACCCTGTACAATTTGGATTTAATTTGAAAAATAGGTTTTTATAGAATTTCGAAACACAATTAATAGTAAGAGAAATTTTGTAGTGTTTCTTTGTGGAAGGTTAGGTATGAGTAGCAATTTGTTAAACCTCACCTATGTATGTATAATTCTAAAAAGGGTTTAGTGAGAACCTTTCGAATATAAAAATATACAGGGTGTTAAATTTAAAAAAGCCCATCATTTTCGTATAATTTGTAAAATGTAGTTGTTAAATTGTACAGGGTGACTGTTTATAATGTTCCACCTGGGAAAACTTTTTTATTATTCGTCATAAAAGCATAAACAACAACGTAAATTACTCATGAAATTACGTAGACTTCTATTACTGTTTCAGTTTTTTTTTAAATCACCCGTTACACGCAGGATGACCATGAGGTCCTTTTTTTTTACTGGAACTCACTGTATAATTTTTAAAATTTCGATAGATCTTTTTTTTCTGAATGATCATTGAGCAAATTTACAAAAACACCTAAACTATTTTTCGTTGGCCTTCATCCATTACCTTATGGTAAATTATATTTTTAATTTTCCTCGAGAACCGCTAAAGATAAACCCTACATATGATATATTTTTGGAATCAGAAAGAAAAGGTCTACCAAAATTTTATAAAATATACAGGGTATTTAACTTAAAAACTGAAAATGTTACAGAAATCTACCTAATTTCATTTTTGATCTATCCTCTCGTGAGAAATAACAAAAAAGTTTTCCCAAGTGGAACTTTATAAACGGTCACCCTGTACAGCAGGAATAGAAAAAACTTTTTGCTTTTCAACAATCAAATCGTTAGTGCTGGTTTCAGTTATTAAATTTTGGACATAGTATTCGCTGATGCACTTGGCGGAATAAGTAGGGTTGAGTTGATTGGGGGCTAAACGATTTCTTCGGAGCCGTAGTCAATTATGTTAAAAAAAAAAACCAATATTGGAAGTGTATGATTCTGTCAAAGGTTGAACTTTATCCATCCATGTTCCTTATTAAGGATGTAAAATCATAAAAATAACGTCACAGTTTTTGTAATATGTTAAAATAATTCACTCTTTCAGAGCGCTTAGCCCCAAATATATATTTTTTTAGAATTGCACCGAGTACTCAACCAACCCAACCCTACTTAAAAAATGTTGACAAATTACCTGGAACAAGACAAAGTTCGTTTGCGGCGCGCTCGTACAAACAAATGACAGTGGAAGGATCTGAAACGGCCTTTATGTAGTCTTTGTAAGTCTTTAAGTAATCCTCAGTTGTCTGGCAGGACAATAAAGCTTCTTCAAAAGGTTTGTAGATTTCTAGTAGTTTCATGGCCTTTTTATAGCCATATTCTATCTAAAAAAACAGAATGATATTAAAAAATGTCTGCAAAATATTTAACATTTAATAATGCTTATGACTTCAAAAAGGTTGTTTTATAAATCGTAATAAAGCCTTTTTTATCGGTTAATTTAGAATAATAAGTCAACTGATTAATAATACAAACGGTAGATTCTTGCCCTTGCGATTCTTACAGAGGTGGGTGTTCTTGGGTTTAGGACAGGGGGTGCTTCAATAAGACACTTAAATTAGGCTTACGTTTTGAGTATATTTTTACTATTCTCCAGAGCTTCCTAATCTTTTTATTATATTTAGTTGCCTGCCGTACCTGACAAGTGAAAAATATTCTATTGTTTTTTAAATCATTTTTAATTTGTCTTATGATCTAAGTATTCTTAATAAAAAAATGCAATTATGTTACCTATAGTGTCTACTTCATGTTCTTTGTGCAAAAGACTAGGAATTAGCTCTGAAGAAGAATACAAATATACTCGAAACGTACGCCTAATTCAAGTGTCTTATTGAATCACCCCTTGTCCTAAACCCAAGAAAACCCACCTCTGATTAATAATATTAAAATTTTGAACGGAAAATAATATAAGGACTAATTGCACTTACAGGCTTGGGATCAACTAGACCATCGGGTAAACTTTTGCTCCATTCCCCCCATTCCTTATAAATGTTTTCCATGTCCAACAATGGCACGGAAAGTTGTCTTTTAAACACTTCTGCCACTTTCTGCACCTGCGCTTTCCAGGCGTCAGATCCTTCTGGATTAAGACCAATGTGAGCATGTTCAAGTTCCCTTAAAAGGTAAGCAACGTTTTTAAAAAGAAATAAAAAAGTGTAACAACTATTTTGGCATTGATGGGTGATAATGGGGTAAAAGGCGATTAGTTTTTATACGCAGTTTTCAATATTTTGAAATTGACCTATTATTTTAAAAGATAACTTTGACCTCAGCTTTAGCTCATTTTTTTAAAACAAGGTTGATCATGATTGTATTCAAATATTTTCATTTAAGGATTACACACAACACTGATGAGCACCAAATGCGGTTACGGTTAACCTTTACCTTTTTTGAGGGAAAACTCGCTAAACATTGTTTTTATTGAATTATTCTGTTTGCGTGAAATATAATAAATTATTCTTTTTTTTAATAAAAAATATAGGTATATACAGCGTCCGGTTGGGGGTTACGACTAAAATTTTATAAACTTTTTTTTCAAAAAAAATAAGTTTTTACGAACTTTTTTCTAAAGTTATGAACTAAATATGAATGCTTAATATCTATTATTTCACAAAAATATTTATTAAAACTTTTTCAACATTAGATATATTTATTAAAACTTTGCACTTAAATAAATATCTAAAAAATTAATAAACAAAAATTAATCCCATTTTTCATAATCAGATAACTGTTTAACAACTAATCCTCTGGCAAATTGCTCGATAGGTATTGAATTACAAACAGCACACCTGTCGCGTTCTGGTCGAAATTTATTCTAGGGTCAAAAGTAGTCTACAAATTGGAAGACAGAAAGAAAGAAAAGATTCTTTGATCGTTCTGAACATTTTTTGGATTTGTTTCAAACTGAGCTATCAGTGTTCTCTGCAAACAAAGATTAAATTGTGACCAGAACGCGACAGATGTGCTGTTGGTAATTCAATATCTGTCGCGGTATTAGCAAAAGGAGTAGTTTTGCAGTCGTCTGATTCTACTGAAGGGAAATATGCTTAATTTGTTTTTATTAAAACTCAACCTTCTTAATTAAATCTATTTTCTTTAACAAAATTAAGTCTGACTTTTATTTTAAAAGTAATCCACAGGTTAGATTTTTTCTTATTGACCTTTTTCCACATTTTTTGTTTCTTTTTCTAAAAATTATTTTTCTTTTATCAGATCTTGCCTTATTCATAGCCTGTGCAGCAGTCACTTTCACCAAGTCTTTGTTTTTAAGGGCCTGCTTCAACCGCTCTTCTGCTACATTTAACATTTCAATAGTATCCATTTCTTTTTCCTTCTGTGTTCTTTGGGTAATTTCGTTTTCAAAATGCCTTAGACTTTGCCTTTCCGACTTTTTCTTTTCCAACTCTTTTTGAACCATTTCTTCATGTTTTCTTTTTTCCTCGTTTTTCTTCTTTAATCTTTTCTTGTTCAATTTACAGTTCTTCTTCATAGTGGTCTTTTAACCCAAGTGTTTTTCACCTAGAAGATATGCTTTAAAAATTGTTTTTTCTGTATGTTCACTGTATTCAGACATTTTTTTAAATCAGTTCTTCGCTCAGACCTATTACCGAAAAAAACTTTGATAACTAGTTCAGGTGCATTATTTTTAAACTCGTCAAGTCCTTTAAGGAATGAATTATTAACAGTATGTACATTGCATGTACAGGGTGATCCATTGTAAGTCTGCCCCCATAAACTAAGCGTAATAGAATATTCAAACAAAAACTATTTTTAAATTTTCTTTGATAGTTTACTTTAAATTTCTCATAAGTCATATACAGAGTGTAACAAAAACCATGTATTCTTTAAATGAGACACCCTATATATTTTGGCATATTTGAATTGTCTAAAAAGTCTACTTTTCAAAAATACTACATACTACTATTTTATCTTTTACGGTTTTCAAGATATTCGCGTTTAAAATGTTAATTTATTATAACCAGGAGGGCAGTGGATACAGTAGGCCACGGAATCACAAAAACAAATAATGACATTTAATTTTAAGTCTAAACCAGTATTGAACCAGTATGTTTTATAGCCTTATAGGCTTTGCTCAAAAATTGATTTTTTAAAAGATAAGATCGTAGTGTGTTGCATTTTTGAAAAGTAGATTTTTGGGAGAATTTAAAAATACCAAAATTTATTGCGTGTCTCACTTAAAGAATACATGTTTTTTTTACCCTTTATATGAATTGAAGAAAATTTTAAGTAAACTATCAGAGAAAACCTAAAAAAAATAGTTCATTTAGCCACTTTTTGCTTAAACCTTCTATCACGCTTAGAGGAGGAGACTTATAATGGATCACACTATATCAATTTAATAAGTGAATCATTTCTTTTTGCTGTTCGGTATGTATTAATTTCTCTAATTACCTTTTTACAGACGTTTGGTCCATCTGAACCCAGCGCTACTAATTTCTGGATATCCATGTTGCTTTCAATAAGAATATCCAGCAGAGCCTTTACAAATTTGTTTGAAATTCTTTTTTAGAAGACGACTACCAAAGTCTCATCAAATTTAGTATTAATGTGCATGAATGACCTTTCAGAAATGGTATCAACAGATTTATTTTGTCCCTTGTAGTTTTTGAGCTACAGGGGAAAGTTGAAAAATGGTCGGAATTACCAATTGATGATATCTCCCCTAATTTAAGAGATAATTGAGTTCTGTAAAAACATGTCTGTAGCAACGTTTTTAGAAAAACATAATTGTCTTTTCAAAATTTTAATCCAACGTTTAGTTAGTTTTTTATTTTAAAGTTTCGATCTCTGGTCCGGCCCTGTCCCATTTGAACTTATTTTTTTTTTTTGAGACCATTTATATTTAACTACTATATAGTAGACCTGGACAACCAAGATATATTATATGAATATACCGGGAGAAAAGAAAAAAACTGGACAAATAGTTTTTTGCTATAACTTTTCTCAATTAAAAAAAAAACTATTGATAAGACAAATAAGCCGCTTGAAAAAAACATTCGGTAAAATCAAATGATCACCTTGTTTTTTATTCAGGTATAAATGTTACTTTTCGACATACATAACAAAGTATTTAGAAAAAAATGGCAACATATAACAAAAAGGGTTTTAAAACAGGTAAGCATTTGATTTTCTCCGCCGTCTTGGATTTAAAAATGGCGGCAAAGTGAATGTTTTTTTTCAAGAGGCTTATTTGTCTTATCAATAGTTTGTTTTAAGTGAAATTGGTAAAGTTATAGCAAAAAACAATTTGTCCGGTTTTTTTCAGTTCACCCGGTACGTTCATATATCTGGGTTGTACAGGTCTACTATATAGTAGTTAAATATAAAAGGTATAAAAAGAAATAGCTAGGTATCTTAAATATTATCAAACATTTAATTAAAGATCCAAACAACCTTTACGAAATCATAAAATACATTTGTCATACCCAAAAATCTGCCATTTACCATTTCTAGAACAGCAGGGTATATCTACCCATCCGAAGCATAATTGCGATAATTGCGACCGGTGATGCTTAGATATGGTTATCCGTATCCAATACTAAATTAATTTAACTATGATGAATCGAATCATTTATTTTCTGTTTGTCCTAAACCAAAGCAACAATGCAAACGTTGCTTACGCCTGGGTCATACTGAAAGTTAGTGAAATTATTTAGATGAAAACCTTTGCTCTGTAAATTAGCAATATTTTTATTGATTGTAAAGTTAGCAATAAATCAAGAAAAGGATATATACCCACATGGTAGAACGTTTTACTTAAAGAAATTACTATTATTATTACTAATTAACAGGTTATGGTAGACACAGTGTATCAGTTATTTGAAAAAAACTAATAAAAATTAAGATTGGTCATATTGAAACCCAGACAAAATACTTAGATGCACCAGACAATGCCCAAAACGTATAATGATTGTTGCCTTCCTTAATTTTCCAATATAAGTGATATACTAGAACTTCCACTTATTTTTTGAAGTTTTTATTTATCTGGGCTCCATCTAGCCAGCCAACGCCTCAAACTATACATACTATACAACATTTAAAGCTTACAAGAACTGCTACACCAAGAAATTATTATTTTTTTATTTATTACAAATAATATTACTAATAAGTAAAGATTTTCGTTTTTCTTTTTTTTAACTTCTTTGACATTTTTCCGCATTCTATCTGCCTCTTCTTTAATTTTGCCACACTTAAAATTGACTGCATTTTCTAACACAATCAAATTATCTAAAATATCTAATTTTTAGGTTTAATATAATCAAAAAAAGAACCCATAAGCCTCATCAGTTTTAGGTAACTCTTTTTTTTAAAAACAGCATGTTTGGAAATCCCCTACCCAAAAAAAATTACTGGTTTTTTCAAGGTTTCGAAAAAAGTTAGAATTAATCACGAAAATCGCGTTTGAAGTTCCCATACAAAAAAAAATTCTTGATTTGTGCTCTGAAGGGTTAAAGGTCCTTTCAGGGGCGGAAACAGCCGATTTCAAGGGCTTTAGTAGAGATGTTTAGTTGGATCAGTATGTACGAAATAAAAAAAAATATTTAAAAGCAAGATTTAATTCTGAATTTGTTCCCAAAATTATGTGTTAAATGTAACAATCATTAATATCCTAGCGCACCAGGCGAAAAATGTTGGCTGTATGCGCAGAAAATTTTCCAGAAATTTAACTAAAATTGTAACAATCAATGACGTATACCGCCGCTGGCAAAATTTTTTGAAACTTATGCTAGCTTTTTTATGTTTTTTGAAAAATATTTAAGAAATAAAAAAAATAGATTTTTTATGTTTTTTTAAAAACATTTAAGAAAATGTGAGTTGGGTCAGCTATAAACAGGAGGGGGGGAGAGCGATCGCCTTGTCTCCTTGGACGTGATTCTTTGTTACTTCCTTTTTCAATTTTACAAGTATACTTATAAAAAAAGAATATTTCTTCTTAATGCAAGAACAACTTCTAGTACTACAGGATTGCTGCAACCGAGGGGTAAACCACTTGTGAAATTTGGTGTACAAGCTATGTGAAATCTTCAAAATTTTGTGAAATTCTGTGAAATACATACATACATTTTACAGGGGAACGAAAATGAAGACGTTTGCATTGCTTTATATATAAAGAATTAATTTGGTTCAGATAATCCTATATTTGTTTGCCCTGAGGTATCAATGAATGAATGAATGTAGAAATACGGGCGGGACAACTTGCTGGGCTCGTTGCACGCCCACTATCCATGGTTTATCCCTCAAAGCTCTTTCGTAAAAGAACAGATTTTTCTGGGCTATAACCTTCTTCCCAGGGTGCGACTCTCTTGATCTGGCCAGAGCCGGACACTCCAGCAGGACGTGCAAGGACAATTCTCGTCCTCCATGCACCATCGACACTCTGAGTCTTCGTCAATTCCCATCGTCTCTAGGTGCTTGTTAAGGCGACAGTGTCCCGTTAGGAGCCCTGTTGCCAGTCTAACATTCTTCCTACCTAGGTGGAGACTTTGTTTTTTGGCGCTCACCTCACCAATCAGGATCTTGGCCTGTCTCATGCACTGCGTGCTATTCCATAGATCCTCAGAGCGCCTGTCTAAATCACTTTTCAGGGCCGTTATGGCTTAGCATGCCGTAATACCTGGTATGGGTTGGAATACCTGGTATGGGTTTCGGACCTACCGGATCGGTTTATGATCCTTGTCTAACCAATCTATCGGCCTCTTCAGTTCCCAGTACACCTTCATGTCCCGGACCCAGAGGAGATTGACCTTTTTGTGTCTTAGTTAGTGTCATAGTTAACCCTGTCCGACCTGAAAGCAGACAGTGCAGCCCTACTATCTGAGCAAATGTAAATATCCTTGCCTGAAGCGGACATTTCCAGATTTTTATATCTACACATCAGAATGGAGTATACCTCAGCCTGAAAAACAGTTGCGTACTTTCCTAGGGAGAAGTGGAACTTCGCCCCCGTGGTTTTACAATACACTACCGCCCCCGACTTGTCCCCTATTTTTGAGACGTCTGTGAACTAGACTACCTGTCCCATTATCCCCTGTAAAAGCCCTTTTGCATGCCCATAGGGCGTTTGTGGCTTTCTTAATCTTATTGGATACATACTCTCGCCAATTTAGCTTGGAGTCTAAAATGATTCCAAGACGTTTGGCGGAGCTTTTGTATGCAACGACTTGATCGAACAGTCGAAGTTCTGGTAAAGTGCCCAGAGCTCTCTCTTTCTTGTGAAGAGGACTAGTTCGACTTTAGCTGGATTGACTCTTAGGGGCACCAGGCTTGGACCTTATCCAGTGCTTGTTGCATGGATCTTCCAATTTGTACATTGTTGCCATCAATTGTAACAAAAATGTCATCTGCGTAGGCATAAGCTTCATACCTGCATCGTTTAACTCTACGAGTAAGCTGTTATCCACGAAGCACCACAGTGTTGGTGATAGTACTCCTCTCTGCACTGAGGTATATTCCATTAAAAACGCAATAAAGCCACGTGAACATTTTATTGTATTTAGGTAAAAATCACCTTTTTTTAAGGTTATGTTAAAAATCTCCCCTTTTTCGCACTGCTAAATCAAAAAGGATATATTTTTGGTTTCTCAATCTTGTGGCCCAAAACAATAAAAATATATAGCGAATAGATTCAATATTGAAATTAAAACAAGTTTTATTGGATTTTTATTCAAGTTATGTGTCTACTGCATGGAAAACAATGTATATGTGATTATAGCACCAAAATTTTGCATCACAATTTTGCAACCAGAAATCGCAACCAACTAACTATTCCATATCAAAGACTGTCAAGAACTAGAAATGTTATTAACTATTTTGGTATTAAATTTTTTAATCTGCTCCCACCTATGGTGGCCTCTAAAAAGATCATCAAGGGATTTTTGGTCAATCAAGCATTTTATGATTTTAACGACTTCTTTTTAGAAGACTTTTCTAGCTTAAGGCAGGAAAATATAATTAATGACTAAGACGTTTGTATGAATAATGTTATTTTATAGTTTATTGTTCATTGTTACATTAAGTTTGTTTTTTTTATGTTACTAATTATAATCTAATCTAATGTTAATGCTTTTTCTAAAACTTAGTGAGTGTAGCTGTTGTTTTTTATTAGCTCATTGTTTACTTTAACATTAGATTTGTTTTTATATTACTTACTTTTTTGCATATTAGTTTTAACTTTACAAAAGCCAGTCATTTAAATTTAAGGGAATTCATAATAAACTAGTTTAATTATGTGAAATTTGATAAAATTCTGTAAAAGTTTGTGATATTCTGTAAAACTTTGTGAAGTTTTATGATTTTTGGGAAATTATATGAAATTTTGTGAAACTCCGTAAAATTTTAAAGCTCTGTGAAGTTTGTACAAATTTTTGCAAGCGGTTTACCCCTCAGCTGCAACAATCGAGAACATTACTTTTACTCCCAGTTTATCTCAAGGTTTATCTTCAAAAAATTAATTATTTTTTTTTTCAGTAAAACTACTGACTTTACAGACCAATTTATCGAATATTGAATAAATACTGATCATCACGAAAATACTGACTTTTACCGACATTCTGACCTAGCTTCCATCCCTGAAATTGTGCTGCCATTAAGTTTCTTTTTTTGCAGAGGAAAGTTCTTCAGAACTTTTTGGCTCCAATATTTGGGTAATAAACTAGGTAGGTAGGTAGGTAGGTAAGTAAAGCTTTTGTATTGACATACCTTAAGGTATCCCACAACAAGGATCCTTTGTCACAGACCAGACCGGCTGATGAGAGACCTTTTTCTAGGATGGAACGAGTTGTGTTTAGGTCACTTGCTCCAATGGAGAACTGAGCATATTCTGTCCAAAGGTCAACAGCTATAAAAACAATTTAAGTAAAAATTTAACATAATTTTTAGCATTTTGTTAAAATTGCTTCTTCAACACTCAGAGACAAACAAATATGGTATAAACTCACTATTTGTGGTCTATTTTTGTTAAAATAAATTGTCTAGTATGTGGGACTTCGACTAAAAAATTTAAAAAAAAACCTACTTTTGTTATTTAAAACCGAGTTTAAAACTATATCACATCAACTTGCCAACTTCCAAATAATGTACCTATTTTTGGTTAAATATGTTGTTTGAGGGCTTAAGTTATTTTTCAAAAAATCCTTACATAAATAGTCGTCTGCAGCTTTTTCAAACAGTTCAAAAACCTTTTTCTGATCCTCTGGTGTTGTAGCCAGCTTCATTTCATCTTTTAACCAATCCAACCATAGTTTTGGAGTTAACGGAAAGTAGAGACGGAATCGGTCATAGGCTTCTCTTAAGGAAGTCAAGTCCCCCAACTTTCTGTAAATGTCTACTAACTCCAAATGAACATTGTACAAGTATTTGTTTTGAGACAGCTGCCCCTCAAGCTCTTTAGACTTGTCCAATAGTTCCTGAAAAAATATAACAATATTCTTAAGGTGAGTTAAAAAAACATACCCAAAAATTAATGATTTTTGCCAGAACGCAAACTAAGACAAAAACAGTGCTTTTAAATTTTGGAAAATATAAATTTTTAAAATAAAACTGGCAAACCTGGACCCAGATTCTATTTTCCGAACTCGATCAAATCAAGTTCAACCTCTTTATTTGACTTTACTTATTTGTCTCCATGTTAAGGAAACCTTACTGCATTTGCAGATAACACTGTACTTGTATAGACACCTAGCAAGAAAATGATTTAAAAATTGAATATAACTTAGAACTTCTAAAGGCAATGGTACACTTGGCATGAGATGTTGATAAATGCATCTAAAATACAATTTATAAATTTAACTTTTACTAAATCCTATGAGTTTGTGAAGATCGGCCCTTAAGGGTTATTTCTAAAGTTCGAGCGGATAACTTTTAACTCCTTAAGAGACGTCACAATTTTTTTAAACTGTTGTGCATGAGCGTTTTAGTGTGCATAGTAATCTTGAATTTTAGGATGTATAGACAACTCGATTTATTTTTTGATAAAAACATAATAAATATTTTATTTAAAATATAAGGTCCATCCATAAATAATTCTAAAAAATCTTCCGTTAATATTAATTCCTTCACTCATACATGTATCTGTATCAGTTAACGATAATCCATAATACAAACGTCTACATTTATCTCCAGAAATAAGCGAATATTTTAACTTCCTAATATATAAACTACATGCATTTTTCTAACATTATTAATATTTAATTCTTACGTTCTGGGTCTGTCGTATTTTATCTGGCTCAAAATATTTTCGTGGCAAAGTCATTTTGAGAACTTTATAAATTAAACTGGACACTTTTACTGCTGAGGCATTTTTCACTATGTAAGTCACTGCTTTTTAGAACTGATTTATAATTAAAACTGATGCTTAGAAATTCATTAAAGACTGATCTTTTGAAGTGATCTTTGAAACTATTTTTCAGTATTTCCCAATTTCTCTCCCGCAAGCTATTTTATAAGGAATCAAAGTGGGTAGGTCCCGACCCACATTTTAATGACTCTCCTGCTCCATCGTTGCTCAGGACTGTTGTATTCATATTGTCGTGTATTAGTCTAAGAATTTGAATATATTTTTGAGGGCATCCAGCTTTTGCCAGTATTTTCCAAAGAGTTTCTCTGTTGACCGAATCAAATGCTTTGACTAGGTCTATGAAGGCCATGAAGAGAGGGCGATTTTTTTCTCTAGATTTCTCTTACATTTGCACTGCAGATCATGTTAGCTGTGCCTCGATTGGGCCTAAATCTACACTGTGTCTCTGGCAGATTAATCGGTTTGATAGTATCCGTGCAAGTATCTTTCCAGCAACAGAAAGCAGTAGTTTCCACATTGGGCCTTATCGCCTTTTTTGAAAATGGTAACTATAGAGACGTCTCTGAGTTCGGCAGGAATGGTCTCAGTGGTCCATATTTTGCTTATTAGAATGTGCATTTGGGAATTAAGTGCGGGACCCTCTTGTTTGTAGACTTCAGCAGCGATACCATCTGTGCCTGCTGGCTTGTTATTCTTCAGCTGTGTGATTGCCTTTTCGACCTCCTCTAATCTCGGAATCTTACTTAGGTGTTGTTGTGTAGTTTTCTCCGGAATTTTATCGAAGATGTCATTATCGACCTGAGACTCTCCGTTGAGTAGTTCTTGGAAGTGTTCTTTCCATCGTGAATTGATAGAGGATCTGTCTTTAAGCAGCCTGGTTCCATCTTTGGATCGTAGGGGATTGATACCTTGTATAGTGAGGCCATATATCATCTTAGTAGCTTGAAAGAAGGCTCTGGTGTTGTTGGATGTTGCTTTTTATGTGATTTTGTTGTCCACCATTGGTTTTTTAATCTACGTGTTTGCCTTTGTACTTCTGCTTTTGCTTCTGGATATTGCCTTTTCTTTTCGTTAGAGTTAGGGTGGCTTTTCCAAGCATTATGGGTTTTTCTCTTCCTCTCAATAAGGTCTTGAATTTCTTTGTCGTGCTCATCAAACCAGTCTTGATGTTTTCTTTGTGTGTAGCCGACCGTTTCTTCGGAGGCAGATGTTATTGCTGTCTTCAACATTTTCCAGTGATTGTCAATATTCTCCGGGTATTCTAAAGTACCCAACTTTTGATTCAGAGAAACTTGGAATTTTGTTCTGGTTTGATCATCTTTAAGGCGTTCTACATTGAATCTTCTTCTGATTTGCTTTTTTTGATGGCTACTTCTTGGTGGAATGTGCAAGTTCATTTTGCCTCGTATCAGGTCCAGCAGTCGTCTGCACTCGTTATTGCTCTTGTAATGTTTACGTCTTTTTGATCTCTGGAACGTACAATAATGTTATCAATCAGATGCCAGTGTTTTGACCTCGGGTGTTGCCAGGAGGTCTTGAATTTGTCTTTTTGTCGGAATATTGTATTTGAGATTATGAGGTCATATTCCGAACATAAAGTTCGGAATATGACCTTCCTTGCCAATGACGCCCTTCCATAAGTTTGAATGCGTACCAACTCGAGCAGCATTGAAATCATCTAGGATGATAAGTTTATCAGATTTAGGTACAGATGTTACGGCTTCACTAAGTTGAGAATAAAATTTATCTTAAACCTTAAATGAGACATACCCATTAGAAAAATAGCGAAAAAAGCCAACTCATTTGTATATCTTATAAAACAGGCGTTTCAAGACAAATCTATTGAAATGATAGACAAACTATATAGAAGCTACATCCGGCCAAAGCTTGAATATGCTTTTACAGTGTGGAGTCCTTACTATATCAACAAAAACAAAAATTACCACCAGAACTACAGGATTTACCCTATCCAGAGAGGTTGGTAAAATTCAAATTAATGACCCTAAAGGAAAGAAGACATAGGGGGACCTGATAGAAACTTTTAAAATAATAAGTGGTCACTACAACTGCAATATTATAGAAATCTTTTATCAAAACCAAAAAGAAAAATTTTTCTTACCAATCATGTTGTCTACTCTTGGAACGCCCTAGAAGAAAACACAGTAACACCTATCAGTGTAAATGCATTTAAAAACCAATTAGACAGGGAGCTAAAACAAAGTGCAGAGAGAATGATTCATTACAGTGCTTAAAAGTGAACAAAAACTCTAAACAGGACGAAACAATAGCTTTATCGGTTTTAACCGCCTGCTATTGGAAATTACAAGATTACATTATTATTTATTAGATATAAATATTCTCAAAGAAAATAAATGTTTAAAATTACTAATAGATCTATAAATATACTTTGGAAATATGTTTGCATATATTGTTGTTTGTTTGTTTCCAAAGTTGGAATTCTTCTTTTCCCACAAATGTAGAAACTTTCACCAAATCTATTAAATGTTCAATATCCATTTCTGTAATCACTACTGCTTAAAATATTTTTGTGGCCGCACTTGTGTGTAAACTTAAATAATGGTTAACTTTCAAGATCATTCATCATCATTAATTGTATTAGTTATATTGACTAAATAAAGGATTATTATTATTATTAATCATAGATTTTTGGGTAATTATGTAGTATACAGTTTTCTTTTATTTAGTGTTTTATGACAAATATCTTTATATAGACACTTAGTACTGTCTGTAAGGCGTACATATACATATATCGACACACAAACAAAAAAAATGGTTTTTCTATTTAAAAACAAACTTAAGGGATCCGGGAGTGAAAAGGGGTGCTGAGCGGGGCAAAAACAGCACAATTATTATAAAATGTAGTGTATTATTTATTTCTTTTTCAATACTATATAGGGGCATTATATAGTGTGCTGGGTTAGGTTTTTTAGCTGTTTTGGTATGACTTGGTTTCACTCAAGGATTCACTTTAGTTGGGTTGGTTTAGTTAAAAAGAAAAAAAAGTTTCAGTGTCAGTAAATTTCGGCTTCATTTTGGAAAACATGGCAATGTCACACCTGTATCGGGCGCGCCGCATAAATAGCCAAATTTAGTTGTGTTTCTGACGGCCAAATTAATTTTGATTTTCCCAAATAAAAAGGGAGTTTTTCCACTTTTTTTGTCATATTAATTCATAAAACCTATTGTGATATGACGATTTACGTGTGACTTGTTTTTGTTGTGTTGGTTTTACCCCGCCCAGCATCCCTTTTCACTCCCTGATCCCGTAAGTTCGTTTTTTAAATATTAAATAAAAAACAATTATTTTCTTTGTGCGTCGGTATATTTGTACTTCTTATAGATCAACAGTACTAACTATCTATATAAAGATTTTTACATAAAACACAATTAAAGAAAACCATATGCCTACTACACTGTTACCGATTTTTGTAAAAATTTTTAACAGATTGTTATAAATAAATAACTCAATAAATAAATAAATAAACTTTTGTGTTTTTTTAATTAAACTCAATCCATGTATACATGGCCGCCTGTCAGTGGAGCCTGTCGCGACCCTCCCAAAATAACTGAAAATTCGGGGTTTATTTTTTTTATTTTATTTTATTTATTTTAACTACATAGGTTTTTTTACATTTTACAATTATTACTTTTTTTACTATACTATAGCTATTTCAGTAAGTTAATAGGGCAAGGAAATAAATCCTGAGTGCCTCATTAATTTATTATTACATAAATTGATTTATAATATGTATAAAAAAACTACAAAATAGAAACTGTAAAGTAATATAAGTATATATAATAAGTATTATCTCTAGCAGTTAAATATGGTAACATTTTTGGTATTATATTACAAATAAATATCATTTTATTATAATTTTATGAGACAGAATTGACTGAAATAATTAATCTATCTTAAAAATATGTAAAAGTTTTAAATTTAATTCGGTATAAGTGGATACAAAAATTAATTCTTAATTCATCTGATAGGTAAATTGGCAGCCCGAAGTAGTTTTACATGTTAAAAAATATATAGTTTAGAAGACATAAAAATATTGATGCATATGAATAAGTAATATCTCTAACAGTTAAATATTGTAAAATTTTTGGTATTATATTACAAATAAATAATATTTAATTATAATTTTATGAGAAGGAATGGACTTAAATAATTAGTCTATCTTAAAAATATGTAAAAGTTTTAAATTCAATTAAATGATAAGTAGATTAACAAATTTAATTTTGAACTCAGTCGATAGGTAATTTGACAACCTAAAATAGTTTTACAAGTTAAAAATTAATAATTTAGAAGGCCTAAACATAAATAGGTATACAGAAAATATATTTTTGACAACACAAAATATACTCTTAAAATATTTTTTAGTAAATGGAGAATTTCCAAATAAAATTAAAAAACAGGAACATGAAATGATCTGGCGAGAATAGTATTTACTATGTGGTTTTGTAAGAAACATTTTTTAATTTTTTTGTTAGCTATTTTAATAGGGAGTTTCTTTATTTCTTCTGGTATGCAATTAAAAATCTTTGCTCCTAAATAAAAGAACCTCCTCTGACTGAGAGACCTCTCAACTCTGGGAATGAATATTTTAGTTCTACTAGTATTTAGTTGAATGTCCAGAAAATTGAAATGTTTAATTATTAATTTTGATATGTTAACACAATAAAGCTCATTAAATGTTAGTATGTTTAGATTTTTAAAAATTGGTTCAGTATGCTCTCTATATCCACAACCTTCTATACATCTAATGAATGCTTTTTGTTTCGTTAAGGTGCAGTTAGACTGTGGTAGTGTAGTCGTCGTTGTATTGCAGCTGTAGTGAATTTTTTTCCATAGATAATGCAGAACAGGATATTTTACAGATAAATAGTTAACAATATTTTTTGGTACACGCTTTTTAATATAATTTACCTCTTTTACTCTTGCAAAATTTTTGAACATGTTAAAAGATCCACCTTACATATTTCTTTTGTATTAACCAAGAAAGTCCCGTTTTTTCTTAATATAAGTTCAAAAATGTTTTAGTTTTAAAATTACGGTTGATTGGGTACCAAAGATGGACAAAATAAAACTTGGGGATGAAAAAAATTGTGTGTTCAGTGGTATTAGCGATAAATTAACAAGGTACTATAATAGTTATATCTGATCCACTGATTAATCATTCTAGTTTATCATAATTGCGAAGAAATTAGAGCCTGTTTTCCAAGTGACAAAAAGCGCTTACTTTTAGCATTACTTCGCTTGCATGGAAAAATTATATCAAATAAGTTTTCTTTTTAATCTTATATATTGCTTTAGTAATAACTTTAGAAAAGTTATAGTACCGTATTATCAGGGGTGCACGGTGATTGTAGTAAAAAAACTCACACAGAGCTATGTAGATATTTTCGGGCGCGTATGAAAGAGATGGCATGAATACACCAACTTTAAGCATGGTAGTGATTTCGTGGAAATGCAGGCAGTCGATATTTTCAATAAATTAACAAAGTATTATATTTACTTATTTCCCTATTCCCTGACCAGCCGAAGTTAATAATTAATAATGGTACCTACCTACAATAAACAGCGGCGCTATATTACACCTCTCCCCTTTTCTACGTCAAAACATTAATTTTCTAAAATTGTTTATAAAACTGTTTAAAAGTAACTTTTTTAAAGAACATTTTCCCTCAAATATTACTTATATTACCCACTAGACATATTACTTTTATTACACACTAGACACCGCCGCGCCGCTTTGCCTGCGGTTTTACCCATTTTTCCCGCTTTTATTCATTTAAATGTCATAACTTTTGTTTCCGTAAACCGATTTTGACGAAATAAATGCCTATGTGTTGCCTAGGAACACAAGGAATGCAATAGTGAAAGTCCCATTAAAATCGGCTGGGCCGTCTATGCGTGATGCTGGAACAACCCGACATACATACAGACAAAAATTGTAAAAATTGCATTTTTGGTATCTCGTTTGGTAAAACAATAGAATATAAAAAAATAGTCAATGTACAATTCAATGTACAGAAATGGTCCTTTTAGAGATTTATTACATGTATAGATAAACAACTAATTATAGTCAGGAGGATAAGTGGCGATTTTTCCAAATTTCATAAAATTTCGGTTAAGTGGATTTTGCCTAATTGTCTCCCAAACAGAATTAATAGTTTAACGTAAAAAGTTGGGGGGGGGGTTTACTATATCGCCACTGCGTATTGTAGGTAGGTAACATTAATATTATTAAACATCTGTTGGTCAGGGAATGGGGACATAGGTAAATATAATACCTTCTTCATTTTATTTTATTGCAAAGATCGACTGTATGCTTTTCCATGAAATCACTCCCATGCTTAACGTTGGTGTATTCATTCCATCTCTTTCATACGCTCCCGAAAATATCTACCTATCTCTGTGTGAGTTTTTTTTACTACAGCCAAAGTGCACGGCTGATAATACGGTACTATAACTTTTCTAAAGGTTATTACTAAAGCAATATATAAGATTAAGAAGGTAAATTATTTGATATAATTTGTCCATGCAAGCGAAGTAATGCTAAAAGTAAGCGCTTTTTGTCACTTACAAAAAAGGCTCTAATAAACCAGAATGATTAATCAGCGGATCACATATAACTAGTATAGTACCTTGTTAATTTATCGCTAATACCACTGAACACACTATTGACTGTGTGTATGTATGCAAATGCAAAATTACCACATTTTTTTCTTCCTCAAGTTTTATTTTGTCCATCTTTGGTACCCAATCAACCCTAATTTTAAAACTAAAGCATTTTTGAACTTATATTAAGAAAAAACGGAACTTTCTCGGTTAATACAAAAGAAATATGTAAGGTGGATCTTTTAACATGTTCAAAAATTGTGCAAGAGCGTCTATTATCACCAATATTTGTTTAAAACATTAAACAAGGTAAATTATATTAAAAAGTGTGTACCAAAAAATATTGTTAACTATTTATCTGTAGAATATCCTGTTCTGCATTATCTATGAAAAAAAAATCATTACAGCTGCCATGCAACGACGACTACACTACCACAGTATAACTACACCTTTACAATACTGAACAGAGTCGTTCTGTAGTAGGCATTGAACCATTGCAAAGTAAAGTGTTCTTTTTAGAAATTTTGGAAGTATCTTCCTTACAAAATAAAACCTGCTAAGTATGTATTTTAGCTTTTTATTTATTGATTCTATGTGCAGTTTAAAGTTCAAATTTTCATCAGTTATTATTCCAAGATATTTTATTGAGTTTGACTGTTCAACGATTTAGCAAGTGCAGTTATTATCCATATTATTGCAGTTAATGTGATATTTTAAGTCAGACGGCAGCTTACCCTGACCTGTGTACGTAAAATTTAAAAATTTAGTTTTTGCTGCATTTATTGCAAAACCATGTTTTTAGTAAGATGATATCATGTTTAATTTGCTCATAGTTTTCTTCGCAGGTTTTATTAATGTATATCAGAACTGTATCGTCAGCAAATGCAATAAACTGGCCTTTAAACTTTCCCTGAAAAATACTATTAATATAAATCACAAAAAGAAGAGGTCCCAGCACACTTCCCTGAGGAACTCCTGTTTTTATTTCTTGACTATTACTTAAACAATTTTCAACCTTTGTAATTTGACTTCTCCCACCTAAAAAGCTCTTGCACCAACTTTGTTCTTTCCCCCGTACTCCTGCATTTTCCAGTACTTTTAATAATTTGGCATGAGATATTGTGTCAAAAGCCTTTTGAATGTCTATAAAAAGGGCTGATACTTTGTTTTTTTGATCAAGTTTTTTTGCAAAAAATGTATTAAAGTTAACTAAGGCTAGTTCAGTGCTTTTTTGAGGTAAAAATCAATATTGATTTTCAGCAAAAAAATTGTGGTGATTTAAAAATTTGTGTATTCTATGTTTAGCAACTTTCTCAAATACTTTTTAAAAAAAATGACAGAAGAGCCACAGGTCTGTAGTTGCTGCAGTTATCCTTCTGACCACCCTTGTGTAGAGGTATAATAAGTGAAGTTCTAAGAGCGTCCGGATAAATACCTCGATTAAAGGACAAATTTATTATAAATGTTAATACAGGTGAAATATATTGATTAAGTTCTTTCAGAATTTTTGACTTTATGCCATCAATACCCGGGCTTTGTTTGTTTTTAAAGTATTTATTATGTTTCTTATTTCGGTTTCATCAACATTATTATATTAAGCCATAAATTATAAAACAAGTAAAATATAAAAGTTAGTGTTTTTGTGCAACAAGAGTAAAATTTAGTGAAGCCGACTAATATAAGGACAAAAACGCCATAAAACCTGTTTAGCTTCCCGCCAAAATATCCAAGCAAAGTTAGCAGCTAGTCGTCTTCTTCTTCTGTCAGGTGAAAATTTTCCAATGCAAAACAAAAATCATAAAAACGGCACATAATAAGCAATTAAAGCGAAATGACGCAAAACAATAAATGCGGAAATTGCGAAAAAGATGTCTCAAATCGCTCAAATGCCTTACAATGTGATGGAGCCTTGCAATAATTGGTACCACATAACTTGCGAAAAGGTCGACGAAAAATTGTATAAAGCCTTACAAAATGCCCCAGATAAATCTATGTTTTGGTTTTATTGTCAAAAATGTCGGCCTAATTTACAAAAAGTTAATCAAGATGTAAATGAATACAAGCAACAATTAGAAAAAATCAATGATGCCCTGGACAGCCTGAATAAAAAAATCCAAAACTTCCAGGACCCATCAAAAAGCTTTTCTGACTGTTTGAAAAATAGGATAACAGTGCCTACAAAAACTCCATCAACAAGCAAGAAAAATCTACCTACAATATTGATTAAACCAAAAACACATGAAGATCCCCAGAAAACCAAACGAGACATAATAAAAGCAATAAACCCTATAGAATGCAAGTCAACAATTAACATAATACACCTAAATACAAAAACTGGAAACATTTCGATAAAAACTAACTGTAAAACATCTACAGACACTTCCAAAATACTTGCAACCAAAAAACTACCAGATTATGACACAGAAGTTATACAATTGAGAAATCCTAGCCTAGCCCTAATCAGTCTCAAGAAAATGTTTGAGACAGGAGATGAACTCCTTGATGAACTAAAAGCCCTAAATTCAGAGATTTTTACTCAAGATGACCAACTAAAACTAACCTACACCCGACCCATGCTGAAGCAGAATGACAGATACATTGCTTATGTAGACACAACAGGAGCACCTTTCCATAAGTTAGTCAATAAGCAACTAGCAGTCAACTGGGGAAAATGTCAAATTGTTGAAAATTTAAGTCTTAAACAGTGACTTACCTGTCTACGTTATGGACATAAATCACAAAACTGTGACAACAGAATTCAATTCTGTTCGTTCTGTGGAGAAAATCACAAAAGGCAACACTGCAAAAGCCAAACACCAATGTGCATAAACTGTAAACATGTAAAGGACAATTTTGATGCAACCCGAGATGTCAACCATGATCAATGGATAATTGCCCAATTAGAGAAAAAAAGGTCATACTTTATAAAGAACAAATAGACTACTATAAAGAAAATATTTAAATAGTTTCTTTAATTTTGATTATTTATCACTCTCTAAATTTCTTATTTATTTAATTTATATACTAAATTTTATCTAATTTTCTCTTGTATGGATAAAAATATGCCTCTAGATATAGAAATTGAAAAAGTTAAGTTTAACTATATAAACTTAGAAAAACTAGAATCAAGTATAAAAAAAACACAGGGTATATCAGTTTTTCACATTAATATTTGCAGCATCCACAAAAATCTTGACCAGGTTTTAGCATATATCAAAAATTTAATCTTTAACAATAATGAACATGAAAACTTGGATGTGATAATTTGTTCAGAAACTTTTGAAATCTTTGATATATCAGCACATAATATTGATGGGTACACAGCATTTTGCATGATGGAACCATCATTTATATAAAAAATACTTTAAATCCTGACTTTTCTATCAAACAACTTAATAATTTTAAATTTCTTCGCACTACCTTTCTACTCTACTACTCTACAGACTTCCAAGATACACAAAAAATGAAATAAATTTATTTGCTGAGTCATTACACATCTGTTTATCTAAGTGTAAAGAAACACTTGAATTTTTCATCGGAGACACAAACATTGATTTTCTCAACTCAGAAAACAATGATTACTTAAATGTTCTGCTTTCTTTTGGATACCTTAATTACACTGATAAGCCTACAGAGTATTATTTAATAATTCAACATGCATAGGTCACTGTTTTATTAAAATAAATAACAGCATACAGCAACCTACCATAAATTTTAGTGTATTGTAAACCCATATCATAGATCACTATCCACTATCTTGCCTTATATCGTGGAACTCACCCACTTTGTCATCTAAAAAATCAGTAAAATTAAAATGTGAACTCATATCAAACAATATAAACTCAGTATTAAATGAACAAAACCCTGAGACAACCTACAGTAATTTTGAAAAAATCTTATTACAATCAATAGAAAACAGCACAGAAACAAAAACGTATAGACAAAAAATTAAACTTAAACCTTAGATTACAAATGGAATAATCAACTCAATGAAAAAGACAGCTTCTGGATTCTATAAAAAAAAAAACGCTCTAAATGAAGATTATAAAAAGCAATATAAAAAATACAGAAACATAATAAACCAACTAATTGTAACTTCAAAAGAAAACTTCTATAAAGAAAAACTAAACCAAACAAATGGAAATATAAAAGAAATTTGGAGAATAATGAATGAGGTAACTGGAAACCAAAATAATAAACAACATAAATCAATAAACAAACTAGAAAACTACCAAAACCAACTAATAACTGAGCCAAAAGACATAGCAAATGAATTTAACAAATTTTTTACTAACATTGGAAACAACCTAGCAGAAAAAATAAATAAAAATATTAAAATTAAAAATCCTAACAGCAATAAATCATTATTTTGGTCACCCATAACATTATCAGAAATTATAAACATAATTAACAACTTAAAAAGTAATTCTAGACCAGGACTTGACTCAATCCAATGCAGTACTCTAAAATGTATTAGAGTCAAACCATATCAAGTAAACCAGGCAATAGTTTTGACCATCTCCGATTTTGATTATGTTTGGTACACTTATTCGTCTTATCAAAAAACTCAAAAATCCAAAAAATCAAATTTGTTGGCTAAGCGGTTTTTGTTTTATTGATTTTTGAAAATCAAGAAATTGACCAATATGTCCTTGACAGACACTTACAAAAATAGTAATATCTCAAAAACTATTGATCCTATAGAAGCGAGTGATAGCTCATTTTGAAGGGTTTTTAAAGACCTTTTTAAAGATGTGTGACACAATATAGTTTGTTTAATTTTTTTTTTTTTTTAATCTCAAAAACACATTTTTTTCAAAAAAATATTTCTTTTTTTTTAAATGTTTTTTTAACATTTTTGGAAAATTTTAGGATGGAGAAATAATGGAGTCATACTTTAAAAAAATAATAAGATATTTAATACAGCTATTATACAGGTATTAAATATCTTATTATTTTTTTAAAGTATGACTCCATTATTTCTCCATCCTAAAATTTTCCAAAAATGTTAAAAAAACATTGAAAAAAAAAGAAATATATTTTTGAAAAAAATTAAAAAATGTGTTTTTGAGATTTTTCAAAAAAAAAATTAAACATTTTTTTAATTAAGAAAAAAAAAATTAAACAAACTATATTATGTCATACATCTTTAAAAAAATGAGCTATCACTCGCTTCTATAGGATCAATAGTTTTTGAGATATTACTATTTTTGTAAGTGTCTGTCAAGGACATATTGGTCAATTTCTTGATTTTCAAAAATCAATAAAACAAAAACCGCTTATCAAAAAAATTTGATTTTTTGGATTTTTGAGTTTTTTGATAAGACGAATAAGTGTACCAAAAATCATCAAAATCGGAGATGGTCAAAACGAAAAGTGCCTTTTTTTTGGTTGATTTGATATGGTTTGACCCATTAAAGAAATAATAACTCTAATATTGACCCACAATTAGGGACGTCCGATTGACGTACCGAATCTGGCCAGTCCGGCTTCCCTGCCGGATGTCCGGTTTGGCCAGATTTTTAACCAAATCTGGCTGGATTTTTTGTAATGAAAAAAATACTTTTATTTAAAATAAATAGATAACATAAAACAAAAGTAGGCCAATTTTAGTTATATTCAGCCAAAAAATAAATACAAAATACAACAGTAAATCAGGCTCTTAAATAAAATATGACATTGAATAAGGTTCTTAGTAGTCAGTTTATTTTTTTTAGGTTATGGTGGATAAACAATAGTTTTTCAGCATTATGTGGGGTTAATCTAAAATGTTTGTCTTCATAAATATTACCCATATCCAAGGTATTATTTTTTTAAATAATATTTTTTTAAAAGTTAAAGTAGTTTAAAAAATGAGGAAAATAATTTAACTAAAAAGTCTGCCCAGACATCCGGTAGTTTGGCCCAATGTGAGTCTGTTCCATCCCTAATTAAAATGTGACAACTATTGTCCAATATCCCTTTTAAGTAATATTGCCCAAATTCTCGAAAAATGCATAAAAAACCAACTAATGACATATTTGGAAAAAAAACAATGTACTTTTTATTATTATCAGTATGGTTTCAGAGAACAAAAGGGTCAGTCCATATCAAGTCAACCAGGGTATTTTACCACACCATCTCCGATGTTGATGATTTTTAGTATACATGTTTTTCCTACCAAAAAACTGGAAAATCCAAAATTTCAGACTTTTTTGACCAGTTGTTTATTTTGAATTAATTTTTGAAAATCGAAAAAGTCACTTATTTGTCCTTAACATGTGCGCACAAAATTAGGAATATCCAAAGAACCACTTATAATAGAAAAGTAGGTGAAGGTTCATTTTAAAGCTCTTATAAAGACCTTTCATATGAGAATATTGCATAACATATATTGAAAAAAAAAAATAAAAAAAAAAATTTTTGATTTTTTTTTTTGAAAAATTTCAAAAAGGCCATTTTTAATTTTTTTCAAAAAATTATATTATTTTCTTTAAAGTGTTATTAAACTATTCACAAAATTTTGAGATGGACAAATCATGGGTTCAATGTGAAAAAATTTATTAAAAATGTCACATGCATGAAAAATCGCCTATAAAATGTACTTAATATTTTTGATATTTTTTTTGACATTGAACCCATCATTTCTCCATCATAAAATTTTGTGGATAATTAAGTAACACTTTGACCAAAATTATATATTTTTTTCAAAAAAATTAAAAATGGCCTTTTTGAATTTTTCAATTTTTTTTTTCAATTTTTTATTTCCAATTTTTTTTTTGTTAAAATTATGTTGTGATATTTCATAAAAAAGAGCTTCAAAATGACTTTAAAATGAGCCATTTATTACTTTCCTAGTGTAAGTGGTTCTCGAGATATTGCTAGTTTTGTACATTCTTGTTAAGGTCAAAATGCTGACTTTTTTATTTTGAAAAATTAAAAAAAAAAAAAACTATGAATCAAAAAAATCTAAAAATTTGCATTTTCAACTTTTATGGTAAGAAGAAAATATATACCAAAAATCATCAAAATTGGAATTGGTCGCGTAAAATTTTTGTGATTTTTTGGTTGATTTGATATGGAATGACCCAAAAGGGAACCGAAAATGCAATATTTTTCCTAACAAATTCAATTTCAGATTCACTTGATAACAAACAAAAGGTTATAGCTACTTTGTTGGACCTGAAAAAAGCATTCGACACTGTCTCCCATCCAAAACTACTAACAATTCTTGAAAATATAGGAATAAGAGGTGTGTCACAAAATTTTTAGAGAATACCCTTCATTTAGAAAACAGTTTGTTAAAATTAAAAATGAATTAAGTGATTATCAATATATAAAGTATGGAGTGCCTCAAGGATCAGTCTTAGGGCCTGTGCTTTTTTTAAAAAAACTAAACTTCTTGGATTAATAATATCTTATGCGGAAACCTGGGCACCAAAAAAATAATTAAAACATGGAGGTCCCCAACAGGTCCTACTTGATTTAATTGAGTTTGGAAAATGAGATTATAATTCTATATTTGGATAGTGGTACAAATGCAGATTTGGAAAATTAAAAAACTATGGAAAAATAATTTACAATTCACCTGTTCTTTTAAATTTTCTGCTTCGAGATCACTGGAATCCGAATCCGAAGACTTCTCGGCTTCATCTACATCCATAGGCAGTTCGTTATCACTCATATTAAAGCCTTACGAAGATTTACAAAATTTTTGTCTTAAAGACGAAAACAAAATTAAACATTTGTGGTTATGTTTTTGAAAGTGGGCATAGAAAAAAAATTGGGTTCGGTCTGTCTGACAAGTAGTTTGTCTATGAAAGTCCCTGATGAAAGTGGGGTTGTTTTTTTTTTGTCGGCCTTGAGTGGATTTGAGCCAGAGGTGCGTTCAGATTGAACGTCGGATAATGTCCGAGCGCGCTCTGGCCGTTCAGATTGCTTTGGTTAAAATTTACCCGGTTTTTCAAATTGTCGGTAGATTTTTACCGGACGCTACCCGAACTCGCACTTTCACACCCCACAGATTAAATGCACAACCATTTCTAATCTTATTATATATTATATTATAATTTGAAGTCTAGCACAAATGATATACCTACGGACTACCCGTAGGTATATATTTTGTGAAGTCTAGTTTTTGGCAATGGAAAGATTCAGTACACATTCCCTTAATCAAGAGTGGTGAAGTAAGTGAAAAAGTGGTGAAGGTGAATCAGCCTCAACGAGTAGTTCTTCATTTATAAACCCATTTACTATTACTTCTTCCATAATTACAAAAAAATTTAAAATCTTAAGAGATAGGTTATGATAATGCGTCTTGTCCGTTCATATTGGACGAATCGCAGAGGGCACACTCGGAGTGCACTCTCTATCGGGTAACGCTTTGGGCCTGAATTCTTGAGCAGGAAACGAATTAGATTTGTGTCGAATGATCCCACGTCGTACGCAGTTTCTCGCTCCCCGAGTCCAAAGCCGGGGATCGATCCCATTTCTCAGAGACGTATGCGCGTAAATTCTATATCTATTTAGATCTAAAATTAAGAAGAGGTTCCAAGGAAAATCATGTTTTTTTGGGGGATTGGATCATTCCCCGGGATTGATCCCTCCCCTTGAGGGATCGTTCCTTCTATTGAAATTCGAGAGGCCCCAGGAACCTAATTCTTGAATCTCGAGAGAAGGAACGATCCCTCAAGAGATGGGATCAATCCCGGGGAATGATCCCATCCCTCGAAGAAAAGATGCTTTTCGTTGAAACCTCTTCGAAATTTTTGATTGAAAAATATACATTTTACAGGCATGCCTGCCTGTGAAATGAAAACAATCCCTGGATTTGGAGTCGGGGAACGCGAACACCCAATTTTTCATCACCGCTCAAGAATACGAAATGTGTTCAACGTGGGATCATTCGACACAAATCTATGTCGTTCCCTGCTCAAGAATTAGGGCCCAGGCGGGTTCTTGATATGTTCCGAAGGAGCGTTCTCAACAGTTCCATCGACTTTTGGGAAAGCCGATGCCGCATGACGATTGGATCTAACATAACCACTCTTTATCAGCTATTTATTTATTTTGATCAGTGAAAGTTGAAAGTGAATTTTTTTGGATGCAAGTGCTGGATCTCTCAAAATTAGCTGTTCTATCGACTGTTGAAAGCGCACTTAGCAATCGCTAATTTTAGTTACGTGATTTCAACTGATTAAAAGAACTCGCCCATTACTAACACCTAGTTGCACTTAAGTACAGCTTAACATGACTTAAACCAGAGAAATAGAAGGATTAAACCATAGAAATATAAAGGGAACGAGAACGTGCTACGACCACTGCGCATCCACTTTTGGTGGAACGCAAGGGCGGCAGCCATTTTAAGCCGTGCAAAGATCGGAATTGGTCGACTCACTGTTTTTGCAACTAACCTATGTCACTAATGTCAAATATCTGTGCCTGACATTCTTCATAGCCTTATTAATCTTATTATTTGTGGTTTTGTTAAAATTTTTTATATTAATAGTATTTAATCTTTGTTTTGTTTTTGAGTTCGTCGGGCGTGTTTTTTGTGTTTTTAATAATTTTTTGTTTTGTGTAAAGCTACTTTTTAGAACCCTTAAGTGGTCTGTGTGTATTTGTGGCGAAGCTAAACTTTATTTTTGAGAATATGTCTTGTGCAGTGAAAAATTGCAAATCGATAAGGAGGCTGACCCAGGACGTCAACATTTCTTTTCACAAGTAAGTGTAAGGGTCAGTTCATGATCGCAACTTAGATCAAGCAAGACAATGTTTGCAAATTTTTTATGTGGTAAGCAACCTGCATATTTTGTACTGCTTGTTAATCTAAGATATAAGTATGAATTGACCTTAGAGCTGGATTCATTGTTCCGTAAATTACGAGTTAAATTAAGCAGAAGAAGTAAGACACAAGGAAACATATACTACATACTATACATGCTGTTGTTTATAGTCCACAGCTTGGCTTACCAGTAAGAAATTAATAATTTTTATTTCTTACTTCTTAGGTACTTTACGGAACCACAACTGGACCTTTAAGGTTCCATTAACTTAAGTTTTAATGTGTTAATTACATCGAGTACCAAGCAGAGTAACAAATTCATAAATATGTGATGTGCCTAAATACAAGGTCTTTTGTCACCGTTAAGAACTTGATGTTGCTGTTCATTTTTATAGGAACATTAACATTATTTTTAGAAATGTGGGTAAATTGTGATGCATGGAATAGGTAGGCAATGGCAATACCTCCAAAATTATTTTCTTTTCACAATAAATGTAAAAATTGGTGAAGAAAATGAGTGTAAAGTTGCCTCCAAGAGGAATTTCAATCTGCAATATATGTACAAATAATGAACATTAATTTTGTACATTATTTTAAATATTTTCCTGTTTTTTCTCTTAGTTTTTATTCTGCTTTAAAAAAAAATCCTTAATTTTTTTCATTGGTTCACATTTTGCAAAAACATGCGAAGTGTATAAAAAAAAGTGAAGTGAGTGAGTTTTTTTTATTTGTGCTCTTAACATTGTGGGTTCACTTAACCATACTTTGTGGTTAGCATACTTATTTTTTTTGACAAAAAAGTGCAACTAGGAGCAAGGATATTTCATTTACTTTTACATTAATAGTTTTGGTACAAAAAAAAGCTGGACAATTTAAATTTTATGATTCTGGACACTGCAGTGATCATACATAAAAAATACTTGGGCTCAATTAAATCAAAAACAAGACAAAAATTGTTCCTCAGGATGCCCATCCCCAATTTGCAATTGGTTAAACATTCCATAATATAAGTAAAAAAAGGCTACCTTTTTTTAATGTGTGCATTTGCAATAAATTATCTTTTAACAACCCAGTTGGTTTTTAAGTAGCTCTTTTTGTATATCTGACGGCAGACTGATATTTGATAAGTAAATGGCACTGTAAATTAAGTAATTGGAGGAAATAAATATAATTATACAAACCAAACAGTTTAAAATTGCTAAATTTTAAATAAAATATATGTGTAAGTATCTACCTAGCTAATATACAGCAAAAAACAGATACATTTATTTGTTTTTTTAATCAATTTTTAGTATGTTTGCATTTGTCACAAAAAAAATATCCTTTCCACCAAAAAATGTAACATTGTTGGTTTTGTAATTAAACATTTATTAAAAACATCTTGTGAAAAATTTAATAACACAAGGTTTTATATTTTTTTAGGTTTCCAAAGGAAGGTCCGATATCACAATTATGGCTTCAGGCACTTCAAATAAATCCTGAAGGGTGGCAATGGAAAAAAAACAAATTAGTGTGCTCCAGGCATTTTAAAGATGAAGACTTCTTATCAGATAAAAAGAGAAAGATGCTTAAATTTAATGCTGTACCATCCTTACTTTTGGATATAGAAATTCAAAATTTAAGTATGCCTAGTACCAGCACCAGTGATATATCACAAAACTCAACTTTGATGAGTTCAGATGCAAGCATAAGTCAAGTTTCACAAAATGCAACTATAGCTGATGCATCTGCATCTTCCTCAGGGAGCATTTCTAAGGAAAAGACATTGAAAAGAATTGCAAGAAAAAGAAAGTAAGTCTTTTATTTCATAATATTACATTTTTATTTTTAGATAAAATATTGTGAATATGTAATATTCATATTTTTGTTCTCTGGTATTTCTTATGATATATAAAACAACATTTTTTAAAGTAATTTTACTTTTAGTATTTTTACCTATAGAATTTTTATATTACCGCTACATTTTTAAAAACTAATTTTTATTTATTTAATAGTATTTTCCTGTTAAGAGTTTGTTAAGAAAAGGAATGATTGATTGATTCAAAATGTTTGATTTCTGAACTACAATATTTATCTTTATTTTGCTTTAAACTTTTTTTAGATTAAATGAAGAAATTCAAAGCAGCTCTACATCAACCAGCAGCAGTGGTACCAAGAGGAAGAGGCTAGCATTTATTAAAACCATTCACAATTACAGGTTAGTATGCTGCCCTGTCATATTTATTCTGAAACTTATATTTTTGATTAAGCCAAAGATTATAATGGGACAGTATTTATAATTTACTAGAAAACCAACAAAGGTGAAGCATAAACCTGATCTATTATTTGTATTTTTTGGAATTAAGAATACAGGTTCATCTAAATTTTAAAAAACATTTAAAATAAAAAAGTTAATGTCATAATTTAATAAATATAATTTTTTTTTAGTACATCGCCTAGTTTTATGATAAAAAAGAACGAGCAATTAAAAAAATCTCAACTGAAATATAGAAAACAGTTGTACAGTGCAAGAAAACAAGTAACAAAACTTAAAAACAAAGTTTTTCACATGAAAAATGTGTTGGACTTTGTAAAAAGGCAAGAACTGTCTAATCATGGTGTGGACCACATTGACAAAAGTATCAGTGACGTACCACATCTCCTTATGTCCAGGTATTTAAAAAACATTCAGAATGATACTGTCACTCATGAAAAATATCCTGAACCTCTAAGGCGTTTTGCTGCCACATTGCAGTTCTATTCTTCAAAGGCATACGAAGCAGTAAGAAAAGAATTTGCTCTTGCTTTGCCTGAGCAAGCAACAATAAGAAAATGGTTTGCCAATGTAGAGTGTGACCCTGGCTTTTTGGATTTGTCACTTAATTTACTGGAACAAAAAAGAGAGGAAGCTCAACAAAGTGGTAATGATTTAGTTGTGGCACTCATGTTTGACGAAATGTCACTTAAAAAGCAAATTCAATATGATGGCAAAAAAATGTGGGGCTATGTTGATATCGGAGTTCCAGTAGATAATGATCAACTAGATGTTGCCAGTGAAGTTTTGGTTATTAATGTGGTTTGCCATCAAGCCTCTTGGAAGTTACCCATTGGGTACTTTCTGATTAAATCACTTAGTTCAGCAGAAAAGGCAAATTTAATAAATGAAGCTATTGCTCGTCTTCATGAGAGAAAAATTGATGTAAGCTCTGTAACATGCGATGGTCCTAATGCAAACTTTGCAATGTTTGAAAATTTAGGCTGCAATTTTGACCTTTCAGAAGCCGGGAAAAATCTGAATTCAGGTTTTATTATTGGAGAATCAAAAATATATGCTATTCTGGATGCCTGTCACATGGTAAAACTAGCTAGGAATAACCTTGCATCATTGCATTCATTCAAGGACCCAGATGGAAGGATTATTGAGTGGGAATACATAAAAAAATTGCACGAGTTACAGGAGACAGAATCGCTAAATTTGGGCAACAAACTATCTAAAAGGCATGTGGACTTTCAAAATCAGAAAATGAAGGTTAATAACTTATTAGAAATAATATGTTTACATTTTAAGGGTCACATATAAAGACTATTAAAAAAAAAGACGAAATCCAATTTTTTTTTAAGCAAAATAATGCATCTTTTTAATTTTTAGGTATCTTTGGCTGCTCAGACTTTATCACGAAGTGTTGCTGACGCTATAAAATATCTTCGAGTAGATTTGAAGCATCCAGATTTCAAAGATTCATTAGCCACAGAAGAATTTATTTTAAAAGTAAATAGGCTCTTTGACATTTTAAATTCTAAAAGTCCTTTTGCTAAAGGGTATAATGCAGCCCTAAGGGAATCAAATGAACCTATTTGGAGACCATTCTTAGAAGAAATGGTGGAGTATCTTCTAAGATGTACTGATGTAGCTGGAAGGCCGTTATACTTAACACCCCAGAAAACGCCATTTAAAGGATTTGCTATTACCATCAAATCAGTAATAGCTATTTTTGACCATTATGTCAAAAATACCAAGCAACTTAAATACATCTTAACATTCAAGTTAAGTCAGGATCACCTAGAAACATTTTTTTGTGCAATAAGGTAAGTTGGTATTTTTTACCAAAACTTTCTGGAGATTGTGTTGGAAATAAGAATAGGTGACTGTCAGATCACTATTATTATTTTACCTCTGTCTAATTAATGTCAAAATATTGGCCAGAGGAGTAGTTTTTCACAGTAGCTTATCTCTACTGCACATAAACTAAAAAGGATATTTCCCCTAATTTTTTTAGAAGTTGCAATGGTTGGAACAACAATCCAACTCCGCTACAGTTTAAGTATTCCTTAAGAAGATTGCTGTTACATACTAGAATTGATGGTCAAGGAGGAAACTGTAGGGTGATTGATTCGACAGTAGTACTGTCAGTTCCAAGCCAGACGAGCAAGGCTTTAGAGCCAGTAGACTTCTCTTTGATAAGAAAATATGGAATGGATTTGGATGACATGATACTTCAAGACAATGAGTATGATCTAACCAAGTTTTTTATTCCACTAAGTGAAATATCCTCAGATGTAGTTGCCTACATTGCAGGATATGTAATTCAAATGCTGGTGAAAAAGAATGTCTGCCCAGATTGTTTAGATGAAGGTGCATTTGGAGATGTTAATGATGAGATAAGGCATTACAAGCTTATTAACAGAAAGGATAGAGGTTGGTTTACTGTTTAGGAGCTTTTTATTCTTTTGCATTTATGGAGAGATGGTATACTAACAGAATTTTGTTTTTTAGGAGGTTTAAAGCGCCCCTCTCAAGGACTAATCAGAGTATGTCTTGGAGCAGAAAAAATTATACGAAAACTTATGATACTTACAGGTGATAAGTTACCTGCAGAAAATAATTTTCAGTCATCATTTGTGGTCATGATAAGTCAAATGTTTTACGAACAGGTTGAAACACTGTTTCCAAAACTTGTTGACCATTTCCAGAATAATCCTCCCCTGGAGGAAAATCATTCCTATATTCTTATTAAGCACATAGTAAGCTGCTATGTAAGAATTAGATTTTTTAATCTTTCCAAAAAATTTAGCACTGCTGTGCAAGGAAAAAGTATAAGACAAAAATTAAATAAATTGGTTTTATTTAGCCATCAGTAGATTAGCTGGATTAGTACTTAAATAAGTTTAAAAAAGCCTCAGTTAGGAATAAAGTAAACTCCTTTTTTGACAGTTAAGCTTTCGAGAATATATTTTTCTCTTCTTCTCAAAAGCTTGACTGTCAAAAAAGGAGTTTACTTTATTCCGACACATATAAGACTGCATCCCCACTAACTAACCGAGGCTTTTTTCTCAACTAGTCAGTCACGACTACTTGTCAAATTTGTTTTAAATAAGTTTAGATAAGATTCTTTTTATACCTAGTGGATTGTACTTTATTGTTTATATTATATATATATATACATATATAGTTTTAAATATACAATCTTTAATAACTTTATAGGCTTGTTCAGAGTTTCATAGAGTAAGAAGTAAGAAATACACAGAAATCATATCTCCTTACTCCATATTCCTTACATTTTACTATGTACAATAATATGTAAATCCCATTGTTCATTTCTCTTGCATCATACGTCTGAAGACTGCTTCCTTTATGGAACTCTGATCAGGCATCTAGTGTTTGTATTTATCAACTAAAAAAATACTAGCCTGATAATAAAACTAATATTATTTTGAAAAAACCTATTGCATAACCATCAAACAAGAAAAGGAAATAGGTATGTGTTAAACGTAATATAATTTTAAAATTAAGTTCTTTATATTTTTAATGTTTCATTGTTTATAAAAAACAGCTGATTATGGGACTCATTTACATTGCAATTATTAATTCACATAAATATCGAGGAAATAATTTAATTTTAACCAACTGGTTTAACAAGGGTTCCTAAAATGTTCACAATAAGTTCCTTTATATATTTTGTTTTTGTATTCAATTAAAAGTAGATTATTATTATTAAAAATTAAACTATTCTTAAACACCAGACTGCTTTGAGCTTGAATGTAAACATGGTAGAGGCATAGAAGCATTATATAACTGTCATAACCCATAACCAACCATTTAGTTTTCTATGCGTGGCTTAAAATGGCTGCGGCCCTCATTAGCCCACGGCCTGGGCACTCGTAGTTCCTGCACCGCTCGTGGGTAGCGCTAGTGGTCATTTTATCTGTCAAAAAAAATTGTTTTTTTTTCGAGATTTTTCCCGCTTTCGTTTTCTTTGCGCGTCATTGAAGTTTTGTGCAAATTATTCTTGATTTTTTTTGTTTCAACAATCCAGTTCTTCGAGAAAAGACTTTTATAAACCTTTCAAGGGTGTTAGAACATTATTGACGAAGTGATTTTTGAAAGTTGCAAAAATGCGTTGTTTTGTGCCTAGTGAGGTTAATTCAAGACCCTTTCATAGATTTCCGACGAATGCTCAAGTAAGTGTCCCGTATTTTAAACCTTTATTATGATTTGTTCAGCAATAAGCTATTCTTGCATGTAAAAAACTGTAGGATGTGGGCTTTCAAAGTTATTTCCCCAAGTTGCTTAACCTAACCTAGAGACCCTGTACCTAAGGCTGGGTTTATAGACGCAAATAAAAATTAAAGATGAGCTTATGGGAAATAGGTGTAGGCGTTTATAGAGCAGAAATAAAAGTAAGAAATTGAAATAAAAAGATGAGCAACTTTATTTTTATCTAAAAATGGATTTTTGCTTGCTGCATTGATGCACATAACCTCACTCACTTGTTGCCATTTAAATGGGCGTTTTTTCGGGTTTTTACATTTCTTGGTTTGCTTTTGGCAGATATTTAAGAAAACAGTATAATGGGGTCTAGTTTAATTAATTCAATTCACTTTTGTTTGCATGTGCAGAAGCTGTGTGCTGATTGGTTCAAAGTTATTTTTTTTCTTCCCTATTTTTATTTGGCTGTATAAACTAACATACAGTTAGTGCTTCTTTCGTGTATCAGCAATACTTTCATTTACATTTTACTTTTTTTAAACCTTTTTCTAAACGTATACAAAGTTACAGCAATTTTACATTTTTTCAACATTGAAAATCATGTAACAGACATTGCTTAGTGGGTTAGCACTAAAATGAGTTGGGTAAACTTGTGCACTGAAACTGACATTTTTTTGGTTAGGTTATGGAAGATTAACCCAACTCATTATCATGCTTAAGCATAATAATTTTCCTTGTGTCTTACTGCATAACTCTTACCACTTATCTTACAGAACTCTGAATCTGCCTTCACGTTCCAGTCATGTTCTGTAAAGTAAGAATTATGAAATATAAATTATTGAATTCTTACTGTCTACCATAGACAACAGCATATTTCTATGATAATTTATTTTTTTTCTAAATCAAATCAAATCAAAAGTAGTCTGAATATTTGGTACACATCCACAAAGCCATGCTTATAATAAGTAAATAACTTAAGTGTAATAAAAGTCACACATTCAATCAATCAATCAATAGGTCAAATCCAGTCGCACATTTTTTAAAAAGAGAATAATTCATACATTTTTAAAATAACATTCAAAATCAATTTCTAAAATAATTTTTAAGATGATATGATATTTAAGTACAATCTCATCAGTCATCTTACTTCTTGCTTTACAGAACTGCTGCACTTTCCTGAAGCAGAACTATATATTATAAAAAAACAAAACCTTAAAATTATTAAGTTTTTTAGCACATAACATATCAAATAAGATAATGGTTGTGTTTGATATGTGTGGTAACATAGGTATGTTATCTGTAGCAAATATTAATTCTTACTTTTTATTCAAAAATATGTCCAAACATAAGGTTTCACAATTTGCCCTATTTTTTATTTCAATATTTATTTTAAATGTTTTATTAAATTATTCCATTTTTTTTAAATTCCAAAATCAATAATGTAGTTTATTCGTTACTTTAAGAATATTAGTTTTACCTAAATCAAAAAATGTGTAGATGTTCTTGTTTTTGGAAGGCAGGATTGGGTGTACAATTCCATAAATTTTAAAAATAATTTTGTATATAATATAAGTTAATAGTTTTGTTTCTTTTTTAGGGTACTCATGAATGGCTTCTTGCTATTGGGCGGCAGTCTTGGCTAGGACAGAAAAAGAGTGGATGCAATCCCAACTCTGCATCTCGGAGTGGCTGATCCACAAGTTGTTGGCAAGGACTTAGTGGAAAAGACAGTTGGTGCGCATAAAGAGGTGGTTGTGGCACATGAAGATGAGGTGGTTGTGACACAAGAGGATATGGTTGTGGCACATGAAGAGTTGGTTGTGGCGCATGAAGAGGTGGTTGTGGCACACGAAGAGTTGTTTATGGATCAAAAGGAAGTTGTGCAGGAAGCACAATCTTTGCATAAGGATATTTCTAACATGACATAGCTGCAGAGGGATCACACAAAAACTAAGTAAACAGGCAATTTATAAAAACCTAAAAATTATCAATTAAAATTAATCAGTTCAAATGTTATATGTATGCCAGCAAGTTATTTTTGGCTCATGGAAGACCCTTTTTAGGTCTTTATAAATTGCCCTTTTGCCCAGCTTTTGTTTGATAAATAATGAATAAAATAATCCCAGGGAACAGTTATGGCCGATTACCCTGTGCAGTGTTGGTAAAAGAAAAAACACTTAAGAAAATAGTGGTTTAAAATTTTTTGTGATAAGTATTTGTTATTATCCTTTATTATTATACTGTAGATAACTATAACAACTAATAAAATATTAAAAACATATTTGTCTTTTATTTACAAAATAACGTTCGAACTGTTTTAAAGACAGCATTTCTTGCTGTCTTTAAAACTTCAACTTATTTTTTTTTTTAATTAAAAAAATATATAAGAAACCTCTAACAGCCTGCTTTTAAATTTCCCGCCAAAATACTTAACGCGCAGCGAGGCGCAACTGGCGCCACAGACGACCGGTGCACGAACTATTGCGTCAGCTGTATTCTGGGAGTGGCCTATCTTAAAATTTTTTATATTAATAGTATTTAATCTTTGCATTAGCCCTTTCGCGCAGGTTGAAGCACATTCTCGTTCCCTTTATATTTCTATGGATTAAACGGACTAAATGTAGTTTCTGGCCTGTCGTAATAACTTTACTGGGTGCCTGAAACTTCAAACCCATAGAAGGAAAAAATGGTTATATTGTAGGTAAAATAAACAACTTCTAGTAAACCAAAACTCAATTCTATGGTCAAAACTGCCAACCAATCACAAATGGCCGCGAGTGGTCTCTCCACAATCTTGTAACCTCTTGCGTGTCATGTTTTTGGTTGTCAAAAACAAAAATGTCTCTTCAAGCCGGTTCGAAAAAAGGGGCCGTTTCCAAATTAAATAGCAAGGCAGGCATCAGCAGTCTCGTGGTCTTTGTGGTCCTGCTGCTGGCATGGGTCGCCGGCTTTTCATCACGTTTATTTGCAGTCATCAGATTTGAGAGTATTATTCATGAATTTGATCCATGGTAAGTGCGTTTTTAAGGACAATTTATAGACTTTATCTGGTTCTGAGAATTTTAAATGTATTTTATAGCGAGACTGGCAGAGAAACCAAATTTTCAGAATAACATAATGACAGGTTTACCCAACTCATAATTGTGTTTAGTTCTAATTCTGTATATATGTCTCTTATTCCTTATCAAATTAAGAAGAGAGACATACAGAATTAGAAGTTACTGCGTAAACCTGCCCTTAGACAGAATATTTATTGCCAAGTAAAGTTTCTATCTCAAAACTATTTCCAATGAAATCCAATCATTCTTGGTTTATAAACTTAAAGTTGGATTTTCCCCAGAAATTTATGTTGGCATTCAAAAATAAACTACAGCCAATTGACTTCGACTAAAGCTTTAACTGGTATAAGTTTTAAGCCTAAATCAATTTTTGTAGTCTGCATAAGTGTTCTTTTCCTGCTTTGTATTCTTTTATGCTCTTCAAAACTTTAGTAGATTCATAGGTCCAATAGACCCACTTGATGCCTTTACTTGAGCTTGTGTAAAGCTAGAAAGCCACACAATCTTATTTCTGCAGTATTTTCTTTCTTGTAACATTGCCAAAACATCTATTGAAGATTATTAAACCCTTATTCAATCCTTTTTTAACGTTTTACAGTTTTTATGCTTTATTGTACTTAGACCTTGGCTTAGACACTTTAAAAGACAAGGATCTAGTGTATACCTCCACTTAATTTGTGCAGGTGTGCTGGTTCCCAAAAATATTGTTTTGTTTTTAGGTTTAATTACAGAGCAACTGCCTATATGGTCAAACATGGCTATTACAACTTTTTAAACTGGTTTGATGAGAGAGCATGGTATCCTTTAGGAAGAATTGTGGGAGGTACAGTGTACCCTGGTTTAATGATAACCTCAGGGAGCATTCACTATGTTTTGCATTTACTAAACATAAATGTACATATTCGTGATGTTTGTGTCTTTTTGGCACCTATTTTCAGGTATGTACTTTATTATTATCCTTGTTATTTTCCTAAGACACATAGGATTGTGGGCTTCTGTTTTAAAGGGTTTACTTGTCAGCCTAAAATAATGTATAAAATAGAGATCCAAAAAAATGATGTCTGTCCTCTCATCAAAAAATTGGACTATGCTTATAACCAAATAATTTTGTCACACTGTATGGACTTGAAACCACTGTCGTTTGGTTTTCACAAAATGCATGTTTTAGATGTTTTTAATGGGTAACATGCAAAATTTGGTTTAACTTTTTTGTGGAACTGTTGTTTTACTTCCCACCAAAAATCCATTCCATTTCTAGATTTTTTTTTACAAATGCTCTTGAATTCCCAGGTTTGCAAAATATAGATAACTGAATTTTCAAAAAAATATATTTGTTAATATATCAGCCATTTCAGGGTAACGGACGCACACATTTAAAATTAAATATTGCCATTAGGCACTGGAAATATGTTAACGCTGATACCAAAAAATAAATACATTAATTGTACTCAAATAATTCAAATGTTAACCTATTTTTATCTATTTTATTAAGTTGGTAAAAAGCCTTTTATTATGCGTAACAGACGCAACAGGAAAAAGAAGCATCCCTTCATTCATTTTTGTATTATTTATTTATTTGCCAATAGGACCTCAAAAAATGCCAAAATTTAATATAGTAAAGTTAAAATCACACTTAAATAATATTTGTTACTATTTTACCAAAAAACGAAAAGGTTAAGAATTGAAGAAAGAAAATGTTGCATAATGGACAGAACACTATTTCCACTCAAAATAGAAACAATATTTAAATTACAAGAAAAGTGATTTACTCAAAATGAATAAATCTTGGTAATACTAGCAAGCCTACTTTATTGATTTTTTATAGAATTATTTCATGGATAGTGTGCAAAAATATTTGAGAGTAAAAAGTTTAAGCTAATCTTTTAATATAAGAAAATGCCCAAATTTAAAGTTTTTGACATTTTTTTTGTCACAAATAGAATAGAAACAGGTTAATGCCTTCGTTAATTTGTATTTTGCAATATTACCTGTGTTGGACTTTTAGCTGGAATGGCTGAGATCCTAGTTCTAATTAGGTTAAGGTGTGTTTGCACAGTGATTGCTAAAGACTTATTTTATGGTCAAAACACTCTTACTATTCTATTCTACGTTTTTGGCTATTCTGACCAATTTTTTTTTAAAATATTTTAGTAGGCAGCTTAGTAAATTTAGGGGTTTATACTGCACAGTTGGTCTAGAGAGGGGTTTTAAGAAATATATAATCTTTAAAACATACACTTTCGTTTTTGATCCATCGCCAACTACTATTTCCCAAAAAAACTAAAATCCCCTATGTAGCCCTTTTCTAAGCGGCTATTTTTGGAAAATATTCTGGGAACTTTAAATAGCAACCCCCTATTTTGAATTCTTTCTTCCAATGGCACCCCATATCATAAGGTTTACTTTAATAATTTTTTAACAAAATATCTATTGTTTTTATTATCGATTTTAGGGTTTTTTTTAAGAGGAAATACAAAATGACAACAGTTTGACAATCTGACCTTCTACTTCATATTTTTGGAATAATATCGTCACTGAAAATCAATAAACTGTAAATAAGAATGTGCAAACGTCAAACTATTGTCATTTTTTATTGGCTCTTATAAAACCCTCAAAATCAATAATAAACACAATAGAGATATTTTGTTTAGTTTTTAAGATATGGGCCTTCGAAAATTGAATTTTTGACATTTTGAAAGCCAATATCTCGAAAATTAGTAAAGGAAACCTTATGATATGGGGTACCATTGGAAAGAGAATATCAGCGAGAATTCAAACATGAAGTCAAAATAGGGAGTTACTATTTAAGGTTTTTAATATATTTTCCAAAAATAGCCCCCCAGAAAAGGGCTACATAGGGGATTTTACTTTTTACGGTTAATAGTAGTTGGCAATTTATCAAAAACAAAAATCTATGTTTTAAAGATTATATTTTTTTTTCTTAAAACCCCTCTCTAGACCAACTGTGACTACTTTATACATCACTAAAAATAGACAAAGCAGTATGGTCTTTCTTTGTTATAAAAAATTAATTGAAATGAAACTGGGGAAGGTAAGGGAATTCAACAAAGCTGTTTCTGTATGGTGAACTGGGAAATAAAATAAAGATAAAATCAATTGAAACCAATTATTTACACATTTATCAATGATTGCTAATGATATATATCTATAACTCTTTATTAGCTATCATTTAGCTCTTACAATCATTATAATACCTACAAAAAAAACTATGCCCTAAGCTACTACTACTAAGCTATGTAGTTGAAGTGACCTCTATACTAATGTTTTCAAAGACATAATTTTTACACCTTATTTTAAATTTTTTATTTCTGTTGTCAAACCATTATATAGAATTAACCCCTTACTAAAAATTGTTTCTACCCTATTTTTTAAACCACTTACATAAAAATCCTTGTTTCTGGGAGCCCTTGTGTTATATGAGTGAACATTTTGAGTAATCATTGTTTCTGGGAGCCCTTGTGTTATATGAGTGAACATTTTGAGTATACCTTACTTCCTCACTTAAATAACTAGGTAACAAATTATATTTTAATTTAAACACGAATACTTCTAATTGATGTTAATTTTTTACACATTAAAAGTGCCCTGAGTGCTCTGTTTTGAAATTTTTGGAGAGCTTTTATATTGTTAACATATGAGAAATAGAGCAGTGTCGAACAGTATCCAAAATGTGGTGCTACAATAGACTTGTATAAAACTAACGTTGCAAAATAAGAAATTTTCCTATCTTCTAAACTTTTTTTGCAACTTTTTTCTTTAGGTAACTGCAATTTTGTGTCAAGTTAAGCCCCTTGTCTATGACTACTCCTAGATATTTATAACTATTTACTTCCTCAAGTGATGTGCCATCTACCCTTACATTGACTTTTATATTTTCACTTTTTATTTTAGCTAGTTGATGCTTTGAGGCAATGATCATAAATTTAGTTTTTGTGGCATTTAATGCTAAACCATTATCTAAAAGCCATTTAAATGCATTGTTTAAATCTTCATTGAGATATTTTTCAATGTCCTTTGGGTCATCATCTACAAAAAGCTTAATTTTACAATACTTTATGTGGAAAACTATATTATTAATATAATAAAAACAAGAAACAGCCTAAAACCGAGCCCTGCGGTGATCAGTAATTTTCTTGTGTTAATTATGCAATTCTAAAAAAAAACTACAAGTACTTTTTTTTAAACTGAAATAATCCATTAAAAACTTTAAAAGATAACAATAATCTATTGTTGTTGAAATTATTTTAGTTACAAAGTAAGACTTATCAAGAAAAATACTGCATTTGAAAATGCAACCCAAACATTTATTCAAATGATTGATTTTATGCAATTTAAGTTAAAGGGTAATTATCTGTAAATATTCATACAAAATATAAGGCAAAGCAAATATAATACAAAGCTTAGATGTAACACAAAGCTCACAAAATTATAACTAATTTCACAGTGCAGTTTTTTCAGACTTTTAAGTAAATTAATTTTAAACCTTCAAAACTAAGGTTGTCTTAAGTCTATATAAATATATATGTATGTACAGGTCGATCATTTATAAACTTTCCCCTGGGGAAAGTTTTTTATTACTATTAGTTGTAAAGTGTAAATGTGAAAATTGACATAAGAGGTGTCAGATGTAGGAAAAGTGATGTCACTTTGACTACTTTTTGTTTGAAATTTCTAGGACTACTAGTAACCACCAGAGAAAGTTTATAAATGATCACCCAGTACAGTGTGTCCCAACAGAAATTATTACTAAAATTGTGATACCAAATATGTTCGTAATAAATTGTACCAAGGGAGCGCCAACTATGGGAAATATGTGTACATTTTGGTCCGCAGTCGCGGAAATCGCTTGGCAATCCCGCAGTCCCTGTCACTTTTCAAGCCATCCTTGGAAATCCCTTACACAATCCCTCAGTCCTTTTAGAAATCCCGCATTCTTTTAGCGCAATCCCGCAGTCATACAATAATTAGGGCCATCTCGCATTCCTTTTTGTTGCGCATGCGTCGCGAAGTGTTGAAAAGGTTTTCTTTTGACACTTGCCAGCGTTTTGTTTACTGGGGGTGTTTATTTTCTTAAATTTTTGGCAGTTGGAGTAAAATATAAATATAATACATATGCATCTTTATTGAATTCAGATGATTATGATAAGATGATAATATATACAGAGTTTTCTTTATTTATATCTTCTTTGGCTAGAAGAGTACCTATATATCACTCCCGAGATCATAATGTTGCTTTATATACAGTCATTATTGCTTGCACTTTTACCATTTTATTCGTCTGATTTGACTGGCTATTATAGTCAGTTTAACAGTATTTTCCCTTTAATTTTCCATCCTTTTTGATACAACTACTTGTGTTGTGTTTTTGATAAATTAACTTTTGTGTCATTTTTAGCTCACACATATTTAGTATGACTAATTTTTAAAATACCTTTTGCGTTTTAGAACTTTCTGAACATTTTTTGCTGTCTGTCTGTCTGAAACCAAGAAACAACTCTCATAACTCAAAAACTATCTGAGCGATTCTGATAGATTTAAAGATTGGTTGAAAGCAACCCCAAAAAATAGTCAGTGGGGTATAATAAATTTAAAAATGAATTGCCAGTGGGGTGAAATAAGAGGAGGAATTTTAAAAATAAATGTTTGTATAAAATATGGCCTGTAGCAGTACATGAACTAAGCTGTTCATACAACGCTTGTAGTATAAAATTAAATGAATATTAATTGAGTCTAGAATAGAATAAAAAATTTTTGCCAGTGGGGTACAGTTAGGGGGACGGGGAAAATTGTGAAAATAAACTTTTCTTAAAATTATAGCTTTTACTGTATCAAACAAATGGTAATTAACTCTAATAAACAAAATACCAGTGGGGTACAATAAGGGGGGGGGGCGATATCTAAATAAATATTGTATTGTATCAAATGAATTGTAATTGAGTCAGTTGGAGTTTTAAAAAACATTATCAGTGGGGTACAATAAGAGTGGGTCGATCATCAATAAACTTTTTATCAAATATGGCTTGTATTTTATCAAATGAATGTTAATCGAGTCTATTAAAAAAAATTAGCCAGTAGAGTATATTGACGGTTTGGGGCGATTATCAAAATAAAGTTTTTTATAAAATATGGCTTGTATTGTATCAAACAAATGGTAATTAAGTCTTGATTAAAAAAAAATTACATTACAATTAGGGGTACAATGAGGGGGGGGACAAAATATGGCTTGTATGTTATCAAACCAACGGTAATTGAGTCTAGAGTTGAAATAAATAAAAATTATTTTTTTTTAGTCGGTGGGGTATAAATTGGGGGGGGGCGTAATTGAGTGTAAAGTTTAAAAAAAAATAATTAGACAATGGGGTATATTGAGGGAGGGGGGGAATTGTCCAAATTAATTGTTCCATAAAATATAGCTTGACCAGATGGATGGTAATTGAGTCTAGAATAGAATTTATTTTTTTATCCAGTGGAGTACAATGAAGGAAGGGAGGAATTATGAAAATAAATTTTCCTACAAAATATGACTTTTATCGTATTTTTTATGTAAATACCTATGTGTGAGATTAGGCGCCCATCAATCGGCAGAGTATTTTAAAGGATTTTAATAAAAATGTATAGTTTAGCAACGTGCAAGATTTGAGAAAAAACATTTTAAGTTTTGACAGTTTGATATTTTGTCAATTTTTTAAAATGATTGAGTAATGTCTTTGGAGAAATGGCTTAATTTTTATGCAAGAACGCTTAGATTTTATCAATATTATATTTAAATTTGATTAAAAAACGGACAGGAATTTTTCTTGCACTCGTTACTAAAATCATGTTTTTAACTCGGTTTTTGATGAAAGTATAAAAAAAAAGTATATTTCGAATCGCAGAAATCTTCCGCAGTTCCGCAGTCACCTCGCAGTCTCGGAAATCGCTCGCAGTCATTTGGCACTCTCTAGAAATCCCGGGAATCTTCCCGCAGTCGCAAAAAATCTCGCAGTCATTAAGAAATCATAAAGACTGCGGCAATATGTGTACATTTTTACGGTAGTTGGCGCCCCCTCGACTTGTACCTTGCTACGATATATTCCCAGGGATAGAGGATACTACGTGTTTAATTAACTTTTTTCGTTGCCTGGAAAGGAAATATTACAATTATAACCTGAATAATACATTGTAGTTACTATTGTATGAATATATCGTAATTACCTTTTAACAAATTTATTTGCCCTAATAAAAAATAACTACTTCATAAAATTTTTTTAAATAAGTTAAAATTTCAGCAATACGTTAATGATGAAAAAGTGTATTTTCTCTTACCTAGACCAGGCCAATTCTTTTTCCAATTTACAAATTAAACTTCGAAGGAATACCACAAAGGCTCTAAGCATTAAAAATTAATTAATTTGGTAAAATACAGAGCTGTGGTTTGGACGCTTCTTCAGTTTGTTTTTTGTTGATAACGATTTAAAGAAATATCAAGGCAAATATTTTTCACGTGGAAAGTAATTTTTAAATATTAAAAACTACATCGTGGCTTAATAATTTATTTTACAGAGCAGCCCAACAAATTCATATAAAAGAAAATAAATAAAAGGTGGAGACACAGTTGGTTATGTAGCAAGATATATGTACCTATACTTTTTCTTTATCTTTGTTCTAAACCTAAAGAGAATATATCAAAAATTTGAAAACTCTATTAATTTAAAATACTTATTTAAAATATCTAATATAAATATAAGTACCTACTACTGAGTTTTACTATTAATACCTGAAATTGTAACCAACCAATAAAACCAACTAAATCTATAACTAATAAAAACAAAACAGGGGCTTTTTCATATATTTAGAGTCTGATTTTGGAAAAATCCTGGAACATGTCAATTTTTTATTTGAGGGGGAAACTTTACCCGAGACTTTACTCCTATATTTTGAACAGGGAAAATGAGTCGAGTGATTTGCTTTTCAGATATTAACTCTCAAAGTAAGCTCAAATTGTGCAGGTAAATTTCCCCCCACATAGGAATGTATTCTAGAGGAAAAAATGAAATGAATATACTATTAACGAAAACAAAATGTCACAGGACTTCTCAAAAATCAAATTTGAATTTCATTAAATTTTTTTCTGGCTTTTAAATAAAATTTACTCTTAAATAGTTGACTATAAAGCCATTTTTAAATAATCTTTCATATTTTTGAAAGCTATAAGAGCTTATAGGATAAATCTTGTACGTAAAAAGCATCAAATGGCATTTACGCCCTAGGCGTCTTGCCCGAACTTCGCTCCGCGTCATTCGTGCAAACGAAGCGAAGCAAGTTTGGTCAAGCCGGCATATAATAATATAATACCTAAATTCCCAAAAAATAATTATAAATATCTGTAAAACAAAAAAAAAAGTTAAAAAAAACTCCAAATCCGTTACTTCAACCGAAGAAAAACTAAAAAACAAAAGATCAAGAGATCTTGGGTGGAAATAACGAAAATTCAAACTTGGATGAGCATTCCACAAGGAACAAAGAAAAGACCAAAGCGAAAAGAGAAATGATTAAACGATGTTTCGCCCTGGTTAACCAGCGTGGGCTCATCAGTGGTTTCACTGGTCACCCTCTACCATACATCAACAACCACTACCACTACCACTCATCGATTTTACCAGAGTTTTTGGAACATATTAAAAACTGTCATTTGTAAAAAAAATTAGAGATGTCAAAATTTAAAAATTTGATTCAATTTTACAAAATAAGTGTTTTATATGTTGGAACCTGATAATATTTTATTATTTTTAAAATTAACTACGCCAAAATTCTCTAAAACTAACCAGAAAAATAACCACAACCACAATGAAATGGATTCGTAGCTTACGGCAGTGGTAGCGGTTAATAACCACTACGGAATGACGTTTAGCTATTGCGCAGACGCAGTAATTACCACAACCACTACGAAGTGTCAAATAAGCGTTCCAAAATATCCCTATTTTCAATAGGATTATGCTCCTAAGACAATCAAAACAAAGAAAGAAGTTAAAAAACCTCCAAATCAGTTACTTCAACCGAAAAGAAACTAAAAAACAAAAGATCAGAAGATCTTTGATGGAAATAACGAAAATTCAAACTTGGATGAGCATCCCACAAGGAACACACAAAGGACCAAAGCGCAGGCTCATCAGTGGTTCCACTGGTCACCCACCCCATACATCATTAAATACCATCATAAACTTTGATTTCCAACTTAGAATCACTCACAAATAGGCATCGTTCCGCACTGGCACTTATCCAAGTTACATGATACGAATTCGTCCTGGAGTGTTAATATTTCCAATTTGCTGGAGCATAATCCTATTGGAAATATTAACACGCCAGGACGAATCCGTATTAGGTTACTTGGATAAGTGCCAGTGCGGAACGATGCCTATTTGTGAGTGATTCAAAGTCGGAAATCAAAGTGTATGATGGTGTTTAATGATGTAGGGAGCGGGTGACCAGTGGAACCACTGATGAGCCTACACTGGTTACCCAATGCGAAATATCGTTTAATCATTTCTCTTTTCGCTTTGGTCTTTTGTGTGTTCCTTGTGGGATGCTCATCCAAGTTTGAATTTTCGTTATTTCCACCCAAGATCTCTTGTTTTTTAGTTTCTTTTCGGTTAAAGTAACTGATTTGGAGTTTTTTTAACTTCTTTTTTTGTTTTACAGATATTTATAATTATTTTTTGGGAATTTAGGTATTATATTATTATATGCCGGCTTGACCAAACTTGCTTCGCTCCGCGTCGTTCGGGCAAGACGCCTATCTCGATCTCGTGATCTTTTGTTTTTTAGTTTCTTTTCGGTTTAAGTAACTGATAAATATCTGTAATTTAATTTTTTGAAATGAATGTTGTCAGTGTAGTAAAGTGTCCTAACGTTAACTTTAATGCACTGAGTGCATTAAAGTACACTTTTCCGCAACCAAATGAGCGCAGTAAAGAGCACTTTACCGCATACTGTGCGGTAAGTTAACGTTTGGCACTTTATCACAAACTATGCGGTAAAATGACTACGTTTATTTCAGAAAAGGGAATTCCACGCGCGATAAAGGTTTTTGGTATTTTTTCGATTGAAGTGTTTGGGGTATCAGTAACCTACACACCTACCACAGCCACTAGCCAAAATATAGGCAAACAAAATATTAGCGTTTTATAAGAAAGGTCCCGTCAGGTATCACAAAATTACATTTAACTTAAAATCAAGGCAAGCAAAGAAAAATAATATCATACCACTTTATTATATTTAGGAAATAAAAGTATATTTTTAAACAACTAATTTAAAACTACTTTTAGATTAAGAGGAAAAGCACATGATTTTTCTCTGCTTGTTTTTGATGTCCCGTCAGTTATCACCAGTTTTTTGTTATACTTTTAAATTATTCTGACAAACCCTCTACATAATGCATTAAGATGTGGTCATTCTGGAATATCTTTAAAAGAGAGAAAAATGAGATCAAAAAATTAATTACTTAAGATTTATCCCGTCAGTTGTCATGGAATTGCCCAAAATTAAAATACATATATTTATATTTTTCTACCTTATTAGTAAAGTAAAACTAAACTAAAATGTCTCGTGCGGTAAAGTGTCACTTTCCGCACTTATTAGGTAAATAACTATTTCAATATTTTATGCCAGAAAAAACAAGTATGTAGTCTAGCAATAAACAATAAGTTTTTAAAAAAAATTATTGCCAAATAGGTCAAATTGGAGTAAGTTTGTCACATTTTATCAAGGTACATTGTATACAATACCAGAATATAAAAAGAATATGATTTTTATTTGGGTGTACACTCCAGAAGTTGTAAGTTTTGTTTAAAGATTTTTTAAAATATTCTTTTAGTTAAATATAATAAAATGGACAAATTTTAATATTTTTGGCCCACCAGGGGATCAATTTTACCCCATTTAGATTTAGATTTCGATTTAGCATGATCTCACAGTACAATTCCGCCTACTTGATTTCATAAAATATCTGGAGTCAATATTTAGTAACATCAAAGGGTGCTTCTATCAACAACAATCAGCTTTTATTGTTTATTTAGTAACATTATTTGCGCATATAATATTTTATGCACTCATTTTAGGGATAAAAGGGACACTTTTAATCCCTAAGGGATTAAAAAAAAAATTAATCCCTGGGGGATTTAAAGTAAATTTTTCCAAATTAAACAATCATTTTATTGAAATTTTATTTATTTGTTAAAATATATGAACGAAAAAAATAATTAGCATATGCATTACTTAAATCTAGTTCTTATTATGATATATATTGACATTTACTTGTGTGCAATTTGCATGGCTTACGAAGGGTGGACATTTGGAGGCAACATTTTTAGTTATAGACGTATTCTGCACATACGTAGCAGTCACCGCTGCCGTTGTCTTATTTTCTGAAATTGATCTTCCTATGGTTGATGCTGATGCCATATCGACATCGGAGGAGACATTGGTGACGCCGTTTGATAACAACAACTGACTGACATTTGTTTTGTGCCGTAGCAACAATAAATTTTGAGTGAATCCACCATGCCAACAACAATCAATGAAAACTATCAGTAATACGAGCTGTCAATCTTGAAACTAGAGTACCGTTAAGTGGCCTACTGTTAGTTTTGTGATTTTTTGTTTTTAGATTCTCGCATTCTAAAGTGCATAAAATAGTATATAAACCTCGTGACTAAAGTGTATTTTAATCCCTTGGCGAATTGTACAAACCTTTCAGGTCAAAAAACTAACACTAACACAATGCGTGAAAGTATCTTTCAATTTCTTATATTAGTTGAAGAAGTTAAAGACGAAGCAAAGCACGTGTAAACTCTGTGAAGTTGTAGGGTGATGATGACATCTTTTATATTTTTTTGGATACTTTGCATTTTTTATGAAACCAATACTTTTTTACGTGCTTCTTGAGTTTTTACACGACACTATGAAAAAACCTTGCAATACAAAAATCCGTATTTGAGAGACGTTTTCATAATGGGTACTAGTTCTGTGGCAGATTCAGTGATTCTTAAATAATATTTAAAAAAAAAACCGAAAAAAAAACGCAAAATTCGGGTGACTCGTGAATTTCGTCAAAAAGTAAAACAGGCAAATTTTGAGGTTATTTTTAGTATTGGTGAACCTAGCGCAGAACTAGTACTCATTATGAAAACGTGTCGTACCTATTAAGTGTGCATTTTTGTATGTTGAAAAGTTTTTTCGTAAAGTATAGTTTCGTGGAAAAATTCATAAAACACACACAAAAGATGGCTTTATTCGAGTATAACAAATCAGCTATTATTCTCAGGTTTTTCCATAAGTACATATATCAAAATTTGTTTTAAAAAAACTCGTTTTAAAAACAAGTATTTCAAGTATTTATATATAAATTATGGGCACATTTACAGTTTCTATTTTTTATAGGATTCAAAGCTCATGTAATATGAGGTTAATCAATAAAATGTAATTTAATATTATTTCGTTCAATCCGAGGTCCAATCGATGTAAAATAACGGCATAATCCAGGTAAAAGACCTTATAAACGAGTGTTTGCTTTCATTTAAGATTAGATAATAAACAAATTTTGGTATTTTTATGTTACTAAAGATAAGTGTTTGTTTTATGAAGTACTAGATTTCAACTATGAGCAATTTACGTAGTACTGCTTCTAAAAAAGCAATAAAAATATTTTAATTATTTCACTTGCATTTGTTAACGCAGTTTACGTTTTAACTGTTGCTTGCTAGAAAAATCTAAAGTTGTTTACAATTTACTTTCACAGAACTTAAAATATTACCATTTTTGGGAATACTTGTACAAATGGTTCAGAGGTGATTACCTCCTCGACCAACGTACTTCTGTATGATTAACCTCTAAGATGTTAGGAATGCTTAGCATAACCTGCCGTGGCGTGCTGGAAATAAGCTTCATCACAGACATCTAAGGAACTAATATCAGCAGTTTAAACGAACCCCTAAGGGCAAACAAAGCAAGTCCAGCTTTTAAATCTGTTCCATTTAACATAAATAATAATCAAGAAGCAAGAAAAAAATAGTAAAACCAACATACATAAACAAACAATTTTAATCTGGAGCTGGGACTCTGTTCCAAATAAGAAAGGAAATATTGGCATCTAGGTTACACATATAACTAGGAGATACTATAAAGGCCCTGCCTGTGTATTTCCCTATCATAAACAGCGTAGCAGAAACCCCGGGGCCAATGGATTAATGACGGAATCCAATGGGCATGCGTCAGCTGGAAACTCTGGCTCAGTTATAGCAATCTAGATTTTGACCGTTATCGATACGATTTTCTCGCAACTTAGACCTTTATATGCCTAATAGTGAGGTTACCTCTCGAAAGTAAAATAGTCGCCAAATGTTTTTCTTTTTGTAGTGGTCTGACGGCCATAGCCACCTACCTCCTTACCAAAGAATTATGGTCGGCAGGAGCGGGTCTCTTCGCCGCCTGCTTTATAGCAATCGTGCCTGGCTACATTAGCAGATCCGTGGCTGGAAGTTATGACAATGAAGGTAGGTAAATTTTAGTAGGGACCCGGTACAAAATTAAAACTTTCAAGCAAAGATTTTTGCACCGTCAAAATCACAGTAGATCCGTAATTTTGGCACGGCAAAAATCTCTAATTGGCAGTTAGGGTTGCCAGCGTTTGGTGCGTCCTAATGGAGGGAAAAATCGGTACGGCTCAGTACGGCGTGTATCGCTTTGCGTTGCCTGCCCAACACAAATCAACGTTTATCCTGGTTGAGAATTAGAAAATATCGCAGAAATATTGTAAGATAGCGCGAAAAATTTTTCAAATAAATACTAAAGAAATATAAAATAATAATCAATGTCCTTGTTTTGCTACAGGTTCATAAAGGAAATAAAATTAAAATAAGAATAGTATTGAAACAAACCGCAGACTTTCGCGCATGTGTATTAAAAATATGTCATGTGTCATTTGTCAGTGTTTTCATTTGATATTTGTATTTTTTTACTAAAAATGTACAAAAATTTTTTGGCACCTAAAATCACATGCATATATTTTACAGCCGTGTCTTACCAGGGCTGTGTCCCACCAGATGCTAAAACGGTTGTCCAAGTCACATAACTACATTAATCAGCAAAATTAGTGTCAAAACCTTTCCTTACCTTTTTATAGGAAAATACACAATCCAGTATTCTTACAAGAAATAACCAAAATTATACATATCCTTTTGAATTAAAAAAAAGACTTAAAAAAAATCACAAAAGTGGTTATACTTAAAAATCAATGTTTCCTGACATGCTAACATCCATTTTCAGAGTAGTTTAGTCAACTTAATGCTTAATGCGAGGCTTAATGCATAATTGATAAATGCAGAGTGACCACTTGTCATAAAATCATAATTTTGTCATAATTTTTGAAGATGTGTCATAAAACCGTCCTAAAATTGTCTAAATTGACAATCTACCCTTTGCGGATTACTATTTTTCAAGACAGTTTTGTAATTTTACAAATTTTATTTTGCAAATAGCCCCTTTCTAAATTGATTTGGTGTATTTAAAATGATTAGCAAAGAAATACTAGGTCACGTTTAACCTTTCTCTCTCTATAGATGTGTATTGGAAAGGGAAATAAACATTTTCAGGGTGTCCACAACCTGGAAAGTCAGGGAATTTGGAAATGGTCAGGGAAAGTCAGGGAAAGTTTCGATGGGTCAGGGAAACTCAGAGAATTTTCCCCAATGAGAGTAATTTCAGGGGATTTTTCACAGTGCTCTAGTGAATAAACTATTGTAGCACTGTATTTTTTATTTCTAACTTTTCTAACTATTCAGAAGCAAAGTGTTCAAAAAGCTTGACCATTTGTCTCGCAAATATTTGTAATTTTTAGTTAGTTAGGGGTGTAGGAGGCTGATTTTCTTTCTTCTTTTTTAATAATTACGCACCTAATATGAGTTAAGTGAAAGTTTGAGTAAAAAATCACTTGAATTTTATAATAAAATCAACATTCTAAAATGTCAGTGGTCAGGGAAAGTCAGAGAATTTTTCTGGAAAAATCTGTGGACACCCTGATTTTGGACTAGTTGGTCTCATTAAATTTATGGACACGGACTATGACAGTTACTGAATTCTGCTATACCACGATCTTGAAACCAAAACATCAGTGGAAGAAAAACAAAATACAATCCTGAATGGCAGGAAAAATATTTCTGGCTAATGCAGGATAAAAATGATTCCTATGCCTTTTTTATAATTGGTATATTAATTGCAATTATGAACGATACTTTATACTGCTTATTGCAAGTTAGTTGCAAAAATTTCAAAATTGATGGAAGTGGCATTGGTCAAGTCAAGGCTCACGGAAAAGGCGGTTTTATATAACGTTGTTCCTTTTATATTAGTATGTGTTTATAATATAACATGGGTAGTAATTAAGTGTTGAATCAATAGTTCTCTATAATGAAACCAAACATATGTAACTTTCTTGTTTTGACTAATAGTTCTTTAAAAGTGAATGATTTCCTGCTATTGTATGTACTGTTTATTTGATGGTTTGTTTTTATAATACCCGATGTTTTTATATCTTTTGGTCTTCCTTAATCAGGGTTCCCACTGACCTGGAAAACCTGGAAAATCTGGAAAAGTCAGGGAATTTTAAGAGCTACCTGGAAAAGTCAGGGAATGACCAAAAAATCCTCAAAAGTCAGGGAATTGTCACACAAAATCTAGAGTTTCTCTTTCACAATCTATTTTTTAAACCAACTTTGTAAAAAATATTATGTGAGTTCTTCTCTGCTCACCTCGTATATAAGCTCAACATCTGTTTCGCGCTCAATCAGTTCCAGTCCACCGAAAATCCAAGAGCAAGAGAAAAGAGAGGAAAGCTTCTTAAAACGTGTAGGACTGCATCATTACCCAGGGTGGCAGGTTGTGTTTATTGAACATAATTGGTTTTCGTTTCGAAATAATAAATATCATCTGGTATAATTTCTCCTTGTTCTAAGAACACATCGCGCTTCTGTTACAACTTTCAAGTGTAGTCTAGTGCATTTTTTTGTGTGAAGTGAAGGAATCTCCATATCAACTGCTTCCACTGTCAAAAAGGGTTCTACTCCTTTTTTGTAATCTTTTATATTGTGGTGCAAGGAGGGAGTCTTTAAGATTAATCCTGTTGTTGCCAATTATGTCCACATTATCTGCGAACGTCAGTAGTAAGTTTTGTCTTTCCTGGTGGAATATAGCCGTTGGTGTCTCAATCTTGGCTTTCCTAATTACATATTCTAATGCTGAGGTGGTGTGAAAGAGAGTCACCCTGCTTAAGCGGATGGTTTATACCAAAGAAATCAGAGTAGCTATGTCCCACCTTCTCTTGCACCTTGTATCCTCCGTACACGTTTTTACCAGGAATATCAGATTTTTTGGAAAGCCCAGTTCCTGCATTGCTACCTATAACTTTACTCTACATAACCTGTCAAATTCCTGTTTGAAATCAATAAATATCTAGAAAAATTATCTGTCAAATTACCAGCATTTTTTTATTATTTTTTTATTTCATTGTTCCAAATGTTTTAGATGAGCTTATGCAGTGTTTCTCCATTATATTTTATACATTCGGCAGGTATGCCGTCACTACCAACAGCTTTTTTGATTTTTTATGACTAACTGTTTCTTCCTCTTTTTGTCGAGCACTTGACTAGCCACCCTAGTTACTATTTCTTGGAGGTTCTTCCAGAGCTCGTTTACATTGTAGCCCCATTACGGTTCTTTTATTTCTTCAGTAATTGGTTTCTGGTATATTTTCTGCGTTTGTCCTGTCTTGAGTTTTTTCCGTATTCCAGCTTATGCTGGTCTTTTTTACTCTTACTACTTCTTTGACTTTCTAGATGAACCAAGAAAACGTGGGTAAAACTAGGCAAACTAGTCTTATTTTTAATAGTGTTAAGTACCTGATTTGTTTTTAGGATTTAACGATTCCTGTGATTTTTGTCTTCAAATAAAGTTTCGAACAAAGTTCCTCGTCTTATTTATCTGCTTTTTACCTTTTTATCTCCATAATATCAAAAAATATCTGGAATTTTTTAAAAAAATGGTCAGGGAAAACCTGGAAAAGTCAGGGAATTTGGAAATCAGAATTTGGTGGGAACCCTGTTAATATCTCATAAAAATGTCATAATTTTTATGAAAAAATGAATTCATAAAAAAAATAACGGTTTTTGTCAGTGGTCACCCTGTAAATGTAATGGATAGTGTTTTATACCTAATGTGTAATGTTTTGCCCAATAGTTAATCAAAATTTTATAACAGGAATAATTTTTTGGTAGGTTTGGTTTTATCTTTTTTTTTTTAAATAAATAAACAATAAATATTTTTTTTAAATGGTTTTCCTTTTTTATACAATTTTTGCCACTATAGTGCCCAAAAAAATGCAAAAACCGTTGAAAAAGTTACAAGTGACGGATCGCGCACGCGCATTTTATTGTTTTGATTAAATTTGAACTCTGCACAAATTACATTGGAAATGGCTTTCTGCTAAATGTTATAATTTTTTTATATTTTATAGTACTGGTTGATCAGCAAAGCACAAAAAAAACGAGGTAGGAAGCAGAATTACTTTCTGAGATATGGAGCTTTAAAGTTGAAATGTTTTAAGGCTATATTTTTGGATATGGCCTAAGTTTTTTTTCTACAACTTTGTTGATTACCGCCAAAATAAAATGATTCGTTTCTCTATTTGTCCTGAATGAAACACCCTTTCCATCCATATAAAAATGTTTCTATATGGCTCCTTTGGTACCATCAGAAAAATCACTGATTTGTAAGTTTTAAAAAAGAAAGAAAACGACCGTTTTTAAAAAAATGCCAATTTTAACTTTCTTTAAAACAAACGGCCAGATTTTAATAGTTTTAAGCTAAAAAACATTACCATTATCATTACCATTAATTGCAAAAATGGTACCTTTAATGGTTTTTAATATTTTTGAAATATTGGTGAATTACGAAAAGTGATTTAAAATAACTTATGGATAGGTTATACAAAACTTTTTCTGGACAAATTAAATTAAAAAACTTGATACGAATATGTTGGTAACGATGCTTTTAAGCTAACTTGGGGTTGCCGGTAACGAATACGATAACATTTTTCCGGTTGTTTATACTGTTTTCCCAATAGAATGCGTAAAATTACCTGGCAGCAAATGACGCCGTTTCTTAAGCAAAAGTATGATGTTGTCAAAGCCTGCCTTGATTTTTAAAAAAATACAAAACCGCTGCATGCCGCCATATGAAACATATATTAAGAGTGTTAACTTTAACTTTGTCCTTTTTTAAAAAATGGTCGTTTTCTTTCTTTTTTAAAACCTGAAAATCAGCGAAATTTCTGGGGGTACCAAGGAAACCATATAAAAACATTTTTATATGGGTGGAAGGGGTGTTTCATTCTATACAAATAGAGATTCGAATCATTTTATATATATATATATAGAGTAAAAACACGTCAAATTTAAAGCTCCATATCTCAGAAAGTAATCCTGCTCCCTATCTCGTTTTTTTTTATTTTTGTGCTTTGTTAATCGAGTACTACAAAATATAAAAAAATTATTACTTTAGCCGAAAGCCATTTTCAATGTAATTTGTGCAGGCTTCTTTAATGCAGAAAGTTAAAGGTTGTCCAACGTTATCAATTAAATTTAAGAATAATGCATTAAACATTGAGTAAAAAGCACCATTGTTTTCCATATATTTGACTTTAAAAATTAACAATTAAGCAATATCCATTTTGTTTATCAATTGCCCATTAGGCATTAAAAGTTGAGTAAATAGGCCTTAAGTTAAAAAGTGAAAAGTTGACCATCTTTTAATTTTATTTTCTTATTTTTATTTTTAGCTGTATAAACGCTTACAGGTGTTCCTATAGGTTTAGCTCTTATTTTTATTTTTAATTTAATTTTTTATTTAGTTTTATTGTTTTCTGTATAAACCCACCTTTAGTTTTTTGATTTTTTTAGATTTGCTTGATTTAAACAGGATGATTCAGAATAGGAAATAAGAATTCAATTCAATGTTTGTATTTTTCAACGATCTATTACATAAAACTAGTTTCATCTTTATTTAATAAAGCATTTTCGGATCAGATATTTATTTTAAATTTAAGAATAATGCATTAAACATTGAGTAAAAAGTACCATTGGTTTCCATATATTTAACTTTAAAAATTAACAATTAAGCAATATCCATTTTGTTTATCAATTGCCCATTAGGCATTAAAAGTTGAGTAAATAGGCCTTAAGTTAAAAAGTTAAAAGTTGACCATCCTTTCATTATTTAACTCTTATTTTTATTTTTTATTTAATTTTTTATTTAGTTTTATTCTTTTCTGTATCACCCAGCTTTAGTTTTTTGATTTTTTTTAGATTTGCTTGATTTAAACAGGATGATTCAGAATAGGAAATAAGAATTAAATTCAATGTTTGTATTTTTCAACGATCTATTACATAAAACTAGTTTCATCTTTATTTAATAAAGCATTTTCGGATCAGATATTTATTTTAAATTTAAAGTTGAACAGAACTAATTTAGTTTTTAAAAATGCAGTTGTGTATTTTTACACGTTCGAGTTAGTTTGGGCTGAATCAGTCAATATAAATGTATCCTAGGTTCAGCAATAAATCTATTTTCTATCCTTTATTATTTAGGTATTGCGATCTTTGCTCTTCAATTTACATACTATTTATGGATTAAATCTTTGAAGACTGGATCAGTATTTTGGGCTGTGGCTGCTTCTTTGTCCTACTTTTACATGGTAAGTATTGTTACAGGTTATCTAATTCTTAATGTATCCTCTCGTTAAATAAACTAGTAGGCTCCAAATATCACCAGCCATATTATATTTATAATTATTTTAAAGTATTTAACTTTCCTTAGATCCTTACTACTCGATAACTAAATTAAGACTTAATCCGGCTGTCCATTGAGCGTATTATCCACGCGGAATTCAGTTTTTGGTAAAGGTGCCCCGATTCCCGCCACTTTCTGTTGTTAAGCGCGGAAAATCAATAAATTAATTACATCTATATAAGACAATTTATGTAATTTTCAACATTCAATCTGTTTTACGACAAGTAATTTACTGGAAAAAAGGCTATTTTTTAGTATTTGTTAATAAAATGTAATTTTTTAGTAACATAAAACCGGTCCATCCAGCCAAAATGTTTCGACCTGGTCGATTTTTTCCCGTCAGCCGCAATTTATGACGTCAGAACATTTTCTGCAAAAAGTTCAAACAGTTCAAACTTTAGCGGAAAAAATCTGAAAATTTAACGTCACATTTCGAACATTTAATCTATTTTTCCACCATAAATGAAAAAAAAAAGTACAGCTTTTCTTTTTTTATGCCAAAATACACAAAAAGAATCCCGCACGATATACATTGAAAAATTATTTCAGTGAAATTTGATAAAATTTTAGTCAGTTATAGTGGGTTATCAGATAGGAAAAATGTGTCAATATAAAATGATTTCGATGTCTAGTTCCAGAGATATAGACGGAAAAGTTTAAAAAAACGTCGTTTTGGCACGCTCAAAATGGCATTTCCTGACCGAAATAAAATAAGTTATCGACGAATATAGGTTAGTAAGGCACCACACAAGGACTTTCTTATTATTATGTTGGTAAAATGTTAACTGGTTGTATAAAGGGACTATTTTTTATTTTCTCCAATATAAAAATAAAAAAATTATTTTTGAGCAAACACTAATTTTTTAGTATTTTCTAGATAAACTGAAAAGTTTTTCTTCCCAGTAACAGTTAATTTGTGTTACATGTTTTTTTTTTATTATAAAAACTTGTTTGTTTTCTACTACGAAATAATTATTTTTTAACCTAAAAATCTAAATATTCTTTGGCATTCAGTTAAAGTGATGAGTAAATAAAATGAATTTAATTTTTTTATTGTTTTTTTATTGTTTTCCTAGCTACGAACATGCAAAAATTCTATATCATTAATTTACCACGTTCGTTGAAATCCCACCTGATAGAAAACAAGATACATTGATTTTTTAAAATTATTTTCAATTTTTTTAAAGAGTCTATTTTTAATTGACATTTTGCACAGAAAAGGCTCTAAAAGGTGACTTGTTGTGACTTATAGAACTATGTCGTTTATCAACAAACTGAGGAAATATAAAAACCATTGTTTTTAGGTTTATACTACACATTTATTCAAAAATTAACCCTAATTAATCAGTCTCTGAAAACAACGATGTTTTAAACGATCCCAAAACCAGCTAAAACAACACAAAAAAGTTGAAATTGACGAAAACTGCACTACTGATTTCAATAATAAACAACCGTATCTTTCATCGCTGATTTAATTCATTTGGTAATTCTTCCAAGTTTTTATAAATTTACTCTAATAATGCCATCTTCTAAATGTTCCAAAGTAATATGAACTTTAGTTAATAGATTTGTAGGCTCAAAACATTTTTCAAGTTCTCAATATCTAGAGCAAGAACATTTTGTTTTAACACAGAAGAGAAGCAATTTTTAACAAAGGACTAAGTACCAGGGAAAAGTTTTTAAAGGAAACGCGTGCAGTACACTCTTAAAAGTAAAGTTTTATTTATAGTTGTTGCCGTTCATTTCAAGAATAAAGCTATGCAAAGAATTATTAAAAATTGCTTCTCATCATGTGTTAAAAGTTCCAAATCCATCAACAACTTTAGAAGTTTATATAATTTTGAAAATTTTAAAAGATGACATTAAATTTCTGAATAATAAAGGTTTAGGTGTAGGTCGAAACAACTGGAGAGCCATCTCATTACAAAGAGATAATATTAAAACTTGTGAGAAATACCAAGTGAATAAAATAAGCGATTAAAGATATGGTATTTTACTATTAAAAGCAGTGGTGGGGTTTTCGACACGCATTTGTTTTTTTTTGTATTATTTTGGCTCGTTTTGGGATATTTTAAAATATTGTTGTCTCCAGAAACTGATTAATAAATTGGATAAAATTTTTTATTCAATATATTTTAAACTCAAAACAGTGGTTTTTGTATTTTCCAAGTTTACTAATAAACGACAAAATGCCATAAGCCAAAACAAGTCATCTATCAGAGCCTTTCCTTTACAAAAAGCCATTAAAAATGAAGAATATTAAAAAATATATATTCCGGAAAAATACCCCAAAAACAGTTTTTGATTACATTCTTGAAAAACCCATTGATCCTTGAGGACCTCTGTGAGTAGGAGAATAGGATTGCAGAACGGGGTATGGCAGAAAAGATCCATGAAGTGACCTAATTGGTAGACCTACGGGCCACCTCTCTACTATACTGATATACTTGTAGCAGGACCTTAGAAGGTGTCAGACAAAATTAAGTCTGTAAAAACGTTATCCCCATTACTACTGCTGATAAATCCATATAGATTCAATATTAATTTTCTTTATTCAGGTTTCAGCATGGGGTGGTTACGTGTTCATCATCAACTTAATACCTCTACACGTATTTGTCCTCCTTATTATGGGCAGGTACTCCAACAGACTGTTTACAAGTTACACCACTTTCTACATTTTGGGCCTTGTTTTGTCAATGCAGATTCCGTTTGTTGGTTTCCAACCAATTAGGACTAGCGAGCATATGGCTGCAGCAGGTAATATTTTCCATCCAAAGCTAATTTTTCCAGCATTTCATATTCGCTTCAGGCATATATAATGAAGTATCCTGTAAGTGCCCAATATAAAAGTTGTTTCACAAACAACGAAACAGGGGTCTTTTGAAGTATTTAGAGTTTGATTAAAACAGCACTACGATTTTGTATTCAAGGGGGACATTTTTGGCAATATTGAAATTTTCTTAGGACACATTTTCACCACCAGAATACATGGGGAAAGTGGGTCAAGTGATGTGATTGTAAATCCCCTTTAAATTCAATAACAGCGATTCGAACCTTTACTAAAAATGAAACGTCGTCTCTTGGCGCCAAAAACTTTTTGCGATACAAAACGATCTTTTTTTTTATTTCAAATTTAAAGGGGAAATTTAAAAGTCGGGATTTTGTTTTTAAATTCTCTTTTTTAATATGCTCAAAGATAATACTGCGTTCTTATTAGTGAGTGGATTTTTTCCTAAATCATTGAAATCTGAAATCAAGCCGATCCGTTTATAAGATTTTATAATAATGAAAGCATGGCGGATATAACTGTTAATGTAAAAATAAATATTGAAAAGTAAATAAACAAAGTAAAAAACTTCATTTTTAGTTCCTAAAAATTGTAAGATTATTTTGCTGTCCTGTGATGAACTCAAGCAGTAAATATGATTTTGACAAATAAAGTAATTCAACTTATGTAAAGCAGCATAGTTTAATTGAAAGGACGTAAAGGCGGCGGTCCACTGTGTACACTTACTACGCAGACACCCAAATTATCTTAAATGGTTTATTTCCCAACAAACCTTAAGGATTATTACAAGGTAACAAACAGGATCAAGTCAAAGTAAAGTAAAAGACATCAAACCTAGTGGTTAATTACCGGGTGGGCCATAAAAAACCGGACAAAATGTTTTCCTTTATAACTTTTAAACCATATCACCGATTTTAATGCAACAAACTGTTCTTTGCAGGGAATTGAGCAAGACTTTGATTAGAAATATTTTTTACCCTTTAAAGAGCCTCGTTTATTCTTATGTTACGGAAAGTTTTTTTATAAAGTCTTAAGAAAGCTTTGTTTCTGCCACGCCAAACGAGGTGCGAATCATTAAAATCGGTTAAGCGGTTCCCAAAAAAAAAATAAAAAAAAATCAATGAGTGTTTTACGCATTATGCGATTTCCGTCAAAATTCTGTCTGCATACATTTTCTCATAAATTCATTATTACTAAATCGATTTTGATGAAATAAAAAGCCTCATGGCGAAAATCGATTGTTCTTTAAGTACTGTTATTGAAATTTGTCCCTTTAAAGACGCTTGCTTATTTATATGTTCTGTAAATATTTAAATATTTTTTTAATTTGTACAAAAGTTCTGCTTTCGCCAGACAACGAGGTATAAGTCATCAAAATCGGTTCCGTGGTTCTCCAAAAATGAATTTTTGTTTCAATCACTGTTTTGCCTTTTGCCTTCTCAAATCGATTTCAATAAAATAAAAAGCATCATGGCGAAGATCAAAAACTTAAAAGATCACTATCGAAATTTGTCGCTATTTTTAAACCCAAGATGGCAGACACAATTAAATTTATCTCTTCAAAGAAGCTTTCTCACAACAAAAGAAACGATTCTTATGGAGATCTTGGATTTTAAGCGGCATTTTTGTTTCGTGATTTTTGTGAGCGATCGGTTGTTACCATGATGCTTTTTATTTCATTAAAATCAGTTTAGTAATAATGATTTTATAAAGAAATCAATGCAAAGATGCAAGAGTCTAAAATGCAAACAATTATTATTTTTTGAAAACCACTAAACCGATTTTAGTGATTCGTACCTAGCTATGCTCGTTGGAGAAAGAGCATTTTTAGGTTGAAACCTAAGAATAAACGAGCTTCTTTGAAGAGATAAATTTAATTGTGTCCGCCATCTTAGGTTTCAAAATGGTGACAAATTTTGATAGTGATCTTTTAAGAGTTTTGGATCTTCGCCATGATGCTTTTTATTTTATTGAAATCGGTTGAGTATCAATTTGAGAAGGCGATCGTATAATCTTGAAAACACTGATGGAAACAAAAATTAATTTTTGGAGAATTACAAAACCGATTTTGATGATTTATACCGCGTTGTGCGTGGCGAAAGCAGAACTTTTGTACAAATTTAAAAAAATATTCAAAAGTTTACAGAACATATAAATAAACGAGCCTCTTTAAAGGGACAAGTTTGATTTTGTCCGCCACCTTGGATTTCAAGATGGAGACAAATTTCAATAGCAGTAGTTAAAGAACAATCGATTTTCGCCACGAATCTTTTTTTTTCATCAAAATCGGTATAATAATATTGAGTTTATGAGAAAATCTATGCAGACAGAATTAAGACGGCCGGCAATCGCATAATCCGTAAAACACTTATTGAAAGTTTTTTTTTTGGTGAACCACTTAACCGATTTTAATGATTCGCACCTCGTTCTGCGTGAAACAAATATTTTTTACGATTTCATAAAGAAATCCAAAAACTTTCCGTAACATAAGAATAAACGAGGCTCTTTGAAGGGTAAAGTTTAGTTTCTGTCCGCCATCTTAGATTTTAAGATGGCGACACAAAAAATATTTCTAGTCAAAGTCTTGCTCAATTCCCTGCAAAGAGCAGTTAGTTGCATTAAAATCGGTGGTATGGTTTAAAAGTTATAGCGGAAAACATTTTGTCCGGTTTTTTATGGCCTACCCGCTATATCCACAAGAACGAAAATAAATAAAGTACATAAAAGAAATTATCTTTTTTAATTTCATTCTTTTAAATAAGTCTAAATAGGGTTTAATTTTAAAAATATGTTTTTGCATGTTTCTTAAAAAGATGTAAATGATGTATTTGTTTCAATGAGGTGAGTAGCTTGTGATAGGTAATGTATTAATGTGTTAAATTGTATTGTTTGAAGTTGATTATTTTGTTTAGTTATTTTTTGGAATTTTGATATTTGAATATTTTTGATCAGAGAATATTGCGTGAATAAATATACTTATTTTATGTCAGTCAAAATTTAGTCCTCTTGGAGAAACAAAACTTGCATCCTAACATGTCATGTACACAAATTATTAGGTTTAGCAAAAAGGCTCTATGAATGCCTACTTGCCAAGGTATTTAAGCTGCCTCTATTCTACTACTTGTAGTATTTGTAAGTCATTTTTTTAAAAGTGAAAGTCAGCCAAATTAGCCTTTGTATGTCAAAACCTGTGTAAGAGGCGTTCTTGTTTTTGGTTGTTGATTTATACATTGTGTGAAAAGTAACGATACCCTTAAATATCTTAAAAACAGGGTAGAAATTTCAAATTTGACATAGTTACAACTACTTACATTGTTCAAAAAAATTCATCTTTTTGGATATTGCTTTTTCAGTAGGTCACGTTGTATATTTTGGCAAAGGACCACGCAGTATTTAAATGGAAAATTGTTCCCCGTGATATTTGGATGCGGTTTAAGTATGTTATACAGGGTTCCTAAGCAAATTCTTAGGGGGCCAAGCAGCCGTGTATAAGACGCAGACAAATGGAAAAGCACATTAGGCAGAAAAGGATGGGCATGGGGCGATGTTGTCACTACATCTTACACGTAGTAAATCCATTCCAGGTTGTTGTTTTCTAATGTTTTCCATTTTCATACCTTTAGGACTGGAATAAAAATTGTTTTTGCTCGACTTTAATACCAAACTGATGAAAGATATCGTAAAAAAAAATATTTTTCGGCTTTTCATTTTGTAACAATTGTCCTTACGCACTGTTTACAGGCTGGGGACTGAGATACTTTCAAATGCCTAACCTAAAGCGTTCATACGAAGCCGGAGAAATCGACTGAGATATTTCCGTAGAAACTTTATCAAGCAAATAGGACGGGTTGACGCCTTCGAACGTCCAACCCGGGTTTTGCACTTTGATTCGAAATCAAAAAGCAGGAACAGTCAGATGTGGGGCCGTGCACAAATTACGTAACGGTGATTTTACCAATTTTTGACCCCCTCCCTATGTAATGTTTTGTAACGGTTTGGCACGCCACTCCCCTAATATTACGTAACGATTTCAAGACCACTACCCCCCCCCTCCCCAAAAAAAAAACTTCACTTATTTTCATTCAAAATTTTCTTAGTTTCACACAAATGCAAACGCTGTCGAAAACCCCCCTCCCCCTACGTAACGTTTTGTAACCCCCCTCCCCCCTATGATCATTACGTAATTTGTGCACGGCCCCTGTAGTCCCAGTGGAGGAGGGCGAGAAAATTGATATTTTTTTCTTAAAAATTATACTCTAGACCTATTTCTTTGCATTCCCGAAATTACGTAATTTTTGAAAAAAAATTGTAAGCGGCGCCATTTTTATTTCGTGCTTTGTTTTTCTAACATTTTTGCGATCGGCTAATTTAATTGAAAAAGTTTTGCCTGCGGCGCCCTTTATCTTCTCACTCGAAACCAAGATTCCCCGTTTTAGGAAAACTGATCCCGTCTCTGTTTCTAAATTTTTTCGAATAAAAGTAGAGTATGACCATGGGGGAAATAATTTTTTTCTGCGGTATGACGAAAATTTCGAGAAAGTTGAAGAAAAAAATAAAAAAAAGTGGCAGAGCTCAAGTTTTTCGTAAAAAAAACGTTTTTTGTAAAGAAACAGAGCAAAATAAATCTTTTCACCCCTTTTTGGGTGTTACAAATATTGGCAGCCCCTTATTTTTCGCTTTTACCCTCCCGCTAGTTTTGAAGAATTGGTTCGCTATATGTTTCGAGATCATGTCATAAAACACCTCGAAAATATCAAATGTAGTGTAGGGCCAGCTTTATTTAAAATCAATAATATCACAAGCAAAAAGCTCTGCAGGAAAAACAGCGCCGTTTATTGATTTCTTTGGCTGCTAGTGCTAGCTGCATGGTTTGGCCGTTTCCGGATAGATGTCACTAGTAGAACAGAATGGAAAGAAATTTAATAAAAAGCGAAGATATTTCTTTCTAATGTTAACAACCTCACGAGTTTATCGCTCAGTATCGTAAATAATGGCCTCTGCCGCCTCCTTTAAGCAAGAAAAAGCTGTGGTTTCTCTCTCATGGTGTGGCCGCCATCTAGCGGAATTTGCAGACATCTTGTCAACGGTTATTATTGCAACTATGATTTATGCTCACAATGAAAGAGTGGCGACAATTTTTTCTCATGAAAGCAGTCCGGAGATAATAACAAACTGGCACCATTGCTCAATATACCTGTTTCTTTTGTGCGCGCAGAACTTTCTATGCCATTTCTGTTTGATTTATTGAAATCCTATCCCTAAGGAAAATCTTAGGAACCCTGTATAGGACACATTAAGAAATATTTTTTACCATGGGCACAACCCATCTATCTATCTATGACAGGGAAGCCGAAAATAGCTGTCAAAGTTTCACATGTAATATCCAAAAGCAGGCAAACCATGATAATTTGATCAAGCTGGATCCAAAAATGCTAACCATTTTGACAGCTTTCAATTCCTATCAAAATGACGGCACCTATTTTTTTTTAGTTTTTGATATTTTATGACATGTGATATAACCTTTTATACTTTTGTCGGAACCCTGAGTCAAAAAATTAAATTAAAAGTCACAGCTGTGGGGACCTGTCATTTGTTTTAACTAACAAAAGTGTCCAATTTGCCTTTTATTTAATATACAAATAGCTTATTAGCAATAAATACAACTGAAAATCTATTTAAAAGTGACAGATTTTGACATCTGTCAATGCCTGTCAAAATGACAGCACCCATTTTTTGTCACCTTGTTAATCAAAATCGGCCATGGTTTGCCTGCTTTTGGGTATTACATGTCAAGCTTTGACAGCTATTTTCGGCTCATAGATCCAAGGTTGTGCCCATTGTGAAACATGTTTCTTAGTGTGTCCTATATAACATACTTAAACCGCATCGAAATATCACGGGGATCAATTTTCCACTTAAATACTGCGAGGTTCTTTGCACTAGTACCTTTTTCTAAAACGGTTTTTAAATAGACGAGCAATCAGTCAAAGAATCGCCAAATAACATTTTTCTTTAAAAAGGATTTAGCGAGGGTGAATAAATAACAAAAAATAAAGAATAGATAGCTTTTCCTCAAAAAAGGTAGGTAATGTTAACCGTAGACCAAGGTTTCGCTCTTGTGGTACTCATCAGTACGATGCTAGGAATTAGTCTGAAACAGGAATTGCAGAATCCCCAGATGTACACTTCCGGGTACATAAAATTCGTACGCTGTAGGCGAAAGTTGAGGCACATTTTCCTGGATCCATAAGAACGACGCGCAGACGGATAAGCCGTTCTAGGCTTAGATGTCGCATTGCTGCCAAGAAAATCTTACTAAGTGCGAAAAAGAAGCAAGCCAGGTTAATTTTTGCACTAAACACTACAAGTTGTCTTCACGGATGAAAAAAATTTTCAGTCTCACAATGAAAGCAAACAAACTTTGGTATATCGCCCGCCACCAAATATATGAAAGATTTTCCGTGAATGTGTGGAGTTGGATATCGGCGAGAGGACATGGAGGTTTATGTTGATATGATGAGAAATATTATGCTTCCAGAAGCAACCATTCTTCATCCAGAAGGTTTTGTGTATCAACAGGATAACTGTCCTATTCATACCGCACGCATTTCTAAACAGTGATTCCAGGAAAACAAAATCGAGGTTTTGCCATGGCCGGCAAAAACTCCTGACGCCAATCCCATGGAAAATGTGTGGGGCCTTATAGCAAAAGAGTTAACACGAATGAATATTGTTCCCAGAAATTCCAACCACTTAATGGAGCTCATAGTCAGAGGGTACGAAGAAGTCATTGTTTCAAATCCAAATTTATTTCAAAATTTAGCAGATTCCATGCCACATTATCGCGGCTGACGGGGCAATGACACGCTACTGAAGAAACGTGTCCTTCTTTTTTTTTAATTTACGCAGTGTTTTTTTAATAATTTCTTATTGATATTGAACATTTTTTGTTGTCTGCAAAAAGTGAGATTACTGAAATTTACCGATCCTGCAGAGGTGCGCTGACTATGATTAAGTTATTGTTTTTCTTTCGCCAAACAGTTCCTTCTTCTTTATACTTTTTTCTTATTCGCACAATTGTGGTCTTGTTTCGTCCATAATGAGCTTTAAGAATAAGTTTTTACAATAAAATGTTGAATAATTTTAAAAAATTGTTTTATTCATTAGTATATTAGTATTTTAGTAAAGTGTGGCCAGTCTCCTTATTTTTATGTTTACAACGTCAAAAGATTCGAAAACGTCAAAGTCAGTGACAATAAGTAAAGCAATTAGCGAAACTTAAATTAAATAGACCTGCTGTACGCATTTTATATGGCTGGAAGTGTACCTTCAATTTGAAGGAAAATTAAGCGTCTCTACGGAGAAAGATATAATTATCTTTACAGATATCCTAAGCTCGAGTTTTTCTAAACATTTTTTTTTGTCTTATTTAAATTATTTTGCCATTTTATTTAAAAACCTTTAGAAAAAGAGGTAACATATTAGATATTTTTGGAATAAGAAAAAAAGCCCTATTCAAATTTGTGAATTTATACAGGTTATCCTAGTTAAAAAAGTAAAATTTCCCCAGCTCTGTCCTCTTAATTAATTGGTGGCACGCTCAGCATCCAAAACTATGCTTTTTATCTAAACTATCTAAGTATGTGAAATTTGACTTTTCTGTGTCTTGGTTTTGGAGATCTTTATTCTGAGATGGTGTTATGAACTGTCACCGCCGTGCAGCCCGCGAAACAAATATTTTGGCTTTGTTTACTTGTACACTTAAGTTTCTCCAAAACTGCATTAGTAACGGAACAAAAACAATACAAACATATTAACAAAAATTAAAAGCAAAATTATTGAATTAAAATAATTCCAAACGTCTAAACGACACTTAAGAAAGTAATTACAAATGGCCGTCGTTGCACGCAGATGCGCACCTTGTCATGGCGCAGAAACGTTCTTAGAACAAATTCAGTTCATTAAACCTTCGCAGAAGTATTTTAAAATGAGTTTTTTTTATTAATTAAGCACCAATATTTGCAACAAGTTTAATATAAATTGTATTTTTGCGCGATTTTAGTTCTCAAAACTGCAGAATCCCCATTTTAAACAAAATCAGCTGAGGGAGCCTAATTAGTTCCAGTTCTTTTCCGCCAGAGTGCGAGCGCTTAGCTAGAATTCCCAATTGGAAACGGTGACGCCGGCGCTGGTTACGGTGGCGGGAGTTAGGTTAATATTAAATAAATGATACTTAGGTGTGTTTGCCCTGTTGTTCGCAGTAGTAGCCGTTCTTAGGCACTTGCAATCGATCATGTCGAAATCAGAATTAAAATATCCGTTGATACTTGGCCGTTTGGGAACTGCCGGCGCAGTATTTTTAAGAGCATAATCGTATGAGCGAATACTTGACACGCATTAGAGTAGCACGAGATCTTGTCTGGGCCAGCCTGCGGGTGATTGGAGAGTGTGATGGACACACCGGTTTGACGCAGCTAGAGGAGGAAAAGCTGCACTTTTTAATATGGGCCGACATATTGGACTTCGTAGAGAAGACGGGGAGACCGGTGCCGTTTTCTTTTTGTCGCGGTTACGGTTAAACTTGGTCCTAAAATTTTCCAGAAGTATAATCCAAAGAAGGAGACCTCGATTGTGTAATATCTTTGAATATTGTTTAAATTTACAGATTATTGTTTATGTTTACATGTGTATATAGTCAAAAGTTTTTAATTTTTATGAATTTCCAGATTATACTTAAATTTTCATATCAAAAATGCTCTGACGTCATCTATTAGCTGACATGAACAGAAAAAAATCGATGTAGACAGCACATTCTGTCATGTTCGAATCGGAACCAGCCTATTTTGCCGGTTCAGAATGATTGCGGTTCTCAAGGTATGGACCTTCACAGGATGTGCTATCTACGTCCATTTGTTCTGTTCATGTCAGCTAATAGATGACGTCATAGCATTTTTGATGTGAAAATTTAAGTATAATCCAGAAATTCATAAAAATTAAAAACTTCAGTATATACACATGTAAACATAAACAATTATCTGTAAATTTAAACAATATTCAAAGATATTGCACAATCGCGGTCTCCTTTTGCTTATACTTCTGAGAAATTTTAGGACCAAGGTTAACCGTAACCGCGACAAAAAGATTTTTGATTCCGAAAGTGGTGTGTTTTTTCGGTTTTTAATTTTACTCACTGTGTATAGTGTACTGTGATTTTACTTTATCTTCTATGTTTATGGTAGGCATTTATTCAAAATAAAGTTATTTATACAGAGAAAAACAAATACCTGTAGAGTTTTTGGAATCATCCAGAGAAAACATTTGCCTTGGCACTTTCACACAAAATGCGAGTACTGTGTATAGTGTACTGTGATTTTACTTTATCTTCTATGTTTATGGTAGGCATTTATTCAAAATAAAGTTATTTATACAGAGAAAAACAAATACCTGTAGAGTTTTTGGAATCATCCAGAGAAAACATTTGCCTTGGCACTTTCACACAAAATGCGATTAAAAATGCCATTACATTTTTATTTTGGGCCGCACATATTTTTACGTAAGAAACGAAAACTGCTTGATTTTTTAAAAGTAAACACAACTTCTGTCAACGTGAAACGTGACATTGATATGTCATCGGCCATCGCATTGAAGGGCATCGCGCATGCGTACAAATTTTCATAGCCTCCTGGATGCTAACAAAAATTTTCATGGGGATGCATTGCAATGCCGTGTATATTAAGTTTATAAGTATATGGGAGTACAGAATGGGGTATGGCAGATAAGACTCATGAAGTGACTTAATTGTTAGGCCTACGGGCTAAATTACTTATAAACTTCTAGCAGGACCTTCGAATGTGTCAGACAAAATTAAGTCTGTAAAAACGTTATCCCCATTGTTTTGTTGTTTTTTAGGTGTGTTTGCGCTGTTGTTCGCGGTAGCCGTCCTTAGGCATTTGCAATCTATTATGTCGAAATCAGAATTCAAATCTCTGTTGATATTTGGCGGTTTGGGAGCTGCCGGCGCAGTATTTTTGACGGTTGTTGGCCTTACTTACGCCGGTTACGTTGCACCGTGGAGTGGAAGGTGAGTTGTTACTTTTTGGTCGATTCCAAGAAAAAAAAATTCTAGGACTATCATTTAAAATGAAATTCAAAATCTTCCATATACATCCTAGATAGTAATACCCCAAAAACCTGTTTAAAAAAGTGGTAAAACTTCTCAAAATTTAAAAAATCAAATTTTTAGCGAAAAAAATTTTTGGTAGTAAGTAAGAAAAAAATTATAAAATTTTAAAAATTGGCAAAAATTGACAGTTTTAAACGCTACTGAATTAAAAAATACAAATTTAAAAAAACACTTTTGAGTTTTTTGCAAGACCTTCAGTTTTCTCACAAAAAACATTTAGTTTGAAAATCTTATAAAAAATGGTCAGTTTTAGTGTCCTTTTTGCACCAATGTTTTACCAAATATTCGACATTAAAAAAAAAAAGAAATGGCAAAGGTAGCTGCTTGCTGTGTTTTTTTCCTCCTTTTCAAAATTACAGACTATGGGTAAAGTTTGTAATTTTTACAGAGTGGATATTAATATGTAAATTTTTTCAAATCCTAGTTGCTACACAAAGAACAAACTTGGTACCTAAAAGGCTATTAAAATTGTAATTTTTGGAGGTTTTTCAATTAGATTTTTTTTGAGAAAACTAGGTGTAACGAAAAATTTTGTATGACATTTTTGTTGTTTTTTTTTTCTTTTTCAAAATATGATATTTTCATGTCAGTAGCTTTTAAAATTAAATTTTTTTAATTTTTGCCAATTTAAAAATTCTAATTTTTTTCCTTAAAAAAACTGCATGTAGTATAAAAAAGTTTAATTGACGGTTTTCACTTAAATTAAATTCTTTATTTATTTATTTTTTCATGTTTTCAATTTTTTAAAAGGTTTTCTGTGTCTACTGTAAATATTGTCCTTTTGTGTTCCAACAAAAACGAAACAAAGGCGTTTTCACGAATTGAGAATCTGAATCCTCAGACAAGTTGATCTTTTATTCAAGGGCTAAACTTTATCCCTATATTTTAAATTGGAAACTGGATTGAGTGATGCCTTGTTTTGAAGGTATCTTGAATGTGTTAACAACGGTGTACGGTTGTACAGATAAACTCCCCCTTCCCTAGTAATATATCCTAGAGGAAAAAATGAAATTATAAAATGCACTATTAACTAAAATAATTTCGTAAAAAAACGATTTTTGCATTGTTCCGTGCAACTTTAAAAGTGAATGCATTTTAAAGGCCTTTAAAACAAGGTAGCACTCGACCCACTTCCCCTATTCAAAATATAAGGGCAAACTTTACCCCTCGGAGGGAGTGCTTGCTATAAAAATTTCAAGAAAGCCAGGAATTTTCCCGTTAATTAAAAAATTGACATGTTCGAGGATTTTTCAAAATCAAACTCTAAATACGTAAAAACGCCTGTTTTGTTTTCGTTGGAATACACTGTATTGTTATCGCATACACATTGTAAATTCTTACAAACCGCTTGGTTGTCTGAATTTGGAGAAGTTTAAGAAATGTTTATCCAATCTATGATATTTAACACAAATTTTAGTAAGGATAAAAATCACCGGTTTACGATGGAATATTAAAGATGCATTCATTTTTTTTACGGGACAAGCCGATTCAAAAATTCATTTACAAGGTGTAACTAAAAACTTAATTTACCATAAAAATCAGGAAGTGTACAGTATTGGTTCGCCAACCTTACAACTCGAGACATACATGAGTTATATCGGTAATTTGTCCGGTGGAAAGGAATATTAAAAATTTTGGTATTTGTAGTGTTGATTATTGAAGGAACTTTGAAATTGATTTCTTTCAGCAAAGCCATACTGGAAGTACGATTGTTAATAAGATTAAAGAGAAATTTTAGATCTTTGAATTTTCGTCTAACCTCTAGAGTTTTAATATTTAAGTTACTTTCCAGGTCTTAATAGTTTAGGTCATTGACAGCAATTCCCATCTTGTACGCAATATACCTAAGGAATTTATGTTGTGTCTTTTCGATAGCGCTGACATTGATTTGATAGTATGGACTCCATACAGTAGAGCAGTACTCTAAATAAGGTAGTACTAATGAACAATAAAGACTTTTTATAGAATATTAAGTAAGACCCTATGGTTTACGCGGTCAAATGCCTTGGAGAAATCGGTGTAGATTACATCTACCTGATAACCATTCTCCAAGGCATTCGACACGTAGTTAGAATAATAAGCCAAATTGAGCTCCGTGGATTTTTTTATTTGGAATCCATACTGCTCATCAACAATGTCAGGACTCAAAATGGAAGTGAGTTGGTCGGTGACCAGACTTTCAAACAGCTTAGGATAGCGCTAATAATTGAAATCGGTCGATAGTTTCGGATGTCCGATTTGTTGCCTGATTTGTAAATTGCTCTTATATAGCTAATTTTCCAACAGTCTGTGAAGATTCCTTGATTAAGTGAGAAATTAAAGAGGATGTAAAGTGGTTCAGACAGACTGTCAGCGCATTTTTAAAAAAAATAGAGGTGGTATTGAATCAGGACCTAGACATTAATTAATGTTTAAATTAATTGAGTGAATCGATTTTATATTTTCTTCTTCCTCTTCAACGTCAAAGCTTGGATTTTTTGATGTGTTGTAGCCTACTTTTTTATGATGTCTGATTTTGTAGGTACATTTGCAAACGGCAGCTCTAGTGTTTTTTTCAGAAAACTGGGATGTAGGTTCTTTTGAACATTTTTGTGAGTTGTCTTTTACTAAACTGAATGGACGCCACTCGTTTTTTTTTTAATTTCAACTATATGTGGTTTTGTTTTATAAAAAACGAGAAAAAAAAACAAAACCTAATTTCTGTTGTTGACTATTGAAAACAAGTTTACTGAAAAAATGGCGGTAAGAATACAAAAATAAAACATCTTTTTTTAACAAATAGAAAAACCGTTGTTTTATTTCATGAAAAATAAACCTTTGAACATTGAATGAAAAAATAAGTAGGAAGACTCAGTAATTCTTTGTGTTTTTAGTTTTAAAGAAAATTAGAACACCCAAAAATAAATACCAATTTAGCAAAGATTTCTTGTGTAACAATAAACAAACTGACATGAAGAGGGACACCTGGATTATGGCCATAAATCAGGGTTAGGGTAAAAAAAATATGTCATCCTTGCCAAAAGGTTACATGTTTTTAGTTTAATAAATTTATAGGTTTATGTTTAATTTTATGTTGAAGGAAAGTTTTTAGTTTACTAATTTTATGGGTTTATGTTTAATTTAATTTAATTAAAAAAAGTTTCAGTTACTTATTTAAAATTAACCATGAGTTTTGACGGCAGGAGACTTCCTTGGAGACATATTACTTTGGAGACATATTATGACAAAAAAAATGATTTGGAAAGATCTTGCCTGGCATTGAAAATCCATGCTGTCTGTAGGGTAGCCAGAAAAGCCACGCCGCCTTCGGTGGAAACTTGAGGTTATCTACAGGCTGATGCTTGGTAGAACTCTTGGAGCAGGCAGACAGAGATTTTTTTATAAGCCGCAGCCAGAGGCGTGATGTAGCCAGAAGGAAAACCCTATGTACAAAAAGTTCATTAGAATTTTTTGTCCATGTATAAAGAAATTTTGATAGTTTTCTTTCCTCTCATAGGGAAAATTCCCTTCACTTTTGATCACCCATTGTTACTACTTGGAATAGACCGATGTCTAGTTAACAAAAAAAAAGGAAAGTAGCTAATCTTACAGATCCATTATAAACAGAAAATTGGAAAAACGTGTCCACGATGTTTCAGGTGGACCGGAAAAGTGAAAGTGACCATGACAGTCCTAACCCGGAAGTCAGCTGATTTTTTAAAGGAGAAATATGGTAAGAAACGGAAAATTGGGTCCGTTCCGAATTAACTCAATTCGGTGCACTCAAGGTCTGTTTTCATGAATGATCAACCCCTACTAGAAATTTATATATGAAAAATATACAGTGTAGACTGAGGAGAAGAACCTTACAAGCAAGTTTGCTGCATCTTGTTCATTATCGCTGGCTTGATTGACAAATGAACAAATGATATTTTTGAAGGAGTACTATTTGAGTTTTTATTGGACTTAACAAACTTCCAGAATACTTTGCTGTTGTGCGGAATTGTGTTTTCGGTATCTGCAATAAAGTTTCAATAACATTCGTTTGAGATGCGTTTACACCGAGATCTAAGACTAGCAAACCTTGCATAATCATTGAGAGATCCTGTTTGCTTATATTTCTTGTGTGCAGTTTTTTTCTCGAATATTAATGATTTTAGATCGTGAGAATACCATCTAGGAAAGATTTTAGTGAATTATTTTTTCTTTGGTACGTATAATTCTATAATTCTGTACAAGGTTTCATTAAATGCATGTGACATTTCTTCAGTAGACATGTTTTCAAACAGGATTTCCCAGTGGTTATTGGATAAAATATCATTTATACTGTCGGCATTTTTAAAATCATAATAAAAAGAGGCTTCAGTGTTTTTTTCACATTGAAAGTTCCTTCCTGTATTAATGGATATATCCAAGGATGGGTGTCTAGGGTCTTCATGAATGTGCACTCATCTTGATTCAATACCAAATCAAGAATATTTCCTTCGTTGTTTGGCCAGTTATTGTATTGAAAAAGATTGTTAAAGTGACACAGGTTAGCTATGATTTCTGTTTTATTTATGTCATAGCGTATGTAGGACAGTGTAGTGCAAGTGGAACAGATATTGTCGCTTGTCCAGTTTGGTGATGAGTTGTTAAACACCAAGCAGGATCAGTTTGCTGTTGGGATGTTTTCGGTTACGAAATGGTTACGAAATCCACTGAATCATTGAACAGAAGGTAATCTTCAATTGGAGAATTTGTTGGGAGGTACACAGCACCCAAAGTAATTCTAGAGCTTATGTTCTTACCAATTATGACAAACAATTGTTCTATTTCAAGCGAAACTTGCGCTTGGAAACTTGAAACTGACTTGTGAACTGCAATGAGGACTACGCCACCTTTTTCTTTACTACTTGTTAGATAACTTCGGTCGGATCTGTAGACGTTATAGTATATAGAACGATATAAGTAAATGTTAGAAGTAGAGGTATATTTGATTTTAGGAGATTAGTTTTAGTTCTCAGGCCTCTACTGTTTTGATAGTGTAGGTAATGACTATCATTTTTGTGTTTTAGTTCTGGGCTGTGTTTTCAGAGGGAATGTAAAAATTTTCCATTTCATAATTTGTACGCTGGTTTTGGCAGAAATTGTATCGACGGAAAATTATTCCTTTAGGCCAAAAAGTGGAGCAATTTCATGTGTCATAATATTCTTGATTGACACCAACTTTCATAAAAAAAATTGTAAATTAAGATACGATTGATGTTAGTTTAATAATAAGCGTTGTGTAAGAGGAAAATCTTCTTTTATTTTCGTAGATTCTACTCTCTGTGGGACACAGGTTACGCAAAAATTCACATTCCAATCATTGCGTCGGTGTCAGAACATCAGCCCACGACATGGTTCTCCTTTTTCTTCGACTTGCACATTTTGATTCCCACCTTCCCAGCCGGTTTGTGGTACTGTATCAAGAATGTGAACGACGAAAGAGTTTTTGGTAAGTTGATTTTTTTTCAGTTCATTATAAAAATATGTCTTGGTCACTTTTAAAAATTGTAAAATACCTACAAATAAAACATCCAAAGAATATTTTTCAAAAGGAACATACATCCCAATGAGCATTTTTGTCTATATAAAAGTTACAGCAAATAATATAAAACCTTCATAAAATAACCAAAAGTTATATTATTTATTGTTGGTGATAATTTTATAACTCTAATATATCTCTTAAATGAGTAAAAAAGACTTGAAAAACAACTGTTTAACACCAGCTTATAAAAATTTATGGTACATAGTAATGGATAGAAAAACAACATATAGATTTTATAAAACTTCCTTATGAGCCCTCAAGTATAGAGATTATTATATAAAGGTTTTACAACTGTCCTAACAACACTACATAAGAAATTAAAGGTTTTTATGGATTTAGAAATATAGATTTTCCATCTTTCTTCCCTTTGCTTGTTATGTATTATTCTTTTTCTTTTTACAATAAAAAAATTTATAAAATGGTGTTTAGCAATCTTCTAAAATAAATAAAAATGAAAGTGAGATAAGCTGAAGCAGGAATATGAATATTTATATACTATAGTCAAATAAAAGCTGTTTTTCAAGTCATCCTACTCTGAAAATCAGCTGCGGTCCCGTGTGTACTGTATAGTTTTCGAATACACTCACGTAAATTTCATGGACTCCAAAAATACTTGAGAAAACGGGAAACAAATATTTATTTAAATATCAGTTTTTTTTTCATATGCGTTTTTTTCTTTCTGGGACAAATATTGAATTTTGTATGTTGTTCTTAACCCTAACAAGCAATATTTCGATTGAAACATATGTTGAAACCCCATAAATAACGTTATGATTTAGGCCAAAAACCTTTCCGACAATTCTATAAAAAAAATAAGAACAATACAACTATACCACTGTTTACCTCGACAAACACTATTTTATGACCCTTTTAAAAAATGATGCTACTTGGAACAAAGGGTTGCAGATGGCGCAGTGTTGAACACTGATGGTCCGTTTCTGCGAGCTTAACATAGTTACCATTGTTCTCTTTTCCTAAATGCATTCCTCGAGAGATCCAGTATACTACACATACCAGGAAAAATACCCGCCTCCACACACTTCAAGCCCGCATAACTGTCAGAGGTAACTATCTCAAGAATATAGTTAGATTGTGGGGTCGAAGGGTGTACAGGCGGGGTGTTCACATTTGCCGCCGATCAGCAGTATCAGCGTATGCGCTCGATGTTTCACGGTGCGTTTTTGCGACCTTAACACGGTTACTATATTGTTCTCTTTTTCTAAAACACGGTTCCCATCTATGCGTTTCTCATTCGTGGGTCCCCCGAATCAAAACACGTATCACGTGGTCTAAGCGAGATTTGCCTATACAAGTTCATGTCGGACCTCGTGATGAGTTTTTTGAGTCAGGGTGACTGCGCATGGGAAACGCTGGTGGGAATCGGGTGTAAAATGCATTCGATCCCGATATCTGTCATCGGCAACTATCTCAAGAAGATTTGGATCTCTTATCTCTCTCAGATTGATGTAATTAAAACAAGATAATAATGGTATGGTATCTCGCAAAAACGTGCCTTTTGATGTCGCAAAAACGTGCCTTTTGATGTCGCAAAACCGCTCCTTTTGATGTCGCAAAAACGCGCATTTTGATGTCACAAAATTAACCTTAAAAAATCTTGTTTGTTTTGTTATTATGGGCAAAAAAGGTTTATGAATGAGTTCATAAGAATATTACAGACACCCATTTATATAACTATTGTGTGTGAGTTCCCAAGTTTTTATAAGTGTCTCTCGAAATATTTTCAATCTTATCTTATATAAATTTGTTGTTGGTTAATTAAGTTTTATAAGTGGGTTGATAGCAACATTTTAAAAACCAATCTATTATATATCTAATTGATAGTTACTTACGGTTTTATAGGTGGGTTAACAGAAAGATTTCAAACACCAATTTATATAACATTTGAACCGATGACTTTAATTTTTATAAAGATGTCCGTGGAAATATTGTTAACGCCAGTTTTATGTTACTTTAGGGTACCATCAATTTAGAGCCTTTAATAAAACAAATATACAAACGCAATTCTTTTAGAAAACTTCTAAATACCCTAGGGTATCAATGGAACCCTCTTTATAATAATTATATAAATAACTTCTTTGCTTTTCCTAGTTTGCAAAACTTTTTATTTTTAAGGTCAGGCATATAAATAGTTGCTGTATTCCTAAGTAACTATCGTTATATTTCTTACTCCTTTTCGCTCTGCCTAAATATTTTAACTTTACTATAAATTATGATTTGCTGCAATTTCTTAAAACCCAACTTACAGCAAATTAATTTATCTTGGTGACCATTGTTTCATAGAGAAGAAGAGAAGAAGACAAACAAGTAATTTCCATTTAAATTTTTTCCCTAATTTGAAAAAGTTGCACGGGTTTGATGGATACTATTCCTAGCTTTAGAGACTCGCCCACGCCGATAGCAGAAGGGTCATTTCATATAAAATCAACCAAAGAAAAGGGAGGTTTGGCAGACCATCTCCCCGATTTCGATAATTTTTGCTACATTTATTCTAACCATTAAAGGGATGAAAATTTTTTTTGACCGTTAGTTTTTGCTCTACATCTACTTAAAGAAATTGAAATATCTCGAATACTAAAACAAAATTATGATTGTTTTCCACAAACCAAAACTACACTTTTTTGCACTTGACGCGCGTTTCGCTAACAACGTTAGCATAAAGACGATAAACATTGGTTTATCGTCTCCTGATGATGCTAACGTGCATAAAGACGATAAACATTGGTTTATCGTCTCCTGATGATGCTAACGTTGTTAGCGAAACGCGCGTCAAGTGCAAAAAAAGTGTAGTTTTGGTTTGTGGAAAGCAATCATAATTTTGTTTTAGTGCAACCAAAGGTTCCAAATTCCCAACATATCTCGAATACTAATTAAACTTGGACGGTGGCTTATAGCTCGTTTTAAAGGTATTTTAAATATTTTTTAATTTTTTTTTATAAAAATCAAGATGGAGACTTGATGGGCTCATCAAAAAAAAAATGACCTTTAAAATACCTTTAAAACAAGCTATCACTTGCTTTTGTAGTATGTATAGTTCTCAAGATATTCATATTCTTATAAATGCCTGTAAAGACAGTCAATTTTAACCAAATGTACAGATACACAAAAAGAGTAATATTTTGAGAACTGTATACCGTACAAAAGCATAATAATACCTTTTACAGGTATTTTAAAGCCCATTTTGATAAAGTATCACATAACCTATTTTTTTTTTGAAAAACTTCAAAATTTTTAAAATATTTTTTTTTTGGTGAACCTATCAAGTCTCCATCTTGAAATTTTGTAAATAGTTTGGCGATATCCAGAAACAAAATATATATATTTTTTTTAAATCAAAAATGCTGTTTGTCAAAAATTGAAAAAAAAAGTTTTTTTTTAATTTTTTTTTTAGAAATACTTTTAAAACGAACTATAAACCGCTGTTCCAGTTTAAGTAGTTATCGAGATATTTTCATTTCTTTACGTACATGTTTAAGCAAAATGGTAGTTTGTTTTGATTTTAAAAAATTAATTAAAAAAAAAACTAATAGTCAAAAAAAAATTAAATTTGGGATTTTTCATTCCCTTTATGGGTAGAATAAATGTACCAAAAATTATCGAAATCGGGGAGATGGTCTGCCAAACCTCTGGTTGATTTGATTTGGAATGATCCAGAACCATAGGTAATAAATAAGCGACCGTGGCACAACTTTGGTCTTTGCAAGATGATTTTACAAAAAAAATATAAACAACGTAACTTAACAACGCTAAAACGCCGACGTTTGACGGGAAAAATTGTCAGCAAGTTAATTTAAGGCCAAACGTCATATTTTCCAAAAGGCCAATCAGGATACTGGAATTCAAAAACTTACTGATTTTACACTAACCCAGTATCCTACTTTTCCGTTCATAAAAGCTCACTAAAAAGTGGTGAAGAAAAAAAACAAAACATTTCCTCTTTATTTTTAGTGATACTCTACGCCTTAAGTGCCGTTTATTTTGCCGGTGTGATGGTCCGTCTGATGCTCACTCTCACTCCGGTGGTGTGTATGTTGAGCGGCGTCGCGTTCAGCGGATTACTGGAATTGTTTTTGAACGAGGAAGAAGGCGGCGTTGCCGAAAATGGAGACGAGGACCACAGTACACCCAGTAAAAGACTGTACGATAAGGTGAGCCTCGTTTTATTTTACTTCATAATGAACCGGCGTTTAAGTTGGTCATAAAACGTAGACTGGGAATATTGCGCAATATTCTGTCTTCTTTTTATCCGTCAAAGGAACAAAGACTTCGGCTCGAATGCGGATATTCCGACGGGCATCCCATCTCGGCGGTATTTCGTAGTTTTTTTTACATCGTGTATTATGTTCAGACCAAAGGTGAACTAACGTAGCTTTCCTCCCACTTCCACCGCTAACGCAGCTAGTTCTGTCGAAGAGAGTGATAATACGAACGTGTCGAACCAAATAAAGCAAGATATGGCACTGAATGTAAAATGCAGAAATATAATCCGACAAATTCCATGTCAGCAAAGTTAAACTGCCTAATGACTCATAAGTTGACATTTTTTTTAAACTTGTGGGAACCACAATCACATCCTTAGGCCCTTATTGTAACCTTTTTGTTGTTTTGACTTTTTGACTTGTAAAAGTCGTTGTTATTGTCAAGTGACTTGAGTTGACACAAAACTAATTACAAAAATTACCAAAAAACTGTTTTATTTGTAGATGGACACCCACAAACTAAAGGCTTCCTAAGTTGTTTTTGAAAAACAAAGCAAATAATGTAAAAATCAGGGTTGGCCACGGGTAACATGGTCTGCTCGCGTCCAGGGGCCCAATTCTTGAATCACTCGAGTTTTAGTCGTATACAAATTACATTTTAGCAAAAAATTGTCGAAAAAAGGGTCAATTTTTACTAATTCAGATACCAAATATGCCCACAAATTCTATGTCGTATGCACAATGCACAATATTTAATTAAAATAGGCCCAAAATTTAGATATTGCATTTTTGGCAGGAAAAATAGAACGGTTTTTGACGCTTAGATGTCGTTTTCGCTCGAATTTACATCGACTGGGTAGAAGCAATCGATGCAAATCCGAGCGAATATTACATACGAACGTCAAAACTTGCGAAAAAAAGGGCATCACAAACGTAAAATTGTATATTTTAAATTTAATATTACAGAATTTCAGTACGAGTTCAATGTTACGCACACAGCGTTAGTAAGTGGATAAGAGAAAATTTACTCCTTTTTTCGTCAATTTTTTTTGCTAAAATTTGGTCCGTATACGACTGACACTGAATTGTACCCCAGAAAAGTTTTTGGTCTGCATTTTTTCCAGGCTAAGTTGATTAGCGGAGTTATCGCTACAGCTTTCTTCTTTATAGTATCTCATAGTTATATGTTTTTACCAAAGAAATTAAAAGAAACTAGAAGACGCATTCCATATATTGAAGGCAAATTTTCCAAATGTGTAACCAAATATAAAAAATATGCTGAGGAGAAGTTATGACAACATTGTGTTCTGATTGGTTCTGAAGCAATATTTAAAATGTGGCGGTTTATTACAGATGTGTTATTTACCCGTGACTTTTCAGCACTTTTTCCACCACAACCACTTCAACATACTCCTTATGAGGTCTTAAAACAAAAATATAAATAACAATTACAAAAAAAATCACAAAAAACTAACAAAAACCTGTCGGGTCGCTAGGGCCTAAGATGGCAAAACGTGTCACGACAAATCAATAACTTTGCAGCTAGAAATTGTCCTTTCAACATATGTTTCTAGAAGGTGAAACAAACCGTAAAATAAACTTTCTCATGCATTTTAACCTGAACTTTTTCGGCACTATACCTACTTTATTAGAATAATGTATTGTATTTATGTTACCTATTGCACTCTTGGATCAATCTCGGATAGATCGTCTTAGATCTGCCTGTGAATGAAAATCGAAAACGCCGTTACCCCAAAAATTACATATTTGCTAGAATTTTTTTAAAAGAAAATTATGCGAGGCAGTTATAGAAGAATCGTAAATAAAAGTGGAAAAGTAATTATTTATGCTAAGTTTTTATTTTGGTATATTTGTATGGTGTAACCATAATAATTTCCGCGGATTCAACCTGATCTGATCAAGTAGAGAAGGAAAAAAGTTCATCAAGGGCGATAAATTTGCATTTTCTTCTTATTGTAAAAGTGAACCAAGGGGGATTTCACTGACCATTTTTTTGTACATATGTTCGCATTGTTGGACAAAATGTAAATAATGCGAAAAATGTGAGACAATGCAAAAAAATGTGAAAAAATGCGAAAGAATGTGAAAAAATGCAGAAAAATGCAAAAAAAAAAAAATGTGAAAAAATGTATATTAATGTGAAAAAATGCAAAATAATACGAAAAAATGCCAAATAATGCGAAAAAATGCGAAATAATGCGAAAAAATTCGGAATAATACGAAAAAATGCTAAATAATAAAATAAAGAAATTTTGAGTTTATTGTATTAGGGCAGTGTAAAAAGGGTTAAAAGAAAAGGGCATTTTTCCGTAGTTTTTAAAAAGGTATTTTATTAATAAGTAAAATACTGTGTCAATTATTACTCGTAATCGTCAGAGGTAAGTTCCTCAAAATCTTCTTCTTCTAGCTCACTTTAACTGATGTACTCTTCTCTTTTTTCTTTCCGTATCAGTTTCAGTTTCACTTTTTTTGTAGATTTTTTTTGTACGTCTTTGACCTTTTGATTTTTTAAATGTTCCATGCAGTGTCTTCTCAAAAATAAATAAATCAATTTATGCTTAAAAGTCAATAAATGAAGAGTTTTTTTTAATACAATATTAATAACTCGATTAATAATACCCATAAACCGCAGTGGCGTATGCAGCACTTTTTACTGAAGGGGCATATAATTTCGTAAACATTTTTTAAAAACTATTTTGGAGAAAAGTCGTAATGGGTAGTTATTCCACAAAAGTAATTAATTTTTTTAATAAATTCCAATTAAAAAAAAATAATCTTCTAAAATGTTGTAGATTGATATGTACAACAAGATAAATAGCTTAGTAACAGTAATTCTATAAAATAAAATAAAAACGTTTTTGATTTGATTTTTTGGTCATAATTTTGCATTTAATATTTTTTATATTTTCGACGTCAATGTACGACAAAATTTGAAGCTTTTTATACAGTGTATCCCATTTAAAAGGATGCACCATCGGATGCACTGGATTTTTCTCGAAAACTGCTCAAAATTGTGAGCTTAATCCCCCAAATTTAAATAGTGGTTCAAGTGGCCTTATTTTGAAGGTATTTTGATTCTCTTTATAAGCCTTTTATTATTTCTTATACCGATTGATTCGTTTTTAAGATATTTGCATTTAAAATTACCATGATTCGATTTGAAAACACCTTTATGCACTTTAGGGATTATAAATATAATATATAAATATAAATAAGATGTTTATTTGTTCAAATCACCATTTAAGTATAATATACTAATAAATAAATAGGTACTTTTAATCCTTCTTTTCAGGGCTAAGGTGGTAATTTTAATACCCAGGGATTAAAAATAAATACCATAGCAACACTTGTCAAAAACAATATATGCCAACTATTAGTCATATATGGGTTGAAATCCTAAAACTATAGAGTAGCAAAGTGTAGCCCTACCTCCGGCCGGGCTACAAACTTCGCCGTGGGATTAAAAGTGGCACTTTAGTCCCTAGGTTTATAATTCACTATTTTTTACAACTTTTCGTAAAATTTTTATTTTTTCCAACACGTCGATTTTGCTTTTCAGTAAATTTTTTTTTTCAAAATCAGTAATTTCTGTAGAACCACCCCTTTGCGAAGGATGCGTGTTACCCTCAGAATGCTTTTTTCCAAAACTACAATTTTTGTATAACGCAGGGGTGCGTGTAAATAGGGATATTTTGGAACACTTATTTGACACTTCGTAGTGGTTGTGGCAATTACTACGTCTGCGCAATAGCTAAACGTCATTTCGTTGTGGTAATTAACCACTACCACTGCCGTTGTGGTTATTTTCCTGGTTAATTTTAGAGAATTTTGGCGCAATTAATTCTAAAATTTCCCTAATAATTCTACGGACCATGGTTAGTAACAAGCAAATTCGCGGAAAAATCGATGGGAAACAGTGTTGCCATGCGTTGCGGACAAAAAGATCGAAGCAAAGATTGAAAATTACCGGGTTTTTCGATTCGTTACCGAATTTTGTATTTTGATGAGGAATTGGGAATAAAAAAGTTTATTTTTTGAAAGGCAATATTTAGGCAAAACGGGAACAAATTTCAAGGGCTTCTTTCCGAATTGCGAATCGGATCTTACCTCACTGTCGCTCGCAGCAAACTTTTTGTCGACTCGTTATTTGTAGAGAGATGTAGATTAGGTATACAGGGTGTTTCAAATTCGATGCTCACCATGGGGATCTCCTAAACGGTAGGAGATACGAAAAGGTTTAAACTAGGGCAAAGTTGCGCAATTTATGCTTTGCTCAAAACTAAAAAAAAAGTTTACAAATTTCGGATAGTTCCGGAGATAGGCGGAAAAATCCAAAATCTTCATTTTTAGTTTTTATTTTTCTGCGCCCTTATTCTTAAAGCTCTTAGAAAACGCTTAAAACTTTCTACAGGTACTTTTTTAGGATCTACCTATAGTGAGAGGACCTATTTTGAGACTTGGCATTTCAGTGTGACAGGAGCACTGTCAATTTAATTTTTTCTTATGGACACATCCTTTTTTTCTCCTGCCGTTTGGTTCATAAAGGATAAAAGATAACATTTTGCAAGCTTATTTTGATAAGTCACCTGACTTTTTGGGTTTATTGACCATCATCAGCCCAAATTTAATTTTTGTTTTTAACTTACTCAAGATATTTTGGAAGTAACAAATAACTTTATCTAATATTTTAAAAATACGTTTTTTCCTTTGTATTTTATCTTTGAATTTGGGCTGATGATGTCAATTAACTCAAAACGTAAAATATCTGTCATCTGTTATGAACCAAACGGCAGGAGAAAAAAAGCATGCGTCCATAAGAAAAAAATGAACTTGACCGTGCTCCTGTCACACTGAAATGACAAATCTCGAAAACTGACCTTTCATTCGTTTTTTGGCAGCTTTAAGAATAAGGGCGCAGAAAAATAAAATCTAAAAATAAAGATTTCGGGTTTTTTCGCCTATCTCCGGAACTACCCGGAATTTGTAAACTTTTTTTGGTTTTGAGCAAAGCGTCAAATTGCGCAACTTTGCCCTAATTTAAACCTTTTCGTATCTCCTACCGTTTATAAGCATGGAATTTGAAACACCCTGTATAAAGCGAATGGACTTTTTGGAGATTTTTTTGCCTTTATTAATGGCAGTTTTAAAATCGGATTTAGCCCGTCCTTAATTTTGTATTTAGAAAAATGTAACTTGAAAACACAACAGAAATCAGGGCCAATTTAATTTTCATTTGAAAAGGTAAAATAAAAATGAGTAATTACTAAAATATTTACGGCACACTGATTCCGTTTGTTTATTTACTGTATGAATATAAATCTCTGCCCTTAGATGCTTTGAATATACTGCAGAATAATCGCCTTTTCTTAGAATAATCGCCTTTTCTAGAAACATCTTTAAAATTTTGTATTACCTAAATTATATTTTTACGTGCACGAGTGTCTGTGAAATGAGCGCGATCCCCGGGTTTGAACTCGGGGAGCGCAATCACTCGATTTTTGACATATAAGGAGAACATTATAATAAAGAAACAATGTAAAAAAATGCAGAAAAATGTACGGAAATGCAAAAAAATGTGAAAAAATGCGAAACAATGCGAAAAATGTAAAAAAATGCGAAAAAATGCAGAAAAATGCGAAATAATGCCAAATAATGCCGCATTATTTCATCAAAATTTGTACATATATTGCGGCTAGTGAAATCCCTCTCGAAGTGAACTTATACAAATATTTTGATCTGCCTTCCTACTCTTTCTTGATTCCCGAAGTAACCGAGATCGATCCATTTAATATTAGCAGAAGTAATTACTGAAATCTCAAATTCGCGCGCGAGCAGGTTAATCGAACATCCAAATCTTTTTTGTATCGATCTTGGAGAGGGTTTGGGTTTGCTATTTAACTTATGTTTACCGCCCTTATTTTAGGCTGGCAGGGTACCCAAAATCAAACACGACCAATCCAAGGACGAAGGCCTGGGCTCCAACGTGCGCAGTTTCGGCACTGTCGTTTTCCTACTATTGTTTATGCTTTTCACCGTCCATTGCACTTGGGTCACAAGCAACGCCTACTCCAGCCCCAGCATCGTGTTGGCCTCGTACGGGAGTGATGGCAGTAGGCAAATTTTGGACGATTTTAGGGAGGCGTACTTCTGGTTGTCGCAGAACACCGCTGACGATGCTAGAGTTATGAGTTGGTAAGTTGCGTTTTTTTCGATTTTTTTAATTTGGAGGTCTAATTTTGTTTAAATATTACTATTTTTTACGGCTTGACAATTTCAGATTATCTTTAGTAACTCTCAAAACCGCCAAATTAAGAAGGATCTCAAAAATTTAGTTTTATTCCCTCAACCCTAATAGAGCAAGAGTTCAAAGTATAAATTATGATGGATAGTTAACCCTCGCCATTTTTCGATAATATGTGCATTTTCTCGTCCTGAATATGAAATGGACAATCCTGTACCTCAAAATTGTGGATAAGGGCTCGGCACATCAATCCAAAGGGAAAATTTAGAGGGGGTTAGGTAACCCCCACCATTTTCACATATATATATATATATATATATATATATAACACTTTATTAGGTCTTTATAAGCTCTTACAGATTCAAAAAATTATAGGTCAAAAAGCCTACATTGTAAACATATATAAATAATAACTTGATATTGTAATTGTGTAAAAATTTCACTCATGACTATTCAATATAGAAACATTGGCAAAGATATATTTTTTACACTTAATTTTAAAACTAGACAGTGACTGCAAACTTTTTATTTCAACAGGCAAATTGTTATAAAGTATTAATCCTTTGCTATCCTATTTTCCGTTAAACTGACATAGAAGTGATTATTTGCAGATGATCGTGTGTTATATGAATGCACATTTTGAGTAAATGTCAACTCCTCACTTAGATAATTTGGTAACAACTTATTTTTTAACTTAAATACAAATAATAACATGTTATATGTCAGGCTCTGGTTTACACTCATTATTGCCAGCTTATCCAGCATAGTTTTTGTTGGCGTTCTTTTTTTACACATAAGAATGGCCCTAAGAGCTCTGTTTTGAATCTTTTGCAAAGATTTTAATTCACCATTATTCAAAAAATACAGCAATGTTGAACAATAATCAAAATGGGGAGCAACAATTGACTTATATATAACCAGCTTAGAGAACAGTGACACTTTCTTATCTAATCTATATAAAAAATAGACCTTTTTGGCAACTTTTTTTAAAAATAAGTACAGTGTTCATTAAACTTTAACTCTTTATCAATAATTACTCCCAAATACTTATGACTGTTTACCTCTTCAATAATTATGCTGTTTACTTTAATATTAATTTTGTTTTTTTCATTTTCAAGTTTAACTAATTGATTTTTTGATGCAATTATCATGAATTTTGTTTTTGAGTTACAGGATTGTCCATTTCGTATTCAGGACGAGAAAATGCACATCTTATCAAAAAATGGCGAGGGTTACCTATCCATCATAATTTTTACTGCGAACGCTTGTACTAGAAGGATGCTATCAAAATACGAATTTTGCTTAGGAAATAACTGTGTAATAAATCTTATTCCCTAGAACTAGAGTATTACTTTGAGAGAGAAATGAGATGAATGGAAAGTGCGGAGGGGGGGACCAATTCCCATGTACGTAGGCTACCTTGCCGGTCCCATTGCATATGCAAAAGAACAGATTTTCCTGGACTGAAACCTTACATCGCCCGGGTCTAAGTCATCTTTCAGGGCCGTTAAAACCTGACAGGCCGGAATATCTAGTACGGTATTCAGTCCTTCTCTAGCCAGTCTATCAGACTTTTCGCTTCTAGGAACACCTTCATATCCTGGTACCTAGAGGAGATTGACTTGTTGCAATGTTTTCCAAACACCATTTGCTTCCGCTAAAGCTTGAACTGGCATAAGTTGAAGACAAAATATTAAGCCTAAATCAAGTTTTGCAAAAGTTTTAGTTTCTTGGGTCGTATGTGTTTTAGTTACGATCTTCACGATTCTAGGAGCTGAATTCTTGAATGTCAAGCGCACGAACGTTCACTTCTGTGAAGTGAGCGCTTCCCGTTAAAAAAAATAAAATTATAAAAAATAAATTGAATAACTGAATATAAAATAGTTATTTATAGGCATACGTCTCTCGAAATTAAGCTATTCGCCTGCCGCGGGCTACGCGATCAAGTTCGTACGGTTTTTGGGTGAATGTGAGCGGTAAACGCTAGTTCAAGAATATTACAATTATAATCCGTATGCGCATTTATATCAGTTCACAGGTCGAGAATCCGGCGCCTGGTCCCAATATGCCGATTTAAGGCCGCTGTGCACAGTTAGGTTTTTGTAAGAGAGCGAACCACCAGGTCGAATACATACCCAATGAGCATTTTTGTCTATATAGAAGTTACAGCAAATAGTATAAAACCTTCATAAAATAACCAAAATTTATATTATTTAGTGTGGGTAATAATTTTATGACTCTAATATATAATATATCTCTTAAATGAGTAAAAAAGACTTGAAAAACAACTGACCAACACCAGCTTATAAAAACTTATGATACATACTAATGGATAGAAAAACAATATATAGATTTTATAAAACTTCCTTATGAGCCCTTAAGTCTAGAGATTATTATAAAAAGGTTTTACAACTGTTCTAACAACACTACATAACAAATTAAAGGTTTGGTTGGTTGCTTGTTATGTATTATTATTTTTCTTTTGAAGCAGGAATATGAATATTTATATACTATAGTAAAATAAAAGCTGTTTTTCCAGTCATCCTACTCTGAAAATCAGCTGCGGTCCCGTGTGTACTGTATGGTTTTCGAATACACTCACAAAAATTTTATGGGCTCTAAAAATACTTGAGAAAACGGGAAAAAATTATTCGTTTAAATAACAATTTTTTTTAAATTTCATGGGCTCTATAAATACTTGAGAAAACGGGAAAAAATTGTTCATTTAAATAAATTTTCACATACTTTTTTTGCTTTCTGGGGGAAATATTGAATTTTGTGTTTTGTTCTTAACCCTAAACAAGCAATATTTCGATTAAAACAAATGGTGAAACCCCATAAATAACGTTTTTATTTTGGTCAAAAACCTATTTTAGGAATCCAAAATGGCGAAAATTTACAACAATTCTATAAAAAAAAAACAATACAACCATACCACTGTTTACCTCTTTCAACACTATTTTATCAACGTTTTAAAACATGATGCTAGTTGGAACTGATGGTCCGTTTCTGCGAGCTTAACATAGTTACCATTGTTCCCTGTTCCTAAATGCATTCCTCTGAGCCTGAATTCTTGAGCAGGGAACGACATAAATTTGTGTCGAATGCATTCTAGAAAAAATTGGGTGTTCGCGCTCCCCGAGATTTAAAATTAAGAAGAGGTTCCAAGAAAAATCATGTTTTTTTGAGGAATGGGATCATTCCCCGGGAATGATCCCTTCTCTTGAGGGATCGTTCCTTCTATTGAAATTCCAGAATAAGGCCCCTGAGAGAGAACCAGCATGCTACACATACCAGAAAAAAATACCCGCCTGCACACACTGCAACCCCGCATAACTGTCAGCGGTAACTATCTCAAGAATATAGTTAGATTGCGGGGTCGAATGGTGTACAGGCGGGTATTTTCCGGGGTGTTCACATTTGCCGCCGATCAGCAGAATCAGCGTATGCGCTCGACGTTTCACGGTGCGTTTTTGCGAACTTAACACGGTTACTATATTGTTCTCTTTTTCTAAAACACGGTTCCCATCTATGCGTTTCTCACTCGTGGGTGTCCCGAATCAAAACACACATCACGTGGTCTAAGCGAGATTTGCATATACAAGTTCATGTCGGACCACGTGATGAGTTTTTGGAGTCAGGGAATGGGAAATGCTGGTGGGAATCGGGTGTAAAATGCATTCGACCCCGATATCGGTCATCGGCAACTCATCTCAAGAAGATTTGGATCTCTTATCTCTCTCAGATTGATGTAATTAAAACAAGATAATGATGGTATGGTATCTCGCAAAAAATTGCACCTCTTGATGTCACAAAATTAACCTAAATTTTGTTTGTTTTGTTATTATAATTGCCAAAATAAATTAAAATTGTTTTTTTGTTCTAAAAACAGTGTTAAAATTGAAATTGAAATTAATAACAACATTATAGAACAAAACGTTATAGGCGAAAAAGGTTTATGAATGAGTTCATAAGAATATTACAGAGACCAATTTATATAACCATTGTGTGTGTTCCCAAGTTTTTATAAGTGTCTCTCGAAATATTTTCAATCTTATCTTATATAAATTTGTTGTTGGTTACTTAAGTTTTTATAAGTGGGATGATAGCAATATTTTAAAAACCAATCTATGTATCTTTAATTGATGGTTACTTACGGTTTTATAGATGGGTTGACAGGAAGATTTCAAAAACCAATTTATATAACGTTTGTCACTGATGACTTATATTTTTATAAATAAGCTGGTGGAAACATTTTTAACACAAATTTATATAACATTTGTTACCGATGACTTTAATTTTTATAAAAATGTCCGTGGAAATATTGTTAACGCCAGTTTTATGTTACCTTAGGGTACCGTCAATTTAGAGCCTTTAATAAAACAAATATACAAACTAAATTCTTGTAGGAAACATCTAAATACCCTAGGGCATCAATGTAACCCTCTTTATAATAATTATATAAATTTCACCAGAAGTTTCTGAAAATGCTCATTGGGAAGCTTTAATTTGATACCTTATTTGTACTACTCTTATTATAAATAATAATATACTGGAGAACAAAAAAAATGTAACAGCACCATATGGATAATTATTTGAGTGAAAATTATTTTTGTGTATACCTTATCTCAAAAGAAATATTTGATAAATTTTTTGTTTTCTAATCTTTTCTTTTTTCACAGATTTTTTCTATTCATTTTCAAAAACAACCAACACAAAAAAGACCTTTTCTGAAAATTTGAAATCATTTTTCTTGTAGTTTTTGGTCTTTTTGGATTACTTACAGTTTACTTAAAAAATAAAAATGCCAAGAGTTCGCGGTCGTCGTCATCATTTAAACGACTTCGAGAAAGGACGCATCGTGGGCATGAAAGAGGATGGTTTTGGTTTACGGGAAATTGCAAGAAGGTTTAATGCCAATCCAGCAACAGTGTTAAGAGTTTGGAGAAGGTGGTCCAATGATGAGACTTATGACAGTCTCTCTTTTGCACTCAATAAACCTTTCTTAGATGACATTCCAAAATAAAACCTGATTTATGTGAATGAATTTTTTGTGTAATACTTTTAAAATTGTTTTCCAGGTGGGATTACGGTTACCAAATAGCGGGAATGGCAAATAGAACGACGCTAGTTGACAATAACACATGGAACAACAGTCACATAGCTCTCGTCGGCAAGGCGATGTCTTCCAACGAGAGCGCGGCCTACGAAATTATGACGGCCCTGGACGTCGACTACGTTTTGGTCATTTTTGGCGGCGTCATCGGGTATTCCGGTGACGATATAAACAAGTTCTTGTGGATGGTTCGGATTGCCGAAGGGGAGCATCCAAAGGATATAAGAGTAAGTCATAATCAATAAAACATCTCTTAAATAACTTGGCAAGTTTATTGTAATATATGAAGCCTCGACAAAAAAATAGTTATTGGTATGAAACTGGAAGTCAGTTTTTTGATAAATACATCAGGAATTAAAAAAATTATATATTTTTCAGAATATATTTTGCTGTTGTTTTGACCGGACATTTTTATAAATGGTGAGCCAACCAACCCCCATATGTAAGCCACCATTTTTGACACAATATTGACTTTATTAAAAACCAGTTATTAAAAATCGTACCAGCTTTAAACTTTAGTAGCTTTTTTCCCTCTTTAAGGCCAATTTCGCAGTTTTTTAAGAATAACTCCGGAACCTTTCAATCTAAAAATGGATTCAACTTTCTTCAAATGTTGCGAGATTTCCAAAATTGTGTTGTTTTTCAATTTTGCTGAAACTTATTTTAAAAATAAAACCTGGATAACGTTTAATGTAACGCCAACGTTTTAATGTACAGGGTCCTTCATTATAACCCTTCCCTGAGGAAAAGTTTTTTACTATTGGTCCTAGGAAGTTCAAATAAAAAGCATTCAATATAACAAATATTTGTCCTCTTTAAGACTAACAGTTGTCAAATATGACGTTTATAATTTACAGACTGAGCCAATCCAGGCGTTATTTTTAAATAGGATAAGGACTAAATAGGGTGTTTATTCATTTTTTTATTTTAATAAATCTAGTAAAAATGCTTTATAACGGTACCACTCACTAAGGGGTTTAATTCATCCGTTTTATGAGTTATTTGTAGTTAATGTTGGAAACATAAATTAATAATTTGGCTTCACATTAAGATCCTTGCGGCGAGAGAAAAGTTCCTGTCCGTCAATAAAAATCATTTTGACGACAATAAGACACCTTTATTTAAACTGTTGTCATTTTGAAAGACAAAATCGATGTGACAGGTAGGTCACCAGGATGTTAATTTGGGTGCGGTATTCAGAAAAAATCTTGTCTTGAAATTTGAGCCTCGCAAAGGGGGCTTGGTTTTGCTCTATCTCCGCTAGAAGTATCTGTACCCATATAAAAGTGTCCAATTTGAATCACCCTGTACATTTACACCCTTATCAAGGCTAAAGTACAATAACAAAACACAATTAAAACTAATTTTTGTTGAACCATACTGAACTATTTTTTTCCTTTTTAATTTTTTCCATAAAATACCTTTCAGAAAACAGGATATTTAGTTATTTATAACACAAAATACGAAAAGTTAAAAATTAAGTACTTTTAGCTATTTTTAAAACGCATCCAATGAAATTGAAGGGTGGTAGAACGCTCTTTGACCTACTGCGCATCCTGATTTGTTGGAATGCTAAGCGTGACGCCATTTTGTAGACCAAACGTCAATTTGGTCGCTGCTTTCAGTCAATTTTCAGTCTATGGACCGTCGACCTAACCTCGAAACTTCGTGCGCGTTTTATGTTTTTTATTTTTGTGCGAATTTTTTTGCTCAAGACTATGAATTGTTCAGTGAAAGGATGTAGGACATATAGGAGACTGGAAAACGAAAATATTTCTTTTCACAGGTAAGTGAAGACAGGCCAGGTGTATCCAACTCAATAAAGCATAATTTAAGGCCCAGTTTACCCAACTCATAAGTATACATTTTTAGGGCCCAGTTACTCAAGTTTTAATGCACAATTTTGTCTTCTCTCTCCACTTTTTGAAGGGAAATAGACAGAAATAGAAATAAAAAATTAAGCACTAGGCATTAAGCATTATGCATTAAAACTTGAGTAACCTAATTCCATAGGTCTATCTATCTCTTTATTTTGATAAGAAAAAAATACAGAATTAGTCACTAAATGTATGCTTTTGAGTTGGGTAAACGGGGTCTAATGGATAAGATATCTTGTTACCCAGGTTTATAATTAAAATGGAAAAAGCACAATTCATAAGCACAGTGCAGTGTCTAATTTTAATTAATTAATGTTTAATATTTTTATTGTGCTCAAAGGAAATGTTTTTAACAAAAATAAGCCTCAAAATAAGCCTGACAAGTCCTAAAATTAGGATTTTTTTAGTTTTCATTTAGAGGGAGGTGGAGATATGCAAATGTAAGCAAGTGTGAAAAGCTGCAAGAACCTAATCTTAGAAAATTATTTTTCAAGATCCTAATTCAATTTAGGTATGCATTTATAGTTGGCTAAACCAGCTGTAAAATTGAGTCTTTGATTGATATTCTACATGTGGAGGCCAACAAAGTAGCAGTAAAGCTCAAAAAATGCCACCTTTTATAATGTCCCGGTGGCTCAGTTGGTAGAGCGATACCCTATTCTAGAGGTCCCGGGTTCAAATCCTAGCTGAGGAAAAACTTTTTCGATTTATTCCCTTACCTCTTACCCTCTTTGCCACAAATCTTTTCTAGTAAGGATAATGTGCAAGATATTAAAATAACCGGCCCTGATTTATAGTATAAAAATCGTGACTTGTGAATGGTTTTTTGTGTTTTATTTTTTGTACAGTTTTTCAGTTTTATGAATTTTTTATGAAGATGCTCAAAAAAAAAAAGTTTTACAACTCGCAGCTAAACTGTTTTTTTTAATGTTGTAAAAAAAACACCATTTGAGCCATAGTTCTAAAAACAATCCTCTAAGAATTTTATGTTTTAAACTTCATCAAAAAATAAACCAATAATAAAAAAAAAACAACAATTATCGTTTTTAAATATAAGTGTTTTGACCTTTTTGAGCCTCGGTATAGGCTTTGTTTTTGTCCTTTTGCAAAATTTTTACTATGTGTTGCATACATTAAACAACGATTGCACCAAAGTGATTTCCTGACCAAATCAGATTACAATCTGCCATTTGCAATTTTTTCTGACCAACATATCATGAGAACCTTTAATATTTTCAGTAAGCTTAATTAATTCGGAAATCTGCCATTCCCTTACAAAAAGTTAGAAAATGACAGATTTCTATCAAGTGTATATGTTTAAAAAAAAAGATTTATAATCACTTTTATTGAACTTGAGCAAAAATTTTAAAAGCTTCCTTCCTCATAAAAAAAGGGACTTAAGTGACCAAATAGTGAAAAAAGAGACTTTATGGGACCTTCGAAAAAAGAAGGCACTTTAAGGGAAAAAGGGACTCCACTAAAAGCCCTGTAGACACCTTGGGCAGCATTTTATACTTTTGTTCACAATCCCAAAAAAGTTGGGGACAGCTTTGTGTGGAGCCTAGCATAAATTTGCCTATTACGATTTAATTTTTAACTTGTTTTTAATCAATTTGACGTTTTTTACAGAGTTTTTTAATCTAAGAAAATATCAAATCAACAATTTTAAAAAAATATCACTCCATTTTTCTGTCAATTGTAAAATATTGGAATACAATAAAATTATTGCGTGCTGTACTGCAGGCGAATATACATCAGGGGGGGTGACTTGCAAATCCCAGAGTTAGAAAAAAAAAACGAGGGAAAATAGGTAAACGTTGGATGCAAACCCAATTTTTTTTCATGAAAAATGCAAAAAAGATTTTTTGAAGAATGTTGCCAAAACTTCAAGAAATTTTTGTCTCCAGTGCTATGATATCAATGGTTATCGCAACTTAAGTTTACTTTAAAAAAAAATTGTCAACAACATTTGGAGCGTTTAAAAATGGCAATTTTAGAATAATTTTTCTCATTTTTTAATTAGTTTTTTTTGTACACACTGATTGAACCCAAAACCCACTATAAAACTGCCTCCCCCCTTTTGATATATTTACTACTTGTTTTGTAGTCAATAGTTGAAGCCTACCTACCAACCTATCTTGACAGTATATTGACAAATTTCATAGAGATAAAGATCATTTTACTTTTTGTGACAATTAAGGGACAGAAAATACACTTTTTATCCCACAAGTTTATAAATATTATTTTTAGCATCTTGTACTCCCGCACCTATACACAGCATTAAGTTTTCAATATGCTTTAGGAATAGGTTACCCAAAGACTGAATTTTGCAGGAATCATTTCATGAACAAAAAAAAAATACAAAAACTGACATTTTAGCAGAAATAAGATTGATACTTACTTAAGATTATTGATAGAGAAACCATTAATTATTTTTTTAGGTTTCCAAAAGACCCCAACAATTTATTACAATATTGGATTGTCGCTGCAGGGCTTGACCCTAAAATTTTTCAATGGTCAAAAAATAAAAGTATTTGTTCCAAACATTTTCAAGAGGAGGACTATGCTTTACCTGGTCTACACAGACTTAAAGATCTTGCCATAACATCATTAAACTCTATCATTAGCTTCCAGCAGGAGCACCGATAGCAGCACTAAGAGCAAGAGAAGGAGAGTTATAAAAGAACTTCATAATTATTCGTAAGTTGTTCAATTTGTTTACTTTTCAGGTCTTCTACATGTCATAAAATCATAAAATTCAAAATTTGTCCTAAATTGTCATAAAATAGATCATTTGTCATAAATGTCCTAAAATTTCTGTTTTTTTATTTTTTTTACTCTACCCATCTTTTCATCACATTTATAATAGATGCATTTATGTATTTAAATAAAAAAAATTAGACTTATTTCCATCTTGATGTTGCTGGATCCTTATATTGTATAACTAGCTGAAGACCAAGCATAGCTTTTCCCGTTTTTCTTGCCTTAAATAATCATAACTTTTGTTCCCGTTAACCGATTTTGATGAAATGAAGCCTATGTCCTGCCCAGGAGTCCATATTATTCAGTAGTGAAAATCCCAAATTGGTCTAGTAGTGTAGTTATGTATATATCAGTGGCCGATACAGGGGGCGATCGCCCCCCGTTTGTTTTTGTCAAGGGTATTTCAAATGTGTAAAAATTGCACTTTTACTATAATGCGGTGCATTTACGACATAATTTGGCAAGAAAATCTAACTAGGGAAGCGGGTGTAAAATGAAAGTCCAACCTTCTTTAAGTTTAATTTTATTGCCTACACGTTTCGGCTAACTATAGTCATCTTCGGGGCATGAAAAACTATACACATAAATGAACAAAGAGGAAGTATGGATTAGCTAAACTAATCCGAATATTTTTACGTCGCATCTGGGGGTAAATGTGGTATTTTACAATTTCTACTGCTTTAGAGTAGTGGGGAAAAAATTAGTGGCACTTGTGAAGAATATCTTCACTATAATTTATAATTTGTGGAAAATCGCAAATGAATGCAACATAGACTAGATAGCTTTTGCTTGCCCTTCAGTCAGTATAGGCTCCTACCAAAAATTTGCTTTAAAAATTTGAAAGTTTTAACTTGTCACTTGTCTTTTTTGTAACTGATTTTAGGAGGTCTTATTGTACCTGCTCAAGCTGTAAGAGACATTTGTATTACATGTGAAGTGGGCATATGAAAAGTAATGGCCATGACAGACAACAAAATTCCATTAGAGGAAATTTTTTTCCAAACATTTACAGTTGCAACAGCTCAAAAATTTTATGACAATATAGAAGAACTCTTTCCAAGTCTTCAAGAACATTTCTTCGAATCAGCCATCGATGATGAAAATCACAGTTTTGTATTAATAAAAAATATTGTGTATAATTATACAAAAATTCGTTTTTATAATCTTGCCAAAAGGTATACAGAAAAAATCCAAGGAAAAAAATTAGGCATCAATTAAATAAACTTATATTATTTAAACACCAATAAATCGTTTGTACATGGTGACTGTTCATAAAGTTCCACTTGGAAAAGCTTTTTTATTATTAGTTGTCACAAAAAGAAAATTCAAAAAGTCATTTACTCATGAAATTATGTTTTGATTGTTATGATTAATATTACAGTTTCACTTTTTTTTTAAATCGCACCTTACATGCAGGGCGGCCATAAGTTCCTTTTTTTAATGGAACATCCTGTATATTTTTAAAAATTTTGATAGATCTTGTCTTTTTGATTCCAAAAATATATAATATGTATCAGAAAGAAAAGATCTATCAACATTTTAAAAAAATATACAGGGTGTTTCATTAAAAAAAAATGACCTTATGGCCATCCAGAGTGTAAGGTGTAATTTTAAAAAAAAATGTAATATTAATCTACATAACTTCATAAGTAATTCACTTTTTGAATTTTCTCTTTGTGACAGATAATAAGTTTTCGGAAGTGGAACTTTATAAATGGTCACCCTGTACATACATCAAAATTTTAAAAAAATGTTAAGTTAATAAAACTATCCTTTGTTTTTGCTGCACTCAAATTTTATTAATTAAGTACCTATATATTGTACATTTATTTTAGTAATGATTATTAGTCCCGTTATTAGTATTATTTTATTGGTATAACTTTTGTAGCTTGCAAAATTTATATTTTTTTTTAAATAAAATATTTACCTACTACTAACTTGAAAACTTACATTTTTATTGATTTTTGTCTGTAGGTATAGTCTGATGTTAACCCAGAAAGTACTTGCATAAAAAATCCAACTCAAAAATGAAATCGTTTAACTTTTCTAGAAAAAAATAAATATTTGTCGTAAAAAGAAAAGAAATAGTGTTCTTTCACTTTTTTGCACAGCACAGTGTTAAAAAGAAAATATAGGATCACTGAGGCTCTAAGAGAGTAATGAGCTTTATTATAAAGGCTGCAGATAAACCACTAACTACAAAAGCAAAATATTCTATAAAATATAGATACCTATGACATGACATAATAGTAATTTATTTAAAACTGAGGCAAAATAAGATAGAAATCTTATTTTGCCATATTTCCGGCATAGTTGTACATCAACTTTATTTGTAGGCACTATATTCATTGATTGGGAGTGCAATAGTTGATTAACAGACCATTTATTAGGGGTTGTATTCAGTTGTTCCTCAAGGGTCCCTCCCTTTCCTTGGCCATAGAAAGGAGGGATCCTTCAGAATGACTATGAATACGGTCCTAGGGCACTTTACATTCACTTAGATTGATGTGAGTAATAACCAACTTGCTATAAAAATCTCATTAATTCCACGGTGGTGTTCTTTATTCACAGAGGCTTTTATTCATATCTGGATTTAGTCAGTTGCACTGCTTTGAGCTTTTTGCATTTTTTTGTATATCGAAACCACTAGATCTGGCCACTTGAAATTTGTTTATAATTTTAACAATCTTTACAAACATAAACTGCATGCTTCCTATTTTGATCTTAAACTGATCAAACTGCTAACCTCAACTGCAGAGCTTTTAATCTTTTAACGAAAACCTTAGCTATTTCTTTATTGCGGCTCTCTTGGCAATTTTTACTATTCACTTTGTACTTATTTTTCATCTTATTAGTATTTTTACAAGATTTCAATAATCATTGTTATCTACCCAATACAATTGAAGATGTTGCTAAAAAAATGTATAATTTTTATTAGTAAAATATAAATTAAATACCAAACCTAACCCAAAAGTTTATTTACGCGGTCAGCTGTTTGGACGAAATTGACACTTGGTCTCTAAAATGGCGGAACTCAAAATCTCACCGTTCGCGCATCTTGACGAGCGTTCTACTCACCCTTCTTTTTCTATGAACGCATCCATATAATTATACCTAACGCATTCAAAACAGGCAAAAGGTGCTACATTTTTGACTTATTTACGGCATTTTGCTCGATTTTATGGTGGAGGCGATGACCGAACAGCTGACTGCAATCGATGCGTGCGTGCCTGTGGTCGCCGCTGTTCTACTATCGCATCCACCATAAAATCGAGCATCGTTCGTAACATGGCATAAACAAGTAAAAAATGTGGTGCGTTTTGGCATTATTTTGAACACCTTCAAAGACAAGAGACTAAAGCCAAACCACCGCGTAAACGTAACGTAGTTCTGAAAACCGCGGGGTCATTAGTCAGATGACAGAAGTTGTCAATCGCACGTCGAGCGAGACTGATTTTCATAAAATACGGGGGCTAGCGCACGCTACGGTGGTGTATCATTACGTCGCGTCGCCTGACTCGGTAGCTGAAATCGCGTTAGTCGAGGTGGAAACGCCCACCTCTGCCGGTTTTGACCAATGAGAGCGCTGGATTTCAGAGCTACGTTAAGGTTACGCGGTGGTTTGGCTTTTGAGTCCCTAATAGCTAAATGTCCCTATTACTTGCTTCGAGCAGAGAGCATATAAATCTAACTAGAGAGGACACGTAATAGTAATATCCGACCAGCAAGACAATGCGATTTACAGCGAGTTTTTAATTATTAGCTGAACGCGCCAGAATAAACCGGGGTAATATTTAAAATTAAAACGGCAATAATCACGCGCGTGGAATGAATATCGATTTTTCACTGGCGTACCTACTTATATTTAATGCAATTTTAAATGAACTTGTTGCTAAGGGAGCTGGCAATAAGTTTTTATTGCATATATTTTTCAAGAATTTCATATTTGTAATAATTTAGGAAAAAGCAGAGAGCATATATAATTTAGGTTTTCTCCGGTAGAAAATAAGTGTTTTTTTTATTTATTTTTTAAATATTTTGTTATACAAAGTTCCAAACAAACATTTGCAGCAAACCACCCAAACTATGCTTCTGTACCAAATTTTAATAACCCCGTCATTTCAGAATGGGTGAGAAGGTATGTGGAAACTGACTCTCTCATATGATAAATTTCCTTGGATATTCCTTCAATGGTTCTGTTCTCCTAATCCAAAAGAGGCGGTTGTGACGTAACCGTGTCAATTCCCATCATGGGGAGACTTCTCCAAAAGGGAAAGACAAAGAAATTTTTTTCAGAAACTTAACACCTGACTATAATTTTTTTTTTAAATTTGGCCTCCGAAGACGAAACCTTGTAAAAGAATAATGTTTAATTTAAAATAAAAGAAAAAAAACTGGCGCTGCAAGGCAACATTCTTGGGGAAGTTGGTACGTAATTTCGTCGGAGGGGGTCGATCACCTCCCTCTGTATTCGCCACCTGTGACTGTACCGGCACGGGTCTGTTGTATTCGCCACCTGTGACTGTACCGGCCCGAGTCTGTTGTCTACAGCCCAACGCGGTCGATCGATATTATGAATAGTGCCAACGCGGAACTCGTCCAAAAGAATACGATTTTCCTGTGCGCCGCCACTGCTTTGGATCGATAAAAATAAGCAAGATCGAAAGTGAAAGTGACTCACCAAGTTTCCAAGCCAAAAACTAAAAAAAGACGATAGCTGCGCCACTGTTTTTTAAAATAATTAGTGGTTGGACGGTTATAAAATTCACCGTCCTTAGCGCACAATTTTTTAAAATTCTTTTAATTATGTTATTATTCACATGGCGGAGATTATCAGTGTCCGTCCATTTTATTTATCCTAAAATGATTATGAGCAAAAAAAATTAGGCGGTTCATCCAAAAAAACTCATTTAGAGTGATATTTTATGATTTAGGGGGTCTAACGTATTCCGTGGGACTTTTGATGAAGATTTTACGAAACCTGTTTTAATCGATTACTTATGGACCCACCAACACCGTCTAACCTGTTAACAGGCCCAAAAATGCTGCAGTCAAAAAATAGGGTTAGAGTGTCAGCAACAGGGGCCAAAATGTTTTTTCAAACTATCCCTCATACCTTCCATACTAATGCCCCTGCTCATCTGAATCTCAGTCAGTTGCTAGTTCATACTATTACCTACAAGTCTACTATATCGAAAAAAAATTCGTTGCTCTTAACAAAGCCCCTGCCCTAGGTTAGAGGCTAAAAATTTTGTCGATTTCAATTAAAAAATTATATTTCACTTATATTTCAGCCAACGTCAACAAAAATGCACAACCACAGGCGCAGTGGACCATTTCTCAATTTTAAACACCCCCAACTTTGCCCCAGTCCCTAGGGCTGTAAGGGGGCTAGATCTAATTTTCACCATTTTCATATTCCAGAAAACGCTCCATATGCAGGCAAAATTTTTTGGAAATTACAAGTTCGAGTCAAAACGCTATATTTTTTACATCCAACTTTTCCCCAGTCCATAGGGGGCTGTACGGAGGCAAGATTTTTACCATTTCTATATTGCAGAAAACCATTCAATATGCACATCTAAACCTTATCAAAAAGTGTGCATATGGAGTGTTTTCTAGAATATGAAAAATGGTTAAAATTAGATCCCGCCCCCTTACAGCCCCTAGGGGCTGGGACAAAGTTGGCGGTATTCAGAATTGAGAAATGGTCCACTGCGCCCCTAGTGGTACATTTTTGTTGACATAGGGTGAAAGAGAAGTGAAGTATAATTTTTTTATTGAAATCTACAAAATTTTTAGCCTCTAATCTAGGGTCCTTGTTAACAGCTATGAAATTTTTTTTGGTATACCAGACTTGTCGGTAATAGGATGAACTACCAACTGACTGAGATTCAGATGTGCAGGTGCATTGGTATAGAAGGTATGAGGAATAGTTTAAAAACGCATTTTGCCCCCTGTTGTCCCTTAGAAGCCAAATATGTAATTTTTATGACACATAAGGCTACGTTCCCGCGAGGGAACATATGTGCCTAATTTCATTACTCTAGCTCAAACCGTCTGAATTTAACCCTAACCCTACTTTTTTACTGCAGTATTTTTGGGCTGTTAACAGGTTAGGCAGTGTTGGTGGGTCCATTAGTAATCGATTAAAATAAGTTTCGTAAAATCTTCATCAAAAGGCCCATGAAAACCAAATTTTCTACATATGCCCCCTAAATACTAGTTAAGGTTTCCTGAAATTCAATTTTTAAAATAAATTCGTGTACGAACTATTTCTCTCTTCTTTCTATTGTGAACAGAAAGCCTTCTGAACAATTCGTATACAAATTTATTGCAAGAATGGGGCCCAATGTTTGAAAAACAAACTATTTTGAATTTTTCTGTTGGGCCATGTGACGATTTTTACAATGACACTTTTTTAACAATCTTAATCATGTATTTTATTCCAGGAAAGCGATTACTTCACAGAACAGGGCGAATTCCGCATCGACGCCGAAGGTTCTCCGACCCTTTTGAATTGTCTCATGTACAAACTCAGCTACTACAGATTTGGCGAATTGAAATTGGACTACCGTTCGCCGGGTGGCTTCGACAGGACTAGAAACGCCGTTATTGGCCACAAGGACTTTTCACTGACTTACTTGGAAGAAGCCTATACCAGTGAGCATTGGCTTGTCAGGATATACAGGTAAAATTACCAATGAATAAATCTGCCATGCTTGTTGTTGTTTCTTTTCAGGCAAATATTTGTTTTCATAAATTTCTTGTACGGAATAAACTGATACTTTGTTACTTTTTGGCACAAAGGTTCCTCATATAATTAATTATTTTTCTTTATCAGGGTAAAGAAACCAGACGAATTCAATAGGCCCAGGATACCTGTCGCCAAAAGACAAATCAAAACGTCCAGTTTTGTCTCCAAAAAGGTAAGCTTTTACTTTAATTCGTTTATTTATAAATTAATTACTCTGTATTTTTTAACTGGACGAAGTCAAGCATGTAGGTTCTTTAGACTGCGGAGAACATCCTGATGTTTAATTTGCATCTATCTAACATCCCCAAGTAGCATTTGGACGTAAAACTACGTCCTCTACTCGTTGGTTTAAAAACCCCGAAGTTGGCAAGCGGACTACAAATCTCAGACCATGCGACCCCAATCCGACCTAAATGGGGAATACAAATTCGGGTCGGCTTGACGTCGCTAATTGTACTTCAATGGTATAGTAGTTTACCTATGACGACGTGATAATACGTCCGCCAGCCTACGTAATTTTATATTATTTAATTGATTACCTAATGTGGTACTTGTTTAGTAAATTTTAGGTGAAATATATATTAACGAATTATAACTCACAAAAAATAAATGGCCACGACCTTTTTATTTCATTAACAATAAAAGTTATGTTATTAAAAAGTGCACTTTACCGAGTAATCTAGAGCGAAATATTTCTGCGAGGGCCAGTTTACTGACAAAGTTGGTCAAGATGGAGCCAAAAATATCTCCCCCCCCCCTTCCAAATTCGCACAAAATAGCAAAAAGAAAAAATCTAAAAAAATATATTTTTTAAAGCACTATTTCGGTTGTAATTAATACTAAAATCACTCAAGAATAATACTAAACGCATCTTTAAGGCATTATTAAGTATCTTTTATTGTTTTTTTTTTCAAGAAAAACAAGAAAAAAATTGTTGTCAATAATGGCTGCCCAAGCTTGCAACTCCAAAATGGCCGAATTTGGGCTGGTATAGTACTTTTACCTATTTGGACAAGGACACCGATTGGCCGCCCTAATTTTATCCAAATCTAACTAGCCAACGCTAAACTACATAATATGTGCAAACGTTCGGAATCCGCCTCCATTCTTCGTTGGCCATGTTGTTGAGTTAAAAGAAGAAAGACAGTTCAGCTGAACATAACCTAGAAAAATATTTTCCGTTTTTCCTTGTTTTTTCCTTAAAAACATGGATTATTTTAAAATTGTATTTATTAAAGCACTGAATGAGCTCAAACCTGTCTCGCAGATGTGGGAGAAGGTAACAATTGTTGGTTCCCCATCAAAAAAAGCGACATTAAACAATATCAGATTTTTGGTTGGCAGCAAGCCAACAAATTGTGCAATTTGATATCCCAGATGCAAAATTGTAGGTTAAGTATCCTTCTTTTTCTTCGTTGCTTTTTTGGTAGGTATCCAAATAAGGGCCCTGAAACGCGACGTCGATTAAGGTAACAAGGCCGACGATGTTTCGTGGTCGATTTAGGTATAGGCGTTAAAACAGTCGGTTTTGAAACGTAAATTGATGTGAATCTGGGAAAATATTTGTACAAATTACGTTGCCTATTTTGACGTCGTTTAAGGTTCGCATATGCGTACCTACGTAAACCTCGGATTTTATTACAAAAGACGTTTGTCGTTTGACTTACTAATAGACAACTTTAATTTCTATGACAGATTAGGTTGGAAGACGGATAAATGCTACTTGGGTCGCTACCGCCCCAGCAGAACTTCCCAAGCAACAAAATCAGTCAGTATTTCTGACTTTATAAGGTTTTTATAGGTTTTGGTAAAGGTAATTTGATTAAAAAAAATAAAAACGCTTTAACAATCTATTGATTTTTGTTAAAAATCTTGAAATAACTCCAAATCATAAAACCACTATAACACTTTTTCTTGGTATGTAAAAAAGCCAAAAAATACAAACAATTTCGGACCTAAAGCAAATAATATTTTTTGGATTATTGTACTTTTTGTCCCGTCCAACCCAAAAGAAAAGCTTTACTGGTTCATGGTTCAAAATAATGTTTAACATAATTGTTAACAACATACTTTCTCCTTTAGTTCCAATGCCTTTTGTTTAGTTTGGAAAAGCCATGATAAAGCATTTTTCTAAAAAATTGAAATATATCAAAGTAAGAATTTCCTAAAATTAGGTTTTGCTTTTTCTTGTCCCATCAAACCCAAAGTTTAAAGGTTCGCCCTATAAGCTCTGGTTACAACTTATTGTTTTAAATTATTTTATTGCATAACCCATGGTTTTAGGAAATTATTTATTAGATAGTCATAAATTTAGTCATATGGAAGTCACAGCTGGTTTTTCTAGTAATGGGTTACTTTTTTGTCCCGTCCAACCGCTTGAAATGGCCGTTTTCTCTTTCCCACATTATTAATTGAAAATATGTTGATATTTTTCTAAACTATATCAGGACACAAACCATAAAATATGTAAGGACATATGACAGAAAAAAAAAATATTATCTATATCATAAACTATACCTAATACTTTTCTGAAGTTAAAGCATCTTAAATTTATAAACGCATCCCAAGTAGCATTTATCCGTCCTCCAACCTAAACTGTCATAAAGTGACGTCGTATTAGATACAAAATAAAGTTGTCCACTAGTAAGTAAAACGACAAACGTCTTTTGTAATAAAATCCGACGTTTACGTAGTCAGGTACGCATATGCGAACCTTAAACGACGTCAAAATAGGCAACGTAAATTGTACAAATATTTGCCCAGACGGATTCACGTCAGTTTACGTTTCAAAGCCGACTGTTTTAACGCCTATACCTAAATCGACCACGAAACATCGTCGGCCTTGTTACCTTAATCGACGTCGCATTTCAGAGCCCTTATTTGGATACCTACCAAATAAGTAACGCACACATTTTGTTGGCTTGCTTCCAACCAAAAATCCGATGGACCTTCAGCTCGCCCTTATATTTCTTCCAGTCCACTTTATCTGGAGCATTAATGGGGTCACACTGATATTGTTTAATGTCGCTTTTTTTGATGGGGAACCAGGAACCAACGATTGTTATCCTTCTTCCACATCTGCGAGAAAGGTTCGAGCTCATTCAGTGCTTTAATTAATAGATACAATTTTAAAATAATCATGTTTTTAAGGAAAAAACAAGGAAAAACGGAAAATATTTTTCTAGTTTATGTTCAGCTGAACTGTCATTCTTCTTTTAAGTCAGCTTTGGTTACATAGCCAACAAAGAATGGAGGCGGATTTCGAACGTTTGCACATATTACGTAGTTTAACGTTGGATAGTTAGATTGGTAAAAGTACTATGCAAGCCCAAATTCGGCCATTATTGACAACAATTTTTTTCTTGTTTTTTTTTTGAAAAAAAACAATAAAAGAGACTTAATAATGCTTTAAAGATGCGTTTAGTATTATTCTTGTGTGATTTTAGTATTAATTACAACCGAAATAGTGCTTTTTTGTGCTAATTTGGAAGGGGAGGAGATAGTTTTCGTTGCATCTTGACCAACTTTGTCAGTAAAGTGTCCCTCGCAGAAATATTTTGCTCTAGATTATTCAGTAAATTTCTTTTTATTATTTTTTAACCAAATATTGTATGATAGGGCGACTTTCTCACCTTCCACTTAAGTCCAAGCTTCACTTAGTTTGACTTAAGGGCTTGCAGGTTGAAATTTGTTTCACTTAAGTTAAGAGGTAGAATTTTTACAACTTAGCTGATATTTTTGAATAATTTTTTATTGTTTTAGTCACTTCATGGTTTTTTTAAAAGTTTTTCAACAGGAAAAGGTTTTTTTACCAGTTGAATTTGTACTTATTTTGCCAAGATTGAAAAATAGTGGATTGTGGTCCTGTCATGGCGGAACTGTGAAATTTGTGTTTGTTTTGGAAACATTGGCTGTGGATGGAGTTGTGAAATTATACGAAACGAAGATCGATAGAAAAACGAGAATACATGGGTAAATAAATGGAAGGTTTTCGAACAGTCAAAATACTGGATTAAAAAAAGGGTTTTTTCTCTGGTTTTTCGTTTGTTTAGTGTGGTAATTGTGAATTAAGGCATAGATTATATTTACATTTCTTTCTTCCTTGTGAAATGAATAAGATTTGTATATAATAGGCTAGTTCTATATACAAGAAATGCGGTAAAATTAATTGGCAGGTTCAGTTGAAATTCGGAGCTCTTTTTTGTCCTTCCTCTCCATCCATTTTTCTTCAAACTTTAAAAATTTTCAAGCACTCGAAACAGAAAAAATAACAAACAAAACTTTTTCGAAAATAACAATTTCAGCGATTTCCTTTTATTGCACCAGTATGCACTGAGTGTATCTCTATCCTTTATTTTGATACAGAATAGAAAAGGATAAAGATACACTTAGTGCGCACCAGTGCATCAAAAAAAAAAACCTTATCAGTCAAATATCGGACGCCAACCACGAAAAATAAAAAATTCCCAACTCATTGCAACGTTGCCAATGTCAATTTATATCGCCTAAATAATTTTCTTTTCTATGCTTGCACTAAGCTAAGGTTACACCCGTGCAAACGAAGTTAACTTAAGTACTAACTTAAGATAAGGTGAACCTTAGCTAAGAGTAAAACTTAAGTGACAAGTGAGAAAGCAGCCCTTAATGAGGTGTTTTTAAATTTTGATTTGAATTTCATGTTTAATAGAAGTAAATAACATGGCCGTCGCGCATCCAGTTGACGGTGCATTTATTTACAATGTCAGTAAAGTAGCGATAACTCGTAGGCAACGTTTTTCCACTATATGCACATTTATTTCTTACTGCGTGGTAGATGAGCGATCGTGTAGACTCCATAACTTTGTGGTTTTGTATTGAGTAGGGGCTACTGAATTGCAACCAAATTAATATCAGTAGAGTCGTTACTTCGTTAAAGAAATTAAATGTGATAACTATGAAGTAAGCCCCGGACTGTAAAGTTTTTTCGTGCTTCTAGTAATGGTATATAGTGGAACATATTACTTTTGCGTATAGCTTTATATTTTCATGACACTTTGGTAATTTTTTAACCGTAATAGTGACCAAAATATTACTACCCTTTACCCATTTTTGGTGGCAATGACAATGGCACCAGTGAAATTGACTATAATTGTTGCTTGGGTTGGTTTTGACGGTAGACTATCTCTTGAGCAAAAAAAAAACTAACTGATCAAAATCTTGTTTTTTTTTACAGAATTCTAAAAGGAGGAAAGGCACGATAAAGAACAAGCCGGTTCTAGTAAAGGGTAAGCGCGCCACCGCAAAGCAATGAGAGAATATGTCAAATTGTTAGCTAATTAGACTGTCATATTTCTTCATTTTGTTGTTAACTAATATCCTAAATAATACGTTTTATTTTTTTTTGTTTTCATGATTCATTCGTACTGATTATTATTACTATTATAAAATTCTTGTTTTACTTTTTTTTACGTTTTTGTGGACTTTAATGTTAAATAAGAGCATCACTATGTGATAATTTTAAAGTGACAAATATAAATTTTGCACAGGTTTAAAAGTAGTTTGTTGTTTTACCCTTCACTTAAGTTGTGTTTAAAAAACGCAATTTGTAAATTCCTTATCACTCCTCCGCCATTTCAGGCCAGTCACTTCATTAAAAAAAAAAGATGTTTAACAGTTAACAGGTTATTGTTATTTATTAAAAAGTCGAAATGTACAAACAGTGTCGGAGCAAAAGCACATAATTGTTTCGAAATTATTTTGTGTTTTGTCCTTTCCTCTTCTCAAAATACCTTCTCGTTTAATTCCAATGTTTTTTTAGTTTGATAAAGGCCGGAAAACATATTTTCAAAAAATTTCAAATGTAGAAAAATTAAAATTGACTAAATTAAATTTAGTTTTTTATTGTCCCGTCCACCCCAGTTTGAATTATTCCACGAATTATTGCCCTTTTAGCTATGGTTAAAACTTATCGTTCGATACTACGATTTATTTTTGCTAGTAATGGGAAACTCTTTTGTCCCGTTCAACCCCCTGAAATGACCTTCCATTTGCTCCTATCCATTCGATATTTAGTTCGGACTAAGTATGCAGTGCCTACTTTCGTTCGCCCCTTGTAAGTGGAGTGCAGATTTCACTCTCAAAAGTCTTACCTTGACAAGAGATGAAGTAGCGGTACGGGCTTACTCATTTGGACATAACCAACTCAATCTTTTTTGTGTCTTGCCGATGTTTATTTGTGCAGATTTTAATTTGTCATATGGCTTTTGTACTAATCTACCAATTTATATTTTAAAAAAACACAATAATTATAAATTTAAGCTTTGAATAATCCATCTATCCGCATTTACTATTTCACTAATTTATTTTAGGCACTTGTAATACTTGACATAAAAGTTTGATTAGCTTATTGGTTATATATTTGGTGACATATCAGGTTATTTTTAACACGTTGAACAGTCTTCTTAATATCTAGACACACACTCTTTTTGCGTATGCACAGTTTTTTAATTTATTTTCTAAATATTTTTTTTTTATTTGACCATATTATTAGTGTAGAGTATTTCCCTTCTACAAAACAAAAGATCTTGGCTGGAAATAACGAAAATTCAAACCTGGATGAGCATCCCACAAGGAACACACAAAGGACCAAAGCGAAAAGAGAAATGATTAAACGATGTTTTGCTCTGGGTAACCAGCGCGAGCTCATCGGTAGTTTCACTGGTCACCTTCCCCATACATCATTAAACACCATCATACACTTTGATTTCCAATCTTGAATCACTCACAAATAGGTATCGTTCCGCACTGGTACTTATCCAAGTTACCTGATACGGATTCGTCCTGGCGTGTTAATATTTCCAAAAGGATTATGCTTCTAAGGCAATTAAAAACAAAAAAGAAGTTAAAAAACGTCCAAATCAGTTACATCAACCGAAAAGAATCTAAAAACAAAAGATCAAAAGATCTTGGGTGGAAATAACGAGAATTCAAACCTGGATGAGCATCCCACAAGGAACACACAAAGGACCAAAGCGAAAAGAGAAATGATTAAACGATGTTTCGCCTTGGGCAACCAGCGTTTCACTGAAGTCCGGCACTAGGCATTAGTTTTGCTTTTAGTCAGGACTCAGTTTTTTTTTTAATCTGTGGGTTACTGCAAAACAAAACACGATATAGGTATAAAAGGGTAAAAAAGCAAATTGCGCGATGGGTGCTGAAGATCATAATTTTATATGTATAAATTTTAAAAACTCCCGCTTTTCATAAATAAAAATAGTCAACCCTACCCTTAACTGTATGGGCCACGCCACTCGCCGTTGCTTTCTTTGCATGTAGCGCTGCCCAAAGATGCTTCGCGCGTTGTATTACAAAAAAAGAGGAAATAAAAGTATAAATGGCCCAGTAAACAAGAAAAAATGATTGGCCTATTTGAATTTGGGAAAATAATGGTAGGATAGAGCGTACAGGGTGGTCTAAATTCGAGGGGATTGTGAGGTTTTGGGTATTTCTAAGAGAGATGACGTTTTCCAATTTAAGGTAATATTTTTTGACACGATATGTTACTATTGTCCTCGAGGACAACAGTATCTCGTGTGGGTTACTTGTCATTACGTCACGGTTACAAATTAATAGAACCATAAACAATCAATAAACCGCATTTTAACTTCACATTTTTCAAGAAACGTCATCCCCTAGGCTGGTAATATAAAGGATTTTGCCTCGAAGTAATTACAAGTTACAAGGTAACCTGGTTACTCATTTTCAGTTATTCTTCGCAGAGTAACCCAAGCCATGACGTCACAAGTAATCAGACTATTAGTATATTTTCACATATAGTACTCGATACGTATTGAAAAGATTGTCTTCCTTTTCTTTCATAGAGCATGTTCTCTGTTCCGACAAAGAGCGTGATATATGAAAGATCAAGATGCTCGATTTTCGATACGTATTGAATACGATGTGGTTTATTGATTGTTTAGGGTTTTTTAATTTGTATTATTTTTTGTATAAATCTCATGTTTTTCAATAATGATGTCATAACTACGGTCACTAAAAGAAACTCACATCATAACAAGTAACTCAAGCAAGTTATTATTGTCCTCGAGGAAAAAGCATTAGTCGATAATTTCTATCCCGTGGGATTTTTAATGAAGGAGTTTTATGACTATGTGGGATTGATAGCTCTTTAGTCACACAATCAAGTGTTACCGGGTGTTCTGTTCGAATCCGTGTAGAAGGGGTTAATATGACCACATCTTTCAACATGGCGACCAAAAATCATAAGAAATACGACTTTCGCAAGCGGAGCATGATTATACTCGATTCCATATAATTTGAGGACGAGGATTCCAAAAAAATTCCCTTTCAAGGTCATCCGACTCTAAATGACTTTAAAAATCGCAAAAAACAAGCTTTTTGCCAAAATCTTAATAATTCGACGCTTTATCAGACCAACTCTAAATGTACCTCAAACTATTAGGCATGTATTCCAAATTGGATCCTTAGAGTTTGATGCAGTTTGAAGCTTCATGACCTTGAAAAATACCCCACTAAAATTAACAAATTGCAACTATTAAAGCAAAGAGGATCAAATCCAACAATTTTGTTCAGCTATGACGCGTTTCTATATGGCGGCTGATATACCAAATTTTTTACCTATAACTACATTTTATTTTATCCAATTTCGTAAAAAAGCAAAACTGACAAATTTTTGTTGACTTATCTCCGCTTACTATGAAAAAAAGTTTAGTTGATGCATTACCTTGATTGACCTTGAAAATGCCATGTACAAGTGAAAAAACAGCTTTTTGTTAAAATGAACATCTTAGCCATAAATAAACACTTCATGGTAAACCTCCCTACCATTTTTTTTTTTTTTTTTTGATCTGGTGTTCCAGATGTTTATGCTATGCCCCGGTAAAAATGACCTGTTGTTTTTATTAAGTTTCGGACCTGTGAATTTTATGTTCTACTCACTTGTCTAGCCAACAAAGTCATTTAAATTACCTATAAGAGAGTGAGCAGAAGTTAGACATACATTACCATATTCTGGACCAGATGTTTTAGATGCCATTTTCCAAAATGGCGGTCGAAAAATCAGAAAAAAATCTAATTAAGCCAGTAGGTATTAATCCGGGTAGTGGATGTGTCGCCATTTTAATATATCAGCCGCCATATTGAAACACGTCATATCTGAACAAAATTTTTTTAACAAAATTGTTAGACTTGACCTTCTTATCTTTGTTACCAAATTTGGTCCTCTTCGCTTTAATAGTTGATGGATAAGGCCCTTTATGTTATTTTTGCAATTTGTTAATTTTACTAGGGCATTTTTCAAGGTCATGAAACTTTAAACTGCATCAAACTCTAAGGATCGAATTTGGCATACATGCCTAATAGTTTGAGGTACATTCGAAGTGGGTCTGACAAAACGTCGAATTATTAAGATTTTTTGAAGAGAAAATGGCAAAATCTTGTTTTTTGCGATTTTAAAGGTTATTTAAGGTCGGATAAACATAAAGGTAAATTTTTTAGAATCGTCGTCCTCTAATATATGTAATCGAGTATAATCATGCCCCGGTTTCGAAAGTTGTATTTTTTATGATTTTTGGCCGCCACACACTTGATTGTGTTACAAAAGAGCTATCAATTCCACATAGTCACACACTTCATTAGAAATCCCACGGACTTACACATGCCCCTTCACTATTATTAAAGCTGTTGTTGCTTTTGTTATTGTTACTCGTGACGTCATTGGTTGGGCAATACCTTCTTAACTAAAAAGCCAGTTAACTCTTTTTCGATTTAGTATCCTTTGGGTTGGGTTACTCTGCGAAGAAAAACTGAAAACGAGTAACCGAGTTACCTGGTAACTTGTTACTTTGAGGAAAAACCCTTAATAAATAAAAAGAAAACTTTTAAATATGTTCAACAATTTTACTATGGAAAATAATCTTACAAAGCTTATTATTATGGACAAAACAAGTCTACCGTTATACTTTTCTTCACTTAGTTTCAGAACTTTTACTAGTTTTTTTGCCTCCCGACGTTCCGGTGTTGTATAGGTACTATTTTGCTGTTGCATAAGGAAAACGATTTTAGTTTTGCAAATTGTTGTTTAACACTTTACTTTAGGCTCACTTCATAGTGTTTAAAGCAGGGACTAGTTAATCACGATTCACCAAGAAGTTGGCCAAATCATCCATTTATAAGTTGAGTGGAATAAAACAATCCTACAGTTGGTGTCAGGGTATAAACTACCTTTTATGCACATTCCCCCAGCAAATACTCGAAATGTTAAGTCTCATCCTGTTAAGGATGAGGAAGCAATTTTACTTTTCATAGACAAACTGTTACAGATAGGGGCGATTGAGGAAGTGAAACCCTCAAAAGACCAATATTTGTCTCCCTTTTGTTAAAATGGAGGATTACACGACTGTTTTAAATATCGTACAGCCCAATATTTATGTGTTCTATTGACCTAAACAATCCTTATTTTAGAATTCCAATTGATATAGATCATAGAAGTTTTCTTCTGTGTTTTACTTTTAAAGGCAGGACCTACCAATATAAATCCATCCTTTCTGCCCCTTATGCATTTACCAAGATTTCTAAACCTATTGTTGTTGTTATAATTGTTTTCTTCACAAATATATATTATTTTATCAAAAACTGTACCTCGACGCGTTTCGGCTTAACTGCCATTTTCAAGAGGAGAGTGGGGTATATCAAAAATATTTGCCATTGTAGCCGTCAACATGGTAAAAATTAATAAGGATAATGGGAGATTTATGTAGTTACACAAAAAACCTGTGGGAAAGTTGATTTTTATTTTAAAAAGGAACTAAAAAAAATCCTAATACTATATCTTATACTAAAATACCAAAAATGTGACACAAACTTAAATGGTTTTTTTTTAGTTACACACCTTGTATGTCGGTTATGTTTTCAAAATGGACAAATACTAAAAGTATATCAAGCAAAAAAGTGTTTTGTTCTGTTGTTGTTTTTTCATGCCTGCTGAAAGTTATCTTTCTTTTTTTTAATGTAATATAAAGTTGTCATAGACGAAACGTTAAGAGAAAAAATTCCATATTTTGTAAATGAGATTGACTAGAAAACATATTAAATACTGTTAAAACTAACAAACGGCGGAACGTATCTATACCTTTTTGGTTTTGGCTCAGTCTTTGTAATTTGTTCTTCTTTGGACTCGCTAAGTTTGATTTCTGGAACGCTTTCCAACAGTTTGACCGGTCGGACCGACCCGAAAAAGTCGGTTATCGGGGCCGCGTCGGGATTGCGTCGAAACAGGTCGGTTCGTACCCCAACTGTAGATATGCAAGCGCTTTTTGGGCACACCTTCAGCTAAAAAAGAATAAGATCTTATTTCAGTAATAAAAAAGTTCATTTTAGGCGTAATATCCAAATATAAGGTACGCCAAAAAAAAAAACGTACATAGCTTCTGCGAAAAGCAAAAGCTTCAGACTATATGAAATTTTTGTCAAAATTGACATTCTTTTAAAATCCAAGATGGCGCATGATTTTCCATTTTTAACACCCACCGCCAAAATTTTATGTGGGCCAATGTACTCCATTTTAGACATTTGCCATAAAGGCACTGTTTAGGCATCATAAACTCTGTAGAATTTTTACTTTTAAATTTAAATATTTCGCGCGTTAAGTGCCATTTTTTATATTTCCATTACACGCTTTTACTCGTTTCAACTTTAAATTATTCAAAGTTTAGTGTTCTACGCGTAAACTGCACAGGTGGGAAAAGAATGGAGCTAGTCCGACTTCAAGGCGAAGAGTTTCGTTACACATTTTTACAGCACTTGCCGGTAGAATCTCGGCGTTAAAACAGCTCGTCATAATTGGCAAAAAACTGAGTAAAATCTTCCACATTTTTTATTCGTTAATTTGGACTATTTCCTTTCAATAAAGAAGCTGTGTGTGTCATAGAAGACAAGTGGAGATTGGTGCCCCAAAGCAGCAGTTTGAAAGAATTACAGATGAGCTCCCTCCTACTTGTGCAACCGTTTTTTTGTTTAAGTATTATTTTTAAAACGTTTACATATTTTCTGCGTCAGACACGTCTTTGTCGTGCACAGAGTGGTATCAATATTCAACGTCAACGAAGTAAGTGGTGTTTTAACTCTTTGTAAAACATAGTTTTAAAGACCATTAGTTTTTGTTCTACTAGGGATTTGTTAAATCTCGTACGATTATTTAGATTTTGAGCTCTACGGGAAGCTAAGGCTATATATACGCTATCTGTCAAATTTGATATTTTGTGAAAATCCCTAATGGCGCATGCTTTTGAAACTTAAATATTTTTCACTCCTTCCTGCCAAACTTTTTTGTAAGCCATGGTACCTGATTTCAATTATCCGGAAAGCCACGTCTTTTCAATGTACAAAGAGGTATCATTCTTAAAAATCGGACAAGAACTGAAAAAGCTTTGCTTAACGAAAGAGGTGCTGTTTTTAAACCTGTGTAAAATAGATAAAATGGAGAAAACTTGTGACGTCGCTTTCCGGATAATTGAAATCAGGTACATTGACTCACAAAAAAAATTGGCAGGAATGAGTGAAAAATATCTAAGTTTCAAAAGCATGGACCATTACGGATTTTCATGAAATTTCAAATTTGATAGATAGCGTATATTATAGGACAGAGCCTTAGCTTCACGCAGAGCTCAAAATCTAAAGAATCGGACGAAATTTAACAAATCTCTAGTAGGGCAAAAACTAGAGGTTTTTAGACCTATATTTTACAAAGGGTTAAAAGACGACTTACTTGGTTGACGTTGAGCTTTATTACTTTTTGTCCGATTTTTAGAAGTGATACCTTTCTGTGCACGAAAAAGACGTGTCTTTATGGCAAATAAATGAAAAAGCTTTGGTCATTCTTCACTGTTTTATTGAAAAATCACCCAACATGTTTCAACAGTATAGACTGTCATCTTCAGGGGTCTACTGAAAGAACCCAAGAAGACTTATTGTAAAATTGATATTTGATATTTGTAAAATTTATATGTGAATACTGTGTAAACAGTGGAGAATGACCAAAGCTTTTTCATTTATTTGAAATCCCTCCACCAATGGACTCTTACTTCTTCAATTTATGGCAAATGGCAAGTGGCGCCCATAAAATTTGGGCGCGGGGTGTTAAAAATGGGGAAATTTAAAAATTATGCGCGATCTTGGATTTTAACGAAATGTCAATTTTTGAAAAAAGTTTCATATAGTCTCACGCTTTAGCTTTTCGCAGAAGCTAAAATGACAAAAATCAACCTTAGGATTACGGTAGCAAAACTACAGCCGAAAAAAATGTACGTTTTTTTTTGTAATTTTTTATAAACAAAAAATAATTAGCAGTGATTTCACCCAAAACTGAAATTCTTATTTAAAAAGTACAACTTTAAAGTCCGCAGTGTGTAAATAACAGCCTGAGGCGTTAGCCATGGACTGCTACACGCTGAGGTACATACAACATATATGCACGAAGAGCATGTTTTAATTTTAATAGTGTTTTGGAGTATTTTTGACTAATCCAAGAATCGTGAACTTAAAACAAGAAGTTAAACTTCCAAATCATTTACATCATTCTTTTCGGTTGATGTAATCGTGGACTTCTCCCAAAAGACCCAATCCGATAACTATCATTAGGTATATTCTCTCTGTTAAGCTCTTTTTCTTGATGTGGTGATGGTCTCACTCCTGGAGTTGGTCTCCAGTAGGACGATGGTTGGTCGTTTCGCATTTTTTCAGTTCTTTTATGATTAGACAGCAGTAGGAGTGTGAGCCACAATATGGTTCAGCATCTTCTTTTCCAAGATCTGCTTCCAGGTGGTCCTGACAAAGCGGCCACATCAATGTTGCCTATTTGTATGTTGATAGTAGTTTTAGGGTCTGCTTACATTCCCAGAATAACTTTGACTCACACGCCTTCAAGGCTTTTAGGATTGCTTAGTTCGATAATATATTTTCTTTTGAGGTTTTGGAAGATACTCTGATGCACATATATTTGTGGCAAGCGATTGAGCTGGGAAAATGGTTAGATATTCACGCAAAGATTTCAAGAGTTTAAAATTTGGACCTGGGTCCAATTCTTGAATCACTCGAGTTTCAGTCGTATACGGACCACATTTTAGCAAAAAAATTACGAACTCTCTTATCCACGTATTAACGCGCACACACAACATTGAACTCGTACTGAAATTCTGTAATATTAAATTAAATTCGCCGTAAAATTACAATTTTACGTTTATGATGCGCTTTTTTTCACAAATTTTGACGTTCGTATGTATGTCATATTTGCATCGATTGCTTCTACCTACTCGATTTAAATTTTAGCGAAAACGACATCTAAGTGTCAAAAATCATCCTATTTTTTCCGCCAAAAATGCAATATTTAAATTTTGGGACTATTTTAATTAAATATTGTGCATTGTGCATACGAGTTAGAATTTGTGGGCATATTTGGTATCTGAACTAGTAAAAATTGAATCTTTTTTCGACAATTTTTTGCTGAAATGTGATTCGTATACGACTGAAAGTCGAGTGATTCAAGAATTGAGCCCCTAAAATGCCGTTCGCTGGTTTAAAATATAACCATTTGTAATGATGTCATACTGGCGGTCAAACACGTATATTTATTTTGACAACAAACTGACAAAATTATGTTATCGATTGACACTGAAGAAAAAAAAATGAATGATCAGACCCACTGCCTCGTTCAATTACAAGACCGGTCCTATTTTAAATTCCAACATTCTCGAACGCTGACGATGTGTCATTTAAATGTGTCAGCCCTGCATCATTTGTACCATACTACCGTAAACCTCATGTCAGGTTCTCTATCTGACGTTTTCAAATTTACCAATAATTTTAACTAATTTCATTTAATAAAAAATACCGCAATGATCCCTAAATTTTAAAAGCAACCATGACAGCAAAATTAATTTTAAAGCGTGGCAGATCGTATTTAAAATTTTCTAGGTAGGATACGTTTTAATCAAAATTAAAAAATACAACAAATTTATTTTTTATATGGCTAAATGTAACATTTAGATTATAAATAAAAATTCTTTTATTTAATTTTGTCCTGTTTTTTTAGTTCACCTTACCAATATGGCATGGGGGACTGTTAAAATCGTGAAATTTTGACTTTTTAATTCTATCAAAAATGAGTTACTAAGGTTCCAAAACACCTTAATCGACAAAAAAAAAGTTGTCTGTCGGTCTGTCTGTATACACGATAACTCAAGAACGCCTTCATCGGTTTTAACGAAATTTGGTACAAAAATCCTCTATCGACTGACCATGAACTGATTAACTTTTGGGTAGGGTGGTGGGGGGAAAAGGGGGATAAAACATTATAAAAAATTGTAACTTTGGAACAAAAGCAAGTACGGTTTTCAGATTTAAGTTTCTATGAATATGGACTACAAATTTTATTATAATGTCCAAATTCGTGGGAGCTTTAGTTTCCGAGTTATTTGAAAAAACGTTAAAATATATTTCAAAAAATCATAACTTTAGAAGTAAAGCAGATATTGACATGCGGTTTTCAGATTTTGGTTTTCGTAAATATTACCCAAAAGTTTTGTTATAAGATTCAAATCTTTCAAAGCTACATTTTTCGAGATATTTTCATTTTCTTTCAAAATAAAATAATTGATTGTATGGTGGACTATCCGTGCTTTCTAGCACCAATTTTTTTTAACAGTAACAAAAAAAAAGTATTTTTTACACACAAATGTTACAGGGTAGTTTAGTTTTCTTTGTTTTTATGAATTTCTTTGGTCACAGAAGACACTTTTCCATGCATCAAATCATCAAAAATCAAATTTAGTTTTCACATTTAAGGTAAAAAAGACGCAAGCAGATTGTGTCTCCTTTTAAGTTACTATTAATAAATTTGATGCATGAAAAAGATGCTTCATTGGTACTACTATTTCAAATAAACAATTTTTAAAAGATCAGAGGCCTGACAACATATCAGCAAAGGGGGCAGTGTCAAATTTGTGGTCAGTGCTGTTTGAAATGTATTAAACAAAAATGACGTCATTACAAATGGGTATAATTACGACTATAGAACCGTGAGGCATTTTCTGCCGGCGGTAATTCTTTATTATCCTATTGATTGGCGATCGTTTATTTAGTACTGCGACTGAAATGTCCGTATTCAAGGGATTTAAAAAAAAGTTGGTGAACGGTTAAAAACTAAACTTATAAGTTCAACATTGTCCACCTTCAAACATCAGTTCGTCTAGTTAAGTTAGACAAGATAAAAATGCTACAAATTCATAAGTAATGCCTTCCCCAATTATCCATAAGTCCGAATTTGCCAAGCTTGTTAAAATACAAGTCTAGAATTTTGACCTCATTGTCCATATTTTATTTTATTAGTTTTGAACAAACATCCTAACCAAAATAAATGCAGAGGACAATAATTTCAAAACGTAAATTTAATTATTTGTGGCGGAAAGAACAAACTTTGCTGAATAACTAAAATAAAATCTAAATTTTACTTACAAATTCACCCATAGACTTGTTGCTTTGAGGATCAACTCTTTCCAAAAATTCCAGGGCATAATAAGTATACCTGTCGATTATGTATACACCAATAGCTGGATCAACATGGTGCTAAAATAAAATAAATATTTTTGTATTAAGAAAGGGCACTTAACACTACTGACTGCGGACGGGTGTTGATGCACGAGCTTGCGAGAACGCACCTCCAATGCATCCCCTTGTACGAGTGTGCGAGAAACACCACTTTCCCTCACGCATTTTAACAAATATTGATCCTAACTCACGCGTAAAATATCTCTCTCGTTCTTGCCTACTTGCCCGAACTCCAATCCGCGTCGTTCGGCTCAAAGGCAGTCAAGTGCAAGTAAGCCTCAAAATAACATTTTTTAAAAAGAAAAGTAGATTTCTTGTCCGTGAAAAATAAATAAAAGGAATTGTGGCATCGGACGCACATTTTGCTTTTCAATTTATTACGATGGTTGTGTTATGTTATGCTTCATACGCCAGGTACACTCCTATGCTACCCTAATGAGGATGAAACAGGCTTGTAGGTTTCTGGACTATCCATTAGATCTTGGAGGCCTGGTCGTAATGAATTGAAAAGCAAAATATGCGTCCAATACAATGATTCTTTTTATAACATTTTTTATGGTATAAAAACCGAAAATATTGATTTTGGTCCAAAAATAAACAATTTTTTCAATAAAAAGCAAAATTTTTATAAAATAGTCAAAAATACAGATTTTTGAGAACAGTTTCATTCGAGGGTTGTCTTAGCCTTTAACCTAAATAAATAAAATTTTGTGGAACATTTAGTAAAACAAATTCTTTCAGTGAAATTAATTTTAATTTTCAAAAAGTGGATTTAATACGTTTTGCTTAATCACTCCACATTTAAGAAGAGTTGTTTGCCGATAGTAAGATGCTTTTTCTTAAATAAGTGGCCGGGCAAAGATAAAGAACAGTAAAAGTATAAATATTTTTTTACAAATTCACTAACATTATGTCTATATCCACCAACGTAAATATTAGCGGATTAAGCTTTAATCATGATTAACACTAATCGGAGTTTGGAATGCGTCTTGGCAATCGAAGTTTCAATATAAAACACCACGTTCTAAACGCCGATTAATATCTAATCAGGATCAAAGCCTAATCGGGGAATATTTGCGTTGGTGGATACGAGCATAAGTAACCCGGGCTTTTGGCCTGGCTGCTAACAGGCAGTAGGTACTTTTTTCTTGGTTGTCGATTGTTTACATAGAGGGCGCCATTAGTGGGACTGTACAGAGATCTCTTCTGCTCCTTCCGTATTATTCGGCTTATAAGCGTGAGCGGGATCAGCCCCTAATTAGGACGAAACAGCATTGTCTTAGGCATCACCCTCTATGTGAGCAATCCATAAAATCAGAATACACTGAAGTACAAAACAATCCTGTTCTTTCCTTTCGTTAGATTTGGGGTGCACACATTTATAAGTTGATTTGTTTCAAAAGCCCCGATCGCATTTCTTGATTTTGTGAAAATCACGCAAGGAAAATATGAATTTTGTTTCTAAAATACTGTTTTAACAAAGCCCTAGTGCTTCTTTTGACAAGTTCACGTAACGAAAACTCACAAGCAAACTAGTCTAATAAAATTACAACTAGTTGTAACTTACAGATAACGAATCCTCTCCCACCATACTGCTACCAACTGCCAAAATGTTTGGAGAGTAGAATTTTTCATACATAGATGCTGCTTGGCAAGTGTCAATCATAAAGAATACCTCATGATACCTGAAATAGTGCAATGTAAAATGTGTCCATTTTATTTATACTCGAATTTCGGGGAGTATACTCACTGGTATTAATTTAAATACCCGCGCAGATGGCAGAAAGCAAACTTTTATACGAGGTTGAGTGTTTTGACAATATACACGTTAAGTTGTGGGAAACACGTAGACGTCAAGGTGGGAAAATTATTAATTGTCTTTTTGTCTTTTATATAAAAATCAAATATTCTCAACTACAAATATAAAAATTTCACCTCTGACGTCATGCGTTAGCTTTTTCACCGAGCTAACGTTCACGGAGTCTGTACCGGCGTTAACTTATTAAACAGTTTAATTTGGTCATAGCGTAGACGTGGAATATAGCGCAAGATTATGTCTTTCTTTTATCTGTAAAAAAAAACAAGGACTTCCGCTCGAATACAGATATCAGAGTTCAATCTGTGCGGTCTAGCGCAGATATCAGAGTCTAATCTGTGCGGTCTAGCGTTGACCTTTTAAATCAAAGTCAGACAAGACGCAAGCTTAGGTTATATACCGTCTGATGTATGTTGCTAACGCAGATATATCCTCTCGTTTTACAAGCGGTGACCTTCCGTCTTAAAGGGTTACCTTTCCCAATAACCTTGACACCCCTGACACTTGTGCTTGTCAACACAACAATGTTAAATTATATCCGATGATATCCTAACTAACATTTACTTAAAATATACCTACTTTAGCACAAAGTGGGTATATTTTAAGTAAATTTTGACCTTTAAATGTTAGTTGGGATACTAATAGAGAAATAAAAAACTCGTTTTACAAGCTGTGACCTTCCGTCTTAAGGGTTACCTTTCCTAATAACTTTGACACGCCATAGAGTACGATATGGAGACAAATGGATGTTTGTCCCCCTACAATACGGGTCTAGAAAAGGTAAACCTACTATAAACGCAGTAAAAAAGATGTTAGAAATAGGAAACGGAACAAATCCTAACAAGAAGAGAGGTGAGTGGGCAGTGCTCAAAATAGTAAAAAGGCTAACAGACAGTCGTATACCCCAATATCTTATAAATACTGTAATTAGCTACTTCAAAGAACGATACATACTTAACGAACAAAATAAAGTTAAAACATAGAGCTCTGGACTATATACTATGACCCCAAACTCCTTAGGAACGTGGGCATAGTAGGATACGCGGATGATCTAATGGTAATAGTCAGGGCTGACACAGCGATACATCTTATGCAAAGAGCGAATGAGGCAATAAGACTTATTAACGAATGGATGACAAACAACCACTAAATGGACTCCTCATAAATCCGCAAAAGAGCGTACGATATCTTGGAATCCACATCGGTGAAAACCATAAATTCGGAAAGCATACAGAAGAAACCACTGAAAAGGCAACTAAAAGACTCGTTAAACTACAAAGACTTACGCCCAACGTAAACGGGCCCAGTACGAGCAAGAGGAAGTTACTATACAGTGTAATCCGTTCAATCGAGTCCAGTACTGCGCACAAAGAAGTACAAAAACATGCTGATAAGAATGCAATGGAGAGGCCTGCGGCTACCGAACGATATCAACGAAAGCTATTCAGGTTAGTTCATAGACGTAATTGTCGAAGAAATTGTATATGAAGATAAAAATGGCCACAGTGAAGAAAACCAACAAAGAAACTGCAAAAGACAAAACACCGGAATCCTGGCGAGCAATATCGAAAAAGGGCAATCGACGAAAATAATTATTCCCGACATTAAAACATGGATAGACTGCAAACACAAAAAAAATGGATTCCTATATAACACAAGCTCTAACGGGACATGGATCTTTTAGGACATACACAAAGCGAACAGGGAAAACGGACGACATATGTCGGTTCTGTCAAAGAATAGATGACGCAGAACATATGTTAATTTACTGCCCAAGATTTGAGAACTACCGCCAAACAACAAGACACGATCTACAGATAAAGAATATGACCATAGGGAACATCTTCACAGAAATGATACCACACGTAGATAAATGGAACCAGGGACTTGATTATGATGAGGACGATTCTAACAATTAAGCATGAAAACGAACGCACCTAAGAGACCAAAATAGTCAACGGCGAAATAGTGACGTTTCCTGAGAATGATTCCGCTATTTCGACCAAATCTACAGCGTAGGGGTTTAGTCCGTAGGCGTCCTCAAGAGAGGATGAATCGGTCACATTCGGCGGACCACCAGAGGCCGGTGTCTATGAAGATTTCTCGTCGCTATAAAAAAAAAGTATATTTTAAGTAAAGTTTGACATTAACCCCACAACAATGTCAAGAAATAGAAGATCCAGATGTTAAACATGACACTTTTAATTTACACAAACGTATAAAGAAAGCGGCCGGATTATTTAATAAAAGACAAGCTGGAATCCTTGTCGACAACCAAGGCAAAATCATACTGGATACCAAAGAAAATTTAAAACTACGTTTATAACTACTTAACAGTTGGTAAAAAATGGCAACACATATCATTAAAAATAGAACAGAACCAAGTATAAGAGCATACACACACTTTTTCTAACACCGGTAACTGAAAATTTAGTGTACAACACAATTATGCAACTTAAAAACAATGCGGCTCCAGGTTTTGACCAAGTAACTACTAAGACATTTAAAGAGACTGCTTTACTGATATGCAGGCCTATAGAACACTTAATTAACACAATTTTTAGCTCTGGAAAATGTCCCGAAAATTTTAAAATAGCCATTGTCAAACCAATTTACAAAAGTAGTGACAAAAAAAAGGTTGAAAACTATAGACCTATAAGTATCTTGAATAGCATATCCAAAATTTTTGAAAAAACAAAAGAATTGTAAATTTTCTTGACAATCATAATTTACTTAGTAAACAACAATTTGGATTCAGAACATGCAAATCAACCTCAGATGCCATTGCAAATTTTACAAAAAAAGTCTACGATTCCTTGGACAAAGGTAAAAAATGTGCAGGGATATTTTTGGATTTGGCAAAGGCGTTTGATACCGTCAGTCATCAAAAGCTTTTGTCAAAACTAGAGGACATCGGAATAAGGGGAATTGGTCATCTCTTGTGTAAGGATTGGTTAATAAATCGTAAACAAGCTGTAAAAATAGGGAATACTATAAGTAACGAAGGAACAGTTGAGTGTGGCATATCGCGGGGAACGGTGTTAGGTCCGGCGTTCTTTATTATATATAAACGATTTATTAAAAGTTATAGATGAAGATGCAATGGCCTCATTTGCGGATGACACTGTTTATTTCATTGAGGGTTTGACTTGGGAAGAAGTAGCGCAAAAGGCAAATGAGGGTCTACAAAAGATTGTTTCTTGGTTAGATTTAAACTTACTTACATTAAATTTAAAAAAGACAATCTATTTACCATTTTCAAAATTAAAAAGTAATCTACCACAAAATGAATTAGTAGTTGATCTTCCGTTCCGAAAAAATCAAACATGGATACTTCCGATATCAACAAGTGTAAAATACCTAGGTATCACAATTGACAACCTCTTAAAATGGAGTCCTCATATAAACAATTTAACCAAAAAAATCAGATCTTTAATGTAGTTATTTAAAAAATCAAAACACATATTAAACCTAAATTTAAGAAAAACATTATATTATGCATTAGTGCAGTCCCTGTTAATATATGGCATAGTGGGTTGGGGTGGCGCTTACTGTACTAACTTAAAATCACTGGAAATAGCCCAACGAAAAATTTTAAAACCCTTTTTTGAACTAAACAATCAATTCCCTACAAGTGATCTCTATACTTATGCAGGTGTTATAAGCATAAAACAATTATTCCTTAAAGCCTCATTAACTCAAGTTATAAAAAACAACGAAATAAGACCTCAACATTCCACATATTTAACTCGATTTGTCAGAGGAGGAAATGTCAAGGTATTAAAACAAGAATCCACTTTGGGTCAGCAAAGCTACTCTTATACAGGTTTAAAAATGTTTAACCTAATCCCAACAAACCTTAAATTCGCTACAAATAAAGCGAGTTTCAAAAAACAAATATCTTACTGGCTTATTTTAAGTCAAACCGAAATCATATAACATATCTTATCTTATTATTTTATTTTAATTTAAATTGTTTAATTAATTAGTTAGAAATATATAAATATATTATATTATAATTTATAAAATTCATCTTCTGTTAGATATATTTTTGGTAGCATTAGTGAAAAAAAACTGACATACCAGAAAAGACAGACAAGATCATGAAGATTTTAAGTCTAACTGGTATAATCAGACATTTTATTATTTATGCCTTATATTGCTTAACATTGCAACTAATCATAAGATCCCATTTAATGTATTTTTATAAGGTATTGATTCTTTTTATATTGTTATATAGTATTGAATTTAATTTAATAAACAAATCAAATAAAAAAAAATACAAAAACGTTATACAACGTCTGCTGTATGTTGCTAACGTAGAGATATCGGACAAAACGCAGTGAGCCGAGTTAAAAAATCAATAGATTGGTAATACGAACGGCCGAATCAAAGAAAGCAAGATAGAGATACATGGTAATAAAATGAAAAAGACAAAAATGTCCGGCCCGGCAAATTCCAGGTCTACGGATAGGCATCTTGTACGTGTCGTGAACTCAGATTAATAAAATTCTTTAGTTAATTAGTCTGAGTGAAAACATTTCCAGTGGTCCAACTTTGACAAACTTTTGATCTGTTCCTAAATACCTACATTCCTCAAAATAAACTCTAGCTTACAATAAACCAATTTTTTGTGGTTTTCCAAGTTCTGGCAGTAATTTTAAATTTTTTTTGTTTTAATTCTTTCAAATGTAAGAAAATTCAAAGTATTGCGTGGTACCCTACCAACTCATCCTTATATCTCTCGTTTGTCACATTTATATATTTAAATCAAAATTCACGCCGTTTATTGCTTTATTTCTTTTCTGCTCATATAATGGTCTAGAAGGGTGTTGAATTGTAAACATTTCTATAGATACGTTTGGTTTGGTTTGTTCTCTTTTTTAGTTATAGGTCTGAGGTCATAACTAACTTAAACTGTCTATTGCCTAATTTATCGTCTACCTTTAATACTAACACAGCGACTTTTGCCGCAGGAAGCCCGAAGCATTGCAAGAACATACTGAATCAAAAAAAAACAAGATAGAAATACTGGCACCGAATATAAGAGACAGAAACGCCCGATCCGATAATTTATATATTAACGTCTGCGGACCTTGCACAACTTAAATGCTTGTGCAACACCTACAATAAATGCAGATTCAATCTAAAGAAACCATATCTAATAAATATTAATAAAAATTGATTAATCTATATATGCTATATCTATATATATATATATCCATATCTACCAACATGAAAATTCTCATGATTAACACTAATCGGAGTTTTAAATAAGTCTTAGCAAACAAAGTTTTAATGTAAGACTTGAATAATAATAAAATAAAGGTTCGCATTTTCCATAAATTATTTTATGGATAATATTTAGGAATATTTTTAGCATATGGCAATTTTTAGCATGAGTAACAAATGTTGATTTTAGCCAGTCAGCCGGAATTTTTCTATAAATCAAGTCAAAAATTTTGATAAGAGTATTCAGCGAGTCTTTGTTTTTAATGAGTTTCAAAACTTCCGTGTCTACTTCATCCTGTCCTAACGCTTTTCTATTTTTAGCTGAAGAAATTTCGAGCTGTACTTCTTCCAGTGATATATCTATGCATTGTATACAGTTGAATAAATGAATGAATGAATACTTTATTCAAAATCCAAACTAAAAAATAATTACAGTTAATGTAAAATCCGATTAAATAAATAATATTTGATTAAATAAATAAATTAAAAATAAAATAAAATAAAAATTTAAGGAATATTGTCGTGAATGTCCTTTAGTCATTCTATCTTGCCCTTGCTTGGTTTTTAAATGTTAACGACTCAGGTTAAAAACCTAACAGTTAGCATTAGGAAGTATGTGATGTTTTAAGTTCAATGAATAGATGTTTTTGTAAACTCACGTTTTGTTATCACATACATCCTATAAAACCAATCGAGAACAGCAAGAAGGGGTCAGTAAGTTTAGTAAGTTAACTAAGTCAGAAAGTTGTGATGTATTTCTCAAGAATAAGATAAACTGCTGAACCACGACCTACCCCTAAGATAGAACTGTGACCCTGCTGTATTAAGACTGTTGGATGTTAATTAATTACAAGTAAGTAACGTTTTTATATTTTGTTATAATAAATTCATTAAAACCCGGTACGGTTGGTTTATTAAGTCAATTAATAAGAACAACCCCGTCACGAAAACCCCTACGTGACATATGGTGGAGGTGCCGTTGTCTTTTTTGTAAGGCTATTTCTCAAATTAGAAAATCAATTTTTTTTTTTCAAAAACAATTTATTTAATAAAGTTTTTTTTCAGTAATTTCATTTTTAACAATTGTTTTTTTTTAAATATTTTTTTCAAGTTTAATGTTATTTTAATTCTATTTTATATATACCATACAAGGTATAAATATAAATAGTTAAGGATTGGCATTGATAGGTTACTGTCTAAGGGTTAAAATTGGTAGGTCGTTATTGAAATCGCCCACGGTAAATAATTTTTTTTAAGGACAGTGCATATGTTTTTAAAACATTTTTGTAGGTTCTTAATAGTTACAGTTTAATTTATATTTTTTTATATACGTGGTGTAATTTATTTTTAATTTAAATTTAAAAATAGCAACAAAAGTCAATCACATTCTACTAAAACTTTTAGTCATACGAAACCATATGACATTGGCCTTAAAAATAATCAAAAACAAAACCGAAAAGTAAACGTTCGACCTAGTAGTGTTACGATTTCGCAGCGGAATCAAAATGTTTATCAACATAGTAAATTAAATTTCATAAATAAATACGGGAGCGAACAAAACTATTATGACCAACACTCTTCATTGCAATTTTTAAAGAATATAAAAGTAAAACATCATCAGGAACAACCACCGAAAGGAGATATCAATGACTGTCCCCAATATTTAACTCCCCGCCTTTACCTTAACTAATGTTTTTATTGCCATTTTATTGGTTGGTGTAGTGTTTATATCACGCACTAAATATGTTGTATTATTTAAATAATGACATCTGTTCTGAGTTTTAGGTAATTTTAGCATATGTCACAAAAAGAAAAATTGTATGATCAATTAAAAAGTCCTATCTATGAAAAATAGGACATGCCAAAAAGCATAATTTGGGCCTTATGATCAATCTAAGCAGGTGGTATATTTTTATTTTTAATTTAATGTGACTTGTTTTTAATTATTGTTACATTTTAACAAAACTTGTAACTCCATGGCGGAATAGTATAATTCCCACGTTAAAAAACCCAATTTAGGCAAAGAAATTTGGGCGTTAAACGCCTTTGCCATCGACCTCCTATAAAAACGGTAAATACAGGACAATTTACAAAAGGAGAGCAATGCATTGCGTCAAAAAAAAATATATATATACCTATGGTTTTAGTTATAACTTTGAGCTAAGTATTGTAAAGAGGGTAAAAGTAAAGAAAAATAATAAGTATAGTTCTGATTATTGAGTTATAGTGAGAGAATGTAAGTGCAAATCAAATAAACAATAATAAGTATTTTGAGAATATGGTTATCATCTAGTGGCATATAAGTAGTAGAAATTAGTATTATTATTATATTTTGCCAGTATTAAAAAGAGGTGTTTTTTGAAATCTTTCCACTTTAATATTATCATAGTTACCTTATTAGCTTATCTATGTAGCGTAAAATTGCAATATGTAAACAGATTTCAAAACATTGAGTATTTTTAACATTTTTTGGGTGTGCAGACAAAAATAGTAAATAGTGATATAAGTATGCTCTATCTAAGCATATAAGTTTTAATAGCTACAGCATAATTTACAAAAAAAAAATGTATTCCACAAAATCACTATTTTCTTGCGAATTTAAGTCAAAAATTAATTAATAGTAATATAGTATTTTGGTATTTATTTTAAAATCTTCACATACCGTAAAAACTTATTAAATGAGGGTTAATCATTTTAATAAAAATCAGAGCATCAAAATAAATATTCACTTATTTTTTTTTCTCTCGGTTACCAGAAATTCAGATTTAAAATCCTTTTGGAGTTAAATATGCGCAAGTAAATATTACTATAATGTTAGTTTTTTTTTTAAGGAGTATATTTGTTTAATTTTTTTAAAGTCGCCGGCACCGCTTGCTTCCCAAGAAGATAATACACGAACATATACAATACAACAACTCCAAGGTCTTGCATAGTCAGAGGCATAGCGCAGGAAAGCTCACAACATGATAGTAAAAATTATAGTGATAAATTCCAGTATCACGTATGGAGATCCAAAGGAAATTCTTTAGAAACACAAGGGTTACCATTCAGGCTGTATCAGCGAGAGATGTCTTATATAGATCCACACATCTTTGAAGAAAAGGGACAAGTATTATTCATCACACTCCATTTGGAAAATATAAATTTATTACTACATGGTAATGGGAATGATGTATTCAAAATGACTATATTGAAAGTACCTGTTGAATGAAATTATGAGCAAGTACCGCAAATCCACTGACAAAGCAAGACCTAAGTTAAAGGCACAAATCGGCGCAAATCACGTACTATGCTTTCCGGTGAAGAGAAGGTCATCAGTGAAGAAAGAAGAACAGGGAGCAAGTGGGTCGAGCGAATTATGTTTTTGATTTGATGTTGTGTTTTTTTTTTTAATTGTAATTCAGCTACAATTCCTTTATTTTGTAAAACTTTAATTTTATATAACTGTGGGTCCAGTTTTATTTAAAACGGGGGGATATGTCCTGAATGTCCTTTAGTCATTCTATCTTGCCCTTGCTTGGTTTTTAAATGTTAACGACTCAGTTTATGAACCTAACAGTTAGCATTAGGAAGTATGTGATGTTTTAAGTTCAATGAATAGATGTTTTTGTAAACTCACGTTTTGTTATCACATACATCCTATAAAACCAATCGAGAACAGCAAGAAGGGGTCAGTAAGTTTAGTAAGTTCACTAAGTCAGAAAGTTGTGATGTATTTCTCAAGAATAAGATAAACTGCTGAACCACGACCTACCCCTAAGATAGAACTGTGACGCTGCTGTATTAAGACTGTTGGATGTTAATTAATTACAAGTAAGTAACGTTTTTATATTTTGTTATAATAAATTCATTAAAACCCGGTACGGTTGGTTTATTAAGTCAATTAATAAGAACAACCCCGTCACGAAAACCCCTACATGACAATATGAATAAAGTAGGAAGGGATTGCTACTAAGGCAGTATTTCTGCCAGCGCGTAGCTTTTCCCACTTTTTTCAATATATACTCTTAGCGCAATATAAATATGTTATTTATGCTTAATAGCTACTATACCTACTAATGCTAGATAATTTCTTAAGATTTAGTTTATATAAAAAAGGTCCAAAAGAAAAAAGAACTTAAATGGATTTATTTTAGTCGAATTAGAATTAGAATAGGTGACTCTGCTTGTTTAAGTTTTTTGGTATTTTTGAATAGTTTCCTTTACGGAAAACAGGATTTAAGGCTTTTATAATTAATTGATGTTATAAATGTTTTATAGATTTTTTTATTTTTGTCATTTTGACAGATTGACGTTTTTTGATCGGCAGTTAAAAGGTTTTAAATTTTTTTGGTGCCATAAAAACTATCCAAAATTTTGTTCTGGAGGTCTATAAATTGCATTAAACGAAAATTTAAAGGAGGGGCTGATTTTTATTAAAAACTTTAAAACACTGATACCCGCAATCTTCACCTCTTGTACTTCAGCATTCCATTTGTCTTTTATTAGCACTAGCATGGTTATAAAAAATATCATAGCCTTTTATTTTATAATAGTCAACAAAATAAATCTTCCAAGTCTCCGTAAAAACAATTATGTCAAAAACTTAATCTGTCACTTGTAAATGAACCAAAAAAATATCAAAGTTTTTATTTATGCTGGTGATATTTTGTATTAAAATATGAAAGTCCGAGAATTTTTTTACAAATTGGTTAAATTCGCATATATTTGAATAAGTAGTGGTTTTTAAGCTTAAATCATGTTCAATTTCGTTTCCTAATTCTACTAAATCCATTTTCGATTCTATATAAAATACACTTTGTTACAACAAGATGCCACGGTTTGTTTTAAAGATACCAATACTAAAAAGAAAAAAGGGATTACATAAGGCCTACAAGATAAAATTTAAATAAAATAAAAATAATATTTTAAGAGATGTTTCTTACGAGCTTATCTTTTTTGAAGTCTAGATGTTACACCACTCTTTTAAATTTTCTTTGGTATCCAGTATGATTTTGCCTTTGTTGTCTAGAAGGATTCCAGCTTGTGTTTTATTAAATAATCCGGCCCCTTCCTTTATGCATTTGTGTAAATTAAAATATACTTACAGTAGGTATTTTTAAAGTAAAGTTTGACCGATACAATTTAACATTGTTGACAGCACATAAGTATCAGGGGTGTCTAAGTTATTAGGAAAGGTAACCCTTAAGACGGAAGGCCACCGCTTGTAAAACGAGATTTTTATTTCTCTATTAGTATCCCAACTAACATTTAAGGTCAAAATTTACTATACTGTGCACAGTAGGCATATTTTAAGTAAAGCTTGACCTTAAATGTTAGCAAGGCTATCATCCGATATAATTTAACATTGTTGACAAGCACATAAATGTCAGGAGTATCAAGGTTATTAGTCCAAGTCCAAGTCCAAACGGAGTGTGATAGAGACGCGAAATTTTTGCTAACTGTGAAATTTGAGATTTTAATTTCGAAAATACTGAATTTATACAAAAATCAAGGAAATTCCGCTATTCTCCTGTGAATCTTATTGCGTATGTCCCTCTAGTACCTTTCTTTAGAGCTTTATCACTAAACTCATTTTTGACCTATCATTTTCAAGGTCTTGTCAAACTTTGTCACCTATGAATGACATCTGGTAAACCTCAATTTAGTACAGTATTCATATTCAAATTGTGCTCATCTATCAACCACTGACCTTCCCTCTTAAGGTTAATAGTTATTTGAATAGGGTGTCACTTTACCTAAATTATAATACGTATCCCCGTTTGTTTTTAGCACGAATGTATAAAGCTATAATAATAGTAGTACAACTTTTTCACATTAGATTAGTGGATTCACGATTTTACCTCTGTTTCTGCCACATCTGTTCAAGGGCGTCGGCCATTTCTTGACTGGTTATTTCCTCAGAATCTTGAAACTTTAAGAAGCCATCGCCTCCGTGACCAGTCAGGTATATTAACACGTTACTGCCAGCGTCGGTCAGCAGTTGCTTGGATCTGGGTGTGCCGGGAGGCAGTCGGCCTGTTAGAAGTCGGACAAAGTTTTCAACAGTAACCTGTAAGCAGTTTTAAAACTGATAGTGCAGTATCTGGAAAATCAAAATATCTTATCAGCAAACTTTCTTTTATATGGGCCATTCTCATTCAAATCTCTCAAAACTCTGCATTTGAAAAAGATTTTTCGGAATTTTTTTTTGAACTGGGTTTGGATATATCTGTCACAATTAAAAGTTGTGATTTACTGACATAACTTGCACATGTTAATGGGATAAAAAATGTAGAAATAAATGTCAAAAATCAAATTTAATTTTGATATAACCAAAAATGTTTTAGCGAGGGGTTATCCACCCCCTCAAAATATGTACACCTACTGTCAAAATTATAGGGATTTATTGTCAGTATTTCAACATACTGCCAGTAATTTGTAACCTTACTGCCAAGGTGGACAACCCTGTTTTAGTTAGGAAATAAATGGAATGAATATTATTAGATATTAGTACAAATATTCTTTCCAAAACTAGGCAAAAAAAGTAAAAAAAAGCCTAATGTCCACGTTAGTGCAACTTTTAATTCAAATACTACATTTTAGATTATTTACGCATTACTAATTTTTTAAGTTATTAAATATACGAAATTATCTTATTCAAACCACAATACTTTAAAAAAAGGTAGTGACAAAATAAATTTTATCAAAAAAAAAGCTTCCCGATATAAGAGAAACCAAAACAAGGTTATCAATAGAATTGCACTTATAAGCTACCTGATAAATGTATACGCACTAAAAAAAACAAATAGTAAGAGATGTAAAGAGTCCATGGTAGTAACATCCTATAAAAACGTTGTGCAAAAATGGGTGGTCTAATTTCTTCTCAGGCTTGCTGGATAGTGCAAGTTCCAGAATTGTATGACAACTGCCAAGCTTACCTTGAGTATACCACTTTAACAGTGTTGCCAAATATTTTTGGTTTTTCCTAAGCCCGTGATGAGGTGGTTTCACGTCGTCCATGGTACAAACTCTCCATAGCTATGAATTGGATAATTATGAATGGTTTGCATAATATTGTAATATTATTATTATTAAAAAAGAAAGTAAGAAAAGTGTAAAAAATATTTTTTAATATCAAATTATTGGATATAGGGACAGTCCATGGTAGTGACATTTTGGGGTTAAAAAAATTATGAAAAAAGTATGGATGGACGAAAATTAAGAAAAAAGTGATAGAGGCCATTTCTGCTCAAAATAACATAAATAAAAAAATTCTAAAAAATCAACAGCTTTTGAGGAAAGTGGTATCGAGGACATTATAAGAGGACAAATCATGAGATTTAAAAAAACCATAACCTCACATTTTTTAAGAAACCACATCTCCACATAATGATAAAACCTTAAAACACGTCAACTTTAAAGCTCCATATCTCAGAAAGTAATCCTGGTCCCTATCTCGTTTTTTTTTATTTTTGTGCTGTTGTTGATCGAGTACTACAACATATAAAAAAATTATGACATTTAGCCGAAAGCCATTTCCAATGTAATTTGTGCAGGGTTCTTTGGATCTCGGTCGAATTTAATAATATTCTGGTATGTTGTAGCGCAGGTCAATATATATTAGAAAACTGTGTAGGTTTAAATCAGTTTCTAATAGTAACCGGAAAAATGTTTCTGAGATATTTGCACGTAAGGTCAGGAAAAATGCCCAACAGGGCTATATTCCAAAGGCAAAAAAACGTATTTCTTAAACGAATTACACCAAAATAGAGACGAAATTAAATTATCCAGATAATGCAGTTTCACCCAATAGGAATTTTTTATGCTTCAGTTAGACAGTTTGTATACAGGGGCTAGTCAAAAATAACGTTTTTAGGTGTGTTCTCGCACCTTAAGCAAATTGACATAGGAACACTAACTCTTGTACAAATAAGGTTTTCGCAAATATGCTAAATATTACTACCCTATCAGATAGTAGAGACCTTGGATAACCTAGAGAAAACCTACACAATAACAGTTGAGGCATTATTTTAATACGGTGTCCATTCAAAAATAGTTGTTTTATACGGTGCTCTAAATCGGATCGGTCAATTTACTATCTTTGGTACATACTCGGCCAACAATAATCTACATATTCTGTAAAACTTTGGTCAACTTAGTATATCTGGGTTTTGAAATATAAGAGATGGAACACAAAGACCGTTATTTTAGAATAAGAACAGAAATGTCCAAACTTTTTTGTTAAGAACGTGTAGTTTTCTCAAAAAATCGGTGATTCCATGGAGACGTCTCGGACACACTGTATATTTTAAAAAATGTGCCAAAGAAAGTGAATATTGACCGATCTGGTTTAAAGCACCGTATAAAACAAAAAAAATCGTAAAAATGATATTCAAAAACTATTTTTGAATACAGTTTACGTTTTCTCTACGTTATCCAAGGTCTCTACTATGTATAAAATTAATAATAAACTACAAAGTAAGGAAAATTTCATTTCTACTAGAAATAAATCAACCTCTAGACTGTAAACTACCCAAAAAAAAAGCATTTGTATCTTTTAGCAATCTTTGTTTGACTTTTTATGACATCAAAAATGACGTGAAGTAAGTACAACACCGTCTTAACTAAAAAGCCAGTTAAATCCTACCGCTTCAGTGGCCTTGCTTGCTTTTTTTTGGAGGACTCTGCTATTTGTGCCAACTGTCCATATTCAACACGGCAATTTCATGTAGATGAGTACCCTTAGAAAAGCAGTTTTTCTAGAGGCATTTAGACCTAAACCCCTTTGTCGGGGCTGGAGATCTTTAACATGCTCCACTAACAATATCTGAATCAAACGGTACCGGTCTCTTATCGTCCTCTACGAGGGACGTGTTACCCTACCTTCTAGATAACACGGCCTGCTCCACTCCATACGGCGTTTTAATGAATCAAAATGATGTACTTTTTGCAAGAAAAAGTTCAAGCAGACTATCGACGGCCCCGTGGATCGAACCTGGATTCTCCTGGTTGAATAACCGGTGACCAACTATGCTGACAAAGTGTGCAGTGCCCTATAGCCATAGATTTTCTGTCAGTTTGTATATAGTATATAAAATTAATAGCAGGCTACTGCATCGCATCTGACAGTTTTAGCAATAATACAATCAATTTGACAGTTTTTTTTAATTGTTCAATTTGGGCTGATATTTACATACCAATATCACGAGGCGGCGCTCAAGAGATTGTTATTAAAAACAGGATAATATGCTCCCAAGTGAAATAGTGTAGGACATTTGTGGCTAAGGCCTTTTTTCAGTTTTATTATTTAAGAAGGACAAGAGCAATATTTTAGTAGCGTATCAGGGTAAAAGTCAGAATATTTTGTTTACCTCATATCCTCTGTAATCAACTTCCACATCGTCTCCATAAACATTGATATGCTGGTTGGCATTATTGAACACAGTTGCGGGCCGAGGATTCCTAGGATTACAGGCCATATCGTCAGCTATCATAAGGATAATCTGACTATCGGGTATGCCGAGTCTCTTCACACTTCTGTATATGGATAGGACGTTTGCTACATGTCTGTAATTGAACCAGAAACGACTGGTGTCTACAAGAACTGCCCAGTTGTTTGTGTGTCCTTTTGGGATTTGATCCTGAACATAAAGATAAATTATAAACTATATTTTATCTTCCTATTTCACCCCTCAAAATATAATCAATTCTAAGAGTGTATTTAAAACACATACGACCCAGGAACAACTTCTGAAAATTACAAAACTTGATTTAAAACTTTTACTAAAGGCCACTTTTTAAAACTTGTAGGTATTTTGTTCTCTCTCTAGCTAAGAACCAAACCTTAGCCGCCTATATGACACAGTGGTCGCGATTCTTCAAAAACCGTCAGAAAATCTCACCCTTACAAAAAATCTGAAGATTTTTAAACACAAGTATACACTAACTGTTTTTTTGTCAGGACTTATTTGCTAATATTCATCAAAATTTATTTTCTTAATAATGTTCCAGCAAATAAGAAATATGTCAATTTTAATATTTGTAGGCAGTTTTTGTGAAAAACCCTTTTTTTATTTAAAAATGTATTTTATTAAGCCTATTTGTGTGTAAACAAACCTTTAAAACTTTTAACATACAAAACCATAGATAGCCATGGAATATGTCGCTGTGACTGTTAGAAAAGTCACACAAATTCGTCTTTCCTTTTACTTGGTGAGAATTTTCAACAGTTTTTTACGTTTATTGGTACGTGTAGTAGCAATTTAGCTCCGCCGTAAAAAAAGGCCTGCAAAATATCTTTAAAATATTAAATTTACAAAATGTTATTAAAAAAATGACGCAGTTTCTTTTACAACGTTACGATAAATATTAGGATAAATATTAAGGACGACAAAATAAGAAAAAGTCACATAACATAGAGGGTTAAAAGTTTTCGAGACATGGTCTTAAAGTACCCGATTTTTTTTGTTATATCTTTTTTTCAAAAATACGAAAAAAAAACGAAATTTTAATGATTCAAATGTCATAATAAGAGTTTAAATTTTTCCAAAATCAGACTATAAATACGTAAAAACGCCTCGGTTTCGTTTTCGTTACAACACACTCCATATCAAAGACATCCAACTGTTATAAGGATGATTCTCACGAAATATTCCAAAATAGTGTTACCTCTAGATATTTCCCAAACTAAATGAGTTGGATCTACACTTTTATTGTTTTGATTCTTTATAATTAGGTAGATATTAGAGCTCAAGTTTCAGATTTTTAACCTTAGTCAACTTTTTTTACAATGTTTTAAAAGTCCAAAACCTATCCTCCGTGACTATTACTTTCTCAAGGTTGAACTATATTTTTTCAAATATTTGCAATACTAAAAGTATACTAAGTAAATTAAACACATCCAAAGCAATTAGACCAATTATAAAATATTATTAAAAATTAAATTAAATAATTTTTATAACCGTTTGCGTAGGTATTGCAAAAATCAATTCTAAGCTTCATGAATCCATTTTTGCTTTAAATTTTATGCAGGTGTTTTCTAAATCATTTTAAATCAGAGGGACCAACCTTTGTTTGAGACAGTAAAGAATCATGTGATCTCTGGAGGTTGGTTAAAATTTGCATGCATATAAGTGTTGCTGTTTAATAATTCCAAAGTTGAAGTTCATTAATTTGACATTTAGAAACCTATCCACTGGAGTCAAGTGGAATATCTAGGTAAGAAGATTATTTTTATAATGTTTATGAATGTGCAAATGTGTTATCAGAAAATGTTGAGGCCTACGAAAATCAATTGCACCTTCTAAAATTCATAAATGAAGAGTTTATTTTGTCCACCCATACCTCAAAAGAAGATCCGATCAGTTTAAGCAGCAAATAACACGCCCTGCAACTACCTCGTGGCAAAATCATTAGTGAAAACGGAAGGAGACATCTTGATTAGAGTCGCAAATATTTATTTAGCTACGTTTGAGCCAGTAAGAAGAGTGACCAATTATGAACAAGCAAATTTCACAAAGAAGGAGGCCACTGCGAAATATGTCCTAAAGCAGTTTTACTCAACGTAGCAATACTTAGTAAAGAAAAACTTAAGAAAGCCAATCAGTTTTTAGAAAACCATTCTGCCTTATTTGGAAACCAAGAAAATCATAGCCGGACGAACATTATTCAACATGTAATTAATACTGGCGATGCGCAACTAATAAGACAAGCACCAAGACAAATGGCTCTGGCTACACAAAAAGAGGTACAAAATCTAGATGACAAGATGCTTAGCGAAGGCGTAATTGAAGAATCTACAAGCCCTTGCTCATCTCCTGTTGTTTTGGTCACTAAAAAGAACAGAAGTACCAGCTTCTGTGTTGATTATAGTAACTTAATGACGTGACACAGATGGACAGCTATCCACGCTGGGTCAAAAAAGTGGCTATTAGCAAGTTGGAATCCATGAAAGAGACAAAGAGAACACAGCCTTTTCAACTGGTAATGGGTGGAACCAGTTTAATGTGATGCCATTTGGCCTCTGCAATGGTCTCACCACATTTGAAAGACTAATGGAAATCGTGTTACATGCCTGCCGTGGAAAACATACTTAGTGTATTTGGACGACGTTTTTGATAAACACCTGAACGATCTACGAAAAGTATTTTCCAGAATAAAGAATTCCCATCTAAAATTGATTCCGAAAAAGTGCTCTTTATTTCAACGAAAGTGGAATTTCTTGAACAAGTAGTTTCTCCAGATGAAATACACAACGATGAAAGGAAAATTCAGGCTGTAGAAGGCTTTGCCAATATTGCTGCTCCATTACTAGACTCACTGGGTACAAGGTAGTCACTGGAATTCCGAGTGTGATCAAGCCTTCGGGAAATTAAAAGCAGCACTTTGCTCCAGTCCGATATTAAGTTATCCCCAAGAACAAGGACGATTTATTCTAGACACGAGCACAAGCAATGTTGGTATACGAGCAGTCCTGTCACAAGTCCAGAATAAAGAACAAGTCATTGAATATTTTCTTCTGAAACTTTCAAAGCCAGAACGAAATTATTGTGTTGAAAAGAGCTCCTGGTAATAGTAAAGTACATGAACCAAATGGCTTCCAGGAATGAAACAACCTGTGGGTCTATTCTTGAATCGAGAGAAAATTGGCTACTATGCATCTCACTTTTGCCCGATATTGATCGAAAGTAATTCTATTAGTCTTGACTAAGAGAATTACTTTCGATCAATATCGAGCAAAAGTGAGACAGACCGATTTAAACCGAAGATTTGGACCAATGAGATGCATAGTTCCGACAGAATATGAGTCCCTGGGAGCAAATTGTCTCTCGATTCAAGAATAGACCCCCTGAGGGACAAGTAGCAAAGTGGATAGAAAAGCTACAGCAATACAACTTTGTCATAAAGCACAGATCTGGAAAGATACACAACAACGCAGATGCACTGTCAAGAAGACCTTGCCAAGAAGAGAACAAGAAGTTGGACCAAAAATAAGAAATTACTTCCGTACGAAGAATTACGTTGGACATCAATAAATAATGGACTTTAGCACAGTTTAGATCCGCCCAACTTGAACATAAGAATGTAGATCCTCTCCTGCGGCTTAAGGAAAATGGTGAGCCACGACCATCATGGCAACATATATCTCACAAAGGACTTACTTTCAAGGCACTTTGGACACAATGGGATTCATTGAAATTAGAAAATGTTTTGTTCAAACGTGTATGGGATATTGCAGATGAAACTTCATTAAGAAATCAGTTAGTAGTATCCAGATCTGGAGCTCTCAAGTACTGGACGAAGAAACGGCGAAGTAACTGAAACAGTATAATGTTGGACTACCATTTGAACCTATAAAGGAAATCGATACATTCTTGTCATCATGAGTTATTTTAGTAAGTGGCCAGAAGTATTTGGCATATTAAATCAGGAAGATATGACGTTCAGACCAAGGCAGAGAATTGAGGTTACCGTGTGACATTGTTTGGTTGACTTAAAGAACCAAGCAGGGAAGTAGGAGATTATATGAATGAGCTACGAGAAAAGCTATTAGATATTTAAGAGTTAGTCAGAGAAAGGATTGAAATCGCTGTTGATCGCATAAGGCGAGTTATGATTTGAAAGCAACTTTTGCAGAATTCCACAAGGACGATAAAGTCTGGCTATATAACCTTCAACGGAAGAAGGGTAGGTCGCCTAAGTTAAAACCACCCTGGGAAGGACCAGAGTCGTAGGTGGGAACCTGGTGTTAAAAATTATTTACGTAAGTTAGGTACGAGTTTTTTATTAAGTGTGTTTTAGTCCAAGTTATATATGAAAGTACTCCAGAACAGCATTTTCTGGAGCGTTAAGTACTGTTCTTTTGGCTTATATAACGCATAAGTCTTAATTTAGCTATCAAGTACTAAGGATCTTGAGACTTGTAAAAAGGATTTACAATAAATTTGGTGATATTTGGAGTCCACTAGTTTACTTAACGACAGGATTCGTTAAGACTTAGAGAACCTGTAACAATATTATTTATGATTCAGAAGATATTGTGTCAGAAATATCATTAAAAAAAATTGCATACATTAAAAGTGCAAGATATCTTCCCTTCAGAGCCTCGCTAGTTGTTGATGAAACAAATAAAAAGGTGCCTAAATTGAACAAACCATTTTCTAATTCAAGTTGGGCGGATCTAAATTGTGCTAAAGTCCATTATTTATTGTTTGTCGGACTACCATTACAATAAGAGTAAGTACATTTTTGAAGCTATTAGGCCGTGGTCCAACTCATCAAAGGCCTTTGTTAAGTCTGAATACAACACACCTAGTGGTTTTCTTTCTTCAATCGCTTGGAATACCTTATCCAGAAAGCAATTAAGGTTTGTAACAGTAGATCTCTTAGAGAAGAAGCCGTGTTGTTTGGTAGAGATAAAATTTTTCAATTGATGAAATAAATTGTTGTAAACACAGACCTTAAAGGCCTTTGAGATGTTAGACAAAATAAATAGAGATAGGCCTGTAATTTTATCATATAGGAGAGATTTTATATATTTTCCATTGGTCTGAAAAGGTGCCTAAATAAGTTGAAAATATGGGTATGTGAGTTCCATAAGTTTTTTGAGGATTTTAATACTTTCTCCTCTGTTTCTGGTTTATAAATAAATTAAATATATTTTTTTTTTGGGGGGGGGATAAAATAAGCGAGTTTCCAACAGTCATGGTTCCAGGAATTCGGGTTTTGTTGCGCTTTTGATGAATATATTTCGGATTACTTTAAGATCTTGATCACCAATTTGGATTTAAGCCACTGATCCAAGATCTGAATAACATCTCTTGGATTTGGTATGCCTTCCAGGTAGTTCAGTAGAATAAAATTGTTTTTACAGCTTTCTCACAATTGGTATTTATTAAGGAAGTTCACAAAAAAGTGTTCTTAAGCTGGCTGGGTTGGATTGCGCATTGCTGACTCAGTAGAGGCTTTTGATTCAGACTGAAGTGAAGACAGACTGTTGTTTGATTAAGAATTTCCTTCTTATCCTGCATTTCTTGATTAAGTAGTTTTGGGTAGGATATTTCTACTTCATTACAGTTGGACTCAGTGTCGGAAACAGATGATTAAGCTTTCCAGCATTATATATGGTAAATGAGCCAAGGGCGCTTATATAAGTTCTTGTCCTTATAGGTTGGACACCAGGTTTGGGAGACCACCTTACAGATTTTGATCATTTTTGGTACATTTATTCTATTAATAAAGGGGATAAAAAATTCGAAATTTAAAAATTTTCTGATGGGTAATTTTTTTTTCAATTAATTTCAAAAAATCAAATAAACTGCTAATTTGTTGTTAAACATATACTAAAAGAAATTTATAGCTTAATTAAAATGTCTCCCTATTTTTATGATTTTCTTTTTGAATTTTGATTTTTTCTTCACAGATTTTCCAAAAAAGTCATTTTTATTTTTTTCTCAAAAAAATATATTTTCTTTTTGGATATCTTGCTAAACCATCTGGTAAATTTAAAGATGGTTGATAGGTTCATGGAAAAAATTGTTTTAAAAATTTCAAATATTAAAAAAATAAATAAATGTGATACTGTATTAAAATGGCATTTGAAAAACCTTTAAAATAAGCCATAACTCACTTTTTTAGTATATATAGTTCTCAAGATTCCTATTCCTATTTTTATAAATGCCTGTAAGGGCAGTCAATTTTGACCAATTGTACAAGTGTACAAAAAGAGCAATATGTTGAAAACTGTAAACTGTAATAGCGAGTAATAGTCTGTTTTAACAGTATTTCAAAGACCATTTTAATGAAGTATCACATGAGGGTCAAACCATATCAAGTCAACCAGGCAATAGTTTTGACCATCTCCGATTTTGATGATTTTTGGTACACTTATTCGTCTTATCAAAAAACTCAAAAATCCAAAAAATCAAATTTTTTGGATAAACGGTTTTTGTTTTATTGATTTTTGTCCTTGACAGATACTTACAAAAATAGTAATATATAGGATCAATAGTTTTTGAGATATTACTATTTTTGTAAGTGTCTGTCAAGGACATATTGGTCAATTTCTTGATTTTCAAAAATCAATAAAACAAAAACCGCTTATCCAAAAAATTAGATTTTTTGGATTTGTGAGTTGAGTGATAAGACAAATAAGTGTACCAAAAGAGAGATGGTCAAAACGAAAAGTGCCTTTTTTTTGGTTGATTTGATATGGTTTGACCCATGACCTAATTTTTCTTTTTAAATTTTTTGAAAATTCTAGAAACAATAAGCCTCTATCTTTAAAGTGTGGATAGTTTAGCAAGATATCCAGAAAAAAAATATATTTAAAAAAAAATAAAAATTACTTTTTTGAAAACTATAAAAAAAATCAAAGGCAATTTAAAGAGCATTTAACCAAGCTTTAAATCAATTATCTAGAATAAGTATTTATCGAGATATTTCAATTTCTTTCATTATAAGTTTAAGCAGAATTGGCAGTTTCTTAATTTTCAAAAACTAATATTAAAAAAAACTACTAATCACAAAATTTTCAAATTTGGGATTGTTTATCCCCTTTGTGGGTAGAATAGAAGTACCAAAAATTTTCAAAATCGGGGAGATGTTCTGCCAAACCTCCTTTTTATTTGGTTGATTTCATATGAATTGACCCAGTGCTTGGTTTTATAGGACCATGGTTCTAACCTTGGTAGTTGTTTTAATTCCACTGCAGTTCTTGCAAAATTCCCGGCCACGCATGAGTCGCAAAGGAATCCCAAGGTAACATTCTTCTCTTCTTAAAAAAAGCAAGTTTATGAACACAGCGTTAAGGATAAAAGTTTTTGCAAAGTTAAAGACAAACACAAAATAAACAACTAGCCAAGTTGTAAACCTGGTGCCTTCCTTGAGGCAGGCAGGTTATACAACCCATTGGGCTACAGAGGCCGGCCTAACTATTTTGCATAGATAAAAAAATGCTATCAGTGGGTATTCCTACCCAAAACCAAGGCCTGTTTTTAAGGACGAGCAATAAAAAAAAAACATAGTTGGTCTGTAGGTCCATCAATTTAAGATGTTGGATGCATTTAAGTATGTTAAAATAAAAATCAAAGATGCCTCTAATAACTGTGTTCATATTCCTTTACTTAAAGCACAGTTACTGAATGACTGAACCAGTTGGAGCAAGTATTTCCATATCTATGCCTTAACAAGTTTGCGGCTGAGCTAAAACTTCAAAATTTGACCTGACAGGCCAAAATATTTGAAGACAGATGGAATATATTTCTCCATTTTGTTTTATTCCATGGTTTTTGATATTTTTTGATTTTTGAAGGTGATATCTAATTTATTTTGTTCTTACATATTAGTCCTCATAACACCCTCTCAGGCCACAGAAACCCTAAGCCAATGGATTTCCCGAGGGATGTAGTCAAATGAATATACCACCTTTTAGAAGCAATAATAGTTGTCTATTATTTAGGATACACCTCGCCTGTGGTAAGCACTGCCCCATGTATTTAAAATGATACAAATGGCAGCGGGCGGGTTAAATACAAATCAAGCCTCAACTTAAAAATTGTGTATATTGTTATGCCGCCCATCTTGAGGTCGAGTTGCTTTGGTTAGCCCTTTTTTGTATTGGGTTGGTATTTCTGATGTTGGTTGGGTTGTTTCTCGTGACAAACTTTTAATATATTTTATACTGTTTCAGCTTTCTATAATTTTATTACCATTCTTACCTCGGCCAAAACAGAATAGGGCATGAAAATTAACAGAATACTTCCTAAAAAGAGCCTTAATTTTAGATGTATCATTTTTAATCACTTTTATTTGGCATAAAGTTAGGTTATGTTGACTCAAAAAGCCAAAGATCAAACACAGGTTCGTTGGAATTTCCGCTAACGAAAAAGACAGGTAGTAACCAAAAATCACCAAAAATGGATTATCAAAGGCCAAGCTGGGTCACGTGATACGGGCCATATTTTAAAATTCCTTCATGGGTGGAATAAAAACTCAATAAAAAAACAACCTCCTAGATCTGAAGTTGAAGGTTGCTACTCACATGTTAACCCAGGGCCGACAAGAATGTGTTCCACACGGGCCTCACACAACCAAAATTGTGACGTCACAATCTTGGGCCGGTTTTTTTTTCGTTGGTTGCGTCCAGCCAGACGCGCAAGGCCGCAAACATAACCTCACTAATTCTTGATTTGTGTATTTAATTTTCAGTCAATTTTTAACATTTTTTTTCCAATTTTGAAATCAAACAAACTTTAAAATAAACCGGTATTGTTTTAAAAAGAATGACTGGTCGTTTGATGTGAAAAAAGTGAACTTCAAACCAAAAAAAGGACAATTGCTTACAGTGTGAATTTTGTGCTTCGAAAATGTTTAAATCACCTTTATCGTCTATCGTATCTGATACAGAAATCAGGAAAATGCGTCGAAAATGCTGCATACCAGAAAGTGCCCAGAAAAAGGGTGAGTCATATGTAACAAACTTTTCCTATCCAACTGATCCCTCCCTTTTCAGTAATTTTTTATGCAGTATACGATTTTCTTCCATTTATGATTTTTTATGAAAAAATCTTTATGGGGGCACCTACTAGGGTCCCTACAACCTGTTGTTGTATAAAACACTGAACATTCTTCATACTTAGAGATAATTTAAACATATATAGGTATTGAACTGAGCTAATGAATAAAATTTTACGATTATATGCTAGGAGCTGTGCACAAATTATGTAACGGTTACATAGGGGGTTTGCGACAGATTTGGAATGAAAATAAGAAAAAATTACTTTTTGGGGAGTGGTGGTCTTCCAACTGTTACATAATATTATGGGCGGAGGTTCACCAAACCGTTACAAAACGTGATATGGGGGAGGGGGTCAAAAATTGATAAAATCACCGTTCCATAATTTGTACACGTCCCCAGTTCTTTTGCTAATAATTTTTATTATTTATTTTTTATAGGAAAAGGAGTAGAAAATGGAAACTTGAATGCCTGTAAAAGAGAAAACATGGGAATGCATAATGGGAGGGATAGAGAACTATGAATATGGAAAATAATACCTCGGCACATGTTATTAACAATATCAAGGTAAACAAAGTTAACAAAACTAGCATATTCAAGCACTTTGCAGCCCATATTTTTAACTTACAAATGTAAAAATTAAAATTTTTTATGTAGCCCCTTTTTAGGGGGCAATTTTGGTTTAACTTAGAAGGTTTGAACATAAATGTTCCATTTTAATATTAAATTTGCAATCATCTTAAAATTTACTTTTAATAGAAATCTGTTTCATAAGGTTAAGTAACTTTTTAATTCCCATGTCTCTGAAACTAAAAGGGGTACCCCTGTGAAGTTTGGTATCATTTTTTAACGTATTTTTTAAGAAAAATCCAAAAATCCACAGCTATTAACTTTTTGAGGTAGTAAATTTTTTAATGTTTTTAGAATGGAAGTAGGCGGAGATGAAGAAGATAAAAGTGGAGAAAGAGAGGTAAATGAAAAAGGCATCACAATAATACTGTTCCAGTTGAAGGGTCCGGAAGTGTCCATTCCTTTTTTGAAAATAAATTATTATCATACCTCCAAATACTACCTAGGAGATAGCAATGGTCAATGGTCATCTTGGTCTATGACACTCACTGAAAACTATTCCTAGATTAAGTCGGTTGCCTATATAATATTGTAGAATATACAGGGTGGGGACTTTAACTCAAACAAATTTTCTACAGCTTCAGGGTGAAGAATTTGGGCTTTACAGTCATACTAAAGAAAATATTGCTTCACTCCTTTTAGAGGGCGAAACCTGACCCCACTTGTGGCACTTTGTTGGAAAGCTCTTTTAAGCAGAAAATTGTGCAATTTTTGTTATATTTTAACTTCATAGGTAATTCATATTTCAAATCTCTGATCCCAATCATTAAAATTTAAATTTTTAATGTTTCGGTTATTTGCTGGCATTTTTAATGTAAATAAAGAATATTTGAAAAATATTTCGGCAAAAATAATTGATTTAATTCTGCCACACAAATGAAAAAAAAAATATATTTTTTTTTAGTAAGTATTTCAACTTTCATTCAGAAAAATCCATTTTGGGCAATAAAGAGTGCAAAATTTCGATAAAGCAGTTCATACACATTGTGTCTAAATTAATGAAAATAATACTGGACCACTAAAAATTTAAAATTCATTCTGTTTAAACATTGCGGAATTTTGTGATATTAAAAAGTTTTTTGAAGCTAAAAGATAGATTCTCTAGTTAGAATGAAATAAAACATGAGCAGCCAATTTTCTTTTAAGAGAGCTTTCCAGCAAGGTGCCACAAGTACTATCATCCCATTTAAAAAAATAGGGTGGGGTTAGGTTTCACCCTCTAAAAGGGGTAAAAAAATATTCCTTTTACTGTGACTGGAAAGCCCTGGGCCTTAATTATGTCTATCATCTGATACTGGACGAAATTAAAACTGTTAACAATCAGAAAAAATTTAAAAAAAAAGATAAAAGTTTGGATTCCAAATGAATCTAGATTATTTTTTGATCAAATTATTTATCAAAGGCTATCCAAACGTTAGGTTGTTAAGTTGTTAGGTATTTAAAAATAATATAATTTTTTCTAATAACTTCTAGTATCCTTGTATATTTCTTTACAAAAGTTGCCTTTATATTTTATTATTTATTTATATTTACAGATTTTATGTTTATGTTTATTCTTTATATTTAAAATTAATAATTTATTTCTTAGTAGTAATCATAAATAAATTAAAAAACTTCCAAGCACAAGCCTCACAGAGATTGAAAATTAATAGATATATATTATTATTATTATTTTATGAAATAGTCATTTTATGAAATAGTCAAACAACCATGAAGTCAAGAAGGTCCTAGGAAATCTCTAAAAGTGATTATTTTTTGGATTTGTAAAGTAGGTACCTACTTATGTGTGAATCCAATTAAAGAAAATAAACTTATTTGCAGAAGAATACCGAATTTTATTGAAAGAATTCAGTACAATCCTGTTTAACTAAGATGTCTTGTTGGAGTATGTAACTCAGATATTCTATGTATTTCAACAAGTTAACATTTTTAATTAAAATTCCAGTTTAAATTAACAGTAATTCTCAGAGATGGTGGTGATGAAAACAGTAAATCATGACATTGCAAAGTTTGTCTACTTTTTTCTGTATTATTTGAGGTGATGTGAAGTTGTTTTTGTGGGTGGAAGGAGAGCCACAATCCCTTCGTAGTATTTGACCCTTAACTTGTCAATGTTGCTTGTTTTAGGGGTGGTTATCGTATAGCGTTTTTCTGTCACACTTTTTTGAAAACTGTGATGAATCCCGAGATCCTCTGAGACAAAGGATCGAAAAATGCGATTTGATAACCACATTCAAACAAACAACACTAACAAGTGAAGGATCACATTATGCAGAGGGATTGTCGGTCATCGTCCTCTCATAAATACACCTCCATAGCACCTCAAATAATGCAAAAAAGAGCAAGAAAACTTTGTGATGTCACTGAAATCACTGTTTCCATCTCTAGTAATTTTTGTTAAGTTCATCATCATAATGTTAATTTAATCTGAAATTTATATTAAAAATGTTAACTGGTTGAAACGCCCACAAGACGTCTTAGATAAATAGGATTCTCAGTGCAGCTACCTATGAAAAATATTTAATTGCTAATAAAGAATTATCTATCTATCTATCTATCTATCTATCTATCTAAATAATGTTCAATTTAGATCTCTTATGATGAAAATCACACAAACAGCAAAAGTCCCAGATATTACTCAAAAACTGCACTCAAAATGATGTATTAATTAGATGCTTCTCTGTACCATATTCTGTGCCATTGTCTTACTTTTTTATCATTACTCCAATCTTCTATAAGGTAGTCACTCTGATGGGACTTGGTTGGTAGGAGACCTTGTGGAAGAACCTAAACCAACATTTAAACCATACCTACTCTTCTCGCTATACAACAAAATATATTCAGATGTCATGTATGGCGACTAAAATATTATTTAGCGACTCAAAAAGACAGGAATTATTAATTTAGGTATATAAATCCACCATTTCCAATTCGTGAAGTGATCACAAAAAAAAACACTAGTCTCCTGCATTTTTTCGATAAATCAATTTCTATTCTGGTGTAGATATGGATGCGCACCTTTTGAAACCTTTCATGTGCATTTTATTGCTAACAATATGAGAAAATTTCCTTTTTTTAAGAATAATAAAATAAGTGTTGTTGTTTACATCAACCTAACCTCACAAAATACTTTTCCTAGAATTTTTATTATTTGAGACCCTGTGATCTCCAGAAAACTTTTCTAAAATATTAGGATAGTATCGAAGAATATTTCATGGGAATTTGAAGAAAATTCATCGAGTCGTTTAGAAATAATCCCGAAAAAACCTCGGTTCTCCCATAAGACTCCATGTAAAAACCGGCCCAAGATTAACAGCTGTTTTTCTGATGGTTACGGCCTGTTGTTTTTTTTGTCGGCCTTGGTTAACCCATAATTTAAATGAAACAGCGCGTCACAAAAGAGCGCAGTAGTAAAAGAGCGCAGTATGATAGCAAAACACCGTCTATCAAAACAGTATATCTTAATATTTTGGTAGTTCCTTACCAAACTAAAAAACAACAAAATCTATTTTCTGACCATAGAATGATGAGAGCTATTTTAATACAGGCCCGGCGCTTTTTTTATACGCAACGCGCGTTTTTGCTAATGCGCCCTTTTGTTATTACTGCGCTTTTTTGTTGTTACACTGCACTGTTTTGTTCTTGCATCTTGCACCACCAGACCACAGCCCCCAACCCTTACCCCCTTAAAGCGGAAAAATTTAATTTTTCTCTCAAAAACGGGAGAGATATAAATTTGTTTTATGGAAAGCTGTTATATTTGTATTTGTCGAAATTTCTAGTGCAAAAAAAGTTATAACGATTAAGTCTATATCTCAAAAACTATTATAATAACACGTATACATATATTTGAAAATGTGCTTTCACTTTTATGTTGATGGTCATGTTGCTTCTGTTAATATTTTTAAAACAAGGTGTTTCAAAGACCAAAAAAATGTTCTTGCAATCTTTGTAGCCCTTTTCTTTTAATTTATCAACTGCGAGTTTGGTATTATTAACTCTCGAGTTAAATAAATAGAAAGAATAGACAGCTCTGATGTTTAACTCGGGGGTTAAAAATGCTCAACTCGCTATTGATAAACCGGCCCTCAGACGTAATGTTTATTTACCCTGCCAAAAAAACCGCATTAATCCACATAAAAAACATACCTGATTTTGATCAGTTTTTATAAGGTTTATGCCTTTGTGAGGCAAAATTTTAGGATTAATAAAAGTTGGTAATAATTTATGAGGTATGTCTTTGATTTTGGTAATAATTTATGTGGTTTCATATGTGTGTTTTTGTCTGATCCTATAATCAGACAGACTCATGATTGTTTATAAAATTTTATAAGTGCAGATATTTTTTTTTACATATTTTATGGTTTTATAAAAGCACCATTTTCTAAGAGATTTTATAATCAAACCGACACATCAACTTTTATGGGTTTCCATAATTACTTTCTTTTTCTTTTATAATGAATTATGGGATTATATAAATCGATGTTTTTATGACTTCTGAAAGATTCTATAGTCAAAACTATATGATTACACCCTTGTTCTTTTATAATGTTTTAAGAGTTCCTAAAAAAGCGTTTTTTCATGAGATTTTGGGTTTTTTTTATGATCAGACCAACTCATAGAATTCGACAGATTTCTACGAACATTTATAACTTTCCTATGAGTTGGTAAAAACAATTTTTTTTATAAGTCTTTAAATAGATTTTATAATCAAACAACATCTGATAGATTTTTATGTGTCCACCCTGCCAAAAAAAACCTCATTCAATCTCATAAAAAACACACTATATCAGTTTTTTCGACCACCTGAAAACTAATTAAAATGAAAACTAATTAAAAAAGCTATACTTGGTATACTTATCCTTATTTCTATAAAAAAAATATTTTTTGGCTCATTGAAAATAAAATGTACGTACTGTGCCACATACCAAGGATGTACCATTACGTATATATGTAGGTACCGTTGCTGTATGGAGAAATATTATAAAACATTACAAAATCTCATAGAAACTTATCAAAGTAATAAGATTTTACCTGCCCTAACTTATATGCCCTTTAACACAAATATAATAAAGTCGTCGCCCACCGGAACTTATAAAATCTTATAAAAAAAAACTATAATCACATCATCTGTCGTCAATACTTTTACAACAAAAAACGTTTTTGGCTTATGAAATCTTGTAATATTTTATAAAAAATGCCTGATACAATCTCATAGATATTTATTAAAGTAACATCTCTCCCACAGCTCCTGGCAATAAATAAAAGTACTTATACGAGGACAATTTTCTATTAGATATGTAGATATTGTGCAAGCACAAGAAGAGTTATTGTATTATAGTGGGTTAGGTCGTCGTAATTCGTCGTAATAGGTTAGGTTATAGTTTAGTTTGACTGTATATTAATCTCTATTACATTACTTCTACTACTATTAATACTACTACAACTGCTAAAATTGAGTTTATTTTCGAATCTTATAAACCTTTATGAGGAATTGTCATATTAAAAATCATTTGTTTATTATGTTTTTAATGTAAATTATAACATCTTTGCTCGTTTTTTGTTTATATTTTTAATTTTTACTAAAAATTGTACCCTGGGGCAAGATTAGGAATAAAGAGCTTGAAAATAATGTTAACTGTGAAAATGAAGAACGATGTAAATCACAACCTAACAGGAAAAGAAAAGAATAACGAAAATATTTTCTGTCCAGGGTCCATTGAACCTCCAACTCGTTGATGACTGGATTGAATGTGGAGGGTTCGAGGGTTGGTGGCATAAGGTGTGCACGTCAAACGAGAAGAAGGGGACGTTGATTTGTGACCTCTGCTATTACTCGTCAGCTTGTAGTTTTTGAGAATTAAAGTTTTATTAGTTTTTTAATGTTTTTTGTTAACCACAACGATGGTCTAACAATTAAAGGTATTCTTTTAATCATATTCGAATTTGGGTATTTTCTAGGGAGGGCTTTTTATTAAGTGTTTTCATCGGATGGTATTCTGTTCCAGAAAATGTTCAGTGCTCAAACAACTAAAAACCTATAGGGGGTAAAGGGTATAAGTGCAAAAAGTTTAATGGGTGAGAGGGGGCTAAAAAGTTCAAACAACATGGAGGTCGAAACTTTCTCGTTCCCGAGTGGAAAGGAAATCTTTTTTCTGTAAAAAAACATCGATTACATCAGCAAGTTAATATCCAAAAACACCTTCCCAAAACAGGAATCTATAGTTAACCTTTTTTTTTTTAAAGAAAAAAATTATTGACCCCCACGCTATAAGTGTTTTTTCAGTGTGAAATGACCCGTAAATTCCGATGCGATTTAAAATTAAGAATCTCAAAGGCCAGTGATGTCCATGGGCGAAGTTACGTCATCAGATCTGGGGGGGGCTTAAGTCCCATCCCTATTTTATCTGAACTTTTATTTTTTGGTTATATATTTTAGGATAAGGTATATGCATATTTTACTGTAAAAGCAATCTTCCAGAAATACTAAAAACATGTAAATTAAAAAAAGCATTTATTCAATATAATTTGTACAAACATAGTTATTAAACTAATTTATTGAAGTAAAATCTTCCGATTTCCTGTTTGAATAAATTAATTCAGGACATCATTCAACTTTAGGAATTTTGTAATATCATTTCCAATGTTTGTGAGAGCTGGACTAAATCGATCTTGCTTCATGGTTGACCTTAGCCAATTTTTAATTCTTTTCATTGTTGAAAAGGATCGTTCACATGAAGCAGAAGAAATTGACAATGTTAACGCAACTTGCATAAGCATATGTATGAATATGAAAATGCATAATTTTTAACTACAGAGCCCCGTTTCCCAACACAGTTCGTTCTTACGCTCATTTCAGCCTTTAAAAACCTCCTTATCAAATGAAAAAGTGTTTGCGTACAGATCAGAAATTCCAAATTTCCATGAAAATTCATTTGTAAAAAATTATGCACAGCTAAATCGAACTTTTAATTTGTGGTGTGGGTGATAGTGTTCGAACTATTTTTAGGGGGGCCCCACGCCCCCCCCCCTAACTTCGCCCAGGGTGGTTTCACTTGCAAAATTTGAAAAACATTGTGACCACCCAAGGAAAAAGTGATAATAAGGCTTAGGTAAAAAAAAAGAAGTTAAAAAACCTCCAAATCAGTAACTTCAACCGAAAAGAAACCAAAAAACAAAAGATCAAAAGATCTTGGCACTTCTTTTTTTGTTTTAATTGCCTTAGGAGCATAATCCTATTGGAAATAATCACACGCCAGGACGAATCCGTATCAGATAAATTGGATAAGTAGCAGTACCGAACGATGCCTATTTGTGAGTGTTTCAAGGTTGGAAATCAAAGTGTATGATGGTGTTTAATGATGTATGGGGGGGGGGGTAACCAATGAAACCATTGATGAGCTCACGCTGGTTACCCAGAGCGAAACATCGTTTAATAATTTCTCTTTTCGCTTTGGTCTTTTGTGTTCCTTGTGGGATGCTCATCCAAGTTTGAATTTTCGTTATTTCCACCCAAGATCTTTTGAACTTTTGTTTTTTGGTTTCTTTTCGGTTGAAGTAACTTATTTGGAGGTTTTTTAACTTCTTTTTTTGTTTTAATTGCCTTAGGAGCATAATCCTATTGGAAATATTAACACGCCAGGACGAATCCGTATCAGGTCACTTGGATAAGTACCAGTGCGGAACGATGCCTATTTGTGAGTGATTCAAGGTTGATGATGTATGGGGAGGGTGACCAGTGAAACCACTGATGAGCTCACGCTGGTTAACCAGAGCGAAACATCGTTTAATCATTTCTCTTTTCGCTTTGGTCTTTTGTGTGTTCCTTGTAGGATGCTCATCCAAGTTTGAATTTTCGTGTTTTCCACCCAAAATCTTTTGTTTTTTAAGGCTTAGGTAGTAAACTTAAATAAAAAAGTGCTTAAAAGGAAAGAAACAGTGAAATTAACTAACAAATAAATAATTTTAAAAAATAAAAATAAATAAATGCAAAATACAAAAATTTGCGAAGAGATTAAAAAAATAAAACAGTGAAGTAAAACAATAAAATAAAACACGAGACTTGTCCAGCAAGAATATTCCATATGATCCTTTTGTTTTCTATATTATTGTTGAATAAAACGAAAAAGGCAACATAATTACTTAAAAACAAAATATATATTTTTTATCGATATTTTTTATCAGTTATTATACAAAGTAGGTAGTAACATTGTTACTGGGAGTAAATAAACATAAACTTAATTTAAAAGCTTTAAAAAATAGTTATGTACAGCCTTTTCCCCGAAAATCACAAACCTGTGCAAATCCCCAAAACACGTATTCCAACATTTAATTAAATTACTTACAGAAGCAAATGTAAGAAGTCGAATATGATCAATTTTGGAAAATATTTTTTGCTATTGGTCGATAAAAATTACTGTTCTTGTATAAAGTGCTCAAAAATGTTTATCTTTACTATTTTATGTCGAACAACCATAACTTATGCAGTATGCAGCAACTCTTTTAATATAAAAAGGAACATATATTTTAATTAAGGATGTCTAAATTAACCTTTAGAATTGTACTTGCTCATTTATTTTTATATCTCATACCGAAAAATAAAATTTAAAGTATGGATACATGCACGGCAGTAGTAAGTCTATTGAGTTTGAATGTTGCCGCAAGGAATCTCTGCCTAATTCCGCTACATGTAACCTGCCGTGCTAGAACTGGTAAATGATAGTTTTTTGGGGTTTTCCTATCATCCTATCATCATAAGCAACTAGTACCAAGTGTATATCCCTAGCCCAACCCAGTTGACTAATAATAAATGCCAATCCTTTCTCACACAAGATTATATTATTATTCATCTTTTAAAAGATTTAATTTATTTATTTTTATTAATTTATGGTTTTTAAATTAACTTTTTGTAATGTTTTACACACCGGCGTACGCAAGGGCGGACTTAAGGGCTTCCTAATAATTGAATTTTCCCCTATCGACAAACCCGTGCCTATTTAGTTTCCGCCCAAAACATGGCCTTGTCCCCAGGAATATCCGCCGCCCCTTCGCGGGGCCCCTTGCGCCCTTTCAGGGGCTGCGCCGAATCCGTGGACGCCTCCAACTTCATCTGGGAACCACCGTTTTAAAAATCCTGGGGTTTGCAGTAGCATCGGTCCCCCTAACTCTAACGGGTATTTGTAGGCCAGGAAGAAGTAGACATGGCCAACCTAAAATATGACAGATATACAAAAATAGAGTGGACTACTAGTGTTTTTGATTATTTCAGTCTTAGATCGATCTCGGGTAGAGTAGAGGCCCTCTATACATTTGACAGTTATTGTTTTACTGACTATCGACTAATGTTTTTTTGTCTTTTTTATAATTTCCCCAGACAGTTTTTGAAAGATTGATTTTTTTTGGTTAGTAAAATATGTCAAGCTTTGACAAAACAAAAACAAACAGTAAATACACATGGTAGATATTAAAAATGTAAATAATAGGTAAAATATAGACTCCTATGATCTATATTTTTGTTACTCTTTTTCTTACAATAAAATATGGCAACATAATGTGTTGTTTATTAACGAAGTACATGCTAAATGCGTTTGTTTGTACCTACTGCTTGTAGCTCACTTACCTCGCAAATTCGGCAATTTTTATTAATTTTCCAGCTTGGTCAGTGCATGTTTTCTTTTCACTTTTCCTGAGTTTTTTTCTCCGTTGGACAAAGGAAAAATACAAATTTGTCGAAGCACGTATTTTTACAGTTTTTGATACAGCAAAATTCCATTTTTAAACCTCACGTTTGATCAAAAATCTGACAGTGACAAAGTTATTTATTGTTAGGGGTTACCAACCATCATTGCCAATACACAATTTCAAACATTTCCCTAACAAACTGTCAAATTCAGTTGCTCACCTCAGGTAAAACAATAACTATCAAAAATCGTATACAGGGCCTCTAGGGTAGAGTAGTGAAGTCACTGATCGCCCCGCGAGTGATCCCGAATCCAATATCGAGTGCTCCCAAAGAGTGAAAATTGTTGTAGTATAATTTGAAAAAACTGTGAAGAGGCAGTTATAGATTCTGAATTTTTATTTTGGCATGTTTATTATATGATTTGCGCGGACTTCATCTCGCCATCTGGTCAAGTAGAAGACGAATTAAGTTCCTGAAGTGTAATAAATTTGTCTTTTCTACTTATTTTTCGAAAAAAAAACAACTCCAAAGTGAGTATGGATATATTTTCATCTGACTTTACTCCATCTTCATTCAGGGAATAAGCAAGATCGTTTGAGGTTAGGAGTAATAATCGAAAGAGCAAATCTTTTTTTAGGGCAATAATTGAACACTCTATTAAAGGTTGAATCATCTGTCATAATTTTAAAATAAAAAGTAATAGACACTTAAAGTAAATATTTCAACGCATCGATATCGGTATATACCTAACGCGTTCGAAACAAAGTAATTTTTGACTTGCTCATGCCATGTTTCGAACGATGCCTGCTTCTTTGACGGGTGTGATGACAGAATCTCGTTGCGTACGAAAGGATGTACGTATCGTAACGGACCCACGAACGTACGCAACGATTTCAATCAGCAGTTCTGTCATCGCACCCTTCAAAAAAGCGGGCATCGTTCGAAACATCGCATAAACAAGTCAAAAATATGTGTATATTGGCTTTATTTCGAATGCGTTAGGTATACGGATACTGATGCATTGAAATATTTACTTTAAGTGTCTAATATCTTGTCTTGTAAAACTTAAGCAAAAAAATTAGAAAAGATGGTTCTTACCAAAATCCCAAACAATTCTGAAATTCCACCGTGCGCAATTACAAGGTTGAAAGCTAAAAGCACCCATGGTAGGAAAATTGCCTTGAATCTTGTTCCAAACCAAAATGTTACTATCACGTCTTTGTTTAACTGGCACCAAATATAAAGTACCGACATTACCATTGAATCCATAAGAAGCTAAAATAAGATACCTAAATGTATAAGTACATTACCAGAATAGTGCTACAATATATATAATTAAAGACTAAGGGCAAAAAATTAAAAAAACCACCCGACTACCCAGTTCTAAACAAGGCTTAGTACAGAATTGAGAAATATTTTGCAGTCGCATGCCTATAGTTAGTGCGACTATAGGAGGAACGGTGAGACGATCGGAAGGTTAATGTGAATAAAGCAAAATATCAAAGTCGAACATCCGCCATATTCATTTTTGTTTAAATATAGCCTATATATAGCAGTAGCACTCTTATCATTGGAGCGATACTACTATTATCAAAATTATATTATACGAAAATATAGGTATATCTTCTATCTTCTATCTTCTATATTTTTGAAAGATCTTTAAATCTGCTGTATCTTTACATATTTAGCATTTTCATCATGGAAGAAATTTTACTATTTAGTGTAGGGGCATATGTCGATAATTTCTATCCCGTGGGATTTTAAATGAAGGAGTTTTGTGACTATGTGGGATTGATAGCTCTTTAGTCACACTATCCAGTGTTACCGAGTGTTTTGTTCGCGTTCATGTAGAAGGGGTTATGACGGCATATTTCAAGATTTTCGCAACCGGGGCATGGTTATACTCGATTCCGTATAATTCGAGAACAAGGATTTAAAAAATTCAGTTTCAAGGTCATCCGACCGATGTTTTTTAACAATATTTTTGTACTTGATCTTCTTATCTTTCTAAATATCTATCTTATCTAAATAGTTGATGAATAGCGCCCTTTAGTATGTTATTTTTGCAATAAGTTAATTTTACTGGGGTATTTTTCAAGGTCATGAAGCTTCAAACTGCATCAAACTCTAAGGATCGAAGTTGTCTGATAAAACGTTTAATTATTAAGATTTTTTGAAGAGAAAATGGAAGAGAAAATGGAAAAGATCTTGTTTTTGCGATTTTCAAGGTCATTTAATGTAGGATGACCCTAAAAGTAAATTTTTTGGAATCCTCGTCCTCGAATTATACATATGGAATCCATCATAACCATGCCCCGGTCGCAAAAGTTGTATTTTTTATGATTTTTGGCCGCCATCTTGAAATATGCCGTCATATCAACCCCTTCTACACGCATGCGAACAAAACACCCGGTAACACTTGATTGTGTGACTAAAGAGCTATCAATCCCACATAGTCACAAAACTCCTTCATTTAAAATCCCACGGATTTACACATGCCCCTTCACTAATTAGTTAACTGCACTAAAATCAAGTCACCGTGTTTTTTGCCAACGCCATCATTGTCTGACGTTTAAAATGTCAAACGATTTTGACATTAAAAAGGCAGGTCCACACCTAAAAAATTTGTTTTTTTAAACTACTTAAGATATTTTTAAAAAGGGTTTAGTGAGAACCTTTCGAAAAGGTAAAAATATACAGGGTGTTAAATTTAAAAAAGCCCATCATTTTCGTATATTTAGAAAAATATAAATGTTAAATTTGACAGCAGTGCCTTAAAATGTAGGAATATTTTCCTCTTATTAATTGCTTTTCAAATTATCTTCCTATAGACAAAAACTTTTCCCAAGAGAAATTTTATAAATAAATACCCTGTACATACATACTCCATCCAACTCGAAAAGCAGTATCCTCGCGCCGGCCGTAGGCAGTCGGGTAAAAAGGGATAACCTCAATAGTTTTGTAGAATTGGATTAAATATGTTTAAAGAGCAATTAGGTTTTAAACGAGGTTTTAAATTTTTAATTACAATTTATTCAAAATTGATCTTTCAATTATTTTAGCCGCATTTTGAATGTTAAGTAAGTAAAGAGGTTATAATTAATTTGTATAAAATGTCTACAATAAAAGTCATTAGATAATATCGTGTTTTTAATTTTGATATATTTTTTTTATTGACTTACAGTGGAGTGGACCTTTTCAAATAAAAACAAAAAGGCACAGTCTTCTTCAATAATTCGCAGCGAACACTGTATTTTCCTTTTTTTTAATTTGAAATATTTTGTATGAAAAGCTTTGAACTGTCTAATATTCTGTAGTCTAAAGTTTTTTTATGCTAGCCCTTTAATTTCATGCAAGTGAAACTGCAACAGAAAAAATGTATATGCTTTTATCTTAGCATAAAGAAAGTTCCGTAGTTAGTTTCTTTGTGATCTTAGGTTCCTGGGTATCGATCATTTAAATAGAAAAAGACTCCTTTTTATTTGTGACGTTTCGGTTATTTATTAACCATCATCAGATATAATCCGTTTTTAAAACTATATGATCAAATGAAAAAATAAAAATAAAATAAACTCTGAGGCCAGAACATATGTTTTAAAAATAAATAAAAGCCAACTTTTAAACAAGAATGAAAAAAGAACGTTAAATCGAGCATTAAATTTAATTGACTGCTAAATATTCAAATCAAAAAAAAAATATAATACTCACTGGCATATCAGCAACCAGGCCAATTATAACACATCCAATCCAGTTAAAAATCAAAAGAAATGCATAATCTGCTGGTCTTGAACTGTAAGAATCTAAAAAAAGTTAATTTTCTTTGATGCAATGTAAAGCCAATAATAAAACCTTAACAAAACACATATTTTCTTTGATGCAGTTTTATAAAGTCAATAGTAAAACCTAAACAATCAGATACTCTGGGAACTTACCTTCTTCCAGTCTTCTTGAATAATTGTACAAAAAATACAAATTAATTAAATAGTGAAACGAAGTAGGGTAATATAACACACAAGTGGCAAGCCTCCATATTTCCAATTTGGCTATCCTTTCATATAGTAAAATCATATTAAGGGGGTCAATCAGTTTAAATCTCCCCAATAGAGTAAATACCACAGAGCCAGTGAACCATGCTCGGGTAAGTATTGGTACACTATAGTACCATGCTCCAAGGTCTGACATTTCTTATCTGAAAGTAAGCACAAATTTTTAGCTATTTTTTTTTTATAAGTGGGATGCAGTGAGTAGATACCTTATTTATTTAAAAAAATTCAATCAATTTAAGAAATTAGCCCTAACTTTTAACCTTTTTAATCTAAGCTTTTAACTTAATATTACTCCCATTATTTGCATAGTACGTAATTTTTTTTTCTTTTGATAATAATTTTACTTTCCAAAATAAAAATATATATAATCAGCTTTACTCAAAAAAAGAAACATAGAGAAATGACTGTTACACCTTTTTACAGTTAGTTGCTGAAATCATTTTTGATACGTCTAAAGCGTTTGACAGCATTAATCTAAAATTTAGCATAAATCAAAAATGTACATTTTAGGAGAAATATATTAAAGTCCTAATTCATAAAAAAATTTAGAAAAAGCATCTGACGTGACCATAAATAAATACAAATAACTCTCGTATCATATCGGAAAAGTCTTTTTTGTTTCTGAATTCATTATTAGGAATCGTCAGGGAATCATAGGATAGTACCTGGCAGTTGAAGTTACACAGGCAACCATATGCACACCTGTTGAATTTAAAACAAAATGATCGCTACCCGCGGAGATGGTACCTGTGTGCGCTATGGGTCGAATAAACTGAGAAACAAAAACATCAAAATTGATAAATAATGCATTTTGAAAAAGGCATGGTACCTGTGTGCGCCATAAACTGAGAAACAAAAACATGAAAAATAAAAAATGCATTTTTCAAAATGCATTTTTCCATTTTAATGTTTTTGTTTCTCAGTTCATTTGACAGGGTGCACATACAGGTACCATGCATTTTTCAATTTTGATGTTTTTGTTTCGCAGTTTATTAGGCCCACAGAGGTACCATGTCTCCACGGATTACGAACTTTTTGTTTTAAATTCGAGATCTGTGTATGGTTGCCTGTGTAGCTTCTACTGTCAGGTATTTACAGTCACAAGATTCCTTTTGTTTTTTTAATATTTTGTCTTTTTAGTTCTTTTAGAAGCTTCAATATGGTGCTGCTGCGAGTTACCTCTTTTTAAGAGTAATGTTACAGTGAACATAAACTATGCAGGTTTCTTTCTATTACCTATTGGAAAGTACAGATTTCTGTTTTTATAGTCTCCTGCATTTTTCAATTTTGAGGTTTTAGTTTCTCAGTTTATTTGACAGGTAACGCACACAGGTACCATGTCTCCACGGCTTACGAACTTTTTGTTTTAAATTCGAGAGGTGTGCATAATTGCCTGTGTAGCTTCAACTGCCAGGTCCATGCAGCTACACCCCACATTCAAAAAATCAAATTTTTTGAATGTAGGAATTACAGGCTAATTATCTACTGCAAAAAAAATGTTGGGCTCATCTCCTTATCTGATTTTTTTAAAGTTTGAAATGCAGAGTGCAGCTGCACATGCAGGCAAGGCAAGGAGATGAGCCCAATTTTTTTGACGCAGATAATTAACCTGTAATTCTGACATACTTTTTTTTTGGGTACCGCTATTATTACTGGATGCGGGGTGGGTCTGCACATGCAGCTGCACCCCGCATTTTAAATTTTTAAAAAAATCAGATAAGGAGATGAACCCAATTTTTTTTTTTGCGGTAGATATTTAGCCCATAATTAGCCCATAATTTCTGCATTCAAATTTTTTTGATTTTTTTGAATGCGGGGTGTATCTGCATAGACCTTGATAATTTCTAATTATAAGGATGAACTAGGTCTCTAGATATCTGGATTCTCCATTAGACAGAGGTGTGGTCATCATAAGTGAGAAAACGCTTTCTACCATATGCCATGGCTAATAATTTTAAAAAAATGTTTACCACAGAAATCAAATTCCTTCTGAAAGGAGGGGGGAAGAATGTAAGACTTACTTACTGTTGGTTCGTCATGATTTTGTACCAATAATTTACTTCCAACGGCAGGTTTACCCAACTCATTATTATGCTTAACAGTAGAGATTCTCTTTTTTTTCTGTCAGTGTCCTTAGCTCAGGAAATGTTGAAGTGACATTCAAAACGGGTCATGTGATACCCACATTTTGTATTCAAATAAATATCAGAATTGACGGAACTGTGAATGGAAGGCATTTTGTGTAAAAACTAAAAGACATGGCTGGGAGCACTTTTTGATTTTAGCTTATTTGGAAAAAAATCAAAAAAGTGCTCCAAGCTGTGTCTTAGCTTTTACAAAATTTGCCTTCCATTAAGTTTAGTCAATTCTGATGTTTATTTGACTGCAAAAAGGATGGATATTGCATGACCCATTTTGAATGTCACATCAACATTTCCTGAGCTCCAACTTGCTTATTTTAATTAATTTAAGGCTATTCTTATAGGGTTGTTTTTTTTTATATAAAATTTTTTACCCTACTACTTTTTTTAAGTTTATAGTTTATTTTTTAGCTTTGTCAATGCGAGAATTTGTCATGTACAATTTATCTTGGACAATAAAGCATGTTTCTACTCTACTCTAGTCTAAAACTGCCTTAAAAAATTGTATTTCCATTTAAAAAAAGCATCTATTCCTAAGACAATGAACTAACAATTAAATATTTTGGTTTGTTTTTATAGAGTGTCCTGTTCATTCCAAATTCTCTGGTCCAATTTCAATATGGCGGCTAAATAGAACTGTCAAAAAAAGTAATTATACACCATTTGCTAGTAATTATCTCGGTAATTATGCACTTATTTCATCTTTTTAAAAAAAAATATTTTTGTTTATATAGGGTGTGTGGCTTGATGTCAAGGTGGGGTGCAGAAGTTGCTACTAATTTATCTACTTACTATGTATTCTATTAAAAAATTTCCTGTTGATAAAATTACTTTTTTGTTTACATATATGGGGTGTGTGGCTTGACATCAAGGTGCACATCCCCCATCCTACTTAGAAAAGTGGTCCAACAAAAAATAATTTGCCAGAATTTACTACTAATTTGGTCCTCTTTTAAAAAGTTGACTACTCATTACACACATTACAGTACATTTATATGGGGTGTTCACCGCTTGAAGTCAAGTTATTTAAATCTCTTTCTCATCTTAGTTAAGCCACATGCTCTCTCAACAAAACTCAATTTGGATATTGTGAAATATGTACTAGTTTAGTACCCTTTCAAACAATTTTGTACTCAACCAATTTCTACTTAAAAGGGGAGGGGGGGGTGGCTTGGTGCCAAGCTGCACCCCATGCTTAGGAGATAGATTTAATAAAAGTTGTTATGTCATAATTATGTATTAATTATGTACAATCATCAAGATTTTTGTTTGTTTGTATATGGGGTGTGTGGCCTAATGCAAAGGAAAGAGGAAGGTATCTGGTTCGAAACCCATAACTTTGCAAAAAACTTGGCTATCCCCACATAGCAAAAACATTGGGAATGTTCAAAAGAGATCCTGTTCACTGAGGGGTGGAATACTCCTGAAATAGGTGTGCAAATTTTGTTTAAAATACATTCAAATACATGTATTTGAACATTCTGAATGTTCAGGAATATTCATGCAATATGCCAATATTCTTGCTTTGTGGGTCCTTAATGGATGGAAGTCTTAGAATGAAAAAAAAGTAAAGTGTGAGTGAGCATGGGTTGTTGCATACCATCATGCAGTTTTCACCAATTATAATTTCTTAAAAATCAAACCTATAATGTTTATATTAGTTTTTTGCTATCTCCCTTAGAAATACACAAAGCCTCACTAAATGAAAAATTTAAAAAAATGTTTATTGAAAAATTCACTGCAAAGTCAAATCGACAAATCCCAGCACCCTGCCCATGAGGGTGGCACAGAGAACACTTATGTCTGCCCTGGCGCCCTAGGTCAAAAATGGACAGTTCTATCATACCAATACATTTACCATAGCAGTAAACACAAACACACCCCATGCAAACTTTAAACTTTTCAAATTCAAAAAGCATTTATTCATCTAAATTGAATTTGTTACAAAATTAGCTTATAACCTGCAGTGATTTCTGTTTTTGCCAATAGAGTAAAAAATGTTTTAAAAACCTTTTTATTCCACCAACTATTCCACAGTCCATCTAATTTAAGGGGAGATTTAAGGTCATTCTAAAAAGCCAAAGAGTAATGACAAAGCTACTAATACAATAATGATTTCTCAGCAAGAGAGTGCTGCAGGCAAAAATTTTGGGAAAACACAGCTAGGTGCATCTTTTTATCTTTTAAATTATGGATTACATTTGTTCTCCCGACCGAGTCCTTAATTTAAAAAATTGTTACATGCCAAAAAATTGAAGACGAAAATGAAAGTATGTAAAAACCAAAACTTGGAGAAAGTTATTCAAAAACTGATATGGTCTCGGATGCGACTATAACTATTTACCTATTTATAAATTTCTGTAATAAATTTTCCAATTATCATCTAGATTCCTGCACTTTTAAGTTAATGCTTTTCTGCTTTTTTATTTAATTTTCAGCCTAACCTAGAAAGTTTTTAAAAACGTCATGGTAGCTGACGTAGCTTTTTAAACCAATGAAAATTTGGGGAGTACTCTGCCGGCTTTTTTGAAAGCACTGTTCTGAGTTTAGTTGCGTTTTTCTCCGCAACGTTGCGTTGGCGTTGGACAACGCATGTTATTAGGGTGTCGATTCTTGAATTTTAGACGGAAGTTCGTGTGGTGGATGATCACTTAAAGGATGTGAACACTCCCAGGGAACGATCCCATCCCCGTCGCTGGCTGTTCGTATTCTTGTATGCAGCCGAAACACGTCCAATGCTGCCAGTTTGTTTTTTTGAGCGATTGAACTAATTTCAAACTAACTAAAACATTTTCTGTGATTTTTCCTTATTTTTTTTTGACATTAACCAAAAACAGTCGTTGAATTGAAGGTGCAAAATAAACTATTAAAAAAATTACTTTTTGCTGTAAATGGGAATAACATAAAATTATGTAGATTATAAATTTCGGTAATTATGCAGTATACGGTTTTCTGCCATTTTTTATTTTTTTTGAAAAATTCTTTATGGGGGTACCTTCTAGGGTCCCTAGGACCCCAAATCCGCCTGCGCCCGATTTTTTTTTACGAGAAAAAAGGGTGCCCAGGGAGGGTTGTAATGTGTTTTTTTAATTGTTTTGGGTTGGTTTGGATTAGGTTGGGTTGGACTGTGTTGGTTTGGGTTGTTTTGGTGAAAAAAAAAATAAAAAAAATAAAAAAAAAACCAACCGGCGCAGACGGATTTGGGGTCCTAAGGACCCTAGAAGGTGCCCCCATAAAGAATTTTTCAAAAAAAAACAAAAATGGCACAAAACCGTATACTGCATAATTACCTTAAAATGGATCAACTTCAATCATTCGTTGTTTTCATTCCGTTTCTTTTTTGTCATGATATTGGTAAAGGAAAGAAGCGTTTCACGACCAAAATAAATTTACCGACATACTCTAGCGTTGATTAGGGAGATTTTGGTCAGATTTTTTGTCAGTCTGTTCCCTTAATTACGTTTATTCTGGGCAGGCGCAGTAGGTAGCGCTCTGTCAAGCTGTTACCTTTATTAGGGAGATTTTGGTCAGGCAGTTTAACGGCAAATTTCGTTACTCTTATGGTTACCGTTACCGTAAATAAAGGTAACTTCAAGAGGTTAAAAATAGAGTTTTTGAACGTAGTCAATCGTTTGGCGGTAAACATTACCCAAGGCCGACAAGTGGAACACATTCCTGTCGGCCCTGCATTACCTTACTTTTTTATTGACTGTTATTGTTTTTTTCTCAACTTTTCTTTTTATTTGCTTTTCTAACCATAATATTAATTTACTGATAGGACTGGGAGATGGACACTCCAACATTAATTTAATCTAATCAGGAACTAGAACAAATCGAGCCTCTGCTTTGCTTATTTGTACTTACTCACCTGTTTACCAAAAAAAAAAAACGGTAAAAAAGGCACTCCACTACTACTATAAACAGAGTTACCAAAAAATAAAATCCAAATACACAAAATTTTTGTAAAACAAAACAAACTTTTATAACATAAAAATCTTCCCCACAGAATCACATCAAGTTTGGTTGGTTGTCTTTTTAACGGTAAAGGTAGTCGCTATTCGACGCTAATTAGCACCAGTGGTTACCTTTAATAAAGGTAACAGCCTGACAGAGCACTACTGCGCCTGCCCAGAATAAAAGTAAGTAATAAGTGACAAAAAACCTGACCAAAATCTCCCTATTAAAGGTAACCACTGGCGCTAATACCCACATAGCAAAAAAATATTGGGCGTATATACGAAAACTGAGAAGGATATTGCCCTGGATATCACCCAGATATTTACCCGACGTGAATAGGACCTCCAAAAAAGATCCAATTTAGATCCAGAGGTACTCATTAGATAAGATCCACTGAATATACGTTATAAGTATATTCTGAACTTGTATTAATTACTCCACAAAAATATTCGAGTTATATTTCTATTACACCAAATTTGTTGTTCTATGGTGTATCCATTATGGTATATATTTATATAGTATATCCTGTTGATATACATCACGCTATACAAAATGTATATTTGTCAAAATTTTAGTTGATATATAACAATGCTAGGATCTATAAAAGTATACTCTTTTCGTTTTCATAATGCTTTATTTTAAAATATTAACTTATATTCGGTTAAAAAATATAAGGCTTGTATACAAAAAACATATTTTTAGGATGTACGATAGCGCATATACACTGAATATACAGTAAATATCCGTTCACGTTTGCTTGTTTTGAAACCAATCATGTTTTTTTTTCTAATATATATAAAATATACATGTAACATACAAAACGTATATCCTAATTTTAAATATCTTTGTGATATACAATATCCAAGGCTTACTATGTGGGATTCTATGCTAGAAATTTTGGAACACTTAAAATTTAACCACTATACCACTACCACGCATCGATTTTACCAGAGTTTTTGGAACACATTAGAAACTGTCAATCATAAAAAAATATAGAGATGCGAAAAAATGCAAAATTTAACTTTATTTTACAAAATAAGTGTTTTATATGTTGGAACCTGGTAATATTTCATTATTTTTAAAATGAATTGTGTCAAAATTGTATAAAATTAACCATAAAAATAACCACAACCACAACGAAATGGATTCGTAGCTTACGGCAGTGGTAGTGGTTAATTACCACAACGGAATGACGTTTAGGTATTGCGCAGACGCTGTAATTACCACAACCACTACGAAGTGTTAAATAAGCGTTCCAAAATATCCCTACCCACATAGCAACACTTGGATATGGTATATTACAAAGATATTTAAAACGTTTTGTATGTTACATGCATATTTTATATATATTAGAAAAGAAAATATGATTCGTTTTAAAAAAAGGAAACATGAACGGATATTTACTGTATATTCAGTGTATATGCGCTATCGTACATCCTAAATATATGTTAATATTTTAAAATAAAATATTACCCAAATATTTGTTTTTTTAATATAAACTAAATATATAAATTTTATAGGTATCACGTAATATTCTATAAAAAAGGTTTTTAATATTTCCCTCTGCATTTAAAATACTACATATTTTTTATATAAAATTTATTGCAAGAAATTATGTAAAAAAATATGAATATTTTCCCAATATTCAGTGTGTATCCGTTTGAGTATATTCTGTTTATTTTTTTTTGTATTTAAGGCAGACATATCCTAGCCCAATATCATTTGAATATTTGCACAATAAATATGTCCAAATATTTGTTTGTTGTTCACAACATTTTTCTGCTTTTTTTTAAATGCTTTTGTATATGGCTATACCTAGTTAACATATTTTTTATGCGAGTTAGATTGTGACTTAACATCTTGGCAAAATTAGGCGAATCACATTATCTCAGTGAATCAAAAACCACTAAATTGATGAAATTTATTAAAGGATTCATTTACTGAGGGAGCCTTAAATATTAACCACTTCGCGGTGTATACGACCATACGAGCACGGTGTTTCGCATTTTGATTCGTTAGAGCGTGTACCACGTGGTTTCAATTCAACCAATCAGATACGAGATTAATAAATCCTTCCTCTTGCAAATACAGAACTAAGCTTGTTTCGCTTGTTTATGTGTGTAGTGAGTTTGTGCGGTTTTCTAAAGTTTTGTGATGTAAAAAGAACTAGTTTTTGTGTTTACCAAATATTAAATTAGAAATCCGATAAATCACCTCGTAAATCACTGACACCCACAGTTCTGTACATTTATAAAAGTTTTGTGCTGATTATTTTAAAGTTATTTAACTATACTTTCCTTTTGAAACTACCTAAATGGCGAACCACGAACAATATTTATTATTAATTGATTATTATTTATGACTTTAGCAGTACATAATTCATTTTCTTGAATTATGAGTGAAAATTCCCTGTATAAAATATTAAAGTTTTATTTTACTATTACTATACTAAAAATAAGTTCTGCCCTGATAAAATCGGTAGGAATGGTAACTGTTAATTACCAAATTTCTATTTCAGGTGGACTTTTGATGGAAATATGGGTAGTTTTTACCATGCCTCTCCTCTCCTCTCTTTCAAAATTTTAAACTATTGTTGTTAAAATTTTTTAGCTGTCCAAGGCGTTTTTATTTTTTTTTTTTAAAATTGACATTTTAGGTTTTTTTACTAACAAGCAGCACTTTTTTACGTGATGCCGTATATCTTTTGTATATATAAATAACATAAAAAACGATATTTTCTACAATTTTAAAGTACATCTAAAAAATGATTATTTAATTTTACTCACGTTAATTTTTCCAAATTTAGGATGCGACCTATTATTGTTATTGTGCTAAGTGGGTATATTGTTGTAATATAAATGACAATATATTCAGGGTATATAGAAAACGTATATACCTTATATATATGATCATACATCAGTGTCATAAGGATTAGTATATTGCAATAATATAAATCTTATATATACCCTCAATAAAATATGATGGATACGAAAAGAATATACTTTTATGGGTATACCATTATTATACATAAACTAAAATTTGGACAAATATACATTTTGTATGTCGTGACGGATATCGACAGGATATACTACTGTGGGTACGCGTACCAATAAACGTCAAAAAGTGTCGAAAATTCTCACCATGCAAAAGGAAAGACAGAATTTTTGTGTCTTTTCTAAACAGTGGCAGACATATTCCATTTAAACACAACACAAAAATAAGCTTATTAAAATACATTTTTAAATAAAAATAAGGTTTTTTTCGCAAAAAACTGCCTACAAAAATTAAAATTGACATATTTTTAATTTACTGAAATGGTATTAAGAAACTAAATTTTAAGGAATATTAACAAATAAGTCCTGACAAAAAGCAGTTAGTGTAAACTTGTGTTTAAAAATCGTCAGATTTTTTGTAAAGTCGAGATTTTCTGACGGTTTTTGAAGAATCGTGACCTTTCCGTCAAAAATCTGACCAATAGGTGTTGTTTTATACTAAATCTGGATTTAAAAATTTTTAAGCCTTGCCGAATGAGGTGTTATCCAAACCAGGTTTGACGACCCTTAAATCCGGTTAAAATACAGTTTAAATGAAAATCGGCGTCTTAAATTTAAATCTGGTTTTAACTCTGCGGTACAACTGGACATAAGGGCCGGTTTCTCAATAGCGTAAGAAAATTTAAACAGCTTGGGTTTCTAACACTTTTTGGTTTATACATATATATATATATATATATATATATATATGAGTGTCTGTTTTTTTTCTTCAAAAATAGACATAGATTTTCTGAATTTGAGACACTGCAACAAGGTTTGCAGGTCTCAATTTTCCCCTACACAGGCTTATAGCCACAGAGAAAGGTCCTACCTACTCGTGTATTAAGTTCTTTAATAAAATTCCAAGAATTAGTCAGTTGGAACAAAATTTTAATTCCTTCAAGAAACTAGTAAAAGTCTCTTGGTAGAACTAGAGCCTTATAAAGTGCAAGACTCGAGTTCTTAGACTATATACAAGCTCAGGCTACTGTAAACATAGGGGGAATCAAGTCCAATGTACTCTACGTGCCGTACGACCGAGGTGGGGTCGAAGCACGCTGCAGTGTTATGTTTTTGGAATTTATTTTGTTTTTATTATTTGTTATATTTCTGCCTTGCTCGAGAAACAGATTGGTAAGTTCTTGAGTGAAATAATACATTTTTAAAACTAAAAGTGGATGTCTACGAAGTTGCCAAAAAAGTGCAGATGGTCAAATGGTACTATTAAGGCAGACCATTGAGACTTATTCAAGAACTTTTTTTGGAGAATTTTGTAAATCGCCCAGAACCTAGTTTATCAACGATTCATAGGTTTGTGCAGAATTTTGAAGTTTGGTTGTGTAGCGCCAAGAAACCATAAAAAACCCACTGTTTTGAATGACAAGCAGGAAGTACGAGATATGATGATTTGCGCTGCAGTGGAGGAAAATCGAAAGTTAACCAGCCACCAAATTGCGGAAGCAGTTGATACGTCTTTAGCCACTGCGTTACGTGTTCTCAAAAAGAATGGTTATCATTCCTACAAAGCATCAAAAACGCATCAAATTTTTCTGGAGGACAACAATCGTCGTATGGAATTTTGCGAAATAATGATGGAAAGGGCTAATCGTGATGAAAACTTTCTGAGATATATTCTTTTCACAGATGAAAGCACTTTTCCATTATTCAATCGTCATAACCCAGCACACGTTCGATATTGGTCGAGGGAAAATTTGCATTTGTATTTTGACGTAAGAACACAGTATCCTCAAAAACTAAATGTTTGGGGGGGTATTGTAGGGAACACATAATTGGGCCATTTTTTATTGACAGCAATTTCAATGGTTCTAGATACTTGAATCTACTGCAGCAGCACATTATTCCAACTGCTAGGCAGTTGTTAGGTGTGAGATTTGGTGAAACATGGTTTCAACAAGATGGTTGTCCCGCTCACAATGTTGGCCTTGTTAGGCAATATCTTGATAATGTATTTCCTACTCGGGTTATCCTAATGACTTCTATATGTGGAGTTGTATCAAAAATAAAGTTTACGGGCATGAAAGGGCTAATAATTTGGAAGAACTTCGGATTAAAATTGAAGAACCTAACATGCTTGGAAACGTTAGAAGGGGTTTTTTTTGGGGTTTTTGTAATGGGCTCGGATATTGTCTAGCCGAGCAAGGACTTTTCGAACATTTGCTCTTATTTTTTTTTGACTGGGAGAACCTTTTGGGTTTTTAGAATGAATTATTTTATTTTGAGAAGTTGCTTTTATTTTGTTTCTCCTTATTATTTTCATTGTAACACGTTGTTAGTGATAAATCTGAGCAGTTGAAAATAAATCGCTCTAATTTATCAGTGACAAAAAACAAGAAAATTACGTTATCAACATTTGCGTATTTATTGACCAAATTCCGGTTTCATGGACTACACTTCACATTGCACCCTGGTTAAAGGCGTACTAAACGCAAGCCGCGAACGGTGTTCGCAAGAGCCTGATGCCCGTGTGCACAGGTTTGGCTTGACATGTAAGCCGAGCTTAAGCTTTAATTTTGGTGTGTAATGGTGTGGAATATCATGTAAGTGGCACTTAAGCTGCAGTTAAGATAAGCTGTAGAATTACTTCGGCTTAAGCGCATTTTGAGGTTATGTGAGGTATTTTTTGATTATGTTTTTAAACAAAAGTCATTAATTTAATCAGATTATAACTGTTCCGTTGTCTTAATAGTGGTCTGTGCTTAAATTGGAACTTCTTTGGGATGACGAAGAAGATTAAGATTTAGACTTTGTAATTAATGGAATACCTACCAAGAAGGATTTTTCAAAGAATGAGATGAAGATACCTTTTACAAAAGGTTTAGAATGTCCAAAAAAAATCATGTTTTTTTCGCTAAGCGAATAATTCACCTTTTTTTTCGCAAATTCGTTGCAAAGAAACTGAAAAATCCGTTGTGTTGGTCTGGTGGTGTAATAATTAATAAATACGTACCGAAAATCAAGCATCTTGTTCTTCATATGTCACACTCTTCGTCGGAACAGAGAATATGCTCTATGAAAGAAAAAAAAAACATCTTTTTCAATACGTATTGAGTACGATGTGAAAACATACTAAATAAATAGTCAGGTTTTATAGTTAACTAATTATAGTAGTTTTATTTGCCTTTTCCTCCATACATTCATAAATCATCAGTAAAATTTGTTTTTTTACGTAGTTTTTTGACAGCTGACAGGTAATAATCATGATCACCACACAAAAAACACAAAAAAATGCAGATAACTGCCACGTTGCCAATGTGGAACATATTCGGAACTTTTGCAAACCAAGTAAATCTCAAGGGTCACCCTCAGTTCAAGCGGCACTTAAACAAGTGGAAGAAGTAAGGGGAAGTGGTACACACGGGCATGAGTGTTGATGGTTGCTCCACTGATAGGTGTGGACTTCTTCCGGCCTATGTTCGCAGTTGAAGCGCTCGGTATAGGTTTTAAATAATGTTACTCACTGGATGGTAGAGTGGAGAGATGGTCATACACAACCTACTCCTTTTTTCCTGAGTTTAAGTGACTGAGTTACTTTTTTTAGACGCTTTTATATTCAATTGTAATACTTCTTTTTGTGTAGTTCTTTACAATTTTTTATAAATAAAGAATTTCAATTCGAATAAAATGCGGTCCCAACCTTAACGGATCTTTAAAGACTACTCAGTCTTAAGGAGGCCTTGAGGATTGACTATAAATTCCAGCGTATGACATTTTCTCCATGTTTTCCAATATCCGGTGGATTCGACACCATTTTTTTCCACCGCAACGTTGCAGAAAAAAACGCAACTTTGTTGCAAGCTTCAGAAAATATACGTTACGGCTTTCAGTAAAGACATATGTTAACAAAAACAAGTATGGATTTTTCGAAAGTCAAAAAGTTTTGTTTAATGTTTCTCTGATGGTAAGTAGACGCTTGCTTATATTACACTTTATATATATATATTATATATATATAATATATAAGGGACTGATGGATAACAAATTCTGAAAATGGAGATGTGACACCACAGTACACTAACCACAGTGTGACACTCAAAGAAGCCTTGGGGACAATTCATATACAAATTTATTTCAAGAATTGGGCCTTTGAGTTCTGGGCAGGAGAACAGCTTCTCTTGAAAAGCGGGAGACTTTTCACTAAAGTATCGTTCATACAAGGCATAGTCTTAGTCTGTTTTAATTTTTGTTACAGTCTTATTATTTGCTATGTTTTCATGGGTATTGAGTACTCATTGTATCTTTTTCTTTTATATAGCGTGTTCTTTATCAAGACCAAGAACACGCTATATAAAAGAAAAAGATAGAATGAGTTTTGAAAACGAACTCAATACCCATGAAAACATAGCAATTATTATGTTGACAATAACTGGCGGTAAAACCAATGAAGCTGTTGTTTCTTCTTTAAATTTTCAGATTATGTGAATCTGTCTACACACTGTAGTGGATCATTCTTTCTGAATTTTGCTTTAGCTCTATACTTGAAGCTATTTGTGTTTGATGCTGACACGGTTTCCTGATGCAATGGTTCACAATAAAGTTTCTTCTGGGAAGTTTTGCCGACCTTTCTTTTTCAAGCTTCTCTGTATGTCCATGGAGGTGATGGTTTTGACTTCAGTGGAAAAGTTATGTCACATTGCTCTAATAATAGCCACTAATAATCTTGTAAGTCTCAATTAAATTGCCTCTATGTCTTCGTTCTCTAAGAGTGGTCAAATTAAACTTAATTAGTCTTTCTGGATGTGGTACATCTTTTAATTCCCATGGGATTTTTGTTACCTTATATTGTATTTTCTACAAAGTTCTATATCTTTAATATAATATGGGTTCCATACTGCAAAGGCATATTCAATTTTTGGTTTTATATAACTTTTGTAGAGCTTGGATATCATTTCAATGGTGTGATCTTTGAAAGCTTGATTTATCAAATAAATAAATTAATTTACTTTTTTACAAATTTGGGTTATGTACCTTTCCCACTATAAGTCTGTTGTTATTAGAACTCCTAGATCATTTTGATCATTTAGTGATTTCAAGGCACATTCATTCAGATAATAGTAATTATTAGGATTGTTTGGGCCGATCCTTAGCACTGTGGATTTGAAGGTGTTTAGTTTCATACCCCATTGTTTTGACCATATTTTGCATATATTATGCAATCATCTGCAAACAATTTTATGACCAATTTTATACATTGAATTAGATCAAAAAGGTATGCTGTAAAAAGCACTGGGCCAACAACTGAACCCTGAACAATGCCACTGCTCACTTTATGTGGACTGGAAAGCTCCCCATTAACTATAACTTGATAAAACCTCTCATCTAATAGTGCCTTAATTAGATTGAGCAACTTTCCTTTGACTCCAAAGTGCTCTAGTTTGGCTATTAAAAGCTCAAAGATAGATTATGTCTGTTGGCTGACCATTATCTGTTGTTGAACATTTTGGCAAAAACCCGTGTTGAGAGGAGGGTATTAAATTATTTTCCAGAAAGAATGATATGAGCTTTTAGGGGGTTACATGAAAGACTGGTAGGCCTGTAGTTTTTTGGTTTGTGCCAATCTCCTTTATTAAACAATGGTGTCACAATTGAATATTTTGATGTTTCTGGTATTTTTCTTTGTTCTAAACATTCCTGCATTACCCCTGGGCTTGAGTCTCTTTTCATATTTTTAAGTGCCTCTTCAATTTTTTCCATTGTAAAATGTATAGTTTTAATTGTTTTTTGTACTCTGCCTGCTATGGTCTGGCAATGGTGGAGTTGGGTATAATTCTTTTGTAAAAGCTGTATCAAAATTTTTCTGCCTTTTATTTGCTATCCAGAAATCCTTAATCATAAAAAAGTTAAAACCACTGTTTCTTATGAAAGTTTTCATGCAATGCTTTTGACTATGCTTTGTCATAGGTTTAGTCACAGTCTTAAGGAAAAGTTGGTAAGTTTCAACTTTTATAACTAAAATTATGACTATTACTATAACTGATAGAAGTGTGCATTGCGAGAGTTAACAGGAATAAAATCAAAAAACAAGTTTGTTGTGATAAATCTGAGCAGTTGTAGGTAGGTTCCAAAAAAAAAATTGTTTCTATTAAACCTTATTTTCTTTAAAAACATGCTAGGTAAAAAAAATAAAATAAAATAAAACAAAACATCAAAAAAGTGAGGTTGAATGCACTTGCTAGTGATTGTTTTGTCTATAACAAAGACAAGTATGAACACTGAGCAATTTTTAAGACTAAAACTATAACTAACACTATCCCAAAAATAAATACTAATCAAGTGACTAAGCCTATGCCTTGTATGAATGATCCTTAAGGGAACCCACACATAGCTGAAAATACATGTGTAATATTTCCAAATACCCTGGAATACTAAGTGAAAATGGGAATACTTGTACAAATTTTGGACAGTGGAAAGCCTTTTTCATTGACTGTTTGGTTGGGGTGGATACTGGAAATACTTGGGCAAAAATAATTTATAATCAGTAGTACACACTTATTATTTGTGATCTCTGTAGTGAATTGAATTTTGGGAAGAAAATTATTGTATTCATTTTTAGCAGCTCATACCAACAGGTATGGAAGGCTATTTTAGGATCATCAAAAGTTTTTCTATTTCTACTCCAAATGAGTTATTTGGGTACCTAATTACAATATTTTGTGATAATGAGTGTCTGCCTGTCTGTTTGTCAGTCTGTCTGTCATGATAACTCAAAAACCACTGAACCGGCATACAAATTCTGTGGATCTCGTTGATAAGGCCATTAGTTTTTGGTGAGGGATTGTAAAGGAGTGGAAAGGGGGGCTGAACTGTATAAAAATTCACAACTCGACAACCTCAGCGGCTATAGTGAAATGCAATTTTCAAAATTTGGATTGATATATTTTTTGGGAGAGGGGAATGTAGAGGTTATTACATCAAAAATCATAACCTTTTAATATTTAAAAAAATAAATAACGCCCGCAGGCATGTATAGCCATCCATAAAATCTAAAAAAAAACATTCAAAACTTTTTTATATTTTTTTTTTGTTGGAAATGTAATTATCCATCTTAATGTGAAAACCGCATGTCGCTAGCTCTATGGATCATAACTTGGAATTTTTTAAAAGTTTAATCCCCTTTCCAACCCCCCACTCCAGTCAAAAACTAATCAGCTTGCAGCCTGGTGACAAAGATTTTTTTTTCCAAATTTGATAAGAATCAGTTCAATTGGTGTCCCAGACAGACAGACAGAGACCATCCCAAAATTTTGTATTTAGGTTTGACCCAATAACTCTAATATAACTTTTTTGGCAGATCTCAGTAGCCTCCATACCATGACTAACTTGAACTGAGAATTTGATTATATAGCCATCCATACATAGTATAGAGGCTATTGAGATCGGCAAAAAATGATTTTTTTATTTTTACTAAAAATGAGTTATTTGGGTCAAAAAAGATGTAAATACAAAATTTTGGGATGGTGTCTGTCTGTCTGGGACACAATAACATTAAAACCGCTAAGCCGATTCCGGCACAAAAATATTTTGTCACCAGGCGATAAGCTGATTAATTTTTGGTGGGGAAGGGGGGGTGGGGAGAGGGCAGGAAGAAAAATACGGTTCGTGAGTTAGGATTTTTTTAAAAGTTTAATCCTTCTTCCAACCCTTTTTCCAAACCTCCACCGTCGTCAAAAACTAATCTGCTCACTGTCTGGTGACAAAGAATTTTTGTGCTAAATTTGATAAGACTCGATTAAACCGTTCTTAAGTTATTGTGTCCCAGACAGACAGACAGAATTGAGGGAAAATTTTCTCCCAGGGAGTCGAATTCTGTAGCTACTATGCATTTCATTGGTCCAAATCTTTGGTTTAAATCAGTTTCTCTCACTTTTGCCTGATATTAATCAAAAATAATTATATTGGTCTTGACTAAAAGAATCAAGAATAGACACACAGGTCTTTTTTGACCCAAATAACTAATTTTTAGTGAGAAAGTATGGATGGCTAAAAATTTTAATACAGAAAAAAAATATAAAATATTACACGGGAATTTTACAAATTAAGCTTAAAACCGGAAAAAGACGGAAATTTTATTCAGATAATTTTGTAGACACCCTGGCTAGTCTACTATTTAAAAATCTTTATTAATTTTTTTAGCTAAAGGTATAGGAACATGGTACTATTTTAAATTGAATATGATATATTATAGATTATGTACTATTATTTTTTTTTGTAATTGGCAAGTCCATAAATAAAACAAATTGAAAAAAATTGGTAATACTTACCTGGGAATACTTGGGTAATACCTCAGAATACATGGGAATACTAAGTGAAAATGGGTATACTTGTACAGGGTGTCCTAAATTGGGCACTTTTAAGGGGTTTAAGGTACTTCCAGGCGAGATAGAAAAAATCTGACCCCCATTTGCGAGGCTCGATTTTCAAGAGAAGTTTGAAGGTGAAAACCGCATCTTGATATGTCAAGCCGTTTACAAGCTACGGGGGTTTTTTGGAAAGTTTGCCTTTTGGGAGAGGGTCTATAACTTCAAATCAAATCAAAATGGGCTTTCTTATCGGAAAAATACATTTTCATTGACAAAGCTCAGACTTAGATTTAGTTGAATATATATAATACCTATAAAAAATATCTCAAATCTAAATTTTGTTTGTAAAAATAACATCTAGTCTAAAATATATATAAAAACAACACAAACAAACTTTTATGTATTACACAAAGGAATACACAAGTGGATCTTTCAAATGAATCACCTACAAATTGTCATTAAAATATTCCTCCAAATCATAATAAGCTCTATTCACCAGTAATTGTTTGACATTTTTTTTAAACTTTTTTTGTCAATCAATGTTTTTTAGATCTACTGGCAGTTTATTATAAATTTTTACACCTCTGTAAATTAAAGAATTCTAAGTTAAAGTAGACCTTGGAACAGGCAGAGTAGTTTCTTGTTTGATAAGGGTGTGCATAAGTTGTACCCTTAGTACCTATATTTTTTATGGACAAGGCATACATTTTCTAAAATATAGAGAGATGTTAGGGCAAGTATACCTTCTCGTTGAAGAAGACGTTTACAATGTTCTCTAAGTTTTGCACCGCACAAGTATCTGATACAACGTTTTTGTATAATCAAAACGATTGAAATAGATAGTTATGGCCATTTCCCCAAAATGCTATTCCATAGCGCAAGTGAGATTTTACTAATTACTACTAATTCTACTAATAGTTGTTTTAGCCATTTTTTGACAAAGTACACAAAAAGTCCTGCATACTGTATAACCTTTCGAAGCTATTTTTTGCAGAGTTTTAAAATATGTAGAGAAAATTTAAGGTGATTGTCAATTTGTATCCCTAAGAATTTTGTACTATCGCTGAACATAATTATATGGTCTGACAAATTTAGGTCATCATATGTAAAACTAAAGCTAAGTATTTTAGTTTTCTGAAAATTTAAACATAAGAAATTTGCATCGCACCATTTTTTAATTAAACCTAAGTCCCGGGGTATGATTTAAAAAAAATATTTTGATTTTTGTGATGCCAAAGTGGCGTATCTGCAAAAGAGGTAAATTGCCCTTCAATAGCTAATTTTAATAGATCCTCAATATAAAGCAGGAATAAGATAGGGCCAAGTACAGAACCCTGAGGAACACCTGTGTTAATTGGTTTCGATGAAGAGACAGGTTGTATATTTTCCGATATGTACTAAAATATTTAATAATCATTAATTATGTTTTTTATGTAGTAGAGGATTCTTAAATTTATTATTTTTGACGGCTTGGTTCCTTCCGGAAATATAAGAATCAAAAAATTTAAGAGACATTTCTCTTATTCCATAGAATTCGAGTTTTTTTAGCAAAATATCATCAAGTATCACTACACAATCAAAAACTTTGCTGAAATCACAAAAAACTGCAGCTGCCACTTCTCTGTCATTTAATTTAAAATACAAACTTTCCAAAAAGGAAAACACCGCATCATTTGTGCCTTTACCGCCCTGGAAACCATATTGACATTGACTTAGAATATTATTTTGCTCAAAAAATCTGACTAACCTTTTTTAACGATTTTTTTCAACAGTTTTTGCTAAAATGCTGAGAAGAGATATAGGCCTAAAATTCACTGGTTCGGTATATGATCCCTCTTTGTGCAATGGGATCACTAATGCTGTCTTTAAAAAATCAGGAAAATAACCCACAGAAAAGCACTAATTTATAGCATAAACTAAAGTAAAAAGAACCTTGTCCCTTAAATTAAGATAAATTTTAATAAGGATTTCATCAGTTCCCGTGGAGTTGCCTTTATTTCTATCTTTTACAATTCCCTTTAGTTCATAAAGATTAGTATTTGCAAGAATAAAAGTTTTATTTACAAAATTAGAATGATCAAGATAGGATAAAGGATCGGTTTCCGGATGTACATTTTCAGTAAGTTTTTCTGCAACAGAGCAATAATATTCATTCGGTGCATTAATTTCTATGTCAGGTGGTAGTTTAGCATAACTATTTTTCCCTATTAAGTGTTTTTTGCATTTGATTTTTTTTTTTTTGATAATATAATCCTTTGCCGCTCTGATAATCCGTTTGTATATTTTCCGATACGTACTAAAATATTTATTAAAATGTTCATTAATTATGTTTTTTTTTTATGTAGTAGAGGATTCTTAAATTTCTTGAATCATTTCTTATACCTTTAGTCATCCAAGATTTTTTTTTTATGTTTTTGACTAAATCTTTACGTACTTCGTTATTATTGAAAATTTAGTTTTGATGTAAAGAGCTTTTTTTATAGACTTTTTGACAAAGAATTTAACTATCTTTCCAGATTTCTTCCACCGTCTTTAGTTTCCAAGATATAAGCCAAATTTAGTATTTTTCTTATGGAACACCACATATTTTATTTAATTTTTGAATTTGTGTTGAAATTTCCTTTTAATCAATATATATTTAATATTTGCATTTCTGTCTAGTATGTCATGGCATACTCAAACCATTCTGTCAATGACTTATTGCATTGCTACCATGGCCTACTGTAATAATTAGTATGTTTTCATATCGTACTCAATACATATCGAAAATCAAGCATCATCTTTGTCAGAACAAAGAACATTCTAATTTTATTAAAGAGATTTCAATACGTGCCAATATTAAATTATAGTTCTTATAAAGGTAATAAACTAAATATCTATTTTTTTTTTAAAGTTAGTATCTAATACTTGAAATGTGCTTCCATAATAATAACGTTACATTCAAATGAAAGCTTTGTAATTCTAAAAAGCAGGCCGTGACAGGAAGCAATTTTGACTTTTCTCATATTATACCCTATTTGCAGAAATTTGATGACATAAATGACTAACACACTGTGAATCTATCAAAATAAAGTCACAGCATACTAGACAGAAATGGAAAATATTAAATATCTCAAAAACGATCCAACCAAACTATCACATGGGCTATATTGTTTAAAAGGAAATTTTATCACAAATTCAAAAATGAAATAAAATATAGGGTGTCCATAAGAAAAAAATACTAACTTTGGCTTATATCTTTGAAACTAAAGACGGTGAAAAAAATCTGAAAAGATAGTTAAATTCTTTTGTCAAAAAGTCTACAAAAAAGCTTTTAACATTAAAATAAAATGTTCAGTAATAACGAAGTTACCCTCTCCCAAAATGCAGACTTTTCAACCCCCCCCCCCTCCTCCGTATCTTGTAAATGGCTTGACATTTGAAGATGCAGTTATCACCTTCGATCTTCTCTTGAAAATCGAGCCTCGCAAGTGGGGGTCAGTTTCGTTCTATCTCGCCTGGAAGTACCTTAAACCCTCCAAAAGTGTCCAATTTGGGACATCCTGTACAAATTTTGGCCAGTAAAAGCTTGGAACACTTTTGGCTGCTTCTTCATAGGGAATACTTGGGAAACATGTGGAAAATACATCGATAATACTTTGGAATACTTATACAACTTGAGGGAATTACTTGTATACTTGGATGGGAATACATGAGGAATACCTACCTACTAAGTTTTGCGGTAGGCTGGAAATGTCCTTTTAACAGGAGGTCCGGGACCCTTAGCTGATAACAAAAAAAAATATTTTTTATTATATATGCACGCGCGCAAGGGGGCAGGGGAGGGGGAAGTTTTAATTTATTTTTTTACATGTAATGTATATTATTTCATAATTTATATTTCAAAAACTGCTTAACTAATTTAGTTAAAGATGATAACGGTTGGAAGGTTATACTTGCCGCAAAACATGTGACAAGTCTAAAGCTTCAGCAATAGTCCCGGAGGCAGCCACAAAATTACAAAATTTTGATTTAAAAAACCAACAAAAAATTTTAGTTTTTAAAATCTAAGTTTGATGTAGCCTGGCAATTTTAATTTATAAGTTAGAATATAACTAATCAACTTTTAATTATGCCGAAAATATCATCATCATAGGCAATCACTCGATACCGAGTATGATTTTCCTCTATTCTGTATTGTCGCTATCTGTTGTGCGTTTTTTGATGGCTATGTAAGCCAATTCTCGAGCCGCACACCCTTCCACAGTCCTGGCACACCCAGTCTCCGGCAGCAGCCGGGTGTTGTTGGTCATCCATTCTTCCATTTTGTCGCTCCTTTCTACGTTCTCTCTTTTCCGTTTCTAGTCTACGTCGTTGCTCTTCAAAAGTTTGTGCTCCGTCATGGACTGTTCGGCGCCATGTAGCCCTATCGTTTGCCGTGGTCTCGAAGTTGTTTATATCGATGTGACCCTTCATCATATTGTCTTTGAGAACGTCCTTGTACCTTTTTTGTTGACCACCGTGATTTCTCTTTCCCTCCTTCAGTTGTCCATAAAATATCTGCTTTGGGAGACGTGTTTCAGGCATGCGGATAATGTGACCAGTCCAACGAAGCTGGTGCTTGAAGATAAGGGCTTCTATACTAGTTGTTCTGTCTTCTTCTAAAACACTTATGTTTGTTCATCGGTCTTGCCATTTGATTCTCAGTATTCGTCTTAAACAACTTTGGTGATTTTTTCTAGTCGTTTGATATGCCTTCTGTAGGTGGTCCACGTTTCGCATCCGTATGTTAGAGTTGGTATTATAACTGTGTTGTAGACACGAAGCTTGGTCTCCGCATTGATGTTGTGATTGTTGAAGACTCTCTCCGAAAGCCATCCGAACGCTGCGCTAGCACATTTTAGGCGATGCTGTGTTTCTGCATCAATAGTTGCGTTTGATGATAGGTGGCTCCCAAGGTATGGGTAATGTTCCACGTTCTGCAAAGGATGGCCATTTATGGAAATGTTTGGAGCTTGGGGATTCGTACCTGGTTCTGGTTGGTGAAGAATTTGCGTTTTGGCAAGATTGACATCTAGGCCAATGCTTTTGTAGGCTTGGTTAAATGCGTTGATTACCAGTTGTAGACCTTCCTCTGTATCGGCCATTGCGACGTTGTCATCGGCGTACTGCAGTTCGATTACCGAGGTTGTCGAGACCTTAGTTTTTGCTCGCAGTCTGCCTAGGTTAAGTAGGCCACCGTCGAATCTATATAGAATTTCCACTCCCGGCGGTAAATGTTCCTCAACAAGGTGAAGCATGACACCTAAAAATATAGAGAATAGGGTGGGCGCAATAACACACCCTTGTTTAACGCCTGTCGTAATCTGGAATGACTCTCCTGGTCCATCGTTGCTCAGGACTGTTGCATTCATATTGTCGTGTAGTAGTCTAAGAATTTGAATATATTTTTGAGGGCATCCAGCTTTTACCAGTATTTTCCAAAGAGCTTCTCTGTTGACCGAATCAAATGCTTTGACTAGATCTCTAGATTTCTCTTGCATTTGTCTGGCACTGAAGATGTCAGCTGTGCCTCGATTGGGCCTAAATCCACACTGTGTCTCTGGCAGATTTTGTTCAGCAATCGGAATTAATCGGTTTGATAGTATCCGTGCAAGTATCTTTCGAGCAACAGAAAGCAGAGATATACCTCTGTAGTTTCCACATTGGGCCTTATCGCCTTTTTTGAAAATGGTAACTATAGAGGCGTCTCTGAGTTCGGCAGGAATGGTCTCAGTGGTCCATATTTCACTTATTAGAATGTGCATTTGGGAATTAAGTGCGGGACCCCCTTGTTTGTAGACTTCAGCAGCGATACCATCTGTGCCTGCTGACTTGTTATTCTTTAGCTGTGTGATTGCCTTTTCGACCTCCTCTAATCTCGGAATCTCACTTAGGTGTTGTTGTGTAGTTTTCTCCGGAATTTTGTCGAAGATGTCATTGTCGACCTGAGACTCTTTGTTGAGTAGTTCTTGGAAGTGTTCTTTCCATCGTGAATTGATAGAGGATCTGTCTTTAAGCAGTCTTGTTCCATCTTTGGATCGTAGGGGATTGATACCTTGTGTAGTGGGACCATATATCATCTTAGTAGCTTGAAAGAAGGCTCTGGTGTTGTTGGACTCAGCTAGATGTTGCATTTCATGTGATTTTGTTGTTCACCATTGGTTTTTTAATCTACGTGTTTGTCTTTGTACTTCTGCTTTGGCTTCTTGATATTGCCTTTTTCTTTCGTTAGAGTTAGGGTGGCTTTTCCAAGCATTATGGGCTTTTCTCTTCCTCTCAATAAGGTCTTGAATTTCTTTGTCGTGCTCATCAAACCAGTCTTGATGTTTTCTTTGTGTGTAGCTTACCGTTTCTTCGGAGGCAGATGTTATTGCTGTCTTCAAAATTATCCAGTGATCGTCAATATTCTCCGGGTATTCTAAAGTACCCAACTTTTGATTCAGAGAAACTTGGAATTTTGTTCTGGTTTGATCATCTTTAAGGCGGTCTATATTGAATCTTCTTTTGATTTGCTTTTTTTGACGGCTACTTCTTGGTGGAATGTGCAAGTTCATTTTGGCTCGTATCAGGCGATGGTCTGTCCAGCAGTCGTCTGCACTCGTTATTGCTCTTGTAATGTTTACGTCTTTTTGATCTCTGGAACGTACAATAATGTAATCAATCAGATGCCAGTGTTTTGACCTCGGGTGTTGCCAGGAGGTCTTGAATTTGTCTTTTTGTCGGAAAATTGTATTTGAGATTGTAAGGTCATATTCCGAACATAATGTTAATAGGCGCAGTCCGTTTGAGTTCATGTTTCCAACACCTTCCTTGCCAATGACGCCCTTCCATAGGTTTGAATTCGTACCAACTCGAGCATTGAAATCACCTAGGATGATAAGTTTATCAGATTTAGGTACAGATGTTATGGCTTCACTAAGTTGAGAATAAAATTCATCTTTTTGGTTTTCATCAGCTGCAAGAGTTGGAGCGTAGGCGCTGATTATAGTAGCGTGTTGGTGGTTGCTAAGGTTTAGGCGCAATGTCATCAATCTTTCGCTTATTCCGGATGGAAATTCGGTTAGGTGGTCCACAATCTCATTTTTTATAGCCAAACCACTCCATGAATACGTGGTTCATCTTCTTCTTTTCCTTTCCAGAAAAATGTGTAGCCTCCTCCGTGTTCTTTAAGTTGGCCTTCGCCTGCTCTTCTAGTTTCACTAAGAGCAGCGATATCGATGTTATATTTCCTTAGTTCACGTGCCACTATTGCCGTTCTTCTTTGTGGTCTTGTGGTTGTGTCTATCCATGAGTGTACGGATATTCCATGTGGCAAATTTCATTGGATTTCTTTTTCTTTTGTTTTGACCGCATGTGGTGTACCCTCTGGATGCGGTTGTCCAGTCGGGCAGTTGTTGGCTGGCTATGTTTAGGGCACCTTTTATAGCCCCTTCCCTTTTCAGGGTGAGCAGAGTGGGTCCTAAATAGGGCTGCTCAGTCACGGATGCAGCACACGAGTTGCTCTACAGCCAATCCTTGAGAAAAACGGCGATCCCACTTCCGCCGCTTTCGTGCCGATTTGTCACTAAGAGCTTCCAGACTACACTGTCCTGCTCCCGTCGCAACTTGCCGATCGCCGAAAGACTTTGGTGTGCGTGGACTTCATGGTCTTATGTGTCCTAGAAAGTATAGGATCTCAGAGTAGAGAATGCCTGTGCGAGACTTTTATTAACATGGACATGCTGGTGCACAGTCAGCAAGCCCACGGTCCCTAATAACGAGTGACGATCCAATGGCGTAAGGAATACGACGATTGGATCCCTCGAGATTAGGCCAGCTGATTGCACGATTGAGCACTAGACTCGAATCGTGGGCGGGGGGTCGCCAGATCCCCCCGCCTACAGGCTACAGACAGTATGGTTCGCCCAAATTCCCATAGCGGACAGATTCATGCCACAGTGGCCTGACACATCCGAAATCCGAAAATATACTGCGTATAAGATGGTATAAAAATGTTTTATAGATTTGTTTTCATATTTAAAAATATATATTTTTTTCATTGTAAAATAAAAACCTATTTTTTATTTTCCCATCAGTTGGCCAAAATAAAAAGTAGCTGCAACATTGACCTTAATGACCTTGTGGTTGTCTAGATGTCGCCAAATTAGAAAAATAAAAAAAAAATGATTTTTCGAAAAAGCACCATTTTAAAACTATTTCTATTTTGAATGAATTTTTGAAAGGTGATTCTGGTTTTCACTATGGAGTCTTAACCACTAAGGATAGAGCTTTCAAATGATGTATAAAATAATATACGGTTCTATGAAAAAAAGTGAGTTATTATAGAGGGTTCAATTCCAAGCAAATCGAATTTATAGGGATTCTGCGTTGTTGTTGATTGAATCCCCTATGTTAAATTGGTTTTGCATGGAGAAACTTCAGGGGAATTACTACAAAGATATTTTTTATCACAAAACCGCGCAAGGGGGGGGGCAAAGGGGTCGCTTTATTTTTTTTTGCATGTGTACTGGTTTCTTTTGAAATTTATTATGCATAAACTAGGTACCAAACTGATTTAAAAAAAAAATAGTGTCTTATGGAAGGTGTTACCGACCAAAACTGCTTTTAGTAGTATAGTCCTGGAGGTAACGACAATAAAAAATAATTTTCTTAAATTTACAATTTTAATAAAGCAGCTATAATACATTGAATTTTTACATTTGTTAAAGTAATTATTTACGGCATAAAAATGTTCCAAAGAACGGTTTCCATATTTAATAAAAAAAATTGTTTGTCTTAAGAATATCGCATTCCTTAAAAACATGTTTGATTTTTTTTGTCTGGTTCCTGCCAGCTTCTAGCCTCTCCCCGACTCTCTCCGCCTCCCGTTGCCAGCGGGTTAACACGTGTTCTCCCGTTTTTTTCCTTTACATAATCATAACTTTGGTTCCCGTGAACCGATTTTGATGAAATAATGCCTATATATATATATATATATATATATATGTATCTCCCAGGAGCCCAACGAATGCAGTAGTGTAGTTCAGTGGTTTTTACTTGATGCTGAGACACAAACAGACAAATATTCAAAAATGAATTTTTGTTATCTATTTCACTCGGTTAGAATCCAAGACTGTTTAAAAAATGTTCCTATATTATTATATTATATGTATATAGGTGTACGATTGAATGAAAATGAGTTTTAGAGAGGTAGGTAAACTTTAACGAAATTCAAATAATAAGGATGTTTTGTATTGTCGTTGGTTGATTTTACCGCGAACCAAAGTTTTTTTTTTAATTTTTTTCTGGCTTTTTTTACCAAAATTTTGGAGAAAAATGGTAAAAAACGAAAAATGAAAAATCAATAAAAATTCAATGTCAGATTTTGCACGTATAAATGTCAATATAACAAAAATTTTGACACATACATAATAATATACTATTCTGAAATTCCATGACATCAAAATTTGCATGGTTCAACAAATAATTTTATTTTAGTCCCCGGGACGAAAAGTGCCTGGAGCTACTGTCAGAGGAAATTTGGAGTACGATGGTAAATATATATTTAATAAGGCATATCTGTTCTATAACGATATATAAGAGTGAGTGTATTATATATACATACATATATACTCTATTCAAGTGTTTTCTCAGAAAACCCTATATTTTTAGTACATCTTAAAGTTCTGTCCAACTTTTTTCTCTTATTTGGGAGCACGCAGATAGTCCTAATAAGATCAAAAATATTGCTAGTTTTTTTTCAGTGTTAAATAATGGGTATGTTTTTGATGAAGGTATACAAAAAGTAGTTTTTATCATGAAAAAGTGTTGTTTTAGAATGCTTGACGTTGGCACCAGGAGAATTTTTTTTAGAAAATAAGTGAAGGGGGGCAAATAAAATTTTTGCCTGAACAATCCTTAAATTGCCATAGACAAACGATAAGGAGCGCAGCGAGGTATTTAAAAACGCGAGTAAAAAAGAGCACAGTTTAGCCGCGAATTGTTAACACTATTTTTTTTAATACCTTTATCATAAAATTCAAGAAAAACAGGAAAATACTTTAAAAAATCTCGAACGAAGAGAACTTCTCGCAATACAACATCTTTACACTATGAATCAAGGCGCCTGGTAAATGAAATAAAAATCGTTTCCATAGCGATGTGTCTTTTTGCTCGTTCATTGTTGGGACATTTTAATCTTTGACAACTTGATACTTTGACGATATTTTTAAATGATTTTTTCGTAAATACTTGGTGAAAACTGGCGGAAATTGCTTAATTCTTAATTCAATATTACTATTTTCCGCTATTTCTCTTTAACTTTGGGTAAAAAACGGACAAAAATCTTTTTTTGCATCGGTAACAAAAAAAGCCATGCTTTAGTTATCTGCAGACAGTTACTAAAATCATGTTTTTGATGAAGGTATAAAAAAAAAATTTTTTGGACTGCGTGAAGTTGGCATCTGGATTTTTATTTAAATTTTTTAATTAATATTAATTAAGGGGTGAACAAACAAAAAAATCACCTGGACAATCATGGTTCATCATCAAGATTAAGATATGTTGAAAAATGTAATAATATGTAAGTGAAGTTGGTACCCATATTTTTATTTAAGAAAAAACTCTTAAACAAAGGGTTTACAAACGAAAATTTCTCGTGGACAATCATGGTCATTTAGTGGATAATCGATTTACATAAAGAAAACTTAAGATTTTTAATTCTGGGGTGCCATCTTCCTTCACAGAGGTCAAACTAATCAAAGTCACACAAGCTAGGTAACCTAATAATAATAATAATAAATATATCCCCAGGTAGTAGGGCAGATTTTGGGATTTCTCGTAAAAGTTTAATGGCTGGAATTGTCCTTTTAACTGAAGCTTTAGGGGCATTAGCTAATTACATTGCATACACGCGCGCAAGGGGTCAGGGGGGGGGGGGAAGTTTTAAATTTGTCATTTTTAATGTTTCACTTTATAATTTATTTTTCGAAAAACTACTTAACTCATGAAAATACTGTCGATTGGAAGGTAAGTTTAAGTCTTCGACATTAGTCCCGGAGGTAACAAAAAAATTACAAAGTTTTGATTTAAAAATAAAAACTAAAAATTTAATTTTTAAAATCTAACTTTACTGTAGCTTAACAATTTTAATAAATAAATTAGAATACAATATAATTTTAATTATAACTAAAGTATACTACGTAAAAATGGTATAAAAATCTTGAAAAGATTTCTTTTCATATTTTTATGCAATTGGTTCTCATTTAAAAACAATTTTTTCCTGTTGAAATAAAAACCTATTTTTATCCAGAAATATTTTTTTGTTCTTCCCGTTTGTTGGCCAAAATAAAAAGTAGCCACAACATTGACCTTAATGACCTTGTGGTTGTCTACATGTCGCCAAACTAGAAAAATAAAAAAAATATATTTTTTTAAAAAAAGCACCATTTTGATAGGTGATTCTGGTTTTGACTATGGACTCGTTACCTCTAAGGCCGGAGCTTTCAAATGATGTATAAAATAATATACGGTTCTATGAAAAAAAAAATAGGTTTAGAGGGTTCAATTCCAAGAAAATTGAATTTATAGGGATTCTGCGTTGTTCTTGGGCGGATGCCTTATGTTAAATAGATTTTACGGTACGCGGCTGCTAACGCAAAACATTTACCGCGATTTTTTTTACAGCGAGGTTTTCTACCGCGTCATCATATACAGCGCAAAAAATTTACCGCGAATGGAGATACCAGCGAAATAATTTACAGCGCAAGCAAATACAGCGCCCTGCACTTATCGCGAAATACTTTAAGAGCGCCTGCAATTACCGCGACAAAAAATATCGCGCATATATATTATAGCGCAAGACTTCTACCGCCAAGAAAGTTACCGCGCTCATTAAGATACCGCACACTACCAGGTATCACGAAAATTAAATATATATATATATATATATATATATATATATATATATATATATTTCATGCTTTGCAGGCGTGTTATTTAATTTTAAGGCCACAACTAGAACGTTAGTAAAACTTGTTTTAAACTATTTTGATCCTAAATATTTAAAATGATACGTTGTCATAAGATGCCGTTGTTAATGATCTAAACAAATAAGATTGTAGGAAGATAAAGAAAAAAGAGCAATTAGTTTTCTTTCTGCTGAAAAATTTGTTTTTTTTTAAATAAAAACTGTTTTTTGTTTATATGAAATTGTTTTATTTTATTTTTTCAAATTATAACAATATGAAAGCTTTGTTATTTTTCTCGTTCTTAATGACACATAACACTGAATCCTTAAATTAAAAAAAAACGAGTGGCGTCAAACTTTTCATATTTTAATTTCTAAATAAAATAGGCAACCAAAAAAATTTAGTAAGTCAAAAGATTAACCTATGTCATAAAATCCAAAATTAGAGCTATCGATGCCGTTGCTAAAAGTAGCAATTAGATCCTTGAAAGTTGTAGACAATGCTTGGTTTACAAGTGAAAGGTTTTGGACCATTATCTTTATTTGTAATTTTTCACAACGTTTCGACTGAAGATATTACATCAGTTGAAACGTTGTAAAAAAGTACAAAGTAATTTATATTTCTCATTTTTTAACATTTTTTGTTCCAAAAAAAAACATATATAATATTACACAACTGTTTTATTGCCCATTATTTAACACTGAAAAAAAACTAGCAATACTTTTGATTTTATTCGGACTATGTGCGTGCTCCCAAATAAGAGAAAAAAAGTTGGACAGAACTTTAAGATGTACTAAAAATATAGGGTTTTCTGAGAAAAAAACTTGAATAGAGTATATATGTATTATTAAATATATATTTACCATCGTACTCCAAATTTCCTCTGACAGTAGCTCCAGGGGAATGGGTTTTCTGCAAAAAATATTTTTTGCACTTTAGGAACTAAAATGGCACTCGTCCCGGGTACTAAAATAAAATTATTTATTGAACCATGCAAATTTTGATGTCATGGGATTTCAGAATAGCATATTATTGATTTTTCATTTTTCGATTTTTATTAACATTTTTCTCCAAAATTTTGGTAAAAAAAGGAGCCAGAAAAAATAAAAAAAAAACTTTGGTTCACGGTAAAATCACTGCTTTTTTTTACTCGCGTTTGTAAATACCTCGCTGCGCTCGTTATTTAAACCAACGCTTGTAAAAAAATACTATTTTAGCCACTAGTTGTGAAAACTACTATTTCTGTTCAACAATTGTTTGTCCATAGCAATTAAAGGATTGTCTAAAAATAGTAGTTTTCACAACTAGTGCCTAAAATAGTGTTTTTTTTACTCGCGTTTTTAAATACCTCGTTTCGCTCGTTATTTAGACCACAGTTTAGCCGCGAGTTGTTAACACTATTTTTTTTTAAACCTTTATTAAAAAACATAAGAAAAACAGGAAAACACTTTTAAAAATTGAAGATCACTTCTCGCAACACACCATCTTTAAACTGTAAACAAAGGCGGCTGGTAAATGAAATAACAATGGTTTTCATAGCGATGTGCCTTTTTACTCGGTGACGTTCATTGTTGCGACATTTTAATAAATACTTGGTGAAAACTGGCGGAATGGCTTAATTTTTAGGCAAGAATAATTAGATTTTTTCAATATTACTATTTTCCGCTATTTCTCTCTAATTTTGGGAAAAAAAACGGACCCACATCTTTTTTTGCACCCATGATCAAAAAAAAAAGTTTTTTTCCATTGGTAACCAAAAAAGCCATGTTATCTGCAGACAGTTACTAAAATCATGTTTTTGATAAAGGTATAAACAAAAAGTGGTTTTCATCAAAAAGTATTTTTTTTAGAATGCATTAAGTTGGCACCTGGAAAAACCCTTTTTTTTTAAATAAGAAGGGGCGAACAAACGAAATTTTTTCCTGGACAATCCTTAAATTGCCATGGAGAAACGATCGCTAAGTATAATCTTTGTATGTAACGAGCTTTGTAATTATTTCTCATATCTGGGTTATTCTTCAAAAAGTGGCAAAAGGGCCATTTCAAGCAAATGTAATTTTATTAAAAAAAAAGAAAAACGCTTTAACAATCTACTGGTTTTTGTTAAAAATCTTGAAATAACTCCAAATCATAAAACCACTATAATACTTTTTCTTCGTATGTAAAAAAGCCGAAATATACAAACAGTTTCGGACCTAAAGCAAATAATATTTTTTCAATTATTGTACTTTTTGTCCCGTCCAACCCGAAACAAAAGCTTTACTGGTTCGTGGTTCACAATAATTTTTAACATAAATGTTAACAACATGCTTTCTCCTTTGATTCCAATGCCTTTTGTTTAGTTTGGAAAAGCCTTGATAAAGCATTTTTCTACAAAATTGAAATATATAAAAGTAAGAATTAACTAAAATTAAGTTTTCATTTTTCTTGTCCCGTCCAACCCAAAGTTTAAAGGTTCGCCCTATAAGCTCTGGTTACAACTTATTATTTTAAACTGTTTTATTGCATAACATATGGTTTAAGGAAAATATTTATTAGAAATTATAGTCACAATTTTAATCATATAGAAGTCACATCTGGTTTTTCTAGTAAAGGGTTACTTTTTTTGTCCCGTCCGAACCCTTGAAATGGCCGAAAAACCAGGTTACTGGGAAATATTTGCGAGGAAATGAGGGATTTTAGATTTTTTTCTGTAATATTCATTATAATTATACTTTAATTGAAACATAAAAAATTAAATTAAAACAAAAAAAATATTTATGTAGTGTTTTCGTGTCCACAGAACGTGATATATCACGTCCGTGGTCGGTTAACAATATACTTATTGAACTTGCTTATTCGTTAAAAATAGCCCTAAATAAGCACAAAAATATTTAACTTTAAATCCAAAAAGATTTACAGTTTTTTGTTGCTGTTACCAAATAATCGCCACGTTCGTGGACAGAAATTAAAATTCAAAAATCCCGCGCCCGCCCTGGTATTGCATGCATATCTTCTAGGTGGCCCCGCAGTTATTTGACAATTTAACGCTGTCAGTGTGTTGTTTACTTGATTAGAGAAAACTAGTGACATTTATGAGAAAACCCGTTTCGTCAAGCACTGAGATCACGTCTGTGGATGCCAAAAAATATAAGAATAAAAAAACATTTTGTTTCTGAATGCACACTATAAACAAAAAAGTTAGATTTAGTTACAAAACGATTAATAACATAATCTTAAAAGCAAAATTCCTGACCGGCTAAAAGCATATTGTTCATCACGTCCGTGGACGTCACGTCCGTTGATTACGAATATTCACGGACGTGGATATATTTGCCATGGATGTGATTCCGTGGACAGTTAAATTTTGTTCTCATGTTATATATATACCTACTGTAATTAACATAAACGACGCGAAGTGGAGTTCGGGCAAGCCGTCAAGGGCGGTAAAGGCACTTTACGCATGTGTTAGGTTCAACATTTTACCTACTATAGCACCTTCAAGAGCATCTTATACCCTTTAAAAACCATGACCTACATTGCAAAAATGTGGAACCTATTTTATCCTTTTCCTACTACCGTGCGTAAAAGCGCACTTTTACGCATTTGTCTGCAGGAAGTTGCATTTCCCGCACACTGTGCGGGAATAGATTTACCCTGTGTCTTTTCTGCACGGCGAGAAGGAAATTTTTTTTTCCCGCACGCATTTTTTAAATTATTTAAAATAAAATTTAAATAACTATTTTATGCAAGTAAGAAAAATTTTGTACCTGACACGTGCGGAAAGTGTTTTTTCCGTCCTTAAGGGCTTGCCCGAACTTCGCTTCACGTCGTTCGAAAAGTATCACTTTCCGCACTTGTTAGGTAAATAACTATTTCAAGATTCTTTTTGGCTGAGTGCACTAAAGTAACTTTACCGCACTTTAAAAAAAAGACGAATACTTATTTAAAAATATAGGTTTCTTCTCAAATTTGTTTTAAAAAGTAGATCTTTCTTAATAAATATGTTCTTATTCATAATTTTGTATTATATATTACCAAAAATTCGTGTTTTATTCAACTTATTAAGTGTATGTATGTAAATAATCACGTCCGTGGTCCACTCAAATAGATTTTCACAAATTTTAGCAGAATTAAAAATTATCTAGCTTGACCACTATAAACACTGCGGAAAAAAACTAGTTTTTCCAAATTTCCTTATCAAAATTACTTATTAAAAGCAATTTAAATTTTTGAAATATCATCTGTTATATTTGTAATTGTGTAATTGAAATTGTACAGAAAAGTCAGTTTTCATCATCAAAGATCATCAAAGTTTTAGACTGTGAAGTTAACACCTGGAGAATTTTTTTTAGAAAATAAGGATGGGACAAATGAAATTTTTCCCTCCACAATTCTTAAATCGCTATGGACAAACAATTGCCTTACAGAAAAAGTAGTTTTTGTTATCAAACTGCGTGAAGTTGGCGCCTGGAGAAATAAAAAAAAAACACTTTGATAATTAGAACTACTTCTTCTGAACAACAATCGTTTGTCCGTGGCCATTTAAGGATTGTCCAGGGAAAAATTTTGTTTATCCTCCTGTCCTTATTGTCAAAAAAAAAATCCAGGTGCCAACTTCATACAGTTTAAAACAACCCTTTGATGATGAAAACTACTTTTTTTGTACAATTATAATTTCGATTAGAGTTACAATTTCAATGTATCTTTTGTATATATAGACCAAGGTCTATGAGAAATATTGTCAATAATTACAAAGATTCAAATTCGTTTATTGGTGTTAAAAATGTCACACGTCATGAAAAAAAAATAACTGCAACTTTTAAAAAAAACGAAATAATTATTTAAAATTAAGTAGAATATAAAATTAAAAATATATAGTTATATATGTATATATAAATACATTTTCAAAAAACAACGGTAAAAATACAACTAAAATAAGTATTAAACAATAGTTAAAATACGGGAACATTACCATAAAATAACAAAAACAGAGTTAAAACTGAATAAACACAAAAGTGAGGCATGTTGAACCAAATTAACCCTTAAATAAAAGGGTTTAACTCAACACCAATAAAGCAACATTAAGTGACTAAAAACAAACAAAAAAAATGCTGTTAAGATAACTATTTTTAATATTATTATTGTTTAAAATAATACAAATCAAGTTGTCAAAAAGGCTTAAATGCCTGAGAAATCTGCATTTAAGTACTATTCATATGTGTAAAAGTCATGTTTAACTAAACATGTCTTGATAGTAACTTTAAACATTTTTATACTTAATTCTCTGTGGTAAAGCATTATAAAACTTGAAACAGTAAAAATTTGTTCCATTCCTTGTTCTTGTTAGACGTTGGTAGGGGCAGACTATGTTGTCTCTATGACGTGTGTTAAAATGGTGAACAGAGCTATATGCTTGATAATAATAATAATATTATTTTTTTATATGCATTAAACATAACAGTATATATTGACAGGGTAAAGTTAAGATTTTTAAGGATTTAAATGCCTCTGTGCAATCTTCCCTGTACTTGAGATCTGCCAAAATTCTGATAATGTTTGCAGTCTGAATCCAAGGTCTGCATGAGTTCAATGGCCTCAGGCCAATGGGGCATAACAAAGCAATGAATGAAACAATCAATAGTAACAGGTTAGAAGGGTCTGCTGAGTAACAGATTTAGAGAGTGATCTGGACATAAATGTATGCTGCTAACATTCCCCTCCCAAGATAATTTTGTATCCAAATAGATCCTGAAAAAACACGAGTATCTCTTCATCATGTCGTCTAGTTTGGTTGTTTTTTTAAGGGTAAAAATCATATGTTCAGTTTTATCCTCATTTAGACTTAGTCTATTTGTGAGAAACCATTCTTTAATTAATGAAAGAGCCCTTGCAGATACAACATTAAGTTTGTCGAGAAGTATGGCTTTGTGTAGTGCAGTGTTATCGTCTGCAAATTGAACAAAATCAGTGGATGTTAATGCTTTAGCGAGGTCATTAATATAAATTAAAAATAATGTGGGACCTAATACTGATCCTTGAGGAACTCCAAACTGCTGTGCAGGTACCTAAGTTATTATTTCCAGCAAACTGAACATATTTTTTCTCTCTGACAAATAATTTGTAATAATATTTCCACCAGTAAAAAATTAACTTATCAAGTAAAATACTATGAGACACACAGTCAAATGCCTTAGTTAAATCAAGAAACTGAGCAGATATATACTCAACCCTCAAAAATTCAATTAATAAAATCAACTAGTTTATTTGTTGCATTCACTGCTGTAGACATGTTTTTCCGAAAACCAAACAATGGTGATGATGATTTAAAAGCTTTTCAAAAATTTTGCCAAAAATTAGAATGATTGAAATGGGTCTATAATTTCCTGGATTATTATCATCATTCGTTTTATATAAAGGCAACACTTTAGAGATTTTAAAATGTTCAGGAAAAAAGTGTATTTAATGGAATTTAGTATTTTTTTGTTAAAACGATAGACATATTTGCATTTATTATTTTTTAAGCTATTAATAATATTTCTAGTTTCAATAAAATTAAACGAAGATGTTTCTTTATCAATCATGCAAAAACCGCTAAACCTATTTGGATTAAATTTAGTAAGAAAATAGGGTGTAAGCTGGATCTTACCATAGGCTACTTTCTATTTGATATGTCGCTCAATGACTTGAATTCTATTATATGAATGGTATGAATTTTTCAAAAGTTTTTTTGCATTTTTTTATGTGCTATATATTTATGTTGTCAAAAATGTTGGTGGCATTAAACTAAGATTTTAATAAGTTTTTTGATGGTAGCTTCAAAGAGTGTAATGGGGGAAAGCTAAAAAACAATAGGGGTCTGCGCTTCAATCGTTATGATTGGTGCAGGGGTTTTTGAGTTACAGTGGCTACAAAGTGAGCGACGGACAGACAGACAGGCAGACAGAGCGACGGCGTCCATAAACGTGCTTATCTAGATTCGGAACCACCAAATTCGTGGAGATTCACCAAAATCTCGAAGTGCGATTTTTACATAATTACATTACTTCCCTTAGCGAGGGAAGTAAAAATCTTAGATAGATAGAAAACGGCAAATTTTAAACATATATTTTACATAATTTAAAAACAAATTTAAAAAAAGTGAAGACAAATGTCCTTCTTAAGGAAAACCTCACATAACATTATTCTCTGAATATATATAATTCTTAATTTTTCCAAACTGTTTTCTATCAGTAAGGCTGTCAACAATGTGCCATGAAATCCTAAACAATAGTTTATCTTTAAGTATCCCATGATCCACTCTGTCAAATGCCTTAGAGAAGTCAGTATAAATAACATTTACCTGATTTATCCTCCTCCAGAGTTTCTTCTAGTATTAACAAATTGGTAATTGTAGACTTTCCCTTCATAAAACCATGTTGGTCAGGTATTATGACGATTTTAAATAAAGGAGTTGATCTTATCAGTCACAATTGCCTCAAAAATTTTGGAAAAGATTGAAGTTTTGGAAACAGGTCCACAATTTTTAATGTCGAAAAAGTATTAGTAAAAAAAGAGTTCAAAAAATAATTAACAATCGACACAGAATCATGTTCTAAACTTTTTAAAAATGGTCGTTTAGTATTATGGTTTTTTGACAATATGATAAATATAGTTGCGTTTTTTTCAGATAATGGATCCTGACCAGACTTCACTTATTATAGCGGAAGCTTGTTCCACTAGCAATGACCTAGAATCAAAAATAATTAAATCCAAAGATGATTTGAACATATCTAGTAACCCTTTGATAGAAAATGGTGATGCAAATTCTCAAACGCACGTTGCTAATAAAACTGAGTCAATTTTTCAATCATGCCTACAAAATACAATAATAGAAGTAAATAAAGAAGGTAATCGGTCATGCGAAATATCAGAAAACGAAAGCTCGTATCAAATCTCTGAAGAAACGGGCCTATTTGGCTGGAGCAAAATAGATGGAACAGCTATACCATTTATCAGAAGAAGAAACAGAAGGTACGTGATTGTTTCTATTGCGGAGCGATTTCTTTTTCATAAATTCAGCCCTTACTTTACAGAGGAATTTGCTAAATGTGTAATTGCACCCAGATACTCTATAACTGAAACTGAAGTTAAAATTTTTAATGAAGTCAACGAGAAACTCTGTGATGGAGTTTTAAACAAGAATAACTTTACGCTCAAGGATGTGCTTGTTTTAATAGAAGACGTCACAAAAATGGTAGAATTTCTTAAAGCATCCTATGAACTGATTTATGAAAATAAAACTGACAATAGGCTCTTTGGCTTCGTCAAAATAAATAACGAAAATTCTGTTCCGTTTGTGTGTTTTTACCAACTAAAATTTCTGCCGCTTTTTTACTTTGATGGATGTGATATAGAAAACTTTGGATTTTTATCAGATAGATGGCAAATAAATTACTTTAGACTTTGTTTTAAAATTCAAAAAATCAAAAAAGATCTGTATGATAACGCCAAACAAATAAAAGTGGTAAACTTAGATTTAATTCGTAAACTGTTTCCTAAAGGGACAAGGTTCGAAATACACTGTCCATCGGAAATCAATGAAGAATTGTTGGTAAAAAAAATACAATTACCAATTTTTACGTTGCAGCCGAAACTTCCTAAAAAAGCTACGTGTCCATCCGAGTATACTCAAATTATAGACAAAATTGTAACTGACCATATATCAATAAAACTTCAAGGAATAGAACCGAGACCGGCAAATGACATTGGAAAATCTTCAACAAAAAGTCCTCGAGTTGTCAGTATGGAAACCATTGGTTCAACCAATACTGGAACTTTGGTCAAACCTTTAAACTTTAAAAGAAAATCTCGCCATCCAAACATATTGACTAAAAGTTTTAAATCCCCGGTATTAAAAAAAAAATTAAAAACTTTAAAACCAACACCGGCACTATCATTTATTGATAATATCAACACTAATCAAGGAATAGAACGGTTTCCAAAAAACGATTACTCAATGATTACTATAACAACTCCAACCTTGCAATTTCCCGAGCCTATAGTCGCACCAATACAACCATCAAATAATTTACTGCGTATAGATTCTATTGAGCAACCTCAAGATTCGGGTAGAGGTTTTTCTGATTCTGAAGTTGGAAACCTTGTAATAAATGTGCCTGATGACAGTCCAGCAGAAACTAAAAATAATGATAATGATATCCTAATGACTTCAAAGTGTCAACGAAAAATTAAACTTTATTTAAGAGATTTTTTCTTTCCTGTAATTGAATGTACTCTACCCGATAAAAAATTGCGTTACATCATATCTCTTACGGACCTAAGAGAAAAGTTGTTTCCCAAATGGCCTTTTAAAACCTTTAACGAAGAAGTTAAACCATGGTTATATGACCCTTTTATAATGAAGGAAGAGAGCAATCAATATGATAAAGCAATTCAACAATTCGGCGTGAATAACAAGTCTTATTGTTGTGGAATTTTTGCCGTATGTTCTAATATTACTGACGTTGAAAAGGCATGTGCCCATTTGGATTTAATAGGTTAGGAATAAAACCAAATAATTTATAACCCAGAAGACGCATTAACTAGATCGTCAGTTTTGACGCTCGTACTTATTTTCATTATGTTAAAGAAAATGGTGCCCAATCAATGATAGTTTGAAACACATAACTTCTTATGAGTGTAAGCCTTGTTAACCAAAACAAACAGTTTAAACAAGATAATTTATGTAAATTAAATTGATTTGTCTGTTAAACGGTACCTTGTTTAATAGTGTACATATAGGTTTTTCCATAAATAATAAAATAAAAGAAAACCGTTTATCTTAACAAATCCAAAACCCTGTCAAGTTCTCCTAAATAAAAAATATATTTTTTTTTATGTTATCAAATAAACAATTTGACTAACTATCCACAAATAACCAAATGACGGATTGGTTACCGATGCAAAAAAAAATCATCTACTTTTTACCCAAATTTGGAGAAAAATAGCGCAAAATGATAATATATTAAAAAAATCTAATTATTCTCACCTAATAATTAAGCTGTTTCTTAAGTTTTCTTCAAGTATTGACTAAAAAATCATTTAGAAAATACGATAAAATAACAAACTGTCAGAATATAAAATGGCCAACAATTTAAGGTTACTGGCTGAAAAGAAACGCTAAAACCAAAAACCATCTTCTTGTGTCATCCGTCGCAGCCGCCCTTTGTTTGTAGCATAAAAATGATGAATTGTCGGTGAATGTCGTATTCGAGTTTTTTATAAGTATTTTCCTGTTTTTTTTAAGGATGCTTTGATACAAATATGAAAAAATTGGGTTTACAACTCGAGGCTAAGGGCTAATTTTGCAATCAAAGGTAAAACTCCAGATTAAACCATGGTTTAAACTTAAGTTTAATCTTTGGATTAAACCATTGGTAAATAAGTTGCTCAATTTTATAAGTCGCAGTTAAACCACGGCCAGGAAGAAAAGAAGAGCTGTTTGATTAGCTGCAGGATTAGGAGCACAACAAGTTTTTTTTAGGGTTGATTATTTTAATCATATCTTTAAGATGTCACCAACTAGAGCCAACACCATTCTCAACTGAATGGTGTTGCTAGAGCCAAACCCAGCATATATAGTATTAGTTTTTGAGATGTCAGCCTTGGTTACAGACAGACATACAACCAGACGCTATAACAAAAAATGTTCAGAATCGTCAGAATCGCAAAGATATACAGTGGGTATATATATATATATATATATATTATATATATATATATATATATATATATATATATATATACGTGTGAGCTTGTTGTGAAAATAAAACTTACTGCTCGTGTTCAATTTCGCATGTCCCTTTAGATAACCTAAACCTCTTTTTAAAATCTACATCGTCGTATAATTTTATCATCATCTTCATCCAGTTGATCAAAAATAAATTCTAAGTCATCGATCATAGCAATTTCATTAATAGTTAGTTTTTTTTACCAAAAAGTAATTTTTAATAACTATTTTGAGGTTAGAATCTTTCATTAAATATTAAACTAAAGTTTAATAAACACCCAGACCGCCGGTAACGGTTAAACCGAAGTTTGTTGGTAAACTGCACCTGTAAAACGTAAAAAAATCGACATCCGTGGTTTAAACTGAGGTTTGACGTTTAACTATGAGTTGTAAAATTGCGCCTAAAATGTGGGCTTTTTAGTCGCGTTTTTAAGTCGCCCTCTGCGCTCCTTATATACAAAAAGAAACACTTTTTTAGCCGCTATTATTTGCTGTATAAATTGAAATAACTAGGTAAAAGTATTAGAAAGAATTAGCAATGGGTAGGTACTAAAGGCATCATGATTATTAATATACTTTTTACATAAGTATAAGTATATTAAAATTAAATTATGTAAATTTGTGAAATTATTTCTAGACAATTTTAAATTATAATACGTAAGTAAATTTAAGTAAAAATAAAATGACTTAAAATTCTCACAAGATTATGTTTTATGTGTTTATTTTTGTGTACAGGGTGTCCCATTTTCGATGGAATTCAATGGGAAACTCCGTTGTTATTGAAGTTAGAGACATGCGGTTTTCGCATTAACAGATTTATTCTGTCCCTTGTAGTTTTTGAGCTATATTATCAATTGAGGATATCTTCCTTGATTTAATAAACAATTGAGTTTTGTTAAAACATGTCTGTGACAACCTTTTTAGAAAAACACAATGGTGTTTTCGAAATTTTAATCCGACGTTTCGTTTCGTAGATACCATCATCCGGATCAAAAAGTAAATACAGATCAAAATGTTTTACATCATATTTGAGTTTCTTTTTAAATTTGTTTGATAATAAAATATAATTTTTTTATTTTGAAGTTTTGCTCCCAAAAAAAATCATCTTCAGTGCATTTTTTTTCTGGTTTCTTTTGAGACCATTTCTATTTAACTATTATATAGTGGACCTGGACAACCAAGATATATTATATAAACATAACGAGTGAACCGAAAAAAACCGGACAAATTGTTTTTTGCTATAACTTTACCAATTTCAATAAAAAAAAACTTTATTGATAAGATAAATAAGCCTTTTGAAAAAAAGCATTTGCTTTGCCGCCATATTTAAATCCAAGATGGCGAAGAAAATCAATTGCCTACTTTTTTTAACCCTCTTTTTGAAATTAACTCTGTGTTTCGGACTTCCATTGTCTATATTTTATTTATACACGACGTTTCGATCAGTACAATCTCTGATCGTCTTCAGGTGCAAACTACGAAGACTGAAGACGATCAGAGATTGTACTGATCGAAACGTCGCATATAAATAAAATATAGACAATGGAAGTCCGAAACACAGAGTTAATTTCAAACACATCATTGTCTTAAACTTTCAAACAAACCCTCTTTTTGTTATATGTTGCCATTTTTTTTCCAAATACTTTGTTTTGTATGTCGAAAAGATGTATACCTAATAAAAAAACATGGAATGCTTTTTTTTCAAAAGGCTTATTATTTGTCTTATCAATAGTTTTTTTCTATTGAAATTGGTAAAGTTGTAGAAAATTTGAACAATTTAGTCCTGCAGCCTATGTCTTCCCGTGTGCACGTATGTTTAGATGCAATGTGATATATTTTTTTTTGTAGGAAATGCTTCCACAATTAATCATTTCCATGGTGGAGTAACGACATTTTTGCAAAGGGTGTCTATGATGTCGTTTTAACTACAAATTAATGGTGTTAAAACGGGTTTTTGGCAATAACTCTGTACTTGTGCAATCTAGAGACACCAAACTTGGAACAGCTTTACTTAAACTTAGTATGTAAAGTTTCAAAATAATGTGTCTTATTTTGTTAAAACCAGAGGCGTACAAATTTAAGAAATATTTTTGAAAACATTTTGGGACACATTATTTTTAAACCTTTCTGACTGACAGAAGAATTTTCATGGTGGCGTTGTGAGATATTATGCAAAGAATACCTATAGCGTCATTTAATTTTACGGTTCAAAAAATCTTGTATTATTTCATTTATTAATTAATCGATTTACTTTATTATCTTCTCGACGAAATGACCAAGTGACACAAGATTTTTTTCAGTATTACTAAGCTGACCAGAGATACTTCGTTTAAAGTTATATTAAAAATCTCTTGGTATTTTTAGTGGCAGTGGCGTACAAAACTACCAGTTTTTATTAATAAATATTTTTGTGTTTAAAATAAGTTTAAATTTGAAAGAATTTTTGATAGCTTCATAAAATATTCATTTTTTTTTGAGCCAGTGACCTCCAAATTTAAAAATATGTTTTTTTTATTATTTTTTCAATACCCTTTATTTAAAAATATTTCTGATTGACGTTGTTTTAACAGATGTCTACGCGATTGACCTTTTTAGATTAAAATATTATGCAGCTTTAAAAATTTGTGTGGATGAGTCACAATACCAACGGCCTAGGAATTTATGGAAATATTTGTTTAACTTCATGTACCTATCCTTTTTCGAATATCCCTGGATGACAGCAGTTTTGACATATATCAACCAGATTAATACTCTTGAATTAGGATTACCTTCAAATAAAAGAATTAATATGGCAATATATATTGCCAGTGGCGTGAGAATTTACAGTTATATTATTTCATTTTTATTATATAACACCTTTGCACAAAAAATTTCTGATCGAGCTATTTTTGACAGATGTTTGCACAGTTTGCACAGCGGTTATGATGTATGTCAAAATTGGAGTAAGATATAAGTATTGTTATATGCCGGTGGCATCAGAAAGAGTTATATTGTATAAATTTTATCATTACACTCCATTAAAATTAATCGTGTTCGACGTTTTTTGACAGAATTCTGCACGATGGGTATTTTTTTACTCGGATAGAACCCAAATTTTATTATTTTTATAGTGGGCTAACAAGGTATAAATATTATTACTACCAGTGGCGTAGTAATTACAGATTGTAACAAGTAAAACCAGATTTAAATTTTTGGAAAGTTATCAATACTGTCAGTATATATATATTTTTAATTTTAGCAGTATATTTTACTTTAAAATATATTTTATTTTCAAATATTCCTGGTCCCTATCTGCCTGATTGGGTATTTTTGCACTCAGATAGTTGATGGTGGAGTATAAGTAAGGTATTACCAGTATACCGCCCTGGTAAAATTTTCCCCTCGAATCTCATCCAGACTGGAGAAGTTTTTATCATGTTTTTATAAGATAATGAGAAGGCCAATATTTTTTTCGATAATATTTTATAATCTTTTAGAAGCAGAGAAGATTATATAGGGAATATATGATGTTTTATCAGCTTGTAGTTTTAGAATTATTTTTAAGATTGGATAAGACTAGTTACTTTTATGAGAATCAAGGATGTTTTATAAGACAGAAGTCTAGGATATTTTATCAGTTTGTATAAGGGCGTGGGTTTGGAGAAGATTTTATCAACGAACAAATACACAGTTTTAAAGGAGATTTAATGAGAATGAGGTATTGATAAGGTGACCAACTCCTAAAGGGGCAAAACCGGGACACTTCGGCCATTCAATGTATTCTATATCATGTATTTTTTCTTATATGCACCCCTAATAATATTAAGATGTATTTTCCAAAATACTTATTAAAGAAAAATAATTTAAGTAAGGTTTCAATTCAAATTTATAGATGGCAGAGAACATCCGCTTTTTTAATTGCAGTGATTTTAAAGTTACAAAATACACTGGTATCAAAACCGGGGCGAACCGGAACTTTTGCTGAAAAATCGGGACTATCCGGGACGGATTTTTTCCCCGGGACAAATGGTTAAAAATCGGGACTATCCCGGCCAAACCGGGACGGTTGGTCAACTTAGGTATTGAGGATGTTTGAGGAGATTCTATCAGTATCGTGATTATAAAAGATTCTATGAGCAATGATTTTGCTATGGGTTCTTGTGGGATCGGTTTCTAGAATATTTGACTAGATTCTATCAGTATAGTGATTATAGAAGATCCTATATGAGCAATGATTTTGGAGAAGTTTCTATGGGTTCTTGTGGGATCGGTTTCTAGAATATTTGATGAGATTCGTATCATAATTCCAGAAGATCATATATAAGCGCAATTACCCAAAACCTTCTTTAAAATCTTAGAAATTTTGTCCCTAGGAGTAATTGAAGGTCATCCAATCTGCTGGAAATTGTTGCAAAAACCGACCCAAAACCCGAATAAAATCCTTTGGCCCATTAGATAATCTGGAAGTATGATATTGATATTACCCTTTAATATTCTACAAAATAATACTATTGCCAATAATCACGTTACTGATAGAATTTTCTCAGATATATCCTTGAATTTGTTTCAAAAGCCCATCGAAAATCTAAAAATATACATAATAATATAAATATATAATCTCTTCTAGTATCCTATAAACTGATCCCAACAAGTACTTATAGAAACTTCTTCAAAAACTATAAAAATTACTGCTCGTAGAGCCGATAGAATCTGCTCCAATATCCTAGAAAACGTTGCAAAAAACCACCAAGAACACAATTTCTAGATTCATGATACTGATGGAATCTCCTTAAATGTCCCAGAAACCGATCCCACAAGAACTCGGAAACTTTTCCAAAATCATTCCCCATAGGATCTTCTAGAATCACGATACTGATATAATCTCTTCAAATATCCTAGAAACCAATCCCACATGTACCCATAGAAACTCCTTCAAAAACCATAAAAATCACAGCCCATAGACCTGATAAAATCTCCTTCAATATCATAGAAAATGTTGCAAAACCCGACCCAAAACCCGATAAAATCTTCTTGCCCACAGGATCTTCTAGAATAATGATACTGATAGAATCTCCTCAAATGCCCTAGAAACCGATCCCACAAGAACTCATAGAAACTAGGAACATAGGATCTTCTAGAATCACAATACTGATATAATCTCCTCAAATATCCTAGAAACCGATCCCACATGTGCCCATAGAAACTTCTTCAAAACCCATCAAAATCACTGCCCATAGACCTGATAAAATCTCCTCCAATATCATAGAAAATGTTGCAAAAACCGACCCAAAACCCGATAAAATCTTCTACAAAATTTCTATCATATTTTCTATGAGATTCGAGGGGAAAATTTTACCAGAGCGTAGCTATAATACGTTACTGGATGTCTGGTAGAGGTACGTTTATGAATGTCCATGAAAGGAATGTAAATGTAAAAACTGGATGTCGGGTGGAGTTACGTTTATTACTGTTCATGAAAGGGATATAAATTGCACATCCAATGGATATTCAGAATTGGGACCTCTTTTGCATATACATTAGTCGATATCCAATGGAGATACATTTTATGTATGTCCGTACAAGGGATGTCAATTAAACATCCATGCAATGGAGCTATGTTCATGTATGTCCATGCAAGGAATATCAATTGAACATCCAATGGATATACCATAACATTTTTTTTATTTACTAAAATCATGTTTTTGATGAAGGTATAAAAAAATATTTATCAATCTCCGCAGATAAGATATAGGCATTGTTTTAAAAAACATCAATGGTCATTTTCTCATTGTCATTCAAAATCTACGGCGATGGACTAGAAATGTATATCCACTGGATATACATAAAATCTTACTACGGACCTAACAACAGGTTTGTTATTATAGTCGGGTTTTACCTTGGCGACTGCCGTCGCGTTGTTAAAAAAAATATTTATCAATCTCCGCAGATAAGATATAGGCATGGTTTTAAAAAACATCAATGGTAATTTTCTCATTTTCATTCAAAATCTAAAGGAAGTACCAATAACAAAATGAAAACTAATTAACAAAAAATGTATCCAAAGTACAAAAGTGCGCATTTGAATTTAGAAATAATTATTTGAGATAAAAACACTTTAAGATTGTTCACGTATTTTGTGTGATAAGTAGACAAATTCTAGTGGAAAGTGATTGTTTGAAAAATACATAGGTGGCCGGAAAAATAACATGTTTTTCACGTGTTGCAGAAGTAGTTCCAGTGCAAAAAATGAAAAAGGTAAATTATATTTTCTTATTAACAACGATTGGAAATATTAGACGCCATCCATCTAAAAACCCTACAAAATGAAATAGATTATTAGGTACCTATCAGAAAATTTGATAAAATTGGAAAACTTCATTTAAACTCCCCAATGATTTTAGGGTGGTGGGGGCTGGCACTAAAAGTCTGAAAACAATAAGGTAACTTAATAATAATAATAAAATTTATTAGAACGTTTTGTCAAACGAAATGTTAAACGTACCTTTTTAAAAATTATACACCCGCCAAAAAAGTATATCCCTTATTTGAACTGAACGGAGATAGGGGGTAATAATAGTTGTTTCTCTATGGGTTTGGTTTATGCATAATAATCATAAAAACACAAAACAAAAAAAAAGTTAATTTGATTTTATTTTTATGTCTTAAAGAATTGTATGGCATGATTCAGTTTTTCTAATCCAAAAAATAAAGCAATAAACTATTGTCACAACATTTTATAATATATTTTTATCTATGAACTTATTATAGTAGGAAATAATATTTTTTCCAAAGATTACGTCATATTTATTTAGTGCTGCAGAATTTGAGTCGGTAAAGTTTGCTAATATTTTCCACAACACAGACGATATATTTTCAAAATGTCATTCAAAAGGTATAATTTTGCACACCCCCTAAATACCCTCAGTAGGGTTCTCAAGAAACAGGATTTTTTCCGGTCATTTTTTACTCTCGGAAGTAAAAATAAAGGTTGAATGATAATACCCCCTGAGAAATTTCACAAAAATGACCGATGTAGGTGACAGTTATGAGCCTAAAAGAACGTAGTCACATCAATCGAATCGACTTGACATATATACAATCAGTAAATGGTATTTTTACCATGATTTTTCGGAATATATTAAAAGTTTGTTTTTTTAAATTTTTGTTAACAGAAAAAGTAAAGTTATATCATTTTTAGATGGGTTTCAAATTTCCCTGTAAACATATATATTTGCCGGTCTTTTTTATTAGCCACACACTTGTTTGAACCAAACCAAAAGTTACTAGGATGTTACTCCGTTGTTTTTTTAGTCGAAATTAATTGTTTTCGTTTTTTTTAGTGTTTTGCCAAAAATATAATGTTTTGATGTGTTCATTGCTGTCGTAGAACCAGAATAACTAGTTTTTTGCCCTTGCTGTGCGATAGCCATTTTTTATTATTAGCCTCAGAGTTAGGAGAATTTTGTCAATACCAACTGATTTAGACTCACAAACGTCAACCACATGTAGCGGTCATTTTATTTATAGGATATTTCCAGCTTTATTTTTACTTCCGTGCATAGTAATATCGTTGTATGAACATAGCTGTTCTTTACAGCAGTAAAGCTAAAATATCCAGTCGAGGATCCACCATTTTCCGGCCTCAGAAACCAATATATGAACAAAATGTGTTTTCTACGTTTTCAGAAAAATCAAATCGAAATGAATGCACCCCCTATGAACCCACAAAAGGGTTCTCAAGTAACCGCACGTAACCCCAGATAATATTTTTTCAAACATTTTTCGAAGGTGTAATTTTTCACACCCAATTTCAACCCCCCAGGAACCCTCGGGTGGGTTCTAGAGTAACCGGGTCAGCCTCCCACCCATACGACGTTTTTTAAAATTTTTTATCGTATATGAAGGATGTAGTTTTGCACAATTTAATAACCTTCTGGGAGGTGTGCAAAATTTGAAATTGGGTGTGCAAAATTATACCTTTTGAATAGCATAAATAGTTTGAAGATATTTTTCACATAAGCTATCTGGGGGAAGGGGGCAAACTTGACTGACCCGCAGCAATTTTTTTAGTTAACAATAGTAAGGAGGACCCACTTAATCCAAAAATATAAAAAAGTTTACATATTTTACTTCAAAACAAAATGACAGCCAGATTTCAAAAATTTAGTTTTTCTTTTATTTTCTTTTACTTTTTAAGTGATGATCTTTTTTAATGTCTCATATTAAAGCTACTGACCGGCTTCTGATCTCACAATAAAAAAAATAGAGTTTATAAACGGGTACAAAGATGGCGCTCGATATATTAAAAGTATAAGAGACCATTAACATATAAATAAAAAAAATTAGTACCTATGCTACTAGCGATGAGTTTCTCTCTGCTACAATTTTGAAAAACATTTGATTTGACATTCAAAATGGCGGCCCACCTATCGAGAAAGAAGTCATTTTCCCTCTCTGGTGTGTTATTTACACTAACATCATGCACGCAATATATCAATTTGTTCTAAAAAGTAAAAAGAAAAATCAAAGAAAAACTAAATTCTTGAAAGCTGGCCACCATTTTGTTTTGAAGTGACATATGTCAACTTTTTTATATTTTTGGATTAAGTGGGACCTCCTCACTATTAAACGAAGAAAACACATTTTTCCTAACTTTTGGCCATCTTGGTTTCTGGGGCCGGAAAATGGGGGATCCTCGACTGGAATTTTAGCTTTTTGTATTATTTGGGTGTATCACTGTGCCAAATATAAAAATTAAACTTTTTGCGGATTTCTCTCTAAAATCCCTACGAATTTACTCGACTAGGGTCGTTTTAGTCTGTTATGCACTTCATGCAAGGGCGCAGAGGCGTATCCAGCCCAGGCGTCTGGGGGGGGGGGGTATTTTATTATCCGCGGTATAAGTTCACATTTTGTTGGCCAGTCCAACTAAAAAACAACAAATCTCAAATTAATAAAAAAATTAATCTGAGCAACAAACCTCAGATTAATAAAAAAAATAAGTCTGAGCAACAAACACTTTTGTTGCGATTGTTGGCATGCCGCTTTCTGTAAAAGTCAAAGTGAAACTGGAATGCAATCATCTTATAATAAAGTGTGTTGCTTTTATACTTGCACCATCTAACAGAATGTGTATTGCTTTTATATTTGCGCCATCTAACAGAATGTAAACTACTTATACTAAAATCAGTGGTGTACGCAGAAATTGTTTCTGGAGGGGGCTTGAGCTTGGGTGAAGCTAGGTAGGGAGGCGTCAATAAGGGAAGAAAATAAAAAAATAGCCAACTTTCCTTTAAAATAATGTAAACTTATGATAAAAATGCGCCGCAGGCAAAAATTCTGGACAAATAATGTAAAATAATACAAAAAATTACACCTTAAGTAATATGAAGTGGACCAGAAGTTGCACCGCGCTGCCGCTGGCGAAGTTTTTTTTTTAAAGCAATGGACATTTTGGTTGCAACAAAAAAAAAATGCAAAAAACGTATCTTGTTTGTCCATTATTTAATAAAAAACTTTTAGAAGGTCTTATCTAAAAGTTTTAGGTGTACATTTTTAATTTGCGTATTTTGCGATGCTATTTTTAATCCCATACCTGGGGTCTTGGGGGTGGTAATTACCCCCATTACTCCCCCCCCCCCTTTTGTATAAGCCGGTGCAAGGTCGGACCTTAGTCTCAAATCTAGGGAGAAGATAATCATAAGAGCTATTTCCATATAACATGCTTTGAAAGCGGCGGACGCGAAATAACAGAAATAAAAACCAGGATCCGTCGCACGTCGCAGCTTTTTTTTAAGGGAGAAAAAATACTTTTTGTTGTTTAAAAGCATAAAGGATCCTTGGTCGGATAGTATCAATTCTAGAGTTATTGCAAAAATTATGTCTTAAAAAATTATGGAGAAATAATTAAATTATGGTAAATATGCGATTTTTCATTCTTTTTAAATGTTGCTAACAAAATTGCCTAAAATTAAACATGTTATTGCGTCGCTGGCAAATTTTCTTGAGCAGAAAATTATTTAAAAGCTTTTTCACGGTTTTTCGTAAAATATTTTAAAAAAAAGTAGATAGCTGCCAAGAGGGGCTGGGTTGGGGTATAATCTAGTCTCAATTATACACTTGTAGCCAAAATTATGCTATAAATACGACGTATATAGGCGAAAATTTTTAGAAAGTAAAGTAAACATGTCATTTTTTACATCTCCCTCTCTTCCTGAAACCACTAAAGAGTGGCTGTTAAGTTTTTCTATCGTTTCCAACGAAATTTTTCATTTTTAAGTTTGTCTTTTCTTATCGTGCTGAGAAACTCCAAGGATGGATATATGCAACTCGTATTATTATTGGCCAATCTACTTTAAATGGGCCAATTTGATGATTGATTAAGAATAGTTTTAATTTGCTGATTAAAAAGGGAAAGTAAAATTTATAAACTGGCTTGTTTCATCCATTTAATGGTAATAAGTCGTAGTAATTGTAATTAGTAATAATATGGTTAAAATACCCAACTTTTTCCCTACTTTACGAAATTCTCGGTTGCTGTTTTATGTCATTGAAAAGGTGTAATTTGCACAAGTTTGCACATCAATCATCAAGTTTCGCGCACCCCCTATGAACCCACAAAAGGGTTCTCAAGTAACCGCACGTAACCCCAGATAATATTTTTTCAAACATTTTTCGAAGGTGTAATTTTTCACACCCAATTTCAACCCCCCAGGAACCCTCGGGTGGGTTCTAGAGTAACCGGGTCAGCCTCCCACCCATACGACGTTTTTTAAAAAATTTTATCGTATATGAAGGATGTAGTTTTGCACAATTTAATAACCTTCTGGGAGGTGTGCAAAATTTGAAATTGGGTGTGCAAAATTATACCTTTTGAATAGCATAAATAGTTTGAAGATATTTTTCACATAAGCTATCTGGGGGAAGGGGGCAAACTGGACTGACCCGCAGCAATTTTTTTAGTTAACAATAAACCAAGTATTCCAAAAAAGAAAAGAAAAAAAGTTTTCTTGGCGTTTTGCATCCCTTGACGAGTTGTAATATCCCTCGCAACGCTCGATCTACAAACTTTTCGCCTTGGGATATAAAGTGCCACTTTTATACCTTGGCCTAATGAAATTTTCCCATCGAATGTCATAAAAAAATGATAGAATTCTTGCATGATTTTTTATCGGGATTTGGGTCGGTTTTGGAACAGATTTCGATGAGATCCTAGAAGATTTTATCAGGTCTATGGGTCTATGATCTAGGAGAAGTTTATATGGGTGTCCTTAAGAGATTGCAGGTTTCTAGAAGATTTGAAGAGTTTAATTTTATCGTTATGGTTATTTTAGAAGATCCTATGGGGGAGGAGATTTTATCGAGTTTTGGGTCGGTTTTGGAACAGATTTCGATAAGATCCTAGGATATTTTATTAGGTCTATGGGTCTATGATTTTGGAGGAGATTATATGAGATTTTATGGGATTGGTTTCTAGAAGATTTTAGGAACTTTTATCGGTATGGTTATTTTATAACATCCTATGGATGAGGAGATTTTATCGGGTTTTGGGTCGGTTTTGAAACAGATTTCAAGGAGATTATGGGTCTATGATTTTAGAGGAGATTATATGAGTTGTTATGAGATTGGTTTCCAAAAGGTTTTGTCGAGATTTTATCGGGTTTTGGGTCGGTTTTGGAAATGATTTCAATGAGATCCTAGGATATTTTATTAGTTGTATGGTTCTATGATTTTGCAGAAGCTTAAATGAGTTCTTATGGGATTGGTTTCTAGAAGATTTGAGGAGCTTTTATCCTTATGGCGATTTTAGAAGATCCTATGGGCGAGGAGATTCTATCGAGTTTTGGGTCGGTTTTGGCTTGCCCCCCCCCCAATTGACGCCGCTGTCTTTTAGAAGCAACCAAAAAATCCCCTCTTTTTTTTTGGTACTGAAGATGCCTCTTTATGCGAAACCGGTCTACCGTTGAAATAAATACTGTGGGAAAAAAACCCCAGAAGCAACTTTTTTGTTTCATTCCTCTGAAAGTCCCTATTTTAGAATCACGATAGTGATAGAATATTATCAAATATCCTAAAAATCGATTCTACAAGAACCCATAAAAATTTCAACAAAATCATTTTGCTTATAGGAACTCCTAGAATCGCGATACTGATAGAATCTCATCAAATATCCTAGAAACCGATCCTACAAGAACCCAAAAAAACTTCTTCAAAATCATTCCTTATAGGATCTTCTAAAATCACGATACTGATAGAATCTTATCAAATATCCTAGAACCGACTCCACAAGAACCCATAGAAACTTCAACAAAATCATTTTGCTTATAGGAACTCCTAGAATCGCGACACTGATAGAATCTTATCAAATATCCTAGAAACCTATCCCACAAAAACCCATAAATATCCTAGGAACTTATCCCACAAGAACCCATAAAAAATTTTCCAAAATCATTTCGCTTATAAGATCTTCTGAAATTACGAAACTGATAGAATATCATCAAATATTCTAGAAACCGATGCCACAAGAACCCATAGAAACTTCTCCAAAATCATTCCTCATAGGGTCTTCTATAATGACGATACTGATAGAATATCCCCAAACATCCTCAATACCCCATTCTCATCAAATCTCCTTCAAAAATGTGAATATGTGCGTTCATAAAATCTTCTCCAAGCCCACACCCTTATACAAACTGATAAAATGTCCTAGACTTCGGCCTTACAAAACATCTTTGATTCTCATAAAAGTAACTAGTCTTATCCAATCTTATAAATTATTCTAAAACTACAATCTGTGTTTCCAGAAGATCACAAAATATTATAGAAAAAAATATTGGCCTTCTCATTGAATCTTATAGAACTTATAAAAACTTATCCGGTCTGGACGAGATTTGAGGGGAAAATTTTAGCAGGGTGGTGTATGATATACTATATATTTGCTCACATACGATATATTAATAAAAGACAAACATAAAGGTAATTTTTCCGATTTTTCTTTTGTTTCAGAATCTCCAAACATAACTTTGCCCATGGAAGTCTTCTCCGAGAAAAAAAACAAAAAGAAATACACACCAATAATGGAAATCAAAACGCCAATACACGATATCTACACCATCTCGGACAAAAACGGTAAAGAAGAAATAGATTTCCGATCGGACATTTACAGGACCCTGTCATCGGGAAGCGTAAGAAGTATGCAATCCTGTTACAGCGGAAGATCTTTTTATAGTGCTCGATCGTCGTTGCGATCTAGCGGTGAAGATGACTTTTACAGTGTGTGTAGTGACAGTTCGTCTGTTAAAAACTGACATTTATTAGAACCCGCCATAAAAAGAAGTATCCAAACCTGTTACAGCGCAAGATTATTTTATAGCGCCCGATCGTCAATGCGATCTGGCGGTGAAGATTACTTTTACGTGACTGCAGTGACAGCCCGCCATAAATAAAAGTATCCAATCCTGTTACAGCGCAAGATTCTTTTATAGCGCCCGTTTGTCAATGCGATCTGGAGATGAAGATTACTTTTACAGTGTCTGTAGTGACAGTTCGTCTGTTAAACACTGACATTTATTAGAGCCCGCCATAAAAAGACGTATCCAATCCAAGATTCTTTTATAGCGCCCGATCGTCAATGCGATCTGGCGGTAAAGATTACTTTTACAGTGTCTGTAGTGACAGTTCGTCTGTTAAAAACTGACATTTATTAGAGCCTGCCATAAAAAGAGGTATCCGATCCCCTGTTACAGCGCAAGATTCTTTTATAGCACTCGATCGACATGGCGATCTGGCGAGGAAGATGACTTTTACAGTGTTTTTAGTGGAAGTTCGTCTGTTAAAAACTGACATTTAACTAATATTAGAGTCCGCTGTAAAAAAATTAAAAATGTTTTCTGATTTTTTTAACTTTTACAGCTTGGTGCATGGCGTATACGTATTTGTCAACATAGGCTGTATATCAATAATCTATGAAAAAACCCCCGGACAAAAAAAAATCCGAAAAGAACCCGGAAAAACCCCCAATAAAAAATTATTATAAACCGTTGTATGAACAGCTTATAACTAACCCAAACCCAACCCAACTCAAGCTAGACCCACCCAAGCCAAAATAATATTTTTTGATTTTCATGTATTTTAACTTATTTTTTAATCTGTTATTTTTCCTGGGGATTTTTTCACGGGTTTTTCTCCGGTTTTTTTCCGTTTACCGTATATGATATTACGTTTACAATGACGTTTTGGGCATGTTTCGTATAGTTTCACAAATTTTTATTTTTGAATTTATTTCTAGATTCTGATTCCCTAAAGTGTATTCCAACGAAACAAAGGCGTTTCACCTATTTATATATTTAGAGGTATCAACTCCACCTACTTTCCCTATTCAAAATAAAGGGGTAAAGTTTATAACTCGAAGGTACCTGCTACAAAAATTTCAATAGTGAGCTCAAATAAAAAAATCGACGCGTCCCAGGATTTTTCCAAAATCAGACCCTAAATACGTGAAAAAGCTCCTAGGTTTCGTTTTTGCTGGAACAGTATGTATAAAGTACACATGATGAAGCTGATAATGGATTTTAGCAAAAAACATGTCATGAAAATATCATTTTAAGAACAAAATTAATAAAACTAATTTTTAAAATCGGTCGCCATGCTAAATTAGAAACATGATGTATGTTCAGAACTTTTAGGTTTTAAAAGCTATATAATTTGAAGATTGTTTTATGACCATCGATGAAGTAATAAAAAAGTTATTTATAAAAATATTTTTGTGGCCATCAAAATAAAATAGTGCAGCGACCATCGCAAAACTAGTATTACCGAACATTCTGTGAGCGCCACGTTTATCAGATATAGGTAGTTTATTTATCTAATAATTAAGTTTACCAGTGTATTCTTGAATAGCGAGCGACATAGATTTATGGCACTGAGAAAAATAATATTACCCTTTATACATCAGTTGTATACTATTTAGGACAATATATACAATATTTTGTATAACGCGTATAGAATTTTCCAAAGCCAGGAATCGGTTCCATTTCACAAGCAAGCATGCGCGTAAAATGTATATTTTTCATTCTAAAATTCCGAAACGGTTTCAAGGAAAGGCATCTTTTTTTCGGGGGATGGGATCAGTCGCCGAGATTGATCCCTTCCCTTCTCTTGAAATTCAAGAATTAGATATCTCATGAAAATCATAGGTTCATCGCATGGTTCAAAGCTGTATAATTTATTGTTTTTTTTTTAACTGGTTTTCGACCGTGGGAGGTAATAGATCCCATGCGATAGATCCCATCGCACGAGAGAAAGACCGGATCGTAAGACTTTCAAGAATACATATCCAGATAGTTTATAGCAAATTTAGCAAGTAGTTGCAACAAAGAGAAAATATATTTGTAAATATTTTAAATATAATAATTAGACAGTTTCTTTATTTTTATGTCTTTTATATTATTTATTAGTAAATATCCATTCAAATTCGCTTGAATATCTGCCTAATGCTTATATAGCCGTCCGGCTTAAGTCCCAAATAGCAACCAGTTGTTCATTTTGTGCAGAAAGCATGAAATTTGGCACACTTATTCTTTAGACAATTCATTAAAATTTTGGTCGAGGCAATCGATGATCGAATGTATAGGAGAGCCATTCTCACGAGTATGGTCGATTTGTCAAAAATTTTGCCACTTTTTTTTTGTAAGTTTAAAAAAAAATTACTTTTTTAAATAGTTGGAGGTGTGTATTTTCTAACGCCAACAAACGGTCCCCTCATTTTTTGAACAGAAAAAAAGTTATGGAGTTTTTTATGTATCAGGTACAAGCTGAATCTCAAGACCGTCACCAAAGTTTAACTTAACTCAAAAAATAATTATCTAAGTAATTGTTGTCATGTTAATTAGTTATTTGGATACCAGGGTGAATTAATATTAAATGAAAATGTACATTAGCTTCTGCTTTTCCTCTTTTCTTTTTTATAGTTTAAAATACCTAAGAACTTAAGAATTATAAAAAATATATTATTATTTTTTTGTAATTTGGAATACTACAGCGATGTTGGAAAGCTATATGATGTATTAACTTATTACCTTGCCTTCATACATTATGATAGAAAAAACTGGGTTTTATAAAATCAAAGTAGTTGTTCTTTTAATAAAATTCCATTACTTGATGCATTTTGTGACGGTGTTGAGTTTAACGTGTCGGTCTTGAGTTAATATAAAAAAGTTACACCAAAATTCATAACTTTTTTTAATCAAAATGATTAACGCGTAAAACAAAAGTTTTGAGACAAAATTCAACATAATTCTTTTAAGAACTTGTCTCAAAACTTTTGATAAATACGTTAGATACTTAATCAGTACTTAAAATCACAAATTTTTAAGAAATAAAAGACAAATATTATTACCTAACATAATTTATGGCACCTTAAAAAAATCAAACTAAAATAGAAGGTTAAAAAAAATTAAAGGTTTAAAAAAAAACATGTTTTTCTTTTACTAAAACTGCTGTAGTCTTATCGCATTCAAAATCTAATTCGTCAGAAGGCGGAATAATGTAAAGTCTCGATGACTTTTTATTTGGAGCTTCCGAAAGAATTTTTAGCAACCCAAAAGAATTAACGATTTGCGTATCTTTACTATATGGCCACTGAAAGTATTTTCCATTTTTTTGCATAAAATTTATTTTGAGTTTATCGTCGTTAATTTCTTCAACCAAGAATCCTCAAAAATAACTGCAACCCACCTCCCAACTACTGCCGTCGCCATTTTTATAGAAGCTAATTCATGGTTAAGGAAAAACATAAAACGTATAAAAACTATGTGTTTGTGAGATGGTATAGATGGGTGTGTGCGTGTGAGTGTGTGCTACTTATTTTCATAAAAATAAACAAAATGATACTCTCTTCTTTCTCGTTTTCAACTTCAGTAGAAAACTCAAAAATATCTGGATTTAAGGGGTAGTGAATGCATTTAAATTTGTTTCGACACTGCAGACAAGATATACATCTTAAGTGAAGCTTTCTCCAATTGTATGGCATGAATGAAACTTGGTGTAGCTTCATGGTATTTGGGATAGAATTTATATCATGATTTTGAAAAATCTTATCGACTTTTTCAATTTCTTCCGGCTTAACTTCAATTATTTTAATATTGGTGTTTCTGTTAGCTTTTAAAAAATCATCAATACTTGCAACATCATGACCATTTGCTATCCAACTATCTGCAACTCTTTTAATGGTGCCCCCAACACCATCTGCAACACTTCCGTGACCCACCTCACTAAAGTTGTAGGTGCCTAATTCAAACTCCAATTTTTTTAGGAAATGACCCACAAGGAAAAGCATTGATTTATTCCGATATTGCTTAGTTGGACCATCACTAAGAAAATGCACCTTTTTAATAAATGGAAACTTTTTCTTAATTTCTTTTAAAATCGGAATCAAATGAGCCCAAATAGCTGGCGCATCATGGCGCATTGAATATGAAGCAGTGGCAAATGTTTCATAGTTTTGCTCCATAAAAGAATTATGGACGTAATATGCTCCAGTATGCAAAGTGACAGCTCCGGATTTCAGTTGCGTACTTAAATTGGTAATTTACAGACTTAATTAATTTTTGTTTTAAATCCGAAACCTTACATAAAATTTTTACTTTTTTTGTCAACGACACTGTAAATTTTTTCCATTTTTTTCCCTTTCTTCTTTAATCCTTTTAAATTCATAATAAAATGTTTGCTCCTGGTCTGGTCCTTCTTCAAACGATACTTTGTTATTCCTGCAGTCTTGATATCTTCTGTATACGCAGTCTACTTTGTTGGCATCACAGCATAATGATTTAATTAAATCGCTTGTGGATGGAAAACTAATCAGTTTTTTTAGAAAACTTAAGGTTAAAGTTTTCATGGTAAGAGCACATGGTAGTATCTCTGTCGCTAAGTTTTCTTTTTACAACTCAAAAAGGTTTATATCGACAAAATGTAGAGTACGAAACTTTCTTATTTTTAGCTTCAATGAACTTTTTATAAAGAACTTTTAAATTTTCACAAAGATAGCGCTTTTGTTTTTTTGTCTGTTTTCTTGTGATTGTATCAGATTTGCCAGGAGCATAATAAGAAACACCATCCTCTTCATAAAAATTATTTATTTCTTTTATTATTAAACTGTTGTCATCATCTTGTGGATTTTCTTTGGCAGTATCACCTTTATTTCCGCAAACTTTTAATTGGAGTAATCTTTTTGATCTTAATTTTTGTATATCTTTTTGAAACGGAGACATTTTTTTACATATCACGTCTCTTTCTTGTGCTAACCGTTTTGGAGTTGACGTTTCAGATGGTTTTAAACTTTGTGATATAATCTCACCTATTATTAACTTTCTTTTTACCGCTTCAGGACCCTGTCGAATTATTGTTGTGGCCTTAGTATTAGGCGATGGTGTTTCGACGGTTTTCTGGTTCTTGAGTCTTTGATATCTTTTTTTCCATTTATCCGCATTTTGCTTATATCTTTCCGCTTTTTGTGTCACTTCCTTGATTTATTTGTCATGTTTTCTCTTTAATCTTTTTACAATCGTTCTTCGAGATAGTCTTGGAGTAGCTTTGGGAACAATTTCTTGAGCACCATTAAGTTCTCTCACCGACAATTCTTCGTTGGCGGAAACGGGGGGAGAATTTTGCTCTAACCTTTTCTTTTCATCTAACTGCCGTTGTATTTTTTTAGCCTGGCGATGATACGCTGATCTCCACTTTGTTCTTTGCTGTTTTTGTTCTCTCTTAGTCATGTCGCCTATTTTTTTATTTTGTTTTCTCTTCCCTGCGCTTACAGCTTCGTAGTTTTTCTGCTTCTTTCATTTGAGCGAGCTTTTCAGAATTACTTCTTATCCTTTCCCTCTGCCTCCTTTTCCTTTCAGCAGCATCTTGTCTTTTCTGATCAATCGATTTTAGCTTTTTCTTTAGTGATATTTTAATACTTGACTTTTTTCGATCATTTTTTGTTTGATTAGAACAGGAAGCCACAGCTTTGTCGCTAGTCTCCTCCATTATCTAATCGAACAGAAAAGTATAACTAGTATTCATATAAATAACACCACTTGTTAATTCTATATTTTGACATTGTAATCCTCAAGACCGACACAGTAGTCCTCAAGACCGTCACAACAACCTTTATGCATTATGTAACGGTCTTGAGGGAGACTTTATGTGATGGTCTTGAGGACCCGACTATAAAACAAAAAATTTCTTGAAAAGTGACATTTTTGAAAACAATGCATTTTAAGAGTTTTTTTTTGATAATTTTTCATAATTTAGTAAGCCGCGACAGGTTTTTTGTTGTAATTTTATAATTTACAAAGAACATCAAAATAACTTTTCTAATTGACTTTTTGCTTACAGGGTGATTCGTTTAGTTATACCAGGCCAGTCAAAGTAAGATTTAAAAAAAAAATTGGATAGGTGGCGCTGCGGACGACGTGGCACCCAAATTTCCGATTTTAAATTTGATAAAAGTTCATATTTTTTTAAAAGCTTAGATAATACATGCATATTTAATAAAATAATCGATTATGTATAGCTGAAGTATATAGATTTTTATAAAAATAATTTTAGTTTGATATGGTCATTGGTCGCCTAAATTTTTTTTTGAGTATGTAGAAAAACGGGTTTTTCAATTCTTCCTAGAGACCAAAAATTTGGCTGGATATACACGTTAATGACTTATTAAGGCCCCAACAAATCGATTCAGATATGAAATTCCAAATTCTATCTGGCCGTTTTTACGCTATAGGCCAGTAAAGTTGACCTACAATTAGTCGCCCCGAATAGTACTCTAGTATACCCTATTGTTCATTTTTTGCGGAAAGCACCCAATTTGATACGCTTACTTTTTTAACAATTTTTTGGATCGTGGTCAAGAAAATTTATGATCCGATGTACAGAAACCAAGTTGGTGGCGAATTCTTGCAAATGGCGGTCTTAAATCAAAAGTTACTTATCAAAATAAATCGAGTAAAGGTTTACTCCAAAACTTCCCTCGCTCAGAAGAACATATATAAAAAAACCGCTACTCATATATACATGGGTTAGATTGTGTTGGTCAGACTTTTCTAGAGTATATCCAGACTTTTCTTGGGTATATCTACACCGTTCATGGGTGTATTCAGACTTTTCCATGGTGTACTCTGACATTTTCACAGTATCCAGGTTTTTCCAGAGTGTATCCAGACTTTTCCAGAGTCGTTCCAGACTTTTTTCCAGAGTATATCCAGACTTTTCCAGAGTATATCCAGACTTTTCCAGGGTCTTTGCAGACTTTTCCAGAGTTTTTCCAGACTTTTCCACAGTTTTTCCAGACTTTCTAGAGTGTATCCAGACTTTTCCAGGGTCTTTCCAGACTTTTCCAGAGTTTTTCCAGACTTTTCCAAGGTATTTTTAGACTTTCCAGAGAGTATCCAGACTTTTCAAGGGTCTTTCCAGACTTTTCCAGATTGTATCCAGACTTCCAGGGTCTTTCCAGACTTTTTTAGGGTGTATCCAGACTTTTCCAAGATCTTTCCAGTTTTCAAGATCATATTCAGACATTTCCAGGGTCTTTCCAGACGTTTCCAGAGTCTTTCCAGAGTGTATCCAGACTTTTCCAGGGTCTTTCCAGACTTTTCCAGGGTCTTTCCAGGGTCTTTCCAGACCTTTCCAGGGTAGATCCAGACTTTTCTAGAGTATATCCAGACTTTTCCAGGACCTTTCCAGACTTTTCAAGGGTCTTTCCAGACTTTTCAAGGGTCTTTCCAGACTTGAAGGGTCTTTCCAGACTTTCCAGAGTGTATCCAGACTTTTCCAGGGTCTTTCCAAACTTTTCCAGAGGCTTTCCACACTTCTCCAGGGTGTATCCAGACTTTTCTAGGGTGCACGGACTTTTCCAATACATTTTATATGTGCTATATATATATATATATATATATATAGATTCAGACTTTATTGTTTCTAAAAAAATTTCGTTTTACATGTGCTATATATATAGATCCTCGTATACATAAGATTTTTCTCCATTAATCACGGAATAACGGCTAAACCGATTTATATGAAATTTGATAAGACAATAGGGTGTGACCTGGATTTTATCCTAAGCTACTTTTTATTTAACATTTCGTTTCATAACTCGAGATATATGGCACAGAAAATTGAATTTTTCAATTGTTTTTTTGCATTTAACTACAATTTTTATAAGCTTTCCAAGGAGGTATCACACGGTAAGAAAAAAAAAATATTTTTTTTTAGGGATGAAATTTTTTGGGGGTATCTCCGAAGGGTCTACTAGGAGAATGCTCAAAAACAATAGGGGTCTGCGCGTCAACAAAAGTAATCACTATGTAAAATTTTGTTATGATTAGTGAAGGAGTTTTTGAGTTAGAGTGGCTACAAAGTAGGCGACAGACAGAGCGACGGCGTCTGGATTCATGCTTATCACTATTCGAAACCTTAAAATTCGTGGAGGATCATGAAAATCTCGAAGTGCGATTTTTCGATGATTACATTACTTTCCTTTAGCGAGGGAAGTAAAAAAAATTATACTTGAATCTATAGAACTTAATGAAGAGAAATTTGACAATACCAGTTAAATTGACGTGCAACCTTCGGTGACCGTGAAAAATGTCATTTTACTTTAAAAAAATACTTTTCCAGGGCCTTTTTTAAAATGTTTGATAATTCTAAATATAATACAGAAACCAAGTTGGCGGCGCATTCTTGCAAATGTGGCGGTCTTAAATCGAAAGTTACTTATCAAAAAAAACATTCTTGAATCTATAGAACTTAATGAAGAGAAGTTTGACAAATCCAATTAAATTGACGTGAAACCTTCGATGACCTTGAAAAATGTAATTTTACTTTAAAATTCCAATAGGATTATGCTCCTAAGGCAATTAAAACAAAAAAATGTTAAAAAACCTCCAAATCAGTTACTTCAACCGAAAAGAAACTCTCTTTTCGCTTTGGTTCTTTGTGTGTTCCTTGTGACATGCTCATCCAAGTTTGAATTTTCGTTATTTCCACCCAAGATCTTTTGTTTTTTTTTTGGGGTTGAAGTAACTGATTTGGAGATTTTTTATCTTCTTTTTTTGTTTTAATTGCCTTAGGGGCATAATCCTATTGGAAATATTAACATACGAAATCAAAGTGTATGATGGTGTTTAATGATGTATGGAGAGGGTGCATGACCAGTGAAACCACTGATGAGCTCGCGCTGGTTATCCAGAGCGAAACATCGTTTAATCATTTCTCTTTTCGCTTTGGTCCTTTCTGTGTTCCTTGTGGGATGTGGGATGCTCATCCAAGTTTGAATTTTCGTTATTTCCACCCAAGATCTTTTGTTTTTTAATTTATTTATTGTTTATTTATATTTAAAAAAAAACAGATAAAACCCAAAACCAACCAAAACATTATTCCTTATTGTCTAAATTGTGATTAACTATTAGTGTATAAAAACTGAGTAAATTTAACACCCCTATTAATTTAGTAGTACTCATTAAACTCTATCCCTTATTTATCAATTACGCATTTAGCATTAAAATTTGACTAAACAGGCCTTTTATAGTCAAAATTTTCATAAAAACAGAAATCTAAGGTGCAAAAAAAGTATCTTATGTATTATTGCCATGTGAATTGTAGATCCCTTTTCGATAAAATGTGCCACTTTATCTCCTATAGAAAGTTACTATTTTTCCATCTGGCACAGTCTCTAGAACGCCTTTTAATTTGTCCTTGGATAAGGTTTACCATACGTTTTTATTTAATTCGTGAAATTGACCCTAATACTTGTCCAAGAAAGGTGTCCGGCCTGTCTTTTTTTTAATTATACAGGGCCTCTATATGGCGTTCATCGGATAACTTCGTAAAATAGTTGTCAAAACCACAGACTTTTGCTAAACTTGAAAACGTACAGTTTTCAATGTCAACAAATGGATCATAAAATTTTAATAAATTGTTGAATAATTGATGGAAAAACCGAACGAAAGCGGTTTTTTAGTTGATCTAGTTGGCAAAATGACCGAAAAAGTGCCATCGCTAAATCAATACTTTGGTAGTGCAAAGCCGCAAGATGAAGTTGCAGAGGCTACTATAAAATTGAGTAATTTAAAGGTAATTTAATAAAGGGTTTTTAGGCTAAAACTGTAGGTATCCAAGGCTATGTCCACTAACTAGTTTTGTTCATTATGTAGTATACGGCACCTACTAGGGTCCCTAGGATCTCAAATCCGCCTGCCGGTTTTTTTTTTTTTTTAATTTTTTTTCACCAAAACAACCCAAGCCAAAACAATCATAAAAACACATTACAACCCACTTAAAAAAAAAAAAAAAAAAAAAAAAAAAAAAAAAAAAAAACGACGCAGGCGGATTTGGGGTCCTAGTAGGTGCCTCTACAAAGAATTTTTCAAAAAAAATCAAAAATGGCAGAAAACTGTATACTGCATAATTACCCTAGTTTTTTTGGAGAGGCAATTCACTGGACAGTAAAGGCAGGATTACCCAGAAATGTAATGCACTATTCTTAAATTTGGTACTTAATTTTATATCTCCATCTTTTTCCAACATATTATGGTGGGTAGAAAAAGACAGTGATAAAAAATTAATCACTAAATTTAAGAATTGTGCCTTAAGTTACTGTGTAAACTCGCCCTAAGTGTACAAAATCTTTAAAACCTGATTGTAAAGGTGGGATTACCCAGCAAAATGATGCACAATTCTTAAATTTAGGGCTTTATTTTATATCCATTTCTTTTTCCAACATAGTATGGTAGAGAGATGAATAATTAAGCATTAAATTTAAGAATTGTGCATTAAGTGGCTACATAAACCTGCCTTAAGTTGATGTTACTGGTTCCTGTTTGATTTTAATGAATTTTTGTCCTTTTTTATAATACATTTGCATACTTTCCAAACATGCTGTTACTAAAAAAAATTGGTCAGATCCGCATTCAATCCAATAAGGACATTTTAATCTCAATTTTAATTAAGGTTACAAGCCAAACAGCTGTATATTAGGTCAGGTTGCATTATATTTTGTTGGGTTTATTTCTACAGTCTCTGTATGTATGACATTTCTTGACAAAATATTTCATAGATACAAGGTCTCTTACTGTGCCTATACTGAAGCTGTCTAATTTGATTTAATTTAAAAACAGTGGCATAGCCAGGGGGGTTTTAGGGTTTAACCCCCCCCCAGTAGGTCTAACCCAATCTACAATAAATTAATCATGATCAAGGGCCCCAGGGAGAGCTCCCCCACTTTTTTGACCCTTTGTGACATGTGTTTGGTGTGATGTCTTAAATTATAAAAAATTTTGCCTGCGGTGCTATGACGTCATTAATTCTTACAATTTTAGTCTAATTCTAAGAAATATTTATCACCAGAATTCAAACCGTGTAATAAAAGGCTGAGAGGGTAACAACTGACCCAAAATTTGTACATGTATTGCCAGTAATGCCATCTTAATTTATATGGGTAATGCCAACTAATGCCATGAGTGGTTTTCCCCTCGTAAATGGCATTCTTAGTATAATTTTTCTTAAAATTTTACCACTGCAACACCCCTTCTGGGCATCTAACCCAATCTACTTTAACAAAAATATTTTACAAAAAACAAAAATATCAACATTTTTAAAGAATTTTTTGTTTTTTTTTGTCAGAATTTTTGCCTGCATCGCTATACCAATATTAAATATTGTTACAATTTTGTTTAATTTTAAGCAATTTTTTCTCAACAACATTTGAAACGTGTAAGAAATAGCATTTTAGTGTAATTTTTTCAAAATTATTGCCTGCAATGCTTTTAAGGGTTAATTTTTAAAAAAATCTGCAAATGAGACTAGATGAGAATTGCTTTTATAAATAAGTATTTTTGTTACATATAACACTAACTTAACATCTATTAAACTGTCCCTCTCCCCTTCATTCAGTTCAAGAGCTCAAGTAATAGGCACCTACCTATTTTTTAAAAATTTGCCATAGGTAGGTAGTTGATTTTTATTAAATGATAAAAATAAATAAAAAAATTAAAATAAAAGTAACCTCAACCTCACTCAAAATATAACATGTCCCTAAAGTTGGCAGTACAAAGTGAGAGGTGCTAAATAAGTGCTTATTTAATGCCAAGTCAATTTTGTGCTCTTGTACTACAGTTAAAAATAGCAGTGCACCATGATAGAATGGTCCAGAAAACTGGTAGGGTGGTCTAAATGGTCTAAGAAGATAAAAGAAGATACAAGGTTTGTGCTGTTTTTGATATTGTAATAAATGAGTGTTATTTAGGTACTAATTAAATGCTATGTGCTCAAAAACACCACCAACCTCTTCTTTCATGAATAATCAAATGTGTACTGCATCAAAAGTTAGCAGTGCACCATGTGGATTTAAAAAATGTGCAAAAAAAATAAGAAAATATAGAATTTTTGTTATCAAAATTATTACATTTTAGTAGCATAGTAGTGCAGGTCATATTTCGGAAACTATAAGAGCACAAAATCTGATGACTGGGCGTTTAATTAGCACCTAAATAGCACTAAGTTATTTCAAAATCCAAAACACCACTATCGTCTTGTTTCATGAGAACTCAAATATTAGTACTACATAAACTTTGTATTTAAAAAATATTTGGACAAATGTAGAGTTTTTTTAAAGAAATAGTGGCCGCATTTAATTAGCATTTAATTTTCTTGACCATTTAGACCACCTTACTAATTTTCTGGTCCATTCTAGCATGCTGCACTGCTATCTTTATTGGGTAGCTAGCAAAATTTGATGACTTGGCATTTAATTAGCACTAATTTTTCCAATCTTAAAATCTTTAGACTGCTAACTTTAGGGACATAAATATAACACTATTTATTGCTATTTTAGATGTTACAACTTTAAAATCAGACCTATAAAACCATCAATGATGGCTAAATATTTTTATTTATCTTTGTTTAATATTGGTTTAATTCGTTGGTAATAAATTGGTGTCTGATCATTGTTCATTTTCTTCTGACAGTGTCAATCACGAGTGGTGGGACACTCCTGAAATAGTTGTACAAATTTTGTTTAAAATACTTTGAAATACTTTTAGATTAGTTTTTAGATTTATTTTGTTTATCAATATTTTAACTGATTTGTTTTAACAAAAAATGCCTTAAATATACTGAGCGCAAAATTACTTGTACACAGTGTCAGAGCTTCTTTAAATTTTCCTAGAATTATTTTATATTTAGTTTATAAATAAAATTTTGTAATTATTCAGACTTGTTTTTCCTCCGCTTTTTCCTGCTTTTTTTTAATAGTAACAAAAATAAATTGAGTAAAGGTTTATTCTAAAACTGGCCTCGCTCAGAAGAACATATATATAAAAAACCACTACTCATATATACATGGGTTAGATTGTGTTGGTCAGACTTTTCCATGGTATATCCAGACTTTTCCAGAGTGTATCCAGACTTTTCCAGGGTTTTTCCAGACTTTTCTGGAGTGTAGTCAGACTTTTCCAGGGTCTTTCCAGAGTTTTCCAGAATGTATCCATAATTTTCCAGAGCGTTTCCAGACTTCCAGGGTCTTTCCAGAGTGTTTCCAGACTTTTACAGGGCCTTTTCAGACTTTTCCAGAGTGTATCCAGACTTTTCCAGGGTCTTTCCAGACTTTTCCAGCGTGTTTCCAGACTTTTCCAGGGTCTTTTCAGAGTTTTCTAGAGTATATCCAGACGTTTCCAGGGACTTTCCAGATTTCTCCAGAGTGTATCCAGACTTTTCCAGGGTCTTTCCAGAGTGTATTCAGACTTTTGCAGGGTCTTTCCAGACTTTTGCAGGGTCTTTCCAGACTTTTCCAGAGTGTATCCAGCCTTTTTCAGGGTCTTTCCAGACGTTTCCAGCGTGTTTCCAGACTTTTACAGGGTCTTTCCAGACTTTTCCAGAGTGTATCCAGACTTTTCCAGGGTCTTTCCAGACTTTTTCAGAGTGTATCCAGACTTTTCCAGGGTCTTTCCAGACTTTTCTTGAATATATCCAGACTTTTCCAGGGTCTTTCCAGACTTTTCCAGAGTATTTCCAGACTTTTTCAGGTTTTTTTCAGACTTTCCAGAGTGTATCCAGACTTTTCCGGAGTGTTTGTATATATTTTTTGTACCTATGTATTTTGTTTTCTTTGTATATGGATTTATTGATTGATTGGTTTGTGAGTGTGTCAGTATGGCACTGTCCACTGCGACCACTATTGGGTCTATTGTGGCTTACTTTTAACATTTTTTGTTGCTACAGAATATTCAGCCCCTTAAAGAGGCTCGCAACTTGCTTTGGTGAAGCATCATTCAGATCCAGTACGTTGATCTGTGTCCTCGCTTAGACCCATTCTGTGTAATGGTACTTTCAGCCTGCAGTGTCCGGTGTATAGATCAACCATTGTCCGGATGTCCTGCCTGGTGAGCTCAATGAGTTTCATGGCCCTCTTCCTGCAGGGTTCTGTAATGAACTCTTTGGAATGCGCCAGTCCCGGCAATTCTCTCCAGTATTGGTGGAACTTGTTTCCCATCCAGCCTGAGAGAGCAGTGTTGATTGTTTATGCTATTCCAAGTGCTGGTTCGGGGCCAATAAAGACAGCAGAGGCGGCTTCGCGCACCAGCTGGTCGGCAGTCTCATTTTCCCGATGCCCAGAATGTCCCGGAATCCATACCAGCGACACAATTTTTATTCGCCCTAGGGTATTCAGTGCGTCCTGGCAGCTCCTAACGGTTCTCGATGAGCACCTATAGGATTCAAGAGCCTTAAGGGCCGCTTGACTGTCGGAGAGTATCTTTATTGATCTGTTGCGCCAGTTATGATCTATCATCCAACGTGCGCTCATTTCAATGGCGAAGAGTTCCGCCTGGAAAATTGTAGCCATTCGTCCAAGACTATGTATAATCCTGATATTTTCCCAGCTGCAATAAGCTTCGGATCCAACGCCTGAAGGCATTTTGTATCCATCAATGTACCAGCGATGGTATATGGAGGGTAATTTATATGAATGCCCCACCAACTTTTTTTTGTGATAATAAATAATAATTTAAAATTGCTACAACTTACCTTAAATTGATACTAAAGCTCGTTTAACATGAACTAATAAAACATGAATTATATGCAAAACATCTCTTTTCATTCTTATTGCCTAAAATTCAAATATTTTGCTCCATGTCAAGCAGACTTTAGGTCGAAGTGCTTGCACAGTTTTATTCTTAGCTTAGTTGCAATAAAGCAGCTACAAAAACACGGTTATCACCAAAGAAATTAATTAGATTTTGATGGAGAATTACGTTTTCAACATAATCGGTAATAAGCAAGCCAGAAAAGTTGGTCTGTTAGCCTACCTAGTTGTTAAGCTATTGAGATCATCAATCAAATACCAGATTTCTTGATGGTATCTGCCTCTATCTGGAGACGATAGATAACTTAAAAGCTGCAAAGCGCCAACAGCCATTTATTTTTTATTATGCAAAAAGTTCATTTCAAAAAATTCCACATAGTATAAATAAGGATGTGGTAATTTTTGTAGTTTAGTTTTATATTTTTTGTGTCAAAGGCACTTGACAATAATAATAACTTTTACCTATGACCAACGAATAATACGATTTTAATGGCAAATGTGAATTATTTTTCTATATCTTTAAGACAATGAATATTTATTGAAGTTAAATAAATCCAATTTAATTTTAGGACCTAACCAAAAATAAGTCCCGTTAAATTGACATATTACGCATTTTTAAGAAAAAAAAACCTTGTTTTTAAAAAGATATATGAAAAGTCCTTTAGTAACCTTATTTGTTTTGATGTTTTAGATAGAACGTCATTGAAACTTCAGGTTATGAAGGTTTTTGACTTAAGAGTGTTCGCGTTTGATATTTTTAATAATTTCTGATATTTATGATGACATTTTCATTAGTCGTAGGTAAAGTATAGTACACTAACCCGAATGTTATGGTTATTACACGTTCAGATAAATATCTAAAAAGAAAAACACTATACAAATAAAAAGAAAACTGGCGCATTATTAATGAATTCCAAAATAATTGTAAATCCACCCAGTCCAACGAGATTGGAGTTGACGTCGAAACTTTAAATAAATTCTATTGTACTGCTGCCAACAAATTGACGGACAATCTACTATCCAATACAGATCCACTTAGTTATCTGAGCTTCTGGAGATAATTGAGGTACTTAAGGAAATAAAAAATAAAAAATTATGTGGAGAGGATGAAGTTTCCTCTGAGGTGTTAATGAGGCTAGCGCATAGTGCTCTGGGAATTTTCCCAGTCCAAAATCATCGATTGTGATTCCTCTCCACAAAGGCGGTGCAACGGATATACCTTCAAACTTCAGACCTATATCTTTACTTCCAACTCTTTCTAAGGTGATTGAAAAAGTCGTCAGAAAACGTATGTGGCACTATTTAACAAAATTTAAGCTCATCACTAGAGAAGCAGTATGGATTTCAATCTGCGAAGGGTACTAATTACGCCATTTTTGATTTTTTGGACAGAGTTTTTTATTGCGTGGATCACGGAATTCTGCTACGGAAGCTTGAACGGTATGGTTTCATTAAATGTTAACTGTGGCGTACCTCAAGGATCTGTATTGGGACCCTTGTTGTTTGTGATATACATCAATAATCTAGTTCACCTTGATGTTCCGGAAAGTTCACTCGTTTTGCAGATGATACATCCATTCTCTGGCAGCCTTGCTAAAATTAAAAAATGGTGTTATGCCAATGGCTAATGTTTTTGTGTTTAAATGCGACATGCAAGGCATTAATTTAGGGGACCAACCACTACAAAACAATCAAATGACTAATTTCTTAGGAATCCACATTGATCGTCAGCTTTGTTATGACGAACATATTTTTAAATTAAGCAAGAAACTTTCTTCGGGGTGCTGAACTTGGAGATGAGATAGCCAGAAGTGTATACTTTTCGTTTTTTGAATCTCATCTCCGATATGGTATAGTCCAATTTTTTGATGAGCGGACTGACGTCATTTTTTTGGATCTCTATTTGATACATTGTTTTTGACAGTGACAATAAATATGTAAAAAAAGTCATGTCGTTGATTGTTTCAACTATTACTTCAAAATGACAACAACAAATTATTTGACATGCGTCAGTCCGCTCATCAAAAAATTGGACTATATTCCATTTTGGGGTTCAGCCAGCCACTATCTAATTAAAATTCTTTTTACTTCCCTCGCTTTGGGAAAATATGTTAAAAAAAATCTAGTCACGTGACACTTCTAGCGCAATTTCTCGTAAGCTAACTAGGGGGCCACGACGTCTTGCCTGCAATTCGATAGAGCCTCCCTTTGGGAAAATATGTATAAAAACCTAGTTACGTGACACTTTTAGCGCAATTTCTCGTAAACTAACTAGGAGGCTACGACGTCTTGCATGCCATTCGATAGCGCCTGCCCGGTACTAAATTGTTGCGGCAAAATAAAATTTGTTACTGTTGCCGTTTGGGAGAAAATGTAAAAAAACCTAGTCACGTGACACGTTTAACGAAATTTCTCATAAACTAACTAGGGGGCCATGACGTCTTGCCTGCAATTCGATAGAGCCTGACCGGTACTAATTTGTTGCGGCAAAATAAAATTTGTTGCTGTTGCCGTTTGGGAGAAAATGTAAAAAACCTAGTCACGTGACCGAAAAAAAAAAATCAAATCAATCAATCAAAAAGGTCAGGCTCTATCGAATGGTATGCCAGACGTCGTGGCCCCCTTGTTAGTTTACGAGAAATTGCGCTAAAAGTGTCACGTGACTAAGTTTTTTTACATTTTTTCCCAAGCGGCAACAGCAACAAATTTTATTTTGCTGCAACAAATTCGTACCGGTCAGTCCATCGAATGGCATGCACCCTAGTTAGTTTACGAGAAATTGCGCTAAAATTGTCACGTGACTAGGTTTTTTTTACATTTTTTCCCAAAAGGCAACAGCAACCAATTTTATTTTGCGCAACAAATTAGTACCGGTCAGTCTTTATGGAATGGCAGGCAAGACGTCGTGGCCCCCTAGTTAGTTTACCAGAAATTGCGCTAAAAGGATCACGTGATTAGGCTCTTTTACATTTTCTTCTAAACGGCAATAGCAACACATTTTATTTTGTTGCAACAAATTCGAGGAGGCATTTTTATGATGTTTAAAGACCTCTAGGTTCTTTTTGGACCAATAGAATAAGCAGTGTTTCCAAAATACAGTTTTTTGCTCATAAAAAAATTTCAAGACATTTTTTCATAATTTTTATTTTTGATTACTGTCGGGCTTTTAACAAATTATGGAACATAAATCAATTTTGCAACATTAACCAAACGGAAGATATCGGTGGTCCCCCTAGCTTAACTGTTAAGCTAGGGAGACTACGTTTTCTCGAAAAGAGCTGCAGCAACAAATTTTATCCTATCGCAACAAAAAAGCAACAAATCGTGCCAATAAAATTTTTTGGACCCCTTATGGTGGTCCCTCTAGCTTAACCGACGCGTTGCTAGGTTAATATTAAGATAACTACCCCACTAAAGAACTGCAATGAAAACAAAAAATTCGGCTTTTTCTTGTACATATTCATGGAGCATATAATTTTGGAATCATAAATAGTCACTTTGGAATCGCACTTCAGATCCATGTTTTGTTTATTTGACCTTTTCCTATATATTAAACATAAATTAAACAAGGCTCATAGGTACCCTAGAGTGCTTGAAATTGGTTAGAGAATCGGTCTCAAGTAAGGGAATCAGTATAACCCGGCTGAATACCCATAGAACCTAACAGTGCAACTGGCTGGTTCCACAAAGCTGTGTTTTTCTTCAAATTGCAAATAATTAGAGAACTTTAACATTTCTATAGAAAATATTCTCCGTAAAATGCCTTTACGAATAATTCGTAAAAAACCTGGCGAAAAAGTGACCGGCGAAAAAAAAACACTTTAACACTCCAATTTTTTAATTATTGATTTTACCAAAAAATTATTTTAACACAAATGATTCGAAATTTTATGAAAAACATTTTTGTTTTTCATGTTTTATTTTACCAAATAATTCTAGAACTAAAAAAACAAAAGTGGAGCTAATCTGGATTTAAGCTTTCCTAATAAGCTTCCACCGATTTTAGAAAAAAAAATTGGAGAGTGCCTCTGTGCGCAAGTTGAGACCGTTTTTCACGACTGTATATCGGGTATTTTTAGAAACGGAACGAAAAGCTCTATTCAGATTTGCCAAAGTATACTACACATTAAAAAAAAGTAACGTTGTCGCGCTGGCTTTGGCCCCTTAAATGACTGGCGACACGAACAGAACCAAAAATGATCCTTTTTTGTGAAGCAACTCAGTGAAATTTGACGTTTCTGCCTCTTTTGGTTTTAGAGGCCTTGAACTTTTGGGGCATCCTGTATATGTTAGAGAAGTTATAGTCTTCTACAATTTTTTTTTGGACGACAACATTATTTAAATATTTCTTAACTTTTTTTCTTAACATATCTATAATTTTATAGGTTGAAATTGAAAAGCTGCCAAAGAAAAACGAACCTGAAGTGTGCCGGATATTTGCCGAAACTTCTGCTGAACCTACAGATCCCACTGCGGCCTTTTTTGACCTCATTGGGAATGATCAAAATAAGCCAAGCACTAGTGGAGGAATCATGTCAGGTTTAGGATTACAGACAAGCAGTGAGGTGAGTATTTTCATTTTCGACCATATGTGTGTAATTTTTACATTTCTAACTTGTTTAAAGGTTAGATACCACATGTATTTATATTGTTAAAATTTTATAAGACGGCAATGTCAGTTTCAGTGAAAATCAAAATTCCATTTTTGTCAAATTTTTAAATTTTTTTATAATAATATCGATTATTATTAAGTGCTAAAAGTCCCATAAGACCAGTGTGATTTTGGAGAAGTAAGTAAGTAAGTAAGTTACGCCAAGTGATAAGAATTACACTGATAATTTTTTGCTTGGTTACTGTACTCATTATGTATACAAATAAATGGTTTGCATTTGTCAAAAGTGGTATTTTATAATAACAAACTGAGTTGCCATTGGCAATCGGGTTTTTTATTGAATAGTTTGTGTCATCAATGTGGTGGTCTTTTCTTGAATCGAGAGAAAATTTGCTCCCAGGGAGTAAATTCTATTACTACTATGCATCTCATTGGTCCAAATATTCGGTTTAAATCGGTTCCTCTCACTTTTGCTCGATATTGATCGAAAGTAATTCTATTGGTCTTGACTAAGAGAATTACTTTCCATCAATATCGGGCAAAAGTGAGAGAAACCGATTTTAACCGAAGATTTGGACCAATGAGATGCATAGTAGCGAGATAATTCGACTCCCTGGGAGCAAATTTTCCCTCGATTCAAGAATAACCCCACTGAAATTTATCGGTTTGGAGCTGTTACTCAGCAAAATATCAACAAAATGTTGTTTATTTGTCTTATTTTTTTTTGTTTTATTTGTAACGGTTCTGTTTTGCAGTTTATAAAATGTTATAATTTATTGTTAGCTTTTGATGTGCAAAATGAATTTAGTGTCCTATGTGTTATGACTCTATTGTAATAGTTCGATAAAGGACAGTAAAAATGCATTGTTTAGTAATAGGTCAACTTTTTTATTAAAAATTCGGTTACCGCCCCTCTAAGGGACGTAGGCCGAAATTATTTGACTTAATTGTAATATAGTCATGGTGTCATGTCAAAAGTTTAAACAATCTTACACTAACTTAAACAAAACACTAAACAACTAAATATCGTTTTTAGTTTTTTATATATTTCTTAAAAAAGGGGTAGGCATGTCGAGGGGTTATCAACTTCCCAAAAATTTGTACCTCCCAGCAAACACCGTTACGTAAATATTACGTAAAAGTTACATCACATGATTACTTTGTTACATAAATTCTATGTAAACTGGAAGTCACAACAAGGTAAAAAGTAACTTCCGTGTTCTGCATTATGCCATGCACAAAGTTCCCTACTTTTTACGTAAATAATATGTAATTAAAATAACGTAAATAATACATGACAACAAAAAATTGGGAAACGGCAGATATCGATTAACTAGTAACTAGAAAGTAAATCAAAAGGCAAAATTGAGGTAAATATTTTTACAAAATATTTATATCTCTTACAAGTAACATCAAGGTAAACTTGAAGTCACGTAAATAATGTACTCTTTTTGTAACTACTATATAAATTTATAACATAAATGTTATATAAATATTATGTATTGCAATGATGTAACATTTATGTAAAATTAAATTCATATTGTGTATATAAAATTTATATACTTCTAATGTCACAACAAGTTAAAAAGTAACTTCCATGTTCTGCATAATGCCATGCACAAAGTTCCCTTTTTATTACGTAAATATGATGTAATTTAGATTTACCTAAATACTATGTTAAGGTAACAGATGTGTCTGCTGGATTGTATTCGAATTACAGACATTTTTTTTGTGTAGTGTTGTCATTCTAGAATGTGCTCTTTTACCAAAAACACCTACAGACGTGGTAACGTTAATGTAATGCCGAACTGTCGATGTAATGTGAGTGATTTGCTCATGTACTGCCGTAGTTGATAACCACTCGTGGCATGTAAAATCCTAACTCAACTTAAAAGATGTTGAAACTAAAGAAGAAGTGTCTTAGAGGGTACAAAAATGTCATGTTATTAGAGCGTTAATAGACTAGCAAAATTGGTGATACCGTAGGCAAAATCGGTAATTTTTCTCCCGTATCCAAAAATAGACACTTAAAGTAAATATTTCAACGCATCGGTATCGGCACTCCTAACGCGTTCAAAACAAAGCCAAAAGACACTATATTTTTCACTTGTTTACGGTATATTTCGAATGAGGCCTGCTTTTATGGTGGATGCGATGGGAGAACAGTTGACCCCACTCGTTGCGTACGTTGTTAGGTTCTTAACGGAACGTACAAATACGTACATCTCTCCGTACGCAACCAGTGGAGTCAGCTGTTCTCCCATCGCATCCACCATAAAAGCAGGCCTCGTTCGAGATATGCCGTAAACAAGTGAAAAATGTAGTGTCTTTTGGCTTTCTTTTGAACTTGTTAGGTATACCGTGTCTAATAATAACCGAACCGAAATACGTTACTTACGGAGGCTTAACGGAACCCGCTCGGTTACTTTTTGCAATCAACCAGATTTATTTCTGTGCAAAAGCTGCAGCTGGTGGGTTATAATTCGTTTCGTTTTGTTTAGTTAAAACGGGAATTGTTGTTTTCTTTTTTATTCTATTTACATTGGCAGTTTGTATGTGGGTAAAAGAATACGGTTACGGTAATTTGTTTGAAAAGAAAGAGCCAATTTCCACTCAATGTAATATATTTGTTCAAAATTTAAGCATTTTTCTTTATCCTACTGGTTTTGACCTCACTGGTCATTATCAATTCATTCTTAACAAAGAGCGCGGCATATTAGTTGTCCTTCCATAAGATGAGGTACATAAATTAACTGTGTATTTATAAAAACTTATAAATAAACCCTTTATAAGTTTTTATATTTTTTTTTTATTTAGTATTTATTTCACCATCAATATTATTACAAATTTAACTTACAATATAAGTAAAATTAAAATGAAATAAATAGAGATCTCACTGAAGTCTGTGAAGACTTGTGCGTGATTCTAATACACACTTAATTTATATACCTCATCTTATGGAAGGACAAATAATGTGCCCCGCTTTTTGTTAAGAATGCAGTCATTGTATCTATCCTTGATAATGACCAGTAAGGTCGAAACCGGTAGGATGAAGAAAAATTCTTAAATTTTGAACAAATATATTACATTGAGTGGAGATTGGCTCTTTCTTTCCAAACAATATTTAGAAATCCACTCCCTGGACAACTCCTCAACAAATTTACGGTAATTTGTGTTTGTGGTTTAAAAACTCTTTTTAGCATCTCAATCACGGTAATACGGTAAGCAAATAAGGTAACGATTTATTGTCAAAATCTTGCTTTTTGTATTTAAATTCCCCTCTTTACACTTAAAGCTCTAATAGGTGCCTATATTACAAATAAAAAATACATAAAATTGCCCTACTGGCAGTAGTAAATAGGGTTTGGTACAAAATTAAGAAATGTTTTGTAGGCCTGCGACTGCAAAACATTTCTCTATTCTCTCCTTAACCCTATTTAGAACTTTAAAAAGTTATGCTTCCAAACGCATAGCAAAATTGACAATTTGACTCCTAACATTCGCCATATTGATTTTTTGATATTCTACTATTTATGAAAATCGGTTTACCCGTTTGGTCTATATAGAGGCACATATAAACTAATATATATCCATCTCCAAATCAAAAAATATTACCCTCGTTCCGTAGTTGGGTAAAAACCCTTTATTTCCTTTGTTTCCTAAAAATCCGGGTCCACCCTAATATCTCCAGAACCAAAATTCGCCGCCATTCATTGAGGGGGCGGAGCTAGGGCGGAGACAATACTTTTTTTTAAATGAGATGTTGTGTTAAATGTTACCTTTTTCTCTAACGGTTTTTAAATAAAATGACAAAAACTTCTAAATAAGATCAATGATTTAGACAAAGAATCACCGAATATCTGTTTTCTTGTTTAACTCATTGGTCTTATGGAGATGATTTTCCCATTTTATTTAAAAACCGTTAGAGAATAGAGTAGCATATTAGGTGTTTTTGGAAACAGAAGGAAAAGCAGGGTATCTCATTTAAAAAAAGTATCGTTGCCGCCCTAGCTCGGCCTCCCTAATGACGAGTGCGATGATTAGCATCCAAAAAGATACTTTTTTGTAAACCATCTAATCATGTAAAATTTTACTTCTCTGCCTCTTTTGGTTTTGGAGATATTAGGGTGGACTCGAACTTTGGGGACACCCTCTACAACAACAATATAAATTTATCGTTTCTGCTTGTTAGGATGCCTGTTCCGTACCAAATGTCACAGGAATAACTGAATCTGCTAGGCGACGAGATGCCTGGATCCCCTCGGAAAGAACCAGAAAAGCTCTAATAGCCAACGCAACCGCTCCTCCCGGTACTTATGTGCCCGACCAAGATCTGCTCACTATGCCTGGGGTTTTGTTGGAAGAAGAATTAGGTTTGTAAATTTAGACCATAACCCCCACTTTTCATACTGTTAAGTCAAAGGAAACATCTGATTGAAATCAAAGGAAATTAAATGTTTGGAGAAAAATACAAGGGCCAAGTAGTTTTAAATGGTCACTTTATGTGATTATTTTTAAGTAGCTTAAAGAATTTTTCATGTTAAAAGTAACTCGTTTATGGGTCATTTTAAAAAATAGTGATCTAAGGTGATTATTTTTATTTAAAAGTTTTTTAATTCATTCGGAAAATGATTACTGGTATAGGTGGTCAAGTTTTTAATAACCCTCAGGAGGTTGAAAAACCGGGTCTCTATAAAAAAACCCGAAACCAAATTTGGCAGAAACATAATTTGTCAGAATGTCAAAAATTTAAACGAAACATATTTTTATAGAAACACAAAATGTTAGAAAATATTTTTAATGAAAATAATTTGATGATTTGAACTGATAGCCACGAATTCAATTGCTACGTTGCCAGGCTTACGGCAGGGAAGAGTTGAAGTAAGTTGTGATATTGTATTAATTTACCACCTTTACATTCTTCAACCACCCCCTACCCCCAAATTTCTTCATAATATTATATTGTCATCGGACCTACATTACAAAAATAAATCGCAAGATTTGATAGACAGTTAGACAGCCAGAAACTGTGAAATTAAATAAAATTGTTTAATAAAAAAAATCCCCGTGTCATCTTCCAAATAGAGAAACTTGTCAACGCCGCAATCCAGGGCCTACGGCGCTCTTGAGATTTAAATTTGACGCATGCCCAATAGCGATTCGGCTGTATTGTGGTTCTGCTCATTCAAGGATCGGGCATATTATTTTCTATCAATTTTTGTTGGGTGTTTTTTGTTTCTAGACAGTTATTTTCAATACTTTTGTAATTCTGATATTTTAAAGTTCGGGAAAATTATAATCGATTAAATTATATTCGTGTCTTTTAAGGATCGAGTAAATTAAAATTCTATAAAATTTTATTCGTATCCATTATTTTCTGGGTGTTTTACTTTCGTTCATGTTTCATTTCGGACGTTTTATTTTCTGTTCAATTGTGTTTCGGTTTTTGTAAATTCGGCTTATTTGTGAGTTCCCGAAACCACGTTTTGAGACATGACCACTTGCGGTCAATTTTAATTGTTTTTGGCACCTTTGGCGCAAATTGAAATTTATTTATTTAGTTATTTGTCCCAAAACTAGCCATATTTAAAAACATTATAGGCTTTGCCTTAATAACAATAAAAACTGAAATAGTGTACTATTTTTATTGGTCTTTGTTATATGTAACGGTTTCGTTTTGCAGTTCATAAAATGTTATAATTTATTCTTAGCGTTTGATGTGTAAAATAAAGTTAGTGTCCTATGTGTTATTACTTTATTCTAATGGTTGATAATGGGCAGTAAAAATGCCTTGTTAGTAATAGGTCAACTAGAAACATCATTTTAATTTAGTGACCGCCACTTTGTTTTGGCCTTCATTTGAATTTAGTGAACTTTGTTATCATTAATGATTGATTGACATTTGAAAGCTACTAGTAAGTAATTGATCAAGTAGGATTTTATTGTAGATTTTCTCTTGTTTAAAAACGATTTCGTTTGTTTAAACAAAATATTATTTACTTGGTTGCAAACAAAAGATTAAAATATTTATTTTTGGAAAATTCTTCGGTACAAACAACAACCTTCAGCAAAATTTAAATTTATAAGAAGTGGTCAAAAGCAAAGTTGAAAGAAAAGGAACTCTCTTTGAACGAAAAGAAACCCTCTTTAAAGGAAAAGGAACCTTCTGAATTGACGTAAAATTATTCGGTTAAACATTTTACTACTTTTTAAATTTTGTAAGACAAATAAATGGATCGGTCTCACCCTCGTGACTGTTAGTTCAGCCTCGTCGGATCCTCAACTGGACTTGCATGTCTCCATGTCTCCAAGATTCCACGTTGAACTCTCAGTTATTATGGAGAACACGAGTAAGACGTCTGGCCAACTCCGGTTTATCCAAAGCACGGAGAATTCAATTTCTTAACCAAACTCAAACATAAACTAAACGTAATCTCAAACGACTCCAACAACTCCAAACACCCTCGAAAGAAATACCATGAATTACACACTGAACAATTTAAAAGAAAAATTATAGAAACAACCTTGGTATGGCACTAGCTTGTGAGGTTAATTTCAGGGCACTAGCTTGTGAGGTTAATTTCAGGACACTAGGTCCGTTTGATGGCAATAAAATTCTTAAATATTCAAAAGCCGTAGTCTCATTTAACCCAATTAAAAAAAGACCCAGAGATTTTCGTTACTTTGGGTATAGTACAACAGAGCGAGAATATTTGGGTGTTATTTGGTCAGTAGAAAAGCTTAAACAATATTTGGAAGGTACACATTTCACAATAATTACTGATCATTCATCTTTAGTTTGGCTCAATAATTTAAAAGATCCGACAGGACGCCTAGCGCGTTGGGCACTTGGCTTACAGCCTTTTGATTATACAATTATACATCGTAAGGGTCGTGATCATGTAGTACCTGAAAATGTTATAGATGTGGTAGACGTTGAACAGAACAAATATCCCTTCTCTGAATCTACAGATATTTGGTATAATACTCTAAAAAAAAAAAAATGTTAGATAATCCACTCAAATACTCTCAATGGAGAATAGAAAACGATTTGTTGTATAAATATGTACGTGTTGAGTTTCCTGAATTATCTAGTACATCAGATTTTTGGAAAATAGTCGTACCTAAGGTTCATCGTCTTACTATTTTACATGATAATCATGATGATGTAGGAGTCATGTAGGAATTTTCAAAACATATAATAAACTGAAAAATCGTTATTATTGGCCAAAAATGCGGTCAGACGTCACACGTTATGTAAGAAATTGTCATGTTTGTGCAAAATATGAACCTGAACAAAAATCTCCTGCTGGACTTGTGGGGAAAATACCTCAATCAGATCAACCGTGGCAACAAATAAGTTTAGATTTTGTTGGACCTTTACCTCGTTCAAAAAATGGTAATAAGTATCTTTTGGTAGTCTATGAATACTTTACCAAATATGTTACTTTATTTCCTGTTCGTTCGGCAACTGCTAAAGTAGTTTGTAAACACATTGAAAATGGTATTTTCTTAACGTTTGGAGTTCCGGAACGTATTATATGTGATAATGGACCACAATTGCAATCACGTCTTTTCAAAGAATTAGTTGGAAAATATCATTCTAAGATTTATTACACAGCAGTTTATCATCCTGAAGCTGATCCGTGTGAAAGAGCGAATCGTAGTGTTAAAACAATGATATCTGTTTACGTCAAAGATGAACATAAATATTGGGATAACAATTTAGACGCGTTATCTTGCGCATTGAGAACTTCAAAACATGAGTCGACAGGTTATTCACCATTTTTCGTAAATTTTGGTCGTGAATACATTGGTGATGAAAGTTCAGAAAGCACTTCAAGTATCACGACAGTCATTACTATAATCTAATACTGCTGAGGCAGTTACAGCTAAATTATGTCCCAAATATTTAGGACCTTTTAAAATTTTTAGAAAGGTTGTTGTGTTGTTGTTTGTACCGAAGAATTTTCCAAAATAATTATTTTAATGTTTTGTTGCAACCAAGTAAACAATATTTTGTTTAAACAAACGAAAAAGTTTTTAAACAAGAGAAAATCTACAACAAAATCCTACTTGATCAATTACTAACTAGTAGCTTTCAAATGTTTAAAATTAAATTTTTAATTTTAATTTTTATTATTTAAATACTTATAAAAAACGTATTTTTAAATATTTATAAAACTACGTTTTGTTTTTGATTTTTATGTACGTAGTAATTCCTTTTTTCTCCATAAAAGATGACTATTCTAAGTTGCGTTTTTGTTATACTTACAGATGCCCCGAAGATGACTGGTTTTTAGTCAAAACGCGTAGGCAATGAAATAAAACTTAATTCATTTCTCACCTAATTCCCCAGTTAGTATGCCTTTTTTTGAAAGTAGATTAGATTTCAGTTTATCTGTACAATTTGAGCTTATTTTGAAAGTGAATATTTTAAAAAGCAATCGCTAGATTTTTAAAGTTAGGGGTTATAAGCCACAGCACGTAACTCGACGTAGCGTAAGTTTTGATCAGGTGCGCATGTGCATCGTTACTCCGCGTATCGTACGTAAATGCGTAATCACGGTAATCCCAGATCAAAAGAAAGTTGTATACTACAAGCATGTCTGGTGGTTTTTTCAAACCTAAATAGTGTCAAACACTCTGATTCCGCCACCTCGCCACCTGCTATTCCCGAGAGCAGTCTCTCTACGGAGAATCTCGATGTCATCATTTTCTTCATCATCATCATCAAAAATAAATACATTCCATTTTTGAAATATAAAAAAAAATAAAAAACACGACAATTTTTAGGTTATCTTATGAAAAACAAAGCAAATGAGAGCGCCATCTGCTCGACTACTTAACCAATTTACAAGATACGCAAGAAGCGTTGCTTTAAGCCTTTTTTAGCTCGTCGTAACTAGGCGATGTATCCTCTCTGCGTAACGTACGTTGCGTTTACGTCATGCGGTGGCTTATAACCCCTATTATAACACTTGTAAAGGCAATTAAAAGGCCTTCAAAACAAGGTATCACTCGGCTCACTTTCCCTCTTCAAAATATAGGAGTAACGTTTACCCCTCGAAGGGCTAAAAATTTCAAGATAGTCAAAAGGTGTCCCCCTCGAAAATGAAATCGACGTGCCTCGAGAAATCCTGGATGTACGTTTTAAATGGGACACATATCCTTATAGCCTTGTTGTTTACCTAAAAAGAAATCAGCAAAAAACACGTGCCCTGATTATCGGTGATAGCACAAACGATAATATACTAGATTATGGTTTGTGATGATAGTCATAGTATAGAAATACCTGCTGTCCGTCTCTTTCTTAGCACAGTGTTGCGAACGCAATTATTTAAACCAAAAAGAAGAAACGCCCGAATTTATTAACCCACATTTTTGATACAAAAATATGTCACTCAACAAAGTGCTTTATAAAAGTTCAATAAAATTTCGTGAAGTTTCCTTGATGAAAATCGGTTTTGCATAGAAACAAAATAACGTTACCGTCTCACCCCACCGGTGCCAGAAAATACTTGGGCACAAAAATATTTCCAGTTTTGAAAATGTCCTGAACCCTGAACCTGTATTCATAAACATCAAACATTTTGATATATGTCTGCTTAGAATGGTAAGCCAGAGAGAAAGAAACACAAACTACTGGAATTAAACACCCGCTTAAGTTTCAAAATTATGATAAAATCTCTTTCGGCATCACGGGAAATCCTAAACCTCTCATTCTTGTAGAAAACAACACAAATCATTCAAAGAACCACCCAGGTTACCTGGTTAGTTGTGGTTACTTTGAGCAAAAAGCCTTTTTTCAGGCAAGCTATTCTGGCGTAGTAGATATAGGGTGTCTTGAGCGTGGAAAAATTTTAAATAGCGTGGGAAAATGTAATTCCTGGAATTCGTGACGTTATAGCGCTACCTAAAGAGTACGGGCAAGAGATGGCGCTGGTAGTAGTAGTAGTAGAAGGGTGAGAGGATGAGGATGTGGTCGAACATGGTGCGAAGCGTTTGTATAGTAAAAATTATTTCTTGAATTTTTGAAAATTGCAAATTTAAACTGGAAAAATTTGAAAATGTGAAAAAACTTTTTTGGTCATGGTGCAAAGCGTTTGTAAATTAAAAAAATTGATAGCTGAGCAGTATGTCAGCAGAAATGTCACAATTAAAATTTTTCGTTAAATTTTTGAAAATTACAAATTTAAATTTGAAAAATTTGCCACTTCAACTTTTAAATATATTGTATATCATTCAAAATATCTAATTTCTAATCCTCAGGTGATGCTATCGGGGACGCAGTCAGTGTATGTCTGGGTGAAGCTGAAGCTGCTCAAAGAAGAGCATTGACAGCTAGTGACGTCACTCAAGATGAACGGGGCTTAAGAGAGTTGGTACAAGCTGGAGCTTACAGGTATTTTTGTTATTTTTAATATTTATCTTACAAATCGAGAAGAAAATTTTAAAAGCGACGTTTTTTATATCTTTACTTTACTAACAAAAATATCCTGATGAAAAATAAAAATAAACATAATCTTATGTTTTTAAAAATGTAAAACACAATATTTGACGTGTTTTTAGAAAGGGTGTAGTAAGTAAATGATCTTATGCGATGGATGAGCCATGTTTTACGTAAATATATTTTTGGTTATTCGTGAGGCAAGTTTAAACAAGAAGCCGCTACGCTGCATTCAGAAAAAGACGAACTTTAAAATTTTATAATGTTGATTTAGGAGTTGATAAGCTGATAATGATTGCTAGTTGCTATTTTTGCTTATATCGCAATCATGTTAGTTCCCATAAGAGCTGCCTACCTGCCTGCTTCTTGTCATGTTATGTATTTTAGAAAAAAATGACTGCCTATAAATTAGTCTGCTTAACGCATTTTTCGAGCATTTTACTCGTCAAAATAATAATTAAGGATTAAACGACTTACCTGTAAGGAAGGTCAATCCAAATTATACGGGATGTGTCACATCCTATTAGATATACCTGGTAGTGATGCTTCGTAGCACGTCATACGCAAGTTTTGGAGATAAGATAAGAAAAACATACCGCCCCTGCAGTCTGCCTGATCTCTGCTAGGTACTTCAGTATACTTCTAAAGCTTTCCTGAAATACTAAGATCGCGAAGGGCGGGTTGACTAGTGATACTTAAATAAATTGCATGAAAAATACCTGAATATATAAATAGGAGGGTGTCTAATAGGATGTGACCAATCTCGTATAATTTGGATTGAACTCCCTCACAAGTAAGTCGTTTAATCCTTAATTATACTTCGATTGGTCACATCCTATTAGATATACCTGGTAGTTATTTAGAGAACATGGCGATATTAGTTAAGAAGTTAAATAATAATAACTAAACCACAGGGTTTATAATTTAAATGTGTTTAAAATATATTTCTTAATATAATTAACTAAGAAATCTTTTGAAATTAAATGTTTATTATTTTTCCTTTTCCTTTTTCGGAACATCCCGCAGCCTTTATAATACTTTTGATTGATGCACCAACCCTTAATGCTGCGGAAGACGCCCCATGTCCTGTGCTATGTCTTTTAAAATTTGATTCTATTCCTGCGTTTTTTAGACCTTTTTTAATCCACCTGCTAATGCTTTGGGATGTAGCGGGCTTATGAGGCTTTTTAATTGTTAAAATAAGTGTATCCTCTGTTTCTCGAAATGGTAGGGAACCTAAGCAAAGGCTGAATTCTTCTGGGTCCAGATATTTTTAAAATATCTTTTAGAATTATTTCTATGTCCTCTTCGCTAGCTTTGATGTTACTTAACTCATAGAAAATGTTTGAACTCTTTGAGCAGAACAAAGAGTCAAAAGAAGTACCATTTTTATAGTTAATAACCCGAATGTTAAGTTTACCAAAGGATACAAGTTACCTATATAAGGTAACACGGGTTCCGGATACTAAGTTTATATTCGGAAACTGAGTGCGCAGCTTAAAAATGCGTCTCATAAACCTATCTACTATTTCTAATTTTTCTGCACCGCAAATTAAATTTAGGGCAGACCTTTGTGTGTTAAGAGTTGAATATTTTCCAGTATTTTGAGATTCTGTTTCTAAAAAGGATACAACTTGATTTACATTAGGCTGCAAGGTAGTCGCAAAACTTCCATCATTTGGAAAAAATAAATTGCATCCTCCTGAACGCCCCTTTTACTATAGGCCAACTTGATAAGATTGCTACCCCCAAGGAAAGATTCTTTCATAGTGGGTGGGGTGTCCTAAACGGGGATAAGAGTAAATCACATTTCGGATTTAAAACGATAACTTTTAAGCGAATCATGGATTCTAATTTTGGATACCATGCTTGAGTTTTCCAGATAGGATAAACCACCAGACATACCGCACTACCGTTTTAAATTTTGTTTTAATTTTGGAAACAGTGGGGAAGGAGGAAATATATAAGAATTAAGGTCTTTATAATTCATTGTAAATGCATCCACTGGAAGCCACGACAGAAACCGATGGCAATTTTTGTCCAGATAGCTTGCAAATAAATATACAATTTTTATTATCCTACGTATTTATGTGACAAATACAAAAATATACCTAAGCTCACTGCCTCATCATTCTCGCAATAGGAATCAGTTTTTTTTATATATTATCTGTTCACTTTGTTTATGACGGCTATAGCGACTATGCTGTCAATTCTTAGTAAAATATGACAATTGTTTACAAAGCTTGTTAAGTCATAAAACGCTGCCTTCATTTCAAGAATGTTTATGTGTTTCTCCTGTTCACTTTGTTGCCAAAAACCCTTTTGCTTCTTTTCCGTTGCAACACGCCCCCTATCCCGATTTGTATGCATCGGAGAAAAATTTAATGGTTATTAAGTCTCGAATTAGGCGGTAAAATAGTATGTTTGGCTTGGTCTATGTGCTTTACCCACCACTCAAGTTCATTTTTAACTAAGAACCTAACAAGCATCTTTTTGTTATAGTTGTTCCTGTTAGTCTTTAAGGCACGATATTTTTCTCGCTTAAGGTTTTTTACGTACAACAAGTCGTACTCTCTAGCGTAAAAAACCGAGACTAATCTTAATGGCTGTTTTTATTTTTGTTATTCTTTTTTGTGCGATATATATCCACATCTTTTTTGCATTAAAGATAAAACATAAAAATTATTTTTTTTTAGAAGAAAACTGTGATTTAATTTCTTTGATTTTCCAGTGAGAAACTTAATTTCTAAATTTAGTATAGTTTTTTGAAACTCTAGTAGAGCTTTGTGACATGAATTTACGAAAGGGTTATTTGTTGTTTCTAACCAATGTAAGCATTTACTGGTATGTAGAATATGAATTGGAAAATCTTTTTTTGTCTGCATTGAAGTAGAAATTTGTTATGGTTTAGTTGGTTACATAATTTTTTATTAAAATTAGCCCAATTTTTTAATTCCTTGGCCGTATCTTCTCCGTACTGTGCTCTAACTGTGTCCAAAAATCCAGCTATCTATTATCAGGTGTTAAAATGGAACCCAAAACTGTAATGTAAATTATATCTCTTGAGTCGGTTGTGTATGGCTTTTTAATTGTTGATAAAAAACCTAACATTTTAAATAATTTTGATGTTTCTGACATTTTTTTCCCTGCCTTATCTCTTAGATAAGAGAAACAGGCCTAAGTAATTTGGTGAAACCTTAGATTAAAAAGGGTGGAACAAAAAGGTGCAGTGGCTAGACCGAATGGTAAAAATTGGAATTCAACTTTATTCATCAAACATTGGAACTAAAATCTAATGTCGCAAGGAAGCAGTTTTTAGTAATTAAGTTCTTTAATATCTTCCAGTTGAAAATGAGGTGGGCGAAAGAAATTTATTTAGGCTTTTAGGATTCAAGATAAACCTAAATTCCCCGTTATCGTTCTGTCTTAAAAAATAGCTTAACAAAAACTGATCTTGACAGTTATTAACAGTTTCGGGGGTGAAAACTTGAAAAGGTTTGTCCACAAAGGGAATTTTGTAACCTTTTGTTCAACTCAAAATTAATTTATTTTGAGTTATTTGATTCCACTCTTCTGAAAAAATTTTTTATTCGACCGGAATACGTTCTTTCACTGTTTAGCTTTAATATTTCCTCTCGGCGCCTTTTTTATATTGTTGCAATTTTCGGCAAAATCTTCGCTAAAAAAGAAAAGATCTGAATTTTGTGCAGTAGCAATTTTTTATACTTACAATAGAATACAATGCAAAGCAACTGCGTCGATTCGGCAAGACCCTTAGATTAAAAAGAGACAAGATACCTGCCACTTACGGAGACTTTACTTTTCTGTTGTTTACAGTAAACACACCAGTGGCGTACCTACTTAAATATAAATTTACACATGGATTTTATTATTAAAATTTTTCTATGATATGAAATCTGCAAAATAATTTAAAAACATGCAAAAAATTATTTTGCCAATTTGAGCTTTGGAAGCTTCCTAACAATAAATGTTTGTAGTATAATTTTATACAAAATAAATTTATTACAAAGTTTTTAAATGATTTATTAAAACAAATAAACACAGTTCATAGCACCTGGAACATCAAGAAAAAAAAATATAATATTACCTACTACCTAAAAACTATGTTATTGTGTTTGTTAATTTTGTTATTTTTTCTGGTCATACGCAGAAACTTACTTACACTGACTTCTTCAGTACACAAAAAAGTAAATAATGCTTAGGGTATATAGACATCTAGGATAGATAAAAAGATTCAAATATCAATTCAAAGGGCGAGCGCAGATGGCAACGGCGGCAGTATAAATCAACCTTAATATTCTGATAAGAGTTAGGAATTCAATATTCTTACAAACCGGAACACATGTGAATTAACTTCTATTGTTGTTTGCAATTTGGTTTAGCCTACCTGTATTTTATAGTCTTTATAAAAAAAACCTTCGAAAATATCTTATTTGTGCATTAACTACTTCATCAAAAGTATGCTTTATTTTATCGTCTTTATAAAAAAACCTCGAAAAAAACCTTATAAAAACGTTCGAAAATATCTCATTTGACGCATTGAGAATTAACTACTTCATCAAAAAAAAAAACGTGTTTGTTGATATTTTAATCTAAGGATCTACTAATTTAAGTATATTTCATAAACTTTTTCTTTATTTTCTGTGTACCTACGGGCATGTACCGCCACTTCGCTTGCGCTTCCTTTGTTTTCAAAACATTGGACGATTTGTTTCAAAATATCACTAAATGCACTGAAAAATTATCCTACTGGTAAAAAAACACACTATAAACGTTTTCTTGACAAAATGTGGTTTTAAAACGACTTATAAACTGCTTAAAACCCACAAGCCAATCACGACCTAAAGTGGTTGAGACAGAATTATCTGTCCCTATCGTTCTAGCGTCATTTAAAAGGATAGAAAAATAATCGACATTTCTCACCTTTGTTTTGTTGTGATTTTATTTGTAAATAAACAGTGGTTATTATTTGCCAAGGAGTTTTCGTTGGACCAGATATCTTGTCTCTTTTTAATCTAAGGCAAGACCCAAAAGATCTGAAAAGATGACCGAAAAATTGAAGTAGTTCATAGTACGGTGAAGTTAATACTTAAATCAAAACAAAACTGTCTTTTTCTGCTGAACGAAATATGTGAATACATGATTTTATTTTAAAAAAAACTGAAAGTTCTAAAAATTTTAATCTTTTCATTGGCTGCTTTAAAAAAAAACAAGCCTCTCACTTTTTGTTACAAGGGACCTAAAATTTTTAGATGGCGTTCTTAACCCTTCGTAAGGCTTTTAATTTTAAGGCTGGTCTTATTAAAAAAATATCAAGTGCTTTCGTCTCTCCCTTTTTTGTTTAGACCAAATTAGAGAAAACCCGCTCTAAGACTCTTTTTTGTTCTGTGGTTTTAGCATCACTTGAACCTCTGGATTTAATTTGGGTCCTTGAAGAATTTGGCAATTTCCGGAAATTTTGTATTTTTCGAGGAGATTATTTTTGGTTTCCTTCTCGGTTTCCTTATCTGTTCCCAAAGAAAGGTGCTTCTTCCATCTGCAAGCTAGCTCTGCTGATATGTCTATGCTAGAGTTCGAGGAACTACTACTAGTGTCTGACGAGTGACGAACTTGAGGAACTGTCAGATTCGTCGTCACATATAATAATATGAAAAACGACGTGCTAATAATAATTTTTTGAGTAAACATATGCAGTTTTTGATTGAGACTCATATGGCGGGCATAAGTCAAAAACTATGCAGGGTGTGTTTTAAGAATTAACAAACCCATGCCAAAAAATATTAGCCAAAAGCCTATTATTTGTCTCATTCTATTGTTTAAAACTGACAAGGTGCCTTACTTACTTGAATCACGACGCCTCCTTTTCCTTTCTTTTTCCAGTTTCCTCATTTTCTTCTATAGGTAATCCATTTGCTTTTCACGTTTTCTTTTGTTAGATTTTTTTCGGCATTTTATGCGTTTAACTGTCAGATTCGTCGTCGCATATAATAATATGGAAAACGACGTGGTAATGATAATTTTTTAAGTATACATATGGAGTTTTTTTTATTGAGACTAATTTGGCAGGAATAAGTCAGAAACTATGCAGGGTTTAAGTTTTTATGAGTAATCAAAATAAATGTGTGTTTACAGAATAAACAAACCCATGCCAAAAAAATATTAGACAAAAGCATAATATTTGTCCCACTCCATTGTTTAAAACTGACAGTTTGCCTATATCTTTCTTACTTGAATCACGACGCTTCCTTTTTCTTTCCTTTTCCAGTTTTTTAGGTAATCCATTTGCTTTTCACGTTTTCTTTTGTTAGATTTTTTCTTTAAAAGCGTATTATCACAATTCGCGCTGGTAAATAACTTTCGATATCGTCTTCACTTGTCGCGTGACAGCGCAAGAAGTATACTGAAGTACCTAGTACCTAGCAGAGATCAGGCAGGCTGCAGGGGCGGTATGTTTTTCTTATCTCTAAAACTTGCGTATAACGTGCTACGAAGTATCACTATCAGGTATATCTAATAGGATGTGACCAATCGAAGTATAATGACACTTTTAGTTTTAAGGCAGGTCTTATCAAAAAAAAATATATTTTTATTGATTATGGGATAGCTCAGCTAGAAACGCAATTACTCATAATAATAATAAGTAAAAACGATTTGAAAAGTACGTCGAATAATATAAAATAAACTGTTTTAAATATGTTTTTAGTATAGAATTACGATTGAATATGACCGAAAAATTGAAGTAGTTCATGGTATGGTGAAGTTAATGCTTAAATCAAAACAAAACGGCCTTTTTCTGCTAAACGAAATACGTGAATACATGATTTTATTTTTTAAAAACTGAAAGTTCTAAAAATTTTAATCTTTTCATTGGCTGCTTTTAAAAAACCAAGCCTCTCATTTTTTGTTACAAGGGACCTAAAATTTTTAGATGGCGTTCTTAACCCTTCGTAAGGCTTTTAATTTTAAGGCTGGTCTTATTAAAAAAATATACAGTGCCGTTTGGTTGGTTTTAAAATTTCCCAGAAGTATAAGCAAAAAAAAAGAGACCTCGATCTTTGAATATTGTTTAAATTTACAGATAATTGTTTATGTTTGCATGTGTATATAATCAAAAGTTTTTAATTTTTATGAATTATACTTAAATTTTTATATCAAAAATGCTATGACGTCATGTATTAGCCTACATGAACAGAAAAAATCTATGTAGACAGCGCATCCTGTCATGTTCGATACCTTGAGAATCGGAACCAGCCTATTTGGCCGGTTCAGAATGGTTGCGGTTCTCAAGGTATGGATCTTCACAGGATGTGCTATCTACGTCCTTTTGTTCTGTTCATGTCAGCTAGTAGATGACGTCATAGCATTTTTGATGTGAAAATTTAAGTATAATCCCGAAAGTCATAAAAATTTAAAACTTTTGATTATATACACATGTAAGCATAAACAATTATCTGTAAATTTAATCAATATTCGAAGATATTAATCAATCGAGGTTTCCGTATTTTGCTTATACTTCTGGGAAATTTTAGGACCAAGGTTAACCGTAACTGCTACAAAAAGAAAACAGCTCAGGGTGTAAACAATACCATAGTCATCCTTTTAACTGATGAAAGGGGGGGTCAAAACAAGTCAAAAAGTTCATCTGAGTTATGGGGCAAAACTCAACAGATTTTTGTCTAAATGACTTTAAAGTGGAAAAATTTAGGTGCTTATCTACCAGAATTTTAGAAATACATGTCTAACTTTAACTTTAAAAATTAATAAAAAAATAATAATGATTTCCTTTGAGTTAAAGATTTAAAAAAACACTTGGCAACAACGCAATTCCCTGGATACGTGAGTTTCTGACCTCCGACCCTCTCTCCTCTCTAAAGCACATGCATAGTGCAACATAGTGCATATTACTCTGTTCGTTGTGAAGTTTGTCAGTCGCGCGAGTCTACCTGACGCCATTATTTTCGCGAATTTTTTGCCGTTTGGTGTGAAATTAAACTGAATTAAAAATTTTCTCCAATTCGTTGAGGTTTTACAAATTAAAAACAATTAAAACACTGTGTGACAGGTGTTTTTAATTAAAAAAAGGGAGTGCGCCCTACAAGTGTACAAACAAATGTTTAAAAGAAGTTTTTGCCAAAAAAAATTAATAAAAAAAGAGTTTTTACAAATTAAAAAGAGCTTTAAAAATTGTGTGACAGGTGTCGTACATTTTTTATAATAAAAGTGGACCATAATCTAAAACTCTGCATTGCTTTTCAAAGGAAAACTTTATTTCAATACCGAAAAGGACTCTTAAATAAACTTTTACAACCAGACGAGGCGCTGAAACCAATTTTTGCTAAGTACAAATTCATTTTCTTGCTCTTTACTATTTTTAAATAATTAATAATTTGTAAGATGTGAAAAAAAAAACCATCTCAAAGGTGATATGTTGATTTTCGATGCAGCTCGCCGCGCCGCGCTACTCTATTATGAGATCTCCTTTAAATTTATCGCTCCTAAAAGCGCATTGTTGTTGCCAAACTGTGTTTAACTTAAAAGTCGTATATCTCCGAAACCACTAAGTTTTGACGCCCATATTATATGAACTTTTTTTCTTGTTGTTGTTGTTGCTTGTTGGCCCCCCCTATCACCCATTGAAATAATGACTATCATATCGTTTACACCCTGTATATTTTTATTGATTATGGGATAGCTCAACTGTTTTAAATATTTTTCTTATAGAATTACAATTAAACATGACTATGGCTGCTTTAAAGAAACCAAGCCTTTCACTTTTGTTAAAGAAGACCTCAGTCAAGGTGAAATTTTAGATGGCGTTCTTAACTCTTCGTAAGGCTTGTGCTTTTTGTTACGCGTTTAGTCGCTTGGACTGAATAGCCCTAAAGTAAAATTGCGAAGAGGTTTTTTTTTGGAATATTGAGCTTGCCCCAGGTGTTTTTAAAAGAAAAAATAGTGCTTGGAAAAATCTAGAGTCTTTTACATTACATATTACAAAATAAATCAGTGTCATCGTAAAGGACAATTTTTAAAACTCAAATTGTATAATTTAAAATTGGTGTGTTATTTGCGATGTCCCTATTTTTTAGTACTATTAAGAGTGAATTTGAATCCTAAAAACAGTTCGTTTACTTACAGATAAACCTCACATCAAAAACTAACGAAATTTTGCACAGCGGAGGCTTCGCGTGATTTTTCAAAAAAATCTATATATCTTGTTTTTGTTTTTATTTAGTTTTTTAAGATAATCGATAATTGTTACCGTGAATTAAACATTTTTAGGATACGTAAAAAACTTAAAATTATGCAAAATCCGTGAAATAGTTCCGGGGGAATGCTTTAAACTTTCACCATACAAATCTTGATACAAATTTGATTGACAATTTTTTAGATTAAGTAATTGGAGGAAGCGCATTTTTTATTCAAATTCACCCTTAAAAGGCAACTTCTAATTCTAAAAATTTAAAAACCCAAAAAGGACACCGTATTCATTACTTTCAGTTTTATGACAATAGACATTTTCTTATAATATACAATATAAGGAGATTTAGAACTAATTGTGCTTTTAAGCTTCTTGGAGTAATTTTTGATTTCTCGTCGGTCTCGTGACAGCGTCGCAGTGTTTTCTTTTATGGATTTTGAAAGTTTAAAAATCTTCTTGAACACTATAATTAAATGGGTCAAAACATCCCTACTAATGATTTTCCGATAAAACTGAATTCAATTTTAGGGCTGCAATTAATCTCACAGCACGACTGCTTAATATTTACGGTCAAGGCAAAGGACGCGTGGGTCATCCTTCGAAACACTCACCGCACTCGCTACAGTTGTGGTTCACTAGGATTTCGCTGCTGATCAAAGCCAAAGCCTTCAACATTGCTCAAACTGAAGCCGAGCCTTTCGGTGCGCTCGACAAACCTGATGTATTTTACCAAGTAAGTAAAGTCGTTCAATGATTTAATCTTTTTCCGTTGAAGGAAAAATGCTTTATGCCATTGATTGTATACAGGGCTTCCAAATTATATGATCAACATGGGGATCTACTAAACTAAATTTCTGTTAAAAACAATGGAAAAAGTAATTGAAAGGTATATTAGGGATGGGGGTCACCCACTGAATAAAAACCAGTATGCCTATCAACCAGGCAAATTACGGATCTGGCGATAAATAACCTCATCAGCAAACTATCACAGTCACTCGACAATAAAGAAATTGCAGTGGCAGCCTTCTTGGACATTGAAGGAAGAACCGAGTCTCTCGCCAACAGTTGTAGGAGGAGAGGTGTCGAGTCACTCGTCAGCAAATGGATCAAAATAATGTTACAAAATCGCATTGTTAAAACCACCCTGGGGGAGGAAGAGATTAGGGTAAATACCAACAGAGGCTGTCCGCAGGGCGGCGTCCTATCCCTCCTACTATGGTTACTTCTGGTGGACGAACTGCTCGACCTCCTTGAGACGGAGGGAATAGATGCGCAAGCATATTCTGACGATGTTGTAGTACAAATAAGATAGATAAGATAGATAGATCCTTCAGAGAAGTCTAAACCTAATCAACGGTTGGTGCACTAGGGAAGGTCTATCCATTAATCCCAAGAAAACCATCATTGTACCTTTCATAAAAAGGAGAAAACTAAATCTTATCGAACCTATCATTAGCGGGGAACGTATTCCTTTCCTAAAAGAAGGAAAATACCGAAGGCTGATACTGGACCAGAAACTTACATGGAATGCTTACCTAAACAAAGTTATCCAGAAGGCGCAAATGACTCTCTGGACTTGTAACAGAATATGTGGGAAGTCGTGGGGGATGAAACCAAAACAAACCTACTGGCTGTATCTAACGGTAGTAAGAACGATGATCACTTATGGCTCTATAGCTTGGTGTTCCAAAACCATTGAGTTCCATAAGCCAGAGGCTTAGAGGAGGAACTACTAATAAAATAACTGACCACCAGATATACAAAACTTAATTTTATCACGTATTTTTCTGAAACAACTAAACAAAGTCGGAAAATGCAGTCTTGTGAGATAGGAAGAGACAAAAAAGGTATTCAATTATTTTCATAATTCCACGATCTCATATTATCTCTCAGTCGCTTGCATTGTGACTGTAAGCTTAGCGACCTTCCACCACAAAAGCTGATCTATGACAACAGTGAACGCAATTCAATTAAACTTGACATTTGACTGGTGGTGTTTCATTTGGGCGGCGTTGTTCAATATGGTTTGTGCGTATTTTTGAGCTTTTTTTTCAGTGAGTTGTACAAATTTTTAAAGTTTAATAATTTTATTTCAAAAAGAAAACTATGTATTGACAACATAATGGTACGCGAGTGTTTTTTGTGTAAAAACCCGGATAAGCAGAACGAGGAAGATTGGAAAACGTCATTTCATCGGTAAGTGACATAAATTTCAGTGTCATATACCTAGTAAAAAAACCGCATAGGATCTCATGAAAGTTCGTAATGGTAAAGCCATGATTTAGTAACCATTGCCATGATGGTAATTTAGGCTTAAAATATTTTATCATAATTTAAGGATTAACGTTTTTGTTTAAGCAATTTTTATTATGTTTTTCACATTTTTATGACATGATTTTGCTCACATTTTAAAGCTTTCTTTACAAACTTTCTAAAATAAAACAGTCAAATTTTTCAACTTTTCACTGTTTTTTCGGCGTTCAAAAAAAGTACTGCCAAAAAACATTTTTTTTTCTGAAAGGAAAAATATTTAGAGAGAGAGGGCAGAATTTTGGAGGTAGATGGAGAGATAATTTAGTGAAGTGCAAAAATATTTAAGGTTGTTAAAGCAGGCTATAAAAAAGTATTTTAGAGAAAGATGAAAATAATTTAAGGCAACTGTTTACTAAAAATTTCTGTTATATTATCTGTCTGTCATCTTGAGTGGTGTCGTGCATATGATTTTTATTTTGTCAGTTTTATACAAAAAACAGCAAAAATTGTAATTTTTCAAAGCATAAAGTGTGTGAGACATAAGGCGGTATTAATTTATTTCAATCAAAGTTCTTTACATTCTTTAAATTTATCAAAAAACGTATTCTGCTATAAGTGAATTTAAGCACATCTAAAAACAGGTAATATGGTGAAGCCATGATGACCCTTAAAATAATAAATTTAAGCCTTATTTTAAATGAAAGAAAGAAATAATACTCTAATTATAATTAAAATTATAATTTAGTTAAGTTCTTAGAGATCAAATATTAATTTATGAATAAACTAAAACCTCAAATGATACTAGTTTGATAAAGGTGCACGCACAGCATCTTGGATGCAATTGTGCACGCATAGGCAGTAAGGAGGTAAATTAGATTATTATTTTTTATTTTGCTATATTGTTACATTTGCACGGCTAAAAAAATAAGAGTAACCAGATTACGTATAGTTACTTCAACAAAAACGCCTTATAATAAATTTCACGCCCTTTTGTAAAAAAATTAAGTGTATTTTTATACTTCCTCTATTATGTCATCAAATACCGACCTATGTAAATTTACTTAAATATTTTTTTCCCGCCGCCACTGCTTATGATTCGTATGTAGTGTGTAGCGATAGGGCGACGTTGAAAAGGCTGATCCAAACCAAAACATAAGTTAAAAATATTTATACATCTGTCCCTTTTTTATTCATAAAAATAAAAATTATATGAAGGGGTCAACAAAATTGCATTTTATTAATGGTATGCTGGTGAAGTCACTGCTCGGCAAAAACTGACGGGCGTGCAACGAATATCATGCAAAGTTATAACTTCAACTATGAAGACAACACCATTGGAAGCAATGGAAGTAATGATTAACCTCCCCGCTCGCTGCATATCTGGGTGGAGAAGGAGGCCAAAGCAACTTTAGCAAGATTCAATAGCTTGAATCAGGACCATCCTGGTCAGGCCTTGGTAAACTGTGCAAGGATAACCAAGGCATTTTGTAATAAACGAATCCTTAGTATGCCAACAGACCACAGGCTACCGCAACTTTGAAAAACCGTTTCAGGTTCTGTTTCCAACGAGGGAAGAATGGGAGGGGCCACACAGGAATTGAAGGAAATGAAAGCCGATTCTCTTGCTAAGGCAGGAGCGGAATCTGCGTTCTAAGGGCCAGAGCCCTTCTTTGGACTAACTAAAGCCACGGTCAATAGGGAATTATCCGAGTGGGTTGAAAGAAAAGGGGTGCAGCACTGGCGCTCAACTCCGGAACAACAGCACTCCAAAGCCTTTCTGAATAAGCCAGACAAACGTAGAGCAAAACAACTCCTGCAACTATCAAGGAACAGTTTGAAAATAATCACAGGTCTGTATACAGGCCAGTGCCGACTCAACCAACGCATGTAGATTCTGTGGAGGAGAGAGGGAAACGCCGGTACATATCCTATGCCACTGCGTAGGAGTAATGAGAACAAGGGCGAAAATATTTGGCCCTGGGTTCAAAGTGCTCCAAGATTTCGAGGAAGTCTCACCAAATAGACTGATTTCCTTTATCAGAGAAGTTGGGATGAGTGACTTGTAAAACAGGTATGGCCCACAATAGACCTTTTAGGTCGCAGTGGAGGGTGCAGCATTGCATCACTCATGACAAACCTAATCTAACGGTAGGAGTTACGAAAAGGTTTAAATTAGGGCAAAGTTGCTCAATTTGATACTTTTCTCAAAACTAAAAAAAAAAGTTACAAGTCCGGAGGCGAAGAAATCCGAATGTTTCATTTTTAGTTTTTATTTTTCTACGCCTTTTTTCGTAAAGCTGTCCAAAAACGCTTAAAACTTTCTGCAGGCACTTTTTTAAGATCTACTTAATGACATGTTCGTTTTTGAGATGAGATGAAATTGTAATTTTTAAAATGTCAGCAAAAGGTACTGCAAGCAGGTTTTCAAAATATCTTGAGTAAGTTAAAAGCAAAAATTGAATTTGGCCTGATGGTGTCAATTAACTCAAAATGTCAGGTGACTTGTCAAAATGGCGTTGCAAAATATTATCTGTAATCTTTCATGAATCAAGCGGTAGCAGAAAAAAAGCACGAGCTCATAAGAAAAAATAAACATAACAGTGCTCCTGTCACATTGAAATGTCAAAAAAAGGAGCTGTCATTATGGTACGGTCATGACGGTAATTTAAGTCCTAAAATATTTTAGCGTAATTTAAGCTGTACCGTTTTTTATTGACGAATTTTGTGACCCAAAATTAAATTTAACTTGAAATTTTGTTGGATGGGATCAAATAAACAGAAACCAGGTTTCCTTCCAATGTCGACGTTTCGACTCGTTTATTGAGTCATCCTCAGGATACTAAAAATACTGGGTTTGTTTCTACCTAAGTATCTTCTTTTTATAACAATTTTTATAATATATATATAGAAAGTAGGTAAGTTATTTATAAATAGATATTATTTTTTTTTAATTATAGATAAAACATAATAAGCAAACCGAAATAATATATGACATAATGTGTTTTTTTTTGTTTTTTTTTATAATTTTAACAGTACCTATGTAATAAAGGTGATAATTTACGTTGGGGTACTTACTGAAAATTATTTGGTTTCCTCTGTTATGACTAAAACTACACAAAAGGACACTACATTTAAAAACATTCTAAAATAGTAAAATTAAGTTTTTTTGATTTTTATATCACAGATTATATGGTGTATTGTATACCTTATGTAGGTTCTTGCCGTACTAAAATTAATATAAATAAAATGTGTTAAAAAATTTTTTGTCAAGTCATCTTATCTGGTACCTGCTTGAGAGAAAAAAAAAACAAAACAAACAACATACGACAAAACCAAAAAGAGCCCTTTGACAATTGAGACAAAGAAAAACTTTTGATTAAAAAATGGGGTGAAATGAGACAAAAAGATATCTATTATTATAGTCGATTTAGTAGATTAAAATAGGAAGTATTAAAGTTTTTTATGTCCTTTTTCTTATTGATATTATTTTTGTGTTTTCTAATTTCAATCATTTCTTTTGTTAGCCGTTTTTGTTTATCGGATTGTTTGTAGGTTTTTCACATTTTTAAGCTATAATTTTAGCCGCAAAAAAGTACTGCCAAAAATATTTTGTCCTTGTAAAAATTAAAAATATTTATGGCTGTTAAAAATAGAGAGGAAATTTTGAATTTTCTGTTTTGTTATCTGTCTGTCATCTTGAGTGCATATGATTTTTATTTTGCCATTTTTATCCAAGAGAAAGGCAAAAATTGTAATTGTTTAAAGCATAAAGTGTGTATGACATAAGGTAGTATTAATTTCTTTGATTAAAATTATTTAGTCTTTAAAATTACCAAAAAACACGTCCTACTTTAAAAAATTTTAACATATATAAAAATATTTTAAGAGGTATTTAATAAAAATACTTTAGGCTTCATCATGGCCGTACCATTAGGTAGATCTTAAAAAAGTGCCTGTAGAAAGTTTTAAGCGTTTTTTGTCAACTGAAAGTTTTTATCAAAACATCAAATTGCGCAACTTTGCCATAATTTAAACCTTCTCGTATCTGCTACAGTTTATGAGATCCCCCTCGAGATCCCCATGGTGAGCAGCGAATTTAGATGTATACTAAACAAACAATCACGGTTTTTGATTAGAGTGAACAAGGAAGATTTATTGCAACCTATCTTTATCTAATTTTTAGCCAGCGGCTTTATTGTTTAAATTTAATTTTTTACTGTTTTAGTGGCATTTTTTGTCATTTTTTTGTTGTTGTGATTTTCAAACTTAGTCCGTCTTTTGTCTTTTTTAGTATTTATTGTACCTTTTTTGAAGTTTTGCGAGAATTTAATTAACTGTCAAATCAAAAAGCGTTTTAAAATATATATATTTTATAAATATAAAGCTTATTATATGAACGACCTGTCCCTAAGATTATGTGTGCAGGATTAGTGCAGATTTAAAGCGCCAGCCGTTTCGGTTCCTGTTGCGGTTTGAAATAACTTAACTCTATCAAACGGCATCGATTATAAAATTCGGCTGCTGCCGCTCAAGATGACCATATAGTTTATCTTGAGCGGTAACATCAGCGGCAACGGCTGGCGCGAGCGTTTTCTGGAACTTTTTTGGATGCTTTAAATAATATTTTATTTTTAATTTATTACCAAACAGTGTAAAGCTTTTCCTATGTGGGGAAACTAAATACACAAAATCTTAAGGATTGTAACTGTTACTTACTTATAATTTATACACTTATTCTTAACACTGACTTTTAATACGTCCAAAATCATTTAGTAGCAGAACGGGCCCCAATATCTAACAATATTTTTGTTCGCCAAACGCGCACACCCAAACCAAAGTAAATTTCAAACAAATTGTAAATTAAATTGATACAAGACGACAGCCAAAATGTCAGATTGAAAAAAAACCGGGTGGGTAAGATTTAGAAAAAAAAGGTTGTAATTAATCTACCTTGTTCACTCTAATGAAAATCCTCTATTTTTGTGCTTCAGTTGTCCATACCTAATGCATTTTCGGGGCCTATCCAGTTCAGTATACCGGGTTGTATGTATTCTTTCTGTAACTAATTCTAACTGATTCAAATCACATCAACTGATTGCACGCTGTTCGTTTGATTTTGATCACTTCCCCCACCAACTTGCAATCACTTTACTCATAGCCATAAGTGAAGAAAATATTTTTACGCGTACTTTCCTCACATCAGTTTACCAATTAAAAGTAAATAAAAACTGTTTAGGATTTTTGTACTGTTTAAAACTTCCAAAAATTAATAATAAAGTACAAGTTCTACACAATTTTATTCATAATCATAATGTTAAATACATTATTGTTAGTAAAAGTGTTTATCGGAGTTTTCATAGTTAAGTTATCATTCACAATTCATAAGTAAACTGCATAATTTTAAAGTTGGTCAATTTTTACTTTATGCACTATTAATATGAAAAAATCTCAAATGTCCAAATCAAAAGCTAAGAAAAAATTTTGGTTGGTTGATCTTAAAATAGGAGTGATTGATATCATCTGATTTTAGAAAACAGAAATTTTAGCAACAAGGAGAATACCTAGCCTATTGAGGTTAGGTAAAGAAAAACATTTAATTTTTGTTCTTTTTTTGACAAATGTCAATTTGGTACTTGAATTGTCAAAATTTATCCTTGGATAAACAGGTTCTGTTAAATCATATATTAACACTAAAATAATGCTAATCCACTATGAATTAAAGATCCATATGAAAAGTTGGGTAAATCAGCTTTTAATCTGTTTGATCCAGAAGAAAATAAAATTGACTAGATTTTCCTAAGCCCAGCGTCTTCGGAACGTGACACAGAGGTATAAGTAAGAAAAAAAATACAGCAAAGTAAAAAATTTGACTAAAATTTCTTTTATTTTACATTTTTAATGAGCTTCTTATATTAATACTAAAGAAACATAAAAATTCTCAAAAATCCAAAAAAATTAACCAAAAAAATGCACGTGAGAATCAGTGATTAAAGTTAGCAAACTGATCTGATAATAAAAATCACTTTCACCTCCTATAATTAATCAGTAGTTCAATTAGAACGTAACAATATTTGTAATATGTGGTTTCCATTCTGACTGGTTTTATTGTTTAATATTTTTTAAATGGATAAAATCCATATGTTGCGGAGGTAAACGCAAAATCCGCTGGTATATACATCAATACTTTATGCACCAGATGCCACGAGTCTAGTAGTGTGGGACTCCCCAGTTGCCTGAAATACCCACTAAATCCCCCCACCCCTTTTCTGCTGAGGCTACCTGGTTCCGTTTTGCACATTATTTTCAGGTACCTAGTCGCCGGTTGTATTTTTCTTGCTTTTATCTATGTTCCTTCTCTTCGATTTGTACATGTGTGCCTTTTCATATGTTTATTTTTAATAAATAATAAAATAAATAAAATGTGTTTATTTCTAAAAAAGCAACCACACAACAAAAATTAAATAAACAGCTCACTTTTGAAGTGGTTGCCCACTTGTTACGAGTTAAATAGGTTCCTAAAAATATAAACTTATGATCCATATTTTTCGAAGAGATTCGAATTTTGTCATATTTTGGGTATTTAGAGTCACATTTGGTATTTTGTAGACACATCCGGGTAATTTTTTTTTTTATTTTTATCACATTACAATAGAAATTTAACATATTATATCTTTAAAACTAAAACTAAATACTAAAATACGCCTAAACCTTAAAGAAAAATACTTTTAACTCTTCATTAAACTTAGATATCCATTCCTTTAATAATTTTTTATATTTTGCTACCCTAGTTGTTCTTTTTATGTAATCTGGAATTATATTGTATAATTTAGGAGTTAAACAATGCTTTTTGTACCAATCACCTTATATGATCTAGCTATTTTACTTACATTTTTTATTAACAACGCTTCTTGTCCCATGTGGATGGCAGGTAAAGTCAATTTTTTTCTTTTCCTTTAAATATTCTTATTGCGGTTTTTGGCAAAATAGTTGTCTTAAGTATTCGTGATTCTTGAAACAATTTTTTTCTATTGTAAATTACTTTCATGACTCGCTTTTGTATCGTATTCAACTTCGAAGAATTAAATCTGTTCACTCCCCACTATCCACATAGGCCATAAGTTAATTGATTCATTCATTTGTTATTTATTTAGCCTCGCTAAATCCTTTTTAAAGCTAATTTTTTTTAAGTTCTATGCAAAAAATTAGCATTTTGCAGGCAAAAACACAACATATAAAACTGTATTTTTGGTATCTACAGGACGGTCCAATAAGACTGGGCGGTTCAATAACTGGCCACCGGATATTTCTGGAAAAATGTTTCTCTCATATCCGGTGGACTGGCCATCGTGACCACCCTGAATATCGTTCGCGGTTTGGTTAAAGTCAACAACAACAATTTACTTTATGTAGATATATTTGAAAAAAACCGTGCTTTCTATTGTCAATTTTTTTATTTTAGATGTATCCTGACCTATACGGCGGCCGACCAGGCTCAATGGCGTCGTTTTCGTTTCGACTTTTGTTGGCAGAACTTCCCTTACATTGTGGAAAACCGAAAGAGTCGCTTACCAAATTGTTTAGTTTATTAGCGACGATCAAAAAGATGCTTAGTAATTTAAAACAAGGTAAGATTATAAATCTTAGTGGCTAGTTCAAATTCCGCCACTGTTTAGCCTAATTTGTTGAAATGTGGTTTGCACATGAATTTAGTTAAAGTAGTAAACTCTCATTAAAGTTATTTCCAGGGCGAGTCCCCGTCTCACGTATGAAGTTTTTTTGTCCAATCTTGGCAATTCATCCGCCTTTTCGTTACTAGCCTTCCTGCTTGTCTACCTACAACGTAGACAAGTCGATAAATATCTAAGAAAGGAGGCGCCCTATAAGTGTTTATCTGCTGGGATGTCTACAAATTTCTTGGATTGCCTATACTCCCTTGTTCTTGGTGCAATGAGGTTTTAAGCACGTCATAGGCCTAGTTGATCAGTATACTCTGCACTTGTCCCCAAGTGGGGAGATTTGCGCCCAATTCTGAGAAATTCCTGGTACTAGTTAGGCGTAACCTAGTCATTAATCTAAGAGTGGAGGCGCTCTATGTAAGTGTTTACCCGAATTTTACTTATTACGTTGTTTAGGTCTTTGTGAAGATGGTAATCCCATGGAAATCAGTAAGGCAGATCGCTCGGATTCTATTAAATTATGGAGCGGGAGAGAAGCTAGAGCGATGCACTCTGTTATCAACTGCGCCATAGCAATAAAAGATTACGACTTGGCCATGGAATTGTTAGGAAAACTGTGTGAAAGGTACTATTACTATCTTAAAGTAGCTAGGTATATTATTTAATCGTAAAACTTCTATCTTAATATCCTATTCTTTATCTTTGTTTAAAATTGCTTCTAACAAAGTTTTAATACAAAACTGCCTAAAAATAGATCACGAGTATTTAGTCATGATTAAAGCATGATTGAGAAAAACGCGCTAATGTGTTTATTTTGATGTGGAGTAACCCTATGTTTTATGCCCTTAAATTCTTCGTTGTTTTTGTTTAACTGATTAGGAAAACCACATTTTCAGTAGTTAGTATACCGGGTCCCCCAAGGTGAGTAACCTATTAGAATATTTTGGAAACTACAATGGAAACTGTTTAAACTTTCTATTCTAACATAAGTCCAAGTAAAGTATCTTTATGAAATACTTTAATATTTGCAGTGTTGCCATTTGCAGGAAAACAACTTTCTTATTTTAAATTGAACACCCTATATGTTTGCGTTTTTGGATTCTACAAAATATTTTAGGCATTTTATGTATAATGTCCTATACCAATGTTCAATTGTTTTTAAAATATTGACAGGTGAAAATTGACATTTTTTAACTTTGACTGCCCGTAACATCGAAACGGTTAAGGATAGAGCAAAACGGTTTTTACATTCTATCGTTTTTTATATCTAGTAGTAGTAGCCCCCTAATCCACCACCTGTACCGTTGTACGGTAGTAGGCTCTCCGGGCCTTCCTGTTCTCTTCATGAAGTCCAGTACTTTAGCCTACTTGAGAGCTCGTAAGTCCTCTGCATCCAGGTTCAGTGGTACGAGTACCTGATGCTTCATCTTTAGGTATGCATCGCACTCCGCAACTAGGTGCCGGGATGTCTCTTTCCACAGCCCTGGCAGATACAGTCATTCCCGATCCCGATGCGATTTAGATGCTTACTGAGTCGGTTGTGGCCGGTCAGTATTCCTGTCAGTAATCCAATATCTTCGTGTCCTTCCCAGGAGTCATTTGAGTCTGGCCGCGTCCGGTCCGTTGATGAATTCTTTGGACTGTCTGCATCCTATTTCTCTCTTCTAGGAGTCTGCCAGTGCATCGTTAGCCCATTAAATGAGTCGACTTTGCAGCTGTCTCCTTGTTATACCTAAGAGTGGTTTCGGCCCCATGTATTGAGTGCTGGCCCCGATCCGAGCAAGTTCATCCGCCTTTTCGTTGCCCGAAACTCCCGTGTGTCCCAGTATCGTAGATAGAAAATACTTAAGATATGTAACTGATAAGTGGAAGTGAGAATAGTCCGTTGCACTTCCACTCGTTATAAACCCTGATCAGGCAAGTGGTGCCCCCCATTTACCTTGCGGAAAGTATGGAAACCAAAAATTTTGTTTTGCCGAGTAACTGTTAGAGGGCGCTAGCGGAGACCGCAATAAATAGGTAGTGCTGGCAACGAGGATACATGCTAATATCCGACGAAAGCCGACGGTATCCGAACAGCCAGCCAAGCCATGAAAGGGGAATTACCGCAAGTTTTTGATTCTTTGCTGAATACCGCTTTATCAGTGGCGTAAATGAATGAACTTGTTGCTAAGGGAATGGGATCTGGTAGAGAGATCATAATATAAATTCATGAATATGCTGAATGAAGCAAGACAGTTTTTATTATTATTAAACGATTATATTTAACTTTACAGTCTGCCTGACTATCAAATTTTGCGATTCGTTTTTGACACACTTCCCGTAAACCGATTTTAATAAAATTTGGCACATTAGTGTAGTTCGGATGATAATACAATATTATGAAAAAAAAATTGGTGGGTAGGGGGTGGTTAAGGTTTAAAAATAAGGGGCTAAATTCATTGACACACTTCCCGTGAACCGATTTTAGTGAAATTTGGCACAGCAAAGTAGATCCGATGACAATACAATATTATGAAAAAAGGGGGGGGGTAGTGGGTGATTGGGGGGTGTAAAGGGGGTAAAGTGGTCTAAAGGGAGCAAATTCAGAACTTTGAAATGAAAACAGATACGAACATGTGGTTTTCAGATTTATTATTGAATCTGGTGACAATACAATTTTATAAATCAAAATCGGGGGTAGGGGGGGTAGTTAAGGGGTGTAAAAAGGATAAATTCAGAGCTTTGTAATGAAAACAAAAAACTGACATTTAGTAAAAATCCAAGATGGCGGGCCTATTTAAAAAGTAGCCAAATTTCACCCCCCCTAGAAAAAACTTTCTGAGACACTTTATTCAATCTTATTTCTTGTCCGAATTTTTAAAATGTTTCATCGATGTGCTTCGAAAGAATGTGGCTTCGTAACCGATGTTTCAGATTTATTACAGTTTCCCACACAAAAAAATATCTACGGGGGGTTAAAAATACCTATTTTTCAAATTGGTTCGCCGTCTTGGATTTTTAGGAAATGTCGAGTTTGAAATTGGTCCTATAAATTTTGAAGCTTTGGCTTTTTAAAAAGCTTAATATTATTAAAATTGGACCAGTTTTTTTTCTGCCACATCCTATACATTTTGCATTTTGTTTCTTTTTGATTAGGAATATGTGAAAAATAAAACAAATATTTTTTTTAACTTGAACGATTTTATTAAAAAATTGCATTAAAGTAAAAAATATTTTGGCAAATCTCTGTTTACTACAGCCGTAAATGGCACATTATATATTTTTAAGTTCGACATAAAATCATGGTGCATATACACTATTTTATAAGTATCTTTAATAATGTTTAACCATTGTACAATACTTCTTTATACAATGGTTTAACATAATATTTTGTTAAACTTTAAAATTATATCCTCTGCTACCATTCAGAATAATTTCCACACATAAAATAGCCATGCCGGTCCGCGTAATGTTTTCGACCTTCTCTTACAAAATTTAAAATTTTACTAGCTGCATGATTACTAAGTTGGCAGTACAAAAATCCCAAAAAATTACCATTATTTTGTTATTGAAAGTGGGCAACAAAAAATAAACAGCATGTGAGCATGCCTGCCCAGAATATTGTCGATTGATCAGTTTTCAACTAATTATTTTATTTCGCATTTTGAGTTGGGTTGCCTGGATAGAAATACAGCGTGTTAAAAATGGATAAAATTTAAAAAATAATATAGTTTTTAAATCGTGTTTTTTGCAAGCTTGGTTTTAAAGAACAAGCGCGAAGCGCCTTGATTTATAGTGTAAAGGTGGCGTGTTGCGAGAAGTGCTCTTCGTTCGAGATTTTTAAAAGTATTTTCCTGTTTTTCTTTGATTTCTTGATCAAGGAATTAAAAAAATAGTGTTAGCAACTCGCGGATAAACTGATGTACTTTTTTTTACTCGCGTTTTTAAATAACTGCTTGCTGCGTTCGTTATTTCAACCAACGCTTGTAAAAAAAGCACTATTTTATCCACTAGTTGTGAAAACTACTATTTTACAACAAGTGGCTAAAAGAGTGTTTTTTTTTTACGTCCGTTGTTATTTAAAAACCCGAGTAAAAGAAAACAAAGTTTAGCCGCGAGTTGTAAACACTATTTTTTTAATACCTTTATCAAAAACTCCTAAAAAAACAGGAAAAAAACTTGCAAAATAAATTTCAATCGACGTGACTTTGCATTTTTTGCATTGCTGAACAATATAAAATTGTTTTTCATAAATGACAAAATTTTTCAGTTCTTCCTCGGTTTTACAAAGAATGTTTAAGCTTCCCGAATGTTTCTTCCATTTTTCCAATATTACAATGTCGTTAATTGGAAAATAAAAAAAGCAACATCTTCGTTTCTATTTTTATGGTTGGGGAAGTTCCAATACGAACAACACCTTGTTGACATTCTGTAATTTATTTCGATTACAATTCACGAGACAATTCAATTAAAATAGTAAGTAGCACGAAAGACCTGTATCGTAAACTTTTTGGATAAAAAAAAACACTCAAGATGACAGACAGATGACAAAACAGAAATTTTTAGTAAACAATTGCCTTAAATTATTTCCATCTTTCTCTAAAATACTTTTTAATAGCCTGCTGTCTCTCTTCAACAACCTTAAATATTTTTCATTTTAACAGAGAAAAATGGTTTTATTGCAGTACTTTTTTGAAGCTAAAAAAAAGTGAAAACTTGAGAAAACTCAGTGTTTTATTCTAAAAATCGAAAGTTTGGAAAGAAGGCTATACAATGGGAACAAAATCTTGGCATCAAAATTTCTTAAACAAAAACGTTACCCCTTTAATTATGCTAAAATATCTTAAGCCAAATTTATTTATATTTAATATTTTGTTTATAACTGAAATTTTCTAGGAAATTCCCGAACTGCCCGATGTTTTTTTTTTTAAATAGTTCCTACCTACTTAATTATTAATGCGAAAAAACGGTAATTATGCAGTATACGGTTTTCTGCCATTTTTGATTTTTTATGAAAAATTCTTTATGGTGGCACCTACTAGAGTCCCTAGGACCCCAAATCCGCCTGCGCCGGTTGTTTTTTTTTATTTTTTTTTGTTTTTTTTTTATTTTTTTTTCACTAAAACCACCCAACCCAACACAGTCCAACCCAACCCAACCCAAAACAATCAGAAAAACATTACAACCCCCCCCCCGGGCACCCTTTTTTCTCTTAAAAAAAAATCGGGCGCAGGCGGATTTGGGGTCCTAGGGACCCTAGTATAGGTGCCCCCATAAAGAATTTTTCATAAAAAATCAAAAATGGCAGAAAACCGTATACTGCATAATTACCGAGAAAACATTTACCAACAGTTTTTTGTTAGTATAAAACAAAAACATGCAAAATAAGGAACACTTACCTGTAAGCGTTAATAAATCACAAGAATAAAACTGTTTTTGTTTCAAAAATCACAAAATCAACAAGATAATCTTTTTTTTTTCTAACACTAAAAAAGTAGGTAATTATGCAGTATACGGTTTTCTGCCATTTTTGATTTTTTTTGAAAAATTCTTTATGGGGGCACCTTCTAGGGTCCCTAGGACCCCAAATCCGCCTGCGCCCGGTTTTTTTTTTTTTTTTTTTTTTTAACGAGAAAAAAGGGTGCCCAGGGGGGGTTGTAAAGTGTTTTTTAAATTGTTTTGGGTTGGTTTGGTTTGTTTTAGTGAAAAAAAATTAAAAAAAAACAAAAAAAATCAAAAAAAAAAACCAACCGGCGCAGACGGATTTGGGGTCCTAGGGACCCTAGAAGGTGCCCCCATAAAGAATTTTTCAAAAAAAATCAAAAATGGCAGAAAACCGTATACTGCATAATTACCAAAAAGTACTGATAAGAACAAGAAGAATATTCTCTATGTCGTCATAAAAAGTTAAATTCAATGATATACGGTTCGATTTCCACCAAATCTAAACAATGGCAGTGATATTTCTATTTTCTACACTATCTAGCGCAGGAGGAATGTTAATGCTAAGTTAATAGCGCCACCTATATGAAGTCAAGTGAAACATTGGAGAGTTATTACAGATTGCAAAGGAAAATTGATTATGTCTTCTATGCTTACAGATTTCGCTGCGGCGAAATGCACTGGGTTGATGACAGTCGAGTTGTCCAAAAGCGACTATGCGCGCTCTGGGGAGTTATCCACGAACGAAATTTTTGCTAACATTTTAGCCCGTAAGGTTACCTATCTTCAGTATTTCCTCTATCTACGCCAGTATCCACATCACTGTAACTCTTGTCTTGACTCAAGGCTTCCAGTGCTTCGACGCATTCTTCCACCAGAGTATTGGCAATTTTTGTCGCACTGAGTGCTTTTAGTTGACTATTGCGAACCTCTTCTAGTGTTGCCGCCATTATAATGGCTTGGAAGACCGTAGCTTGCTCTCCGAGCGGATAGCTTATCCGAACTTCTCGGTCTTGCACGTAGACCCCCGCCCCTGTTGTCTGCCTCTCCGATAGCTTGGAGCCATCGGTGTAGCATATCACAGCGTTCCTCTCAAACTGTTGGTGGAGGTTCTCACTCTGCCAGAATTCCCTATCGGGAATTTCGACTTTGTACCTCTTATCGAATCTCCAGGGTATTCGGGTTGCCTTGATCTCAAAGGAAGCAAGTGGCATCTCCCTGGTGGCCATTTGAGCGACCCTTAGGTGTCCAACGGCTTCCTCTCCACTGACGAGAGTCCCTCAGACGCAAATGGGTCGACATCGCTTCCTTCTTGATCCAAGTCGGTAGCGGAGGCAGTCCCAGAATGGTCTCGAGGGCTTGGATTGGCGTCGTACTCAAGGCGCCGATTATTCTCCAGCACATAAGCCCTTGCAGGCTTCTGAGCTTTTGGGATATGATGGTCCTCTCCACTGCCGGCCACCAGACGATGGTTCCATATTGGAGCCTAGGTCTTAGTATTGCCGTGTACATCCAGTGGAGGTTCTTGGGTGTAATACCACAGGTCCGACCTACCACCCGACGTAATTGCCACATTGGACTTTTTGAGCCCCTTGTCCAAGGTGACCCCCAAGTAATTTAGCTCTGAGACCAAAGTCAGGGGTTTTCCGTACATTATGGGTGCTCTGAATCCCTCCATTTTTCTCTTTTTGGTGAACAGGATCATCTCTGTCTGTCCTGGATTAACAGAGAGGCCGTTCTGTTGGCACCAGTTTTCTATGATTCGTACAGCTCGTTGCATTCTGCTACAGACGGTGTCTAGGAAGCGACCTATCACCTCCAATACTCCGGCATCTGCATACGCTTGGGCGTCGAATCCTTCCTTTGGTTATCCATAATTAGGCACCATAGGTGTGGAGACAGGCAGGCTTGTGGGCATCCTCCCGTAAACTCGACCTGTACCTTGGATTCACCTAGTTTATCTTGTATCTTCCTTTCTTTTAGTGCAGATCTTACCCATTCAATTATGAGGGGTTCAGCCCCTTTCTTTTGAAGGGCGGATGTTATGACCTGCACCCTTGCCTTGTCGAAAGCTCCCTCTACGTCAAAGAATACTGCGAGGGCATACATTTTGAATTGAAGTGCTTTCTCTACCTTGTGCACTACTGCGTGTAAGGCTATGTCGGTCAACCTGCCCTCTATATAAGCGTGCTGGTTCTTATGGAAAGGATTGTTGGCAAGGACTCCGCCTAAGAGGTGTCTGTCCACCATCTTTTCCATTGCCTTCATCATAAACGATGTTAAACTTATGGGTCTGAAGGATTTCGCTGCAGTGTAGTTTTTCTTTCCCGCCTTTGGGATAAAGAACACGGCAGCCTTTCTCCATGCTGACTGCACGTATCCTAGCGCAATGCTGGATCTAAAGACTCCTGATGTACGGAAGGAGTATCTTCTGGCCTTTCTGCATAAGCGCTGGGAATATACCGTCTGGCCCAGGTGACTTATAGGGGCTGCCAGATGATGGTGGCGTCCGATATCACGCGATCTGCTAGTCCCTAGTCAGGCTGTAGGCTTATCCGGCGGTCGCCTCCCTCTCCGGGAAAGTAAACCTCATTTTCATCTGACTTTAACGACGTTAACGTTTGTCTTGAGTCGTTGCTTAGGATCTTAAGGAGTCTGGAAGTCTCTTCGAGGAGCCCTCCTCCCCACAATTATTTTGTAGAATCCAAAGATGCAAAAATATACAGGGTGTTCAATTTAAAATAAGAAAGTTGTTGCCAAGTTTTCCTGCAAATGGCATTTTATAAAGATAGTTTACATGGACTTATGTTAGAATAGAAAGTTTGAAAAGTTTCCATTGTATCTTTTCCAAAATATTCTAATAGGTTACTCACCTTGGGCACCCGGTATTTTTTTGTTTTAGAAAAATTACGGCTCCGGAACGCAATAACAATGTACAAAAAAGCTACGAACAAAAAGGCGAGTAAAGAAATAGGGACGTGATGAAAGATCGTTTGTAGCAAAACAGCAATATATATAAAAAATGGATCAGGTGCTACAATATTTTGTTACATCGCGATTTTCATTTTTCTGCATTTTTCAGGGAAGGAGCCCCAAAGTCAGCTCTCCTTTCTGCCTTAGGCCGTTTACATTTGCAAGTAGGAAATATTTCCGGAGCCGAGGCTTGTTTTGAAGATGCTGCTCAAGGTAGGTCGATACCTTGGATATTAAAGTCCTTTCATTAACGCTCATTTTCAGACAGACCAGAGACTTCAAAGAGGGCCCAGATGCGGTCAGACAAAAATGGCTTATGGTTTGTTGGCAGGAATTAAACCAGGTCATAAAACCGTCTAAGGAAGTACATAACCCAGGGGCCCAATTCTTGAATCACTCGACTTTCAGACGTATACGGACCACATTTTAGCAAAAAATTGACGAAAAAAGGGGTAAATTTTTTCTTATCCACTTATTTACGCACACACAACATTGAACTCATACTGAAATTCTGTAATATTGAATTAAATTCGCCGTCAAACTACAATTTTACGTCTGTGATGATATTTTTTCGCAAGTTTTGACGTTCGTATGTCATATTCGCTCGGATTTGCATCGATTGCTTTTACCCACTCGAGGTAAATTCGAGCGAAAACGACATCTAAGCGTCAAAAACCGTCCTATTTTTCCCGTCAAAAATGCAATATTTAAATTTTGAGCCTATTTTAATTAAATATTGTACATACGAGTTGGAATTTGTTGGAATATTTGGTATCTGAATTAGTAAAAATTGACTTTCGATAATTTTTTGCTAAAATGTGATTCGTATACGACTAAAAGTCGAGTGATTCAAGAATTGGGCTCCTGATCTCTGTCGAAAATGACTCGATCTGTCGGGCCTGCGGGGGGGAGGGGAGGGAGAATCGAGGCATACTAAAGGACGAGGCACCAGGTATTCGGCTTCTCGATCCTGGACTCATAATACTGCAGAAAGAACAGCAAGACCCAGAGAGCAAACTGCCAGACCAGTAGCGTAGTTGGCGGATTAGGGACTGGCTCGGGAAAAGGCACAAAGGGCTCAGGGAGGCCTAACGGCGGTTTGAAAACCAGTAAAATCGTTTTAGGCACTAAATCGATTTTATTTCAAAGAGATTTAAGAAAGTGGTTTATCGTTTTAAAACAACAACAAATTCTCAACCCTGGTTTTACCGAAAAATCTGTTGTCAACTTAGTTGTTCTTTTTGTTTTTTTTAACTGACATTTAATGACATTAATGAAGGACGTATAAACCGTGACCTTCGGTCACTAATTATAGCCTACCAACTCGGTTGTCAGAACAGATCGGCTGTGGATAGAAGTTTCTAACCTATACGTATGACGCTGTCACCATTACCGTCGGAAAAATAAAAAATAACAAAATTCTTTTTCATTTTTCAAAGGCAGTGTCAAGTCCATCTTTTCTTAAAATTTGTTTAAAAAATACCGAACGTTTGCTGTATTATTAATTGCAAAGGCAATTATAGGTACGGGCCAAAGGTTTTGGTCTTTGCTTTCCAAATGATCGCGATATCTGTGGAAAATGGATCAATGCCATAGAGCCACCACATTTTGTGCCGATCAAAAATTCTAGGGTAAGTTTTTATTTTTATATGATATTTATTGTAGATAGAGATAATTCTTTTTTAGCAATGAAAATTAAAACATTACAACAAAATTCATTCCTATAGTAAAAATAATTACTACAAACTCGAACAAAAAATTAATAATATAATTTTAGCATTTACCTTCAATAGTAACTACCTATTTTATTATTTTATCCTGATTAACCTCTTATGAACAACAAGAATTCTAATCTCTATTTTCATAGGTCTGTGAGTTGAATTTCAAAGCAAGCGACTTCATAACATCGATGAAGAGTTTTTATGAGAAATCGGGAAAAGTTTTATCAGTACCATTAAGAAGAATCAGACAGAAGAATTAGTTGTTTATTGTTATTAGCTATGTAATTACTTTATGACTATTAACTAGATTAAAAGACAAAGATTTTAAAAATCCCTACTTAAATGTAAATAATGTAAAAACGATTAGCACACTTATAAGCAAATGTCTATAGTGTCCTTAATTATATACTTCTTATTTTCCATGAAACGCCAATGAACATGACAATAATATTGGGTAACCTAAATGAGATAATTTGACTGAAATTGACTGGAGAAACCACTATCAACAGCTGATTGATAGGCTATGATTAGTGACCGAAGGTGTGGTAAATCAGATTTGAGAAACATTTTTTTTTGTTTTAACAATGCGAATGTTTTGTCGATCCGCAGTAAAGTTGGTAATCATAAAACTATTAAGCATGTTTACGACGTTGGGTTTGCCCTGATACTTTATTTTCCTGTACGAATCACAAAACATAGTAAAAAAAAAACAAAATTTATTGTAACAATATTATACGTTAATTAGCCTCTTGTAGTAAATGACTGGCAGGAGCATAAAAAAGTTAATATTTATGCTGTGCCAGTTATATAGTATAATGTAAGTTTTCATATTTAATTTTTTTTTCTTAACTTTTATAGGTGGTCCCACTGGTGTCAGAGAACTAGTAGACCGGGGCCTTTTAGCCATAGCTCAAGGAAACTACGATGACGCCTATTTGTACTTTCAACAAGCTAGTCAATTCGAGCCGTCCAATATTATGGTAAGGCTCTAATCGAATTTTCTTTGTCAACAAACGTAACAGAGAGAGAGAGAAAGAGAGACATTTTTCTTCAATTGGCCCATATACCTACTAGCTTAAATATACGCCCTACCAATGCTTTTAGCATGCACGAAGCTGTAAGCAAGATGTTCCTCTACTTTCTCTCTTATTTATCTCCCTTTCTCTCTCTATTATCTTGTTTGGCTTAATAACGCTGCACATGCGCTGCGCCAGCTTTCTCGTCTAAAGACGTCATTTGGCGACCGATGATTTCAAAAGCACATTTTGAAAACATACGTCACCGTTTCAACCGCAACGTCACCGTTTCGAACCATCGCCACTGATCGCCAAAATGACATTAATCAGCCGTGTGTGTGTGACTTCGCGTTTTTTGGATTTGAAAGTTTTTTTTTTTGATTTTTCGAAATGGATGTCCATCCTAGTTCCACAAGTGAGCTTTTTTTTTGGTCGCCGCCAGATAACCATGGCCTATTTTCATTATTACTAATAATTGACAAGTACCCGAGGGGTGAACAACTAAAGAAATGAAGAAAATACTGCCCAAGTACTGCCTAGAGGCCCTGTATACGATTTTTGACAGTTATTGTTTTACCAGTTGTTAGGGAAATGTTTAAAAACAAATTGTGTGCTGTCACATTTTTTATTAAGAAACGTCCGGTTTAAAAATGGTATTTTGCTGTATCAAAAACTGTAAAAACACGTACCTCGACGAATTTGTATTGTTCCGTTGTCCAACGGAGAAACTTAAAAAATATAGATCAATAGCTAGGAGTCTATATTTTACCTATTATTTACATTTAATATCTACCGCGTGTATATTCACTGTTTGTTTTTGTTTTTTTTTTGTCAAAATTTGAAATGTTTTACTAACCAAAAAAATCAATCTTTCAAAAACTGTCTGGGGAAATTATAAAAAGAGACAACAAAACATCAGTCCATTTCATAAAATCGCTTTTACATGCAAATATGAAAAAAACTAGAAAGAGAGGGCAATATACCTCTGGTAAAACAATAACTGTCAAATGTATAGAGGGCCTCTAGTTCTGCCTAAGTACTGCCCAAGTACTGCCTAGTCCTGCACCCTCAAAACGTGAAAACTTTTAACTCGTGTTATTTTACATGAAATGTTGTTTCTTATAATAAACTCGCAATTTCTCCTTTTCTGATTTGAATAGTTTTGTAGCGCGCTAAATGATCGAAGTGAGCCGGGCGCGCCAGGGGGATTATTCTTGAATTTCGTAGGAAAGATCGCACGGGAACGGTCTTCTCCCTGATATCGTCCAATAATAAGCTTTGAAGCGATCACGAGTTCTCCGAAACCTATCCGACAACGACCGAAGCACACCCGATTGCCGTGTATTGAAGGAACTTTCCTACACTTTCATACACCTGCCCCCGGACCAGGTGGGTCGGTCGTGCTCGGATAGGTTTCGAATAACTCGTGATTGCTTCGAAGCCTATTATTAGTCGATATTAGGGAGAGGACCGTTCCCGTGCGATCTTTCCTACGAAATTCAAGAATAAGCCTTCAGCGAGATTCCGTGAGCTATAGTTTATCTATTTCTTTAAACAAAGAACGGAAAGAGAGAAAAACATACCGGTAAAGAATTCTACACGCCACAGAATCTGAGCTTCGCGGTACAATACTCAACCTTGAGCTTCTTTGTTGTCCGTCATTACGAGGGATTATTCATAAGAAAGAATACAAGGGAGTATATAAAAGGACACTCGAAGAATATTTTGAAATCCTGGATGCTTCATGAAATTACTTGGGTTTTCCTGGCAAAAAAAAATTGACCCCCCCCCTTTCCTAACCTAACCAGCCTGATAGAAAAAAACAGGTATTTTTGACCCCCTTAGAAAAAACTTTTTGTGCAACAGTGTATTCAATCTCGAACATCGGTTACAAAGCCACATCCTTGCCAAGCACATCAAGAAATATTTTAAAAATTCGGACAAGAATTAAAGAAGTTTTAAATCTTTATATAGACCAGAATTTGCAGAATCAAAAAGTTTTTTCTTAATAAGCTTAATTTTGCATGTAAACTCTGGTCTATGTAAAGATTTAAAACTTCTTTATTTCTTGTATGAACTTTTTAAATATTACATTGATATATTTATAACCGATGTTTGAGATTGAATACAGTGTCGCAGAAACGGTTTCTTCTAGGGGGGTGAAATATGCCTATTTTTTAAATAGGTCCGCCATCTTGGATTTTTAGTAAATGTCAGTTCTAACAGTAGTTCGATAAATTTTGAAGCTTGTGCCTTTTAAAAAGTTATTGCTATTTAAACAAGTAGATTTTTTCTTAATAAGCTTGCTTTTGCAGATAAACTCTGGTCTATTTAAAAATTGCAAACTTCCTTATTTCTTGTCCCAATTTTTAAAATGATATATCGATGTACTTCGAAAGAATGTGGCTTCGTAACCGATGTTTCAGATTTATTAGTGTCGCACACAAAAAAATATCTAGGGGGGTTAAAAATTCATATTTTTTAAAATAGGTCCGCCATTGGTCCTATAAATTCTAAAGCTTTTTCTTTCTTAAAAGCTAAATGTTATTAAAATCGGACAATTTCTCGCTAAGTTATAAAATTTGAAAAAAGTGCGTTTTTTTTGTTAACACCCTATATAATGGAATACTATGGGTATTTTTGTAAACTAAAAGGCAGTTTTAATAATTTATTAGGCATTACATAGTTTAGCACTATTAAAAAGGTTTTTTCGTAAAAAAATATTCCTACTGATTTTTCTTTAGTTATCATCGGCAACGCAACGTCCATTCATATAGTTGCTCGCGTAGTGGTACGTATTTTTATCTACAGTGTTGCTGACAGTAAAATGAGGGAGAGTTGGTAAATTCAACATTTTTTTGACATTGAACATCATTTTTTGACAGATGGGTTTGACATCCGTCTGAAATCTAGCAGTGATGAAATGTCGTTGTTCCATCGAATACAAAAAGAACGCGTTGCGGTGTAAGCAGCTGAGTGCCAATAACCACACTGAAAATAATAAAATCATACCTCAACTTCGGCTCGAGAAAATTGGAAATGTGACTTATAAAGGCCATATTCATAGTCGCTCCCAAGTCTCACTTCTTCCTTGGAAAATGTCAATTTTTTATGGGCGTAGGAAGGAAGGAAGGAGCCTTGAGGAACGACTATGAATACCATCCTTAAAGGCACTTATGCTGTACTTCTGGACAGTTTTTTCAAAATAGTCTTCAATGTACGTTTTTGCCTCCAATTTAGTATGATGTTTAGCTCATCATCAGAGTCTTCACTTGAAATGTCTTGCAATAATATTATGGCTCACCACTCCATTAAGCATCTTGTACTGTACCTTGTATTAACCAAAATGCATAAAAAAATATCTTGGTTTGAATAAGTTATAAAAAAACTGGAAAAAATAAATAACCATAAAGTAGGGTTATGTTTAATTCAACGAAAATTTTCCACCGACTCCCGAAGCCGGTGGCAATCGGTGCCAACATTTGTTGGATTGATGAAATCCAACGAAAAATTTAGGAATTTTATTGTTGGACTGGTGAAATTCATCTAAAATTTATGAACTCTTTTGTTGGCACCGGTGGACCACCGGTGGATTTATAAACTCGCTCTACTTTAAAGCGTTTTTGTGGGTTTTTTATAAACAGTGCCGTACATTGATATAAATAATTTAATTGTAATTCTTTGTGAAGTGGTTTTTAAGCATTAAGCAATAAAGATTAATTTATACTTCTGCCTACGGTTGCCAACCCTCCCGATTTAGGCGGGGGTCTCCCGCTTTTTTGAATTTCCTCCCGCCTGATGCAAAAAATCTTTTTTAAATTATGCGAGATGGTGTTCCAGTTTAAAACATTCCCCAGCATTCTGAACAGTCTTCTTGATAACCAGACACACCCTCTTCTTGCATTTTAAGTTTGGAACGTAGTCTTTTAAACTTTCTTTAATCTCTTTTTCCTTTTGATGCCCTGTTTCGCACTTAGTGTACCTCTATCGTTTTCTATTTTGTATCAAAATGAGGGATAGAGATCAAAAGGAAAACCAATACCTTCTCCACATAGGCCAATCAACTCCTACCGTTTTAGTGTCCTTTTCTCGATCTTCGCCGCCATATTAACAGAAAACTAATGGATTTTCTGTGACTTTTGAGTGAAAATAGCGGCGAAGGTGGATTAAAGGACACTAAATCGGTAGGAGTTGATCGACCTGTATAGAAAAGGTACTGGGAAAACGCTATGGGTTTTCAGATGTTTACCTTAAATAATGGTGAATGCGCAAGCTATTTTAATGAGATCTCACATTTTATTTTTTTTATATGGTGAAGAAGAATGTTTTTATCACTTTGCATTTGGTCGGGGCTGTTTTTTTTTTAATTGTGTGTTAAAACTGCAAAACACGAAGTATAATAAGGTAAAAAAAGCCAGTTGCGCTATTGGTTCTCCTGTAAATCATAATTAAGTAAGTTATAAATTTTCAAAACTCCCGCTTTTTGTAAATAAAAATATGGCAACCCTACTTCTGCCGTTACCTTCTAATTGCGTTATTTGAGTTGATTTTTTTATTTTTTTGTCAGGCGCCATCCACACAAATAAACCATTTACTTATATCTAAAATACGAAACGTCACACTTAATTAATAAATAAGGTAATGATTTTTTTGGTTTCTAGCGGGATATATTAGAAGCAAGGGTTAAATTAATTTAAAAAAAAAACAAAAGTAGTCCTTTTTTTTAATCGTTTTATTTAATCGTTATCACAATTTTGTGGCAATTAAGATAAGGAATTTACGAATAGGGAACTGTTGGAGAGTTTTTACAGCCGGGCACTATTTTGACACTGTTGACATATAAGCGTGCGTAGAAATCATCAGTTTTGCGCCGGCCATAATAGCGTTATGATGGTAATTTAAGGGTAAAATATTTTAGCATAATTTAAGGGGTTTTTGATTAAGCGATTTTTTCTATGTTTTTCTCATTTTTATGCCATGATATTGCTCACATTTTAAAGCATTATTTCCAGAGTTTCGATTTCTAGAATACACACTCAAATTTTTCAAGCTTTCACTGCTTTTTAGGCGTTCAAAAAAAGTACTGCCAAAAAACATTTTTTTCTCTGTTAAAATGAAAAATATTTAGAGAGAGTGGGCAGAATAGAGGTAGATGGAGAGATAATTTAGTGAAGTGCAAAAATAATTAAGGTTGTTGAAGAGAGACAACAGGCTATAAAAAAGTTTTTTCGAGAAAGATGAAAATAATTTAAGGCAATTGTTTACTAAAAATTTCTGTTATGTTATATGTATGTCATCTTGAGGGTACTACTATAAGTGTATTTAAGCTAATGTAAAATAATGTAAAAATCATTTAACATACTCGCCTTAAGTTTAAATCTGATAAAAGCCATCCTTATTTTGATATTTAGAAAAATATAACTAAAAAAAATAATCAGGGCTGAATTAATTTATACTCAATAAAGTCAAAAAACTCAAGCGATTACCAAAATATTTACAGAATAAAATTTTTGTTTTGTGTTAAATTTTTTGAAGAAAAAAATGACATTTTGTTTGACAATAGTAGTAGTAGTAGGTCCCGGCGGCCCCGTTGTTTGACAATAAATAAATAAAATTAAATAATTATTATTATTTATTCAAATCCATTAAGTGTCATGTTGCAATAACTAATTTAAGTCCGTATTCCAATGTAAGCCCCTACTGTATCAGAACTAAAGACGATTGAAGAACATAAAACATTTAACATCGATTTTTTCAAAGCATATTTTTTCCTTTTAATTTAATATTAACTGTAATATGTAAGCCTAAACATTGTAAATAAAATATGTAATTTTACGATGAATAATAAAGGTGTTATAAAAAAAATCAAGGATTTTAACTGCGAAACAGCCTAAACTTAATCAATCTAAGATGTTAATATATGAGTAATTCTCTGGGAATTTAGCTTTTTCACTAAAAAAACTTGCAATTTTTACATACGTTTTTCTGTTCAATAAGCATCTGGGTTTCATCTTAGAGTATTTTTTTATTAGTTCTAACTTAATACTAATAAATATTTCCACGCAGCTAGGCAAAATACAAATCCATTTTTAGCAAAACTTGATAATACAGGCACTTATAGTCTCCCCTGAAGAGCAGTTCAACTTGCCGACAAATTATTTAACGTATATATCTTGGAAGAAATCAAAAAAACTTAATATTTAAAAATCATACCTTAACTTTTATTACAAATTTTATAAAAGGTAACATGTCGAGTAAAAATGTATATAAAAAACAGGATAGGTTAACAATGCAAGTTTAAATTATTTTAGAAAGTGTATTAGTGCCATAATTTCCGAAAACTTGTTGTCATGAGGACGGTAATGACAACATGGGGACGGTTGTGATAATAATAGGGCATTAATGAAGAAATACTTGTAATTAAAAAAAAAGAACACTTAAATTAATTAACCATTGCTTTAATGAACTAAAAAATGTAAATTAACATACTAGGGTAAAATACAAAACTTTAAAGGAAATGAACTTGCTTTTCTTAGCAGCTCGTCGTTTTTGATTCTTCTTCTGTTAGATATTGGCGTTGGAGGATTTGTCAAAAAAAATTCAGCGTTGCCATTTTAGTGGAAATTGATGCTTTTTTTTTGCCGATATCATAAGCTCATACCAAACTTTGGCAGCTATTATTGGCTCACCATGTATATATTGTCACCTGTGTCTATGAGACAAAATGCTCTCAGGGCTATCCCAATAACATACTTAAACAGCGTTGAAATCCCACTAAGATCCAGTTTCCATTTAAATTGTGCGTGGTTCTTTTTCAAAAGCATGGGTTTCTTTTGGTTAGTGAACCCACCACCAATAGTAGTAACCCTAAGTAGCTCTACAACAGTTCTTTTTAGTTTAATGTTATTAAAAAATGAATTGCACAATGTTCTTTTAGTGTTAAATATCATTGTATAATTACCGTCCCCATCATGCCACTACCATCCCCTTTTTAGATATTTCTTCCCAGGGATGGTAATGATTGGGATGCTAATGACGTTTTAACACATTTTTTTTACTTTGCCTGAAGTAGGGTTAGGTTTATGAAATATGAGGGTGACTATATCACTATCGGCTTTTTTCTTGTGTTAACAAAACCAAGGCTTTTAATATTTTTGAAAAAATACAGATAAACATAGGAGGGATGGTAATTACATAACTTTTTAAAAAAACTAATTTTCCTTACCTATAATTTTTATATCTTTTGACAATAGTTTAATACATAGATTCACCTTGAGGTACTAATTAGAGACTGACCAAAGGCATCTATTTGACACAATATTTCGCGCGAAGTGGTCGACGACAAAAAAATTCAGCTGTACAAAGTGTACCTATGCAAAAGAAAAAGTCTGAATGGAATCACGACGTTTTATGTTAACAAAAAATGTCTAACAAAAACATATATTTCATCTGGGGAACGGTAATGATTTAAAGGGGTTTCTGCCTTATTCAGCAAAAAAACGCTTTGAAGTATGACTTTAACTATTTTCTTTCATTAAGCTAATATTGCTAAAAGTATTAGTAGCATTTTTTCTGTAAATTTTTGTTAGTAATTCACCTGATGATGAAAAAGTAAAAACGATAGTAACCATTGGTAAAAAGTAAAAAATAAAAACAAACTAATTTGAACTTTAACATTGCTACCCAAAAAATCCCTAATTCTTTTTACTTTTTTTGTCAGGAAATTGGTTGCCGGGTTGGGATTTCTCGATTCCTCTGAGGCAAACCAACAACTGTTTAGTTCAAACGGGAGTTTGTGGAGATTATCAACAGAGTTTATTAAATATATAATTTATCACTTTTTTTTTTCAGATATTAAATAACATGGCCGTATGCCTACTGTACGGCGGCCATCTTAAACAGGCCATCGCAGTATTAGAACAAGCCATAGCCTCGAATCCGGTGCACGCATTACAAGAGTCGCTCATACTGAATATTTGCACCCTGTATGATATGGAATCGTCAAAGGGAATTACGAAAAAATTCTCATTGCTCAGGCAGATATCAAAATATCAAGCCGACGCGCCTGCCGCCATTTTGGAAAAGTTATATGGGTAGTTGTCGGGTTAGTTTTTTTCATTTTTAATGAATGAAATTTTAACACCCAAAGTTCAGAAATGAATTTCGGGTGTATTACCAAGAAAAATTATTGGATTCGAGAATATAAAGAGAAGAGTTTTAATAACAGTATAAAAAATTACAACATAATTATCGAAAAAATTGCCATATTGGATAAATTGTTTGAATTTGAATACACATCAATTTATAGCAGTTCAATGCAGTAATTTTTGTGTGATATCATTGTAACCTGCTGGGTGTGCCGTTTTGTCAATTTCCTATTTAAATAATTGTGTTATCATATATGCATAGAAAGAGTCATGTTAAGAAAACATGCACATAATACTAAAAGTTTAGGATGAAGTTAAAAAACTAAGGTAAATTTGCATCCTATAGTAACTAAACCAACATCAAGTAACATTTATTAGTTCTGTAAACATGTTATGATAAGTCATCTTTTGTACATTCAGTTTCTGAAAAAAGATCACTCATGTTTTAAGAAAACATGCAGAGAATACCTACATTTTATGATATAGTTAAAAGACTAAGGTAAATGTGTATCCTATAGTAGTTTAAAAAACAACTAATATTTATTAATAAAAAGAGAGTTTTACCAACAGAAAACTGTTGGATTTTTCGCCTTCTCCACCAGTTCTACCACTGACTGGTTTCAGACACAGTCCATCCACCAGTCGGGCTTTCTACTATGATGAATCGATAGCAAAAAAACGAACTTTATAAAGTTATATGGGTAGTTGTCGGGTTAGTTTTTTTCATTTTTAATGAATGAAATTTTAACACCCAAAGTTCAGAAATGAATCTCTAACAAGAGTAAAACACGTTTTTGCGTCTAGTGTCCAAGTCGCACCCGGTATGTATTCTTGTGATACTCCGGTGTATTTTATAAAGTTGTTTTTGCTATCGATTCGTCATAGTAGAAAGCCCGACTGGTGGATGGACTGTGTCTGAAAACAGTCAGTGGTAGAACTGCTGGAGAAGGCGAAAAATCCAACAGTTTTCTGTTGGTAAAATTCTCTTTTTATTTATATTTAACTCCAGATTGGGAATTTATTTCTCATTCTGTTAATTAAGATTTATTAGTTTTGTTAAAATGTTGTGATAAAAGTAATGTTTTTTATACATTCAGTTGCTGTTAGTCCATTAACATACACAATAGATTTGACATACTCATCTTATTTTAGGGTATTTCACATTATTAAAAAAAATCTACCTCATCAAAGAAAAAGCTTTTCAGTAGCTTAAGAACGGAAAAACCTTCAAAATATTTTAATTTAGTAAGTAAGAATGAGGACCAAAAAAGCAATAATTATTTGATTATTAAGATGCCGACAAAGCCCTGTAAAAATAGACACCACCTACTATTACTTCGTGGAATCATTTGTAAAAAATTATACAGAGCGGTCCAGTAAGACTGACCACCAGATTTATCTAAAATATGTTTTAGAGCCCTTATTACTAGGTTTTTGGAAGGCTGAGCTGCACAAAACTATTTTCCATGAAAAAGTAAGACTCAATTTGTGTAAGAAAACATTTTCTCCAAGTCTGTTGGACTTACATTTTCTCAGATAAATTCGGTGCCTAGTTATTGAATCACCCATCCGGTGGCCAGTCTTATTGAACCACCCTGTATGATATCATGTTGTCAGATAATAATTTTAATTATTATAGTTATGAGTAGATCATGATACATCGACATTTATTTTGTTTTAGTTTTTAAATTAGTTAGAATACCGCACAGTAGAAATAGATCTAGTGCAAAAGTAGGTCAATAAGCTTAATTAAGAATAAACCAAGATTTGGAAAAAAAAATTGGGAACGGTGCGTGGTTACGTGGATGGTAAGAATATTTTAGTGTGTGTTACAAGTACCTACAATAAATTAATAGATTACGGGACGATAATTACATTAACAATATATTTTCATGCCTTTACAATGTATTATAATGAAGTGTCCACAATTACTTAGTGTTCGCACTCACGTAAAAAAAAATTGTCACCCAGTACAAACAAATTGGTTTTCCATGAGACATAGTGCTTGGGCTTAATATAAAATAATTTAAAGTATTCATTTAATTATTATGCTTGGAGGTGTGAGTTGAGAGATCACGTCTAAGATAATTAAACCGATATCATCCAAATAAGTAATTGGTTTATTTCATTTAAATGAATTCTTTTTTCTTCTTTCTTATACTTTACACATTAAATTTAATTTTTACATATAACTTATATATTTTTTTTGTTTTCATTTAAAATGGAAGAGATTTCACCATTAATCAATCATCAGTCATTATTAAATTTAATTTCATTCATCTCTGAATTTGGTTTAGCCATCAGGATTGTTGTTGTTGTTGCGGTCATTTACAAAGCATCCTAGTAATAAGTGGTTAAGGTCTCCCACCTCTCCACACTTGCAATATGGATTTGCCAAAATATTGATCTTATTCAAATGCTGCGATATACGACAGTGACCTATCCGGATTTTGCAAACCATTGTTGTTTTTTCTACAAGACTATTTTATATTATTATTCCAAGGTTTTCTGGTATTTTATCACTAAAATTATTTTGATATTTAATTCAACCTGGTTCCTTCATATTCCATTTTTTTAAAGGTAGGTTGAATTTAATTTGGCTCATCATTACTTCTCTTTATTACATTTATCGTTGGCTAGAGATCACTACCATATGGGTCTTGGTATGTAATACCTCGATGTATATGTTCCACTTCGCATATATACCTTATTCCAAATTCTTCGGACCAATTTCAATATGGCGGCTGACAATTAAACACAGAAGCTAAATGGGACCGTCATTGTCAGTGTCAAAAAACTGGTCCGCAGCATTTGGAATGAAGTGTATTCTCAAATTTGGGACAGTAATATGTGGACAACTTTTACTTTAATCTGATGCAGTAATTCTTGTCACACTGGCATCGTTAATAATAATTTTATTGTTGGTTTGTAAAGCTCTGCAGATCTTGTTATCCATTGTATTTCTTCTGCATTATTCCCATAGTTCGTTATGGCGTTAAGGTCTCCCATCAAGACATACTTATCTTCTTCAAAGCTAAACAACTCATTAATTGTATTCTGGTCTACTGTAGTTCTTGGAGAACAGTACGAATTGATAAAATTTATTCCCATTATTTCCACTATGATTATGTGCATATTGTCTGGTAGATTTAAGTTATGTTTTGGCTGATTTATGTTTCTATACCTCTTCTCCCATCAGATCTCTCACTATGGAAAAGTGTATGGTGTAAAACTTTTCCCCTTGTTTTACGTTTGGTTTATTTATAAATAACAAATTTGATTTTTCTTCTTTGATATTTTTCATCCCTACTATGCTCCACTTGATTTTTTGTTTGCCACTAATCTTTTACTTTCTGATTTTTCACAGTATGTGACTTTTTATATTCCGCACATTGTTTGTAGTTACCCTTATGACTTAATTCGCTGTAGATACATTTCGCTGTCTCTTCTTTACATGTGTTCCTCTCATTTTCTCCTCTTTGCACATACACTGGGATTTGGAGTTACCAAAATCTCCAACAGTTTCCGCATTGTAATAATTCTATACTTATTTTAGTATCTTAGTGCCCTGTAATATAAATATTACTGAATCAGTGTTAATTAGTTTTCCATTTTTGTCTTTCCTCTTGATTCTTCTAATTTACACAATTGGGGATGAAGTTTTAGCTTCGCTTAATATTTCTTCGTCAGTCAGTTCGTTCCAAATATCAAAAGCGATTCCCTTGCATAAAGTTTAACCCGCTGGCAAAAATGCTTTAAGCTTTTCTTTATTGGTTGTAAGTGCGGTTCCTTACCTAGAATTATAGTTAGATTCCGGGTCGATTGACCTATTTCCTCTTTGATTCTTCTTGATTCTCTTGTTGGTTTTTAATACAAAATAAGATTTAGGATGTTGTCAGAAGTCAATATTTATTTATTTTCAAAATCAATTATTTTTTTTGTAAGCTCGTTATTGCCACCGTAAGGTTGAGAGAGGGTTATAAATTAGAAGTTGATTTCTAGGAAAATATAATATTCTCTAAAGTAATAAGTTTTAAATTAAAATAAGAAATTTATTGTGAAGTAATAAAATTATGATATTTGACTCTAAATAAAAAGCAACTGTTCCAAAAAATCAAATTTATCTAAAATTGCAAATTTTCCGCAAACTTTGTTGTTTGTACTTTTTAAAGATGGGCCGAATGCGGCCAACTCCGGCCTTTTTTACATTGGAAATAACGACTTTAATTTTTTTTGTAAATAATGACTAAGGGTCAATCAGTCAACATCAAATCAACCAGCGGTTTGGTAGATCACCTCACAGATTTTGCTTATTTTTGATACATCTATTCTACCCCTAAGAGAGATGAAAAATCCGAAATTTGAAAATTCTTTATTTTTAAACTTTGAAAAATCAAAAAACTAATTTTCCATAAAGATAAATAAAGTGATTCATAGCTTAATTAAAATGTCTTTAAAGTGCCTTTACAATAAGCTATCACATGATGTACCTACTTTTTATGACTTTTTTTCACAATTTTGATTTTTTTGTAAATTTTACAGGTCATTTTTAATTTTTTCAAAAAAATTACTTTCTTTCTGGATATCTTGCTAAACTATCTACAAAATCAAGTACTGTAATACTTCATTAAAGTGGTATTTTAAAGACCTTTAAAACAGGCTCGCTTTTTTAGTATACAGGGTGTTCCAAATTCGATGCTTACCATGGGGATCTCCTAAACGGTAGGAGATACGAAAAGGTTTAAATTAGGGCAAAGTTGGGCAATTTGACGCTTTGTACAAAACCAAAAAAAAACGTTTACAAATTCCGGGTAGTTCCGGAGGAAGGCGAAAAAAACCGAAATCTTCATTTTTAGTTTTTATTTTTCTGCGCCCTTATTCTCAAAGCTGTCAAAAAAGGCTCGAAACTTTCTACAGGCAATTTTTTAAGATCTACCTAATGAGAGCTCCGTTTTCGAGATTTGACATTTCAGTGTGACAGGAGCACTGTCAAGTTAATTTTTTCTTATGGACACATCCTTTTTTTCTCCTGCCGTTTGGTTCATGTAGGATGACAGATATTTTACAACCTCATTTTGACAAGTACCTGACGTTTTGGGTTAATTGACCATAATCAGCCCAAATTATGTCAAAAAAACTGTCATTTTTAAATGTTAAAAAAAAGTACTGTAATTGGGTTTCCAAAAAAAATTAAATTTGAGCTGATGATGGTCAATAAACCCAAAACGTCAGGTGATTTGTTAAAATAAGGTTGCAAAATGTTATCTGTCGTCCTTTATGAACCAAACGGCAGGAGAAAAAAAGGATGTGTCGATAAAAAAAAAACGAACTTGACAGTGCTCCTGTCTCACTGAAATGTCAAATCTCGAAAACGGAGCTCTCATTAGGTAGATCTTAAAAAATTGCCTGTAGAAAGTTTCGAGCCTTTTTTGACAGCTTTGAGAATAAGGGCGCAGAAAAATAAAAACTAAAAATGAAGATTTCGGTTTTTTTCGCCTTTCTCCGGAACTACCCGGAATTTGTAAACGTTTTTTTTTGGTTTTGTGCAAAGCGTCAAATTGCCCAACTTTGCCCTAATTTAAACCTTCTCGTATCTCCTACCGTTTAGGAGATCCCCATGGTGAGCATCGAATTTGGAACACCCTGTATACTAAAAAAGCGAGCCTGTTTTAAAGGTCTTTAAAATACCACTTTAATGAAGTATCACAGTACTTGATTTTGTAGATTGTTTAGCAAGATATCCAGAAAGAAAGTAATTTTTTTGAAAAAATTAAAAATGACCTGTAAAATTTACAAAAAAATCAAAATTTTGAAAAAAAGTCATAAAAAGTAGGTACATCATGTGATAGCTTATTGTAAAGGCACTTTAAAGACATTTTAATTAAGCTATGAATCACTTTATTTATCTTTATGGAAAATTAGTTTTTTGATTTTTAAAAATAGTTTAAAAATAAAGAATTTTTAAATTTCGGATTTTTCATCTCTCTTAGGGGTAGAAAGTCTCAAAAACAGACCTCTCACTAGGTAGATCGTAAAAAGGTGTCTGTAGAAAGTTTTAAGCATTTTTTGACAGATTTAAGAATAAGGGCGCAGAAAAATAAAAACTAAAAATGAAGATTTCGGTTTTTTCCGCCTCCGGAACTATCCAGAATTTGTAAACTTATTCCAATTTTTATAAATGCCTGTAAGGGCAGTCAATTTTGACCATATGTGCAGGTACAGAAAAAGTGCAGTGTCTTATAAACCGTATAAAAGCGAGTAATAGGTTGTTTTAAAGGTATTTCACAGACCATTTTAATGAAGTATCATGAGCTTTTTTTTAATGAAAACAATTTTCTTACCCTGAAACCATTAAATCTCAATCTTCTTAAGATATCGAGAATGAAAAAATATTTTTTTTTTAAATTAAAAATGACTTTTGAAAAATTTGTAAAAAAAATCATAAAAAGTAGGTACATAATGTGATACCTCATTGGAAAGGCTTTGAACTAAGCTTTAAATCACTGCCCTAGTGTAAGTAGTTATCGAGATATTTCAATGTCTGTTAGTACATGTTTAAGCAAAATTGATAGTATCTTCGATTTTCAAAAATTAATTAAAAAAAAACTACTAATAGGAAAATTTTTAAGTGTGGAATTTTGTATCTCCTTTATGGGTAGAATTAATACATTATCAAAATCGGGAAGATGGTCTGCCAAACCTCCTTTTTTTTTTGTTGGCTTTGCCACTTGAAAATACATTATGCAAAAAAAAATCAGTGTCGTATCCTAAAAGATATCTTGAACACGAAATCCGTATGAAATTTTAAACGCTAACAGTTTAACAATCCGGCCAAATGACACCACTGTCCTTATTTTGGGAGTTTAAACAGAGTGTTAAAACACACAGTTTTTCGGATTATCCCTTTTTTAACACCTAAAATTAAGAACGAAATAGTTGAATGATAATAATTATTATTGCATGTATTGTGTAGTAGTAAGTAGATTTTACAATATTTAAAAAACGTAGCAGAATAACTTTCAGATTTGCCACCAAAAAATGACCAATACTTTTTTGACCTGTTCCAAATACGAAAGTTGACTTTGGGCCCCAGAATTAAAAAAAATATGTTATGTTCTTTATTGAATAAGACTTTAATCAAGCGCTATCCAAATGAATACAATGAATAGGGACATTTTGGACCACTTACTATAACATTTTTTGTGGTTATGAGGAGATGTTTATTTACGTCAAATAGGAATAACGATTTTTGTGGTTATCTTTCTCACAGATTTAAAAATGGTTGATTAACTCGTATTTTTTTTTCGTAAGAACAGATATTCTTTATTACCTTCTAATTGCTAATTGTTATTCAATATTTTCTATCTATATATATACTACATCAAAAGATGATCTCACAAAAGTTAGGTTATGTTTCATTTAATGAAATTTTACGTTATCTTATTTTACATTCCAAAAACTCTTTTAAAATTGACAGTTGTTATCCTTATCCTTAACTACAAAAACGATTGAATTGCCAGAATTCCCTCAAAAAAAAGTTATGGTAACCCCAGACTCGAGTTTCGCACACTTGATTTATTAACAAGTTTTATAGATCCAATCCAAAAAAGATTTGCGTGTTCGATTTAATAACGGATCACGCTCCGCCGAGATCTGCTTGTTTGATTTGTGCCCCAAATCTGGCAGACCGCTTTTTCTTGCTCCATCAATCTTGACGGATCAAAGAGTTGGATTAAAACAATAGACATGCACAACCTTACTTTGTTATTTTTTGTACTTTCAGTTTTTCAAAAAATGGACAGAAAGTCGAGTTTATTAAAAGTGATTCTCGAATATACAAAGCGGTAAAGTAAAGCTTTGTGTTGAATTACACTACTAAACACCCTTTGCATGAACTCCCTAGGGGGCCCCTCAAAAATATATCCCGAAAAGTTAAAAACAAACAAACAAATAGCGTATTCCATTGAGACTTTCAGTGCAGCACTCGGATATTTCTGTCAGTCAAGAGACAGAGATATCGCAGTGTTGCACTAACTGTCAAAGGAATACGCTAAAAATCTGGGGTTATGTAATGAATTTTAAAGTGTCAACGAGTTCAATTTACTATCGCAAGTCGAGTGTTTGGATTCGGAATCGCCCTCAGATCACTCCCGGGCCAGCGGCGTCGCGGGATCTAAAGGGGGGGGGGGGGGTAAAGGTTCAAAAGGGCAACACAGTTTGTCTGTACCTAGGTATACCGGGTGTCCCAAGGTGAGTAACCTATTAGAATATTTTGGAAACTATACAAACTTTTCAAACTTTCTATTCTAACATTAGTCCATGTAAACTATCCTTATGAAATACTATCATATTTGCAGTGTTGCCATTTGCAGGAAAACCTGGCAACAACTTTCTTATTTTAAATTGAACACTCTGTAGATTTTTGTATTTTTGAATTCTACAAAATATTTTAGGTACATTTTATGTATAATGTCCTATACCTATGTTCAACTGTTTTTAAAATATTGACATGTAAAAATTGACATTTCTTAACGTTGGCAGCCCGGAACATCGAAACGGTTAAGGATAGAGCAAGACGGTTTTTACATTCCTATCTTGGTTTCCGTCATTTGTGACCTTTCACAATTTTTATTTTTTTTAGTCTGTTAAAATTGCGCTCAGCTTCCGCACTGCTAGCAAGCTGGTGTTAACTGTTTTTTATCATAAATGGCAAAATTTCCCGATTTCGTGTTTTAATTCTGATATCAACAAATAAAACGATTTATATTCATCTATAGATATTTTAAATTCTTTTGGGAAACTTCTAAAAAATCTTGGAATCTTGTTTCAAGTGTCTCTATAAGGATATACAATGTCACATAGAATATATATATTTTAAAGTCCAGATCTACGCTTAAATATAAGAAGAAATAGGATATAGACACTTACGTTTTTTCCACACTACGAGCATTTCCAAAAAAATCAATTAAGTTTTTGAACTGTTTAGTCCCAACGCTTTCCAGCAACCTTTTTCGCTTTTCCAAACGAATTTCACAATTGATTTTCAATTTCTTTTGCAATAAATCACAGGAGGATAAAAACTTTTCTGCCACTGTTTCAATCATTGGGGGAATAAGAAAAACATCTTTTTTTTTCAACGAGAAAATTATCGTTTACTCATTGGTGCGCGTAACTGACGTCTATTATGTACTGCATACTTTTTTTATTTTATTGTAATGTTTATTGTTTTAATACATATAGCTGAGGTCACTCAAAGGGCGTCGAGACCCAGAGCGTGGTGGGGGGGGGAACCCCCCCCCTGCCCCACCACGCTACGCCGCTGTCCCGGGCAGATATGTGACACTGCTCTGGCTGGGGGTGATCTGAGAGTAGTGTAGATCGAAAACGCTATTAAGTCAACAACTTCAAAGTAGCGAATTAAGGGCAGATTAAAGCTAAAAAGGATGAAGTTTTTACGAATATTTTTCCACGTTTGAGTGTGTTTGGTCCATAAACTCTGAATTACACCTTATTTTAACATTTTCGTTACCCAGAAAAATAATGTACCGTGCTCTCTGAGATTTTTTTATTAAAATTAAAAAATGAATATAAACTAAGTGAGAAAATGTTGGTAACTAATTTAGTTTAAGTTTTTTTACAAAACCAAAACGTCCCTAGCGCTGGGTGGGCACGGGCCATGCACTTTTTCTCTGCGGCACTGATTACACTAGGCGCGTTTAGTTTGGTGTTACTAATATGCAGTGAGCACACATCGAAACTTACAGCCAACGCGCCTGACGCGTTATGGGCGCCGAATGTTTTCTGTTTATGTATTATGATTTAAGGTAAAACACCCAGTTAATGATACCTTAAGGCCAAAATTTGACAAAAAAAATCATAACTAACAGTTTTTGAACCAAGTCAGTTTTTTAAACTGAAAACGGTGATTCAAACTTTCCTTAATTGACATGCAATATCAGTGATTAAAAAATCAAGTTTATAATGACAAATATTTTTTTTAATTCATGTTTTCGGTGCCAGTTATTGATAATAAATTTTTGTGAAATTCTAGTAATGGATAACCCAATAATTGATGATAATTTTTTTTTTTTACCTGGACTCCAATTTTCCAATAATGCATGGCCGAAAAATTGAGACATGTGTGTCGAATTCGGATATAAAGCAATTTAATATTATCCCATTTGTTTTACAAAGATTAGACACAGTTGGATATCCTGTTTTTTCAGCCATGGCAAAAATATATTAGATATGTATTTATAAAATGTAGGCCCACACATCCAGCCATTTTCCGAAAGCCCAATTTCCCACTCTTCAGGTATGATTGCAGAAATATTTCCAGGTACTCTTTGGTAGGTGAACAAAATCATTGCTTCTCGTCTCCTCCATATGTATAGACGCTTTTTGTTCCTTTGCCGCCAGGACTTTTTCGGTTTTTGGTTGTAAATAAAATGCACTTTCATAAATACTCTTGATGGGTCCAGAGTCACCTGCAACAATTTTTCATCTTCTAAATAAGTTTTTACTTCTAAAAACCCGTTTCTTATTTGCTGTTCACTTACATTTTCCCTTGAATTTGGTAGATTTTGACTTAATCTTTCTGAGATTTGGGGATGTCTACGTAAAAAAGCCTTGTACCACTTGTTGCCTGGACGTCCGTGTTTAAATATTGTGTCTCGTTTCGTTTCTTTAATAAAGATTTGATCACTATCCAATAACTCAGTTTTGCCAATTGAGTAGTGGATTCTTCCTAACTCCAAAATCCATTGCACCAAACAGTTTTCTTTTTCATCAGATAATATTTGTTTTGGTCCCATTGAGCATTGCTCCGGAGTTTTACCTTTTACTTTATAATTGTAAATGGCATTTTATATTCTTTTGAAGCCTTTAATATAGACTCAGTAGTGTAACTGTTCTTGGGACCCATGCCTCCTAAATAACTAAAGGAATGTGTGAAAACTAATGTTATTGCATTTTTTTTATAGATATTCTAATTATAACTTACAAAAAATTGTCATATCCATTACTGGTTCAAAAAAAAAAAAATCCTTTTTCAGTTATTGATACCTCATATCAATAACCTCAATATTTTGTAAAAATATAGTGGCAACCTTGGTTTTTCAAGGGCAATCTAACAGAGTGCATAGACAAGTTTTCACATGAAAACTAGTCTTTGATGCCCCTATCAAGTCTTTGATAGGGGTATCAATAACTCGAAAAGGAATTTTTTGTTGAACCAGTAATTGATATGACCATTTTTTGTAAGCTATATTTAAAATATTTATAATTAATAATTGTACCCCTCTACAAAAATGACTTGAATATGTTTAAAAACAAAAAAGTTATAAGGGTTTTAAAAAACATCTTACCTTAATTTTTTCTTTAAAAAATGTCTAACTGCCATATACTTGATTTTAAAGTATCAATCACCTGCATGGGATCAATAACTGGGTGTTTTACCTTACTTTTATTGATTTTTGATCAATTGTAAATTTGTTTTTGTCGTAGTTATTGACACGAAGTACTGTTATTGTTATTTAGAATTTTAACTTTGATAAACTCAATACTCTAGTTCTTGTATTCCCGTTAATAAATAATGTAATGATCACTTTAAACATTAATTAATCCATTTTTATATGTTTTACATGGTTGTCATTTTTGTACAAGGCAAATATTTGTTAGAAACGAAATAATAAACATAAATTTGTATTTTTTTTTTATTATTTTGTGACATCACATGATATTATCGATAAGCCAAAAATGTACGATAAGTACAAAATTAAAACTAAAAATTACGTAGTAAATAATAATACTCTTAAAAATCAATTTAAAAAATAATGATAATATAGTTAACTGAGCCAACAAATATTCATCATCTTAAAAATGTTTACTAAACATTGATTGGTTTGAGTTATGAAGCCTGTTTATAATTGAATGTATAAATATATATATAATGTTGGGTAAACATTTTCAGGACTAGGGTACGCTATAAACTTCTACTAATTCCTGCAACCATCAATACAAAAATTATCCGGTATCATCATTTAGTCCTAATCGTTGTTGAGGATGAGCTCTTTTCCAAACACCGTTTAGTATTTAATTTTTTGCTTTGGGACAACGACAACGAATTTTGTCTTCTTACAACAAAACCAAAAAAATATAAATTTTAAAATATTTTGGTAACGTTCACCCTATTATTTTACTCAATATATTCATTTTCGTTTTCAATTCCGGGTCGGTGGTGTCCTTATTTTTTTTTCTTTTGATTAGACACAACGTCAATAAATATCAGTATACCTAGAGGCCCTCTATGATATAATTTACTACTTATACGTGCCCTCTATACATTTGACAGTTGTTGTTTTACTAGAGGTGAGCAACTCATATTGCCCTCTCTTTCAAGTTTTTCTCATATTTGCATGTAAAACCGAGTCCCTCACCTATGATGTTACATGATTTATATATACTGTTATGCTTGTATCCATCAACGCAAAAATCCTCGATTAGACTTTAATCATGATTAGATGATAATCGGTGGTTAGAATGTGCTGTTTTATATTGAAACTGTGTTTGCCAAGACTGATTGCAAACTCTGATTAGTGTTAATCATAAAGCCTAATCGGGGAATTTTCACGTTGATGAATAGGGACATTAGTGTGACCTTAGTTTCACGTGATCACAACTTTTTTAAAGTGGTGGGAAGACCCCTAATCTTTAGAATATCAGATAATCCCATTATTTTTCCTTTTAAGACACAGAAGATACCGATTACGTATTTTATTTTCAGAGCCTTCCTCGACCAAGGTATAGAAAAGGAAAATATACCCATTATGCTCAAATCTCTTGAACAGTCATCCCTGCTGCATTATAACATAGCGTACAAAAAAATGGGGGACATTTGCTAAAGGGTTTGAGAACAACAAATATAGTTCATCACAAAAATAAATTTTCCACTTTTTGAGAGATCAGGTGGTTAACAGGAAGTTGGGATATTGGTCAGTCAATTCCTTAAGATCAACTCTATCTTTGATACCTAACGAGCTGGGTAACAGCAAGGAAATAAGATTTATGAAGGGCGTCACCAATTTGAAATATTTGAATCAGTCACCTTAGAAATAAATTTTAGTTTATTCGGAAAAAAAAATCAAAAGTGCTCAAAGGCGTGTCATAGTTTTTACAAAATGTGCCTTCCATTGAAAGTTCAGCCAATTTGGATGTTTATTTGACTTCAAAAAGTATAGATACCACATGACCCGTTTTGAACGTCACTTCGACATTTCCTGAGCTAAGATCACTGACAGAAAAAAAAAATCGCTAATCTTAAGTGTCCATTATTTCACTCTTACTGACGAAAACATGTTTATTGATGGTCGGAAATGCAGCGAAAGCGCCGTACTGAGGGATAAATCTATAAATTGGCAAATAAAAACTAAAAAAAACTTGTAATTTGCCTATAATAATGCCAATAACAAATTTTTTTTTTTATTTCCTAATAATTTATGGATTTCTTCCTCTATGCGGTGCAGCGGCAAAAAATTTAAATACATAGAATAAAAACATACTGCACAGAATAAGCCTGTGTCAGTAAATATGCCCAGTAAAACTAATTATTTACAAAAAAAAAACGTTAATAGGATAATAATTCCTTGTGTAATTGCACCATATTTTTTAATCACAAACCGAATTTACAGCGTAAACATATTATCTCAGCTTTACAAGTATCTAGTACTTATGAGACAAGGAACCACAAAAGTGTCAAAATAAGTAACTTTCTTACCCATCAGAAATTTTTGTATCCGAATTATTGATATCCATTACCGATTGTCCCGATACCCGGCAGACAATTTTGAGGCATCCCAAACTTAAAGGGGGTCTTCAAAAATGGTTTGTTCTACAATTTTTTTTATTTAATTGATTCAAAGCGTTTTTGTACAGGTCTATTTAACATTAAATTTAGTATGCGCCTGCTTATAACGTAAGGAACGAAAATTTAATAGATCTGAAATTACGCAACATCCAGTTGGTTGGAAATAGAAAGTGTTTTCATAAAGACAATAAAAAGGCGAGAATTTTTCATGATCAAGATCAAGCTAGAAAACAATGTTTGTTAGTTACAACTAAAATTCAACCAATTAAAAATTGGCCGATTCTGTAAGTTTTTGGTTTGTGGTTTCCAGAAATGCTATATTTAAAACAAAAGCAAGAAAACCATGTTTGTTGGTTATGGCCAAAATTCAACCAATTACAAATTGTTCTAATTAGATAATTAGAAAGTCTCAGGAAATGTTATTTTTAACAAGACATTCAAGATTTCTACAGTCCAGATATTAAAAATACGAAACTACATGTCAAAAGTAAGAAAACATTTTTTGTGGGCTACAACCCAAATTCAACTCATTAAAAATTGTTGGATTCTGTAAGTATAAAGATTGTGGTCTTAGAAAATGCTATTTTTAACCAATTCCAAATATTAACAGGACAAAACTAGAAGCCAAAGGCATTCAACCAATTACAAATTGTTCGATTATATAAGTAGAAAGGCGGTGGCCTCAGGTAATGTATTTTTAACGAGACATGCAAGATGTTGACATCTCAGATATTAAAAAGACGAAACTAGATGCCAAAAGCAAGAAAAAAATTTTTGTTGTCTGCAACCAAAATTCAACTGATTAAAAATTGTTCGATTCTGTAATTATAAAGGTTGTAGTATTAGAAAATGCTATTTTTAACCAATTCCAAATATTAAAAGGACAAAACTAGAAGCCAAAGGTTTTCAACCAATTACAAATTGTTCGATTATATAAGTAGAAAGGCCCACGGTAGAAAGGTCATGTATATTTAACGAAACATGCAAGATGTTCACATTTCAGATATTAAAAAGACGAAACTAGATGCCAAAAGCAAGAAAACAATGTTTCTTGGCTATGACCAAAATTTAACTGATTACAAATTTTTCGATTATTATGTAAGTGGAAAAAAATATTATTTTTAACGAATGGGCCAAAAATGCAACCATTAATTAAGATGTTTTAAGTTAAGGTAAAATATTTTTAAGCAGATTACTTTACTTTCTCTTTAAAAAAAAAACCTTTTAAAAAGAGGGACTGTTAAAAATGTGTTTTTACATTTGATTTTGTTTTGAAAAGTTCATTAAGGATATTATTATAATCAGCTGTACAGTTTATTGGCGATTTTTTTGGTCTTTCTTTTATGTTATATTTGGTTATATTATATAATTTCCTTGAAAATAATGAAATTAAATAGCAACTGTCTGTACTAAACTTAATTTACCAAAATGTCAAATGGAACTATCCGATATGAATATCAATTCGAATAAAAAAACATTTCTAGTAAATTTAAAAAAAGTGGGGACATAAAGTCAATTATCGGTAGTATCGGTATCCTCCTCCGAATCCTAGTAAGCTTTATTTGATTATTTATTTACGCTGTAATCATACAGGTGGATTCAAAGAAAAAAGAAAACTGCTTTAATAACAAAATAAAGCTCCGTTAAAATTTTTTTAAATAAAGAATAGAAAAATCTCATAAAATTGCATCTCATAGTTCTTAAAATTTTTTTATAAAATCACATAGTAAATAGTAAAGTTTAAAACAGTTTTAGGTTTATTTAAAAACAGTTTTTTAAGTGTTGCTTAAGCACATTATTTTAAATCTTCTTTTTGAACACTTAATATCACCATTATTGAAAAATAAAAAAGTAAATGAAACTATTAACTTAAAATATCTTCTACATTACAATTTTTCTTAAATTTTCTTGCTGAGAAATGAATAATATTAAATAAAACGCGCAGGAGTATGGATTCCCGTATATCTTGCGTATTTTTTAATACTTTGTAGGTATAGTGTAATAAGAATTGTGTATTTGTTTGAGTTCAGCTAATCAGCTAACAAGAAATCCAAGTTTACGGGATTATATTTTAGAACCTTTAAAAATATTTTACTTAAATTTTACATCGAAAGTGTTTTTTTTAGGAAGTTTATGGCTTTTTCGTCATTATTTTCCAGAGTCAGATTTTTGGCAAGTTTTGGATTTTTTAGAGAAGTAGACAACTATTTTTTGTATGTTTTACCATTGTCGACACTAGACCTACAATGTATTGTAAAATCATGAAGATTTACAGGGGCCACATTTTTCGAAAAGGTACAGTACAGAAGTCAAGGTAGATACGCTAATGGTAAAATTCATCTAATATAATTTCAGTATGGCGTTTGCAAGAAATATATTTCTTTAAATTCTTTATCTACCACAATAAACATTTATTTTAGATATTTTTTTCTTGTTTAATATAATTATGTCACCCGTATTTGCATCTACTACACATGAAAGGTACACCACATTTTCTGATTTGTGTTGGTCAGAAAATAACAAGGTCTTTTTACTACAATATATCCAAATACGTCAAACATATTAATTAAGTAAAGTATAAAACGCCAGGATGCGCTAGTTGTCCGGCCGGAACAGACCTCCCTTATGGAATAACCAATTTAATAATATTTAGGTAACAACTGTAAAATTATTTTTCTAAATACCAGGTTCTTAAAGACAATCCACCAGTGTCATAATAAATCATATCAAAGGACATAAGGTTTTCATTTCCACTTTGGCTGGGATTTACTCCTAGAAGGCGATATTCGCCGATTTTATTTAATATTAAATTGTTTATTCCACGCCAAGTTATGGTCTTGTTCAAGTAAATAAAAGCATTTGCAGTAGTTATGGAACCATCTTCCTTCTTAATAAATGACGTATGTACCTCTCACACCGAATGCAAATTAAAAATTAAATTCGTTAAATTAGACAAATTTTCTTTGCTACTGCCATATATTGGTGACATTTGCGCTGGGGGCATTACTTACTGCGCTATTTAATGCTAAGTTACCAAACTGCTGTTGCAAACCTGCCTGTGTGCTCTGGGTGCCGAAGAAAGGATTGGGCACTTGACCTAAAATTTAATAAATACAGACCGATAAGTGTCACATCATTTATGATGAAAGCATTGGAGAAAATGGTGGATAGGTACCGCCTAAAGCGGACCCTAGCCACAAGGACCAGCACGCGTACAGAGAGGGCAGATCTACGGATTGAGCCCTCCACGCGGTAGTGTACAAGGCAGAAAAGAAACTCCCACACAAAGAGTATGCACTAATGGTGTTCTTTAACGTGGAAGGAGTCTTCGACAAGGCAAGAACGCAGATTATAACATTAGCCCTTTATTAACGAAGAACAGAAGCCCGTCCGATTGAATGGGTGAAGTCTGCGTTAATAAAGAGGGAAGCACAGGCTAATTTAGGAGAGTCCAAGGTGAAGGTGGATGTAACGGGAGGCTGTCCTCAGGGCAGTTGCCTTTCTTCCCACCTGTGGTGCCTAATAATAGATGATTTACTGAATCGCGTGACTCAAGAAGAATTTGACGCGCAAGCATACGCGGACGACGGCGTGGTGAAAGTAACTAGACGGTTTCTTGCCGCCGTTTGCGCAAGAATACAAAACGCGATCAGAATCATAGAAGACTGGTGCAGACAGAACGGTCCCCTCTGAAAAGATATTATTCACCAGAAAGAGAAAACTGGAGAAATTTAGAGTACCCATAAAGCACGGTAGACCCCTAAGATCATGTGGCCAGAATGACTGTAAAAGTCAAGGCAACAATGTGGCAGTTGCGCCGTGTGGTCGGTCGAACCTGAGAGATTAACCCCAGGATCTTGCACTGGATATACACGGCAATCATAAGACCAAGAATACAATGTGGGTCAGGGGTTTGGTGGCCCGCAGTGTAAAAACTGACTAAAACCAAAAAGCTCACGAGCCTACAGGGGCTCTTTTGCAGAGGAATAACCGGTCCAATGAGGACTACCCCCATTCGTAACCTGTAAACCATCCTAGGTCTTCCCTCACTCCCAACTTGGATCAAGAAGGAGGCAATGGCGACGAATGAGGGGTTAAAGAGGAAAATGTGGGCCATCTGGCGATCGAGGGGCTGGCGACAAAAGGTTTTCCCCTCCTAAAGATAGCAGTAAAAATAGCCTTAAAACCATGGAAAATGTGACAGAGAGAAGAATGCCAAATGGAATTAAGTAGAGAGGTGACGGTCTGCTACTCGGATGGCTCTAAACTGTCAACCAGGGAGACCACAGGCGCAGGAGTATATGTGAAAGATCTGGAAGTTCGGGAGAGTTACCCACACGGCGAATACGCTACGGTCTTCCAAGCGGAGGTTACCCTCAAAGCTAGAGTAGGTGCCAGAAACCAATATATCGGACCGGAACCTGTTCTGGAAATGACAAGGAAACAGGTTCAAAGTGAGCTCAATAAATGGGTAAACAATGAACTCAGATCGTCCTGGAGGCAAGAGCCAGGGTGCAGACAGTCCAAACTATTCGTGAATCGCCCAGATGCAGCCAGAACTAAATGGCGCCTGAACAAAACTCGAAAGGACATTAGACGGCTGGTAGGAATGCTGACTGGACACAATCGGTTAAACGAATACCTGTCGCGCATCGGAATAGCAGGAGATCCCGTCTGTCTAGCCTGCGGGTTGGAAGAGGAATCTGCCCGGCACCTAATGGGAGAGTGTGTCGCACTTGTTTCGATGGGCATACTGAACTTCGTAAAGAAGTCAGGAAGGGCTGGAGAGAGAGTCGCGGCGCGTGTGGCGGGAGTAGAAGTATAGAGGTACACATCGGGGTATGACAGAAAGGGCCCCATGAAGCGGCCTAATAAATATAGGTTTAAAAGACGTAATTGTCAATATTGCAAAAAGTGTCCATTAAGTGAATAATAATTGAGATAAGGCCATTTAAAGAATGTTTTTAAGCATCCTGTGTAAATTTACAGAAAAATGGTTTTTGTGGAGTAGAAGGCAAGAAGTATAGGTAATAAATCTCCACCGAGATTTTAACCTCTGGAATTTCAGTCTAAAGAGATACCAATTAAGCTAGCGAGGCAACGAGTTTTAACCGGCAGTCTCAAAAACCTTTCCGCCGATTATATTAGTGAGGTGATTTGACTTTCTTTGACTTCTGCAGTTTCAAAAAGCAAGAGACAAGTAGGTACACATTCAATTATAGTTAGTTGTATAAAAGTTCTATTTATTTATCAGCCACGATAGACGACATTCAGCGTGTACAAAAAAAAACCAAGTGAATCGGGCAGTCACGCGCTCGGTCTATCAGCCTACTCTCCCACAACTCAATAAAACCGCACCCAAGAGTTGGACTTGAACACGCTGTTCAGTGTTTTATTGAAGGTGTCAGAAGACCGCGCTCTACCGACAAAAACGTTGTTCTGCAAACATCTTTAAGATTATATATATACAGAGTGACATAAAAATTGCAACACCCCGTATATAGCAAAATTTCTCTTAATTTTTATTTTAAGTTTGCAGGCCGCAACCTTTTTTCCTTTGATCGTTTTTTAAATTAAATGAAAAAAAAATCTGATAATGTTTTACTTCTTTATTTTAAAATTTACGTAAAGCAATATGGTTTTGCTGTTACCAATTTGGTTAAAAAATGTAATCAAAATGTCACCAATTCGAAGATGAGTGATTTACAAGCATTTAAGTGAGTTTGAGCGGGGTATAATTCTACGAGAAGCAGAATTGTTGTTCAGCCAGAAGAGTTAATCGGAATTCTGCTGCAGTAATGCGATGTTGGAATACATGGATTCCGGAACAGCGCCATCAACTTCGTCGAGGTGTTCGAAGAACCACTGATCGTGAAGAACGGCTCTAAAGAATTAGTGCCCTTACTCGATGTTTATGGATGCATGATGGTCGTAGAAGCGTGCGCCGTAGACGTGGAGAGCGGGGGCAAGTCCAATTTTGCGTTGAAAGAGACTGCTTTAACCAGAGGAGTTATGGTTTGGGGTGCCATAGCAATAGCAAGTAGGTCTCTAGTTTTCTTAGATCGCAGTATGAGCGCTGAGATATCTCTATAAAAGCTGGAATATCCCATTTTCCAACAAGATAATGCCAGACCTCATACAGCGGCCATTAGTCGAAACTTCCTTCAGCAAGAAAATGTTAACACCTTGCTATTGCCCGCAAGATCTCCTGGAAATGGAAATGGATTTACAACGGTTGCGCCATGACTTAAGGATTGCCTGGGAACCTATACCACAGGAAGATATAGACCATCGTATTCGAAGCACTCCAAGAAGAATACGGGAGTGTTTAAATTTGAAATGATATTTTACAAATAAACCTTAATAAAATTTTTCGAAAAATCCATCATTTATTAGTTTTAATTAAGACTATCATTTACCAAAAATTTATTTAAAAAAATTACATTATAGTGGGTGTTGCAATTTTTAAGTCACACAGTATAGATAAAATGAAGAAGTTGGGCTCCAAACAGCAGAGAAGTAAAATAATAGGACCTAAATGTTAAAAAAGGACCTTATTTTTAATTAGTCATACTTACTCTACAGAAAAAAAGAGACACAACCGGGACCTAAAACAATGGGACATTTGGCTCTCCCGAAAAAATGTTTCGTGACACAGGCCATGGTATAAGAAGAGGTAAAAAAGCTGAAACCCAACCCACCCCAAGTAGAAAAAATGGAAAATACCAAGAAGGAAAATAAAAGATAAAAGGCGTGTTTCTGCGAGCTTAACATAGTTACTAATATTCTCTTCCTCTAAATGCATTCGTCTGAGAGAGACCCAGCATACCAGGAACATACCGCCTGTACACCCTTCGACCCCGCTTTTTGAGATAGTTATCCCCTGTAGTAGTATGCTGGATCTCTCTTAGAAGAATGCATTTAGAAAGAGAAAATATTAGTAACTATGTTAAGCTCGCAGAAACGCGCCTAAACAAAAAATCGAAAAAAGTTTAAAAAAATCCAATTAATTTTCTCTCTTTTCTTGGCACCCTGAAAGTCACTTTTTAACTTTCTTACTATTGCAGCTATAAACTTTTAACTGTAACTACAAATTGTGACATTAACTTTCCCACAGTAATGTAAATACAGCAATCCATCAAGTTATTCTACCTCAATGCTTAAAACACCATCATCACTGGTAATAAATAAGTGTAAAAATTACAAATATTGACAAATTATATAAGTAAAAAAAATGAAAAAATTAGGGATTTTTGCGGAATTATGACCTGCACTTTAAAATCAAAAACAGACCACTAAATTAAGTACAATTAAGTTACCTATTGCAGCGTTGCCGGTAAACGCACCAGTGCTGCCAGTTTGTGCAAATTGATTCTGACCTAGAGGAACTTGCTGGTTGCCTAACGCTGGAAAATTCGTTGCGAATTGAGCTGACTGTTGAGTAGTACCTTGGAACTGGGTTGAAAACTGGTTTGTTAATGGTATCTGTACCTAAATTTTGGAAGAAAAAACCGTTTATAAAACAAAACTGGTTGAAAGGATTTCTGGATTGATTTTACTCTGTTGCAATATCACAAAGGATAGGGAAATTATTGAAAATCTTCCCCGGACGTTTGTTGCATTAAATAAAAACTGCTTGAGTGCATTTTTGCCTTTTCAACGTAAGCCGGCAGAAAATAAAAAATACACGAAAGCAGTTTTTCAATGCAACAAACCTGAGGGAAGATTTTCTGAATATTTTCCCATCCCAAGAAGTATTTTATAGATTATTACCGAATATTTATAGATAGACAGACTCAAAAAAAAAATATTACGGGGGCGATTATCAGTTTTGATAAGATACATTTTCAGTTTTTGCAGGGTCGGGTTGGGTCCCCTTCTGAGCGGACGATTTTTAAAAATTAACCCGCTTTTATATTTCTTGAGATAAATAATCTTACGATATATTTTAAAAAATAGCTTTCAAAAAGTTATCAAAATCATAGAAACTGTGTGTTGGATTTTATCATTAATTTTAAAAATGCAAAAATACTTGTTTACAAAACATGTGACACTCAGAGCTAAGAACTCAACTTAGTGTAGAAATAACCCAAGTAACATTTTAAGGCATATTGGGAAGTTGGAAGGTCAAAATAACCAATCAGATGTTAAAATATCCACCTTTTTCCTTCAGAAAATGACTTTGCAGTATGAGGTAGGAAATATGTCCTTAATTGGAAGAAATAGCCTAAGAAACTGTCGTTATACACATGACATTTTGAAGGTTTCCTTTTGGGAAATTTTTTGAATTAGATGCCTTGTATTTAGTCTTCAAAGTTGTTTTGACTATGAAGGCAAAAAAAAGGAAAAATTATGGTAAAACTTAAACTGACATTCTACTATGAGGCCCTCGCTTGTTTTGGGCATTTTTTGGTCAACATCGCTTGTCCAAAGTTCTTACTAATGACCTAAACTCCTAACCTAACTCCAAGTTACTTATGTTTGACCAACAAAAATTCCTCAAAGTTAAGGTTTTTTTTTAGTTTTTGTTTTAGGACAACCAATGGTTTATTTGACTATGTAAAAAACCTAGAAATATATACTAATTTTATGGGGAATTCTTCTAATTTATTTAACCATATGGAAAATTTGTATTTGATTAGGTAAAAAGTTCACTTTAGTTTTTCCTGATAGAAATAATGTATTTCTGGTAGAAAACAAGAAAACGCGGAACAAATTTTGCATTATTTTTGAATTTACCCTCGTAACCGTCGTGGGTTCACTGTATTGATTGGGTGAATTTGAGAAGTCTAAATCTCGGTTGATCTCTCGCTCTCTCTGTGTAGGTGAGTCAGAAAGCGGTTACCACGTATAACGCGAGTTACCACTTCAATCATCATGTGACCGCCCAAAGATATTTTTAAGTGGGAATCACGTCACCTGACTCTGTACATCTGCCAGGTTAAACGAGCGATAAAAAGTTGTGGTAAACGCTGCCTTACGCTGTTAATAAGCACCGTTACGACATGGTGCGTTTAGCGTAGATCAGCTATTTCCCTCTCTCTCTAAGAAAATGTCATTAGACAGAAAGGGGGATATCCACTCTTTGGGCGGGTTCGCTCTTGTTGACAACCAAACCATGGGCGAAGGAGAGGTTTTTGGGAGTGCAGGGAAGAATTGGTAATCAAGGCGAAAAATGGACGAACCGTTTTTTAAGTTCAAACTAATAAGGAATTTCGCCTTCAACATTGTAAACTGTGTTTCGAGGGAAAAAACATGGTTAAAAAAACTTTTAGGGCACGATCGCCGAAAAAAGGTAACACGTCATATTTTTTTGATCGTTTTCGGCAACTTTTAATTTTTCCATTTAAAAAAATCCATCAAATCTGGACTAAATGATTGCTTAAATGCAGGGAACTCAATGATTTTCGTACCCAAATATTAAATTATGATCATAAATTGGAAAAAATATTTAATTAGTGTTTTTCCGGAACGTAATATTAGTGATATTTTTGTTAAAACTCCATGTTTTGAAGGGCGCATGACTTTTATGCAAGTAAAAGTTATCAATTCAACGAAAATATTTTCGGTCCATGTTAATTTTCTTCCAATATAGTTTAAAGTAGAAGTTTTAACCCTTATGATTCCAATAATAGGTGTGATGTCTGATCACCATTTTTTATTTTAAAAGTTGTTGGAGGCATCGACGTGATTATTTTTTCTTTTTTTAATTTTATTTCAAAATGCTTCCATTTCTCTCTATTTTGACAAGTAGAGGGGCGCTTTGATCACAGGAAAACAAGAGGCCACTGAGAGGGCATTTTGAAGTAGTTTTGAACAACAGAGCACAAAAGTTGGTGAAAACTGTCACCTGGACATTTTCACTTTCAGGACAAATTTTTTTAATTACCTATTTTCTCATGCCAAATTACCTTGGTTTTTATCCCCACAACTCAAGGTATTTTTACCAAATTTTAACCAAAACTGTTATTTGGGAAGTGTAAGGCTACTTTCCAACTACATTCCTTTGCAAAGTTGGTTGCCTAAAATATTTTTTGAGCGTTGTTGGAGAAGTAAAACTTTAAAAAAGTTTTTCTACAGAACCAAGAGGTTTCCGGAAAAAATAAAAAATACCTATTGGGTAACTCTTTCAAAGGTAAATAATTCCGCTGTTTCCCAAAAATGTGGGAAAACCGAACGATGTGCGACCCATTTACACTCCTCCTGCGTCATTAGGGACTTATTGGGCGTACATTTTCGTGTTCCCTTATTAAGGAAAATTGACATTTGACATCCGAGCATGCGCGTGACCTGCGTTTTTATTAAGGGAACCGTAATAAAATACGGTGTTCCCTTAATTCGGTACAGTTACCGTACGTCCCTTATCTTTAAACATAACCTAAATTATCACGGATAATAGTGATGGTTGGTTTGTTTTTCGACACGACTTTTTAATATTCTATGCATTCTTAGTTTTTTATTTATAAACAAAAACAGTGTTGTGGATTTTTAGAATTTATGTGAAAAAATGAATAAATTGGAGAAAACTACAAGGTTGAGTTTCAGCTACACTGACGATATAATTCTTTTGCGAGAATGTATCAGGGAAAATCCCTACAAGGTTAGAAATTTTAGGTTAGGAATAAGGAAAAGTAATACGACTTCCAATAACACTTTTTTTTAAGTACGGTTAAGGTTCAACCTAAATAAAATACGGTTTTCCCTTATTATGGTAAAACCTTATAGAGTAACACCCAATAAGTCCCTATTAAGAAGGTAGATTGATTTGTGCCTTTGAAGAGTTTTACCTGATTTTGCGCCGGAAACTGGGGACCAGCCTGTTTATTCCATTGCTGGACACCGGCGCCACCCCACTGTTGCTGACCAGCAGCAAACTGCGTTTGATTGGGTTGAGTCAGGTTGCCGCCTGTCATTCCGTTTTGCGCAGGGAAGGATCCGTTTTGTGGTGGAAAACCTTGTCCTTGGGAAGGTTGAGGAAATCCTGAAAAAAATTTTTTGATAATAATATTCTGAATTTTATTTAAAATTAAACCCATTGTAAAGAAACTAACAATACATTTTTTGGCAAACAAGCCACTGAGTCTTTAAAATGTTTATTTGCGGCCAAAAGATGGATTAGGATTCAGAATTTTTTGTAATTAGTATATTTTGTTTGCTGTAAATAAACATTATGCTATTCTATTGCTTTAGCTTAATGTTACTTAGTTTACTATTAGGGTTCGTACAGAAAACCCTCGCGACCCCTTCAGGTACTGATTACCGAATGGTTTGGACACATTGCTTTTACTTAAACTTTTTAATACTTAGTGTATAAACTAATAAAAATAAGTAATATAATTTTGTTTTGAGATCTTAGGACTCCAAAATATCATTATGAACCATATTTCCTGAAAAAATTAATCAAATGTGGACCACGGGGTAAAAAAGGACCAAAATCTGCACACATACACAAATTATAATGTGGATTAGCCAAACTTCAACTGTTTAGATACAGGTTTATACTGCAGAGTAATTCTTTTGTTAATCTCTTAACAAATTTATCTTTGTTTTACTTTAAAAAGTGTTTATACAAAAAAACGAATGAAATCTTTGGCTTTGGTGTGAACGATTATTTCAAAAACATTTTACCATGTCACCAAAACTTAATATTTTTCACCCTCAACACGTGTTTACCTAACTACGTTAGCATCTTCAGGGAAATATTAAAACTGAACTTTTTTTAATCAAATAAACATTTAAAAAAACTGATGAACCTATTTTTCGGCAAAGAAAACAACAAAAAGTTCCCAAAATAATGTCGAACAATTGGTAAAACTTACCACCAAACCCTTGGAAATTCCCTTGCACCGGAAATCCACCCAAGTTCGCCTGCGTATAAGGTGCTTGGTTTCCGACATTGGAAAACTGGTTAAAATTATTGGCAGACGTGCTTGCATAAAGGGCTAATATACTATCCTGTAATAAAAAACGTATTTTTTAAAATATTTGGGATCGTAACTCCTAGAACCCACAGCCGATTTTTTAATCAAGAATCCATAATTTTTAGTTTACAGATTTCGAAACAGCGATTCAAAGTGTCGTATAAAGACTTTTTTTTTAAGGCGGACTGTAATTATATGATTTAAAATATTTGGAGAAAAAATGTATTTAAATCCCTTCGATTTATGAATTAGTTTGAGAACTACGAAACGCACATTATAATGTAAAATGGGCCTACCTTGGTTCTACGTGATGCCGATCTTGGTAGCGCTACCATGTCTATAGTGTGTCCATAAATTGTTGCTCAGCCTAAATCACTCGCGTTAAATTATTGTGGACAATATTTTTTGATATTTTTTAAAACGTGTGGCTTCGTTGACAACGTTTTGTCGAAGAGAGAGACAACAACGTCCCTTTTTTGGAGCTGCTCTCGCGGGCTATGCGCACGTGCCAGCTTGTGGCAGGAGGTAAATTGCCCGCAGAATAATGTGCATTATGATTGCGCGACTATAATTAATCATAGAATTTTAATTAACTTAAATATAATTCAATATGACTTGTAAATGTAAAGAAAAATTATTAAAAAAAGCAATGAATAACCGCTTGAGTTTCCAACATTCCACCCACCAAAAAACTTATGAGGTTTTTTCCCCGAGAAAAAAAATCCAAAAAAATAAAGTAAAAAAAAAAATATATATTCCAAAAAATCTTATGCCTAAAAAGTTACTGTCCTGGTAGAGGGCATACCTTGACAGCTGGTCGCTGTAAAATGCCGTTATTCGTTTTAAGGGTTACGACCCGTACGACGCCGTTTTCTCCCGGACATAATTTAATTATGTGGGCTAGAGCCCATTCGAGAGGAGGTCTTTGTTCGTTTTTGATAAGTACTAATAATCCTTCTTTTAGATTCGGAGCTTGACTAGTCCATTTCTGCCGTTGGTGGAGCGTATGCAAATATTCCATACTCCACCGTTTCCAAAAGTCAGAATGCATACGCTGTAGTAACTGCCAGCGGTTAAGCCGGTTAATGGAAGTTTGTGAAAAGTCAGGTTCAGGAAATGTGGACAATGGTTCCATTGTCAGGAAATGTCCGGGTGTCAACGGGGTGAGATCGTTAGGATCCTCACTAATAGGGGACAAAGGTCGAGAATTAATCAAAGATTCTATTTGAGTAAGTAGGGTGTAGAACTCCTCGTAGGTCATAATCTGGTTTCCGACCACTCGATAAATTCCAGTTTTCGTCTGTTTTACCATGGAGTCTATTAGACCATTAAAATGTGGTGAACCACTAGGGTTGAAATGCCAATTAATAGACAGCTGGGTCGCGGCAGCCTTAGAATAATCTATTAATAAGTTATGCGACCCTTTGTAGTTCGTACCTTGGTCCGAATAGAGGTCAGAAACCCTACCCCGACGCGCTATAAATCGCCTAAAACTAGCTAAAAAGGCTTCTGACGTTAGATCTGAGGACAGTTCTAAATGCAGAGCTTTTGTGGCGCAGCATGCGAATAAGGAAATATAGGCTTTCGAAGTTTTTGCACCTCTATGTTTTCCCATGGTTATCATGAAGGGTCCTGCGTAATCTAGAGCCACATGCGAAAACGCCTTTATTTTTGAAATCCTAAATGTAGGAGATCGCCCATGTAAGGTTGAGGAGATAGAGGTTTCAAACGAAAACATTAAAGACATTTCGATAGGCAACGATAAATTGCAGTTCTGGGGGAGATTATCCAAAAGTTCTGAACAATTAAGTTGTGCATTGTTTTAAGACCAGGGTGAAAGTTCTCATTATGGACATGTTCTACAACAAGGTCTGTTAACCTGTGATTTTTCGGCAACAGGATGAAAGCGATGATTTTTTCAACCGACCACCCACCCTAAGAACGCCTACTTCGTCCAGAAATGGACATAGCTTCCTAAAGGGTTTGGGAAGAGTTTTTTCGTTCTTACAAGCACAAATGATTTCGCCAAAACATTCATTTTGTACGTATTTCACTACGATAATCAAAGAGTTATAAATCTCTATTGAACTTAAATCGCATGACGAAAACTGTTGTTTTTCTAAAAACAAGAACAATGCGAAAAATGTACGCCAGTAACCGTTGTATTTTTTTCAGAGATGAGAATCGTGCCAAAAGTATAGAAATAATACTTAATGGTTCTACCACAACATTTAAAGCTACCCGTTTTTCTTCTGTACGGGCTTCAGGTATATTTTCTAATAAAATAGGGGGTTGAATTGGCCATTCATTAGCTGTTTTAAGTAAAAAATCTGGACCTTTCCACCACAGCTTATGTTCCAACAACTGTGAGGGTGTCAACCCGCGAGATACAGAGTCGGCAGGATTTTCTTTGGAAGGTACATATCTCCAAGAAGAGGGGGATACAATCTCCTGAATATGTGCGACTCTGTTGGCAACAAAAGTTCCAAACCGATGAGGAAAAGTGGTCAACCAGGCGAGTGCGACTTGCGAATGGGACCAGGCAAAGAGTGCATCGAAACTAAGAATATCATAATACGACTCTTTCACGAATAATAATAAATCAGCCAAAAGATGAGCTGCACATAACTCCAGTCTAGGGTGCGAGACAATCTTAAGGGGTGCAACCCGGGATTTGCCAATAATTAAATTAATTTTAATATTTCCATCTCGAAAAATACATCGAAAATAAATAACGCAACCGTATCCCACGGTGCTTGCGTCACAAAACCCGTGTACTTCAAGACGACAGATTTTTTCCAAGGAAATTTTTCTAGGAAGTTGAATATTAGATAATTGTGGCAATTCAGATTTGAAGCATTCCCAAACTTCGACAATGTTATGTTCGGGTGTGTCGTCCCAACCCTTCTTGGAAAGCCACAGTTGCTGGAGAATATGTTTTGCGAGAAACACAGTGGGAGATAAAAAACCCAAGGGGTCAAATATTTTAGCAATCTGTGATAAAACATTTCGCTTGGTACACTCAATCTCAATCGGCGCACATTCATAGGAAAACGCATCCAAACGAGGATTCCACTGAAGTCCAAGGATTTAATAAAAGTGGGACCTTCGGTTTCAAAATTTAAGGGTATTTGAGCATTTGCGACCGGAACTGCCGAGAGAAGGGCAGGATGGTTACTACTCCATTTTCTAAGCTCAAACTTTTTTAGTAATGAGATAAGATCCGACTGAAGCCGAAGGGCTGATTCCACCGTTTCGTCCCCACAGACACAATCATCGATATAAACGGCTTCTCGGAGAACTTTACAAGCCTTAGGATAATTATCCTGCTCAATGATGGATAACTCCTTGAGTGTTCTAAGCGCCAAGAAAGGGGCGGATGAAACTCCGAACGTCACTCTGTTATATTTTAATATTTAGAAAAACGCCAGAGGAATCTTTGGTTTATGAATTAGTTTGAGAACTACGAAACGCACATTATAATGTAAAATGGGCCTACCATGGTTCTACGTGATGCCGATCTTGGTAGCGCTACCATGTCTATAGTGTGTCTTCCATGATGTCCATAAATTGTTGCTCATCCTAAATCACTCGCGGTAAATTATTTTGGACAATATTTTTTGATATTTTTTAAAACGTGTGGCTTCGTTGACAACGTTCTGTCGAAGAGAGAGACAACAACGTCCCTTTTTTGGAGCTGCTCTCGCGGGCTATGCGCACGTGCCAGCTTGTGGCAGGAGGTAAATTGCCCGCAGAATAATGTGCATTATGATTGCGCGACTATAATTAATCATAGAATTTTAATTAACTTAAATATAATTCAATATGACTTGTAAATCATATAATTACTATTTGTCCCAAATAGTAAAGAAAAATTATTAAAAAAAAGCAAAGAATAACCGCTTGAGTTTCCAACACAAAGTTTTTAAAAAAAATGTTTGTAATTTCAAGATTAGAGAGTTTATACTATATTAAATAACAATGGATATGTTGAAGCACAAAATACCATGATTATGTAATGCAATAAATTATATGGAGAATGCACATCTCCCTTAATGATTTGTGGGTCTTGTGATGACGTGAATTTTGCCTTGGATTTGAAAAACGGGGGCGTTAAACAAATAAGTTTAACAGCGGTAAAAAAAAGTTAAATCGAGAGTTAAATATTTTTGGCGTCTTGGCCTGCGGAACAGAATATTGTAGGAACGCATCTCGACGAGTCCACATAGCTTCACAAAACACCGAAGGAGATTCCACGAGGCGGTTGGCGGCCCCCACAGCGAAGATGCCAAAAGATTTGACCTGCGCTTTCGGGCAGTGGGAATATTTCAAGGCAGAAGGCTGAGATTTCGACAAGTTTGGATGCAGAAGGTAGCCGGAATCCCGCCAAGCTTAGGGTCTCTACAGTGCGGATGCCAAAAAGATTTGACCTGCGTTCTCAGGCAGTGGGAAAATTCCAAGGCAAAAGGCTGAGAGTTCGAGCACTTTGGATGGGTGACTGGATGGACTTTAACCATTCTGAGTGTGGAAAAACCCTCGACAGCGAAACCAAGGTTGCATCGCCTTCGATTTCCGGGTCGACATATATGACTTCGAGCTGCTGGGAAAAAATAGTCTACCTAGATAGATGCAAGTCTAACATGTCTGTCATTAATTTTTGCATAATCATTCAATTTTAATAATTATGAGTAATTTTAATCGCAGAACATAAAATATTGAGCTGAAGATCCTTAGATGATTTAAATCTCAAGCAGTCTTGCATTCTCTCCTGGCCTATCCGTTCATTTTACAGTTCAGTACATCCCTCCATTGGAGAACATACAGTTCCTTCACAATATCTATAAACTAAAAGTAACAATCAAAAATTAAGGCGCTTGGAACAAGAAGGATACCAGCCACACTTAACTTATCTTAAGAATTTACACCGCAATTTGAATAAATTTGCTTAAAGATGGTGCCAAAAAAATCATTAAATTATTGGTTTATGTAAAGGTATGCATTTTTTCCTTAGGTTGCAGTGCAACTAACAAAATGCTGACTTTGTTGTGGCTTGTATCCTTCATGTCCTAAGCGCTTCTCAAAATTTAAGTAAGGACTAGTTTACCTTATCAAGCTTAACTTTTTCTTTTTCTGTGGGCATCGTCTGATTGAAGAAACTCTCCTCCTCACTTTTTGCACCCTCCTCTGCTTTCGTAGTTTCTATTTGCAAGGTAGGATTGCTGACGGCCGGAGGTGAGGATATAAAACCGCTAAAATTGTCATCGCCATTTTGCAAACCTAGTTAAAAAATATTACCACAGTTACCACACAAATACATACATGGTGGGGACTTTAACTGGAACGAACTCGCTAGTCTCGGCAGCAATACCAATTAAAAAAAAAACGCAAAAACACATCCACTGAGATTTTTTGTTATATTGAATCTTGCTTTCTCAAAATTTGTTTAGGTCATTTCGTTTCCTGAGAATTTTAAAAACCTATTTTTTTTTAAAAGGACACCTTGTATATTTTAACATTTTTGAAATCCAAAGACAATTCTTTATTCAAAAATATCAGAAATTCTATCTTTTAGTATAATTATAATATTTCTATCATCTGGAAAGGAAACGTCGTCGCTATTGTTCTAACTTCCCCTCGGAAATTGGGACAAGAGCAGCATTATCAAAAAAATTAAAAGTCATTATTTTGAGAAAGGCAAATGATAAACCAAATGTACAGGGTGTCCTATTTGAAAAAAAATAATCCTGTTGACATAGCATGATTAAATCTTAATCGACGATTTTTTGCGCTTTTCTCAAATATTTTTTGCTGAGGCTCTAGCGAATTACATCCAGGTCCCCAAAGTACTGGAATGGATGATAATTTATAAATTTTCGTGGGACCAGATTCTACCATCCGAATACGACCGGATCGAATCGGAAATCTTTATTCTTTGCGGTGATAAAGACGAAGACTTCCGCTCGAAATACTCGACGCGGATTGTAGAATCCAACCTCTGGATTTTTTTTTGTACTGGAACGTTTCCATCCATTCCAGGATCAAATGCCCAGTGTTGCCAAAGTGAGAGCCAAGTGTAAAGTTTTTTTTTTGAACAAACATAAAAAAATTCCGTGCGGCAGGAGATACGCTGCCACTGTGCTACGGCGCGGCGGCCGGCAAAAAAAATCGGAATTTGGAACAAATATGGCAAAATTTCCCTGGAAGATAAACATAAAATCCTAGTTATCGGATAAATTATTTAATCATTGGTTACTTAACTATAACCTAATGAACATTCTGCCTAGTTTAAAATAAAAAAATAAACAAATCTGCTATTCTACAATTATTTAAAAAAAAAACAGTTAGTTAATACGAATTGCCCAAATCTTTTATAAAAGGTGGGTTTTGTTTAGGCCAGTGAATTAGAAGTGAGTTTTTCATTTAATCTAATAATTGAAAGCAGCTACTTACTTAATAAGTCACTATTAGTCTCATTAGTGATAGTCTTTTGCTCTTTCTTATTCTCTGGAGTATTATTGGTAGATCTGGCCGGTTTAGGACTGGGATTGGTTGGCTTGGGCAACTGTGGCACTTCCACGTTTGGCAGGGACTTCTTTTCCAGTATGGTTTTCTTTTTCTTTTTTTGTTTTTCTATCTAAATCATTATTTAAATAAAAATTAATTCGCAACATTTTTATCTTTTTTAAAAGGACACTTTAACCAGAAAAATATTGGAAAAACCAATTTGCAACAGGTGAAGGAGTAATTGGCTTAACCCCGAGACTGAAGTGGTTTACGCGACTATATTCTAAGTCGAAGTTATTGCAAGAGATATGTCTGCGAGTAAATCTGAGAAGGATCCGAGATATAAGCCGCAATAAAAGCCTTCGCGTTTCAACAGATAAACTTAAATTTAGTGTGAGACTGCCTGCAACCCCTTCTGACCTGACCAATCACAACATACAAAAAACCTCGATACGTGGCTGCTTAGAAAGGTCACACAACATTACAACAAAACTATAACCTTTGAGATTTTAAGACTCAAGCGAAATAGAATAGAATAGAAAACGTCTTTATTGTAATAATAAATAATTACAAAGGCGAAGTTTAGCCCAATGGCTACTCTACTTAACCCTTAAATTTACATAAAAAATATTTCACTAGTAGATAGCTTTCTTAATTTTATATCAATTTCAAAATCATTTTAATTACAATTTAAATAATTTTTAATTGTTTAAGTAAATTTCATGTCAAAAATAAAGCAAAAAAAAAACAAGAAAATATGATAACAAAAATTTAATATATAGTTTATTACATTTTATAAATTCTTGCGATATCTAAGAAATAGAAAGAAAGAATACCGCTTACAAGACAATTAATATGTCAATTTAATTCTTTCTGTTTGTTTATTTTTGAATATTCAATAGATAACTCTGCCGTGCAATTTAAGAATCTAGTAAGTTGACTTACTAAATTAAACTTTTTATTTTTTTTTCAAGAACTGTAAGGGTCTGCAAATTTACAAAAGGTTTAAAAAAATTCTTTAATAATTTCCATGTTTAGGAAAAATATTTTAAAATTTTTGAATTCTTGCAGTTCTTTCAAAATTACAAAAAATGTTGAGTTTAGTAAGTCGACTTACTAGGTTCTTGAATTGCACGGCAGAACTTTAAAAATTTTTCGAAAGGTGGCAACAGTGCAATTTTGATTTTTAAGTAATAAAGGAATATTATTTAGTATTTAACGGCATTTTAAATAAAACTCCGATGAAAAATGGTTAGCCTATGCTGAGGCATAGTAAGCATGTTTACTGCTCTTAAGTTAACATTGTGAACTTGTGTTCTGGGTTGCAATTTATCGGTAAGCTACGGAGGGGATGAGGATAAAATACATCTTCGAACAAATACACCCAAATGGCACTTAAAAATATTTTCAACTTGTAACAACCCCAGCTCATTTATTTTTATTGAAACCCTATCGAACTTTCTTAACCCAAAGATAAAACGGCAGCAAGTATTTTGAAACTTTTGAAGTCGTTTTGCAGTAAGTTTGTCAAGACATGGAAAAATAACTATATTACAATAATTTAAAATTGGTAAGACTAAAGACTCACAGAGCTTTTTTCTTTATTTAAAATTCATAGTAGATTTATTGTAATACAAAGGTTTTAAGGCAAAATATGCTTTCTGCAAGATATTTGAGACATGACTTTTAAATCTTAAGTTGCTATCTAGTAAGACCCCCAAGTTTTTGTTTTTGGTGACAGTTTCAAGTTTTATGTTATCGACAAAAATGTACAAGTGTTGTTTAACGTACTTCGTTTGTAAAGATCATTACGTCGGTATTTGACGCATTTAATTTTAGTCCATTTTTTGTGGCATATTCCGAAATCTTGGAGAGATCGCTGTTTATATTTATGCTTGACTGATGTATTTTTTTGGCGTCAAAGATATGAGTGATTTCAGTGTCGTCGGCGAAGCCATCAATTTGACAATTCTTTACAACTTTAAACATGTCTGCCGTGTAAATTAAAAATAAAATGGGAGCTAAAACAGACCCTTGAGGAACTCCAGAGGTAATGTCTGCTAAAGTCGACGGTTCACATTGTGAACGTTTCTCTAAGTAACATTTAAAAAAGCTAAATCAAGTCAGAATTGTTACAGGACTCGCACACACACCCACACACACACGGCACGCTGAGAAAACACTTGCACAGGATGGGAATACATATATCAACACCAACCCATCTGTAGACTATGTAATGAGAACAGAACTCAACAAGAGGCTGTTGCGCCTGGCGAAGATGTCTATATAAGTAAAAAGAAATCAGCAAGGGATATACTAGTGGTAGTGTCAGAAAAATCCTAAACATTGTTTTGCTAAAAAAAAAATAATCAAGTGGTTTTAGACAAACTTTTTTAATAGATTCCCAACAAATATATTTTTTTTTATTTAAAAAAATCTTACTTACATCTTCGTCGATATCTTTTTCCCAATTTACTTTTGGCAAAGGTGGCTGCACCCATTCTCTTGCTATGTACTTTTTATGTTCGTATTTTGCTCTTATAAAAGATTCTAAGCTTGAATCATTTTGAGGCCTAAAAAAAATAAACTTAAATAAATTATTCTTACTAAAGTGGTTTATTTTCGCAAAAGGCAAAACGTTATTTGTGTAGAACTAACGACCATTGTACAACTTAGGATCATCCTTTTAGTTACCTATACTTTTTTGCCGATGCTTTTATAAGTATGATTTCTTACGATTCTGCCATTTACTTCTTTAACTTAATATATTTTATTCAAAGCTTGTGATGTTTTTATGCTACATGAAACAATTAATCAATCAAAATATTACTTAACACGTTGACTGTCCCAGTGCCTACTCTAACGTTAAGCCTGCCCCAAGCAAAATTACATTTTGCCACCCCTTAACGTACATTTTAAAAATACATAGAATACAAATCAAATGGTTTAATTATAATGACTTTGAAAATGTTTTGTTGAAACCAAGAAAATTTACAATATTATAGAAGTTCATCCTTTTAAATTACAATAATGAAAAAATAACTAAATTACAAAAATATTTAAAAAAAATATACACGTCACAAAACACAGATTAGCCAACTACAAAGTTCCATTTTAAATTTAATTTTTTTTCCAGAAAGATAATTTATATCATAATGCAATTGATTATAGACACTCCCAAATAAAGAATGGAATTTTTTCCAAAGTTATAGAAATATCTAATTATATCAATATTATTACTAATTCGGTTGTTATAATCATGGATTTGATCTCTAGAAGTAAAAAATTATATTTGTTTGTCTCGATTTTTCTATTGTTTGATGAATATAACTAAAGACACTTAAAATTAAAAAGCGCCTGTACCTAGTAAGAAAATATTAACAAAATGCAATTTTAATGCTATTACAAAAACAAATAAACTAAACATCATTTTTTTTCATTTTTATTTATTATGTCTTTTAAGTCTATTTAATCAGCAATTTCATGCTCGATTGCCAAAATGGTTAAACTATGTAGACCGTCAAAAAGTTCTTAATTAATTTTAGCTTAGAGAAACTCCATTCCCCCTTGCAACAGTTATTGGTATAGTCAACAATATTCTTAAAACAACACTGAGGTTTGGGGCCAAATTTAGCGTTGTTATTATTTTTAGTACATAATACTTGGGCTTTTTTTCTCCAAAAGCGCAGAAACTCTAAACATTTCCTCTGCTAGCTCTACTCCATTTATGTCAACAGACTCACCAACAATTAAATTACTTTCTAAATCCTTGCAGTGTTTAATACCGTTTCTTGAGATACATGGAAAATACAAAATCTTCAAACCTTGATACAATATTGTGCAAAGTATTTTTCTCTAACCATATAAAAAGCCGCTGCTATAGTTGCCAAGTAATGACTTTTTAAAATATTCAACCCCCTCGCTCCCCCTTTTTGCCACACCTACCCCCCACCAAAGACTAAGCAACTTTTTGCTGAGACCCATACTATTTTTTACCCAAATTTGGTTCATAAAACGTTTTAGCCGTTCTTGAGCTATCGCGCCAACAGACAGAGGAGAGCCAGGGAATTGCAAAAATACGTTCTGGTAGCCTTTTTGTTGAAATAAGCGTGCCACCCTTTTTTATTTTTGTTTTCATAAAAATTATGGATTATAAATACTTTTATATATATATCTGCCTACATTATTATAGGTAGTCGCACTCCACAGTACGCAGGCAAGGACTTGTTTGAAATGGAAATAGAAAAAACTCATGTATTGACTTGTTCATTATCTCTAATGATATCATTCCGGTTCCACACTCGTCCCAGTGCTCTCGCTGTCTCCCCGAGTATCTCGGCCGAGAGGCTCGTACCCGAGTGCTAGAGTTGCCATATTTTTATTTTTAAAAAGCGGGAGTTTTGAAAATTTATATCTTAATTATGATTTTCAGAAGAACCAATAGCGCAACTTGCTTTTTTACCTTTTTATACTTCGTGTTTTGCAGTTTTAACCCACAATAAAAAAAACTGAGCCCGGAGCAAATGCAAAGTGTTAAAAAAATTCTTCTTCACCATATAAAAAAATAAAATGTGAGATCTCGTTAAATTAGCTTGCGCATTCACCATTACTTAACGTAAAAATCTGTAAACGAACATAGCGTTTTTCTTTTGATGCACCCATCCTTCATTTTGATACAAAATAGAAAAGGATAGAGGTACACTTAGTGCACACCAGTGCATCAAAAGGAAAAAGAGATCAAAGAAAGTTTAAAAGACTACGTTCCAAACTTGTAATGCAAGAAGAGGGTGTTTCTGGTTATTAAGAAGACTGTTCCAGAATGCTGGGGAATGTATCAAAATGGAAAACCATTTCGCATAATTTAAAAATCGGGAGATTTTTTGCATGAGGCGAGAGACGGGAGGAAATTCAAAAAAGCGGGAGACTCCTGCCTAAATCGGGAGGGTTGTCAACCCTATATGCGAGAACTCGAGAATATGGCTGACGCAGAAGGTGCTGTTGCTGTTACTATGTGTGCTCTTTTTTTCAATTCCGGAATACCAAATCCAACTTCTTCACTTATGCGCACCCATACATCATGCAATGGTTTTTTGTCTTTATGAAACCTATGGCTGGGGTCCCATAACACCGGTTCCGTTTGGTATATTTTCATAAAATTCAATTATTTCTCGTTATTCTAGTTTTTTTAATTACAACAAAATCACAATACAAAACAAGAGAGCTCGCGGGAATATGCGAGAGGGTATACTGTCGCGCTCGCTCAACCTCGGTAATCTCGCGAGACTCTTTGACTCGTGCACAGAAAACCGACTCCAGAGCGAGGCAAAGCAAGACAAAGCGAAGCGAGAGGTCCTACACTGAGGAAAATTTTTAGCAAAGTGATTCTGCCTGGCGCCTATTTAGCCAAAAAATCTTGCTAGAATCAAAAAGTTTTTTGCTAAAATAACGAGGCAAGACTTTTTTTTGTTAGTTTAACTGACTTTTTTGTTAGTATTACTAAACATTCTGGTTGCATTAGAGCTTCTTTTTTGTTCTAGGAAGATTGTTTGGCTAAATAGGCGCCAGGCAGAATCACTTTGCTAAAATTTTTTCTCAGTGTATCTACACTCTCCGTCTTGACCTGATAATAAGTACCTACCTAGTGCAAAGGCAATTTCAGAAAGTTCAGTGTGTGATAATTATTTTTAAAGGTAATTACGAATTATTTATAGATATTTTTGGCTCTCCCAGAACGTATTTTCGCAATTCCCTGGCTCTCATCTGTCTGTTGGCGCGATAGCTCAAGAACGGCTAAAACGTTTTATGAACCAAATTTGAGTATTTCCATTTCAAACAAGTCCTTGCCTGCGTACTGTGGAGTGCGACTACCTATAATAATATAGGTAGCCTTTTTGTTGAAATAAGCTTTTCACTTTTTTATGTTTTATTTTATGACTTATTTCATAAATTAAGTTCTTAGCTTCATCTCCCCACGGACCCAAGGTCTCAACACAGAAAGGCACAAAAATGAAACGTTCTTCCAATTCTCTGTACTTCGCCCTTTTCTGAACTTATCCCACACGTGCTGCCTCCCCAGAATTTATTGATGTTTTATTAATATAGGTATCAGCTAGTGTATCCCTACATGATGCATCCCACATTAATGCCTTGCCCCTCTTCCAAGGTACCAAAGTCATACCATCTGCTCGCTTCCCGTCGCCACGACAAATACCAGGCGGCTCCAAAATTGCAGGAAAATCTGCAGACGTGAGAGACCGCTTGATAATATCACTAATCAGCCTGTGCCTCGCCAGACGGCCTGCACTTTTTATGCAGCATAAGCCATGATGGCCGTAAACATCCACTGTTTTGCCGCAAGTGCAGATGTGTGGGTCACACACAGGCTGACCAAGCCGTAGAGCGACAGACAACCGGAAAGACGAGTTGTCTAGCAGGTTGCCCAAGGAAGAAGAAGGCAGGGCATGAAGCCAAAAAGAACTCTCAGGTTCTTGCAAGGCAAGGAGACGAGCTTTGTTTTTTAAAGAGGTTTCATTGGTTCAAAGTAGTCTGACATAAATTTAAATCAAAACCTTTTTGGGACAAAATTTTAGATACATCTGGAATATTAGTTATTGATTTAAACGAGAAAAGTGCTTCTTCGTATGCATTGTCAGCGGTTTCCGAAGGATAAAAAAGATGGATTTTTGTAACATTGCGAAATAAAAGAATAAAATTTTGGCATATAATCCGCTACCCTGGATAGAATGGTTTCTCGATTAATCATGTTGAAAGCATTTAAAAAATAAATTTTTAAAAGAACTTTACAATCTTTGAGGGAAAAGATAGGTAACGTCTTGTAGAATGTGAAATAGCCTCGCATCCACTCTTTGTGCCAAAACCCAATTGATGAGGACGAAAAAGCGAACCTAATGATTCGTAAATAGAAGAACAAACAAGTTTAGCGATTAAGCGACGAAGGCAGAGCCCAACCGCTATTGGGCGTACTCCTCCATCCTTTTCATTAAATGCACACAAAGAGGCACCAAAAAATATAGGACTAATTTTTTCCGGAACCAAACCATTAAGCACGTGTGTCAAGAAAAACTCAAGAGAAGATAGAAGTTTTAGAGAAATAGTCTTCGTTTATGATATCCTTCAAGTGTTGAGGCCTAAGTCCATCTAGTCGACCAGCCGAGCTTGGTTTGAAAGAAAGAATTGCCTTCCTAATGTCTTCAAAACTAAAATCAAAAATACAATTAGAAGTTTCCAAAGGGACATTTGTGAATTTCTGAATTTTGTCATGTTTTGGATGTTTTTCTTCCAGTTTTTTCAAGGTTTCTTCGTTTTGAATCTTGTTGCAGGTCTTCATTTTTATGTTTTGATAAACCTTTTTTATTCTTTAAAAACTTGCCACAATAACTATATTGGATTTTTAAATTGTTCTTCATGTTTAAGCCCTTTTTTTGGGATTTAATTGTCGAAGTAGAATTTTCTGATTCTTCTGAACATGTTTGAGAATTTAAATTTGCTTGAGAAATTATATTTAAAGAAGTGTTTACTGAGTTTTGGATATTAGTTGAATGCATTTTCGATTCGTGAATTTTAAGACCTTTGGAAGTTTTAAAAAATTTATTGCAAATAGAGCATATTATTTTTTCTTCTTTATTTAAAAGTACCAATAGATCAAAATGTCCGGAGTATGGGCTTCCGGAAAAAGAAGATTTATTGTATTGGGATGATTTGACTTACTGATTTCCATTCCTCGGTCGGGAAGGATTAGCAAATTTTCTAAAGGATATAATTTGGTAAGAGAGATGAGAGGAGTATAGAAACGTCATTTGTAGAGCCAAGAAAGGTAGAGAAGCAAAGACTTGAAGAGTCTCTTATTCCAAGACTGGAAGACTGGATCCAAGCGGTTGCGTCTAACTTGCAGTTTGTTATAGTTTCTAAACATTGTTTAAGCATGGTATCAAAATTTTGGAGACACTGGGAACAACAAGGAGCGCAACGAAGAAGGTAGGTAATTCTAGGAATAGCGAAAGAGTGTCTTAATAGATAGTACGCAATATGGGAATCAGCCGCGGAAAGATTATCTATCAATCTTTTAAAAGTTAAGGGATTAGAATTTAAAACTGATTTGATTTTATTTTCATAGAAAGGACATCCAAGTAAAGTTAAATTTTCTGGCTCAACATTAGTAAACATTGCTATTGTATCTTGATGTTGAGGAAAGGCAATAGAAAAACTTGTGTTAGCTTCATGAACAATTGAAAATTCACATTTTTTAAAATTAATTTTAAGTCCAATTTCTGAGCATGAAGCGTGTAGTTTAAAAAAAATCGTCAAATGTTCGGATCTCCAGCAAGAGTACCGTCATCAAGATACCAGTAATTAATTTCAGATTTTAGATTGGAAACTATAGGATGGAGGGCTAAAAAAAATGGTGGTCCTAGTGGGTCTCCTTGCTGGACACCCCTTTGAGAATGTATCACTTCATTTCCGAAGGATAAAAAAGATGGATTTTTGTAACATTGCGAAATAAAAGAATAAAACTTTGGCATATAATCCGCTACCCTGGATAGAATGGTTTCTCGATTAATCATGTTGAAAGCATTTAAAAAATAAATTTTTAAAAGAACTTTACAATCTTTGAGGGAAAAGATAGGTAACGTCTTGTAGAATGTGAAATAGCCTCGCATCCACTCTTTGTGCCAAAACCCAATTGATGAGGACGAAAAAGCGAACCTAATGATTCGTAAATAGAAGAACAAACAAGTTTAGCGATTAAGCGACGAAGGCAGAGCCCAACCGCTATTGGGCGTACTCCTCCATCCTTTTCATTAAATGCACACAAAGAGGCACCAAAAAATATAGGACTAATTTTTTCCGGAACCAAACCATTAAGCACGTGTGTCAAGAAAAACTCAAGAGAAGATAGAAGTTTTAGAGAAATAGTCTTCGTTTATGATATCCTTCAAGTGTTGAGGCCTAAGTCCATCTAGTCGACCAGCCGAGCCTGGTTTGAAAGAAAGAATTGCCTTCCTAATGTCTTCAAAACTAAAATCAAAAATACAATTAGAAGTTTCCAAAGGGACATTTGTGAATTTCTGAATTTTGTCATGTTTTGGATGTTTTTCTTCCAGTTTTTTCAAGGTTTCTTCGTTTTGAATCTTGTTGCAGGTCTTCATTTTTATGTTTTGATAAACCTTTTTTATTCTTTAAAAACTTGCCACAATAACTATATTGGATTTTTAAATTGTTCTTCATGTTTAAGCCCTTTTTTTGGGATTTAATTGTCGAAGTAGAATTTTCTGATTCTTCTGAACATGTTTGAGAATTTAAATTTGCTTGAGAAATTATATTTAAAGAAGTGTTTACTGAGTTTTGGATATTAGTTGAATGCATTTTCGATTAGTGAATTTTAAGACCTTTGGAAGTTTTAAAAAATTTATTGCAAATAGAGCATATTATTTTTTCTTCTTTATTTAAAAGTACCAATAGATCAAAATGTCCGGAGTATGGGCTTCCGGAAAAAGAAGATTTATTGTATTGGGATGATTTGACTTACTGATTTCCATTCCTCGGTCGGGAAGGATTAGCAAATTTTCTAAAGTATTTGTGTCTTGAGTTGGAAAATGTTGTCTATTGTTCTTACAATACACTGTGGCCGTTTCATAAAACTATTAGATATATTATCCGAAAGGTTTTCCCAATTTTGTTGAACATATTCCACGGCTTCTTGTCTAACTTTATTGAAAGAGAGCTGATTTTTATTTAAGAATTGACTAATAGCGCGAAACAAGCATTTACCATCCTTTTCAATGCTGATTTTTCTAAATTTCTTCATTATAAGGTCCAAAAAAATATGTTTTTTGATTGATTGTCACTTCTGTGTCAACTAAATTTTACGCCGAAAAATCTTGAAAAACTCAACTTTTTGTAACTGGACGGTCTTAAGTCACACAAATTATGAAAACCAGGTTTATTTTCGCTGCCTTCCGCTTTGGAACAATAATTGATTTCCTCTAGTTCTTCGGAAAAAGGCATCTTTTTTGGAAGCTAAATAAGTATATATATATATATATTTTTTTTTGTTTGTCATGCCCCGCTTTTAAAAATGACAGTCATTTGTAATTCCACTGTGACAATATGCAAATGTTTAACCTAGCGACCCCTCCCCAAGAAAATCAAAATTTAGTTATGCCATAATTATGTGCTAATTTCGTCCCCAATCAAAAAATTTTGTGCTCCTCTGGCTTCTTAGAAAATCGAAAAAGAAAATGGGGTAGCTAGATTAATATTAACTTAGCAACCCCACCACGAAATATGACGCAAACTAAAAATTTTTGGTTTTAAAATTATGTACTCCACGAATATATAAGAAAATAATGGAATTTTTAATTTTAAATTATGTTTTTAATATTAACTTAGCGACCTCACATGTTTAGGTATCACGGAATTTAAAAATTTCAAAAACCAGTATTATCTGCATATTATGTGCTAATTTCGTCTATGATCAGAAAATTTTGTGCTCGTCTGGTTTCCGAGAAAATCAATACAAAGGATATCACATTATATTATTATTAATAACCTAGCATTCCCAATCCTAAAGTGCGATTCCAAAGTGATAATTTATGATTCCAAAATTATGTGCTCCATGAATATGTAATGTAATGTAATTCTTCATTTTAAGTGATGGTTTTTTTTTAAATGGTGGGGTTACTAAGTTAACCCACCTTTTTTTTTAAAGATAATTTAAAATGAAAAATTCGATTTTTTTCTTATATATTCGTGGAGAACATAATTAGCACATAGCTTTAAAAACCAACATTTTTAGTTTGGCGCCATATTTCCTGGTGGGGTTGCTAAGTTAATATTAATCTAGCTACTCCTTTTTTTTTCGATTTTCTCAGAAACTAGAGGAGCCCAAAATTTTTTGATTGGGGATGAAATTAGCACATAATTATGGTGTGACTAAATTTTGATTTTCTTTAGGTGGGGTCGCTAGCAGGGGGGCAATAGCTGACCCAAAATTTGTACATGATTGCCAGTATTGCCAAATCTGTTAATTTATATGGGTAATGCCAATAAATGCCATTGAGCTCTTACTCCCTCGGTCGCTAGGTTAATTAGTGTGATCATTTATACTCTTTTTGAGAGTACAGTACTCTTTTTCAAAGCTTTGTACTCTATACTCAATATCCAATAATATCTTGAATGAACACTATATCGCACCCCAACCCAGCCCCCCTTGGCAGCTTACTCAACCCACTTGCTTTTAAACATTAAAAAAAACCTTCATCAAAATTTTAAAAGCATTTTCTGCTTAAACTGCATCACAGATTGTGATAATATTCTACAACAACATTAAAAACATAATAAAACATAAAAAACATGACATTTCTGACATAATTTTCAAAAGAATTCTAAAAATCAAGACTAGATCAGCCCAAGGATTTGCCACTTTACTTTTAAAATATAGGTATTTTTTGTACACACTAATTCCACTAAATCATTCCCCCCCCCTCTTTAAAAAAGCGCCCCTGTTAATTATAAGTATTATTTTAAAAGTTAACCATCTTATATTTGGAATTAGCTACCTATGTACTCTTATTGCTTTAAAAAATTATGGTCACACTAGGTTAATGGAGGTTCATATATATCTCAACGTGTTAAATTACCTTCTAAAATTGTCTGGTAGGTTAGCCTCGTATACAGCTCGGGCGCGGGAGTTGCCCATCTGTTGCAGCGAGACGACCTGTTCTGGAGTCCACGAGTCCAGATTGACAGATTTGACTTTCGAGATGTGAACTCCCAAGTTTCTGTGAATTCCGGCGCAACGGATACATAAGAATACCCCAATGTTCCAGGATGCCCATCTTGGACCTGAGAATAATCCATAGTTTATTTTAGTCTGTAGTGTGCCTAAAGAGGTATAGTTTGCAAAAAATGGTGAAAAAACTAAACGCACTTTTCCGACTTTATTAATCAAAATTTAAACATATTATATTTTTAACATTTTGCAGCTTTATTTAAAAATAGACAATTTTAGATAGTTTGTTCTCACACAAAACATGATAAATATGAAGCATGGCTGTCTACACTTTTAAACATGTTCTGCAAGTGCAAACTAAAGTACTTCAGGTCTTCAGCACAGTTGTTGGCACTTAGTTTTTCTTCCTAGTACTAGACTGTTCAGAGCCCTGTCAAAGTCTTTTGTAGAAAGAGTAATTAGAGGACCGAAATTTAGAAGTAGAAACGCGATTATCGAGATATTGATTTTGTAATTTGCCTCCAGAGGCTGAAACTGTTGTTCTTCGTGTCAAAAAAATGTCAAAAACATGAAATTTAGGTTGTTTTTTATATTAAAACGTCATCTTAAATCTTTTTGCACACTATCAATAAAATAATTGTAATTAGTAGGCTTGCTAGTATTAGCAGGATTTATTCATTTTGCGTATATCACTTTTCTTGTAATTTAAATATTGTTTCTATTTTGAGTGGAAATAGTGTTCTGTCCGTTACATATTTATTTTTTGGTATTAGCATTAACATATTTGCACGTGCTGGTACACTGACGGATCCAAAATGCCTTCAGGCGTTGGATCCGGAGCTTATTGCAGCCGAAAAAATATCAGGATTATACAATCTTGGACGAATGGCTACAATTTTCCAGGCGGAACTCTTCGCCATTGAAATGAGCGCACATTGGATGATAGATATCATAACTGGCGCAACAGATCAATAAAGATACTCTCTGACAGTCAAGCGGCCCTTAAGGCTCTTGAATCCTCTAGGTGCTCATCGAGAACCGTTAGGACCTGCCAGGACACACTGAACACCCTAGGGCGAATAAACACTGTGTCGCTGGTATGGATTCCGCGACATTCTGGACATCCAGCTGCCGCGTGAAGCGGCCTCTGCTGTCTTTATTGGCCCCGAACCACCCTTGGAATAGCATACAACAAAATCAACACTGCTCTCTTAGGCTGGATGGAAAACAAGTTCCACCAATACTGGAGAGAATTGCCGGGACTAGCACATTCCAAAGAGTTCATTACATAATCCTGCAGGAAGAGGGCCGGGAAACTCATTGAGCTCACCAGGCAGGACATCCGGACAATGGTTGATCTATACACCGGACACTGCAGGCTGAAAGTACCATTACACAGAGTGGGTCTAAGTGAGGACACCGAATGTAGGCTCTGTATGGAGTATGATGAGACGGCCAGACATGTGCTATGTGAATGTCCGGCCATTGCACGTCAGCGTCAACGTATTCACCAAAGCAAGTTGCGAGCCTCTTTAAGGGGCTGAATATTCTGTAGCAACAAAAAATGTTAAAAGTAAGCCACAATAGACCCAACAGTGGTCGTAGTGGACAGTGCTGGCACACTTACAAACGAATCAATCAATCAATCACCATATTTGCAGAGCCCTCGGCATTATTATTATTTCATTTAAAATTTAAAAAAATCATGCAGTGTTCTGTCCGTTATGCTGGAATGGCTGATAAAAAGTGTTTACAACTCGCGGCTATACTGTTCTTTTTTTTGTTGTGTTTTTAATTTTAGGTAATAGTTTATGCTCATAAAAAACACTATTTTAGCCGCTAATTGTAAAATCTATATGAGACGATAAATAATCTTTATATTTGCTACAAGTTCCCTTTACTATTGCCATTACCATTGAAGTTTTTGTAAACTTTTGAGAAATATTTATTTTGAATATGGTTACATAAAAGGGTTGGTTTAATTTATGTGTCATCTAAAAAGATTTTACAGAAAAACATACTTTTTATGCTGGACAACCTTTGCTAAAAATTACTCAAATATGGTGGATTCACCAGCCCTTAAAACAAAAGTCATTATTGCATAAGTTTTTCTGAATATGATCTAATATGTTTACTTACTTTTTTCTATTAAGCCTTGAAATATACAGATTGAAACCCCACAATATGATATTGTATTTGCTAAACCATTGTTTTATTAGTGAAATCCAAAAAATTTTGAGACATCTTGATAATTGGTTAAGTTGAATTTGGAAATTAAGAGAAACTCTAGGTATAATTGTTAATTATTCATAAACAGGATTTTAATTAATAAATTAAGCGTCAAATATTTTTGCTAAATACCTCTTAGAATATTTTTAGACGTGTTAAAATACTTTAAAGTACGAGACGTATTTTGGTAATTTTAAAACTGTAAAGAAGTTTCATTAAAAAAATTAATACTCCCTTATGTCTTACACACTTTACGCTTTAAACAATTATAATTTTTTTAATAAATAAATAACAATCATATGCACGGCACAACTCAAGATGACAGACAGATGACAAAACAGAAAATTCGAAATTTATATTAAAAAATGGCATTAAATTATCTTCATCTTTCTCTAAAATACTTTTTTTAATACTGCTTTCTCTCTTCATCATCCTCAAATATTTTCCATTTATAATGGTAGAGCAATGCTGACGCCTAAAATTTTTTAAGGAAAAGTACATTTCTTGTCCGATGCCATGAATCTTTCTTTTTATTTTTGTTAAATACAAGTTTTTTGGAAATTTTAAGGACTATAAAAAACTTTGATTACAATAAATTAATACTACTTTATCTCTTACACACTTTACGTTATAATTTTTTTAGATAAAAATGGTAAAATAAAAATCGTATCTGCGACATCACTCAAGATGACAGACAGATGACCTTACAGAAATTAAATTATCTTCCTTCATCTTTCTCCAAACTAATTTTTTTAATACTGCTTTTTTTCTTCAACATCCTTAAATATTTTTCATTTTTACAGAAAAAAAATATTTTTTGATAGTTGGTACTTTTTTAAAATGTTAAAAAAGCGGTGAAAAATTGAAAAAAGTGAGGTTATAGTCCAATTTTTTGAAGAGCCGACTGACGTCATTTTTTTGGATTTCTATTCGATACATTGTTTTAGACAGCGACAATAAATATGTAAAAAATTTCATGTCGTTGATTGTTTCAGCTGTTACTTCTAATTGATAACAACAAATTATTTGACATGCGAGTTGTTGACAACAAAGAAATACGTTTTCAGAGGCAAAAATGACGTCAGTCCGCTCGTCAAAAAATTGGACAATAAAACTAAGGCCTAAAAATATGGAAAACCTACCTAACAAAAACGTTACCACTTAAATGATGCTAAAATGTTTTTTGGGAGTACTTTTTTTAAATAATAAAAAAACAGTAAAAGCCTAAAAAAAGCAAGTTTTTATTGTGCATATTGATATTTTGGAAACAAAAACTAGAGTCAGTCCATATCAAGTCAATCAGACTATTTCACCACACCATCTCCGATATTGATGATTTTTGGTATACATGTTTTCCCTACAAAATCTTGTTGTTGACCTGCTGTTTATTTCTAATTAATTATTGAAAATCGAAAAACTCACTTATTTGTCCTTTATTTGTTCATAATGATATCAACAGCCTGCGCCAATTACAGATATCAACTAAGTACCTAAACTAAACAATAATACAGAGGAAAATGATAATAAATAAAGCAATGGATAGTAAATTAGGTAACAATAATAATTATACTATAAAATCTAAACCTTAGTAAACTTAAATTTACAAGTTTGATAAACATTTGTTATTAAAGACAATTATTTACTAAAAGATAGAATAGCAAGATTTGAACATAATTAATATATGGGTAGAGTATGTACCTACTTGACAATAGAAAATTTACGATTGAGTGGTAAAATGCCACATAAATTATTTGGTTTAAAATACGTTAAAATACACGTCACGTAGAGGGGGAACAGCTATCTTCAGCACAAACAACATAGCAACTGAAACAATAACATGTAACATAGACATTATTGAAAAACATTTCGAATATTGCTTGTCCCAGTTTCTTATAAATAAAACCAAAATAGTGGTTGCATGTATTTACAGGTCGCCATCTAGCGATTTTGATATTTTTCAATATAAACTTAATGAGCTTTTATCTACATTATACAATTAAAAAAAAAATTATAATATGTGGAGACTTCAATTTTAATTTTGCAGTCTCTGAGCCTGCCACAAATTCAGTAAAAAATTTATTCTCCAGCTATGGTTTACACAGCAATCTGGAGGGTATAACAAGACCAGGTACTGGTAATGATGGTACTCAACTCGATAATGTCTTTACTAATTTCAATCACAGAGAGGTCAGTTGTAATATTCACAAAACAGATATAGCCGACCATTATGGTCAGATACTCACCTATCACACTATAAAAGAACCAAAAAATGCATCATATTGTAGAAAGCGTTATTTTACTCAAAATAATATTTTGAGGTTTGTATCATACCTCAAACAGAAAAAATGGTACACCATAGACTGGACTGACAGTGTCGACCAGATGTACAGCGAATTTTCCAAAAATTTCAATTTTTATTTTAATTTGTCATTCCCAGAATGTAAATCAAGGGTGAAAAATAACAATAAAGATAGCTGGATAAATACTGAAATTAGAGAGTACAGCAAATATATAAAGGCTCTATATGTTTGGTACAAAAAAACCAACTCACAAGATATATATGCCTACTACAAAAAATAAAAAAAAAACATATCGTAAGTATTTATCAAATCACAAAAAATCTATAAATAGCAGTAAGATTATTAACTCAAAAAACAAAAATAAATCTGCTTGTTCCTTGTTAAATAGCATAACTAACAAAAATAAGAATCTAAAAAATATAAATATATCCTTAAAAACAGACACTGGAGAGTTAATAAAAGACCCAGAGGAGGTGGCCAAATCTTTTAGCCATCACTTTAAACTTGAGTTCTCACAGGCTCAAACTGGGGAGGGCTCTTTTTCACAGAGACAGGTTCCGAATACCATTTTTCTTGATCCATCCACAGCTCATGAAGTTTATGATATACTAACGAGACTTCCAAATAAATATTCATCAGGTACTGATAATGTTCCAGTATTTGTAATTAAGCAAGTAGCTAAATACATTAGCAAGCCTCTAAGCCTCTTCCCTGAAGTCCTAAAAATGGCAAAAGTGGTCCCAGTTTTCAAAAAGGGAGATCCGCAACTAAGTAACAACTATAGACCAGTGTCCCTACTTCCATCAGTGTCAAAGGTCTTTGAGAGATCGATATACAACCGCCTAGTAGATTTCATACAAAAAAACAAAATATTTACTGATTCACAATATGGTTTTAGACATTCAAAATCCACAGAACTTGCAGTCTTTAAAACAATTGAATTTATAATGGAACAAATCGATCATAATAAAAAGGTGGCAGGGTTGTACTTCGATCTATCGAAGGCCTTTGACACTATTGACCATGAAATTCTTATGGAGCAACTATACCGATATGGTATTAGGGGTCCATGCTATGATCTAATCAAGTCTTACTTGACAAACAGAAAACAACAAGTGTGTATCTCAGAAATGGGCAATAAACACTACTCGGAGCCTGTCTCAGTGGAACAGGGGGTCCCACAAGGGTCCATTTTGGGACCAGTTCTGTTCTTGCTCAGCTACATCATCTGAACAAACGACAGTTCAGTTGTCGCGCAAATGACCGGCAGCGGCTGAACAAATGAAACAGTGGTGCAGTGATAAAAACCTTAAACTAAATACAGAGAAAACTGGTCTGGTGACATTTAGCAAGAGCAGGACTGATGAATCTCTCTATGTAACAGTCAACAGTAAAACTATAGTCGAGCAAGACAGTGTAAAATTTCTGGGGATCTATTTAGATTCTACCTTAAACTTTGAGAATCACACTCGATATATATCAGCAAGACTTAACAGCTACTGCGGCTTAATAAGGCGCATAAAGGACCAAGTTTTTCTAGAAACAGTAAGATTGTTTTACTTCTCAAATATTCAGTCAATCATAACATACGGACTCCTAATATAGGGTTCTGGTAGAGATGCTCAAGAAGTATTTGTTTCACAGAAAAGGATAATACGCTGTATATTTGGTCTTCATCCCAGAGTTTCATGTAAACCATATTTCTCTAGATTGGGTGCTCTAACAGTGCCATCACTTTATTTTTTGGCTCTAGTTATATTCGTCATACCCTCCCATAAATCTACTTTCTTTGAGAAAGGCCCTGTTTATAGGGCAACCAAGGCCTATAATATGCTACCCATTGAAATATGGCAGACTCAAAGTCTGCAAAGTTTCAAATCAAAAACCAAAAATTTTTTAGCAGAAAAAATGTTTTATACTTTAAATTCGATTATTAAACTAATACATATTTCTTCATGTTCAAATTTTGTTCCGTTTTACATAATTTTTTGTCTAAATGTTGTCTGTTAATTATTATTTATTGTCATATTTTATACTTTAACCTTTAAGATGTTTTAATGACTTTATTTTTTATATAGATGATATAATCTTAAGACTTTGTGCTAAGCTAGTGTTAAGCATTTACATAAATGTAAATTTCAAGTAGGTCATTATGTGTACTCAAAATTTGACGTTGCTTTGTCTGTATAAGATATAGTTGGCAAATAAAGGATATTATTATTATTATTATAAATAACAAGCAAAAAGTAATACAGACTACCAAAACAGATTTAATTACATAAAATAATACATGGATGACTAGGACATTTAAAATAACAATAAAAAAAAGCATTAAATTGTAAAACATGAAAAGTTAAAAACAAGGCATATAAAAAAACACAAAAATATTAGTTAAATATTCCGCAATTTCAGGTCAATTATTTTTTTTTAAATTTTTGTAGCTAATAGTATCAAAGTCAATGTCTGAAGCATATTTATTGATAAATATTTATTGATAAATTGTAAATAGGCGAGCTTCTGTAAAGATCGTTCGTGGTTGAGCTAAGTAAAACATTTTTTTTGTTCTTGAATTGATGCAATTTATGGCAAAAGGAAGCTGTTCAAGGATGTCAGGACAATCTACATCTCCTTTGAGAATCTTAAACATTGTTGTTAAAAAAACTTTGGTCCTTCTTTTGTCTAAAGACAACCTATTAAAAACTCCCATTAAGTAGTCATTGTCGCAACCTCTTTGTGGATAGAACACAAACTTTCTATAATGCATGGCCTTCAAAAATTTCCTTTGAACTCCCTCGATAATATTTATCCATATATTCCTTAACATAGACGCACAAAATTAGGCATATCTCAAGAATCAGTTGTACTAGAAAAGTAAGTGAAGGTTAATTTTAAAGCTCTTACAAAAACCTTTCGCATAAAAATTCAAAAAGGTCATTTTTAATTTTTTTTTAAATTATATTTTTTTTGTTTAAAGTACCACACCATCTCCGATATTGATGATTTTTGGTATACATGTTTTCCCTACGAAAAAATTGGAAAATCCAAAAGTTCATATTTTTTTGACATGTTCTTTATTTCTAATTAATTATTGAAAATCGAAAAAGACACTTATTTGTCCTTAACATGGACGCACAAAATTAGGAATATTTCGAGAACCACTTGTACTAGAAAAGTAAGTGAAGGTTAATTTTAAAGCTCTAACAAAAACCTTAATTATGCAAGATGAAGTGCTGTCCTATCATTGGAATAACAGACAGGAAACCCTCCACCCTTTGCCATTTATGTTATAAGTGATGGTAAACTGCACAACCTAAATTATGTGTTAAATTCAAAAAGCCTGACTAAATAAATTACCTGATCTAAAAATCAAGATACCAGGTCTCAACAAAATTTTTAATTTTTGGGATGGGTGTGCTGCACAATACAAAAACAAAAATAATAAGTGCCTGCCATGGCTTAGGAGGCACCCCCATAGGCACTAAAAGACTTGCTGCCAAACCCCTACAATTGTTTACTTGGTGCTTCATCATTCTTTTATCAAACACCTCAAGATGTTTTAATTATTTAATCAGAAACTCTTTCAAAAAAAGATGAACTCAACACTGCTACAGACCCGGATCTAGGGGTGAGGCAGCCGCCCCAGGCGGCCGTTTGAGGGTTGGCTATAATGAAACCCCAAATTAGTCAGAAAAAAGATATTAAACCCCTTTCAGAAACCAACTGAACTCACTTTTTTAAAAATATTTCATGAAAAACCGGAAAAACATAACAAGGACAAAATTTTTGTTGGTTTAAGTATTCTTTAAGTGTTATAAGAGATATTGGTAGTTACAATTTTAGTATAATTTAAAAAAATGTTTGCCAACAGCATCATGTGAAGCCCTGTTTACTTTATATATTTTAATTTATATGTATAAGTTACATTTTATTTATTTATTTATTTATTCATGTCAGTTCCATAAGGATCTTAAGATCTAAACTTCTTTTGACATTGCTTTTGCATTTATGTAATGACCTGTTGGCAATAAAATTTTTGTATTGTATTGTATTCAAAAAGTGTAAAAATCGCATTTTCAGTATCATTTTATTAAAACCTACCAAGTTTGTTTAAAATAATCTAAAAAACGTAAAAGAGATGTTTTGCTTAAGATGTAAAAATGTTTGCCTGTGGCGCTATAATTATATAACATCATTGATTGTTACAATTTTAAGCAGTTTTTGTCAACATCATTTAAAACATGCAAATTTTAAATGATTTTAAATTTATTTATTTTAATATTCGGTGCATTACTTGTAAGGCTCCTAAAACATATGAAGAGTCCACAGGAGAAAGACGAAATGTCCATTTGACATTGTTTTGAGAAAATTCCACTTTTTGCATGGATCCTATGCCTTTTTTCACTGTACAGTAGAGATGGGTAAATCGATCATTTTGTACTAAACGAATTGATCAGTAATTCGTCTCTAGAATGATCGAATCTTTTTGTGACAAAAAAAAAGTCTATGCAGGATGCAGCTAAATATGAAATACTCTGCTGACCAAAAAATATATATTTTCATACAGTTTACCCATCTCGCAGGAATTCAAATCAATTCAACAAATGGACAAAATGATCAACATATTTCCAACTGATTCAGTGTATCGCCACAGTGGGTCAGTCAATTGATCCATTCCGATTTAATCTTAAAATTTTGTGGTTAATTAAATAACAGTTTGACCAAAATTATAATTTTATTTCAAAAAAATTAAAGATGGTCTTTTTAAAATAAAAAAAAAATATATGCAAAATATTACTTTGTGATAAGTGATAAAAAAATGCCTTTAAAATGGCTTTAAAATAAGCCATTTCTTACTTTCCTAGCGTAAATGGTTCTCGAGGTATTGCTAGTTTTCTTCATTCATGTTAAGGTCTAAATGCTGACTTCTTTATTTTCAAAAATTAATTTAAAAAAAATACATATCAAAAAAATCTAAAAAAAAATTGGATTTTTAAGTTTTTTGGCAAGAAAAAAGTAGGATACTAAAAATCATCAAAATCGGAAATGGTCGCGTAAATTTTTTGGTTGAATTAATATGGACTGACCCACTATAAGATAGCTTAAAAATGTGAAAAACCTGCAAAAAAATCCATTAAATATAAGGATACCTAAATACAAACCATGGAATTGAGTTTTTTAAAATTTGTAAAAATAGATTTTGTGAAACTTGATTGAAATTGTAAAAATATGCAAAAGAAAAAAATTAAAAACATTGATTTTGGGCTTACCTTTGGAGTCACAATCTACGCAATATTTGTTGTCTTCGTCCCTCAATAGAGCTGTTAACACTGACTGGCACTTGTCTTGTAGCTGCTTAACTTTGTCTTTATCCGTTTTTGAGTTCATTCTTAAGAGAATTTCTTTAAAAAACCATATATTAAATTTAAAAAAATTTTGATAACAACAAGAGGGGTTGTCATCAAAACGTCATCGACGGATCGCTGTCAGTGAGAGCAAAGAACAATGAGAGAAGCGTTCGGATTTGCATTGTGAAGGTAGGCATTTATCGCAATCACTTTTTTTTTCGTTGATCTCGTTAGTAAACCAAAAGTACGATCTGTGGTCGGCCATTTTGCTCTTCACGTCAATGTCAAATTCTTTTCATTTTGCGACGTGCATGCGAAATAACCTACTCTTTTGGTTTTCTTGATTTCCTCGTGTTTCGAAAGGTGAGTTTTCTTAAGTAAGCCTACCAGAAACCCAACCCATCCCTTCTCTCCAAAAGTTTTGTGAGAAGGTCAAATGTGAGGTCCCTATTTATTTCGTCTTTTTTTTTCAAAATTAGGAATAAATTAAATTAAAATTTAAAAAAAAACTACTTACCTACAAATATGTACTTGTGCTGGACTATGAATTGACCCTTATGAGTAGTACTAAGCTTACATACTCTCTTAAATATAAATTTGGGGTAATCATGCAGTATAGGGTTTTCTGTCATTTTTTATTTTTTATGAAAAATTTTTTATGGGTTTGGTCTTTTCTTTATTTTTGTGTTCTTTTTATTTTTTTTTCACGAAAACAACCCAATCCAACACAGCCCAACCCAACCCAAAACAAAAAAAAAATACATTACACCCCTCCCCCCGGCCCCCTTTTTTCTCTTAAAAAAAAGCCGGCGCTGGCGGATTTGGGATCCTAGGGACCCTAGTAGGTGCCCCTATAAAGAATTTTTCATAAAAAATCAAAATTGGCAGAAAACTGTATACTGCATAATTACCAAATTTAGTCCTGAGAGTAACAAAACTGTTTACCAAGTTTTTTCCCCACTCAAAATTTAGGGCATTCATGGAATACCCTTGGCAATACCTATGTTGGAAACATTCCTGCTAGGCCTGAATTCCTGCCAACCACCAAAAAACACCATACTTGCCTGTTTTTTCAAATAGAAGCAATGGTTTTTTAAACATTTTCATTTATTTCTTTTAGTTCTTTTTGGATTTATATTTTAAATTATGTAGAAATTTGTCTAATTCTAGTTGCTTGATGAAGCATCTTAATTTTCAGAAATATTCATTCTTCCAAAAAATCTAGCAACAACTATCAGACCGAAAAAGTCAATTGTATTTTTTTAAACTAATGTAAATGGTTAGTTTTAAATTAATGTAAATGGTTAGTTTTAAACTAATGTAAATGGTTAGTTTTAAACTAATGTAAATGGTAAGGAGTATGTTATTGTTTTATTGTTTGTATTTTTACACTAATGGATTTCCCACAAAAAAGTTGGCAACTGGGCAGTTTTTTCATAATCCATTGCCTAAAAGTTCAGTTGGTAAATGTTTTTTTCACAAAACAAATTGTGCTAGGCTTATCTAAAAGCCCTTTTTCAAAAGCATATATTTTAACGAACTTATTTTTAATTGCAGATATAAAACCAAAATGCAACTGTTTTTCCGTGGTCAATCCACCCATGTGCTGGAGTGTCAGGGGCAAGAAACTGTTGGTGAAATCAAAGGCAGAATCGCTGCTTTGGAGAACTTGAATGCCAATGAAATCAGCCTCTACTCTGAAGGGTGCCCCATTGCTGATGACTGTTCTGTTGCAGCTTTTGAACAGCAGGACATTGAACTCACTGTTGGATTGCCTGGTGGTAAAGTGCACGGTTCTCTGGCCCGTGCTGGTAAAGTTAAGGGTCAGACCCCCAAAGTAGAAAAACAAGAAAAGAAAAAGAAGAAGACTGGCCGTGCCAAGAGACGCATTCAGTACAACAGGAGATTTGTTAATGTAGTTGCTGGTTTTGGACGCAAAAGAGGACCCAACTCCAACTCTGCTCCCACATAAATCTATAAGACCATTATGTTATTTTTTACTTTTTTTGACTTAATATAAATTGACTTATTAAGTTGAGTTTTGGTCTTTTCAGTAATGTTCCTTGAATTTAATTAAAATACAGTAGTTTTCTTTATAAATTAACTGATTAAAATGATGTATCCTCCTTAGAACTAATTTAAATAATATTTAAATTGATATTTATAAAAGAAATTAAAACCCCTTTTGTGAGTTGGAAGGTATACAATCAAAATTATACTTACCCACTCTAACCTTAAAATGTTAAATAGGGGGGGGGGGCAAGTGATTGATATGTCATTTAATTCTCTGATCTGAAAAAAAAGCTAGTTGGTTAACAAGGATGACCCATTTGGTTGATTAGGTAATAAAACAACTTTTTTATACCTTCATCAAAAACATGATTTTATTCACTGTCTGCTAATCAAAAAACCATGGATATTTTTTGGTTACTGATTGCAAACATTTTTATAAAAAGCAAGAGTTTTTTGTACTTCGGTGCAAAATGAACTTCTTGGATTTCAATTGCTCACACAGAGAGTGGAACCTAGGACGACGCCGTTTCGTCCTTATTAGGGACTCGTCAGCTAGGTGTACCACAACAACAGAAAACCTCGGTTACGCTTATGTGCCAAAGATCACGGCTCAAGCGGAGAGAATTTCTGTCGAGTACCGACCATGGTTCCCTCTGTGTGAATCTCCGACAACCAAGAATGAGACCCACTGCATAAGCAGTAGGTACAAAGCGTAGCATCGATCCTGCGAGAGACATATTACAATGCCATCTGTATGCAGGTTTCGTCTACAAGCATGCGAATATAATCGCAAAACAACCGAAAGTGCCGTACTGCACGATTGTTCTCTAAACATTTTTTTGTTCAGGGGTGAAAAAAAAATATTTTTATTATTTTCTTCATTCAATTAAATGGCCAACAAAAGGTTATGGAAAGTAGAGAAGCCGTGACGATGCAGTTCAGGTTTTGTAAATGGTTTTCCTTTTTTTTTTGATGAAGGTAAAAAAAAATTTTAACTCATGGCTAACTTGCTGTGTTTATTCTTTAAAACTATACTTGTAAAAAAAGCGCTGCACAACCTGCTAACTGACTTATTTCAGCAAAATTTTTATTTTATTATATAACTAACCCACTACAACATAAAAATATTTATGAGTATAAAATTATAATAGGGGACCTAATTAAAAAGTTTCTAGATACTTTTTAAAATTTGGCGTGCCGCGCTGCGCTGCATGTATTTGGAATTTCAACGAATCAAGTTCGCGCAGAAGTTAACCTCAATTCCTCATATCTGTTCTTAATTATGGTAATTCCAGGCAGAGTTCTTTATATGTATCATAAGTGTCTATCAGTGAGTGAAATATCTATAATGGATATTAGAAATTTCTTTGGCTCTACAGGTATATACCTAAGTATAATTAAAATATCTTAAATAAGACCGTGAAATAAAAAATTCAATTTTGTCGTAACGCGGCCAGTGATTGTTTGTAAGTTCTCTTTGCTTCTGAAGAGAAAAACACAGGCTCTCTAGGCAAGACTCGGCTCAATAGCTAGGTATTACATCATAGAAAAAAATCCCTTAAAATAGTATTCTTTTATCTAGTACATGCAGTTGGATTGTCGCGGCTTGAAGAGAAGTTTAGCGCACCAAAATTTTTAATATGTAATAATTTTTTGGCGTATTCTAAGAAATTGAATGGCGCATTTACTGTGTATTATTTCGACGAAACAATGTGCATGGTGTATATTAGTCCAATATTTTTATTAGCGGACTGACGTCATTTTTGCCTCTGAAAACGTATTTCTTTGTTGTCAACAGAGTTCGCATGTCAAATAATTTGTTGTCAGTAAAAAATTACGTGAATCCGCTCATCAAAAAATTCGACTCATTCGTAACCAGACCTTTTACCCGCTAAAAAGATATGCACCATTCAATCTCAATTTCAGCTCAGTGGCATAAATTAGCGGCAAGAGCAGCAAAATGTTTTGTCGAAAATGTACCTGTTGAGTCGGTTTCTGCACATCAACAAGAGGAAGAAGCCAATAAAAAAATTAGGATGGAGGGAAATAAATGTATATTTCTTGCAAAAATCTTTAATATTAGTATCCGATGGAGATCTTTTGCCTATTTCTCAGGACGTGTATTCTTGAACAGGGAGCGGCATAGATCTATGACGAATGATCACATGGGACGAAAACGTTATATTCTTGAGCGATGATCCGATCTTATATACGGATCTCATGAAAATCATACGTTCCCGATCGCATGGTCTGAAACCGGGGAACAGCGTCGAATCTAGTGACACTTGCGCAAGAAAGATATTTTTAAAATGTTTTGCTTCCTAAACTACTTTTCATTCGTGGGAGGTGATGACATAGATTTCGCTACTAAGCTTAAATTAGGACGTTACAACACTTTACAAAAGGTTAAAAACACTAAAAAAAATGATATTTTGATCATTTTTTCAAAGCTTTTTTTAAGTGTTTTTAACCTACTTTTCTAAATTGCTGTAACGTCCTAATTTAACCTTAGCAGCGACTCATCTATATCGTTCAGAATTCCAGCGGTCAGATTTTCTCGTTTTGTAGCAGCCAATCCTGACGACGATGATGAAGATGCCTCTGATAATTCCTTCTATTTCTATGCTGAGGAAGAGAGAAGTTAGTTGAAGCGTTTATTAACGCGCGATTCTTCTACCTTGCCATAAAACAAGCGCTGCAGATTTTACTCGCGCAGCAATGCACAATTTGCACAATCGAACGATCCCTCAGTTAAAACTTGGTTGCGATCAAATGACAGAAAACAGACTTATCGACCTTTGTACGATGAGTGTGCATAGAAAAAGGGTGATTGACGCTAGGGATAAATTTGAAAAAGAAGTTTTATCAAGGTTTATCCAGAATCCTCGGAGGTTAATGTTGAAATAAGTTTATGTTGGCTGAAATATACTTTTATTATTATTAAATATGACCTAGCTACGGCCATGCCTGTGTCCCCTTACATTAATAGAGGTATGTCTTTATTTGACTTTTATATGTACTTACGAGAATATTCAGCGATTAGAGGTTTTCATCACTTTATATGTATCATACTTCAACGAATCATTTGCATATACTTTTAATGGTACCCCTGCCAAAAAAACCTCGTCAAAACTAGTGAAAGTTCACGAGTTCTGGTCGGTATTTCATGCGGTTTATGAAACACCACTTTCGGGTGATAAAGATTTCACCAGTATTTTAAAGGCTCTGCTCTTCCACGGGTTTTGTTAAGTTTTGAGCAGATTTTAACAAAAATACAAATAAAAGTGAATAAGATTTCACAAGGTTTTATGAGAATACACATATTTTCAGCAGTTTTTAAAAGACCCACCCTCCATCAGATTTCACAAGATTACATGAGAAAATCCACATGTTTTTAGCAATTATAAGCAGATTTTAATAGAAACAAGTTGGTAAGATTTGACTGATTGTGATAAGTTTACGTGTTTTTGCTTGCTAAACCTCATGAAATCTGTGATCTGATATAAACCTACGAAATCTCCAAAAATCTCTGGCTATAGTAAAATTTTGTTAATTATAAATCTTTATAATATATTCTTTTTCTCATCTTGTTTGTCAAATCTGCATGGTTGTGCTTGCATGTCTATATTCTACACTTTAATACTTATATAATCTTGTCAAATCTTCACAACCCTTTACCCTATATATCTCATGAAATCTTGTAAAATCTTTTAAAAACGTCCCTTCTTTTAAACTTGTGAAATCTTGTAAAATCTCATAAAAATCTTGCTTGCTAAACCTCATAAACTCTCATGTGTCTGGTGTAAATTTTATTGTCTTTAGGATCTTTTGAAATCTTGTGAGTTTTCAATAGTCAGAAATAATTTGAAAATGATTCTCATGAAACATCATAAGAATTGGTCAGTTTTCATGTGGCATACATTTTTGCCGGGTCAAGTCTCTTCAAACCAATAAAATCTCTTAAAAATATTATCAAGACTTGATCAGTTTTTAAGGGGTTTGCAGTGGTTTTTTCGGCAGGGACATCATGTCTTGGAAAAATGTGCCCTAATTAAAACATTTTTAAATTGAAATCGGCGTAATCGTTTTTTATATATTTTTGTATTACTTGCAGGACCCTTAATATGCTCTAAAAGTTTTTGACATAAGTTGTGAAACACCCTGTATACCTTATTATATCACTACAGAAAGATAAAAACGAACGAGAGTGATACGTTTATTTCAAATGAACCACTATAATAATTTAAATCACATTTTAATCAATAAAAAAACATTTAAAAATAACTAAAACTAATGTAAAATTCTAATCTGTATTCTGCCATACTCGTCTAAAAGCTATTTATATATAAATATGAACATTTTGGATCAGTTTAAAGTTTGAATTTCACAGCCTGGGTTTTTACTGAACCACAAAATTCAATTGGTTTCTAATTTTAAAGCAAAATCAACTGATTTTAATTTAAGTCGTAGGTAGTTTTAGTTTTAACCTTTGATTATTTAACTGCTAAAGATGGGTATATATCCTAATACTAATAAAGAACTCACATATTTTCCTGCCGTGGCCCTGCTCTCAGGCTTTGTTGATCAACTCGCTAAACAACAGGGCCCTCAGGCAGTGATGATCGACTATGCACAGCCTCAAAGCAAGGCTGAGGACAGGATAAAATGTAAATGCTGAGGCAAGAAGCAAATATGCCCTCCGACCCCCGTAAGCTCTATCCTCAAATATATAAACTTTCAAGCTCCTTCAAAAGGGGGGGAAGCGACAAGGAATTTTTTTCAGAAATTCAATGTGCAACCACGAGGGTAATGTCTTTGATCTAAAATATTATTACCTTATCTTAAAATAAAAGCGATGCAGGCGTACCTAATTTGAAAAATATATTGAAAACCTTATTTTAAAATTTTTACTAAAATAGTGCCAAATTTTAAAAATATAAAATGTTGACTTAAAATAGCACCGGAGACGAAAAATTGAGAAATATTAAAAACCTTATCAAAAGAGTGCCCTAAGAGAAAATTTAAAAAAATAGCGGTTTAAATTTTAATTGCCTAAAATAGCGCCACAGGTGAAAATCTTCAAATTTTTGCTTAAAATAGTGCCCGAGGCGAATATTTCCAGGAATGTGACGTTTAAATTTAAATAAAAGAAATTTAAAAAAGATTGTAACATTATCTAAATTTAAATTAAAATGGCGCCGAAGGCAAAAATTTAAACAATATTGTTACCTTTTCTTAAAACTTACAAAATAGCGCAAAATAATTTTTACAAAAGTTACGTGTAATTTTTGGAGGATCCGTCGCAAAAGGTGGGGGGCGCAAGGGTATAGAGTATTAGGGCAATGCACAGTGGTGAGGCGCATTTAAAAACAACAAATTGTTAAATTTATACTGTGACATTTTCTCACGTTAGCCCCCAAAAACGGTCGCCCGGGGCGATTGCCTAACCTGCCTCACCTTCTTAAGCGGTTATATAATAATCAAAGGTTTTAACTTTACGCAATATTTGTATGTTTTATACATGTACCACCGTGTAGAAAATGTTTTGGTGTAACAGAAAAAGAATACCATGCCTAAAGAGAAAAAAAAGCATGACCTTTTCCGCTTTCCTTGCCAGGCTGCGGACCTCCAGTTCTTTAGGTCTTTATAAAGTTAGCGGCGCAAAGATTTGGATGACTGGAAAAATTAGCGCTAATTTAAAGCCAAGTTTTTAAATATTGTGCTCCTAGAGTTTTCAAAGTCTCTGCTGGCAGCGGAGCACCTTACGAGAATGACTTAGGAAATGCGATCTTAAAAAAAAAACAAATCCGATCTTTCCGCTATTTTAAGCATTTTTGGGAACTTAGCAACAACCTTTCCTCTTTCTTAAGAGTGAATTTGAATCCTAAAAATAGTTCGTTTACTTAAACAGATAACCGCACATCAAAATCAACAAAATTTTGCACAGCGGAGGCCTCTGGTATCCCTCACAGATCATTCGCGTGGTTTTTCAAAAATATATATATCTTGTTTTTATTTAGTTTTTTAAAATAATCGATAATTGTTACCGTGAATTAAACATTTTTAGGATACGTAAAATTATGCAAAAACTGAAAATTATACAAAATCCGTACAAAATTTGATACAAATTTGTACGGAAGTTTTTTAGATTAAGTACCTAATTGGAAGAAGCGCATTTTTGATTCAAAGTCATCCTTAAGTTTTTTTTTTAATGCGTGAAAAGCGGAAAGTTTGAAAGATGGATAGAAATGGTACACCTCCCGAAATTGCAAAAACACAATATTTTGGAACTTGACATTTCATTAGCAGTCACTTTTCGCATCATAACATCTTTGTACTGGTTACTTTAAGGACGTTAGTTCTTTCTCTAACAGCTTTATTCATTTTTTTGTTAATCACATTAAAAACATTTTATGACAATAAATCATATTATAATATATTCAGCTCTATAAACTTTTTCCACGCGGTATAATCCTATAATTTTTTTGCCATATACCTCTATCATTATGGTTGACTGACTTTCCTTTTTAATTAAGAATTATCGACTCGATATACTTACAGTTATATAATAGGTGACAATAAATAACTTTTTTACAATTTGTAGCGATTTTTGGTACACCAGTACGCACTAATTGTATCTCCTTCCTATAAACTTATACACACTAGAATAGGATAGAGATACACTTAGTGCGCACCAGTGCATCAAAAGGAAAACGCTATTAGTATTAGCTAATTAACAAACCTACACAGTTTACATCACACGTCTTTTGTTTTTTATTATATATAGGTACTACGATTTAACGATTTAGTCCTACCAAAAATATACAAATGTTAGTGTATATTTTTAGTGCTACTTACGTAAAAGAAAATGATAAGATGAAAGCGGGGTAAATCTTATATTATTCTATTTCTTTATCACTCCATACTACAAGGTGTGAAAGATCATAAAAATCACTTAAAATGGTATTCTATTTGGGTCAGAAAAAATCTATTTAACCATTTTTGAAAGATATATTTGGAAGTGGTGAGTTTTTGTCTTTAAAAAAGATTAAATGTCCGATGATATGATAAAGTTGTTAGGTCTATTCCAAACTGCAAAAAGCTCGTCAAATAAATAAAAACCTTCCCAAGCCCCCCCCCCCCTTTCTTCAAGAAGAAGACCAAGTCTTGTAAGTATCAATATTTTCATCTGATCATATTTTTACGATGATTTAGGTAGGTAGTACAAAACGAAAATATATGCGAACTTTGAATAATAATGATAAAGTTTTCAGCAAGTAAAGTTTGTAAGTTTTATAAAAATAAAAAACAATTAAAAACAAAATTTGTAAAGTCACACTAAGAAGATAATATAGCAGATGCGCTACAACTTTTTTTTGGGCATTTTATCAAATAAGCAATACACTTTGTATGATTATATACTGAGACCGCCTAATAATTTTAAGAAGGGGACCCACCCCATGCGGTGGTGGTGAAATCACCCCCTAAAGGCACCGTTTTTTAGTTTTTTGCCAATATCTCAAAAACTACCTATAACATTTATTAAAACAGTCGTGGTGACATTTTTTGTAGGCAACAAAATTATCTTTAATTTGAAGTACAAGTATAGTTAGGTTTTCTCCTTTCAACTCAAATCAACCCTTAAAAAAAAAACATTATTTTTGAATATAGTTGTTTTTCAACTTTGTTGCCGGGTTGGATTGGGTTGGTCTTAGTCTTATGGGAAAGATTTTTTTATTTTGTGTCAAAACCACTAAACACAACAGTATTTTTGAAATCCGGATAAGGCAAATCTTTTAATTTTGCAATTAATTAGCAACTAATTAGCGGAAAATTATGCACCAAGCAAACTTTGATTTTACGCAATATTCCTAAGAGTGCTGTGGTATCTTATTTATGTAAAGTTATCAAAACATCATTTAGAAAAAAGGGTGCAACAAATTTTTTAATTTTGCAACTAATGTACATCAGGTGACAAATACAGTTGCGGGAGAAGAATCTGAGGAAACGGAAAATATTATTTCAGTCTCTGTTTCAAAGTTTGGAAAAAAATGTAAGTATACTGGGAAGAAAAAATTCTTATAAGAAATTGCTGCTCAAATGTACATAAAAAAATTCAAAATTTTTTAATGATTTGCTAGCTAGGGAATAAGTTAGTTTCTATTTTATTTTTTAGGCAGTATTTTCGAGAAAGAAAATGATGGTCAGAAGAGCAATGAAAAATCCATTGTAGACGAATTGAAGGCTTTAAAAAAAGGCGACTGTATACTTAGTATTTGTTAAATTGGCACAGATAGAATAAAGGAAACTTGCTTTAAGTAATTACAAAATAATTATGTTTTGTTAAAACTCTACCTCCATTTTTTTTAGCCCAGCATATGAACAATAATCTTTTACTCGAACTCAATGAAAAACTGAACACTTTGATTTTACAAAGAAACTGCAATCCAAACCCAACTGAAACCTCCGGCAGTGGGACTCTAACAGTGGAAGAATTTACCTCCTGAATTTAGCTTTGGAGGATAAATCAAATTATTCTGGCTTGGTGAGTACATACAGTACAGTACAATTTTCCAAAGAAATCCATATTGAAGGATTTTATGAAGTTTTTTTATTTAATTGTACGATATTAACAACAATAACAAAAATGATAGTTTCTAAAAACCAATTAAAATTCTGTTTCAGTTTGGATACTTTGCCAAACATGGGGGAAGGAACCTCCAGGATTTTTAAAAAGATCTTTATCAAACCTAATGGCCGATGATCTGGCCACTAAATATTTCTTAATGGGTAGAAGAGGGAAAACTGCTTTAATAAGTGTGGTAAGTGGTAAGTTTTAGTGTTTTTTTAAATAATATTTTTTCTATTTAGTGTTAATAGTTATTTAATGCCAAGGGGGGAAATGCACTTTACTCCAGAGGAATGTATCTGATTTTATCTACTACCTCATAATAACTAGTCACAAAAGATTATATATAGGATCGATTTAATTTGCAGCCTGAATCCATACACAGCACAGAGTGGTAAAAGTAACAAAAACTACCGGAGAAAGTTAAGCTAAAATATGTTACACTCCTTAGCGAGGTAAAGTGGCATTTCAATAAAATAATAAAGTTAAACTAAAATAAAGTAATACAAATCTTTCTATTCTAGAATCAGCTGAAAAAACTGGGCTTGCAATGACCAGGAAAGAGATAGATACCAATATTGGGGCATGGCTGAAACAGACCACCAAGAGAAGGAGGAGGGACACCTTTAAACAATTAAATAATAACACAGGTAAGTTTTTTGAAAAAGAAAAATTTTCGTATTTTCAGAATTTATTTTTTTTTTTCAGATTGGAATGTTTTGAATAATTTGTGTTTATTACCAACAAAATAAAGTATTAATATGTATCCAATTCGGTTCAGTGGCTACAGTAGTTTATTGTTTTAAAAAATTTATATACTTTTTATATTATTATTTTATTTAGTTATTTATTTAATTTTTTTAAGTAGTCATTTCATTTTTTCACAAGGCAATGACGTACGTAGAAATAGTTCCTGGGGAGGGGGAGGGGGACTTGGGTCTCCAATACCCATTTCATTCTTGATTTTTAGGGAAAAATTAATATTTAGGAGTTTAATTTAAGGCCCAAGTTTTTTATTAAAGTATTTTAAGAAATTTTCTGTAGATAACATATTATCAGGTTAGCTGACCAAGAGCAGAGTTGCAAGAGTTATGTTTAAGTCATCTAAAATGAAGCCAACATAGTAAACCATGGTGGGGACCTGTAACCACAGTCCATTATGTTGGCTTCATTTTATAGTCTGTAGTGTATGATAATGTATTTAACTTGTTTTCACATTATACACAAAAAATATATAAAAATGCTTTTTATTTTAGGTTTTTAGTGCAACGTCCAGGACGTGACTGTTCCTGGAACGTTCCCAGGGAATGTTTAGGGGACGTTGCTTTTGCGTTACATTTGCCGTTCCAGGAACGTTTTGTAACGTATCGCGATGTTCCCGGAACGTCTCTTAGGTTCTGAAGGGACGTTCCTGGAACGTTTCAGGAACGTTTTGTGTTGTTAGGGCTAGTGTACTAGTAAAAACCAAAAATCCACAAAGATCCACAAAAAATAAAACAATAAAACATAATGAAGTCTATAAATCCGATTATGCAAATCCCGCAATCGACTCCATACTCCAAAAATGTAATTTCAATCAAAAAAACAGTAACTAAAAAATTACCCGACTATGAAACAGAACTTCATTCAACACTGTGTTCATTGGCCTAATATGCTAACAAAAATGTTTGAAACAGGGGAAAAACTGCTTGAAGAACTAAAAGCGTTCAATACTGAAGATATTTACCGAAGAAGACAAACTAAAATTAAGACACACTCGACCAATTTTAAAACAAAACCACAAATTCATTGTAAGTATATCGCGCAATATGAGAAAATAATTAACAAGAAACTCTCAGTAAATTGGGGACGATGCAAAGTGGTTGAGAATATAAATTTAAATCAATGCTTTCAATATGGGCACAAAACACAAAACTGTGAAATAAAAAAACAGTTTTGTTATTTCTGTAGGGAAGGACACAGACGAACAAAATTGCCAACATGTCAGAGACATGGAATACCAGCCATGACTCATCGCTTCTCCTAGTAAAACACCTCAATTTATTTACAACAAAATATCAATAATAGCCAATAGATCCGATGATGAATAGAATTTTCTTTGTATACGGAGCAAAATCTTTTAAGTCACTATTGAAGAAAACCAACAAATAAATCAAATTTATTAAAAATTGTTAAAATAATTGTACAATTAGAATTTATATATGATAATCAAACCAATAAAAACAAGAAATAAGAGACCACAATGGATAGGATATATGTTTATACAAAATACCTACAACTAAATTAAAGTACAAATGTCCAACCTAGTGATATTTTTATTCAAAATCCAATTATGAACATTATTTTTGATTTTATTATGACTTTTTAGGTCTGTAGGTAACATGTTAATCTTTTTGGAGCTGTTTAAATAAGATTTCTTTGACAAGTTGTCTTAAGTACATTTTGTTATAAGGACACATTATGATTTTTGGTATGTCTAGTGTTTTTCTTACAAACGAAGATTTAGAGGAAAAGTCAGAACCAAAAGATTTAAAAAAAAAATAGTTAATGATATTGACTTTAAAAGACGATGATGTTCAAATCGGCAAAAATATTTGTCAAATATATACCAGTAGAAATAGTATACAAATAAACCAACTTCGACCACGTACAAAAAGCAATTAACACAGTTAAATAGTACAGTAGATAGGAAAAAATATGTGCATTTTTGAAGAGAACTCACTATTGTGGAGTATATATCAAGGTCACTTTTAGTCGAGTCAAGAAAGAGGAACCACTTCCTAGACTCGCTTTTATGGAATCATCGTAGCCCAAAATTTCACCCTATTAGCCTGCCACTACGCTTAAGAACCAACCCCACGCCGTTTCACAAGTCTCTTTCATCGAGTGTCCCATTACTTCAGATACACTTAGGGAATTAGAGACTAGACTAGACTAAAAATTGATTTGCAGAATGAAGGTGTAGGTTTATATAACCATCAAGAAAATTTAACCCTTGCCTAGGACGCCATGGCGAAGAGCTAAACGTACTTAAATTTGATGCGAAGGGCGAAAATAACAAAGTTTGTTTTTTTTACAAATAATTATTTCAAATTGATCTCTCCTGCGCTACAATTCACAACAATTTAATATAAATACCCTTTGACATAGGGCGCCAAATTTATTTTTTTTCATTTTACCATATTATCTACCTACACACTAGACCATAATAAACCATTGTAGCAAATACAAGCGCGGCGCGAAGCGCGCCAAGAAACAGGATTGATGCTAGCCGCGTGACGCGGGGGCGCTAACGGTTTGGTCAAGCTATTTGTAGCGTGATCTCGTAATGAGCTAGGTGTCTATAGCTCTAGTTTTTAGTGAAATTAAGTAATTTGCTTATTTTTACAAGAAGTGCTGTCAAAGTTTATAGTTTGAATGCTAATGATTTTTGAGCTTGAAAGCTTCAGATCGCATGCCAATATAGGTACTATTTCAGAATCTTAAAACTGCTAGTTTCCTAGATATTTTAAACACAATTGATGATTATAACTTAGTTGCTAGCTACCCTAATGTGCAAACAGCCTTAAGAATATTCTTAACAATGCCAGTGACCTCTGTATCATGTGAGAGATATTTCAGTAAATTAAAGTTAATTAAATATTTTAAACGATCCTCCATCTCACAGGAGCGACTATATAATTTCGCAATACTTAGTATTGAATAGAAAATAACAAAAAAAATAAATTTTGATAAAATTTAGGATAAAATGACTTTAGAAAAGGCCAGAAAAATTTTAGTTCTTTAGTTCTGTGGGTACGTCCAAATTATTGATGTTTGTTTCTTTTTATTACCTGACTATTTGAGGTATATTTTTATTTTGTGTTACTAGTTCAACTAACTTTGTTTGAAATATTTACTTTAAGTGTCTATTTTCCTAACAGTAAAAGAAAATATGTTGGGTTGTTTTAGGTTACTTCATAGCCCTGGTCGGTAAGGGCTAATCAAAGTCCACTGAAAAATTTCAGTAAATACTTAAGTAAAGTTTTGTAGTTTAATACCTAATATTATTAGCAGGTTTTTTAATGCCATTTTGTACTTGTAAAAGGTTATTTATTATCGGATTTTAAAAAATCATAAGGTGATCCGTCCGTAGAAATAACTTATATCTGGAGTTGATACTAAAAGAGACCCGAGGATCGGATCCATTTACTTGGGACCGTAGGCTGTCTGAACTCCAAGAGTGCCTTGGTGCAATTGCCTCATTATCTTATTATCTAAAATAGTTTTAGAAAACAAGGACATGCCAGAACGTGAACCTTTGTTTAAACATTCGAAAAATATGCTGCAGATTCTCCTGTCCACCATATAATATCTTTTCATCCAAGATTTCCATATTAACTCCACCTAAGTAAACAGAAATATGTGGTTTTGCCAAGGTGGATAATTCTTGTCAGATCACTTCTCTTACTCATTAACCACTGTTTTTAATATTGTAAACCAATCAGTTATGCATACTGTACATGACTTTTACTTAACCTCGCTTTCGTAAAATAAACCAGTTGCCAACTAGCCTTCGAACTAATAAGTTGTTTCATTTACCTACTCCTCTAAGCAACCACAGAATAACAATTCTTAAATGAGAAGGGATTCCAATGAAAAATATAAAAGGCTATTGGAGATGGAGAAAACAAGCAGAGATCTGAAGGTACTGCCTTTTACGACCACGCAAATATGTCCGCATAAGAGTAATTTTGTGGGGGAATACGTCTGTCTTTTTCTATTCCGTGTAGAATGAAAGGCAAAAGACATGACAGTATGTTGTGAGCCGCGTTAAGATACATCAAGTGGGTAAAGTCAAACCAACCGGACACCACCAGTGTTGAGGTAATAGCCTTAATATAGAGACTGATACGCCACTGGTTGTGACATGCTGACCTACCTTTAGCCAAGTGAGGATTTCTGTAGATCAACTTTAAGCGAACGTTAGGCCTCGCCTTAAGAAGGTAGAAATAAAAGGGAATTGTGGTCCCCAGGTATAAAAGAATGGCGCCCAATTAATAGAAACCCACGCAACTCCGAAATTGGCGTCTTAGAGAGGTGGGCAGGTGGTTCTCGGTCTAGGTCAGATTTTTATGAATCTACGCACCTCTAGCCAATTTCTTAAAAGGGGTGGGTAGGTGGTAAACTCTAAGGGTGGTATTTACTAAGGACTATAGTTTATCGAAAGTTTGGTTGGAAGGTTGACATATACATGTGTATCGACAAAATTATTTTAAACCGAACCAGACTACAATTTATAAGGTAATTTTACCTGGATAGACGTTAAAATGTACTGGAATGAGACGCATAGAGCCATTTTTTCTTAAAACAGTCCAAATAATCCGTAAATATTAATAAAATATGGGTAAACAAGAAATCTGAGAAATGTCAAAGTGACACGGGATGTTGTATTTTGAGTAAAATCATCGTATATTATAGACCACCGCCAAGAGGTGGTTTATCTGCTTTAAATTTTAAAACAATCACGATTTGGTTGATTTTTTTGTTCAAAATAAATATTTTTAATTACTAAAAAACCTAATTCCAAGCTTTTTTTTGCTTCAATTGGGTATTCCAGCGCGTTTTTTGAGACAATGTATAGGAACGTATGGTATCTCACTTTAAGTTGATTCAGGGAGATCACTGCTCTCTTAAATCAAGAAGCCTTATACAAATAAGTTCAAAATTAATTTTCAATAATAAAGTGAAAACAAAGATTTCTTACATACACACACTGGTTTGCTTAGGCTTATAAAAAGTTTAAATTTTTGTGGTAACTGTTAGCGCGCGGAATCTTAAAAAGCAATTTTTCACGGTATAAATCTTGCGCTATAACCGCTGTGAACTGTTATTTTTCAAGCAAGCAAGCAATTATAGTGTAAAACTGATTCCGGCATATTCACAAACCGCGCAAACGTAACAACCTTCGCCTAATAATTGATTCAGCGCAAATTAAAGAATAGCGCATGTAAAAAATACTAATAATAAAAATTCCGCGGCTTTTTTGGGTTGTTGGGGATTTGCTTATTTTTTTATTGTTGTGGTGGTTTTTCGCGGTTTTGGGATTTGTGTGGTGATGTCATACTACTCGCCGATAAAAGTCTTCAGCGGTAAATTCTTGCGCGTTAGGGGCGAGAGGAACGTGTGATTTTAGCAATTTTTCTAAATTTTTATGAAAATTCGGAGATTTTTTGCAGAAACATGGAAGAGGGAGAGCAATTGCCTACTCTCGTTCCTCCCTGCCTTTCTCCCAGACCTTGCCTTACCATCTATAAATTAAGTAATGGCGCGGGAGCATAGGTAAGTGTTACAAGGGGGAAGGGAGAATTCGTAACTGCTTTTAGAAATAACTAAATACTTCAACACTAAAAATATTTGTTACCTTATTTAAAGAGGGGGGGGGGGCGGAAGAAAGGTACATGAAAAATACATGAATTATAAATTTTAATTTAATATTTTCATCATATTGAAGAAGTGTTGTGTAAGAATATATCTTTTCATATGGACCTCTGCAAATTTAGGGATAAAAAGCGATAAAAAAATATAAGTAAGTAACCTATTTACCAGAGTATTTTTAGTAAAAAAGCCTACTATACGGGGATAAACCCGCCGTCAATTTGCTTTTTTTCCATTTTTTTCACGAAACTTTTGAAAAACCTGTGTTTTTTCCTTGCGAAATAATTTACATAATTATAGTAAGTCCAAAATTCTAACAAGTTTTATTTAAATTTAAAGAAAAACCCGCAAAATTAGATTAAAAACCACATACGTCCCATATATCGCCCTAAGGGTCAGTTTTATTACCAAATAAGGAAAAGAAATATATTCTGCAATATCTGGAGCGCGTAAACCGAAATTTCTACCTTCGCGATTATGAGAAGGGCCCAGACGGTAAACAAGTCTTGGCGCCACATCACCCCAACGGGTGAACAGTGAACTAGTTGCAAGGCCTATGCCAGAGGTCCTAATGGCCAATCAAGCTTAATAAAAGTGCCATTAGAAGTTCTTTTATAGAAAGGGTGGTGACGGTGAAGGGGGAGACCTACAGGAATTACCTCCTTAGTGAGTAAATAACCTTTATGTATACGGATGTATAACAAATAACTGCTAACGCTAATGTAAACCTGCTTAGTGCATAATATAAGGACTTTAACACTTAAACATGCTCATATAGACATTGATAACGCTAATTTTATTCTGCTTAGTGCTTAACATGGGAAACAGAGACAATACTCGAAATGTTACTTATTGTGTGTTATAATGATTTACCTGTGTGGGTCGTAGTTGAGTAAGGGACCAAATATTGAAGAATTAATAATAATTGTGGATGTATTGTAGAATGCAGATGAGCAGGAACCGTTATGAATCACTCCATTAAATAACTATATAAACTAAACAAATATGACTTTTTACTGTCCCGACTCGAATAAATCGACGACAAGAACCCACCAATAATTAGTTCGTAAAACCGCCTATTAAAGTCCATCAAAATCCCTTTCGAGTTTATACTAAAGATAAAGTACATTTAGAAAATAGTCTGGTTGTTACATTTGGTGTCAGGTGTGGGGTTGAACAAATTTTGTATCCCAGAAGTGAGGTTTAGTTCAAAGCAGAGTGATTCATAAAATGATGTACGTTAACACCCCGGAAACAGCTAATGCATTTTTACGCCAAGTACTGCGATGGATTAAAGCGTTAGAAAAGTCTATCAAAATAATTTGACTACTCATTGTAAAATTAATAGTGGAAAAGGTGCAAATCGCCCACCAACGCACAGAGTAAATGAAAACTCATATGTAGCAAGCTCGGTAATAAGACCTCACCATTGATCATTGGTATTCTTTGAATTTTAACAATCTAAACCCACCAGCCGGTACAGCCCCGTCAACTCAAATTACGATATCAAATCAGACGACCATAGGATTAGTAGTATAGAGGAATTTCTCAATATCATCGAAGAATTGGCCGTATTAGCAGACTGGGCAGAAAAACAGAAAGAAGCGATAATTAGGTTAAAATTAAAGGGAAAAGCCAAACAGTTTGTCGAGTCCGAGCCGGACTTAAAAAATTCTGCCGATTGGGGTGAGCTGGCGAATAAATTACGGGCGCAGTTTAAGCAACAGCACGTAAGAAATTTCTTAGAATGCCGTCAGCGAGTAGGGGAACCATGTAGACATTTTCTCACCAGATTAAAATTATTAGCGCAGGCTACTACAACCGATTATGCCAATTTAGATCCAATACTAAAAAGAAAACTGGACGAAGAAGTACTTATGTACTTTAGTCTGGGGTTGAACCAACCTGTGAAGCAGAGGGCGTTATCCAATAATCCATCTACTATAACCGAGGCATTAGAAACAACAGAACGAGAAGAAGCCGTGATTTGAATACTTGAACCTGCTGCAGGACGGAAAGTGCAAGCTGTTGTCGAAGGAAGGTGGGCTAAGTCTTTTAATCAAAGGCCGTCAGAGAAAAAGTGGGTCAAACCGATAAACCAACGCCAATATCACCCGCCAGCTACGCAAGAAATAAGGAATCAGGGGCCCAGAGGGTGTTTTCAGTATGGAGACGCAGGACATTTTAAGAATGAATGTCCTCAGTGGAAGAAGACCGAAGATCGGATCTGTTATCGTTGTCGGACTAAGGGTCACTTGGCTTACCAGTGTAAACATGAACCGACATCTATGGAGGTCCAGAATAAACAAAATTTAAACGGAAGAACAGCCGTCTCTCGACCCCGGAATTCGGCTATACAAATAATAAATAAGAAAAAAATAGGGATATATGTCAGTGCAAAAGGAACCCCAAGTTTTAGTAATTATTTAGAGGTGATTATAAATAACAAGAAACATAAGGTCTTAGTGGATAGTGGCGCTGCAGTATCCCTAGTAAGTGACTGCGTGGCACAGGGGTTTGAAAAAAATACTACTATAGAGAAATTGTCCTGGAAATTGAACTGTGTGAGGGATTAAAGATTAAACATAAGTTTGTAGTCGTAAAATCGGCCCAAATTTTAGCCAACATTTTATTTGGAGTTGGCCTTCTAACGGAAAAACAAATAGAAATAGACTGGGGAAATGCTAAAATGTATTGTTTCCAAAGAGCAATTGATATGTTCGATGAAGGAAAAATTACCGAAGATATTTTCAAGGTATCAGGCGACACAAATACGGAAACGTTACAAGTTTTAAAAGAATTTTTAAAAGTACTAAAAACAGAAAAAACGCCTTTGAAGAAAGAAAAAGAAAGCTCCGCGTTACGACCAATAACAAGTAGCTATGGAATCCAGACAGTTTGTCGCTGTCAGAATTCCGCAACCCAGACATCTTGGGAAAATGAAAAACAACTTTCGAGAAAAGCTGAACAAGAGAGAGCTCCTCTTAATTCTGATTTTAAGGATAGAAATCGTAAATGTAACTATGTATTAGATGCGGTAACCATAGAAAATGCAAGGATGCCGAAGGGGAGAGTCCCGGAACAAACATTATTGGGAGAAGCTGTGTATTCTATCCCGATGTGCACGACTGAAACAGTGGTGGGAGAAGCTGTGTGTTTTACCTCAAGTCACAAAAAGGAACATTATTTTATAAAACCGAAACCGACTGTTGGTCAGATTGTCTGGAGTCTTATCCATTTCGAGTGGTAGTCTCCCAGGATATGAAAATTCCAGCCCAAACGCAGATATTATTCACGGCAAAACTATGTAAATCATCGCGAGTGCAAACTCAACATATGCTTCTTGAGCCCTGTGACGATGTCCCGCAAGGATTACTAGTTGCCAGTGGTATAATAAATACCGCCAAAGAAGTGCCCGTAAGTATTGCATGGGCATGGGAAGCGGAAGAGATCCCAAAACATGTAGGGAACGGAAATCAGATAAGGGCAGTGAGTCAAGAAAGTAGAGAAACAATTTTAGCGCAATTAAAGTTGGCTACGGTGAACTCCGAAAGCGAAAGAAAACTGAGAAAATTGGTCATGGAATATATTGATATATTTAAGGCGCCTGACCAGAAACTGACTCAGACTACGAAACTTACACATCAAATTATTTTAAAAGATAACATTCCCCCAATAAAGATTCGACTCTACAGGATACCGTATACGAGACAAAAAATAATGGAAAAAGAAATCAATCAACTATTGGAAGATGATATTATAGAGGAAAGTTTAAGTCCATGGAATTTTCCCGCGTTAATCGTGGAAAAGAAACGGCACCCAGGGGAAGATGTTCAATATCGATTATGTATTGATTTTAGAAAATTAAATGAGCATACGAAAACAGATTTATATCCGCTTCCAATGATTACAGAAGTAAATGATAAATTATCAGGAGCCTCCTTATTTAGTACAATGGATTGAGCTTCACGGTATTTTCAGATACCTTTGGACCCCGAGAGTCAAGAAAAAACTGCTTTCTCCATAATCATTATCATTTTAAACGCATGGCCATGGGGTTAAAAAACGCCCCTAGTTCATGGATGAGATTTATGAATCATATTTTTTCGAAATTGACATATAAGGAGTGCCTCGTATATTTAGATGACATTATCATATTTAGCTCAAATGATATTGATATTCACCTGCAAAGATTAAGACACGTTTTAGAGAAAATGCGAGAAAGTAATTTAAAATTCAAGCCTAGAAAGTGCTTGTTTTTACAGACCAAATTAGACTACTTGAACTATGACACAGCCGCAGAAAATTGAAGTAATTAAAAATTATCCGGCTCCCAGGAACGTCAGAGATTAGAGTGTTATTGGATTAGTTTCATATTATAGACGCTTTGTAAAAAACTTCGCAGAGATCAGCCAACCACTAACACTACTGAGGAGGAAAAATGTTAGGTACACGTGGGGAAAGGAGCAACAAGAAGCATTTGATTCCCTTAAAGAAGCTTTAATATCACCACCCATCCTAAAATATCCAGATCCAGAGAAAGAATACATAGTCAACCCGGATAGCAGCCAGACGGCTCTAGGCTGCCTACTATCACAGCGGTATGTAGATATTGAGTGTCCAATCAGTTATAATAGTCGCTCCAATTCAGCTGAACGTAATTACAGTACTATCGAACGAGAGCTGTTAGTAGTGGTATATGCGGTGAAACAGTATAGAATTTACCTAACGGGCGTGCATTTTATAGTAATGTCTGACCACAAACCACTTAAATACTTATTAACTATTAAAGACCCGAGTTCCAGACTTGCTAAGTAGTCATTGTTTTTGCAAGAGTACTCGTTTAGCATAGTCTTCCGATCTGGAAAAGACAACGCCCGAGCCGATGCACTGAGTCGCATACCGCGAGACAATTCCAGCCAGGAAATAAACGAGGGAAAATTAGGGCGATCAATAGGAAAGCGGAAACAATTGAATGTCAACCTATTATTTGATGGAGTTCTGATGAAATAAAAAGCATGCAACAGGCTGATTCGATCGTCCAACAGGTGGCAGATAAAATGGGAGAAGAAGAAAGTGCGTATTACACAGACAACAATGGAATAATATACCGGAAGCGAACTAACAACGAGAGGGGTGACCAGATTTTATACCGGATGTTATGAAATTATTTCATGATAGCATCCTTGGCGGGCATATGGGGCAACAAAATACCAAACAGAATATTAAAAGAGAGTTTTATTGGCCCGGAATGAGACAGGATATAAGGTCTTATATCGAAAACTGCCATAGCTGCCAACTGTTCAAAACTACTCCGCAGTTGCCAGTTGAAATGCAAAAGAAATCAGTCCCAGCGAGCATGGGAACGAATATCCATCGACTTGGTGGGTCCTCTAGCACAGGACCAACGCAGGAAACCGTTATATCTTAACGTGCACAGATCATTTAACGCACTATCCCGAATGTATAGCACTGCCCAATCCAAAAGCTGAAACTGTGGCGAGGGCTTTCGTTGAGCAAATTATATTACGCCATGGAGTGCCAGATCAGTTATTAACAGACTGTGGAAAAAATTTGATTGGAGGACTTTTCCGAGAAATCGATAAAATCCGAAATATCAAGCATCTTAAAACAACACCGTAGCATCCAGCAACAAATGGCATTCTAGAACGTTTCCATCGGACTTTGAAAACAATACTAAGTCACTTTGTGAATGAATATTCAAACAATTGGGATGAATTATTGCCATATGCACTTATGTCATATCGAAACTCTCGAAATGCAGCCACCAACGAGACGCCATTTTTCTTGCATTTTGGTCGAGATCAAGTAATGATCTATGGAAAGTTAACAGAAAGTCACATTCGATACGATCTTGAAGAGAATTTTGCAGCCGAAATGTTAGTAAAAATGCAAAAAGCACATCAACAGGCACAGCAGTGCATACAAAGAACAGTGGAGAAAAGATGCGAAAAACGCAACAGCCGAAAGAGGCGAAGAGAATTCCAAGTAGCCGACGTAGTGTACCTATATACTCCCTCTATTCCTGGGATAGGAAAGCGACTAGCTACAAAATTTTATAATAACCGGCCCATTTAGAATCATAGAAGCCCTATCCAAAGTCAATTTTAAGATAACAGAGTTAAATGGAACCAAGGAGCAAATAGTGCACGCGGAAAGATTAAAATTATGCAAGAACTATGATTATTATCATAGGGACAATTTGTCAGGAGTTCCACCCCAAAGTCAACCCGAACTCCGGGAGGAGCATAATGATTTGGATAAAGTCCAGGAAAACGAAGCAACTCAGGATCGATTCGACCAGTTTTTGGAAGATCAAGAGATCCGCACGCCCGAAGGAGGCGAAGCCAGTACGGATGACGAAAGTGCAACGTCCGGATCTGACTACGATTCCGCTCAGAACGAAGAAGAAGAAATCCCGCCAGAAGAAGATATCCCGCGACAAGAGATTAGGCAAGAAGAACCGGAGAGACGGACGCGTACCAGAATCGTTAAATTACCCGAGAGATATCGTGATTATGATCTCGAGTAATGAACTATGAATAACCCTGTACATACATAGATTAGGAAATATTTCCGTTTTAGTATAAGGCATAGGAAAGTAAATATTCATAGATAATGGAAAAATTTAAGTAATAAGAAGTAAACCGATAAACTTACTCAAGGCTCTTTGATTTCAGGGTAACCACCCAGGAACAAAGTAAGGTGAACAACCATGAAGTCCCAATTATGCGTATTTATGACTTTAGTAAGGTTTGTAATAGCCTTAACTGTGTTTGATTGCCGGAGTGATAAGACTAATATAACGGCGATTATTTTAAAAGACGTCGGAAATTGCCCCGATTTAAAAACAGGGTATGAGCAAAAAGATACGTATCTTCAAATAATTAAAAAAGAGTTATATCAAACGGCATTGTGGGTTTATGAGTCATAGTTCGCTCGTGGAGGACGCACTAGACAGACATATCCATCAGATTGGGGGGAAAATATGTCGCGTTTAGAAAATATGTCGCGTTTAGAGAATACGTCGGATTTCATGGAAAAGTGTTCTCCAACTTAAAAACAAATCAGACAGTGCAGATCCCGGTTACTTTGGCAGGACGATTGGACTCGCGGGGAAGTTGCGAAGAAGTAGATTACCATAAGGGCAGTAGAAAGTGCAGCAATGTTGCCGTTACCGCTAAAGTCAAAATAACATTAAGAGAATATTCTACAACTGCCTCGTTAGATTCCAACGAAATTCGCCTTACAGGGGGAATTTCTTGCCCCTTTGATTCAGGTTATTGCATGGATGGAACTGAAGGAGAGAGTGTATGGAGCAAAAATTCGCCCAAAGAATGTACTACTTTTAATCTTCTATACGATGGAAGAGCAACAATGATAGCAGAAACAGCAATAAGGACTGAACCCTATAAGTTATTTGCTTTAGTTGAATATAAAGACAGAGTGTTCGCCCTAAGATTATTGAAAAAGATACCATTATGTGGCGTAACGGTATGGGAAAGTGAACATCCAAGGCTATTAGTATTAGAAAAGTAGAAATGTCATGGCGAAAGACAGTTGACAGCTTGATGATCAGCACCATACATAGACCATGCTAAGACGAGACATATTGAAAAACCGGCTTGCTCTAGCTACCGTAGCACCAAATCTTGTGGCTACTTTAGTCAAAGATACACTAGGCTATATAGCGCAAGTGGTCGGAGAAGTGGTTTACCTGTTACGATGTCAGCCCGTCCCAATAGAAATAAGAAGAACCAGTCGATGCTATGAGGAGTTACCTATACGAGTACAAAATAAATCCTATTTTATGAGCCCAATAACTCATCTTTTGACTGAATTTGGGGTTGAGACAGAGTGTCGTGCTATAATTCCTCCTTTATACCAAGTAGGTGAGAGATGGATCAAAATGCTCCCACATCCAGGGATTGCACAGCCGCCCGTTCAATTGGAACCCGAAACCGAAACATCAACTCTGACTTTCCAAACTATTCAGGACCTGGGAATCGGAGGATTATATACTTACGATGAAATTTCTACTGCTCAACAATCGCTTGTCTTTCAAATAGAACGACCGGCGATAAATAACATTTTGATGAGAAAGATAAGTGGGAAAAGTGTGGACGCGCAGGGTTTAACTACCCTAGCCATGTTTGACACGGAGACCATAAGAAAATTATATGGGGCATTTGAATGGTTAGGACGATTAACCTCGGGACTCTTAGGGGTATACGTGGTATATCGCTTAATAAGATTCTTTGTAGAAGCACTACTAAATGCCGCAGCAATTCAGCTCTTTGCATATGTTAGGGAGTTTCTGGAACACCCTGACTCTATTTTGCATCAAAAAATGCAGCAAAGAGAACAATCTTCCGGGGGGGGGGAATATGTAAGAGAAGCCGACCCGATCGCGCTAGAGGGTGACCAGGAACAGGCTCCCAAAGCGATAATAAAAGAACAAGATAAAAACTCATATGCAATTCAGGGGATAACTAATCGTCCGAATTATTTAGCCCTTCGAAAGACTTTATTAGAAGTGCCCCCACGATGACCCCCATGGAAAATATACCAATTACGATAAGAAATAAGATGGCTGAGATAACTAACCCGGTTCACGTACAAGGGAATCCAATGTTTACATTATATGAAAAGACGGACAGTATAATGGGCCCTCCGAGAAATTAGGAATAGGCCTCTTTATTTTTTTCCATTATAAGCAAGGGTGAGTTATCCAAAAGGAACCAAACCCTCGCAGATAGGTGCAATTAATTGATCTATATCAAAAAAAAAAAATATATAATCAAACCAAAGAAGAATTAATAAGACATTTTGCAAGATATAAATTCACTAAAGTGGTGATTGACAAGAGACGCTAAGACAATTGGATGGGGGTGGCGGAACGCAAATACGTAGTTTCCGAAAATAATGCTCATAAAAATACGAAACCAGAAGCAGACCCATTAGCAAAATAGGGGAGCGCCCAGGGACTATAAGTAGGTCTACAGAACAAATTATAAGTTAGTCTAACCCAAAAAGCCAAGACGTTTAATACTCGAACAAAATGGAATTTTTCTCCAACACCATGGCCTCGATCCGTATAGTGGCCCGGTCGGCGCGAAGGCCACTATACGAAACCGCGTTAATTCGGGTGAGAGATCTACTGGAACAAATGGGTCCGGTGGATCACACCATGCCAGAATTATTCCCACAAAAGGTGCTCCTGGAGGTGTGGTACGTAACTCTAGAATGGGAGTACCGACTATTCTGCAAGGCTTACCAACCCCCTCGCCACGACGATTGTCAGTGCCGGCAATGTGGAGGAGGGGGACAAGTTCAAAACTTTAAACCTGCCGTTCCGGAGGACCCAGTTCCTCCAGCCCCACAGCCGGAAATGGAAAGAAAGATGGAGGTCGGTTTAGGTAGGGAGAACCTACCGGACACCCCGGCCTCCCCTGACAGGGGCATTGACAATCGACGGCAGCTACCTCCGCTGGTGCCCATGCGACCACCCCGGCAAAGGACCCCAACTCCGCAGCCACCCCTGGTGGACGATCAACTCCCATTGCGCCTTCGCTTGAGGCGTAGTCGGGGCCAACCCTGGGAAGCGGAAAATAATTAAAATAAGTGTTTTTACGGCTATCAAGTGTGTAACTAGTAAAAGAAAAATACTTAAAATAAGTGTTTTAACGGCTATCAACTGTGTAATAAGAATAAAGAAAAAAAACATAATTTAAATAATAAGTGAATTAAATGTTAAAGCCGTCAGTCAAGTGTTTTAAAATAGGGGTGAGTCAGAGAAAAAAAAATGTATTTTTGATGTAACGATAATAACATTTCTCACGACCCATATTCACTAAGAATTTTTACAAATAAAACCAATCCATTAATTTGGGTCATGTGAACCAACTGCCCATCGATTTTAAGCAAAATTGACCTTGATCGTAGCTATTTTCCAGAATAAATTCAATTGAGAAAATAGGTCAAATATTGTAGTTATATCAATGACAACTATACCTTCGGAGCGTTTAAGGGGGAGGACAATCGATAAGTAAAGGACTACTTTGTGGGAAGAATTTATACTGGGTCATTTTTATGCTGAGATGTTACATCTCAAACCAAATAAGAAACTGAATTTAACCAATAGTGGATAAATTTAAATGGTCACCTTACATAAACAGGGTAAACAGTACAGCACATTCCCGCTAACTAATATTCCATCCGGTTTTCTTGCACCTAATGATGTAAGGTCCGAATATTCGTTAAATGAGAAGTAGATCAAAAGACGCTCGGTCCAGCCTCTTTTGACTTAATGGGGAAAGGAATGTGACATGCTGACCTACCTTTAGCCAAGTGAGGATTTCTGTAGGTCAACTTTAAGCGAACGTTAGGCCTCGCGTTAAGAAGGTAGAAATAAAAGGGAATTATGGTCATCAGGTATAAAAGAATGGCACCCAATTAATAAAAACCCACGCAACTCCGAAATTGGCATCTTAGGGGGGTGGGCAGGTGGTTCTCGGTCTAGGTCAGATTTTTATGAATCTACGCAACTCTCTAGCCAATTTCTTAAAAGGGGTGGGTAGGTGGTAACTCTAAGGGCGGTATTTACTAAGGACTATAGTTTATCAAAAGTTTGGTTTGAAGACTGACGTATACATGGGTATCGAAAAATTTATTTTAAGCCGAACCAGACTACAATTTATAAGATAATTTTATCTGGATAGACGTCAAAATGTACTGGAATGAGACGCATAGGGCCATTTTTTTCTTAAATCAGTCCAAATAATCCGTAAATATTAATAAAATATAGGTAAAAAAGAAAATCACCGTATATTATAGACCACCGCCAAGAGGTGGTTTATCTGCTTTAAATTTTAAAACAATCACGATTTGGTTGATTTTTATGTTCAAAATAAATATTTTTAACTATTTTAATTACTAAAAAAACAAATTCCAGGCTTTTTTTTGCTTCAATTGGGTATTCCAGCCTGTTTTTAAGACAATGTATCGGAACGTAAAATATCTCACTTTAAGTTGATTCAGGGAGATCACTGCTCTCTTCGATCAAGAAAAAAGCCTTATACATATAAGTTTAAAATTAATTTTCAATAATTAAATGAAAACAAAGATATCTTACATACACACATCTGATTTGCTTAGGCGTTTGCACACCTTGTCAAAGGCGATTAACTACGCGCCTAAAAAAATAAAGTTAAAATTTTGGTGCTAACTGTTAGCGCGCGGAATCTTAAAAAGCAATTTTTCACAGTATAAATCTTGCGCTATAACCGCTTTGCGCTGTTATTTTTCAAGCAAGCAAGGAATTATAGTGTAAAAAAGATTCCGGTATATTCACAAACCGCGCAAACGTAACAACCTTTGCCTAATAATTTATTCAGCGTAAATTAAAGAATAGCGCATGTAAAAAATACTAATAATAAAAATTCCGCGGCTTTTTTGGGTTGTTGGGGATTTGCTTATTTTTTTATTGTTTTGGTGGTTTTGTGCGGTTTTGTGATTTGTGCGGTGATGTCATATTACGCGCCGGTAAAAGTCTTCAACGGTAAATTCTTGCGCGTTAGGGGCGAGAGGAACGTGTGATTTTAGCAATTTTTCTAAATTTTTATGAAAATTCGGAGATTTTTTGCAGAAGCATGGAGGAGGGAGAATTGCCTACTCTCGTTCCTCCCTGCATTTCTCCCAGACCTTGCCTTACGCCTAAATTCTAAATTGCAACTTCTTGGTGGCATCTAGAAATTAAGTAATGGCGTGGGCGAGTAGGTAAGTGTTACAAGGTGGAGGGGAGAATTCGTAACTGCTTTTTGTTACCATTTGTAACTGAAAATGATAAATAAAATAATGAAATAACTAAATAATTCAACATTAAAAATATTTGTTACCTTATTTAAAGAGGGGGGGGGGGGAGGAAGAAAGGTATATAAAATTCTATAAAGATGGACAAAATAAAGTTTGTCAAAATTGGTCGTTCACGCGTTTATAGATGTAGAAGACTGTCTTTTATTTCAGAAGGTACGGTTCTCCTTCAAAACGAGCAAAACGTCAGCGAGCGAAACGTCAGTTAAGTGTTTGGATAGTTTTCAATCAATAAAAATACATGAATTATAAATTTTAATTTAATATTTTCATCATATTGAAGAAGTGTTGTGTAAGAATATATCTTTTCATATGGACCTCCGCAAATTTAGGAATAAAAAGCGATAAAAAAATATTAGTAAGTAACCCATTTAACAGAGTATTTTTAGTTAAAAAGCCTACTATACGGGGATAAACCCGCCGTCAATTTGCTTTTTTCCATTTTTTTCATGAAATTTTTTCCTTGAGAAATCATTCATATGATTATAGTAAGTCCAAAATTCCAACAAGTTTTATTTAAATTTAAAGAAAAACCCGCAAAATTAGATTAAAACCACATACGTCCCATAGTCCTAAACCCTAACCCATCTTAATAAATATCGCCCTAAGGGTCAGTTTTATTACCAAATAATCATTGGAGCGCGTAAACCGAAATTTTTACCTTTGCGATTATGAGAAGGGCCCAGACGGTAAACAAGTCTTGGCGCCACACCACCCCACCGGGTGGAAGGCATATAAATACGGGAATCTGCCTTATGGAAGGGGAGTACATCACAGTTCAGAACTGAGAGATAAGAGCTAAAGGCTCCTTGTAATAATACAAGTGAACTAGTTGCAAGGCCTATGCCAGAGGTCCTGATGGCCAATCCAGCTTAATAAAAGTGCCATTAAAAGTTCTATTATAGAAAGGGTGGTGACGGTGAAGGGGGGACCTACAGGAATTAACTCCTTAATGAGTAAGTAACCTTTATGTATACGGATGTATAACAAATAACTGCAAACGCTAATGTAACTACATCTTACACGTAGTAAATCCATTCCAGGTTGTTGTTTTCTAATGTTTTCCATTTTCATACCTTTAGGACAGGAAAAAAAATTGTTTTTGCTCGACTTTAATACCAAACTGATGAAAGATATCGTAAAAAAAAATATTTTTCGGCTTTTCATTTTGTAACCATTGTCCTTACGCACTGTTTACAGGCTGGGGACTGAGATACATGCAAATGCCTAACCTAAAGCGTTCATACACGGCCGGAGAAATCGACTGAGATATTTCCGTAGAAACTTTATCAAGCAAATAGGACGGGTTGACGCCTTCGAACGTCCAACCCGGGATTTGCACTTTGATTCGAAATCAAAAAGGAGGCACAGTCAGATGTGGGGCCGTGCACAAATTACGTACCGGTGATTTTACCAATTTTTGCCCCCCTCCCTATGTAATGTTTTGTAACGGTTTGGCACGCCACTCCCCTAATATTACATAACGATTTAAAGACCACTACCCCCCCCCCAAAAAAAAACTTTTCACTTATTTTCATTCCAAATTTTCTTAGTTTCACACAAATGCAAACGCTGTCGAAAACCCCCCTCCCCCCTACGTAACATTTTGTAACCCCCCTCCCCCCTATGACCATTACGTAATTTGTGCACGGCCCTGTAGTCCCAGTGGAGGAGGGCGAGAATATTGATATTTTTTTCTTAAAAATTATAATCTTTAGACCTATTTCTTTGCGTTCCCGAAATTACGTAATTTTTGAAAACAAATTGTAAGCGGCGCCATTTTTATTTCGTCCTAATTTAATTGAAAAATTTTTGCCTGCGGCGCCCGTTATCTTCTCACTCGAAACCAAGATCCCCCGTTTTAGGAAAACTGATTCCGTCTCTGTTTCTAAATTTTTTCGAATAAAAGTAGAGTATGACCATGGGGGAAATAATTTTTTTCTACGGTATGACGAAAATTCCGAGAAAGTTGAAGAAAAAAATAAAAAAAGTGGCAGAGCTCAAGTTTTTCGTAAAAAAAAACGTTTTTTGTAAAGAAACAGAGCAAAATAAATATTTTCACACCTTTTGGGGTGTTACAAATATTGGCAGTCCCTTTTTTTTCGCTTTTACCCTCCCGCTAGTTTTGAAGAATTGGTTCGCTACATGTTTCGAGATCATGTCATAAAACACCTAGAAAATATCAAATGTAGTGTAGGGCCAGCTTTATTTAAAATCAATAATATCGCAAGCAAAAAGCTCTGCAGGAAAAACAGCGCCGTTTATTGTTTTCTTTGGCTGCTAGAGCTAGCTGCATGGTTTGGCTGTTTCCGGATAGATGTCACTAGTAGAACAGAATGGAAAGAAATTTAATTAAAAGCGAAGATATTTCTTTCTAATGTTAACAACCTCACGAGTTTATCGCTCAGTATCGTAAATAATGGACCCTGCCGTCTCCTTTAAACAAGAAAAAGCTGTGGTTTGGACCTGAAAACATTTAATTTTTAATTAGATTAGATGTGTGGCCGCCATCTAGCGGAATTTGCAGACATCTTATCAACGGTTATTATTGCAACTATGATTTATGCTCACAATGAAAGAGCGGCGACAATTTTTTCTCATGAAAGCAGTCCGGAGATAATAACAAACTGGCACCATTGCTCAATATACCTGTTTCTTTTGTGCCCGCAGAACTTTCTATGCCATTTCTGTTTGATTTATTGAAATCCTATCCCTAAGGAAAATCTTAGGAACCCTGTATAAGGACTTTAACGCTTAAACATGCTCATATAGACATTGCTAACGCTAATTTTATTTTGCTTAGTGCTTAACATGGGAAACAGAGACAATACTCGAAATGTTACTTATTGTGTGTTATAATGATTTACCTGTGTGGGTCGTAGTTGAGTAAGGGACCAAATATTGAAGAATTAATAATAATTGTGGATGTATTGTAGGATGTAGATGAGCAGGAACCGTTATGAATCACTCCATTAAATAACTATATAAACTAAACAAATATGACTTTTTGCTGTCCCGATTCGAATAAGTCGACGACAAGAACCCACCAATAATTAGTTCGTAAAACCGCCTATCAAAGTCCATCAAAATCCCTTTCGAGTTTATACTAAAGATAAAATGCATGCAGAAAATAGTCTGGTTGTTACATGGGCACCGAATTATTGGAGGCACTTGATGTAGACCCTAATCCCAAAAATCCTCAAAGCTTTACAGTACATAAAGCCCTGGAGTCAACTTGACTGAAGCAAATAAAGTGAGGTTTACCCAAAGAGGAAAGAGTGCCATTAACAGGAAAACATCCATACCCAATAACCATAAACGATGTAGTATTCGCGAAGATAGATAAAACATCATAAGTTCCAACCTGCAAGATATATCTTGTGCATTACAATGACTTCCTTAGTAAAAGGACGGTCATTCTTGTCTGCTTAAACAAGGATATCAAATATATAACATCTTCAACGGAAGTGGAAGAATATGAGTGAATTAAAACTCTGGAACGCTTAAGGATGAAAAGGAAAAGGCCCAACTTTGAGTCTCGCTTCAAGACCCCCAAAATAAGAAGAAGACACAGGAGCGATCGCAGTCCGAGAGGTTCGGCGCCAGCCTTCAAAACTGCTACAAATGAACAATTAATTGGTACATACCAGAGGACAGCCCTAGAGATCACCAAACTAAAACAAAGCACGCCATCTTGAAAGAACCTTTAAAGAATCCTTCTAAGGTAGATCAGATAGAAAGGAGGGCATCAATATATGCAAAGAGCTTGTCCAAAAATGGCAAAATCTCCTTATTTTTAGTTTGCAGAGAAAGTCCCTTTAACATCTGCTTAAAGAATTGGCAATCCATGAAAACTACAATTCTTCAATACATATTAAAGCCTCCAGAGATAAATCCTGAAATATTCTATCTCCTCTCTCAATCATTTGACATTTACAAAAAAGAAAGAGTTAGTGGATGGCATTGGTTAAATCATAAGTTCAAGAATTGCGAACAAATCTGACACGATGAGACAGACAGAGACAGTAAAGCGACCAAAAATCGTCATTTTTGCTGGGTTTATACAGGCATATAAAAATTAAAATAAAAAATAATTCTGGTTTATACAGCCAAATAAAAATAACTTTGAACGGATCAGCACACAGCTTCTGCACATGTATACAAAAGTGAATGACACCAATAGTTGAAATAATTAAACTAAACTCCATCATGCTGTTTTCCTTAATAATATCTGTTAAAAACAAACCAAAAAATGCGCAAAAACCCCCATTTAATGTACAAAAACAAATGAAAGTGAGATTATGTGCGTCAAAGGGGCATTCTCAAATCCGTTTTAAGATAAAAATAAATGTTAAAAGTTACTCATCTTTTTATTTATGCTGTATAAATGCCTACACTATTCCCCATACGCTCCTTCAACTTTTATTTTAATTTTAATTATTTTTTTTTTTTTTTATTTTGATTTGCCTGTATGAACTCAGCATTAAATCGTGATCTAGACGCCACTTTACAAAAAGATGATCTACAATGCTTAAGCGATACTGACACTGATAATTACAAATTTCTTTTGTAATCGAGCAAAACCGTTCTCAACTAAAAAGCCAGTTAACTCCTACCTGTGTTCAGCCTTCAGTGCCATTTAGCCTACTGTTGCCGCCATTTTTATAACCAAATTGACAGGTAAAACATGCATTTTCTCTCAGTTTGGTGTCACTATGGTCTCTATAGTAGGCTAAAGGATACTATATCAAAAAAGAGTTAACTGGCTTTTTAGTTGAAGTGTTGGATCGAGCCATCTAAAGACCACCAGAGAATGATGACCCTCAAATTTCTTGTGAAACCGAGCTGTCTTTAGTTAATAGTCAAATGGAGCCGCTTTTATTATATATTGAGTTTTTTTTCAAATTAATTTGAAAAAACTCGTCTGTGGTACTATTTTTTTATTTTAACGTAAATTTGCCAGTAAAACAACTAGATTAAAGTTTTTATTTTTTTTATTTTTTTGAGAAACTGATATTTTGTCACTTTTTAAGCAAAAAGGGCTACTTTTTCCTAAAACAAAATACTGGTTTATCCAAAAAAAATAATTTACAGCTATACTTACCACAATTTAAACTTTTTTAGATTATGTAAAAAATCCTTTAAGAAGTCAACCAACTTTTCCTCATTCTGTCGTTGAAGATGCTATTAAGGCTTGGTTACGGGGTGCCTGTGACTGGAAAGGGGGCAAAACATCCAGGAAAAAAGATGCTGAATAAATCTTCATCTTATCTTATAACAAGAAGAAGGAAGTACTAAGTTTTTAAATTTTTGGCCAAGGAATTTTTATATAAAGCAACTGAAGCAAACCTTATTGTTTTGATTCACAATCAAAGAGATTCTAAATAAAATTTTCCCTGTTGCAATTTACTGTGGTAAGGAAAACCTCCTCTTAATAAATATTTAAAACAATTTATGAAAGAATTTTCCTCTATCTTTGGCATGATCAAGACGACAAATATTATTCATATGGTTTCCATTCCTGTCTTCATGTTAAGATATAAATATAAATGTATAAGTTTTTGTTTATAGTAACATTTATTTATTTATTACATATTGGTTTTTCTAGGAATTTTTGTTCGTTTAAGTATAAAACAAAATAAATGTGCATTCGTAAATTATGTGCATTATTTAATTTTTAATCCACAATCATTACAATTTTTATTTTGTGCATAAATACTTTAAATAGGGAGAAAAAGCCAATTATCAGTGGTATCGGAATTTGCATCTGTATCCCTATTGAGCCGACCAATCAATAACAATCAATAACTTTTAATTTTTGCGTGGGTTTGGCACTTAGTGGTACAAGGTTATTCATATTTTCTTAACTACATAACTCATTTACTCTTAAAGATAGAAAAAAAAAATAATACAAAAGTTGCTTAGTTTTTCACAAATTTTAAAAAAATTTAACCAAAATTTTCAAAATGTCAAATTTTGACATCAACTTTTTTATTTCAAATTGAACACCCTGTATATTTTTCAAGAAAAACGTTGAATTAAGAGCAATGTGTTGAACAAAAAACCACCTAGACTCTTTTTCCTTGGCTAACACATCGCCCTTATGGTAAATTATTTTTTATTTCACTCGAGAACTGCTAAAGATAAACCCTACAAGATCTACCGAAATTTTAAAAAATATACAGGGTGTTCAATTTAAAATAAGAAAGTTGATGTCTAAGTCTAAATTTGACATTTTGAAAATTTTTATTGAATTTTCTTAAAATTTGTGAAGAACTAATCAACTTTTGTATTTAAACTATTTTTCTATCTCTAATAATAAATGAGCTATGTAGTGGGAAAAATATGGTGAATCACCCCATACATTTTTTGCCAATATTGCCTGAAATGCCGGTATTTGGTATGCAGTGCTCCTCTACATTTAAACCATGCTAAGTGTGTATTTTCCATCATTTTAAACGTATTCGTTGCCGTCGCGCTCGGCCGGTGGCTCAAACAGGAGTGTTTAAGGTATTTATAACGCACAGATTGCCGTGCGTCAAATTCTCATTGCCAATAGATGCCAATATTTGTAAGGCACTTTGCCATGCCGGCATTGTTTGTGGGGTATCTAGCCAACAAGAAGCAGAAAATATCAGGGGACTGTTCATAAATTACGCAACACGGCTAGGCGTCGACGAAAGTGATAGATACTAAAATGTTTTTCTGATCGTTTGAAAAAAAAAAAGTACGTACGATACATGACCGGAAAGTGTCTTTACAGGTCTCCGCAGGTTTACAGGACTCGCCTGCGGCTCGCCCTGTAAATTTCCTGCGTCGACCTGTAAAGACCAATTTTTCGGTCTAGTGACGTAAATATCGCGCATCTTAATTTCTTCATGCCTTGGCCTCGAGTTTCGAAAAAGCATTATTTTGAATGCTACTTATTGGGAGGATTTCGCCAATTAAAAAAAAAAAATCGCCCACACGCTTGTTTATTTTGGTGTTGCTCCATCCCCCTGGTAACTTAATTTCTTTAGGTATCTATTAATCTAATTAATCAGGTGAAGTGAATCAATAAATTTTGGGTTAGTTACCTGTATTCTGCATTGTATTGGTTTCTATACCGAATATCAATCCGGAAAACTTTGTTATATCTATCTCTATTACTTACAAGTAGAACGATTGTTGTCTTTGTCAGTTGCATGAGTTTGAAATATAGTCTTTGCAGAATATCCGAAGCGTGTTTTTTTAACGATTTTCCCAAATTTTTTTACCAATTCAGACCAAATTTTAACAGGTTATGTGCCCAGATTCATGTTTAACCTGTGCGTAAGTCTCTTTCGCGAGTTCTGAACGTAAAAATAGTGGGTTATCCGAGAACAAAGTGTGAAAAAACATCGTTTGAATTCCAGAACAAGGCTCGCCGCGTCGGCCTTTAAAATGGCGGTTAACTATATTTCAAGTGTCCCCAGCTTTCGGGGCGCGAAAATTATGAGGACTGGTGCTTTGCAGTCGAGAATTTTTTAGTGCTTGAAGGCTTGCAGAAGGTTGGTGAAGAAAAATGTAAGGTGAAATTAATTTTGACGTTGGAGACAAACTTATCACGGGATTTATAAACGCATTCGCATCCGCAGTTGTAGTTCGTGCGCTGGAGATCACCTTATTGAAACATGTAATTCCATTTATAATCTAAGTTCGCGTTCGCGTACGCGTTCGCAGTTCTGAGAGAACCAAATTTTATGTTGGTAGTTGATAAAGTTCGCATCAAAAAATCATAATGCAGGATTTCGTCACATGATACATCTGTCAACTTTTTAAAGAGAAATTTTTAAGTTTTTGTGCAAAGAAATGGATGAAACACAGGAAGAATGTTACTGAAGAGGAAGTCACAGGCCTTCTCATTGAAGTTATGTAAAACTATATACCCATGGTTATATAATCTTCAACATCCTGATTACAAAAATAATAATAAAAAGTTGGAGTCCTGGACAGAAATTGCTGATCTCCTTCATTTAAGTAGTAAGTTCTAAAAAAGAGAGTGTCTATTCTGCCGACAATGCAATCTCGTGTCCACTTAAAATTGTTGGAAGTCTATACGAGATAAGAGAGAAACGGAGAAACCAGCCTCAGGGTCGGGCCTTCCAGAAATAAAGTGGGAGCACTTTGAAAGGATGGCAAAGTTTTATGAAAAATTTACCAGGCCAAGAAAGTAAGCATGGTGATCGGAAACTGTATGATGGAGTTAGTTTTACCCTTGTATGTGTCACAAAAATTCCACACATATTATATGATGTAGAATTTTGATTACATTGATTACATGGAAAAATGGGTGTGGCTAAAAACTTACTTGAGCTATAGTCGAGGCTATAGTTATTTACTGACCATAGAAAGTACTACTAGGAAACTAACCTATAACTATAAAGTGTAAATGGAAGAGTTCAAGCATATTGTTAGAGATGTAATAGGCATTTTTAAATCAGATGTGATTTTTTTAAAGGACATACTCGACAACTAAGAAGAGCGAGACTAAAAAGACAACATCAGGGCCCACGTCGGCTTGTTCTATCAGAGACAGTGACACAAATATACTGATGCCCGAATTGAAAATCAATCTGGAGACAGCGATGATGATATCCCTCTGTCTAGCTTTATGAGGTACAAAAAAAACGAAAGCATAATGACTGGATACAAGATATCACAGACACGTTACTGATCTGGCACCACGATGTTACTCCAAAGAATAATTTGTCACCCTTGGAAATTTTCTTCTTTTTTTTCGACGAAGAACTGTGGGATAATTTGACGGCATACCCAAATATGTATGCAGAACAACATAACAGAACTGGCGACGCGACGTGACAAACGACGAGATGAAATGCTTCTTTGGAGTTCTAATTTACAGTGGTTATTGTGCAGTTTCAAGAAGGCCTTTATATTGGGGAAATAGCTCTGATGAAAATCATTCACTTATGTGTAAAGCTATTTCAAGAAACCGATTTAATTTTATTATGCAAAATTTGCATTGCAACCAACGTCAACGTTTGGATTTGGATAATAAGTTTTCAAAAATCAAACCTTTTCTGGAACATCTAAGTAAAAAAATTTTGGAATTTGCCCCACTCCAAGAAAACCATAGTATCGACGAGTCGATGATACCGTACTTTGGACGTCATGGCTCAAAACAATTCATTAGAGGTAAGCCAATCAGATGGGGATACAAGTTCTGGATGGGGACTGACCACAAGGGTTATATCGAGTGGTTTGAACCCTATCAAGGCTCTACGACGAAATTAAATGAACAATACAAAGATTAAGGTTTGGGGGCAAACGTTGTCTTAACATGACAGAGAAGGGTCAGTTACCGTCTCATTTTTTTGATCATTTTTTTCCCTCCTGGGACAGGATTATAAAAGCAACTGGTACTGTAAGGGAAAATAGATTGACGGTTCCTATAATAAAATCCAGTAAAGATCTAAAGAAAGAAGAAAGAGGCATCTTTGAATATGCTTTGGAAAAAACTGAAAATATCTTAGTTTGTCGCTGGAATGATAACAGCGTTGTCACCATAGTTTCAAACGGTGAGTCTGTATTGCCTACAAATGTCTCTCCATTTTCTCAAAAAGAAAAGAAACAAGTAAATGTGCCCCAACCAAAACTTATCAAAACATACAATCAAAATATCGGAGGGCTAGATAGACTTGAGCAAAATATTAGTCTTTATCGGATAAGGGTCAAAAATGGTACTTTCCATTAATTTGTCATGGTTTAGATATGGCGATTCAAAATTCCTGGCAACTTCATCGTCATTATGGCGGAAACATGGACCAATATAATTTTCGAAGATTCGTCGCAAAAGGAATTTTGGAAACTTATAAAAAAACAACTAGGCGAGGACCTGTGCATCCTAGATTGGATGATAGGGAATACTCACGATGCGATGGGAAAGACCATCTTGTCGTTTATCAGGAAAATCAAGTTTAAAAAGTTCAATTTCGATGTACGAAATGCGATATAGATTTGTATCCCAAGAACTGCTTTCTCGAATATCATAGTAAGATTTTTTTTTAATTTATTATTATAGTTTTCGTATTATTTTAAATATATTGCTTATTTTAGTGTATCTAACATTTATTTATTTTTTAATAAATAAACCAGCAAGCATTACACTGCCACTAGCCTTTATAAAGAACGGTCCATATCTGAAAAACTAGCAAACTTACAAAAAAAATTAAATGACAACTTTTTTTTTAGTCACAAATAAAATATATATACTAAAATATATTTTATTTTCAAAAAAAAAATAGTTTCGGCAGCATCTGGGTTAAAGAAAATGATGCTTGGGATTTGGTGGATGTTCAAGACACTCAGTGGCGGCTTTAAAAGGTTTAGAATTGAAATATTCGATTACATTCCACATCTATTTTCTCTTGGGCCAGAAGTTATTTAACACTTTTTTTGTATTGCCTGGATACAAGATCTGATGACTTTTGAACAAATTCTACGGTCACCAAAACACCTAGCCTAATATGTGTATCAGCTCTTGCACTATCAGTCCTACCATACGGTAGCCGCCTTACTTTGCACTTTGAACTATTAGTATGTTTTCATATCGTACTCAATATGTATCGAAAATCAAGCATCTTGTTCTATCATATATCACGCTTTTTGTCAAAACAGAGAACATGCTCTGGGAAAAGGAAGACAATCTTTTCAATACGTATTGAGTACGATGTGAAAACATACTATTTGATTCGTACGGCGCACGTCTTTATATATATAGATTTGACTTGGGTGTATTCATCTAATCAAATAAATAAAAAATAAAATATTCAACGCGGATGGAGCGGGTTTTGCCCTATGTCCAAAATATTGGGTCCTCGAGGTTAAAGAAACCTACTGACTGTAAACTTGGGCAATGAAAAGAAAACCGTAACTATCCTCATTATTATTACTGCCGTCGTTAAAAAGAACGCAGTAGCTTCAAATTTTGCGATTTTGAGATATTTACATACTATTGTGTAGTTGTAGTTGTGTACATCTTTTAAAACAAGAAAAAAAAAGAAATAACATTTTTTTCACAGAAAAAAACGCCTAAGAATTATACAGTATCTGGAAAACGTCACGCTTTTCTAGAATAAAACGCAGCATCTGATTATACTAGTTAAGAACGCAGTGTTTGCCTAGCGGTCGTCAAATACTTCTTAGATGCAAAGCACACCTGGATCATAGTTAGTCATTTTATTTTGATTCTTTTTAATTAATATTTTTTAGTTTTCAAAAAGTTATTTGAGAAAATGAATAACAACAGACCCCGGCAAACCGTAAGTAGATTTAAATTAAGATGTTATTCTTGCATGTTGTGTTATTTACAATCGAGTTATTTGTGTATTTAAGGTATTTTTTGAATTATTCGATACTCATTTTTATGAGAAAATGGCAGTAGTAATATAAAATTCGCTTGAGGGTTATACTAATTTAATAAAATGTTTGATTTTGTAGATTATAAAACCAGAACGCAACTTATGATGTCCAGAGCACGTAAAAGAGCTCTTTCCCCGGAAAATAATAACTAAGTATGTTAGTTCGGAGAAAGTAAATAATGCATCCATCATTAGTGTTCCTGGAGGTGCTGGTTAGTTTTGGTTATTTTTTTTAGATTATGTGTCCGCGTATAGTACTAAACAAAATTTTTTATATGCCATCTTAAAAACGCGGTTTTGGTTATTTTTCTTTAAACTGAACATATCCGTGCAAAAAATGTAAAGAGAAACTCACACTGCAGGTTTTAGTACCTACCTACTATGTGCTTGATCCCTCAAACCCTTTTTTAAGATGTTGTATATTATAATCAAGAGGCTATATTATCGAAAAATTGATCGTATTCTTCCAAAAGTAAAAAATCAACTTTTTAAGATATCAATGTGAAACAATACCAGAGCAAAAAATGCACCAGTTTGGGTCGCAGCATTGTACATTTTTTGTGCATACACCAAAAAAGCGTTAATTTTGCAGTGGCAATAAAGTGCTTTCATCATACTGGCAAAATTTTGCATTATTTGCATTTTTGCTGTCAATATACAGCAAGAATTGTGAAAAAAATGTACAATGCCGTGACTCGAGCGGATGCATTTTTTGCACTGGCAAAATGTTTGCTGGGTGTGGTTTGGTAATGAGTACTGCAGTGAAAAAACAGGCAGGTGCTAAACCCTAAAAAACTTCTTTCTAAAGAATATAGTTAGTTAAGTTTTAATCTTGACTTTTAGAATATTATTTTCCTGCACGCAATGCCACCAACAAACAAGTTTCGGAAACGTCCAAGTCATCCCTTACAAAATGTTTGGATAAAAGTAAGAATAAGTCAAGATACTTTTTCTTATTCACAAAATTGTTATAAAAAGCATTTTATAATTCACCTTTACCGCATTTTCCGTAACCACCACTAACTCCTACCAATGCTATAAATTTTATATTTTTTACAGTTACCGTTGGAGAACACACAATGGAAAAAAAAGAGAACATGAATGTTAACATTGCATGGTGGGAAACTCGAGAAAAATCATAATGATTTTTTTTAAATTAAATGGTAATTTACTTGTATGCGCCTTACGTATTTTAAAATTTGTTATCTTTTAGTTTGGTTGGACAGCTCAGTCATACAGCAGATTAATAAAAATTAATTTTTGGCATTTTAGGCACATTTGCGAAAGTGAGATCAATAAAGAACATTTTGCGGAGGTTTTCTCTCGTTAAGAAATATCAATTTGGAAACAGAGGACGACTTAAAATACCGATGGGACATGGCTGAAGCCAGTTGTTGATTATGGCCTTGGAAATGAACTACAAAATTCGATATTTTTGGACGGGGACGATTTAAAGTCTGAGGAGGCAATTCCGCAACCAACGCAAAGCATTATTAACGAACTTCTGGGTGGTAAGTAATGTAACATGAATGACAAGTCTTGCCAATGTATCCTGCCTTTTTCTGTTTCTTAGTTTGTTATTTTTACCATTATTTACTAAGTTACTGTCATTATTTTTCCAGATTTGACAGAAGAAAGCTTGTGCGATATTTCTTATAGAAGTAGCAATTTTGATTTGAGTCTGGACGTTGTCAATCGAAATGAGGAAATTACTGTAGATGAAAATGCAAAAGTTGAAAAAGAAAGTTTTAATTAAAATGAGCAAATTAGTGTAGAGGAAAACACAGGCGCTGAAACACAAAATGAAGAGAGTCTTGAACTTGTTAATCAAATTGAGGAAAATACTGTAGATGAAAATACATGCGTTGAAACTGAAAGTGCAGAAAATATCTTGAATATTTCAAGTAATAATGCTCAATTTACGTACAAAGTTACTAAAAAGGCACTTTATCGAAAAGAAAGAAAGATAACCTGATAAGAAAAAGAAAATATTTAGTGTTAAACAATCGTGTGAAAATTAGTTCTCGAAAACATAACAAACGAAGTACGTTCACAAATTAATACAAAGTATAATTCTCTAGGAGATTTAGAAAACGCTTTATTTTGGCAAACACTATACAAGTAGTTCCCATCAAACCTCAAAAAACTCCACAAATCCCAAAAGCAGCACTAATACGTATTTTCTTCAGAATGAGACTAGAGAGCAAAAACAAGTTTGCAAGGTATTTTGTCTGACGACTCTTGGATAAAACAAGAAAAATGATGGTCTTGTTTTACAAGCTATCAGGAACTGCGAAAATCATAAAACTGTAAAGCAAAATTTGAGAGGTAAGCAATTAGTTTTTTTTATAAGTAGGTAATTCTTTTTTAGCAAGAATTTTCTTTTCGCCTAAAACTTTGTAGGGGTTTCGATTTAGAATTGTTTCTGGTTCTGGTTGAAATTATTTTGACAGCAGTTCTAAAACGACGTCATATGAGAAGCAAATTGAAAGGATTGGTTACATAAATAGCTAAAAAGTAATAAATATATTTTATCTCTAAAAATAACAAGCATTTAGGGGTTATATTTACATACAAAGCTGCAAGCAATTTCTCAGGCTGGTAATAAAATGCAAGTTTTTAAAAGTAAAAAGTGAGAAGGAAAAAATCCCGTTGCCACCTCCAAGAACAGAGCCAAGAGGCATTCAAACCGAAAAAAAAGTTCATAATCATTAAAAAACATTGCCCATTGATGAATAGAGAAAGACAAATATTTTGGAAAGATTTGCCTGAAATTAATTTCTCAACAGATCTCAATACATCTATGGAATAAATTTAATGATACTGATTCTTATTTTTTTTTGTTATCATTTTGTTTGTTTATTTTACTTTTATATTTACAATTATTATAATTAAATATAGTTATCTACTTACAAATATTTTTACATGTCTTTTTTTTCATTTAATAAAAAAATTAACCTTTTTCCAGTAACAAGCCTAATATTTTGGCCTCGCATACTGCGTATCTAACTAGAAAATGTGGTAAACTACGTTTTTGTTAAGCAACGCTAATTGGGAGCTTCACGAAATGCTTAACAAAAACGCAGTTTCCTTGATAAAATAATTATTTTTAAATAAAATTTAATGAAACAAGTGCCAAACATATCGTTTTAAAATTTGTCATCAATCTATTAAAAACAAAAATAAAAAATATTCATTTTTAAGAAAAAAACAATCTATTAAAAACAAAAATCAAAAATATTAATTTTTAAGAAAAAAACGTTTCTTGCTGTTTCTCAAAACTATGGTTTTGGAAGTTACTGGGTTCTTTTTAAGGACGGCAGATTACAGCTGGTGGAAAAATTGCACCACCACTGGTTTTTTTTTCCACCCAAGATCTTTTGATCTTTTGGTTACCACTGGTTGCGTTTCCTTTTGTAAGACCCCCAAAGAATATCGTTGAAAGTATGCCTGAAACATGGGTCCTCGGAAAATCTTATTCAGGATGGATGAAGGCCGATGTGTTTTATGAATAAATTGTAAATGATTTTGCTGCCTGGCTGGATCAAAACAAAATTAAAAAGCCTCTATTTCTTTTTATGGACGGACATAAGTCGCACTTAACATTTTATATGCGCTTCCACCTAATACCATCCATACCTTACAGCCGGCCGATGTAAGCGTTTTTTTTCCCCGATGAAGGCAAACTGAAAAAAAAAACAGGAAGTAGCGTAAAATGCCAGGTAATGAAAATAAACAAATTACTAAAGAATTATTTTGTCCATTGCTTCAGTTGAATTTGGATGAAAATTAAATGAAAGAAAACATTCAAAACGGCTTCCGAAAATGTGGTCTGTTTCCACTTAACCCAAACGCGGTAGACTACACCAAATTAAAAAAAAATGTTTTAGAGAATATAGAGCTCACCATGCACAATGAAGATATAACAAATCAAGAGTTGGAAGCAGCAGAAAAAGTCATGAATAAATTAAGTCGCAACCTTAATTTAGGTCAAATCAATTTTAAGTAAATAACAGATGAAATTAGCAAAATTAAACAAAAACAAGTGAAAAATAATATTGAAAACGAGAAGTAATAGAACAAAATAAGCGCACCCCCCTAAAAGTAGGACAAATGATAAAATTAAACGATGCAGAAGTAATTCCATGCCAGGTAGTCATAAATGAAGAAAGATTAATTGACATAAGTCCTGTCCAATATAATCAACAATTGATGACGTATTGGCAATTATGGATAATCATGTGTCGTACTCTTTTGAAATGAACAAAAACTGTTTTAACGACACAAGTGAGAAAATGGAAATAGAAATTGTAGATAAGGGATCAGAAAAGAAAATTAATTCAAACATTTTGAAAATCCAAGATAGTAACACCAAAGATAAAACAGATTCTAATTTAAATAATAATAATAATGACACAATAAGTGAGAAAAAAAAACTAGAAATTTTGGATTTAGAAAAGAATTGGATGAGTCAAACGATTCTAACATTTTGGAAATGCAAGACAGTGACATAAAAGAAAAAAATTATCGTAAAATTAATAACCTAAAAAATAATAGTGAAGATAATACAATGAAAGAAACGCAAAAAGAAACTGTAGAAAGCATTGATTATAATTTTGAAAAAAATATAGATATGTTGACAGTGGAATCAAGAAGATAATACGAAATAAAAGAAATTAAAAATCAAATCAAAGTTGGAAAAACTGATTATCAGAAATATGCGAAAGATACAAATATATTCCTAACCATAACCCACTATATTGGAAAATAACAAATTAAACGACGATTCCAAGAAATATGAAACAACTATGATAGACAAATTTATCGGATATATTAATTCCACCTGAAAAAAAAATTACTATAAAAAACCAATGCAAAGAAAATCATATAGAGTCGTCATCGAAAACTACACCAAAAATCACTCTTTCAGATTTGAAAGAATTTTCTCCCCTAAGCGATTTTAAAAGGCATCTATCTAAAATACCCGAAACCAATTGACACAACAGCAAATTGGTGGGAATACTATAAGAAAAAAAAGGACGTTAAAAAAAAGAAACAGGAAGAAATTAGACAGAAGAAAGAGCAGAGGAAATTAGCTACAAATAATAAAATTCCAAAGACAAAGGCAAATGATACAAAACCAAGAAAATCTGTGCAACGAAAAAAAATTGCTAATTAGTGATGCCGAAGATGAGGACAATATGTGTGTGTGTGATGTGACAAATGAAATGTTCTCTTTGGGTTCACATGAAATGCACTGAATTTTATGGAATTCCGTACGAGAAAGCCCCAACCCAACGAAAGAGTACGTTTGTTACAAGTGTTCCTAACTAACAGAATTGGGAAAAATTTTAAGTGACCACAATAATTCTGTGCAATTTAATTAAATCGTTTTGTACCTGGTTTTTAGATATTAGTACCTATAGGTATTTTTTATTTGGATTTTATTGTTGTTTTAGTTTGTAAGATTTAAAAACTTATTTAAATCATTATTTATGGTACTGACCTGGTCTATTTGTCTTTGTGCTACACAGTAGAATTTTTTCCTAGTTTGTATGTGATCCTTACACGGATCAAGTGACTTGATCAACTAACATGAATTCAAGAAATGGAACACTTTCTGAACGCGTAAACCCAGTGGCGTGTTGTATAGGGGGCCAGAGGGAGCGAACGCCCTCCCCCCCGCCCCTCTGCTCTTGGCGCCCCTGGCGCCCTTTGAGAAAAAAATTGAAAAACTAAATTTAACTTTTTAATTTTAAATGATGTCATTATTTTAGAACCGCTGTCAAAATTAATGTCAAAATAATGTCAAAATAATGTCAACCAGAACCAGGACCAATTCTTAAATCGAAAATCCCTAAAGAGAAGCCCGCTGACCAAACTCCGTAAGTAGGTTAGAGTGTATATAAATCAGGCAATGATAGATTATTATTAATTTAGTTTGATCCTAAGCAAAGCTTAGTTACGAGAAAGGAAGTAGGAAATTAATATAGCTTTCTAGATCACTTTTTCATTTTACAGTTATGCAGGGTGTTTTTGAAATACTACGCGATCAAAATCTAACTATATTTTTTCAAAACCAAGGATATTTCTTAAATTTTTGTTCAAAAAAAACATTTATCTTACCTATCACAGTTTTTTTTGAAGGAATGGAGAAAAGACATTAAGTAATAGGTCCCTCTTTATGGATAGTCATAGTAGAATTTCAATTGAAATAAAATATGGGTTTATACAGGGCCTAGATGCCTGGGTCGATTGCATTGTGCAGAAAATAATTTAAAAAAATATAGCATTTATATTTTCCTTGTAGGATTTCGGAAACGCAAAGCGGAGGCAAAGGCCCAGGCCGTATACGAAATATTAATAATCAATGTGATAGAAAGTTAAACGACTGTAGCCCAAAGTGTAGTAATCAGTTGGCCGATGCATTATTAAAAAATACATGGTCGATGGTGAGTACCAACTGGCATTAAAGGTTTTTAAAATACGACCTTTTTTAACAGTTTAACTATAGCATTTGATTTTTAATTTGAACTCTGTTTTGCTTTTTAGATCTGAAATTGAGCGATACTTTATTAAAAAATACGCAAAGTAGTGAGGATAGCACTGATAGTAGTATTAACGAAGACGAGAGTAGGAAAGTGATTAAAAAAAATTAGGAAAACATGGTCAGTGGTAAGTACCAACTGGTATTAAAGATTTCTAAAATAATATCTTTTTCAACAGTTTAACTATAGTATTTGATTTTCAATTTTAATCCTGTTTTGCTTTTTAAATCTGAAGTTAGGCGATGTATTATTAAAAAATACGCAAAGTAGTGATGAAGGCACTAATAGCAGTATTAACAACGACGAGGAGTAGGAAAGTGATAAAAAAAATGAAGAAAACATGATGGATAGTGAGTACCAACTGATATTAAAGATTTAAAAGAAAAAAATCTTCTTCAGCAGTTTAACTATAGCATTTGATTTTCAATTTTAATCCTGTTTTGCTTTTTAAATCTGAAGTTAGGCGATGTATTATTAAAAAATACGCAAAGTAGTGAGGAAGGCACTAATAGCAGTATTAACAACGACGAGGAGTAGGAAAGTGATAAAAAAAATGAAGAAAACATGATGGATAGTGAGTACCAACTGATATTAAAGATTTAAAAGAAAAAAATCTTCTTCAGCAGTTTAACTATAGCATTTGATTTTCAATTTCATCCCTACTTGCTTTTTAGATTTGATATTAAACCTGGCTTATTTATTCCCCAAGAGCTAACTACCTATTTTGTTTTCCCTGCTGGCTATTTGCATCTTTAAATTTGACAGTATGGTCGGACCCCAAACAAGGTTTCAATTTAAAAAAGGACCGGAAAAAATTAAGCAACACGAGGAAAGTCAGTTGCATCGCTCCCTATACAACAAGTTTCTAATAACTAAACTTGAAAAACTAGAAATTGAAAGAAATAGAGATGCCCTAAAACGTTTAATTGACATAATATTATTTTTGGCCAAGCAGTGTTTACCTTTAAGAGGTCATGACCATCACAAGTAAAAACAAGGGCAATTTCTTAGAACTCGTTAATCTTTTTAAGAAATATGATGCAGTATTAGCAAATCACTTGGCGTATTCCTCTGTCGTGACCAAATATACAAGCAATATTATTCAAAAGGAAATTTTGGCACATTTATCTGAAGCAGTGATGAAAAAAACCACAGCAGAAGCTGTTTTCTTTTCTATTATTGTAGATTCAACATTCGATTTTAACAAAAAGGAGCAAATGTCTCTATCGTTTCGTTTTGTCAATAAACTTGGTGTGCCAGTAGAGAAATTCCTGAAATTTATTAATATTCCGGACGGTTCAGCAGATACTTTCAAATTCAAAATAATAACTGAAGAAATTAAGAATTTAAACTTAGATATTAAATTATGCAGAGGTCAGGGATATGACGGAGCTAGTGTAATGTCAGGGCACTTAAATGGTCTCCAAGCTAAAATAAAAAATATTGTTCCTGAGGCTATATATATTCACTGCTGTGCTCATAATTTGAATCTAGTTCTCGTAGACGCCGTAAACGCTATTACAGAAGTAAAACTATTTTTTGGGGTGTTAGAAAAAACATACGTCATTTCCGAAAGCTTTCCACGAACTAACTTGTTTAGAAATATTCAAGAGCTTCATTCCAGCGAACTAAATAAAATAAATTAACTTTGAAAAAACTTTCAACTACAAGATGGGCAAGTCACAATAGAGCAGTTGATTCTTTTTTTGTAAATATTTGTATAATCGAAGAAGCTTGTGAAAAAATTGTTTCTTTCGGGTGAAATAAAAAATTCTACTGCTCAACAGACAGCAGAAACACAAGGCATATTAGTCATGATACAGACTTTTGAATTTAAATTTCTTCTTTGCTTCTGGAAAGAAGTGCTGAATAAAATTAATATATTGTCCAATCACTTACAAAAGGTTAATATTAACTTATGTACTGCTGCTCATATGATTACTGCGGTAACTACAGAACTCAAATAATTAAGAAGTGAAAAATATTTTGAAAATTTTAAAAAACAGGCTAATACTTCAACAATATTTTCCACAAAACGGCAAAGAAGAATAAAAAAATTTCGTGATGAAATTCAGAATGATTACCTATATCAAAATTCTGAAGATAATTTCAAGCTAACAGTGTTTTATGGTACTTTAGACATTACTCTAGAGAATCTATTTTTTGAAATGTTAGCATTTTTAATGATCATTTATACCTTGTTGTATGGATGTGTGGATACAGATTATTTGCAATCTATGTATTCAATTTATTCCCATGTTTTCTTGCAATTTTTATTTCTATATTATATAATATGCATAGTTATTAAGTCCTGGTTCATTGAACATGAACTTTAAAAAACAGATCTGATACCAATCTGCTTTACTCAAGAACCTAAACTCACTAAACATTGTAATTTACCTCTTTCCTGCTCTCTTTAGATTGACAAAAAAAAAACTACTTTCCAGTAAAATTTCTCCAGATTGAAGCCACGCTGCTCATCAGTCCGCCAGCCATACTACTAGCTTGTTGAGTGTTGATCATTTGGGTTGATTGGACTGTTGCTGGACCCGCTGCAACTTCGGGACACTGAACGTGGGGCACCTAGTCCAAACGTTACAAGAAAATGAACTAACGGTCCTCTATATGCAAAACCCATCTTGAGATTTTGAAGTTAATTCTAAACCAAATTTAATTTTGTTCGGGAAGGTTTATAGATCATCATACTAAAGCAAATAGCAGGGTTTATTGCTAAAAGAAGCTTAGTGGTCACTAAATATAATGTATGGATGGAAAATGAACAAAGAAAGTTTTCTAAATTATTGTTTTTGCTGCTAATAATGTTATCCACTCACAAAGAATCGTAAAGAAAGCAAGAGAAGTTACACTAAGATGGCTATACTGACTGAAATAAAAAACGGAGGTCATCCAAAAAACTATTATCAAAATAGTTTTCCTCATAAACTAAAAATAATGCTTCAGACCGGGCTTTAGCTGAAATAACTTGAACACAGCTAAATCGTATGAAAAATGTTAAGCCATAACTACTTACCGCTTCCCATTCCACCGTAAAGGAATCTCCTTCTTCCGAATCTGAATCTTCGCTTGATTTTAGATCTTCTGAATCTCCTGATTTTTCTAAAGCGCTCAATTGGATTGGGTCTACTTCGATAGGTCCTTGCCTAAAATCCAAAAATACTTAACACTGCTTTTATTAAAAATATCATTTATAAGGAGTAAGAAAAAGCTAGAGAGTAGAATTTTTGCTTGTTATAATTTGTTTGTTGTTAATAAGGATTTCACTTAAAGGACACATAAAGTTAGTGGCTGCAAACGAAGGTTAAAGTTAAAGCACTAAAATTCCGAGAATTTTATTATTTTCACGATATAACAAAACAGGATGTACCAACAAAAACGAAACCGAGACGTTTCGAGTAGTTGGCTATATTGGAGTTTTCATTGAACGAGCGCCTTTGGAGGTGTGAGTTTCACTACCAGAATTTAAATAGGGAAACCGGGTCAAGCGATACCTTAAATAATTAAAATGTTACAATTTTAAAAAACTAGCAATTCGTTTCCGAGATTCAAAGTAAGCTCAAATCGAGGCTCAAATTGTACAGGTAAATTCCACCTCTCGTAGGAATGTATCCTAGACGAAAAAATGAAATGATAATAATAAAATCGACGAGTCCCAGGATTTTCCAAAAATAAAATTTTTATTTCGTAAAAAAAGACAAATTTTTCATAGATCCATGCAACTCTAAAAGTGAATTTCTCCAAAACTAATCGCTAGAATTTCAAAATTCTGTAAAGGCATTTAAGATCCAGACCCCCTTTTCCTATTTAAATTTTGGTGGTGAAACTCACCCCTCAAAGAAGTGTCGCTAACACACTTGCCAGAGAAAACGTGAAAAAAATCCATCTGTTTTCTAAAAATAGCTTTTTCTAATACCAAATTTCATTTAGAAAATAAAGCCATTGAAAGTCTCTGTAAATTTATGTCTAATAAAATCAAACCCGACTCGAAACTCGATGCTGGGACGTGGACTAGGTGCAAATCACGTAAGAAAAAGCGATTGTAACTCAGTTCCGCTTTCAAAATATGTTTGTGGTTTTCCATTTTTCCGAAAATGCTGACAGTTCATATTATACTCACCTTCCCAAATCTGCAGTGGCATTATCCCTAATCTGAACTATATTATGAACGGTCCCCGTCGGGGACAGGCAACTCAAGTCAATATTTTGAGATATACACAGGTACAAAATGTTCGAGTTTAGTCTGCACACCCTCCTGTCAAACTGCTTTTCCGTCATGTCGGTGTTGCAGAAGTCGCTAAAGAACAGCAGAAAGATATTATAAAATACACTGTATACAGGGTGGTATAACAGATGAGCGAAAAAAATAACTGTCCATCGGATTAACCTGCAAAACTATGAGCCCTACGAACTTGAGAAAAAAATGCTTATATAAATTGGGGTCGGCCTTTTGATACATTCGATTTTTTGTGCGGCTCAGCCTTTCCAAACCCTAGCAATAAGAGTTCTAAAACTTTTCCCAGATAAATCTGATGGCGGCCGGTCTTATTGGACTACCCTATACAGGGTTCCTAAGCAAATCCTTAGGGGGCCAAGCAGCCGTGTATAAGACGCAGACAAACGGAAAAGCACATTAGGCAGAAAAGGATCCATTCCAGGTTGTTGTTTTCTAATGTTTTCCATTTTCATACCTTTAAGACTGGAATAAAAATTGTTTTTGCTCGACTTTAATACCAAACTGATGAAAGATATCGTAAAAAAAAATATTTTTCGCCTTTTCATTTTATAATCATTGTCCTTACGCACTGTTTACAGGGTGGGGACTGAGATACATGCAAATGCCTAACCTAAAGCGTTCATACGCGGCCGGAGAAATCGACTGAGATATTTCCGTAGAAACTTTATCAAGCAAATAGGACGGGTTGACGCCTTCGAACGTCCAACCCGGGTTTTGCACTTTGATTCGAAATCAAAAAGGAGGAACAGTCAGATGTGGGGCCGTGCACAAATTACGTAACGGTGATTTTACCAATTTTTGACCCCCTCCCTATGTAATGTTTTGTAACGGTTTGGCACGCCACTCCCCTAATATTACGTAACGATTTCAAGACCACTACCCCATCCCCAAAAAAAAAAAACTTTTCACTTATTTTCATTCCAAATTTTCTTAGTTTCACACAAATGCAAACGCTGTCGAAAACCCCCCTTCCCCCTACGTAACGTTTTGTAATCCCCCTCCCCCCTATGACCATTACGTAATTTGTGCACGGCCCCTGTAGTCCCAGTGGAGGAGGGCGAGAAAATTGATATTTTTTTCTTAAAAATTTTACTCTTTAGACCTATTTCTTTGCGTTCCCGAAATTACGTAATTTTAGAAAAAAAATTGTAAGCGGCGCCATTTTTATTTCGTGCTTTGTTTTTCTAACATTTTTGCGTTCGGCTAATTTAATTGAAAACATTTTGCCTGCGGCGCCCTTTATCTTCTCACTCGAAACCAAGATCCCCCGTTTTAGGAAAACTGATCATGTCTCTGTTTCTAAATTTTTTCGAATAAAAGTAGAGTATGACCATGGGGGAAATAATTTTTTTCTACGGTATGACGAAAATTTCGAGAAAGTTGAAGAAAAAAATAAAAAAACGTTTTTTGTAAAGAAACAGAGCAAAATAAATATTTTCTCACCCCTTTTTGGGTGTTACAAATATTGGCAGCCCCTTATTTTTCGCTTTTACCCTCCCGCTAGTTTCGAAGAATTGGTTCGCTACATGTTTCGAGATCATGTCATAAAACACCTCGAAAATATCAAATGTAGTGTAGGGCCAGCTTTATTTAAAATCAATAATATCGCATTTCTTTGGCTGCTAGTGCTAGCTGCATGGTTTGGCCGTTTCCGGATAGATGTCACTAGTAGAACAAAATGGAAAGAAATTTAATTAAAAGCGAAGATATTTCTTTCTAATGTTAACAACCTCACGAGTTTATCGCTCAGTATCGTAAATAATGGACCCTGCCGCCTCCTTTAAGCAAGAAAAAGCTGTGGTTTGGACCTGAAAACATCTAATTTTTTCCTCGATCATCTCATGGTGTGGCCGCCATCTAGCGGAATTTGCAGACATCTTGTCAACGGTTATTATTGCAACTATGATTTATGCTCACAATGAAAGAGTGGCGACAATTTTTTCTCATGAAAGCAGTCCGGAGATAATAACAAACTGGCACCATTGCTCAATATACCTGTTTCTTTTGTGCGCGCAGAACTTTCTATGCCATTTCTGTTTGATTTATTGAAATCCTATCCCTAAGGAAAATCTTAGGAACCCTGTATAAGGAATTCTTAGCATTATAATTTGCACCAACTTTAAAGAAACCTTAAGCACTTCTTAAGGTTTTGTTATGGAAGTCCAGCTCCGCGACCAGTTATTCTCTCACTCAGGTTTATTATTTGGGCAAAGACGACTGCGCATCCTAAAATCAGAGGACACCATGGGGCCATCCATTTTGAATCACAGCACAGATCAGGCGACTGGAAGTTGCCACATCCGCAACCAACCAATGTCATTTTCTTTGATTTTGACAAAGGACGGATTGTTGTCTGTCGTTTAGTGTTTGTTTTCATATTTTTCTCTTCGATTTTTATTAAGCAGTTAGTGGATATTTATGTCGATTTAAAAGTGTTTTTATGACTTTTTTGAACAATGTCTTGTGCAGTGGAAAACTGTAGATCAGCCGAAAGGTTGAATATTTATATCAGGGGCATTCATATGAGGCTGACAAAGATGGAGATTCACAGTGAGTTAGAAAAAACTGGCAGATGTTATTGCAAATAGATAGTAAGACAAGTATGAACAGTGGTTATTTCTTAGGACTAAAAAGTTATTTCTTAGGACACTATTCCAATTATGAACTACCTATACTTTATATTAATCCTGCTTAATAAAGAATGTTCAACAGAATGGATAAAAACGAGAAATTGACTATAATCAGATCAAATTAAAAAATTTATATATAAATACCCTAAAAATTTTCATAAAAAATCAAAAATTACAGAAAATCATATACTTACTAAATAATTAACTTATTTTTAAGCTGGAAAGTTTCTGTTTTTTTTTTAATTTGAATTTTTTTTAATTATTATAAACACATTGGTTAATGTAAAATTTCTAAAATCACATGGAAAGGCCTTCACACATAAAATTGCATAAGATACATAACACATAGCATAAAATCTCTACAGTTTAGTGATTCAGATGCTACACTAGGCGTTATGTGACCCCATGCAAGTTTATGTGAGACGGCCTTAACTTCTCTTTTTTTTTAATTTGAAAAATACATTTTTGCACCTCATACCTCTTATGTATATTAAGTTTTTGTTATTTATAAGGATAGTTATTCAATTTTAGGATCCCAAAATGAATGAAACAACAACCCAACACCATTTCAATTCAAATATGCTCTTAGACGATTTCTGCTGCATACAAGAGTAGGTGGTGAGTGAGGAAACTACAGGGTGATTGATTCAACTGTCATACTGTCAGTTCCCAGCAAATCTGACAGGTCTGAAGAGGCTGTTGATATTTCTCTTGTGAGGAAATGAGGACTTAAAATGACCACTTTTTGGAAACTCCACCTCTGGAACCCAATCACTCATTCATTCTAATTAAAAATATTATTATTAAAAATATACAGTGCAAGGTAAAAATATAAGAAACAAATTGAATAAGTTGATATTATTCAATCATCAGTAATTGTGACTGTGAAATTGAATAAATCATTTTACTTTGAATTTTGTCATTTCTTCATCCATAGTGTATGTATTGAAACCTCATTTTTTCAATATTTTTTCAAAACAAAGGTGTTGTACCATAGTGTCAAAAAATGTTGTATTGTTGTATTGTAAATAAACGTATCTCTTTTGGTGCAGTCTACCTCCCCCCCCCCCCCTTTTAACTGCTAAGCCATCACATACTTTAAATTTGTCAAGCCATCAATTTGTCATATATACAGCTGGTTTAAAAAAAAATAGGACATGTCATGATTTTACTTTGAGATTTAACAGCACAAACATCAATGTTGTCCTTTTTTTTTCAACCGGCTATACATACGACATATCAAATATTCTTTATTTATACAAATATTAAAGAATTGGAGAAAATGCTGAAACACATCAATTTTGTTTGTAAGGGGGAGACTTTTTGGCTATATTTCAAAAACTAATCGATAGATTTTCCAAATTTTTACACAATTGTCAAGACATACAGGAGACCTTCACAAGGTATCACTCGACCCACTTTCCCTATTCAAAATATAGGGGTAAAGTTTACCCCTTAAAGGGGATGTGTGAAATTTCAAGATAGGTAGCCAAAAAGTGTCCCATGAACCCTTTTAAATGGCCAACCCCGTATATATATACAGGGTGTCCTAAAAATCCGAGTCCACCTAATATCTCCAGAATCAAAAGAGACGGAAAAGTAAAATTTCACACAATTAGATGGTTTACAAAAAAGTATCTTTTTGGATGCTAATTGTGCCGCCCTTCATTATGTTATCATGTTATGTGTCATTATGTCAAGTATGTAAACTTTTTCTCTAACAGTTTTTAAATAAAATTACAAAAACTTTTAAATAAGAACAATGATTTAGAGAAAGACTCCCCGAATATGTGTTTTCTTGTTTAACTCATTGGTCTTATGGAAATGATTTTCCCATTTTATTTAAAAACCATTAGAGAAAAAAGTAGCATATTAGGTTGTTAATGAAAGGTGCGATGATTAGCATCCAAAAATATGCTCTTCTGTCAACCATGTAATTATGTGAAATTTTACTTCTCTGCCTCTTTTGGTTTTGGAGACATTAGGGTGGACTGGAACTTTCGGGAGACCCTGTATGTCCAAACAATATTGCATTAAATTGATTTGCAAAAATAAAAATAAAAACATGATACAATAAGGTTTTGATTGACAAGTATGTAACTAAATAACTCTATTTGGCATCCAACAAAGAATTAACCGAGGAGTTAACTATAAAAAAAGTAAAAATTAAGATATTTGTCTTGCTTGCAGCAATAATTCTTATTTTATATACATTCCTTATTACTTTTTATGTTTAAACCACTTACAGGGAATTCAAATAATTTTACACATTGAGGTAAGGGTGAATTAATGATTTCATTTCTTTTTAAAACTAATTTTCAGATAATATTTTAAAGTCTGACACTGAACATTATCCTTAAAGTATTAAATATACTCTGCATCAGTCATTTGTTTAAACATTCCAGTCCTACTTTTGCTTCAATTTTGGAAAGAAATTAATTGAAGGTTTCAGTTTAGGCTTGAAAGATATATCTAGCTAAAAGCTTATGTTGAACTATATTAAGGCACTTTTGTTTTCTATAAAACCTGCCTTAACGATAAGTAAACTCTTTTGAAGGTGTTTCACAGCATCGACACTTTTTGTCCAAATCTAGAAGGAACTTTAATTTAGTCTCAACCTAACAAACAATTAGCATATATTATGAGATAACAACGTTTGTTTAAAATAATTAAATTATCTGCCTTTGTTTATTTTTGCATTCAGCTGATTTTACCATATGTTTACACGCAGATTTTGAACCAGCTCAAAACATTTTTCTTTTGTTGAACATGGATATAATTTATCAAATTTTATTTTTAATTAATTTATCGGCAAATATCCTAATATATTAAATCAGCAAGGCAGCGAATATTTCTAAATTGATGCACTGACACTTATCTTTGGAATACAAGTTCGATTTAAATTTGAAATGTAAACGCAAGCCGTATGTCAAGCTCAACCAACCATTTATTTAACTCTGCTGTGATTCAAAATGGATTCCCCCCTTATTAGCCATTTCGCGCATATTCTGGCCCATTCTTAACCCATTATATTTCTATGGGGATATCTGACTACATTATTGGGCATGACATTGAATTTTTGGATGTCGTTGAGTTTCGGTTGCTCAGAAAAATTTCTAATACATTATTTTTAAGTTACGAAATGGATTTTGGATTTCTTTTGTGGAAGTTCCGCCCAATATTTTACCTGGTGGTTTTTGAAGCTCTAAAATTAATTGAAAATCAATTAGAATCAAGTAGGTATCCACCAAAAGGCTTTTCACTGAGGGTAATGCTTTCCATAAGTTATCATATGCACTAGACCAATGAGTTAAACAAGAAAAAAGATATTCGGTGATTCTTTATCTAACTCATTGCTCTAATTAAACAGCTTTTGTCATTTTATTTAAAAACCATTAGGGGGCCGCCGGCCATTGGACTAGTGAGTGTCATTTATGGTGTTCACGTTGTGCATAGAGTAACAAAAACGACGTAGAAGCAGGCACGGTTGACAATGCACCATAAAATTTTCGGGACCCAAAGCTGTGGACGGTCGAAGACCCCGCCAAATTTGGATCGGGAGACGCATGCGGCAGCAGATGACAAAAAAGGAAACCTGGATTTCTCCTAGAATGTGGTTGCACGAGGCGATAGAAGGTGACCTACAAGATGTAACCTACGCTTTTAGACATTACTACTGCTCCAACAAATGCGTCTGATGAGAATCCGAAAGTGACCCCAACCTTCAATTTTCGGGTCAACTTATATCATTTTTGTCCGCCATTTAAAAACTGTATGAAGGCTTGAATTAAATTTTTGGATTTTTATTTTTTTTTTGTTTAAATGATTGATGTAAGGGCTATTTTTTTGCTTCGTTCTTGTATTAAAACTTTTTGGGTACAAATAAATAAAAAAAAATTTTTGCCTGCATGAGTTGATCTTGCACCAAATAGAAATTAAAATCATTAGTTGTTAATAGATTCCGTCAAGAAACTCATTGGATTAGTTGGAGTTAGTTCGTAGAGTCCAATTTTTTGATGAGCGGACTGACGTTATTTTTTTGAATCTCTATTTGATACATTGTTTTAGATAGCGTCAATAAATATGTAAAAAAAGTCATGTCGTTGATTGTTTCAACTGTTGACAACAAAGAAATACGTTTTCATAGGCAAAAATGACGTCAGTGCGCCCATCAAAAAATTGGACTATACTCGAAATTCAGAAGTTTCCTGCTTTGGAATCTATTTTTTGTGTATTTGGTTTTTGTCAGTCATTTTTTGGATAGTGATTATTTTATCATTCAGAAGAAAATAATTGTTGTGAATACTATATACAAAAAACCTGATTACAAATTTAAAACTATAAGGTGCCTGTTTTTTTTTTGTTTTTATGCATAATAATGTATGTAATATCGCTGGGTACTTAATTTGGACCAGAAGAAAAGAAATGATAACTCCAAATGTCAACAAAATTTAAATTACTAGACCGTGTTTTATTCAAGGAACCGTGATCTTATATGACTGCCGCCTGCTACAGACTCATATAACATAGGAAGAACCCAAAGCCTTGCTTTCAAAAGTACCTCGTGCGACTGTATACTTAGCTAGTTTGTGACCTAACTTACCTATACAGCATTTTATGCGGCAGTCGGATATTTAAAAAGAATGAAAGCACGTTCAGCAGTTGTGCGGTGTAGGTCAAAGCGGCGCTAATTTCGAAAGCGGGATTGTGGTCTATCGGAACCGATGCGGTCGAACTCGGCTGGCCTGCGTCTCGGTTTTGAGCCACTGAAATTTAATATGCAATTTTTGATTATTTAACTTTGCTCAGTTCCAGTCCACCGCCAAATTTATTTATTATGATCAATCCTGCTGCTCTTACCAATCTCTAAAAGTGATTGAAATAAATAGCCTGTTGCGCCAACGTACCTACTGTGTTCAACTCTAACTAAGACATTATCTAGTAAACTACGAACCCAGCAGATTTTACATAATAACATAGGACTTAGACAGTTGGACTTCAGAGTAATAGGATACGCAGATGATTTAATCATTCTGGTTCCTGGGAAATTTAACACAACTGTTAGGGAACAAATGCAGCAGGCCCTAAGGACCGTGGAACAATGGGCTGATAGGGAAAAACTAAGCATCAGCTCCCAAAAGGCAGTCATAATTCCTTTCACAAGAAGAAGGAAATTAGAGGGAATTTGATCTCTAATTCTGGAAAATAAGGAAATCAAGATGTCGAGGGAAGTTAAGTACTTGGGGGCAATACTAGACCCTAAGTTAACATGAACTCAACACATTGGAAACATTATAGAGAAAGCGGAAATCACTCTTGCAGAGATTAGACGCCTACATTGGAGACAATGGAGACAGTGGGGGGCCACGCATGGTACACTGGCTGTACAAAACCGTAGTGATACCATTAATCACATACGTATCTCTGGTTTGGTGGCCAAAAGTAAATCAGCAGACTGTGATGGTTAAATTAAGCAAGGTGCAAAGAGTTGCTTGCCTGAGTATTACAGGAGCGATGAAATCCACTCCGACAATAGCGATGGAGGTAATCCTAGACCTTCCCCCACTTCACCTAGTGATACAAAGAGAGGCAAAAATCGGACTCTATCGTCTACAGAATTTTATGCACCTAGGTATCATCAAAAACGCATAACAAAGAGAAGAGACTTCTGGAAATATCAATTCTACAGATGAAATCGGACCAGATGTCCCCAGAAATACCTATATGGACCATCTTTCGAGGTAAACATACCGGAAAGAGCAGCATGGTGAAGACCAAACAATCCACTGCCACAGAGGGATTGATCAAAGACTGACGAAGGCAGTGGAGCAGGAATATTCGGGGAAAGGCCCAGGACGGTCTTCCAAACGGAAATCCTTTTTAGAATCCGCAACAGAGAACAATAGAATGGGTCACTTCTGTAAAACCACATCTATATACTCTAGATAGCCAGGCGGCCCACAAGGCACTTAGAAGGTTACCTCAAAGCTATTGTGGGAATGCCTTAATGAACTAGTGAAAAACATATTAGAGTAAAATTATTATGGGCGCCAGGACACAGAGGTTTTGAAGACAATGAAAAAACTGACCAAGTAGCAAGACAAGGATCGTCTAAAAAATACATTGGACCAGAACAAGCCCTGGGGGTATCGAAATGTACCATAAGGTCCCAGGTCAAGCTCTGAGTAAAAGAAAAACACGAAAGCCACTGGCTAAAAACACAGGGGCTAACACATAGCAGAGCCTTTATCAAAGGCCTGGATTCAAAACTCACGAAAGACCTGCTAAGGTGCAAAAGGAAGCAAGTGAGAACAGAATGGGCCTGTATCAAGGACACCTGAGGAACCGGAAACAGTGGAACATGTTATATGCCAATGCGAGGCGTTGCATCGCAAAAGGCACTGAATTTTGGGGAACTTGAACTAACCACTAGAAACTGCTCCATTAAAGACCTGTACAAACTCGTACAGGGGATAAATCTAATGGAATGGTTAAACTAGAATCAAAAGGTGCACAATAAGCCAAAAATGGCTGCAGTGCAGTGATTCTGATCAGCCATCAGGCTGGTCAAAGCCACAATCGGGGATTTTTAGTCGGTAAGAATCCGACACTACCCGGGCTGTCCTGGCATAGGGATCTCTCTGTCGGGGGAGTGTATTGGACGGTTGGACCGGGCGTTTTATGCAAGATTTTCCTTCAATACCCTTGAAAAAAGTGTGGATATAATGCCCGGTTAAAAAAACCGCACTTTCTGAAAAAGAAAGATAAAATTTAAGTTTTAATCAATTATTTTACAAGAGAAAATTACAGAATTACAGGTTACATGCAAACATTTAACATCATTACTTGTTACGTACACCTATCTTTTTTTTTTCTTGTTTAGATTTTTCGAGAGATTTTTGGGACCCTAAATTCACTAAATAAAAAATGCCATTTTAAATGCCTGGATGCACTAATGACCTAATTAGGGAGTCTAAATGCAAAGTTTCGTCAAGTCGGCTTTGTTGTTAATGTTTTCACAAAAAGAAAAAAACACAAGTCAATTATTTTGAGCATTTTTTATTGTTAGTGAATAATGTGCAAAACCGCATTATTGTTTTATTAATTTACCAAAAACCTTTACTTACCTCCGATAAGATATGACGAGTAATTGCCGGACCCAGGAAGACGAGGAGCCACAATGGAATATTTCATTTCGTTACTATCGTCGTTGTAAATCCACTTGTCGCTGATGTAGGTAGTTTGAGAGGCCTCCGCCAGTTCCTGCACCATATCATCGGTACTTGTTTCCATTTCTCTATAAATTTAAGTTAATAACACCAGTTAAAACTGGAAATTACTTGAAAATTTCGCTTGTATTGAGACGGTCATAGAGCCAATTCACGATTTTTATAGGGCAAAAACATAACCAAATGAAACTAAATCATATTTAGATAAAACCTCAAATTCATCTGGTTTACCTTCTTCTCTGGCAGAAGATAGAAAACGAAAAAAAATTTAGTGATCTATTAGATTAATATATTTTTGTTCCCTTGACCGTCGAGACTTATGGCAGCAAAATTCTTTCTCTTCAGATGTTGAAAGGGCATCATTGTGCGTTCAGTGTTCTTGAAAATGTAAGAAGAGAGTACTGTCTAAGGAAGTATCCATGTACTCTTGTTATTTGTGTACTTTTGTATAACTTCACCTCAATCTCGCTTAAATTTCGGGGAGTACTCGCTGATTTGGATTTCAAGAATCTCCGCACAGGTCGCTATACCTGTTACTTTTACAACACGATTGTATTAAGGCCAGTTTTGTTTATCTGACGGGAATAATGGATTGCACCGGTGCATTTTTATATCTTTTTTTTAGGTTGGGGAACCAACAGATCCCATCCTTTTCTCAATTACCTTTAAGTTTTTATATACACAATTTTAAAATAAATCGAGTAAAGGTTTACTCTACAACTTCCCTCGTTCAAGAATGTATATAAAAACCACTACTCGTATACACATGGATCAGATTGGGTCGGTCAGACTTTTCCAGGGTATATCCAGACTTTTTGGGTATATCCACACTTTTCAGGGATGTATTCAGACTTTTTCATCTTATACTCGGACATTTTCAGAGTGTATCCAGGTTTTTCCAGAGTGTAGCCAGACTTTTCCAGACTATATCCAGATTTTTCCAGAGTGTATTCAGAATTTTCCAGGATGTATCCAGACTTTTCCAGGGTCTTTCCAGACTTTTCGAGAGTGTAGCCAGTCTTTTCCGGAATTTTTCCAGAGTGTATCCAGACTTTTCCAGAGTCTTTCCAGACTTTTCCAGAGTATAGCCAAACATTTCCAGAGTCTTTCCAGACTTTTCCCGAGTATATCAAATCTTTTCCAGGGTTTTCCAGAGTGTATCCAGACTTTTTCCAGGGTCTTTCCAGACTTTTCAAGAGTGTAGCCAGACTTTTCTAGGGTCGTTCCAGACTTTTCCAGATCTCTACAGGTTCTTTACAAAGTGTATCCAGACTTTTCCAGGGTCTTTCCAGACTTTACCAGTGTGTATCCAGACTTTTTCAGGATCTTTCGACATTTTTCCAGAGTGTAGTCAGACTTTCTCTGGGTGTGTCCAGACTTTTCCAGGATCTTTCCAGACTTTTCCAGGGTGTATCCCGACTTTTCTAGGGTTTATCCAGACTTTTCCTGGATGTATCAAGACTTTCCAGGCTGTATCCAGACTTTTCCAGGGTCTTTCCAGACTTTACCAGTGTGTATCCAGATTTTTCCAGGATCTTTCGAGATTTTTCCAGAGTGTAGCCAGACTTTTTCTGGGTGTGTCCAGACTTTTCCAGGGTCTTTCCAGACTTTTCCAGGGTGTATCCCGACTTTTCTAGGGTTTATCCAGACTTTTCCTGGATGTATCAAGACTTTCCAGGCTGTATCCAGACTTTTCCAGGGTCTTTCCAGACTTTTTTAGAGTGTATCCTGACTTTTCCTGGGTGTTTCCAGACTTTTTTAGGGCGTAAGTATCCCGACTTTTCTTGGGTGTATTCAGACTTTCCAGGGTGTATCCAGACCTTGGGAAAATTAATGTGTAAAATTAAAAAATATATAAAATCGAAAACGTTTTTGGGGACATGATTATCCTGAAAAGTAGTTATTTTTTTAGGCATATGGAGGGAAGCGTTAACTCCAAAGCTCCCTCTCGGTACGTCACTGAACTTAATGTGCTAAAATAGTAAAAATTTACTTACACAATATCAGGCTTCACCTCACTAATTGGAAAAACATATTTAAACAATTGCTTCACCCTCAGACTGACCAATTTCCTAACTTCCTTGTGTTTTTCCTCAAGCTTCAGTTCGGCGTTACACACATCTTCGCATTTGGATATAACCCAATTTTCCAACTGCTCGCTTTTCCTTTTGTAGGCTTTTATCTTTTCACTTCTTTCTAGGTTACGTTGCTTTAATTCAGCGAGTTTTTCCGTATACTGACTACGTTTCTGATTTTTCTCATCCACCGCTAATTTTAGAACACTAACTCTCTCACGCCCTTGCCTGATTTTTGTATGCTAAAACCGGAAAGATACCCTTAACAAAAAATTGTGTATTTTCGCCATGCCAACAACGCATTAAAATATTATCAAAATCAATAATTTTACCAAAAAACTATTCAATTGGCAAAAATAGGATCAGCTGCGATTTTAATAAATTCAATTTTAAAGAAGGGGAAGAGATCTATACCTCGTTCAGACAGAAAATGCTAATTTACAAAGCTCCATCGAGCTGCACCCCCCATTTGACCGATTCGAAAAAAAACATTTTCAGATTTAAGTGCTTTTTATGAGCTAATTATGTGCCAAAAACAAGTTTTTGTGCTCAATCACTTGGGTTGGGTTCCGATTAAGATTTGCAGTGCGGACTGTCGGACTAGGAGCGAAGAGTTCTAAAATAATGACCGGTCAATTGACCACTGACCAGACCCTTCTGGTCCGATGCCAAGTTTAATCAAAATCGGATAAAGATAAGGGCTTGGTCAACAACTTTTTCGCTGGTCAATCGTATTTTTTCGATCTATCGCCCTTAATTGAGGGGTGAGGAGGGTAAAATTTTTACAGCTCGTGTATTTTAGGTACGTTTACATTTCTGCCAAGTTTAATCAAACTTGGATAAAGATAAGGGCCCGGTCAACAACTTTTTCGCTGGTCAATCGTGTTTTTTTGCTCTAACACCCTTTTTTAAGGGGTGAGGGGGGTAAAATCTTTACAGCACGTGTACTTTAGGTACGTTTACATTTCTGCCAAGTTTGATCAAAATTGGATAAAGATAAGAGCCCGGTCAACAACTTTTTCGCTGGTCAATTGTGTTTTTTCGCTCTAACACCCTTATTTGGGGGGTGAGGGGGGGTAAAATGTTACTAGATATATTTGGTTACGCAGTTGAATTGTGTCTGCCAAATTTGGTTAAAATCGGACCACTAGAAGGGTCTAGTCAGTGGTCAATTGACCGGTCAATGTTTTAGACACACTCACTAGGAGCTTTCGAAAGCACATATACCATTGTGATGTCAAGTTATAATTTGTGGTGGGGGAGTGTGGCTCGTCGTCGAGGTAGCCTCCCTATTTTCAATTAAAAAAATACTTTCTGATTGTGCACAATAATTTTTTTTTGGCACATAATTAGCACATAGAGTTTTTTGTTCGAATCGGTCAAATGGGGGGTGCAGCTCGGCGGACCTAATTTACAACTAATTTTGAAGTGTTTGGAGTAAAGTATTAATTAATGTGACTTTGATACACTGTCAAAATTTTTACTAGTGACAGTAAAACACAAATCCCGCATAGGATTTCATCATATTTCACCAGCCAGTTGGTTTATAAAAGTTTAGAATATTTTATTATTTTTAATATGACAATTCCTGATAACTGTTTAAAAGATTCTAAAGATCTACCTGCAACATTCTAAAATAAAAAATAGACACTTAAAGTTAATTTTCGGGTTTATAACTTAACAACATTTATATTACTTCTACTACTACTGCTACTACTACCACTGCTAAAGTTAATTTTCAGTTTCATCAGCATTCAGCGATCCTTATCTCTATCGAGTCGACCCATCGAGCAGGTGTGCTTTTAAACTAATGGCGAATGCGTGACAGCTCCAGCTGATCAAATGCGCCAAAACATCGTTTCGTATGCAGGGACGGTCGTAACGTTACGACTCCCTGTACCTAACGAGGTTTTCGTGCATTTAACCAGCTGGAGCTGTCACGCATGCGCCATGATTTTAAAAGGGCACCTGCTTGATTGGTCGACTCGATAGAGATAAGGATACGAATGCTGATGAAACTGAAAATTAACTTTAGCAGTGGTAGTAGTAGCAATAGTAGTAGAAGTAATATAAAATGGATTAATACAGACAAACTAAACTATAACCTAACCTAAAGTATAAACTACGACGACCTAACCCTCTATAATATAATAATACACCTTAGGCTTGCACAAGCTCTACATACCTAATAGGTAAATCAGATCTTATTACTTTCATAAGTTTCTATGAGATTTTGTTTATAATATGATTTCAGGAGTCAAAAAAAGATTTTTTTGTGGAAGTTTTGGACAGTATAGTAAGTATACTTAGTATAGCTTTTTTAATTAGTTTTTAGGTGGTCGAAAAAAATGAAGTTTTTATGAGATTTGTCTGTCTCAAAGGCCTTAGCCATGTAGTAATTAAGATTATAAAAAAAATTGTAAATTTATTACAGAAACCTATAAAATATTATTAGCCTGTTAGATCATAACATTTCCTGGAAAACCCATAAAAATGATGGATATATTCAAACCCATACTATATATTTTTTTAAAGATGGACACTTAAAAGCATTTAAAAATTTTTGAGTGTGTCTGACTATAGAATCTATAGGAAGACATAAAAACTTGTGTTTTTACCAACCCATAGCAAACTATTAATAAAACAAGATGTTCATAGAAACCTTTAAAATTTTATTAATCTGGCTGATCAGAAAATCTCCCAAAAGTCTCATAAAAAATGTGCTTGTAAAAAACCATAACACATTATAAAAAACAAGGGTGTAATCATAGAAACCTATTAAGTCTAATGACTCTGTTTGATTATAAAATCTCTTAGAAAACGGTTCTTTCATAAATTTATAAAATATTTGAAAATAAAACGTTTGTACTATAAAATTTAATACATATTTATATCTTTCAGATTATAGTATAAGGTAAAAAACAGATATATGAAACTGCACAAAATCTCACCAAAATCAATGACATAACCCTCTATTACATATTATTACATTAGCATATTCAATTCCAGTCAATTCGAAAAAGCTAAAATAAAAATTATTATTATTATTATAAAGTTTCCCTGCCAAAAAACTGCATTAAATAAATAAAAAACACAACTGATCTTTATCAGTTTTTATAAGGTTTATAAGCTTTTGTGAGGTAAAATTTTTAGGTTTATTAAAGTTTGTAATTACTACAAAATTTAATAAACCTAAAATTTTACTAATAAACATCAGTTGTGTTTTTTATTTATTTAATGCGGTTTTTTGCCAGGGAAACTATAATTTTTATTGTAGCTTTCTTGAATTGACTGAAATTGAATATGTTAATGTGATAATATGTAGTAGAGAGTTAGTCTTGGGTTAAGACCAGTAATATTTGTTTACATTTTTTCCTTGTTTATTACGTAAAACATTATTTTTAACTATAAAATTTTTTATCCAGTATATCCAAGAAAACATTAATATTTAGTTATTTTGAGTTTACACATAGTTATTCATGTAGAACTACAAAACATAAATACCAAACTCTACTTACAAGTAAATCAGTTTTTTGTTTATTTTCCAAGTATTTTTGACATTTATTTTCTACGCTTCTTTTATTTTCTTCTAATTCTAAAAGAGCATTACGCAGGTTTAGGTACCTAAAAAAGAAAATTTTTGAACAAAAACAAAAGTCAGCTTGTTTTTTTTATGAAAAATTGCACAGTTTATCAAAAAGGGTAAATTTAAATTTAAAAATTATGATTTTTTTGCAAGAAGTGGTTCCTGAATATACAGACCAAGTGGTTTTGTGTTGCATTAGACTAGTAAACACTTCTTGTATGTTTGATCAATTGATTTCGTAGTTGCTCTCTGAAAGATCAACTTTAACCTGAAGCGATCTGAAAGCAATCGAGAGCAGTGTATATCGAAAACGATATTAGAAATAAGTTATAGTCAAAGTGCTTTTTAATTTTATTATGGTATATAATTTTTTCTTTAATTTTTTCCAATGCAGTTCAAAAATCTAGATGATAGAAAATTCATTACAAAAAGTTTAAAAAAAATTCTCATTGAGAATGCATTACCTTCTTTAAGGATTTAACTGGAATTATCTCAATAAAATGAAAGTAGTTTAATTAAAATTTTTAACTTAAGTCTTTGTTCTGTTCCGTAAACAACTATCTGTCTTATGTTTCGTATTTTTAAAAGGCAAAAAAATATGTTGGAAAACTCAAAAACTAACTAAACTACGCCCAAAATCAAACGAGTTTCTGTCTCACTAGAAAAAGTGGAGATGTCGGCAACTGATAACTTTCCACACGCGTTGTAGAAACAATCAAAGCTCCCTGTTGGACCTATTTCTCATTAGTTATAAGCATAGCCATAGCACAAATAACAATCAGAGCAAACACAACTAAAAAAAAAATCACTTTAGACACCCACATAAAGTCATATGTCAAACAATCAACCAACAATCACTACGTTTATACGCGCCTAAAACCGGTTTTATATAGCGACTGTTTTAAATAAAAACGTTTTCTCCGAGTGTTTATTATTTAGTTGTTTTTGTTTATTGTTTATTTATTATTAAGAAAACAATTAAAGCAACTAAGTTAACAACAGAGTCAACAAGAGTCTTTGCAAAGTTTGTTTTTTTTTATTTAAATAATAACGAGATTGCTGCAGCAATCTTCTGCGATTTTTCCAAAGCGTTTAATTGTGTCAATCAAGATTTACTTATAAAAAAATTAAACGTTTACGGTTTTAGAGGAATTTTCTGTGTTCCACAAGGATCGGTGTTGGGACCTTTACTTTTTATATTATATATAAATGACTTGACACTAGTTGATATTCAGGGCCTACTAACAAACTTTGCAGACAACGCAACACTCAAGTGGCATCACAAAGATCAAGAGTTACTTAAATCAGAAAGAAGAAATTAGAAAAATTAAAGATTGGTGCCATGTATTTTAGTATTGGTAGTATTTGCGGAAACACAATACTGGACATTAGACAGCTCTTTTTCCAAAAATTGGTTACAAAAGCCTTCAAAGAAAAGCAATATTTAAAGAAGCCAGAACATAATTATTGTACTAGAAATAAAGTTTTTTATACAGAAAAGGCAACTTTAAATATTGGTAAAAGATGTTCAAATTACTTATTACCAAGAGCATTTAATTTGTTACCAACTTGTGTCCAGGCTTTAATTAATATTAAAAAGTTTAAAAGAACTATGAAAGACTACATAATAAAAACAGAGAGAACTGTAATAGCAAGTCTAGTAAACCAAAGACCTGTTTAGCAGATAGTACCTAGTCTAGTATAATATAATATAAGATCTTTTTTATTAATGCATTTTATGAAAGAATTAATTTTGTGTATCCTGATGGTGACAAACTCGACAAATTGTGACATTTTCCCCAATTGTGACTAATTTTTACTAATTGTGACAGTTTTTTTTACCGGATTGTGTATTATGTAATCGATTTTGACCACTTTCGCGACCAGTGACAACACAAAGCTACTGATGCCTAGTCACCTACAAGTGTTATATTACACTTAAATGGTGTTTAGTATGTTTATTTTTTATCTAATTTATTTATCCATGCATGTTAACATTTTGTAGTTTGAAATAAACATCTATTCTATTCTATGTAAACTGTCTTTGTTTTAATATTGATAAAACTAAGGTCTTAAGTTTTAGGTTTGATATTGACGACATTAATTTGGAAGACAAACCAATAAAACAAAATACTGACACTAAATTCCTAGACTTACATATTGACGATAGACTGAAGTTTGACATACATATTGAAAAAGTAAGAATGACATTTACAGAGCTTGGGTCAGAGATGGCTAGAACTACCTACTTTACATTAATATAATCTCATCTAAGCTATGGAATTGTATTTTGGGGTTGTACCAAACAATTATTTAGTTCAATATTTACTTTACAAAAGAGAGCTGTCCGATCCGTACGTGGTGCTAAGCTAAGGGATCATTGCAAGCCACTTTTTTTAAAAGAAAAAATTTAAACCTTAGTGTGCTTGTTCACTTTAGAAACAGTATGTTTAATTTTTTTTTAATATAAGGATATAACTGCTTCACATCTTTATAATACTCGTAGCAGAAATAACATACCACCAGCTATTTCCAGAAATAACCACGTCAAACAGTCGATCATATATAATAGTATTAAAAACCTCCGCGAACAGTTCGAGGAGAACGCCGTGATTTGCTACACCGACGGGTCCAAACTGTCGGAGAAGCAAACCACAGGATCGGGGGTTTACGTAGAAAACCAGGAGGTTCGAAAGAGCTACCCGCTCGGAGAGCAAGCCACGGTCTTTCAGGCAGAGGTTTATGCCATAATATTGGCTGCAACCATGGAGGAAATAAAGAACGGTACAGAGGAGCATATATGCTCCGACATCCAATCGGCCCTAAAGGCACTAAGGGCGCCCAAGATCAACAACACCCTGGTGGAGGAATGTGCGGATGCACTAGAATCCTTGGGAGAGGGCAAACAAGTGACACTTATGTGGGTACCGAGACATATGGGGGTGCCGGGGAACGAGAAGGCCGACGAGCTCGCCAGGATCGGGGCAAGCACCCAGTATGTAGGGCCGGAACCACTCCTAGGAACAACCAAGAGACAATTGCAAAGTCGACTCAATAAATGGGCCAACGATGCCATGGCGACCGCTTGGAGAGGAGGAACAGGATGCAGACAAACCAGGGACTTCGTGAAGAGCCCGGATGTAGCCAGACAAAAATGGCTTCTGGGGAGATCACGAAGGGACGCTGGTCTGCTGACAGGAATCATAACTAGTCACAACCGATTAAGGAAGCACATGACCCGGATGGCGGTGGAAAATGACTCGACCTGCCGGGCCTGCGGGCGGGCAGAAGAGACATCACGACATGTTAAAGCGAACTGCGAGGCATACCAGAGGACGAGATACCAGGTATTCGGTTCCCCGATCCTGGATGAGGAGGACCTGCACACGCTCAAATGGGATAAAATACTGGACTTTGCAAAAAGAACAGTAAAACCAGATGAGCAGACTGCTAGACCAGTGATGCAGGCGGCGGATTAGGGGCAGGCGCGGGGTAAGGCAGAAAGGGCCCAGGGAGGTCTACTTGCCAAGCTTCGCGCCGCCCCTTCTCTACTACTATAACAAACTGCTAGGTCACTGCAAGTCCAATGAAACTTTGAAAATATGTAAAGTCCCCTTTATTCGAAAAGGCATATTAACGATACGTTTTAGTCAGTTAATTGCAAAATTTTCTGTTCCATTTTTGTTTTAAACTGCTGACTACGCCTTTTTTTATTTTATTTTATATATTTTCTTTATTTTTGGTTTGTTTTTTTATTTTTATTTTGTTTTATTTTGATTTATTTTGTTGTTTTCTTTTATTTTGTTTATCTTTTATTTTTATTTTTTTAATGATTATTTTATTTGTTTTTTTTTTCATTGTTAAAAAAAATTAATGTTTTTTTTTAAATTAATTTTTCTATATATAATATAATTTTAATCTTACTGTTCTTGCAATTGTGTCTTATACCTATATGTGCTAAATTGTAAAATAATGTTTTTAAATAATGTGAAGATAATGTGATCTGATCTAATAAAAGCACTACGTACAGATTTTAACTACACGGCCATTTCAAGCGGTCGGACGGGATAAAAAAGTAACCCATTACTAGAAAAACCAGCTGTGACTTCTTTATGATTAAAATTATGATTATATTTTCTAATAAATAATTTCCTAAAACCATAGGTTATGCAATAAAATAGTTTAAAACAATAAGTTGTAACCAGAGCTTATAGGGTGAACCTTTAAACTTTGGGTTGGACGAGACAAGAAAAACCAAAACTTAATTTTAGTAACTTCTTACTTTTATATATTTCAATTTTTAAAAAAATGCTTTATCATGGCTTTTCCGAATTAAACGAAAGACATTGGTATTAAAGGAGAAAGCATGATGTTAACATTTATGTTAAAAATTATTGTGAACCATGAACCAGTAAAGCTTTTCTGTTGGGTTGGACGGGACAAAAAATACAATAATTGAAAAAATATTATTTGATTTAGGTCCGAAACTGTTTGTATATTTCGACTTTTTTACATACTAAGAAAAAGTAATAAAGGGGTTTTATAATTTAGAGTTATTTCAAGACTTTTAACCAAAACCAGTAGATTGTTAAAGCGTTTTTCTTTTTTTTTAATAAAATTACATTTGCTTGAAATGGCCCTATAGCCCAATAGAATAGTACTTTAAAATGGCAAAACTGACTATACAACCACACTTTTCGGGGCTAATAGAAGATCACGCCAGAAACCTAAAACCACATTTTTCCAACAAAATTCGCTAGGTTCGCCGCCATCTTAGATTTTGTGTTGGACTTAATATTTCGATTAATATTTGTCCGATTTTAAAACGGTTTTTTTTGTTGGCTAAACAAAATAATTTCTTAAAACTTTGATTGAATTTTTTTTTATGCGTCATAAAAAAACGTTATACCTAAGACTCCCGAAAATGGTGACATGTGATTAATTACTAGCCAATATTTCTCTTTGTGTAGACTTTAGAAGAAAAGTGTTCAAATATAAATTGTAGATATAAGAATTTTCTGTCGAATTTTTTTATACACTTTTTCTGTATAGTAAAAAATAGCTGAGATAAAGTGCTACAAAGTTGACACTACAAATTCTTGAGGTAAGTTTAACTCCCTTATTGTGTTAAGTTGATCATGACGAACGCCTATGGTAAGTTAAACCAGGAATTTATCAGATCGTATTTAATAAAAATTTTCATCGTAAGAACGATTCACCATAAAAAAACTGCAATTTGTTAAAACAATTTTTTATCCGAACCTCATTTCTTCAAACCCACTCAATAACAAACTCGAAATTTATAAGACTCGTTTTTAATCGAACCATTGTTCATCAACTTCTTCAATATCAAACTCGTAATTTGTAAAACCCATGTTTAAAAAAATTAAATTTTTTGGATAAACGGTTTTTGTTTTATTGATTTTTGAAAATAAAGAAATTGACCAATATGCCCTTGACAGGCACTTACAAAAATAGCAATATCTCAAAAACTATTGGTCCTATAGAAGCGAGTTATAGCTTATTTTGAAGGTTTTTTAAAGACCTGTGTATCAGCATGTAATTTTTTGTTTTTAATTTTTTTAATATTTTTTTTTGAAAAATCTTGAAAACACCATTTTGAATTTTTTTCAAAAAAATACTATTTTTTTCAGTATTTTTTAAATATTTTTGGAAAATTTCAGGATGGAGAAGTTATTGGTTCTATTTTTAAAAAAATAATATAAAAAACCTTGCAGGAAAAAACCATACACTTTTTGATAAATACCTATATATTTACTCTTTATATCTACAAACTTGTCAATTGCTCCCAGTCTTGTAAATAAGATACATAAAAGGTTTTTCCAAACTTGTTTATTCCTGCAAAATTTTGAGTATTTCTTCAATTGTCCTCCCCTCCACCCAAGATCTTTTCACCCACCTATTATACATTTAAACATGTTAATTCCTGCAAAATGTTTAGCTCCTCCCATTACTTTTTATTGGCCCCTACCCCTATTTGTATCATTGCTGGTTCAGACAGGAAAAGTTTTGACAATAATTAATTGCAAACCTGCGGTTTATGTGATAAATTGCTATTTTTTAATTTAAAACATTTATCGGAGTCGTGTATTGTAAAATGGCACAAAATAAGCCAAAACAATGAACAAAATTTTTTTGTGAGTTTTTGTGATCCATTAAGTCAGGAGAAACATTCCGGAAAGTTACGGAATGTCACAAATTGGATGACTTCCTTTAAAGGGGTGGAGACTGGCATGGAAATTTGTGACAATTGTCGAACGAAACTTTCCAAGGAACACAAGGAACAGGATGAACAACCATGACGAACGCCTATGGTATTTAATAAAAATTTTCATCGTAAGAACGATTCACCATAAAAAACTGCAATTTTTTAAAACAATTTTTTATCCGAACCTCATTTCTTCAAACCCACTCAATAACAAACTCGAAATTTATAAGTCCCGTTTTTAATCGAACCTTTGTTCATCAAACTTCTTCAATATCAAACTCGTAATTTGTAAAACACATGTTTATTCAAACCCGGTATTTGTCAAACCATTATTTTTGAAAACCGGAATTCGTAAGATGGGTCAAACCATATCAAATCAACCAAAAAAAAGGCACTTTTCGTTTTGACCATCTCCAATTTTGATGATTTTTGGTACACTTATTCTTCTGATCCAAAAACTTAAAAATCCAAAAAATTAAATTTTTTGGATAAGCGGTTTTTGTTTTATTGATTTTTGAAAATAAAGAAATTTACCAATATGCCCTTAACAGGCACTTACAAAAATAGCAATATCTCAAAAAGGTTTTTTAAAGACCTGTGTATCAGCATGTAATTTTTTGTTTTTATTTTTTTTAAATTTTTTTAATATTTTTTTTTTTTTTGAAAAATCTTGAAAACACCATTTTGAATTTTTTTCAAAAAAAAAACTATTTTTTTTTTCAGTATTTTTTAAATATTTTTGGAAAATTTCAGGATGGAGAAGTTATTGGTTCTATTTAAAAAAAAATAATACAAAAAACCTTGCAGGAAAAAACCATACATTTTTTGATAAATACCTATATAGCTATATATTTATATCTAAAAACTTGTCAATTGCTCCCAGTCTTGTAAATAAGATACATAAAAGGTTTTTCCAAACTTTTTTATTCCTGCAAAATTTTGAGTATTTCTTCAATTGTCCTCCCCTCCACCCAAGATCTTTTCACCCACCTATTATACATTTAAACATGTTAATTCCTGCAAAATGTTTAGCTCCTCCCATTACTTTTTATTGGCCCCTACCTCTATTTGTATCATTTCTGGTTCAGACAGGAAAAGTTTTGACAATAATTAATTGCAAACCTGCGGTTTATGTGATAAATTGCTATTTTTTAATTTAAAACATTTATCGGAGCCGTGTGTTGTAAAATGGCACAAAATAAGCCAAAACAATGGACAAAATTTTTTTGTGTGTTGTGATCCATTAAGTCAGGAGAAACATTCCGGAATGTCACAAATTGGATGACTTCCTTTAAAGGGGTGGAGACTGGCATGAAAATTTGTGACAATTGTCGAACGAAACTTTCCAAGGAACACAAGGAACAGGATGAACAACCATCTCCTGTAGCAGGGCAAGTAATAGTAACGAATACCTACCTACATTTTTACTTGTTTTTTTTTGTGTGTTGTGGCTCTGCTAATAATTTTAGGGTAATTATTTAGTATCCGGTTTTCTACCATTTTTGGTTTTAAGTGAAAAATTCTTTATGGGGGCACCTACAGGCCTATAAGTCTGATTTCATCCTTTGCAAAAATTTATGAGTTATTAATACATAAGAGGCTGTTAGATTTTTTTCTGACAAATTCACTTTTAAACGATTTTCAACATGGCTTTCTCCCGAAAAGGTCTACAGAATCGGCTCTTTTAGAGTTGAACAAGTCAATAATTTCGACTCTTGAATCTAGGGGAGCGGCCTGTGGACTTTTTTTGGATTTATCAAAAGCATTTGATACAATAAATCATGAAATTCTTTTGGAAACATTAGAAGCGTACGGGGTTAGAGGAAGTGCTTTGGATTTATTTTGCTCGTATCTGACTGAAAGACCACAAAAAGTTACAATAAATTTGAACAACAATAAAATAACGTCAGAATCAAACGTCATAATGACAGGAATTCCGCAGGGAAGTATTCTTGGTCCTCTGCTTTGTTGCAAATTGCACTCGATTATCCCCCTCAGTAATGAACAAATTATTACAAAACTATTTGCACTAAGTAAAGAGGAAAATATTCAATGTCTTTTTGCAACCTGTGGTTTGTCAAACACAGAAATTGAAAACATCGACTCCGGTTTTGTAACCATAAACTATGACTGTCTTTGGTGGATGGGATGTATCATTGGCAAAAATATAGAAAGCAGGGAATTAAAAGTTAGTTTTTTACATCCTCATGGTCCCTATCCGTCTTTTTACTTTCCAAAGCCAAAAGCTGATTTATTGGTCATAGATCAAAATTCTCTTTTAAGACGGGTCAACCATAATACTGCCACTGGTAGGACATATACGCTAACTACAGAAGAAATGACAGATTCCTCAAATATTTTACAAAAAAAAATTAGCAACCTAAATATTTTTTATTGTAAATTTTCTATTATTCTTACTTTTCATTTTTTTGTTATACCCATGTTAGGTAAATTAGCCCTGTATTAAATATCTTATTTATTTTTAGTATGACTCCATTATTTCTCCATCCTAAAATTTTCCAAAAATGTTAAAAAAACATTGAAAAAAAAAGAAATATTTTTTTGAAAAAAATTAAAAAAAGGGTTTTTGAGATTTTTCAAAAAAAATATTTTTTTTTTAATTAAGAAAAAAAAATTAAACAAACTATTTTGTAAGTGTCTGTCAAGGACATATTGGTCAATTTCTTGATTTTCAAAAATCAATAAAACAAAAACCGCTTATCCAAAAAATTAGATTTTTTGGATTTTTGAGTTTTTTGATAAGACGAATAAGTGTACCAAAAATCATCAAAATCGGAGATGGTCAAAACTATTGCCTGGTTGACTTGATATGGTTTGAAATTTGTTATCTGGAATGCAAGTGACATCTATACACAAACTATTGAACATTGAATGCTACTTGTACAAGCGCGCGCGTAGCAGCGACAAATGCATCGAAACGCCGCCGCGGCACCTGCGTGTACGCCTCCCGTTCATGTATTATTGGCGAATGCGCAATCAATTTAGCAGAAATTTCTGATAAACAACGATTCTCACGAATTCCGGTTTTGAAAAATAATGATTTGACAAATTTCAGGTTTTATTAAAAATGGATATTACAAATTACGAGTTTGATATTAAATGAGTTTGATGAACAATGGTTCGATTAAACACGGGTCTTATAGTATATATAATATATTAACCAAATAACTATTAACACTTAATGATTTTTCTATTTACCACTAAAGGATTTTCTGTTAGTAACTATAACCACAAGTGATCAAATTATTAACCAACTAACCATTAACCCATAACAATTTTTCTATTTACTGCGAAAGGATTTTTTTCCGTTTGTCACAATAATAATAAAATTATAAAATATTTCGAGTCGACTTATTCTGCGCAAGAGAATCCGCCATAACGTTTACCTACTGCGAGTTTGGCACTTTTTGTATAGAAGCCGCAATGGTGCAGTGGTTCAAGCTTGGCCTGGCAACCCATAGATTAAGAGTTTGAACCCCGTTGTCGTCTTCTACTTTTTTTAAATTTTTTGTTTTTATTTATTTATAACAACAAATTAATTTCTATTTATCATAAATAGTTTTTTTATTAACCGTAAATATTTTTTCATTAACCATAAATAGATCGGTCATTTTGCCCTAAATAGATAGATCTTTTGTCTCGCATTTAAGTGAAGTATCTATTTGGGGTAAGTTAATCCTTATAAATGGTAAGTGGGAATTTTTCTGAGTGCATCGTTATATAAAAGCGCTTTAAGAGGCCCGTATTAACCAAGTAAATAAGAGACTATCAAACATTTCATGATGCTCTTACCGGAAAAATAAAAAGATTTTTCCCAGAAAAGATGTGCAGAATCAACAGCCGGAAACCTTAGCTAAATCAGAGAATCTTGAATAAACAATATGAAGAAAATCTCCTCGAAGAAGGCGAACAACATTTATTTTCCTATACAGACCGCTTCAAGCTACTACGAACATAGGGGGAATCAAGTCCAATTTACTCTCCGTGCCGTACGACCGAGGTGGATTCGAAGCACGCTGCAGTGTTATCTTTTGGAAATTCATTTTGTTTTTATTATTTTGTTTTATTTCTGCCTTGCTCGAGAAACAGATGGGTAAGTTCTTAATTGAAATAATACATTTTTAAAACTAAAAATGGATGTCTACGAAGTTGCCGAAAAAGTGCAGATGGTCAAATGGTCAAATCGTCATAACCCAACACACGTTCGATATTGGTCGAGGGAAAATTTGCATTTGTATTTTGACGTAAGAACACAGTATCCCCAAAAACTAAATGTTTGGGGGGGGGGGTATTGTAGGGGAACACGTAATTAGGCCATTTTTTATTAACGGCAATTGCAATTTGAATGGTCCTAGATACTTGGATCTACTGCAGCAGCACATTATTCCAACTGCTAGGCAGTTGTTAGGTGTAAGATTTGGTGAAACATGGTTTCAACAAGATGGTTGTTCCGCTCACAATGTTGGCCTTGTTAGGGAATATCTTGATAATGTATTTCGTAATCGGGTTATAAGTACACGGGGAACTATTTTATGGCCAGCTCGATCTCCCGATCTTGCTCCTAATGACATTTATCTGTTTTTGAAGAAGCTTTTCAAATTATCACCCCTAACATGCTTGGAAACGTTAGAAGGGGTTTTTATAGTAGGCTCGGATATTGTCTAGCCGAGCAAGGAGGACTTTTCGAAAATTTGCTTTAATTTTTTTTTGACTGGGAGAATCTTTTTGGTTTTTAGAATGTATTATTTTATTTTGAGAACTTGCTTTTATTTTGTTTCTCCTTATTATTTTCATTGTAACACGTCGTCACTGATAAATCTGAGCAGTTGACAATAAAACGCTCTTATTTATCAATGACAAAAAAATAAGAAAATTATGTTATAAAAATTTGCGTATTTATTGACCAAATTCCGGTTTCATTGACTACGCTCCACACAGCACCGTGGTTAGAGGCGTACTAAATACACGGCGAAAGGCGGCGAAGGGCAGCGAATGGCGATCGGAAGCCTGAGTGTTGGTTGCTTCACTGATAGGCGTGCGGTGTCTCTGCATGTACGTACACTGGCAAATTAGACTTGTTCCGCCCTATGTTCGCAGTAGCTTGAAGCGGTCTGTATAAAGACTAAACTAAACAGCTATCTGCACGACCTTATTCTTGAAAATCCACTAAAACCACAAAGAAATTGCAAACGTATTTTCTGAACAATTTCATGCACTCTGTCTTTACCAAAGTAAATCTAAATAATTTTCTATCTCGTACCATAGAAGCCAAAAACTCAAATGAACTCTAGCTCATATCAACTTTACTACAGAGAAGGTTAATGCAATTCTACAAGATTTAAAAACCTACTCTAGCCCAGGACTTGATGGAATACCAACCCTGCCAAAAAAACCTCATAAAATTTAAAAATTTATGATATTTTATAATTTTTGGCTGGCTTATAAAAGTTTACCATATTTTATGATTTTTAATACGAGAATTCCTCATAAAAGTTTAAAAGATTTTATAAGATCTTCCTATACCATTCTAAAATAAAAAATGACGGACCAACTTAAGCAGTTGTAGTAGTAGCAATAGTAGTAGAAGTAATGCAATAGAGATTAATACAGTCAAACTAAACTATAATCTAATCTAAACTAAAAACTATGACGACCTAAATAAATATAATGACACTCCTTGCACAATATCTACATATCTAATAGAAAATTGCTCTCGTATAAGTACTTCTTTGTCGCCAGGAGATGTGGGAGAGATGTTACTTTGATAAATTTCTATAAGATTGTTTGAAGCATTTTTTATAAAATCCCACAAGATTTCATAAGCCAAAAACTATTTTTTTTTTTGTAAAAGTATTTATGACAGATAATGCGATTATAGTTTTTTTATAAGATTTTATAAGTTCAGGTGGGTTCAGGGTGGTTGTTTCAAACAGTATATAGGTTAGGGCAGATAAAATCTTTTTAGTTTTTATAAGATTTTGTGAGGCTTTGTTTATAATACTAATATAATAATGGTTTAACGATCCATTTTTAATTTTTTTTGAAGGTCTAGGTTGCTATACAACCAGCAAAAGTTTAAAAAGTAAAACGTTTTACTTTTTAAACTTTTGCTGGTTGCCTAGTAACATTTTTTTTAACAAAAATTCTTTAAAATCCACGCTATTTTTATTGTACTTTTAATTTTAAAACTTTTCAAACTTATACTAAAAAATTTAAAAAAATTAACGTTTTGCTTTTTAAACTTTTGCTGGTTGTATAATAATTTTTTTAACAAAAATTCTTTTAAATCCATACTATTTTTATTGTACATTCAATTTTAGAGCCCTGAAGAAAAAATCATTTTATAATAATAATAATAATAAACTAAGTATATGTTTTTTAATTAGTTTTCAGGAGGTTGAAAAAACGGAGTATTTATGAGATTTGTCCTCGGATTTGTCTATTTCAAAGGCCTTGGCCATGTAGTAAGTAAGATTATATAAAAATGGTAGATTTATTATAGAAACCTATGAAATATTATGAGCCAGTTAGATTATAAAATGTCCTGGAACACCCATAAAAATTGTGGATATATTCAAACCCATAGCATATATTTTTTAAAGATGGACACATAAAATCATACAAAACTTTGTGAGTTTGTCTGACTAGAATCTATAGGAAGACTTATAAAAACTTGGGTTTTTACTAACCCTTTAACAAAACAAGATGTTTATAGAAACCTTTAAAATTTTATTAGTCTGTCTGATTCCCGGTCTGACCATAAAATCTCCCAAAAGTCTCATAAAAAATATGCTTATACAAACCCATGATACATTATAAAAACAAGGGTGTAATCATAGAAACCTCTATTAAGTTTAATGAGTCTGATTGATTATAAAATCTCTTAGAAAACTGTCCTTTCATAAACCTATGAAATATTTCAAAATAAAACGTTTGTGCTATAAAATTTTATACATATTTATAAGTCTGTCAGATTTTATATATATATATATATATATAGGATCAGGTAAAAAACAGATATATGAAACCACAGAAAATCTCACCAAAATCATATATGGACATAACTCAAAAATTATTACAAACTTTAATAAACTTTTATAAATCAAATCCTTGATAAAATCTATTAATAGACATAAAAAGTTGGTCTGATTATAAAATATCCCAATATCTCATAAAAAACGTTTTTTTACATACTCTTAAAACATTATAAAAGAACAAGGGTGTAATCATGGAAACCTATAAAATTTTATGAGTTATTTTGACTATAAAATCTCTCAGAAAACTCTTAAAAACATCGGTTTATATAATCCCATAATACATTATAAAATAAAAAGAATGTAATTATAGAAACCTATAAAAGTTGATATGTTTATAAAACCATAAAATATGTTGAAAAAAGGTCTGCACCCATCAAATTTTATAAATATTCATAAGTCTGTCTGATTAAAGGATCAGATAAAAAACACACATATGAAACCACATAAATTCTTACCAAAGTCAAAGACATAACTCATAAAGTATTGCAAACTTTTATAATCCTAAAATTTTGCTTCACAAAAGCTTATAAACCTTATGAAGACTGATAATTTATGAGGTTTAATGCAGTTTTTTCGGCAGGGAACAGCATTCTTTAAAAAATGTGCCAACATATATGTTATCACCGTGGCCAATCTCTTCCAAGACTCAATCAATTAATGCACCCTGCCTGAAATCTGAAAGCAAGCAATTATCATCCCTATATTTACAAAAGTGGAGATAAATATGACCCCTCTAATTACTGGCCAATACCAATTCTAGAAAAGGCAATTTTGAGGGCAATCTAATTGATCCATATAAAAAATTTACAGTTCTTACTCTTTTAGGTGTAGATCATGTCAAAGAATTTTCTCATAAAATTATAAAATAGATACAAATTTGTTTTTTGACACAGCAACATAAATAAATAAATTGGACATTTACTCATATATTTAACTTAAAAACTTATTAATAACTTCTTAAAGTATTTTTCAGATCTTCTATAAATATATATAACATATAAGTACAGGTACTTTTTTAAATTTAGATATTAATGACTAGCACCTAATTAAATAATCTTTCTATCATCAGAAAAAGAGCAGTCATTCCAGCATCACAGCATGGCTTTTTATCAAAGAGATCGACTACAATAAATTGATCACCTATGCATAGACTAAACGTTTCAGCATTATTAATTTTTAAAAAATTGAGTTCATAACATGTACATTAGTTTCTTGCTATCTACCCAAAACAACCGAACAAACCTCTTGAATTTGGACCACCTGGTCATTTCCTTGTCGTTAGTTTAGGATAGTAAAACATAAGATATAAAAAAGAATATTATTCAAAAACAAAAATTTTTAATTCAATATTACAGTGATAAAAATTTTCATTCTCGTGGTTGGTTAGGATTTTTAGTTTTTATTTAATCACTTTTTAATAAGAAAAACATCAATGCTATAAAAGATTTCTAAAAGACATTAGCTTTAAACTTTTAAAAAATAATAGATTTTATGTCCAATATATTACTACAAAATGGTTTGTAAAATTTGTCTTTGAAGATAGCTTTTATTCCTGTGTACCTTACATATTTTACACAACAACAAAGAGAGAGCAATCTTATTTTTAATCTATAAGGATTATGGTAATTTTCTCACAGAGCCCTGTCAAAAGAAATAACATGTTTGTTATTTTTGAAATCAGAGAGAAAAGGCTGATTCCAAACTGCAAAAATATATAGGGTGTTTAATTTAAAACTTGATTTAAAATTATAAAATTTCCTTAACTTAGTGGCAAAAAACTAAAAAAAAAGTAGTGTCAGTATTACAAACTTGATGACTAAATTTGACATTTGCAATGCCAATCAGCTTTTTTTGGCAGATAAATATAAAAGCACTTAAAAAATTATAAACCTTTAGCTGAGGGAGTAAAAACTGACTGACTAAATTTGTACATGTATTGCCAGTGATGCCATGTAAATTTGGTATGAATGCCATTTATATGGGTAATGCCAACTAATGCCATGACTGGTTTTCCCCTCGCCTTTAACATTTAAAATTTTAGCTGAAGATCTTGCAGCTTTGCCTGCAATTTTATCAGTTTTTCTTGCTTTAATAATAGTAGTTTTTGTGTGATGATGGAACAAACTGACAGACAGACAAATAGACAGAAAAACAAACAGACAAAAATTCTAAAAATTGGATTGTCGGTAGCTATATGGTATGTTTAGAAGGTGACACCAAACATTTTAAAAAAATATTCAATGTACAGAAATGATCTATCCTCAGATCTACCTTGAGGTCTATCTAGAGATTTATTATACATATAGATAATTACAAAGCCCAATCTTATTCAGTTTCTTTGCTAGAATTATACATACCCCTCATAAGACTTTGTGCTATAAATATATCCAGTTTGAATGCAATCCTTGCAATAAAATGATTTTCTAAATTTTAAGCACAATGGACATTTCTGAACATTTGGGCTATCTGCAGAAGAAGATAAATGGAAGATTCTCGGAGCTGTGGTGCTGCTGCTATCGTCGGACGTAGTAGTGGTAGTCATTTTAGTTAAAAAATATATGTTTTGGAATAACTTGTAAAAATGTATCCAAGCAAGTTTTTAGTCTTTATTGTATTGCCTAATCTGTGAGCCACTGAACTGATGTAATCATTATGTTATGCTGGTCTACTTTTGAATTTTGCAAGCCCTCTTGCAGTCTTGCTCTTGTGATGCAAACCTGCACAAAAAAGTGGTGTTGCACATGCAAATTTATAGTTTGAAAAATATAAAAAAATTAAAAATTTTTTACTAAAATCTCACCTTTATAAATAGATCTTGCACAAGAAAAAATTGAAAATAAATAGTTTTTCTTAAAGTTGACAGTTTAGTTTATTTTGTTTAAAAAAACAGCTGTTTGTTTGACAAAAAAATAGTTCATATCCAGGGTTTTTTTCGTTGTCCCGTCAACAGCTGATCGAAAGGCCGGAAGAAAATCACAACTATCTCCTAACTTTCCATTGCTCCCACCATTGTATTTGTTGTTATGTTATAATACGAATTTAATTTTTTTTGTAACTTTTTGAAAATTTCACAAAAAAGCAGTATTTTTTCATATATCGCGTGATACCAATTTTTTTTTGTCTATTTAAATTTGTATGAGTGTCAATCAAAAATAAGCGGAAATTTGAATTATAAAATCCAAAAATGGGAAATTTGCTAGACACACCAAAAAGAGACAAAATCGTGGCCAGTGGCGAAGGTCCTAGCTTTAAATATGGTCTGGCATGTATGCAGGGATGGAGACTAGAGATGGAAGATGCTCACTGCGTTCAAATAGGCCTTGGAGACAGTTTAAAAGACTGGTCATACTTTGCTGTTTTTGATGGTCACAATGGGGCTCGGTTAGCTTTGTATTCTGCCAAGCACTTGCTGGATATTATATTGGCCACTGAGGAGTTCAAGGACAATGTTGCCAAAGGAATTAGACAAGGATTTTTGGGTAAAAATATTTATTATTTTATATTAATCTTGTCCCAGAAATATTTATTTCAAATTTTGTTATAACAACCGCAATCCCTTGCAATTTGCAATCAATTAGTGTTTAAAATTTTTTGCACTGTATGTAAAAAAGAATGTTTTTGGTATTTTTAGTTTTATATATAATATAAACAGTCTGCCCCAAATCACAAAAATGGATAAATCAAGATATTCTGAGAGATAGTGAGGATCTCAAAAACAGGGTTCCCACTGACCTGGGAAACCTGGAAAATCTGGAAAAGTCAGGGAATTTTGAGAGCTACCTGGAAAAGTCAGGGAATGACCAAAAAATTCTTAAAAGTCAGGGAATTGGCACACAAAACCTGGAATTTCTCTTTCTCAACCTATTTTTTTAAATCAACAACAAATATGTGAGTTCTTCTCTCCTCACCTCATATATAAGCTCAACATGTGTTTCGCGCTCAATCAGTTCCAGTCCACCTAAAATCAAAGAGCAAGAGAAAAGAGAGGAAAGCTTTTAAAATGTGTAGGATAAGAACCACATCATTACCTAGGGTGGCAGATTGTGTTTATTGAACATATTTGGCTTTCTTTTCGAAATGATAAATGTCACCTGGTATTATTTCTCCTTGTTCTAAGCACACATCGCGCTATCTTCTGATACAACTTTCAAGTGTAGTCTAGCGCGTTTTTTCTAATCTGACTTAACATGATGTGCGATGTGAGATTTCGCAAGAATCCAAAATGTCGAAGAAAACCGTTTCTAATTTAGACTGGACAATAAATATCAAGCATATTGTAAGCTTTGTCAGGCCATTTTGAGCTATTTTAAGAGCACTGCCAAAAAGGGTTCTAGCTACTCCTTTTTTGTAATTTTTTCTTAGCTGAGTTATGGATACAGAAATATTGTGATGCAAGGAGTCTTTAAGATTAATCCTGCTGTTGCTAATTATGTCCACATCATCTGCGAAGGCCAGTAGTGGGTTGGGTACTTTCTGGTTGCCGTTGGTGTATTAAACTTGACTTTCCTAATTGCATATTCTAATGATATGTTGCAGAGTTGGGATGAAAGAGAGTCATGACCCTGCTTAAGCGCATTCAAATCAGAGTAGCTCTGTTCCACTCTTATCTTGCACCTTAAAATCAGCTTTTTTTGGAAAGCCTAGTTCCTGCATTGCTTCCCACAATTTTCCTCTACATAATCTGTCAAATGCCTGTTTGAAATTTTTCCATTATTTGTCTAACGGTGAAAATCTGGTCTATATGCTTATGGGTGTAGTAACGGTATTTACCTCTTCGTTGAGTAGTTCGCAAAAATAGTTTTTCCATGTGGTTAGGATCTCTCTTTCGTTGGTTATCAGTTGTCCGTTGTTTGTTGAGAGGAAGTTTTCAGTTCTGAGTTGGTATCCTGTTTTGGTCTTTGTTATTCCCTGGAAGTATTCTTTTATTCTGTTGTTTTGTCTATTTTCCTCCATTTCTCTTATTATATTTAGATGGTGTCTGTTTTTCCTTTATATTATTCTGCGTGCTTCAGATCTTTGTTATTTATACTCTTCTATATTAGATGCTGTTGGACGTTGAAGCATTTTTTCCTGATCATATTTTGTCTTTCCGTCGCTCTACTATAGTCGCCATCAAACTACTTCCTTCTTTGTTTTCTCTTTTTGTCAAGCACTTGACTAGCCACCCTAGTTACTGTTTCTTGCATATTCTTCTAGAGCTCGTTTACATTGTAGCCCCATTGCGGTTCTTTTATTTCTTCAGTAATTATTTTCTGGTATATTTCCTGTGTTTGTTCTGTCTTGAGTTTTTCCATTTTCCAGCTTATGCTGGTCTTCAAATAAAGTTTCGAACAAAGTTTCTCATCTTATTTAACTGCTTTTTACCTTTTTATCTCAACAATATAATTACATGCTAAATTTGAGGTTTCAAAAATTCTTCATGGTCAAAGTATACATTTACTTGGTATTCACGTAGACAAGCAATTTATATCATAAAACTACCTGGAATTTTTTGAAAAATGGTCAAGAAAACCTGGAAAGGTCAGGGAATTTGGAAATAAGAATTTGGTGGGAACCCTGAACAACAAAAAAAGATTTTGTTCAAAATAAAATTCATAATTCTCCAAATATGTCAAAAGCAGTTTGGCAGGTTGTAAATACAAATTTAAATAGAATCACAAAAAGCAGTTCTGCCCCTAAGATAATCAGAGATGGCTCTGTTAGTCAATGATTTTTATCTGAACCACACTCTATTGCCAATGCTTTTTGTCAGTATTTTGCAAACGGAATTGAAAAGAAACTGCCAAAAAACCACATACAAAATACTTGTACAGTGACTACCAGAGTCAATTTAAATTCGTTCTTTGCTCCTTAAATATCCATTAATGAAATTTTTGTAGCCATGAAATCTCTTAAGAACAAAAGAGCTTCTGGCAATAATGAGGATATCCCAATTTTTCCTCTAGAATACATTTGGGACTTTATAAAATATGCATTGCACTATCTTTACAATCTTTTTCTGCAATCAGGTTGTTTTCCAGAAATTCTTAAAACAGGCTATTTTGTCCCACTTTTAAAAAAAGGCAACACTGAATTAATAGAAAACTATAGGTCTATTACTGGCCTATCATCTTTCTCAAAGATTTTTGAGAAACTTTTTCCTGCAAGAATGAGGCCTTTCATTCAACAAAAGCAATTATTAGCAACAGCTCAACATGGTTTCCGAGACAATTTATCCACAAACACTGCTGTTTTTGACCTCATGCAAGCGGTATACTCTTTGGATATCAATAACTACACTTTGGCACTTTACTTCGACCTAACGCGCGCATTTGATTGCGTAAATAGCAATTTCCTTTTGGTAAAATTAAGTAAAATGGGTTTCAGAGGGAGTTTTCTGGAATTGCTCAAGTCAATCACCACAGGCAGGAAAATCAAGGTAATTCTCTGTGGAGCGATCTCTGAGTGTTTTGAGCAGAATGTTGGATTAACACAGGGGAGTGTATTATCTCCCCTGCTTTTCATCCTATTCGTAAATGATTTAGTTGAATTTCTGGAGAGCTTTTTTGCACCAGATGCTTCAGTAACAATTGTCATTTACGCGGATGATTCCACGATAATTATTTCATGTAAACAGTTACAAACTGCAATAGAAAAGACCAATCTCTTTCGTGTAAAGTTTTCTGAATGGTGTTCTGTAAATCAACTTATTGTTAATGAGGCAAAAACTCATTCCATGGGGTTTTACAAAAGGAGAAGTATACTAGATTTTGACCTTTTGTTTAATAATAAAAAAAATTGAGAGAGTTGACAATTATTGTTTCTTGGGACTCTATCTTGACAGTAAACTCACATGGAATAGGCATGTAGATCATCTAGCAAGCAAGTTGAATTCAGCGTACTTTGCACCTGTTGATTTAAAAAACTTCTCAACAGCTCATAACTCATCATATATGATTCTCTTCTGGGGCCAGTCGTGTGAAATAGATAGAATTTTTATTCTGCAAAAGAGAATTTTAAGGAAAATATTTTCATTAAACCCATTCAAGTCTTGTAAAACAAAGTTTAAACAACATAAAATTCTAACTTTATCAGGTATATTAATTTTGGAGGCTGCATTATTTGTCAAAAGGTATGCTCACAAATTCCATAGTGTCTACCAGTCACACATATCTAACCAGACAAAATAACAACATTATTATTACCAATTACCATTTGTTAACATTTGGGAAAAGCCCTCACTCTTGCTGTAGTTCAATTTACAACAAAGTACCGGAAGACATCAAACAAATTGCCTCATGTAAGGGATTCAAAAAAGCAATGCAGACCTATCTTCTTCAGAAATACTTCTATTCGGTGACTGAGTATTTGAATGACTGATTGTTTTGGAAGACTGATAGATTAGACTTTTTTCTTTACATTCCATAGGATTTTTTCTTGTGCCACTTGTGTGGTCCTTGTATGTTTTAAGTAATACCTTTAAGGATTGTAACTTATTATTTCTATACTTTTTAAGAAAGTCTTTGTACAATACTAAATAAACTAAAACTAAAAAAATAACATAATAATTTTCCGAGAGCATTTATTAGTAGGTACTTAGTACTTACTTAAAAAAATTGAAGAAAAGAAAAAAATATAATAGGATATATGAAAGGGGTAACCCTCAGGGTAACCACTAACCAAAAAATGTGACATGATTGCCAATTTTGTTGAATGATCAGTGATTGCCGGGGACTGCCGAGGGTTTTTCAAAAACTCCCAGGGTCTCTTAGGGTCTGCAAGCCAGGGTTTGGCGGGGTTTGGTGAGGTTTAGGCAGTGGCAGGGACTGCAAGGGACTGCAAACAGGTAAGATTTGTGACATAATTGCCAACAGTGTTTACTCTCTCAGATATATGTTAATATAAAATATGGCAATTTTGCGTTTTGATTTTATCAATTTAAAGTAAAAATAGTTATTTAAAAAATACTAAACTAGAACTCTAGTTTAGCAGAGTTCATGAGTCATAAAAAGGTGATAATATATATGCTCAATTATAAGTTATTTCTAAAACATTTTCTAAAAAACTTAATTTTATAAAAGTGAAATAAATTTGAAAATAAATACCAAGGTGCATAAAAATGTCAAAAAAGGTCTAATGTAAAAATTTGGTTAAGCTTTTATTTGCAAATTAATTATTTATTAATGTATTTTAGGTTTATGTCTTTGCTTAACAAATGTAGCACAGATGCAGTGAGATATTTTGATATAGAGAAGGTAGGTAAGATTTTAATTTGGAATTGGACTTGTGTTGAAATTTTAAAGCGTTTTACATGCCTAAAGTTTTTTTTACAAAAAGCCCTACTTGAAAAATTAAAATATGTACATGTGGCTGTCATTAAATTATTTTATTTAAACACAGCTTTGCATCAAGTTACAAGTTTAAATTTTTTATTAATTACTACCCAAGGTACTACCAAAAGGTGCCACAAAAAGGAGACATGTCAAAAATAAATTTTGCTATTAATCTGTAACTAGTAGTATTTTACTAATAAATTCTTTTGATTAAAAATTAAATTTTTTTATGCTTTGCGACTTTTTCACCCATTAAACTTTGTAAAAGGCTACTCTTGCAAAGATAAAGACAAACACAAAATATCCATGCACCTAGGTGAAATTTGAATCTGGAACCCTCCTTGTGGCCTTAAAAATTACTTTGTATGCCTTAGAAAAGAAACACTATTTATGCCCTAGTCTATCATGTTCATTAAAGTAAAGGTAAAGTAGAGTAAAGGTAAATATGTCATTCAGCAATGCATGTACCTTTAGCCTTATAACCAGATTTACTTGGCATTATTTGCTGAGAGTAGTTGTCGAAAAAGTTTTAAAAAATACAAAAATTACCTTTTAGGCAACAAGAAGTTAAGAAAGACTTTAAAATCCAGAAACAAAAAGGGTTAGCATACCCCTAAATTCAGCAGCTTAGCAACAGGCCAGCAGGCCCTAGTTCGAAGCAACATCTTCTTTTTTTTATCAATTTATTATTTTTTAAAGATTTATTTGGAAACGTTTTTAAAATTAGACGATTTTGCTCTGAAGAAAAAATAAAAGACTATACTACAAAGTATACATAATTTTAACTAGTATTGTATTCTCATTTTTCTTACCTTCATATTGACACAGTAAAACTATAAACTACCTTCTTAAAACTAACGAAACTAGATGAAATATGAAAATATTTTATGAACCAAACTAACTATTTAGAGGAGACAAATGTATTTTCAATGTCAGTCACAGGAATTGTGAGATAAAGAAAACAGTGTTACTATTTTATTAAAGCTAGAACAGGATGAGTAATTGTCAATTAAAATAAATTTTAGCAAGTTTTTAACTGACTTAATATCTTTAAGTTTGTTAGAAAAGTATATATTTAGCAAATGTAATACCAAATCGTGCAATTGTTTTAAGATTTAAGACAGAAAATCAGTTGTTCTATTATTTTTAGGTTGCACCTATTTACTCAATTTTTAAAAATGGTAATTTCTCATTTTTATTTTTTGTTAAGGTTGACTGCGGCCTCCTATTGGGCTCCTGGGCCTGGTTCCACGGAACCACTGGAACCATTGTAGCTACGCCGCTGAGTTCCATCTTAAAACACAAAAATAAAAAATTTGATATCAACCTTGGTTAAAACACTAAAAATATCTAATATGCTTGTTATTCTTTTTTCCATTTTAAAATGGCTTTATTGTCTCAAGAAGTTTCTCATTGACAAAACAAACTTAAGTATATATAAGTAATCATATAAATTAAACTGTCATTAAAGCTAGAAAGCTACAAGGTATGAATTTAAGTTAATAATGTCACTAGTTTTTAATAATTAAAATAGTGATTAGACACCAAAATAGGCAGCAACAGACACGTAAAAAGTTTGGTAAAGTTAAAATTCAGTTATACAAGTAGAAGTCAAACAATAAGTAAAATGTACAGAAATTAAAATGTCATAATCTAATATTATTAAAATAGTTTAAAATTCCAATTAAAAATTAAATAAACAAGTTTGAACACATTTACAAAATACATAAAAAAAATAATTCAATACAAGTTAAAACACGTTTACAAAAAAAATAAAATCGTAAGGTGATATGATGTCTCAATTAAATTTAAAAAAAAACACAGGATTACCTCTCAATACAATCAGTTAATTAAATCTTTATAGAATTCTTCACAGTCATAGTAAGCTTTTTTGGAAAAATAAGTTGAGACTGTTTTTCTGAATTTACTATAGTTTTTTATAGTTCTTTATCTGAAGGTAAATGGTTGTAAAGCTTTACACTTTCATAAATGACTGATTCTTTTGTAAGGGTAAGCTTGGGAGTAGGAAGGGGAATAAGCTGGTTTGCTGTTTGCAGTATGTTTTTTGTGAATCAAACAGACTGATTTCAAAATAAAAAGAGAAACTAAAGTAAGAATTCTTAACTTTACAAACAAGGGTTTGCAATGATCTCTAGGACTAGCTTTGCATAGAGTTCTAATTGCACACTTTTGGATTCGAAACACTGACTCAAAGAGAGTTTTTGAAGAAAAACCCCAGAATGCTATTCCATATCTTGCTCTTGATTCAAATAGTGAATAGTACACCATTTTAGCTGAGTGAAGTCCGAGTTCAGAGTTTACCACTCTAATAGCAAAGCAAGCTGATGAGAGTTTAGGTTTAAGTGAATTAATATGTTCTTTGAAATCTAAGTTTTGATGGATGAAAAGATGGAGAGTTTAAAACTTGATTGTTGAAAAATCGTATGCGTCCCACAGTGCTTATAAAATTGGATATTTGTCTGGTTTGGTGTGTGTGCTCAACTTTTACTTGTAAGTGTTTGTTTTTATACAAAAAAAGACAAGTGTTATAAAAATATAACATTCTGATATTTAGTATATTTTCATCTTGTGTGCTCAACTTTTACTTGTAAGTGTTTGTTTTTACATACAGTTTTTAACTGACTTAATATCTTTAAGTTTGTTAGAAAAGTATATATTTAGCAAATGTAATACCAAATCGTGCAATTGTTTTAAGATTTAAGACAGAAAATCAGTTGTTCTATTATTTTTAGGTTGCACCTATTTACTCAATTTTTAAAAATGGTAATTTCTCATTTTTATTTTTTGTTAAGGTTGACTGCGGCCTCCTATTGGGCTCCTGGGCCTGGTTCCACGGAACCACTGGAACCATTGTAGCTACGCCGCTGAGTTCCATCTTAAAACACAAAAATAAAAAATTTGATATCAACCTCGGTTAAAACACTAAAAATATCTAATATGCTTGTTATTCTTTTTTCCATTTCAAAATGGCTTTATTGTCTCAAGAAGTTTCTCATTGACAAAACAAACTTAAGTATATATAAGTAATCATATAAATTAAACTGTCATTAAAGCTAGAAAGCTACAAGGTATGAATTTAAGTTAATAATGTCACTAGTTTTTAATAATTAAAATAGTGATTAGACACCAAAATAGGCAGCAACAGACACGTAAAAAGTTTGGTAAAGTTAAAATTCAGTTATACAAGTAGAAGTCAAACAAGTAAAATGTACAGAAATTAAAATGTCATAATCTAATATTATTAAAATAGTTTAAAATTCCAATTAAAAATTAAATAAACAAGTTTGAACACATTTACAAAATACATAAAAAAAAATAATTCAATACAAGTTAAAACACGTTTACAAAAAAAATAAAATCGTAAGGTGATATGATGTCTCAATTAAATTTAAAAAAAAACACAGGATTACCTCTCAATACAATCAGTTAATTAAATCTTTATAGAATTCTTCACAGTCATAGTAAGCTTTTTTGGAAAAATAAGTTGAGACTGTTTTTCTGAATTTACTATAGTTTTTTATAGTTCTTTATCTGAAGGTAAATGGTTGTAAAGCTTTACACTTTCATAAATGACTGATTCTTTTGTAAGGGTAAGCTTGGGAGTAGGAAGGGGAATAAGCTGGTTTGCTGTTTGCAGTATGTTTTTTGTGAATCAAACAGACTGATTTCAAAATAAAAAGAGAAACTAAAGTAAGAATTCTTAACTTTACAAACAAGGGTTTGCAATGATCTCTAGGACTAGCTTTGCATAGAGTTCTAATTGCACACTTTTGGATTCGAAACACTGACTCAAAGAGAGTTTTTGAAGAAAAACCCCAGAATGCTATTCCATATCTTGCTCTTGATTCAAATAGTGAATAGTACACCATTTTAGCTGAGTGAAGTCCGAGTTCAGAGTTTACCACTCTAATAGCAAAGCAAGCTGATGAGAGTTTAGATTTAAGTGAATTAATATGTTCTTTGAAATCTAAGTTTTGATGGATGAAAAGATGGAGAGTTTAAAACTTGATTGTTGAAAAATCGTATGCGTCCCACAGTGCTTATAAAATTGGATATTTTTCTGGTTTGGTGTGTGTGCTCAACTTTTACTTGTAAGTGTTTGTTTTTATACAAAAAAAGACAAGTGTTATAAAAATATAACATTCTGATATTTAGTATATTTTCATCTTGTGTGCTCAACTTTTACTTGTAAGTGTTTGTTTTTACATACAGAAAAAGACAAGTGTTATAAAAATATAACATTCTGATATTTAGTATATTTTCATCTTATATATACATTTGTTGGAAATTGCTTTTATTTTTGAAATATGACTTTTAGAATGTAGTTTTGTACAACATTTAGAGGTTCGAGAGCATTCATGTACATATGGGTATTTAGATTCTTAGTCTTAGGCCAAAACGCTCCTAGTCAAAAAACTATCTTTTTTATTTCCCAACTGATTTAATTAAATGATACTCCAATATACACAGAAATAATGACCGTTTGTGGTGAAAGCTTTAGAGTTTGTTCAGTGTCGCAAATAATTTTTTTTCAAGGGGGGGGGGTGAAAATTACATATTTTTTTAAACTGTCCGGCATCTTGAGTTTTTTAGAAGTTTTAAATTTTTAACCGAATCGAAAGACTCGTTTTATCTTTCCAAAAAGCCAATATATTTTAAAATCGAGTAATCAATTCAAAAGTTTAGCTAGTCCAAAAAGTGCGGAATTTTGTGGACCACCCGACCCACCCTATATTTTGTTTAATTCTAAGCCATATTTGATCCGCCATATTATAGAAAGCCCTCCGGTGATTTTTTTAAATTTTCACGAAATTTGTTTTGGAGAACCAGTGCTTAGTTTCGCATGTCAAATTTTGGAAGTGATAGATCTTTTAGCAAAATCGAATTTCAGGAGTACCGTGGCCCGTTATTTGATCTTGTACATTGAAATTTATTTCAGAAAAATGTATCTTTTTGAACCGGTGTGAAACTAGCACACTTCCTTGAGCACGCCAAAGTCATACTTTTGTTCCAGGGGGGTCTCAACCAACCCATCAAGCCGCCTTGACGTGCGAGCCGTCTAAATTATTTAAAAAAAAACATTTTGGCTCATGGAAGTGTGCTAGTTTCACATCGGTTCTTTTTGAACACTTTAAACCACAAAAACAACAATTTTATGTTCTGCAGTTTTTTCTCCTGTTTTTCGCCAGTCAATTTGACATCCTGTCCGACTCGTAGTAGCAAAGGCTGTTACATCTTTATTTGAAATCGAGTTAACTGTCTTAAGAAAAAAAATACATGTTTACGTTGTGGCTCATTTAGGCTGAGTTTATTAAAATTAATCCATTCTTTAAAAAGGTCAAGTATATATAATAATTAATAATAAAGACGTTTATTACTTCCACATTTTAACTACAAAGAAGCAATATATGTACATATAAAAAAAACATAAGGAGAATAATGCGCTGTTTATGCATCATCTAAACCTCAAAAAGGTAAAGGGCTGTTGAAGCGCAGCATTTTATAAAGAAAAATTATTTTAAATGTTAAACAAATTTTAAAAGGCTAACCTTAAAAATAGACACCTAAAAAAGGACACGAAAGAAAAAGAAACAAAATGAAGAAAGAAAGTACTGTGCACATATTAAGCAGACGTTTTAAATCCTAATCTTTGATACATGTCTTCTGTTAGTTAAATAGTGAAACAAAAAAAGAAGTTAAAAAACCTCCAAATCAGTTACTTGAACCGAAAAGAAACTAAAAAACAAAATATCAAGAGATCTTGGGTGGAAATAACGAAAATTCAAACTTGGATGAGCATCCCACAAGGAACACACAAAAGACCAAAGCGAAAATAGAAATGATTAAACGATGTTTCGCCCTGGGTAACCAGCGTGGGCTCATCAGTGGTTTCATTGGTCACCCTCTATCAATCATCATTAAACACCATCGTACACTTTGATTTCCAACTTTGAATCACTCACAAATAGGCATCGTTCCGCACTGGTACTTATCCAAGTTACCTAATACGGATTATTCCTGACGTGTTAATATAGATAGATAAAAATATCTTGATTATCGTAAAAGATAGATCCTACTGTGTAGTATTGCTAAAGAGAGAATTGGTTGCAGATTTCAAAAATTGCAAAATATACAAGGTCCTATTTAAAAAAAATATTTTTTTGCCATACCTTATAAACAAAATGACATAAAAAAAATCCAAGATAACACTATTAAAGGAAATTAAAAATCTCAGTTGACGTATTTTTGGATTTTTTTATTCAACCAAATTCTAACCCGCTAGAAGCACCGTTCCGTTTAAAGAATCCACGCTGTATATATATATATAGTATATAATCACGCAAACCATCATTAAACTCGTAAACTTGAGAATCCTGGAAGTAACAAGCTTGGACTATTCAGGAAAATAAACTTCCATAGCCAGTAAAATTTCTTCAACAAAGTATTCGGTCATACGATCACATTACCAAGAATTTAAGAAAATAAATTTAAAATCAATGCCCCCACTCAAATATGCTACGGATATGCAGTTTTCAGTGTTAAGTTTTGCCTTAATGTTTTCTAATTAAAAAAAAAACTAATTTGGCGGGGGTGATTCAATTCATATTTTTACTTTTAAAGCTGGTATGAACATGCCGTTTTGGTTGACAGTTTTGAAAAGGGAGTTAATATATTTGTAAATTCATAACTTGCACCAAGGCTGCTACAAACATGCAGTTAGTAGATTTGAATTTCACGAGAGAATTTCCTAATTTTAGAGAAAAGTGTGATGAAACAGATTTCTATCGATCATCCACTTCTCTGGCTATATGCCTCACTATCTTCCCCACTACCAATTACCGGTGACAAAACACCATTATGAAACCGCCCCCAATCCACTCCTATTTAATTAGATAAGAAAATTTTGCATCTCTCCTTACTTTGACCGATTTTGATGTAGTTTTCTTTTTATTTACTCTAAAAAATAAAAAAAAAACTTTTTAAGCAAAACTATTTTCTTTAATTCGGCACTAAACAAGGAAATAAATCAGAATAAAGAGTTAAAAAATAAGAAAGAAATAAGGTTTTTATATTAGAGAGTCAGGTAACCAAATTAAAGAATCAGAAAGATTTTAAATCAAGTAATGTGATGATTATGGGTTTGGATGGTACTGAAGACTCCTTGATAAAGTATTAATAGCGATTGGCGTTGATGCAACAGAAAATGATTTTAAGGTCAAATACATTCCTATATATAGTCAATCAACTGAAAATAGTTAGTACGTCGATGTGAAAAACCAACATTGGTTACATTTACTTCTCTTAGTTATTGAAAATAGAAAAAATTTAAGAATGTTAACTCCTCTGTCCTTGCACTACTGGGAACTGCTAGAAATATATTTATAAATGAATACCTACCAAAGGAAATTCGTGTATTATTTAGCAATGCACGAGAGCTAAAAAAGTATAGCTTTAAACATGTTTGGTGCAAGCATAACAAGGTGTTCTGAAGAAAGTAGGACAACTCAGATACCATAAGAATATTCAACCACGAAGGTGCAAAACTTAATCGTTATCAAGTCTGTAGCTGTAAATATTGTAACAGTCTAAAAAGTGATTTAAATATAATACAAGTTAACCTTTGTAATCTAAATAAAAACTATGACTATATTTGTAGCCTAAATAAAAACCATAACAATATAGTTAGACCATTTCTTTCTCAAAAAAAAAACTCTGGATGCTGGCTCTACAATTCTTTACAGCAGTAACAGATCACTACCCAGTAATTCTAAATGTAAAACTTAATAAATGTAAAAGTTAGTAAATCAAATACTTCAACTAAACCATTTATTGAAAAAATTAATTTTGAAAACTTTAAACACTGTGTTAAAATGTAAACCTAACCTTTGTGCTGAAACCTTCACTCAATCTTTAGTCCAACCGTGAGTACAACGATCTGTCGCTGTCGCTTGATTGACAAGTCACGTAGTGCAAACAAAGCGATTTTCCATAAGACGTAATGTTAACTTCGAGTGATTTTCCGGATTTTCCAGTGACTTTCAATAGGTAAAAATGCATTTTTATTATAGTTTGTTCTTTTTGAAAAACGGATAAAGGCAGTTTGTTAGTGTATTTTTGCAGGAAAAGTCAAAAAACCGTGCCAAAAGTCACAGTGTTTGTTATAGTTTACATTAATTTTTATTTTTGTTTTAAGGAATGTCTTATGGAAAATCGTTTTGTTTGCCCTCTATGACTTGTCAATCAAGCGACAGTGCCAGATCGTTGGACTGACCTATTATTGAAAAATCGACAAAGAAAACATATATTAAATGTAAAGATAGAAAAGCCATGAATTAGTTAAGTCAATACGAAAGAGGGACAAGTTAAGAAAAAGTTAGTGCCATACTGAAAACTGGAGAAGCAGAAAAAAAATCGAGATTATAGAGATACATTATCACGTTTAACAAAAAGAACAAAAAAACGACTATTTTGGGAAAAAAATGGAGAAAAACAAAAATGATATAAAAACGTGGACAATAGTAAAAAAAGCAACGAATAAAGTTGTAAGTTTACATCTGTTTTTGATTTTCAAGGTCAGGAAGTTTTAACGAGTACTTTAGCGAAGTTGGTAAAACTATGGCAAGTAAAAAAATACCAAAAAATGTTAAATTTGCTTGCCGCATTAACAAAAGCTTTAAAGAGGGTTATAAATGCTTGGTAATTTTTTTGGATTTGGAAAAATCCTTCACAATGTGACACACCAAATTATGTTTAGATTTAAACGTTATTTGATCCCAAGAAAGCAATGTGTAAAAATAAATGGTTAAATAAGTACTCTTAGATCGGTGGAGTTTGGTGTGCCGCAGGGGACAGTACTGGGACCAGTGCTATTTACTTTCTATATAAATGAATTGCTGAAGCTTTTGCCAAATGTAGAGGTGGTCTGTTTTGCGGATGACACAGCAATAATTATTAAACAAAAAAATTGGGAAGCAACTATAAAAACAGTAGAATATACAATAAAAATAGTAAAGACATGGTTTGATGTTAACTATCTCACACTTAATTCCGAGAAATCAAGCTTTGTTTGCTTTTCAGAGGATCGCAAGCTCAAATTCTGAAATTTTATTGCACGCGAGTGACTGTCAGAATGGCACCACATGCAATTGCAATCAAAGTATTAAAAAAACGTAGTAAAGTCAAATATTTGGGCTTATATTTGGATGAAAATCTTAAATGGCAAGTTCACTCTGAATATTTGTCCATCAAAATACAACATACTATTTTTCTATATTTGCAAACTTTTTGGATCTATAGCCTATTTATATAAGTGTTTTGGTGTTACACTAAAACACTTCTGACAAGTCTGACAAGAAGGAGTTGTCGCATCTCTTTTTCTTCAATAAATGTCATACATAGTACTCTTTAGGCACCATATATATATATATATATATCATACATACCGGGTTATGAGTTTACCTCTGCAACATAGGGATGCCATAATTTGATGACATATTTTTTAAAAACGTTTCTCCCTAGATATAGATTTTGGTAATTTAATTTTTTGAATCATTCTACGGCTCGTGGGATTGGGCGGTCGCGAAACAAAGCTGCAAAGCATTCTGACTGGTTTTATTGTTTTTTAAGGTATAGTACGAATATTTTTTTAAACGCATATCCCACTATAATAAAATAATTTTTACCTTTTAGTGCGGAGTTAAATAAAATTGTTTTCCTTAAAAAATTCTTTATTTATTTTATTTACAGACTATGGGTAGGGATAAACCAGTGATAAACAAACATGTGGAAAAATCCAGGCTTTATTTTTATATTATGAGAGCTAAAGATATTGGGCTAGGTAATTGTAAGTTTTCAAATTGTCACCCAAGAATAACCTTTTTTTTTAACATCCAAAACTAACTTCAGTATGAAATAAAAAGTTTACATTCTTGTTTTTTTTTGCTTCTAGATCTAGACCAAAGAGTTCGATGTCTGTATGATCAAATGAATGAAAAAAGCGGCACCACGGCAGTTTGCGCCATAATTTCACCAGACAAAATTTACATAGGAAACTGCGGAGACTCTAGAGCAATGCTGTGTAATGGTGAAGGACATATTTTGGCTACCCAAGATCATAAACCTTACTTGGCCGCTGAAAAAGAAAGGATTTTTGCCGCGGGAGGCAGTGTTGAGCAACAAAGAGTGGATGGTTAGTAATTTTATCATGCTATAATTAATTCATTGAGTACTCAAGGTATCAGTAGCTTTATGGAGATTATCTAGATTATCTAGACATGTTATAAAAATTTGAGTCTTAAAAATTAATGCAAATGTCAAATTTTGTTATATTAAATCGGACACCCTGTATATTTTTCCATGTTTGAAATCGTCAATAAGCTATGATCTAATAGCGTATTTCATTGAGAAAATAGAGCGCCATTGGGGCAAAACTGCTTCAGTTTTGCTGTTCCATCGAGTTGCACTTTTTTATTTTTCGTATTCCATTGAATTAAAACGTTCAATTTTTAAGTGCGGTTTTTTCCCATAGAAATAAAAGGGGTAAAATAAAGTAACTTCTTCCATTTCTATGTTTTTTCCGCATGGACTCGTGCCGCGCTTTGGACAGTTTTTAACAATTTAAAATGTTGTTATAATTTAGGTATTTAAACCCCATGACTAAAATTTTTTTGATTTCTATAGTTTAACGTAAAATGATAAAGATGTTTATTTACGTTATTGCAAAATTGTGTTCCATTGAAAATGCACTAGGCAAACTTTTTGACAGCCTTCAATCCTCGCTTAAACCGCTGTCATTCCAGAACGAGTGGCGCACTTAATTTACTAGCGGAATACACAAATAAACAATTTAATCTAACTTTCAACAAAATATTTTTGAACTGATGTCGAAATATTGTATCATAGGTCTAATCAAAATCAACTTCCAACTTATCCATCCACTAGTGCGAAACTCAAGTCTACTGTACTATGAGTACTATTGTTTTTATTGAGCTTCACAAAAGCACAGACCTAGAAACCCTCTAGTTCTGTGTATAAAATATATGAGTGAAAACGTGTTGTACATTGCTCTTCAAAACTAGTCTTTCAAATCGTATATAAATAGTTTTTGAGATAGTTTCGTAAAATTATGGCAATTTCCAGCTTTGTGTCAGTATTTACACCGCTTTTAGAGCGGTGCTGTGCTGGTGGTAGGGTGCTGCACACTGTTATACTCACCAAAATGGGCAAAATTTACTGTACTATTATTATAAAGTGAGATAATTGCGGTTTTTACAGTTGCAAAGATTGTTGATTTTAAGAAAGTGTGATATATCCCCTCCACTTTTTGTAAGGTATTTTTCTGGTCTGCTTCGAGGGTGTTATATATGTCTCAGGAGTATAGCTATTTTGACGTCTTCATTCTGGTTTTCTTTGCCCGATGCTTTAATTTTTGTTTCCATAGGACCCAATCGTGACCGACCCCTTTCAAATCCATTTTTATGGCAACTTTTCTAGGTAGCTTCTTATTTCACTTCACGAACTAGCCACGAGCGTTCACACCTGACTGAGTGTTTTATCTGTTTTTAGGTATTATTTTATTAAATGAACAAGCACATTTCTTAAGTTTCAAGTTTTTATTACAAAAAAATCTACTCTACTAGCTGGACCTATCTGACTTTTTTCAGATTTCCGGTCCCTATTTATAGCTAAAATAATTAGCGAATTTTCCGGAATTTCTACAAGTTCTAGAACCGGAAGTCAAAAAACTGTTGACCTAATAGAGAACAATAATATTTAAATTTTAATTGGTTACAACTGAGGCTAATAAGAAAACGTTACAAACCACAAAAGCCTATTTTTTGAGACCATGGTAACACACTGTATGGTTTGTGTATAGTTGATATAAATGTAAAAAAAATGTTACTTAATTAATATTTTGCAGGAATCCTTTCTCTTAGCCGGGCACTGGGTGACTTCCCATATAAAAGCAACCATTCCAAGGGTCAATGTGAGCAAAAAATCTCTCCAGAGCCAGAAATCTTTGTCTGGAACAGAGACAATCAAAACGAGTTCCTAGTTTTAGCCTGCGACGGCATATGGGACGTGATCAAAAATGAGGATATGTGCTCTTTTGTGAGAGGCCGGTTAGCGATCAACCATGATTTAAAAGAACTTACCAGTCAGATTATTGATACTGCCTATTATAAGGTTAGAGGATATGTTTACAGCAATTTTTTTTGTGATTTATAATATATTATACAGGGTGTAAACGATATATGTCAAACTTAGTGGTTTTGGAGATACACGACTTTTAAGTTAAACACAGTTTGGCAACAGTGCGCTTTTAGGTGCGAGAAAATTAAAGAAGATCTCATGATAGAGTAGCGCGGCGCGGCGGGTTCAACGTAAATGTCAACATAAAGTATACCACCTTTAAGATGATTTTTTTTTCACATCTTGCAAATTATTAATTATTTAAAAATAGTAAAAGGCAAAACATAAATAAATGTGTACACTTGATTTAAAAAAGTATATATAGTCCAATTTTTTGATGAGCGGACTGACGTCATTTTTTCCTCTGAAAATGTATTTCTTTATTGTCAACAGTTTGCATGTCAAATAATTTGTTGTTGTCAATTTGAAGTAACAGTTGATGCAATCAACGACATGACATATTTTTACATATATACATTGGACAAAATTGGACTATAATATATACGGACTACCAGCTAGAATGCCTAAAAACTTCAAAAGTACGACAATTTGTCATATTGTTTAAAAAAGGTCTCTAAAACTGAAAATATTTTTTTACTTAAATTAAAAATTAAATTTTGCATAATACTAAAAAAATCAGCAAAAATAATGTTTTAGTAAAGTCTTTATTGGACAATATCAAATTATCACTCGAGTAACGGACGAAGGCTGTAACCCATTTTGGAGTTGATAAAATAACAATAATGCGATGGAAACAGCGCTGGATGGAAAACAATTCGACGAATAGGAAACTTGGATTAGGACAAAAACGATGATAAACTTAATACTAATTATTTTAACTTAAAAAAGAACTAAAATAAATAATTTAGTATATAATAGGATCACCATTTTTCTCTATTACAAGCTGCAAACGTCTGGCCATTGAAAAGGTAAAATTTTGAAAATACTGATGGTCTTCTGAGAGCTGATCCAATGCGCGATAAATAGCATCGCTTAACTCTTCAGCATTTCGTGGTCTCCAATTCCTTTGGTATATTATTTTAACGATTCGACCCCATATATTTTTCATTGGGTTAAGCATAGATAGAAAATACCCAACCCTTCCACTCGTTATAAACCCTGATCAGGCAACTGGTGCCCCCCATTTACCTTGCGGAAAGTATGGAAACCAAAAATTTTGTTTTGCCGAGAAACTGTTAGAGGGCGCTAGCGGAGACCGCAATTAATAGGTAGTGCTGGCAACGAGGATAGAGAGGACACGTGTTATTATCCGACGCAAGCCGAAGGTATCCGAACAGCAAGCCAAGCCATGAAAGGGGAATTACCGCAAGTTTTTGATTCTTTCCTGAATATCGGTTTATCAGTGGCGTAAATGAATGAACTTGTTTCTAAGGGAATGGGAGCTGGTAGAGAGATCATAATATAAATTCATGAATATGCTGAATGAAGCAAGACAGTTTTTATTATTATTAAACGATTATATTTAACTTTACAGTCTGCCTGACTATCAAATTTTGCGATTCGTTTTTGACACACTTCCCGTAAACCGATTTTAATAAAATTTGGCACAGTAGTGTAGTTCGGATGATAATACAATATTTTGAAAAAAAATTGGTGGGTAGGGGGTGGTTAAGGTTTAACAATAAGGGGCTAAATTCATTGACACACTTCCCGTGAACCGATTTTAATGAAATTTGGCACAGTAAAGTAAATCCGATGACAATACAATATTATGAAAAAATGGGGGGGAGTAGTGGGTGATTGGGGGGTTTAAAGGGGATAAAGTGGTCTAAAGGGAGCAAATTCAGAACTTTGAAATGAAAACAGATACGAACATGTGGTTTTCAGATTTATTATTGAATCTGGTGACAATACAATTTTATAAACCAAAATCGGGGGTAGGGGGGGTGGTTAAGGGGTGTAAAAAGGATAAATTCCACAGACCTAGGTCTGTGATAAATTCAGAGCTTTGTAATGAAAACAAATACAAAGGTGCAGTTTTCAGATTTATGATTTGATCTGGTGACAATATAATTTTATGAAAAAAAAAAGTGGTAGAGGGTGGGTGAGGAGTGTAAAGGGGGTAAATTCAGAACTTTGTAATGAAAACAGATACAAACATGCGGTTTTCAGATTTACGATTTGATTTAGTGACAATACAATTTTATGAAAAAAAAATCGGAAGTGGGGGGTGTGAGTGTGAGGGGTGTAAAGAAGGTAAATTCAGAACTTCTTTTATACTGGGACTTTTATGCAGAATTAATTGGGAGAGAACTTGTACAAAATTGACAGGAAAGAAACCTTGTAATAATAAGGCATTGCTAGAAATGGAAAGGTTGCGAAAAAATTATATAGGGTGTGCCAAAAAAAAACTGCACTTTTTAAAATGATTATAACATAGCAGGAAATTGTCCGATTTTAAAATGCTAAATATAAATAAAACTTTTTAGAAATCTAAGGTTTCAAAATTTATAAGACGAATGTCAAACTTGACATTTCCTAAAAATCCAAGATGGCGGACCTATTTAAAAAATAGGCATTTTTAACCTACCTAGATATTTTTTTGTGTGCGACACTGTAATAAATCTGAAACATCGGTTACGAAGTCACATTCTTTTAAAGCGAAAGCGAAGAAGAATATATATATCATTTTAAAAATTCGGACAAGAAATAAGGAAGTTTGCAATTTTTAAATAGACCGGAGTACCTGCAAAATCATGCTTATTAAGAAAAAATGTACTTGTTTAAATAGCAATAACTTTTTCAAAAATTGATCGATTTTAATAAGTTTAAACTTTTTAAAAGGCACAAGCTTCAAAATTTATAGAACTAATGAAAAAACTTACATTTATTCATTATAAATCCAAGATGGCGGGCCTATTTAAAAAGTAGCCAAATTTCACCCCCCTAGAAAAAACTTTCTGAGACACTTTATTCAATCTTATTTCTTGTCCGAATTTTCAAAATGTTTCATCGATGTGCTTCGAAAGAATGTGGCTTCGTAACCGATGTTTCAGATTTATTACAGTGTCACAAAAAAAATATCTACGGGGGGTTAAAAATACCTATTTTTCAAATTGGTTCGCCATCTTGGATTTTTAGAAAATGTCGAGTTTGAAATTGGCCCTATAAATTTTGAAGCTTTGGCTTTTTAAAAAGCTTAATATTATTAAAATCGGACCGGTTTTTTTTGGCACATCCTATACATTTTGCATTTTGTTTCTTTTTGATTAGAAATATGTGAAAAATAAAACAAATATTTTTTTTAACTTGAACGATTTTATTAAAAAATTGCATTAAAAAGTAAAAAATAGTTTGGCAAATCTCTGTTTACTACAGCCGTAAATGGCACATTATATATTTTTAAGTTCGACATAAAATCATGGTGCATATACACTATTTTATAGGTATCTTTAATAATGTTTAACCATTGTATAATACTTCTTTATACAATGTTTTAACATAATATTTTGTTAAACTTTAAAATGATATCCTCTGCTACCATTCAGAATAATTTCCACACATAAAATAGCCATGCCGGTTCGCGTAATGTTTTCGACCTTCTCAAAATTTAAAATTTTACTAGCTGCATGATTACTAAGTTGGCAGTACAAAAATCCCAAAAAAATACTATTATTTTGTTATTGAAAGTGGGCAACAAAAAATAAACAGCATGTGACCATGGCTGCCCAGAATATTGTCGATTGATCAGTTTTTAACTAATTATGTTATTTCGCATTTTGAGTTGGGTTGCCTGGATAGAAACACAGCGTGTTAAAAATGGATAAAATTTAAAAAATAATATAGTTTTTAAATCGTGTTTTTAAGCTTGGTTTTAAAGAACAAGCGCGAAGCGCCTTGATTTATAAGTATCGTTCATACAAGGCATAGTCATACTTTTAGTTCTAATTTTAGTCATAACGCTATTACGTGCGTTGTTATTTAAAAACCCGAGTAAAAGAAAACAGAGTTTAGCCGCGAGTTGTAAACACTATTTTTTTAATACCTTTATCAAAAACTCCTAAAAAAACAGGAAAAAAACTTGCAAAATCAAATTCAAACACAACATCCACTGAAAGCTCGCAACTTTTATATTAGCAATATCAATGGTGGCTGCGTACATGACAAAACAATGGTTTCTATGGTGACCTTGCTAACCTTACATTTTAATTTTTGACAGTTTGTAATTTTCTCGTATTTTCTGAATGTTCTTCTTGTGAATACTTTTGAATTAATTTCTAGGTAAGAATAATAAGAATTTCTTAGTATTAACATTTAAAGCTATTTTTCTCCAAATTTCGGTAAAAAAAAGACGTGAATTTTTTTCGCACCCGTGATCAAAAAAAAAGTAACCAAAAAAGCCATGGTTGGGTACATTACGGATAGTGGCTAAAATCGTATTTTTAATGAAGGTATAAAAAAAATATTTTGAGCCCCTAAAAAAAAAATTTTTTGCATCGGTATCCAATAAAGCCATGTTTTGGAACATTGAGTAAAATCCTCTTTTTCATGAAAGTATAAAGAAACGGTTTTTATCAGTTGTCAAAAAACAATAGTCCATAAAGCATAAAACTTTTTTTTAGGTACACGCCAAATTAAAAAAAGTTGGGTTTTATTATAAACATCAAAATAATTTAAATTTGAGCGGTCAAAGGCTTTTCTTCTTCTTTTTCACTAGAGAGAATGAGCTTTTGTGACTTTTCACATCACAACACCCAAATGAAAGGCTTTCCTAATGACCTTTTTGGCTTTCTTAAAGAACCCGCGGGTCTATATAAAATTAAGCAAACAATTTACAAAAATGCAGAAACTCGTTAATTTTTTTAGCTCAAGTAGGAGAGATAAAATAACACATTACATAGATTTAAAAAAAAACTAAAAAATATATTGAGTGTCTTCTTTGAAAAATAAGTAAAACAAATTTTGAATAAAGGTAATAACAGATTTCAATCGACGTGATTTTGCATTTTTTGCATTGCTGATTAATATAAAATTTGGGGCAAAATGTTTTTCACAAATGACAAAATTTTACGTAGTTCTTCCTCGGTTTTACAAAGTATGTTTAAGCCTCCCGAATGTTTTTTCCATTTTTCCAATCTTACAATGTCGTTAATTCAGTTCCAATACGAACAACACCTAGTTGACATTTTGTAATTTATTTCGATTACAACACCAGACAATTCAATAAAAATAGTAAGCAGCACGAAAGCACTGTATCGTAAACTAATGCACCTGTGAAACCCCGACGGGGCCCGAGGCTGTGTCCGGTGTGTCCCCTGCAGCGCGACGCGGGTAATCAAATGAAGTTCAATGAACCCACGCGAAACACGTCCAAAAGAAGGGTGTTCCTAATTTGCTGACCCGGTCGAATTCTGCTGACCGGGTACTTTCGTCCAAAAATTCTGCTGACCACGATATATAAGTTGATCCTTAACTCAAACAGAACACCCTCGCACAAATTTTACCTCCCCACCCTTACCCCTTTAAAGATATCCACAACTTATATAAAAGCTTGCTGACCGGGCATTTCTAGATCGAAATTTTGCTGACCACGATATACACGTTGATCCCAAACTCAAATAGAACACCTTCACACAAATTCCCACCCACCACCCATTTAAATATATCCACAAAATTTATATAAAAGCTTGCTGACCGGGAATTTCTAGATCGAAATTTTGCTGACCACGATATAAACGTTGATCCCAAACTCAAATAGAACACCTTCGCACAAATTTTATCCCCCCCCCACCCATTTAAAGATATCAACAAAAATTATATAAAAGCTTGCTGACCGGGCATTTCTAGATCGAAATTTTGCTGACCACGATATACAGGTTGATCCCAAACTCAAATAGAACACCTTCGCACAAATTTGACCCCCCGCCCCTCACCTCCCACCGATCCTTATGACTTTTTTTTCTTGTTTTAAGTTTTGGTCTGCTCTATTGGTAGAATTATTAATTATTAATTTAAGACTTAAAATATTTTATTTAAGCAATTTTAACTATGTTTTTCACATTTTTATGCTATGATTTTGCTCATATTTTAAAGCTTTCTTTCCAAACTTTCGATTTCTAGAATAAAACACTCACATTTTTCAAACTTTCACCGTTTTCTGAGCGTTCAAAAAAAGTACTGCCAAAAAATATCTTTCCTCTGTTAAAATCAAAAATATTTAATGAGAGAGGGCAGAATTTTAGAGGTAGATGAAGAAATAATTTAGTAAAGTGCAAAAATATTTAAGGTTGCTGAAGAGAGACAGCAGGCTATAAAAAATTATTTCGGAGAAAGATGAAAATATTTTAAGGGAATTGTTTACTAAAAATTTTAGTTATGTCATCTGTCTGTCATCTTTAGTGGTGTCGTGCATATGATTTTTATTTTGACATTTTTATCCAAAAAACAGCAAAAATTTTAATTTCTCAAAGCGTAAAGTGTGTAAAACATAAGGTGGCATTCTTTGCAGTCTTTTAATTTACCAAAAAACCTGTCCTCTTTAAGTGTATTTTAGCACATCTAAAAATAATTTAACAGATATTTAACAAAATTATAAGGTTCATCATGGTAGAGCGGCCATATTACAAAATAGAAACGTCTACCATGATGAACCTTAAAATAATTTAGTTAAATACCTGTTCAATTATTTTTAGATGTGCTAAAATACACTTATAGTAGGACACGTTTTTTGGTAATTTTAAACACTATAAAGAACTTTGATTAAAAGAAATTAATACCACCTTATGACTTACACAATAAAAAATTACAATTTTTGTCGTTTTTTGGATAAAAATGGCAAAATAAAAATTATATGCACGACACCACTCAAGATGACAGACAGATAACAAAACAGAAATTTTTAATAAACAATTGCCTTAAATTATTTCCATCTTTTCTCTGAAATACTTTTAAATAGCCTGCTGTCTCTCTTCAACAACCTTAAATATTTTTCACTTTAACAGAGAAAAATGGTTTTATCGCAGTACTTTTTTGAACGCTAAAAAAAACAGTGAAAACTAGAGAAAACTGAGTGTTTTATTCTAAAAATCGAAAGTTTGGAAAGAAGGCTATACAATCAGAAAAATACATTACAACCCCCACCGGGCACCCTTTCTTCTCTTTAAAACAAAAAAAATCGAGTGCAGGCGGATTTGGGGTCCTAGGGACCCTAGTAGGTGCCCCCATAAAGAATTTTTTATAAAAATCACACAATCAACACGATAATATTATTTTTTATTCTAACACTAAATCACACAAAAAAAAGTACTGATAAAAACAAGAAGAATGTTCTCTATGTAGTCAGAAAAAGTTAATTTGAAATATATACGACTTCAAATCTTATTAATGGCAGTGATATTTCTATTTTCTACGCTATCTAGCGCAGGAGGAATGTTAATGCTAAGTTAATAGCGCCACCTATACGAAGTCAAGTGAAACATTGGAGAGTTATTACAGATTGCAAATGAAAATTGATTATGTCTTCTATCCTTACAGATTTCGCTGCGGCGAAATGCACTGGGATGATGACAGTCGAGTTGTCCAAAAGCGACTATGCGCGCTCTGGGAAGTTATCCACAAACTTCCAATTTTTGCTAACATTTTAGCCCGTAAGGTTACATATCTTCGGTATTTCCTCTATCTACGGGTTAAGGTCAGGGCTGTTGGCTGGCCAAGGAAGTGTTTCTATATTATTATTCTGAAACCATTTGCGAAAAACAATAGCCGTGTGTATTGGACAGTTGTCCTGCTGATAAACGAAGTTATTATTTTCATATAAAGCCTGTACAGATAGCAGCATAACGTTTTCAAGGATTTCAATATATCGTTCACTATTGAATCTTCCTTCGATTCTCCAAAAAAAACCCAAACCTCTAGCACTAAACCAGCCCCACATGTTTACAAAAAAATGTCCAGCTTTTTTTAATTTGGTTTGTATATTCGGGTTAAAATCTAGAAGTTGGTGGACGATAAACTAAAATTCTCCTGCTGCTTGAAGATGATTGAAAAATGTTTTCGTCAGTAAAAACCACCCTCTCCCAGAAGTCATTATCACGAAGAACGTTGTTCAGTGCAAAAATCACTCTGGCCTGTTTTTGTTATTCTGTTAGAAAAGGCTTCTTCGCAGCAATTCGACAAGAGACTTCTGATTTCGTTACTCTTCTATTTAGTCTTGCTAAAGAACCCGAAAATAATGTTACATTAGCTGCTTCAACCGACGTTGAAAAAGGATTTTGTCTGAGATGGTCAATAAGTCTCTCATCTTCAGAACTTACTTTTGGTCGTCCTGATCTATCCTTCCTATCCGTAGAATTATTTTCAATCCAGCGCTTTTTCCATCGCATTATCGTCATTTCATCAACTCCAAAATGGGTGGCCGCTCTTCTTATAGACCAGCCGTCTTCTATAACTCGAGTGATAATTTGAACTTTTGTAAATATTGATATCTGTGGCATTTTTAAGGATGTCACACTGAATTTTAAGCTGTCAGGCATACTAAGCTGGTCGTGCCTTATAATTGTATATACTAATCGAAAGCTAAATTTTGTAGCATAGGAAAAAATGCATGTATGAGTTTTTTTTTAAATTAATTGTACTTACCGAAAATTGGTTTTAGCGCCTCGTCTGGTTGTAAAAGTTTATTTAAAAGTCCTTTTCGGTATCGAAGTTTTCCTTTGAAAAGCAATACAAAGTTTTAAAGTATGATCCACTTTTATTATAAAAAAAAGTACGACACGTGTCACACAATTTTCAAAGCTCTTTTTAATTTGTAAAAACTTTTTTTATTAATTTTTTTAGCCAACACTCAAAAAAACACTTCTTTTAAGCATTTGTTTTTACACTTGTACGTCACACCCCCTTTTTTGAAAATTAAAAACACCTTTCACATAGTGTTTAAACTGCTTTTAATTTGGAAAAACTTTTTTTTTATTTCGAAAAACACTAAAAAAACCGAGCAAAAAACACTTCTTTTAAGCCGCTGGGGAAATCTGTTGCGATACATTTGAGCTGCAAGATTTGAATTTCTTCCAGCTTCACCGTATACTAATAGCATGTCAGCGTATTCCTGATTGGAGAACATTTTTAATTCAGTATAATTTCACCAAACTGCAAAAAACTCGCAAAAATAATATCGTCAGGTAGACTCGCGCGACTGACAACCTTCACAATAAACAGCGGAAGATGCAGTATGCACTGTGCTGTAGAGAGGAGAGAGGGTGGGAGGTCAGAGACTCGCGTATGCAGCGAATTGCGTTGTTGTCAAGTGTTTTTTAAATCTTTAACTCAAAGGAAATCATTATTACTTTTTTTTTAATTTAGACAATTTAGAGGACATATTTATTCTTATTTATTTGAAAATGGACCTATTGTAAAATGGTTAAAGTTAGAAGTGAATATTTCTAAAATTCTGGTAGATACAAGCACGTAAATTTTTCAACTTTAAAGTCACTTAGACAAAAATCTGTTGAGTTTTGTCCCATAAGTCATGTGAACTTTTTGACGTGTTTTGACCCCTCCTTCATCAGTTAAAAGGATCACTATGGTATTGTTTACACCCTGTATTGTTAAAGTATCCACATACCTATCGTATTACACTTTGTACTTTCCAAATAACTCTTATTTTTAAAATAGCCATTATTTATGTTAATTGTATCGGCTGAACAAGTAGTTAAGATTTGAGTTATACCTACTTGCTAGATAATTTTTTAGGTTTTTTTTTAGAACAGTTACGATAATATGAGTGTGATCGTGGTTGCCTTTCCTGGGGCCCCAAGACCTTGCCAACCAGCAATTAGAGCTGATCAAATCTTAGATGATAGTTTAAAGAAAAAAGTTAAAGGTTGGTATATTTAAAGTTGAAATATATTGTTTGATTTAATTTATCTGCTATAATTGTGTTTATTACGGTAATTTTGATTAGACAACGCAAATTTTGTTACTCTTATGGTTACCTTACTTACTTAACGTAAATAAAGGTAACTTAAATAGGGACCTTTTGCACCTCTGATTTTGGCCCAATTTCACTTTATCCCTTATTTGAAGCGTACGCACTTGATAAGAAATAACGATTTCCCTTACTAACCCATAAAGTGTGATGTTATCTGTGAGGGAATACCGTTTCCCTTATAATTGACATGGTTGTCGACAATAAAACGTTAAGTAGAAAAACAAAATATTTAAATTGATTTTTCAATGCAAATGCAAAAATATGTTCTTTATTCTTTTTAATTGTAAAGATAAGTGTAAATTTTTCTTTAATCATTTTCTTTGGCTAGAATTTCGTAAGAAATGTAAAACATTGACTTGCACTGGCAACTGTGATAAGTGATTCCGATCGGTTTATTATAACCTTCCTTTTTTCTGTTGTGTTTTTGAGTTTTTAAAGATAATAATTAAAATTCACGGTAAAAACACGGACAATTGGACATATTCTCTTTGTAAATTTTGATAATAATAAATACCGTCTAAGGCCGTCTATAAACAAATCAAAGCCGACGAGCAAAACTAAAAATGCCGCCTTAAAAATAACGTGACGTTAGCTACGTCACAACGCGTTATTAAGCGATAAAGTCAGAGGATTTTTCATAAGAGGTGCAAAAGGTCTCTAATAAGTTAAAAATAGTGCTTTTTAACGTACCCAAAACTAACGTTTGGCGGTAAAAATAGAGAAAATAACCTTACGTTTTTCGTAATTTTTTTCTTTCTTCATTATATAACATTCTTGCGTTCGTTTCATATCCACCAATCCACAAAATCAAAAATTAATACATTTTTGTAAAACAATACAAACTTTCTAACCTTACTACAGAATCACACCAAGTTTGGTGGGTTGGCCTTTAACGATAAAGGTAGTCGCTATTCGGCGCTAATTAGTGCCTGTGGTTAACTTTTATAAAGGTAACAGCCTGACAGATCGCTATTGTGCCCGCGCAGAAGGGTTACAGACTGGTTAAAAACCTGACCAAAATCACCCTATTGTTTTGCTTTTAGTATGTCTAACCTATTCTATTTAGCTTTATTTGATTAATTTCTGTATTACAACTGAATTTTTTGGTGGAAATTATTTAATATGTAATGATAATAATTCAAAACTAAACAAAACATTTTATTCGACGTAAACAAACCATAGAAAAACAATTTACCTCGTACCTTAGATAGACCCGAAAGTACAAATGTAATACAAATTTATAAAAAACAACAAAGTAAATCTCGTGTCCGCAAATAAAAATTAAAATAACACTCGTGGCATATCGGACAAAGCGTTTTTGGTTCTTACTTCATTATGACCAGGCCTTCAATGTCTAATGGAGAATCCAGACACCTACAGACCTGTTTCATCCTTATTAGGAATCATCAGAGAGTCATAGGATTGTACCTGGCAGTTGAAGCACCATGCACACCCCTCGAATTTAAAACAAAAAGTGTAATCCGCGGAGACGTAGTACCTGTGTGCGCCACCTGTCGAATAAACCGAGAAACAAAAACATCAAAATTGAAAAGTGCAGAAGACCGTAAATACAGAATCCTGTACCCTTCAGCAGGTTATAGTGACCTTATACTTTTACAGGTTTCTTCTTTATAACCTGCTGAAGGGTACAGGATTCTGTATTTACGGTCTTCTGCACTTTTCAATTTTGATGTTTTTGTTTCTCGGTTTATTCGACAGGTGGCGCACACAGGTACTACGTCTCCGCGGATTACAAACTTTTTGTTTTAAATTCGAGAGGTGTGCATGGTGCCTGTGTAGCTTCAACTGCCAGATACAATCTTATGACTTCCTGATGATTCCTAATAAGGATAAAACAGGTCTGTAGGTGTCTGGATTCTCCATTAGACATTGAAGGCCTGGTCGTAATGAACTGAGAAACAAAAACGCTTCGTCCGATATTTATACATACATTAATACAAATTTATATTCAAGACTGTCAAACAAGTACTTTAAAAATTAAAGTAAGTTCTAAGAATCGGTGTGCTTGCGCTTCGTGCGGCTCTTACTAGCGTGCGCCGGCCCAAAAACCGTCAGAAAATCTCGCCCTTACAAAAAATCTATTTTTAAACACAAGTTTACACTAACTAATTGTTTAAGACTTATTTGCTATATTATTCTTAATACTGGTCCAGTAAATAAAAAATATGTCAATTTTAATTTTTGTAAGCAGTTTTTGTGCAAAACCCTTTTTTAATTTAAAAATGTGTTTTATGAAGCTTATTTTTGTGTATAAACAAACCTTTAAAACTTTTAACATACAAAACCATAGGTAGTCATGGAATATGTCGTTGTCAGTGCCCAGAAAAGTCACACAAATTCTGTTTTTCCTTTTACTTTAGGGGCGTTCTTTTATCTGATCGATGCTCACCGTGCGCTATAAAATGGCAAATTCCCGTTCTTTTATTCAAATTCGAGGATCGTTTTTAACTGACCGAACGAAAAGGAGGACCTCGATTAGCTCGATGCTTTTTGAGCGAGTATATCGAGGTAAACTGCGGAAATTCTAACCTAGAAATTTTGTTTATTTACCGAGTAGGGCGGAGTTTAGTTTTTTTTAACGTTTGATTAGTTTCTACAATGCCGTTCGTTCAAATTTTCGACGAAGAAAATGTTTTTTAGAACATAAGCGTAAGCGCCAAACAATATTATAAGATTATTGTGCAACAAAAGGTAAGTAACATTTTTTTTGGCTCATTGATGTGGCAAAGACAGTCTTCGTGATGGAAAACGTTAGCGCCTGTGATCGAAAAATGAAAACACAAACTTTGCAAAAATAATTTTGAAGGTTAGGTTAAATAAAAAGACTCTGTGCGGGAAAAAGGCGTTTGTTTTTTGTTTATCGCACCGTGAGCTCGATTAAGCTCTACGCTCTGCACGCTTCGCTCTCTGAGTAGATAAACGAACGCACCAATGGTGAGAATTTTTGACACTTTGAGGTTTATTTGGAGGCGTAGTAGCAATTTTGATCCGCCGTAAAACTAGTCCTACAGAATATCTTTAAAATATTAAATTTGCAAAATGTTATTAAAAAAATTACGCAGGTTCTCTTACAACGTTAGGATAAATATTAAGGACGCTGTGTTTTTATTAAACTGATTTTCCAAAATTGTGACGGGTGAGATTTTCTATCGTTTCCGAAGAATCGCGACCCGACTACCAAAATGATTGGTGAATTGCAACACTGTTTTTGGGCCCAATGAGCATTTTCAGAAACCTCTGGTGACAAAAATTTATATAATTATTATAAAGAGGGTTCAATTAATGCCCTAGGGTATTTAGAGGTTTCCTACAGGAATTGAGTTTGTATATTTGTTTATTAAAGGTTCTAAATTGATGGTACCCTAAGGTAACATAAAAGTGGCGTTAACAATCGGTAACAAATGTTATATAAATTGGTGTTAACAATGTTTCAACCAACATATTTATAAAAATATAAGTCATCAGTGACAAAAGTTATATAAATTGGTTTTTGAAATCTTTCTGTTAACCCATCTATAAAACCGTAAGTAACTATCAATTAAAGATATATAGATTGGTTTTTAAAATGTTGCTATCAACTCACTTATAAAAACTTAATTAACCAACAACAAAGAGACACTTTTATATAAATTGGTGCCTGTAATATTCTTATGACCTCATTCATAAACGTTTTTTGCCCATTCTTTCTGTAATGTTTTTATTAATTTCTTTGTATAGTGGTTATAATACCACTGTTTTTACAACAAAAAAACAATTTTAATTTATAACAAAACAAACAAGATTTTTTAGGTTAATTTTGTGACATCAAAAGGCTCGTTTTTGCGACTTTAAAAGGTGCGTTTTTGCGACATCAAAAGGCGCGCTTTTGCGAGATACCATACCATCATTATCTGCTTTTAATTACATCAATCTGAGGAGAGACATAAGAGATCCAAATCTTCTTGAGATAATTTTTGATGACAGATATCGGGATCGAATGCATTCTATACCCGGTTCCGACCAGCGTATCCCATGCGCTGCCACCCTGACTCAAAAAACTCATCACGTGGACCGATATGAACTTGTATAGGCAAATATTGCTTAGACTACGTGATCCGTGTTTTGATTCGGGGAGGCCACGCATAAGAAACCCATAGATGGGAACCGGGTTTTAGAAAAAGAGAACAATATAGTAACCGTGTTAAGTTCGCAAAAATGCACCGTGAAACTTCGATTCGAACTTCGCACGGCTGGTCGGCGGCAATTGTGAACACATCACCTTACGACGCGACGGAACGCAGCCTCAACGTCTGTTTCTGCGAGTTTGACATAGTCACTATTATCCTCTTTTTCTACATGCATTCGTCTGAGAGAGATCCAGCATACCAGGGAAATACCTGCCTGTACACCCTTCGACCCAGCAATCTAACTATCTTCTTGAGATAGTTACCTCTGACAGTTATGCGGGGTTGAAGGGTGTGCAGGGGGGTATTTTTCCTCAGACGAATACATTTAGGAAAAGAGAACAATGGTAACTATGTTAAGCTCGCAGAAACGGACCTTCAGTGTTCAACACTGCGCCATCTGCAGCCTTTTGTTCCAACTAGCATCATGTTTTAAAACGTTGATAAAAAAGTGTTGAAAGAGGTAAACAGTGGTATAATTGTATTGTTTTTTTTTTATAGAATTGTCGTAAATTTTCGCCATTTTGGATTCCAACAATAGATTTTTGACCAAAATAAAAACGTTATTTATGGGGTTTCAACATGTGCTTTAATCGAAATATTGCTTGTTTAGGGTTAAGAACAAAATACAAAATTCAATATTTCTCCCAGAAAGCAAAAAACATATGTGAAAAAAAGTATTATTTAAATGAATATTTTTTTTCCCCGTTTTCTCAAGTATTTTGGAGCCCATGAAAATTTTGTGAGTGTATTCGAAAAGTATACAGTACACACGGGACCGCAGCTGATTATCAGAGTAGGATGACTGGGAAAACAGCTTTTATTTAACCTATAGTATATAAATATTCATATTCCTGCTTCAACTTATCTCACTTCTATTTGAATTTATTTTAGAAGATTGGTAAACACCATTTTATAAATTTTTTATTTTAATAATAATAACAAGCAAAGGGAAGAAAGATGGAAAATTTATATTTCTAAATCGATAAAAACCTTTAATTTGTTATGTATTATTGTTAGAACAGTTGTAAAACCTTTTTATAATGATATCTAGACTTGAGGGTTCATAAGGAAGTTTTATAAAATCTATATGTTGTTTTTCTATCCATTACTATGTACCATAAATTTTTATAAGCTGGTGTTGGTCAGTTGTTTTTCAAGTCTTTTTTACTCATTTAAGAGATATATTAGAGTTATAAAATTATCACCAACATTAAATAATATAACTTTTGGTTATTTTATGAAGGTTTTATATTATTTGCTGTAACTTCTATATAGACAAAAATGCTCATTGGGGGGTAACATAGTCATCCATGAGTGAGTCGTAGGATGAATATCGGTAAGGGCCGGTTTATCAATAGCGGGTTACCAGAGTGTAAATTAACTCGGGCTGTAAATCCCAGTTTTTTGCTGTTTTAAGCCAATATTAAAATAACTTACCGTCGCCTTGAAGCTAGGGTTAACCTGGAGTTAAGTTTAACACGCATTTCAAAGATTTTTATAAGGTTATGTTGCTCGAGTTAACGCTAACTCGCTATTAAGAAACCGGCCCTAAGACATTTATTTATCCCACTGTTGAATTGTACAGGGTTCTAACTACATAACTCGTTGATTATTAAAAATAAAAAACAAGTTTAAATACAAGAGTTGCTTAATTTTTCACAGATTTTAAGAAAATTAACCATAAATTTCAAAATGTCATTCAAAATGGTAAATGTTGAAATCAACTTTCTTATTTCAAATTTACCTCACCTGCAGGTGAATTTTTTTTTCCTGATTTAAGTTTTTTCACCATACCACCACATACATTTGGAAATCTTATTAAAACTGAATATATTTTAGCAAAGTAGGCCTAGACATCATATTGAATACATTTTGAATTAGTGAAAAAAAAGTGAACATTAGTGAAAAAACTTAAATCGTCAATTTCTCGAAAAGTAGTGGCCATAGAGTATACAAGTTATATATTTCTGGAATCAGAATAAACAATGTCATCTACTGGTAGGTTGTTCCATTTGAAATAAGAAAGTTGATGTCGAAATTTGACATTTTGAGAATTTTGGTTAAATTTTCTTAAAATCTATGAAAAACTAAGCAACTTTTGTATTTAAACTATTTTTTTATCTCTAGTTAAATGAGCTATGTAGTTGGGAAAATATGGCGAATCACCCCGTACTACGAACAATGTAGACATTATTCGTAGTATAATTATATCAATAAAATAAAAACTCAAAAATATATATTTAATTTAATAACGGGCTTTGCTGTATGCAAAAATAAATTTTAAACTTACTGAAATAAAAGAAATATGCAACAATAAAGGCTTAATTTTTGTTGAGCTGTTTTGGTTCGCAGTCATTTGTTGTATCAATCTGTACTGTCCTAGTTGGAATTATTATCGCTAATTTCAGACATATTTTTTCACTACAAGCATTGAGAGAAGTTACACAACCTTATGGACAAAACAGTTATCAAACTTTTCATTTAATACAGAGATATATTTAATACAGAGATTTTATTTTAAACCATATCTACAAAATTAGTATTAACTAAAAACTTTTTCTCCCATCAGTTTCTTATTTCACTTCAACTTTCCCATAAATTATGTTGTATCATTTCTTGTGGATAAACCTCTAAGCATTACAATATTTTTAGAGTGCCTTATAGTACTCTCATTTCAGAAATTTTGGAAGAAAACCAAATTTCCTTCAATCAGTTAAAAAGCAAGTTGGAATTTGAAGAGGGTCTGCCACCAATGCCACCTGGGGGAGGTCTTGAAGCCAAGTAAGTGACTTTTTTCTTTTAGCAGCTACCAAACAATGGTCTTGTCTAGGCGATTCCTCCGTTACTAAAGGCCTTTGATTGAGTCCCCGTTTGGTGGCTTTTTACAGACCATTTTAAGGGTCGCAGTTACTGTTTTAAAAATAGTATTTTCTTTTTTGAATGACATTTTGACATTTTATAAAATTAATACCTATATCACCGGGTAAAGTAAGGAAAAAGATGCGTTCGAAGATAATATTATTTGAATTCTAGAAAGATAATAATGTCATTCGAAAAACACTTTTCGAAAAAATGTTTATTATTAATTTCACATTCATTTTACAATGAAGTTATGTAATAACTGTCAACAGTGTCAAAAATGTCCGGAAAACGTACTAAATCGGGAATGGTTAAGAGTATTTCTTGAAAAAACGTAAAATGTGTCTCATCAAAACCTTTTATAGAATTTTTATAAATCAAAATAAATATTTGTCTGCATAAAAAAACCTATTTTCATCTCTAGATTATTGTTTTTTTTTTCAAAAAACAATAATATACCTTGTCACAATTTATTTTTTAACTCTAGAGTAAAATATTTTGGTATTAACAATATATGTTGGGAATTTGGAACCTTTGGTTGCACTAAAACAAAATTATGATTGTTTTCCACAAACCAAAACTACACTTTTTTGCACTCGACGCGCGTTTCGCTAACAACGTTAGCATCATCAGGAGATGATAAACAATGCTGCCCATTGTTTATCATCTCCTGATGATGCTAACGTTGTTAGCGAAACGCGCGTCGAGTGCAAAAAAGTGTAGTTTTGGTTTGTGGAAAACAATCATAATTTTGTTTTTGTATTAACAATATATGTTAAAAGTAAAATTCTTTAACATTAAATCTATGTATTTCTTTTAAATAGACAATTTCTGGATAAGCAGTCCAAATGTTGCAAAAAAGCAAAGGTGATTTTTGATTCATGACAGGTATTAAAAAACAACTTAAGTTTATAAATAATTTAATGAATCGGAGAATAGTTAGTAAATGTGAAGATGTAAAGTTAGGTTTAAAACAAATGCTGCGTTATCATAGAAGTGGATAAAGCGAAAAAAAGTTATTGCGCATCTCATTTTTTAATTTGTAGTCCTAAAGACGTACTTTTTATACTATTTTGATTAAGCTGTTACAGCTTCACTTTAAAATTACTTGTGGCACTGTAAATATAACAAAAAGGTATGAACCTACCTCTGAACAGCCTCAAGAATTCCGCTCTCAAAAAGTTATAGTGTCAAAATATTTTTTTTAATTGAACGATTTGACCAACGGCAATAGTAGTAGTAAATAAGCTTTTTGTCCAGGGGTAGAAAAACCTTATTGACAAAGCGAATACTTAACCTAGGCTTATCTAACTATATCAAGTTTGTTCAATACCTATACGTAAATATGAGTAAACTATATCTATTGAGAAATAATCAGAAAAAAAAGAAATAAAAGGGTGTAAAAGCTTACCTAGTTGAAAAAAAATATTTGTAATTACCTAAGATTAATATTAAATTGTAGGTTATTGTAGTAAAACCGTAAGAAAATATCGCAGATGCTAATTAAAAGTTAATAAAAGTTAAAGAAAAAAAAATAAAATAAAAATTGTAAAATAGTAGTAATTAAAAATTGAAAGACAAATAAAATGCACATTAAAATATACCTAAATAAAGGACAGCAAACAGTTATCAGTAAATCTATTAATATTAAACATGTCCTAGAAGTATATTTTTTAATACAAGAAAGTGAATCTCATTTTTTAATGTTGATTGGAATTTAGATAGATCAGTAAGTTCTCTTTAGTGGTAATAAGTGATTATAGTTATAGAAAGTCTGACGTGATGCGAATTACGCTAGACGATTCAAGAATGAAAAAAGACCAGGTAGACTTAGAATTTGGTGAGCAATGAAGAGCGGTCTGCAGTGTAATCTCGATGATGAACCAGTCATGAATCGTATGGCCCGTTTCTGTAATTTGAAAGCCGTGTCAAAAATATACTGGCTACAGCATCCCAAAAACGGCAGACAATATGAAAGGTGAGATTGAATGACTACATAATAGACATTTTTTGCGATGGAAATACCGAGGTTAGAAGAAACTGCTTTAATAAAGTAGCAACCAGATTCCAGTTTTCTATTTAGTTGTAGAATATGGGCGAAATTTGAAGTCAACATCTAGTTGCAAATCTGGTATCTTGGGAAGATCTGATGGAGAATTCAAATACTTGGGTTTTCTTGAAGTTGAACAGCAAGCCATTTGCATCACACTAGAATTAATAACACGAATGTCGCATGATATAACCTCCACTAAATAAAAAATTTCATTGCTATTTGTCAGGCGTCATTAATTATTACAATTTTAGTTTAATTTTAACCATGGCGAAGCCAAGGGGGAGGTTTGTGGTGTGCCTCTCCCCCCCCCCCCGAAGGTTCATCCCAATCTACAAGAAATTAAACATGCAAGGCCGTCACGTCGGAGGCGCCAGCGCCAGGATGAGCTAAAGCCCTCCCTCCCACTTTTTTACCCTTTACTCCATTTTGTGACGTGTGATTTGGTGTAATGTCTTAAATTTCAAAAATGTTGCCTGCAGCGCTATGACGTTATTACTTGTTACAATTTTAGTTTAATTCGGCAATTTTTATGAACGGCATTCAAAACGTGTAAGAAATGGCAGTTTTAGTCTATTTTTTTTTTAATTTTCGTCTTTGGCGCATTTATGATATGATTTTGGATAAATTTTTATATACCACTGCAACCCATCCACTTCTTTGCACCTAACCCAATCTACTTTTTCAAAAACATTTTACAAAAAACCTAAAAGGTAAAAAAATTTTAAAGAATTTTTTGTTTTTTTTGCCAAAATTTTTGCCTTTGGCGCTAACATTCTTAATTGTTACATTTCTAGGCAATTTTTCTGTCAACATATTTCAAACGCGTAAAAAATAGCATATTGGCCTAATTTTCTCCAAATTTTTGCCTGCGGCGCAGCGAATTCAATGCTTAATTTTGAAAAAAAATCTGCAATTGAGAATAGATTCAAAATTAGAAGATCAAACTAACTTCTCTGAAGTGAAGTTCGATCTTAATTTTATGAAGAAGCATATTTTCCTTCATAGATCGCATAGAAACGTAGTCCTTCATTGGATTAGTAAAAGCACCTTTTTTAAAGCAACCAAAACTTTTTCTCTGATTGTGTCAGTGTAACCCTTGTCACACTGATACTGTGGGTAAAATGTTATTTCTTCAGAGTATAAGAGGCGGGAAAGCTGATCTATGAAGGAAAATACGCTTCTTCGTAAAATTAAGATCGAACTTCACTTCAGAGAAGTTCGTTTGATCTTGTAATTTTACTTCAGCGTATTTTCTTTCATAGATCGCATAGAAACGTAGATGTTTACAGGAACTATTGTTTTTTTAAAAAATATTTTTACAGTTTTTGTTTTAATACTGATTTATTTTAACTAAAAAAGCCATCACCAAGTTAAAAATAAAACTAAAATATTATCTCAAAGAAAACCTTAAAACTTTTAATTCAGGTTAAAACCACAGATTTAAACATATAAAAAAAACCTGATATGGTATACATACAGCCATATTCCTAACTTAATACAGTCTTTGAAAACGATTCCTTAACTATAGGCTTATTGTAATATAATGAAAATACATTGGAAGTCTCAGACCAGCCCGCTGTCTTTTTAATAACATCCAAAGAAATGCCCTTTCTAAAAGCTGCCGAAGTTGCAGCATGTCTTGTGCTATGTGCAGTTTAATTTTCATCTATGCCACTACTACGTAAAACTTTTTTAATCCATTGGCTTAATGTTTGACGAGAAGCTACATGATACGGTTTTTTAGAAGTAATAAATACATTCTGTATATCTCCTCTAATGTTTCTTGTTTTATCTATATAGCATTCTACTGCTAAAAAAGGGCATCTCTTTGGATTTTCGTGTTTATATATTTTTAAGATCGGTTGCATCCTATTTGGCCCTGAAGTTTTTATCCTATCTGGAATTTTAATGTCATACCCTTCATCCACTGGTTCAATGTTTTCCATTTTAATTAAAAATAAAGTTTGAACTCTTTGAGCTGTACTAATAGTCAGCAATGTAACTACTTTTAGGATTAGGATATAAGGTATTCAAATATTTTAAGACTATCTCTGTATCCCATGTTTTGTCGTATTTAGGTTTTAAAGATCTTAAGTGTGAAACACCTTTAAAAAACCTTTTAATCCGATAGTCATTCATTATACTTGAGTCTAAAAACATTCCTAAAGCAGATCTGAAATTATTTAAAGTTCCATAACTCTTTCCTAGATTAAAATGAAAAACAAAAAACTCTAATAGAAATGAAATTGAACCTGAAATTACTGACGCTTTTTTCTGATTACAAAAATCCCACCAAGCTTTAAATGCTGAATTGTATTGACGCCATGTCGACTCAGTAACAGAAGATCTTATTATTTCTATGGCCTCATTTGGGAGACCATTTATTGCAAGGGCTTCGTTGACAATATCCCGACTGCTAAAGACAGCTTTTTCCAAAGCGGGTGAGGATCTCTGTGAACAGAAAGTAAAAGATTTTCAGATGGAGGAATAATTAATAGTTCCGAAACCAATACTCTTTTAAATTCTGGAAAAAAGGCTTGGCTGGGCCAATAAGGTACGACCACTATTCCTTCACACTTATCAGTTCTAATTTTTTGCAAAACTCTCGAAATTAGACTAAATGGAGGGAACGCATAAAAGAAATTATTCCTCCAAGAGACTGTAAAGGCGCCTACTAAAAAAACCTCAGGATCTTTGAACCATGAAAAAAATTTTTTACATTTATAGTTGTTTCGACTAGCAAAAAGATCTATATTTGGACTCTCATTCTGTGTCTATTTCTCCATGTCTTGATTGAAAGTCTGCTTCATAATTATGAGAAGAGCTAATATAAGAAGCATAAATATATATATATATATATATATATATATATATATATATATATGTCTCTTTTCACACCACTGCCAAATCTGCCTTGTAATATTATTTAAATGAGGAATCTGAATACCTTTTAAATGCTGAGGAATATTCATCATTGCATCATAGTTGTCTCTATGTTTCCTTAGGGCCAAGAATTTTGCTCTTTCAAATCTTTTAGTATATACCCAGCTGTAAGGAACAGCAGGATAGACCGAAACAATTGTTCCACAAAATTTGGCAAAATCACGAATAACACAATGTTTTGTTTGACTTAATTTTTAAACCAAAGACGATACTTTTATAATTTTATCTGTGGGTAGTCCTACTCCAAATTTATTGGAATCTAAATTAAAACCTAAAAATTTACAAATATGCTTTTTTTGTAATTTACTATATATTACAATACAATATTTTGTTTGCAGTCATTAAATGACTCCAAATAAACAAAAATCATCTAAGTAATTAACTGACAAAAATCCCCGACCTCTTAAATATGTTAAAATTGGACGCATTATTTTTGTAAGGAGCAGAACTCAAACCGAAAGGTAAGCAAGAAAACTCATAAATTTTTGAATTAAAACTAAACCTTAAATATTTCCTATGAGGTTTATGAACTGGTATCATAAAATAGGCTTCTTTTAAATCTATCGTAGCCATAAAACAGTCTTTTGACATCAACTGACATGCTAGCTTATTAAGTTCTTTTAAATTTAAAATTAGTCTACCTGTCCCATCAGATTTAGGTTTTAGAAAAATGTTAGAAATAAATTGGTACTGCTTTGGTTGACAATGAGATATTGCTCCAATTTCTTGAGGGTGATTAATAGCTAAGGAAACCCTTTCTTTTTCTGAAACTGACCACTGATGTTGAACAGGTAATTTATTTTAAACAACCTTCTGTGTAAACTAAATTTTGTATCCATCTATCCATGATAAAATAAGTTTGTCAGAACATATCAATTTCCAAAATTCTTTAAATTGACCTATTCTGCCAGAAAATTTACTTATATCCCCTAATATTTCCTCTGTCTCCTGCGTTGGAAATCTCTTGGAGGATCCTCTTTCCTCCTGACATTTTGTAATTGGAGATATGTAGGTTTGTGTTTCCTTTTCTGAGGTTGAACGCCCCTCCTTACAGTGGTATTGAATTGTACCACAAAAGAAACAATTAAACATGAAGAGCCCCTCTTTTGTACAACAGAGAAACCCTCAACTTCAAAATCTGACTGTCCCGTTGCAGTGTCTTTGTTTGATCCAACGTGTCATTAAGATTTTTCCCAAATAAAAATTCATCTATCTGAGAGTCCAATAAAATATTTTTAAAATTCTCTTTTAACTTCTTTTTAACGCCCATATTGACCAACAAAGCCTTTCGGTTTATGGACTCTCCAAAGTGTGACTCGCCTAGTAATCGACCCCCATCTCTTAGCCATTCCACTAACTCAATTCTTTCGCTTTGAGAAATGGGTCTAGGATTCAATAATCTAGAGATTGTCTTTCCTATGCACGTTAATGACACGCCCATCTGATTTTGCATTTGGCTTTTTTTGTCATCTCGCTTGACGGCCATGTCATTTACATTGATTTTTATCTCCGGATTTACTTTTGGAGCTAAGACAGCTTTGCAGTTGCCAGGTGTTGGATATTTTTTCATTAACCCGTCTTTAATATCCTTGTCTAACCCCATTGTTAAAATTTTCTGCCAAGGATTCGCTATCCTAATATGGATATTGTCTGATGAGGGGCTTATAATATTTTCCTCCGGGGGTCCAAAGATTCTTCTGCTGTATCTGCAACTTGACTTCCAAAATCTAAAACAATTAAACATAAAATATGTAATGAATTGTTTTAGTACCACCAAATGGTAGAAAAACCAATCAACATGATTAAATATTGACTTTTAGTATTGCAAACGTTTAAATCAAGCCTGCCAGATGGCGCTAATTATTTATGTTATTGACTTCTGCATATATACATATACCAATAAGAACAAACGCCAGATAGCGCACTTTATATTGATTGCTCCATCTCATAGTTATATGGATTTCTCTAAAATTTTGAGCAAAGGTTTCATGACATTACGCCAGATGGCGCTAAAATTTGAAGTGTCATCCAAGACTAAGCAAAAACCCACCAGGTGGCGGCACATTTTTGACGTCATTTACTTTTACTTGATAAAGAACTCGCCAGGTGCACCACAATCACCGGACAACGCCCTTTTTTAACGAATTAAAACAAATAATTATTACCTTCTTCTTCCATTGGAACATCCTCATCTTCCTCAAACCAATCATTGGCTGGAAAAACCGATTTGACTTCGTGTAAATTTACAACACTTGTGGAGGTTGCATCGCGATTACCAAATGGTAAAGGGGATCCGCAATCACCAGGTGGTGAAGGCGGAGGAGTTGGAGGAGGCAGCAGCAGCAAGTTTGTCGGCAAAACAATATCTTTGTTAGAAACTTTTTTTCACTCTTTTCAACATTTTTAACTTCGATTTCAGTCTTTTCATGGATTCTTTTAAAGACTCTTCATCTTCAGAAGAAGAATCCGAATCCTTTTCCATCACTTGATCACACAATTTACGTTTAACTTTCCCTTTCTCCATAATTAACAATTAACAACAAAAACGACTACTTTCACTAAAGCACCAAAGAATATCACATTTTACCCACAGTATCAGTGTGACAAGGGTTACATTGACACAATCAGAGAAAAAGTTTTGGTTGCTTTAAAAAAGGTGCTTTTACTAAAGTGTCCAATGAAGGACTACGTTTCTATGCGATCTATGAAGGAGAATACGCTGAAGTAAAATAAGTATTGCACACACTAACCCAACACCTATTAAAGCGCCCCCTCCTTCCCACCCCTTCAGTTTACTTTTAGGAGCCACGTGACGCACAGTAAAAATAGGTACCTACCTAATTTTTTAAAATTTGCATTAGTAGATAGGTAGTTGATTTTCATTGAATGACGAACTCCCCCCCCCCAGAACCGATTTCTAGCTACGCCACTCTATTAGTAACTGATTAAAACAGGTTTCATAAAATCATCATCAAAAGGCCCACAGAGGGCAAAATTTAAATCTATACCTCTCAACTATATTGCTTATATTAATTTTTTGTAAACATTTTTGCTTTCGACAAAAAGTTTACGTTTTTTTAAGGAATATTCTTGACTGGCTTGCATATAAAAGAAAATATAACCCATTGCATAAGAAAGAGTGCACAAGCCAATTAAGTGACAATTTCTAAGAAAAAGTTTGGTGCGGAAGTATTAATTTTGTACCGTTTTTTGATTTTTAGGTGTTCCATTATCGAACCAATCTTTATCGAAATGTGCCCCTCACTTGCGGAAACGGTGTACTATAATCGACCTCTTTGCGGCTAGTGAAAATTTTAGTGGGAAAAAAAAATATCAAAAAACACTAAGAAACTATCAAATATTAGTGAAATCAAAGTTACTGTGTTATAATCAATATACCTGGTAGAGGTACTAAATAATCTTTGTATTTTTACAAATTTTAATGTTTTAACTTCCTCTTGAATACTACAATTTTCTGACCAACTAATAGTACAAATAATAACACTCTCTATCTCGAGATATTTTGCTCACAGTGTTTATTCCGTTTTTTAAAACGTTTTTAATAGAATCAAAAGCCATTTATCAGTGATACCGGTATCCGCATCCGTATTCGTATTCATTCGACCAATCAACTAGGGCCGACTTCTTTTTTAAACTTTAGAATACCCGCGCAGGTACACTTTTAAATTTATGTGTGCATTGAATCGTACGACAGGAAAAAATTTTGTTATTTTGATCAGCCAACTGGCCAAGTCGATAAAAATACGAATGCGAATATCAATAATGCTGATAATTGGCTTATCTCCCTAATAGCTTAAGGCCATAATCTAATATCACGAATGTATATTCCGTGTCTAATACCGATTTTCTATGTAAAAATTTAGATATATACTTATTATTACATGAAATGAATACTTATTATTACCGTCGTATGGGGTTACTAGAGACACTTCAAAGTTCTCAGCTCTGTATATCAGGAACTAAAAGGGTTATCTCGGGGTTATCAATATACTTTTTTATACAAACTATGTGTCCTAGAGGTATAATTCGGCAAATAATTTATCTCAGTTTTCCATTTCCTTCTCTGCTTTTTTTATTTTTTAGGTAGAATAACGACCAGAAAAAAAGAAAGCGCTTACATACTAAGAATGCAAACTTTAAAAAACACACAACTAAAAACAGGACCAAAACTAAGACTTATATTCTAGCTTACTAATAGTACTACTGAAGTAGTTAGGTACAATGTATCACATTTTGTGGTTCTAATAATATCACGAAATATATTAGACTATTATTACCTAATCATCAAAACAACTTATTTCTAGGTCCAATCCAAAAAATTAAAGTCAAATTTATAGATTCCTCTTCTATTAGACGGTTCCTTTACTTTACCCACGAATTGATTAAAATATATGCTGCATATATCCGAGACAACTGGCAACAAAAAGCATCTTCCATTGTCAACCTTCGTGGGCTTAAATCTTACGAACATACAGAGCAATTTTTCGGAGCAAACTTTGCTAACGTACAACTTTGAACAGCCTCTTTTCTCAATTTCTAACTGAACAAGAATCCAATCATTAACTTTAAATTCATCCTGTGACACTGGAAATAGATTTTTCAAAATATTTCCATTCCAAAAAGCCTCCTTTTTTAGTAAGGAAATGAAGAGGTATTTCTTCGTCAGAATCATCAGAGTTATCTTTAACCTCATAACTCTCATCTTCCACTTCGTCATAATCTGAAGAATCACTAGAAATAGTTACATTTTGCATTCCTAATGTTTCAGCCGTATCAATCTCTTCTGGTTCTGCCTCCTGGTCTTGTCCTGTTACTAATCTCTTCTGGTTTTGCCTCCTGGTCTTGTCCTGTTACCTAGACTTCAAAATTTCCAACACTCTAGCTCTCTTATTGGACCGTCTTGGTTCTTCATCCGTTCCATGGATATTTTTTAGAATGTCTCACTAACAAACTTGTGCATCAGCATTTTTGGAATTTGTTGTAATATTTAATTTTTTGGCAGTACAAAAAACCAAATATCTAAGGCTTAGGAAGAGTGAGAGCAAACTATTCCTATGAAGCACCTCCGTATAAACACAACTGAACTTCACAAAATTCGTTTAATTGGGTAATTATATGTTCGGTGCTTTATCGGAATAGTTTTCTTTTATTTACTAGGTAAATGTTTAGAGTGGGAGTTGTTTTTAGTAAATAAATGTTTCAAGTTAGATAAAACTTTTAATTATTAAAACATTTTTATTACATCACAAATATTGTGTGCCTGACAGCACAGATGCTTTTCTAAAAAGCTTAATTATGTATCATTTTAAATGTAACCATTAATAGTAAGGCATTATATTATACATATATATACCGGGTGTCCCAAGGTGAGTAACCTATTAGAATATTGTGGAAACTATAAAATGGAAACTTTTCAAAATTTCTATTCTAACATAAGTCCATGTAAACTATCTTTATGAAATACTTTCATATTTGCAGTGTTGCCATTTGCAGGAAAACTTGGCAACAACTTTCTTATTTTAAATTGAACATCCTGTATGTTTTTGCATTTTTGGATTCTACAAAATATTTTAGGTACATTTTATGTACAATATCCTATCCCTATGCTCAACTGTTTTTAAAATATTGACAGGTGAAAATTGACATTTTTTAACTTTGACAGCCCGTAACACCGAAACGGTTAAGGATAGAGCGAAACGGTTTTTACATTCCTATCTTAGTTTTTCACAAGCTATCGTTTTATACTATTTTTAACCCAGGGTTAAACTAACCTTGGGATATTTTAACCCTGGGTTTAGATATAAAACGATAGCTTGTGAAAAACCAAGATAGGAATGTAAAAACCGTTTTGTTCTATCCTTAACCGTTTCGATGTTATGGGCTGTCAAAAAAATTAGACATTTTTTAAAATGTCAATTTTCACCTATCAATATTTTAAAAACAGTTGAACATAGGTATAAGACATTATACATAAAATGTACCTAAAATATTTTGTAGAATCCAAAAATGCAAAAATATACAGGGTGTTCAATTTAAAATAAGTAAGTTGTTGCCAAGTTTTCCTGCAAATGAAAACACTGCAAATATGAGAGTATATCATAAAGATAGTTTACATAGACTTATGTTAGAATAGAAAGTTTTAAAAGTTTCCATTGTATAGTTTCCAAAATATTTTAATAGGTTAGTCACCTTGAGACACCCGGTATACTTGATAGATTTCGCTCTGATCACGTGACCATAGATTTTACAGAAGAAACATCGTAGGCCCTTTATGCCTACCTTCATGCCTGCCGGTAACCCCGTCACAGTTCCCTTCTCTAACTGTCATTCTTAGTTTAGAGTGTAGGAAAAAACTCGTTGGGGTTCCGGTGAGAATTGGGTGTGAATGGGCATGTGATATCTACGGACGGTGCGGCTAATGTAACTCCAATTGAGGAATTATAGTACGTCGCACCGTCCTATGATATCACTACTCGATAGCCGTTTACAGATTTCAAGTTTTTTCCCCTTCCGGCCGTTCGAGCAATCTTGTGTTAGGCGAAGAAACGGCCTGGTCCACTGCTTGATTATATCGCCGTCGTCGGCAGGAAATTGATGCTTCAAATCAAATCAATAAAATTATAGAAAAACACTGGTGTTTTATTGTTATTGGCTTTTTTACCATAAAACGTTAATTAAAAGTAACAACAAACTTATTAAACCTAAATTTTATCACTCTGGGTTTTCCTCATGGTATTATTATTAGCTAGCTAGATCCCCAAAGACTTAGGAACAAACAATAATAATTATGATGTGTCACTTTGGGATAGCATTAACTAGAACTAGTAGGCTGTAGTGCCTTGCAAAGATTTTGGAATCTTCTAACCATTCAGCAGAGTGGTTAAGAATGAGAAGTCTTGCGCCTCTGACGTTAGACCTTCTGTTCGGGAAATATATTCAATAATGCATGAGGCTGGACATATTCCCGGCATTTCATTGAAAAAGGGGATATGTAAGCATTGGTTTGGGTTTCTTTGATTGGTGGTCTTCAGATGGTCTGGGGTATTTGTGTGCCACTTCTTGATATAATTATTTTGTCATCCATTATCCTATTTAAAGTTTGTTGTTTATGTCCTGTAACTAGGATGAGCAGTGTCGCTATCCTTAGTAGACTCAGACTTTTATTGCCTTTGTCCAGGTAGTTAAGTATTGTATTCGATTCTCATATGAAATTGTATTTTCTTTGAGGAGATCTTAGTCTAAAGACCCCCTCTAGGTATCTTTTTATAGCAGGATTTCTACCCATATAAAATGGAAGTATAAGATATAAGGCTGACCTTATAAGTTAAATGAACCATATTTAAAGTTCTTGATCTTTAGCTGAGTATTCAGAAAACTTATTACCTGCTGGACATCTGCGTCTAGTGATTGCTGTTTGGATTTTATGCAGTCCCGCCAGGCCTTGTAGGCTAGCTGTCACGTTCTGGGATAATGTTGATTCAGCAAGAGAGTTCAGCAGTACTGGAATTGCCTCTTTTTCGACACCCCTTTTTAGGATTATCAAGCTGCCGCTAACTGCTCTGGCAGAGAAACTTCGTTCTGAGTCTCAGTTACTTGTTGTACACCCATGATGCCAAGGGTCTCACTATCTACCTCCATGAGGGTCTGTTTTCTTGAATCCTCTTCATTCTGAGGGGTTTCAAGTTGGGTGAATGTCTCGGTGACAGAGACGCCTAGGGTGTGAACCTGGCTATTAAGTCTCTGAATCGTCTCAGGACTGTAATGGAAAGCTGCCTTGGTTACTGGGGGTGCCTGGGCTTTGAACCCGGTCTTGTAGACCACTGTGCCTGCTAGGGATGTAACCAGCAGACGCACTAAGTAGTGAAGGCTGCGTCGTTCTTTTCGAGTATAGAAGGGACTATCTGGCCTGGAGGACCTGTACCTGCGACGTTTTGCCTTGTTTTGTTTGTCGATCATGTCTTCAAGTACCTTAAGGCGCTTCTCGAGGTCGGATCGTCTTGAGGAGGACGAATCTGATGTTGAGTTGGATCTCGACCAAGATTTGGATCGTTTTTTGAGCATTTTTACGTTTTTCGAAAAAAAAAACACGCGGTCACGCTGCACATAAAACGAAGATCTATCGAGTAGTAATATCATAGGACGATGCGGCGTAATATAATTTTTACAACTTATCTCTTCCAAACCTATACTCTCTGTGGTGGAGCACATGACATATTTGGTCCGCTGTCCATCTGTCATTGTGTCCCAACTAACTTCATACATTTTAAAGTTTTAAAATTTTGTGACAAACACGAGGAAATTTAAAAAAGGGCGGGACGTGATCTAGTTCAGAAGAGATAACTTGTAAAAATCAAAATCGAACTTCACTTTGAGAAGTTCGTTTCATTTTATAATTTTATTCAGTTATTTCTCCCTCCCTAGATCACTATGTATATGTTTACAGTATAAAGTTTTTTGCAAAATTTTAAATTAAGACATATATTGTTTTATAATGGAGGATCTAATATTATTAAGTTTTATAAGGGAAAGTGTCTGAGCTTTCTGCGCCCTTTCTAATGCTAAAAGGGTTACAGTTTTATAAGACAAATTTTTTAAAGAAACATTTTCATTTGGTAAAAAATTATCCAAATGTATGGTCGCGATTCTTCAGAAACGACAGAAAATCTCACCCTTCAGAATTCTGGAAAGTGGCGATTTTTACTTATCGCCTCAACACAGCGTCCTTCATACTTATCCTAACGTTGTAAGAGAAACTGCGTCATTTTTTAAATAACATTTTGTAAATTTAATATTTTAAAGATATTCTGGTAGGACTAGAAAAATGTCGAAAATTCTCACCATGTAAAAGGAAAGACAGAATTTGTGTGACTTTTCTGAACAGTGACAGCGAAATATTCCATAGCTATGGTTTTGTATGTTAAAAGTTTTAAAGGTTTGTTTACACATAAAAATAAGCTTAATAACATACATTTTTAAGTAAAAAACGGGGTTTTTAGAAAAACAGCCTACAAAAATTAAAACTGAATATGTCAGTTTATTTACTAGAACAGTATTAAGAAACTAAATTTTAAGGAGTATTAAATAATAGTCCTGACAAAAAAGCATTAAGTGTAAACTTGTATTTAAAAATCGTCAGACTCTTTGTAAGGGCGCGATTTTCTGACGGTTTTTGAAGAATCGGGACCATTAATTTGACAAATTCACGTATAGAGCAAATCCTCATTTTTGCATACCGATTTAGCATATTATGTACCTTTAAACATTTATTTTGGGGAAGACCCAAATCCAGTTCTTCAGAAAAAAATCAAAACTCAAGGAATTTGCATTGTTTTGAATGCAGCAAACTAGACTTTTCGCTGTTGGCCTGAAAATCTAAAGCATAGCATAGAACATGTTATACTAATATTTTCTAGACATAACTCGAAGGATGGTGATATTAAAAGGAAGTCATCAAGTTAAAAGATACAAGCCCCAGTGACCTTAAATAAGCAAGAACAGGTTTCATTAGTTTAGTGAAAACCCAAGGAGCACTTGAATGTCCAAATGGTAGTGAATTATATAATCTAAAAATATTTAAATATTTTCCATACTTAACATTAAGTGGTACTGACAAATATGCTTCTTTCAAGTCAATAGTAGCCATAAAACAGTCTTTTTCTTTTTGTAGTAAATTAGAAGCTATTCTAATACGATCGTCTAAAAAAATGTACCGTTTTCATAAAGGTATTAAGGTTATTAAAACATTACATAAAAACTGATTATTACATGTCTGTCAGGGAGAAATTGCTTTATCGTCTAACAAATGATTAACAGCAAGTTCTAATCTCTCCATTTCAGTCGAGGACCATCGGAAGGAGGATACTATTGAAAAATTTTGTGTGCAAATGAAATTTTTGCCATTTATTCTTAAAATCTGCATTTCTCCCTGTTGATTTACTCACTAGTATCGATAATTTATAATTCTTGTTTCCCTTTGGTTCTGGGTGTCCTGGTCTGATCTGATCTGGAGTTTGTCGTCTTGGCAGTGAATAGCCGATGTGCTTGGTTCATTGGCTGTTGATAATACTGAGAAGGCCCCTCTTTCCTTCCCTGAGCTGCTGGTTTGTTCTTAATGTGATGAGACGGGCCTTTTCTGTTTAATTGAGAAAGGTCCCTTACAAATAGAAAGGTATCAATTTTTGCATTAAATAGAACGTCTTTAATGTTTGTCTTGATCCTTTTCGCCACTTATTTTGCAAATCTTAAAAGTGATCTTAGATATCTTATTTAGCCCGATTGTGCTTTTTCCCTTGTCCGGAATTTCCACGTCTGCTAAAAACAGAAGTTCATAAAATGTCCACACGCTCAGTTCATATACACTAGACGTTGAGCTCCCAGTGCGTTTCGAATATTTAATTTTTTTCAACTCCTTTCTTCTTTTAACATCTTCAATTGTCGCTTTGGATTTTAACTTTGCATAGAGACCTGTATGCTTCAATAAATTGTGATAAAATGTATTTTTTGCCTTTTTGTTCGCGTAAGTCTTCTGGTTCAGGTGAAGCCACCGGAGACAACGCGGACACGTCCATTGCAAAGTTTCTCGTTTACTGACGAGACAGCATTTCTTTTCCATAATCTTGATTCACTTTTTGTAAAGCTAAAGTTTTCTCATATTCAAAGTTTTTTAAGTACATGGAGTAGCTGCTACTAACACTTTTATAAATTTACCAAATTATTTAATACTGCAAGTCTTAAGTTTTTGAAATATGCAAGGTTTAAAATTTTTTCCTTTTTTTCTTGCGTTAGCTCTTGTGTCATTTTTATGCCATCAAAAAAAAGCACAAGTATTTACATTTATTTAGGGTTGTTAGCTCACTTTTTTGAAAATTGATTAAAAAATTCAATTTTTTTAGCATTGTTTTGAGTTTTCATAACTTTTATATACACTGTTTATGCCATTAGCAAGGAAGTGAGCAACAACAAGTTTCAACATTTTTGTGAAGACATAAGAGGAGTTGATGAAAGACCAAAGGGGGCACAGCAGAATTCGTATGTAGAATCCTGATATTCAAATATGCGTCGTTTAAGTCAATGATTGTCATATAGATAGATAGAGTAGATAGAGTAGATAGAGTAGTGGGAGATTCTGAGAATGGTATTTTATTTCCTTTAACTCATTCCAATATTATGGAATGCAACTTATCAGACAGAAGTTTTTCCCACTTGTCGGAAAAATATTTTAGACGACCAGCATATCTTACCTGTTATTTCTTGTCGTCCCTGTAAGTTTTCCTGCGATAAGGTCCGACGTCCCGACCTGTCCTCTGTTGGTAAATCTGTCGCCTCTTTTGAACTTGACGCCTTGATGTGGCTGACGCTGCTACAATGAATCGACGGGCCTAATTTTTTTGAGGGGTCTTTTGTTTTTGCCTTGCTGGTTGGAATTTGCTGAATGGTTTTACCCATAGTTTTCAACTCTTTAGCCTCCTTCAGTTTTACATTAAAATAGGTCCTTTCCTATTTCAGTGTTGCGGGCCACAGTTTTTGATTGGGAACCTAATATGAACCTCTACATGGTTCCTTCTTTTTATAGGGAAGGCATTAAATAAATCTGTAAGGTTCTTTCCTATCTTACTAGCATTGGTTAATAATTATTTAGCAAGATCGGTATCCTCAGTAAGTAATTTTTTAAAAAGTGACCCAAACCATTAATTCCTGCTCCCAACTCAACTTGCGTAGAGGCCCAAGCCATGTCGTTTTGCAAAGCTGTACTTGGAAGCACTTGTTGTAACTCCTGATTATATATTGACACAGAGAGAGCCTCACAGTTAACAGGAACTGGATATGTCTTTAGAAGTTCTTCTTTTTCTTCCTTCCTTCCCCTTTTTTAAAATATTGGACCACCACCATTGGAAGCTGTATGTAGTGCCATTTCTATTTTTTAATGTTCTCGGGCTCCTCTTCTAAGCATTCCAAAATAGACGGACCAAGGACTATTTTAATTACATCATCAACCTCTGTTGCGGATGTTGGGTTTGGGTTATTTAGTGGGGTAGAACCACCTTTAATAGGGCAGCGACTCCTGCTGTGTGAGTGCTTTTATGGGGAAATATTTCCATTTTTACCCCTAGGAGAATCATGATGTCTCCTGTGAGACTGATATCTCTTAGGAGACGGCCGCCGACTGCTAGCAGACTTTGTAAACAGCTTTTCAAGCCTGTGAATCTTGTGTTCAGGCACAGAATATCGGCTGGTGTTGCTGTCTCCCCCTCAACTTTTTTTCCGTTGTAGTATGGTGGGATAGACTTTGCAGACCTCCGGGAACGGGAGTGTCGTTTGACAGGTTGATCTTTCCCAGAGGATGATTTGGAACGAGATTGCCGTTTGACAAATTGCTCTTTCCTAGAGCAGGACCTGAAACGGGAGTGCCATTTCAAAGGACGCTGTTTCGTAGCGATCTGAAACTGGAGTGCCGTTCTGCCGATCTGAAGAACGATGGGATAGGGTTCTTCACCTCCGTCTTTTTCTGCAGGCGAAGGTTGGTCATTTTTCATGTCGATTCCTGTAAAAATGCTAATATTTTCCATATTTTTATTAATTTTATTTCTTACCACCCAAAAAAAAAATGCACCATCCTAACCGCAAAAAACGAAGAGGTTATAACTAGGCAACCACCTTTCACAGATATAAACCAGAGTTGGTTGCCTAAAAATCTTAAAAAGATTATTTCAAACTTGCGCTCTCTACCGGCAAACTGCGGTACTACCTACTGAATAAAAGAAAATAAAAGAACTATTCTGATGAAGCACCGAACATATAATTACGTGCAATAAATTTCATGCAACTTCAATTGCAAGAAAGTTGCAGAAAAAAGTAAAATGTTCTCGTTTTTCGTTTTTAATTTGGCTGCAGTCTTTGGTAACCCCAGACGACGGTACATGAGTTTTTGTTGATCAAGTACTATTTAAAATGTTTACTTATAACACTTATTTAAAATGTTCACTTATAATAATTCCCAATAAATAAATTATATCCGAGAATTCCATTTATCTGTAAAAAAATGTTGTAGGACAGGTATGGTGTTTTAACAAATTTCTAAATCAAAATTATTCGTTGTCATAACTACGGGGTGGTTATAATTGCAAGAGTTTGTTTTCATATTTTGGCGACGCCACAGGCGGAGGGCATTTTCGTAAAATATGAAAACAAACGAATGCAATTTGTAATAAAAACACGTTGAATAAAAAACTTATCTGGTTCATTTTGATGAATATTTCCCGAACCAGAGAAACAGCAGTCAAAACGTAAAGAAATGGGAATATTGATTTAACTAGTATCATTTATAAAAAAAAAACAGTATAGCAATGTCATTAAAATCAAAATTATTTCGTCAGCCGAACATACTATTTATAGTTTGGCAGATATTTCTAGATAAGACGCACGGAATGCTTGTGGTCACTGCGCTGCCTGAGCAAATAGTTTTTTCAGTTCTGTATATGCATTTTTTATTCAAATATCCGAATAATTTTAGACTATGGCCTTAAAAATGTTAATAGAATTTTTTGATAATTTTACACTTTTTACAATCGGATTTCTCAACCATCTTGGTACTTTTTCTGAATTCTTTTTACAAATTCAGAGTAACTGATCCTTTATTTTAAACTTCTTCATGTAACTTCCAAATTCGATATTTTATTAATTATATTTATTATCCAGTTTCTTATTTTTGTTACTGCGTGATAAAGGTCTAGAAAATAAAAAAGTACAAAAATGTGATAGTGTTGATATGTTAAGGCCTAGGTCTATGCAAGAAAAACGTTACAATTTTGAGCCTAGATTAATTCTACTCTTTGTATCCTACAGTGTCATGATATAAACTTGTAGTGCACGGCTTTTTCAACGCACTGCAAAAGATCGCCTTGGAAATTGTATTGGTTCCTCAGACGCAAATATCCTAACGGTTTTGTTGTGTAACCATCTGGCGCTTGATTCTTCTTTCTTTATTAAAATTTAAGAAAACTATTTTCATTTCCTTTCAAAAAAGGATAAGTTAGAAGCGTTGAATGGAAACAATTAAAACAAAGGGAGAAATAGTTTTTTTAAATATTGAATTTGTTTTCCTTTTATAATAAGTATGACACTTTCTCAATATCAATATCTCGCATATATTTTTTAGTTAGTTTAGTGAGATTTTAGATCTATAAAATAGTTTTTAAATGGTTGTTTCGGAGTTGTGATTTTATCTTTAATAAAAATCAAATTTTAAATGTGGTTTTTATTATTTTTAATTAAAAAGGTATTTTTAACAAATATACTAGGCATCACAGTCTTCTTGTTTTGGTGTCATTTTCTTTAAATCTAACGATCTGAAAATACCACTAATATGATGCACATATTGTCAAAGGACCCCTAAAAAACAAACAAACACATAAACAATACATCAAAATTTCGCACAGTCAGCAACAACAAATAATTAGAATGTTGATTGAAATGTTTTGAAATCAAATTTGAAAACTTTATAAAATTTAAACAATTTTAAACTTGAAAATTATTTATACAAACGTTTATTTTCTAAAACAATACAAAAATCCTATTAGATCCTACATCTCTAAAACTAGTAAAGCAAACCTGATGTATGATTCACAGATGATTTTCAACACTTGGAAAATTCAACGTTTCACAAAATTTAAGGGCTTTTCGACATTCGATCTGACAGGCAAACACACATATACATTTTATTTATATATTTAAACATTTTATTTTTATGAGGTACCTGTAGACAGTTGTTGGCCCGAAATATAAATAATTTACATAAATTAAATGTGTTCACAAAACAAAATTATAGAAATCTAAAAATTGATAAGGCAAGGAACACCAAAATAAAAGTTCATACACCACTTTGTTCAAAACTTCTTTGCGTAAAAGTTATATAAAGTTTTTTTATGCATTAAAAATGTATCAAATTTAAGGTTTTTTTTCAAACTCCACAGTTTAGAAAAAAACAAAATATAAGACGCTTACTTTACTTTTATTGTAATACATAATTAAGGAGTTTTAAACAAAAAGGTGTGTGTAACTTTTTGACGTTCTCTATCATCTCCTAAAATAAATGACATCCACTTTGAAAAAACCGCTTATAACATATTAGGTATTTTTGGAAACAGAAGAAAAAGCTCTATTTAAATTTTCCAAACAGGTATCTTGAGGGGTGAACTAATCTGGCAGGAGGTTTATAAAATTCTGGGCAGGACTTAACTAGGCAGAACATATTTTATAAGTCCTGTCAGGTCCCAACTAAAAAATATGTATATTTAAAGTCCTGCTGGTTCATGACCCAGCAGGTCCTTTTGCCAGGAGGTGTACAAAATTTGGGGATTGATTAACCCCTCGGGGTATCTCAATTTAAAAAACTAATGTCGCCGCCCTAACTCCGCCCATGCTCCGCCCCCTTAATGATGGCGATGACGGTACCACTTGTGGCACCTTTTTAGAAAGCTTGTTAAAAAATAAATTTAACTACTAGTTTTTTTTTAAATCTGTCAACCAATGTGTAAAAAATTTAAAAAAATTATATTTTTTTGTCAATTGTTTTATCTTCAAAATAAACTACTTATTTCTCTATTAACTAAGCGGAATAAAGAAAATACCACAAAAGGACATTATTGGCGGCCCATTTGGGGGCCTTCACTGAGGAGGTACGTACCACTTGTGGCACCTTTCACATTGACAGATGAATGTCAACCCATGTGTTAAAAATTTTAAAAAACCTATTTTTTGTCAATTGTTTTAGCTTCAATAAATAAACTACAATTTTTTTATTTACTAAGTGGAATAAAGAAACTACGACACAAAGATACTATTGGCGCCCTATTTGGAGCGCAGGCTAATTACCTTTTTTTTAATTTACTAGATATTAGATAAAAGGGAAAAAGATTCAAAGCACACCTCGATTTTCTTTTTTACTCAACCGTCCTTAACGACAAAAATATATATTTTAAAATTATTAACACATGGACTGACAGATGTCAAAAAAATGTATTTAATCGAATTTCTTTTTGAACAAGCTTTCAAAAAAGGTGCCACAAGTAGTACCTCCTCATGAAAAAAATGTTGGTAGGCCCTGGGCCTTCAGTGAGGGCCCCCCAAATAAGCCGCCAATAATGTCCTTGTGTGGTATTTTTTTGTTCCGCTTAGAAAATATCGCAATATGTAGTTTATTTTGAAGCTAAAACAATTGAAAAAAAAAATAAGTTTTTTAAATTTTTGACACATTAGCTTACAGAGGTACAGGTGCCACAAGTGGTACCTTCTAATTGAAAAAAAAAATAGTTGGTAGGCCTCCAGTTGGGGGCCCCAAATTTTTTTTTTTAATTATAGGCGGAGAGTCCGTAAAAAGCATTAATTAAGCTTTTAGCTTTTTTTAAAACCTCTTCCCTAAAGCCACTAGAAGCACTGTTCCATTTAAAGAATCCACCCTGTATATATACCAGTGTTTTTTTTTTGTTTCAAGTACTAGCTTACTTTTGTAAAACTAACATTTACAATTTCTCCGCAAATTTCGCTCAAATCCATATTTTTTAACAATCTTTCCTCCACAAATTTACATATCTCTGAAGTTCTTAATGCTTTCCATATTCCATCTGATGCCAGAATTAGAAACTTATCATCTTTGTGGCGATCAAATATAAAAACATCTGGTTCTGACGAAATTTGTTGTTCATTTGGTTTTAGGTCTTTATTTAATTTGAATTTAAAATCGCCTAGAGCTCGGCTAACTGATATGATCCCTAAAAAGAGATCGAATCCCTAGAGCGTGTATTATTATTTAAACCGTAAATAGCAAATACTAATTTATTTTTACTTGGCAGATTAGACCCAAGTAACACAGCATGCTGTAAATAAGCTGGGATAACTTTTTCGCAGCAAAAAATATAATAATGCTTTTGCTGTCTTCTGCCACAACGTTTTGAAAACGTCATGAAAATGTTGGCACAGCATTTTTTTAAACAATAATTCAAATCGTGGCGGTAGAGGGCGCTTATTCTCAAATGCTAAATAGCATTGAAAGCAGCGGCATTTTAATAAAAACTGCACTAGGATACTACAGATTTTGGACTGGCATTTAACTATTTTGTTGCTTCGGTGTTAGCATATTTTTAGGAATAAGTTTTACCTTTAAAAGTTGATTAGCTAGATGATTTAACTATAGAAGTTATTTTGAATGTAAGTTTAGTAGTCAAACAACTTTAACAGTCAAAATTACAGATTAAATGAAGTTAGCTATTTTATAGCAAAAGGAGAGCTCTACTAAGGCTTTAAAGTCTATATTGCCGAAGCTTGCACAAGCAGACAGTCCATAAGTTAAGCGAGTGTGCAAACATGTTTTTTAACTTACTTTTTTATAAAATGCAAATAAAACAAAAATAGTTTTTTTCGAAATGTCACATTTTTAAAAACATCAAAATAAAGTTAAGTTTCAAAAGGAACGTACCCGACCGAGGGGAAATTTCGGAACCATACCTGTATGTATGTTATAGGCACGGATAAGTACTTCACAAAAATATATGTTGAAATATAGTGGCCCCCTCCGTTTGGGTACAGAGGCGTGCCAAAGTTGTCGCGTCATACCCACATATAGTAGTTTTTGGCTTTTTCAAGCTAAAATGGAGCTATTTTTTGTACGGAGGTTTATAATTAGACACTTAAAGTAAATATTTCAACTCATCGGTATCCGTATACCTAACGCGTTCGAAATCTAGCCAAAATACACTACATTTATGACTTGTTTATGCGACGTTTGGAACGATGCCCGCTTTTTTAAGGGTGCGATGACAGAACTGCTGATTGAAATCGTTGCGCACGTTCATGGGTCCGTAACGATACGTACATCCCTCCGTACGCAACGAGTGGAATCAGCTGTTCTGCCATCCCACCCGTCAAAAAAGCGGGCATCGTTCGAGACATGGCATAAACAAGCCAAAAATGTGGTGTATTTTGGCTTTGTTTCGAACGCGTTAGGTATACGAATACCAATGCGTTGAAATATTTACTTTAAGTGTCTAGTGCCGTAGGTAGTTCCTCTGTGGTCTAGTGTAACACAACTTTTTTAGCAGACTAGTCAGTGCTGTACATAAATATACTAAAAAAAAGTATAGTTTTTTATGCGTTAGTTTTAAAGGGATATTAAATAAAAAATATTTCCATTATATTGAAGTACATATTTGGCAGTTTTTAATTTTTGAATCTAAAATGGAGCTGTTGTTTAATATACACATAATAAAAATAGGTAGGTTATTTGGCTTAAAAAAGCTAAAAACTAATATGAACTTTGTGAACCCTGGTATGCCATTGTAACCAATCGAACCTTTACATTTGAATGCATATATTATATGCATATTTTTTACTTAATATTCCTTTTTAACTGACACGTAAAAATACATACTTATTTTTATATATGGCACTGGACTAGCCTGCTAAAAAGTTTGTGTTACAATTTTTTACCTTTGTATCAATCATTATCCATCAAGGGTCATTTCATATGAAATCCACTAGGGGTTTGGCAGACACCCTCTCCGATTTTGTTAGTTCTCAAAATTTTTGGTCTAGTAGTTTTTTGTTATTAATTTTTGAAAATTATAAAATTACCAAGTTTTGCTCTTACATAAGTATAGAAAAATAGAAATATCACCAAAACTACTAATCAGAAATGCATGAGCAAAGGCCTTTTAAATGATGTGTAACATGACGCATTTTAAAAATAAAAAAATTAAAAGAAAATGCAAAAAAATGTTTTTTATTTCTTTTCAATAACACCATTTTTATTTTTTTTCAAAAAAATATATAATTTCTTTCAATGTCTAGCAAGACACTCACCAAATTTCAAGATGGAGAAATGATGAGTTTCGCATCAAACATTGTTCAAAAATGTAAAAAGTGGTAGCTTTTTGAAAACACATAAGAGTCAAATATAAATGCTATAATCCCTTCTCCAAATTTTAAATAAATAACATATCTTTTAAAATTATTTTTCTTCCCAAAATTTGGTTTAGGGTAATAAAAGGAGGGGGCTGGCCTGTTTGGATGAAAAAAACTAACTTTAATTTCATTTGTCTCATCACTTTTGCCATTGCTTTTGCCTGCCGTTACAAACCCAGATTCAATTAGTTTAATTTCCATTTCATTCAATTCGGATAAATCTTTCTGAATTTGCTGTTTTTGTTGATCATAAGTTAATGAATAATTTTTGGTTATGATTCGTGTTTCCGAAAAAGGAATTGTCGTATTTTTTGTGTCCCTTGTAGTGTTTGGGCTTTAGCAAATCTTGCTTCTAATTTTTTAGTATGTTCATTATATTCTTCAGTTGAACAGTACTTAAAAGTGGTTCCGTGAATATGTTCAGTGGAAAATTGAAATAATTGCGCTGGTGTTAGTATTTGATCCTCGTAAGGCCTTTGCAAACTGGCCTTACTGCCCAATCTTTTGACTGTGCGTCCCCTAGACCATCACAGGCACTCCGTTAGAGCAAAATCTTTTTCTAGCACAGATTTAAAATTTTTTTATTGCTGTTGTATTGAGAAAAATAGAATATTTTTGATAGATTCATAATTCAAATTTTTCAATTCCATTATCAGCACAGTTAAAAATAAATGAAAAGCTATTGTAATATGTGTTAAACAATCAGATATTAAAACATAATTGATATGCTTCATTTGTCCGTGTTCATTTCTGTAATATATCACAAATGGGTGCAGGGTCGCTTGGGTATTATTCCACACTGGTACAATTGTGACTTATCTTGTGTGTCATTATAAAATACCTTCTGCATAATTTTAATAAATGAATGTGTTTTTAATTTTAAGAGATTTTCTTTATTTAATAAAATCTTCTGTAGATTTAATCACCGTTTCCATATTACACTTTCAAAAGAAAAACCTACTTTTTTTAAGAAAAATTATTAATGAAGGATTGAAATTTGAAAAGGAATTGAAAATCTTTACGCTAGGACATGTTGGGCATCAGTCCAAATAACAGTCAACATTTGGGGGATTCCACATTATTTTTGTTAAGCAAGCATAGTAATCCGGATAGCTAGGTTTGCTATTTTCACTAACAATCATTTCATTCAGTTTTGAATCATGAATCATTAATTTAATGTTGTGATGAATAGTACAAACACATACTGAGTGTGTTCCACTTTGTCCTGGTAATATGCAATTTTTTGGTTTTAATTCAAAAAAATTTCTAAATCTAACTTTAACCTCAGAATACTATTGTTTAAATAGGGCATACATTTCTTGTAAGTTGGCTTCATACGATTTATGTCATCTCTTAAATAAAAATCTGAAACTAACCTGACTATTTAAGGGAAAACCGTTTTTCCTATCTTTGGATTTGGGGTGAACAGAATCCCTTTTTCTTTTACCATATTCTTAACAGCCCTTGCCATATACTGACTGAGTCCAAATTCTTTCTCTATTTTTGATCTACTCCAACTTATAGGCAGGCAGGATAGCCAATGCACTTTGTCGCTCCTTTTTGAAAGCTCCCTAAATTTATTCTTCAAATGCTGTAACATTATCATGTTCTTTTACAGTTCAACAGGTGGCTCTTCGGTTTCAATTCAGCTCTTTACTTTTTTCATTTTTCCTCCATATCAATTTTAACCTTTTCCGCTTTCTGCATTGTCAATCTTTTTTTTTTTAATTGGAGATTCTCCTAAAAGCTCAAGTGATTAGTTAAGTAGCTCTAAAGACTGGTCTGGTCCAACCTTAGCTTCGGCTTTAAAATTGGGAGTGGATTGTGTGTTAAAGGTCTGAAAAAAAAATTTATAAGTCTTAAGTCGCATTGTTAAACATTTATAAGAGAGTTTATAAAATTAATAAAAAATTATAATTTTATTTCATATAATTATTGAAAAGTTTCTTTCTATATAACAAGAAAAAAATAAGGAAATGTATAGTTTTCTAAAAAGAATAATAAAAACTTACCCAGCTTCAGGGGATTGACCATTTTTTAAAGTCTTCATGTACTTTATCTAGTCACATTTCTAAGTTATTCTGAATGTTTTCCAGTTTTCAATGAATCAAAATACTGGGACTTTCTATCCATTATAGGATCAATGCCCAGTTGTAGCCAAGTTTTTTGCAAAGTTAAAGACAAACACAAAATATCCATACACCTAGCCGGGATTTGAACCCGAGACCTTCCATGCGACAGGTCGATACGTTGCCCACTGCGCTACGGAGACCGGCTTAGTTGAATACTTGTATCATTCTTTTGCCTAGTTTTCAGACATTTTTTTACCATACTTCCAAAATCACTAGTTTTCAAAAAACTAAACACTTTTGCAAAAATTTTTTTTTCAGTTTTAAAGACGTACTCTCACTCTAAAATAGATACACAAACGTCTACTTGTTGAGCTTAAATAAATTAAAAATGAGTTTACCCCTGTGCTCCTTTTTATTCAAGATTTCTAATTTATTAATCACAGAAATTGAGGTGTGGCCTAGCTAAAACATGACCATGCAGGTTTTTGTATCTATTTTAAAAGGTAGTTCACAGGAAAGAAATAAGTTTTAAAAAAACCAAGAAAACCAAATAGCTCGAATAAGAAGTAAATTTTTTAGGGTAAAATCATGTTTAATAAACACTTTATTTATTACCCATAATTTCTCCATCTTGAAATCTGGTCAGTATCTCACTAAAATATTGACAAAAATATATATTTATTTGAAAAAAAAATAATAAGATGTAAGAGCAATACTTGGTAATTTTATAATTTTAAAAAAATAACAACAAAAAAACTACTGGGCCGAAAACTTTCAAAATTAAAATTTTTCATCTACTTTATGAATAGAATAAGTGTTCCAAAAATTATCAAAAGCGGAAGGATGAAAATACAAAGTCACTATTGGCTCAAGAAACACTCCACTTTAGATTGAAAAAGCCAAAAATTGAGATTTATGGTTCTTGACCCCACAACTTTGATACGTCTCTGTACCCAAATGGAGGGGGGCCACCATATTTAAACATATATTTTTATGCCCTTAAGGGATTAAGGATTAAATAGGTACATTTAATCCCTCTTTTGGGGACTAAAGTGGCACTTTTAATCCCTAAGAGATTAAAAAAAATCACTGTGGGATTAAAGGTAAATTTAATCCCTCAGCCTAGGGATTAGACGTAAATTTAATCCCTATGGATGGATTGAAAAAAAATTAATCCCTGGAAAATTATAAATTAATTTATCGCAACTCAAGCCAAACAGCACTTGCTCTTGGCCAAGATTTCATTCTTAGCACCCTTTATTGTAGTCGACGAACCATTTGGCGTAGAAATAACGTGATTTTAACAATAATCTTTTCCTAAAGTATATAAACCTCGGGACTAAAGCGTCTTTTAATCCCTTAGCGAATTGTAGCCGCCTCTACGGTCGGTCTACAAAACTTTCGCCGCGGGATTAAAAGTAGCACTTTAGTCCCTAGGTTTATAATGTACTATTGTGAAGCACTTCTCCTTGCCTATAACATAATAAAATCAGTCAAGTCTAGTCAGGTGCATGTTCCTTTGCAGAGTGTAACTTAAAATATCCATGTGGAATCAAAACTTTATTTTCTAAGGCAAAAATAGAAACTAATATTTCTTTTTGAAGACATTGTAGAATATGATTTTGTTTCATCCCTTAAACCAACATTCTCAGAGCTTCAACGTGCGAAAATCCCCTGCACTCACTCTGGCCTGTGGAATCCACCATCATCAACTGACTCCTGTCGACTGTGTCGCAAATTATTTGTTTTTTGAGGTTAGATTTTTGTTTATATAATAACACCATTTAACAATGAACTGGAATATGTCAAGCTTTTTATCTTTGGCGAAGAGCAAAATAAGGTACCAAAAAAGAGATGTATGTGCAGAAGGTATGTCTTAGTATTATTTCACTTTCTTTGGAACAAAGGACCATGCAAAATAACTGAAAATGACATAAAAGTCTAAAAAAACAAAACAATTTGGAACTGGAAATGATCTAAATATGGCGACTGTCGTGGCTACAATAGAAGAAGTTGAAATAAATTTAATGCTGCCATAGGCAGGCAGCGACACATGAGTAATGGAAATAGGGGAAATGCTGCTTAGTTGCTAGCAACATGTTGAAGCTCTGAGAACTGAAAAGGGAAAAGAAGAATCAACACGGTTCTCAACTCAACTAAAAAGCCTGTTAACGCCTACCTCTTCAGTGCCTTTTAGCCTACTGTTGCTGTCATTTTTATAACCAAATTGACAGATAAAACATGGATTTCCCGTTAGTTTGGTGTCAATATGACCACTATAGTAGGCTAAAGGATACCAAATCAAATATTGGAAGGGTCCACTTTGACAGGTCTGCACAATCTGACAACACAGGTATTTAAATGACTGGTGGGGTGCATTTGAAAATTGTCACACCAGGGTAAAGGTTATACTTTGGCTATACATCTTTGTTCGAAAATCAAAAAGGTGATCGCCTGGGGTACGCCAGAATCGTAGTAGTCTTGAGTTGGTTAAAAGTTATCTGCATCTGCGCAATAGTGTGTTGACCTAAGAAGTGTGTTTTTACTGTTTACTTTTTTCATCTGTGTGAACAAAAAGTGTATATAGTAGTGAACAAAAAGTGTATATAGTAGTAAACAAAAAACAACAAAAAATTAGCCTATTTTGGCAGAGACCTTAGACCAAAGCCATTAAAAAATCGTATTTTTGTTTTGTAGCCCAATACTCTTTTAAAAAAGTAAGTACCTACCTACTATAGAAAATTCAAAAAGTAAATGTGGCAACATCCAGGGAGTCAGTGCTATTTGGCTCCAAAAAGTTAAGCAAATGTGCAAAATTTTAACATTATAGCTCTTGCCGTTTCTGCTACAGATGAAAAATACGATTGGATGGGGTACCGTTCCCCCTTCTTAAATGTCAAATTTTTTCATAAGGCTAAAAAAATTTTCTATAAGTTACCTACCATTGATTCTTCCTCTGTTTACTGCTCCTCCAGCCTTTTCAATCCTCACTTTTTCATCTGGCATAAAAGGTTTATGATCACGAGTTACACATAAGCCACAACTGTGACTATAAAAAACTCCCCTAGAATCTCCTAGATTTGCAATATAAACTTTGTCTGGTGAAATTATGGCAAAAATAGAGGTGGTACCACTCTGTTCTTCCAGTACTTTTGACATGCCTTGTAATTTTTGATCCATTTCTAAAATTAAATTGAAGATATTTGACAAAATTGACAATACCGTCTACCTAGCCGTAATGACAGTATTAGTAGAGGTGTGGCTTAGTCCCTTTTTATCATATGTATCTGCTCATAGTCTTATGGCTAGTTTGTGAAAAATAATATCTTCTACTTACCTAAAAATCCTTTTAAGATGACATTTTTTACATCCTTCTGCAATTCGTTAGTCAACAACAGACTCTCTAATAAATGCTGAGAGCAAAAACTAGCTACAGAATCCCCATAATGCCCATCAAAAACTGCAAAGTATGACCAGTCATTTAACTTATCCCCCAAACCAATTTTGATTGAGTGATGATCTTCCATAGTATTTCTCCATCCTTGCATAGATGCAACAGCATATGCGAGTCCACTTCCATCACCCTTTTCATAAAATATCCTGGTTTTAGGTTCCTCCAGCAGGTTCTTTCTGTTTTTGGTCAAAAGCCTTTTTCGAGACTCCCAGACAAGTTTTTCCATTCTGGAAACATAGACTGCCAGACAGACCGAACCCAATTTTTTTTTTATGACTGGAAAGTGTAAAAGAAATCTACTCAACTTTGGTTGAATATTGTTTCAAATAAATTCGGTTTTATTCCCAATTCAGTTAGATATTAAATAAATAAAAATACGTCATAAAAAATTATAAAAGCTAGGTTAGAAAACAAATTAACAACAATAACAACACAGAAATGGATTAATGGATGGGCCATCGGCCACAGTTTATGATTTGGTTAAGCGAGCTAGGATATACTGCTCAATAAAAAAAAGTCAAAAATAAAAAAGGACCAAAAACTGTTCATCAGCACAAAAAACTAAAATTTAATAAATGATAAAAACATTTTAATAACGAAAAAGTAATTAAATAATAATAATTAGAACTTTTCATCAGAATGAAAAAACTAAAATTAAATAAATGATAAAATTAACATTTTAATATAATATGTTAAAACGAATACTTAGTAAATAAATATAAAAATAAGCATATTTAGCTCAAAAGTACAATTAAATAATTATAATAATTAGCTAGTGATACAAACACAAAATAATAAACCTAAAAATTGATCATTTTACAACACATACCTTAACCATTTCTTCAGCCTTACTCTAAAACTGGATTGCCGCAACGGGTTTGTAGTTTTTTTAATTACCCAGTCAGGGTGGACATCCATCAGACAATCCGGCATTAATTATTACTTTTACTATATACTTTAAATATTTCATTTATTTTTTATACCTTTATCAAAAACACGATTTCAGTCACTGTTGGAAAATTAAAAAACAATTTGTTTACCGCATTTTCCCGTGGAACTAAATACGTTTTCGGGAGCCCGCAAAAAAGCCGAATTTACAAAAACCGAAACATAATTGAAAAAATAAAACGTCCGAAACGAAATATGAACGAAAGTAAAACACCCAGAAAATAATGGATACGAATATAATTTTATAATTTGAATTTACGCGATCCTTAAAAGACACGAATATAATTTAACCGATTATAATTTTCCAGAACCTTAACATATCATAATTACAAAAGTATCGAAAATAATTTTCTAGAAACGAAAAACATCCGAATCGCTATTGGGCGTGCGTCAAATTTAAATCCCTAGAGCGCCGTAGGCCCTGGATTGCGGCGTTGACAAGTTTCTCTATTTGGAAGATGACACGGGGGATTTTTTTTATTAAACGATTTTATTTAACTTTACAGTTTCTGGCTGTCTAATTGTCTATCAAATCTTGCGATTCATTTTTGACACACTTCGCGTGAACCGATTTTAATATTATGAAAAAAATTGTTGGTAGGGACGACTCTTCCCTGCCGTAAGGGCAACGTAGCAAAATTGAATTCGTGGCTATCGGTTCAAATCATTTTCGGAAAGATTGGGGGGTTCTTGAATTTTGCGGTTGGGCATTATTATGTTTCTATTAAATTATTTTCGTTAAAAATATTTTCTGACATTTTGTGTTTATATAAAAATATGTTTCGTTTAAATTTAATTCTATTCATATATTTTCTAGCGATTTGATTTTCCCATCATTTAATTTTCGAGACAATTTTTTTCGGACCAATTATTTTCTTTTCTTTTAAATTCTAACAAATTATGTTTCTGCCAAATTTGGTTTCGGGTTTTTTATAGGGACCCACGTTTTCAATACGATTCACTTTGAAACCTTCCATCAATAGCGCTTTTGTTTGGATCGTATCAAACTGTCTGATGACACCAATAAAATATGCTGTTAAGCACTTCAAATATTCCTGCAAAAAGTGGGTATATATACCTTTATTTTAAATATATTATTGTGTGCTGTATACTTATTGGCTTTAAAAAAGCCAACAAAGAAGTAAAATTGGCAAAAATTAACCTGGTTATGGATACATTGTTAGTGCAAATTAATTTTTTAAATTATTTATCCTTAATTATTAACGTGGGTTAGGTATATACGGGTATATGTTAAAAAATTACTTTCTGTTTAAAATGTAACAGCGACGATCCAGTAAAATCTAACATCAACATTTAAACAAACACATTTTCAGAAGAGAAAACAATTTTCTTTTTTTTCCGACGCTCCTTCTCTAAACCATGCCGGAATAAAGAAGACCGACATTTCCATTCTTTATGCCGGTTCCACCCACACTCTTGTCCGAGTGCTCTGGCTATGTCTCGTGCACAGAAAAGCGACTCTAGATGGAGACCCAGCGATGACAGGCAAGTCAGGGCGAGGTTAAGCGAGAGGCCCCATCTACACTCTCGTCCGAGTGCTCTCGCTTTGTCTCCCCGAGTATCTCGGCCGAGAGGCTCGTACCGGAATCCATACACACTCCCGCTAATTTAGCGAGAGTATCAGTTGCAGTTGTGAACTCCCGAGAACTTATCATTTGTGCGAGAACCCAAGAAGGCCGACGCAGAAGTTGTTGCTCGCGGAAATATGCGAGAGTGTACACTGTCGCGCTCGCTCAACCTCGGTAATCTTGCGTGACCCTTTGACTCGTGGACAGAAAACCGACTCCATATAGAGACCCAGCGAGGCGAGGCAAGGCAGGGCGAGGCAAGGCGAACCGAAGCGAGAGGTCCCTTCTACACTCTCGGTCTTGGCCTGTCTCGCTGCACCTCGGCGAGAGTGTGGAACCGGCAAACTTTGACTTGGGGTTGTCGCGTTTCACTTTCATTAAAATATGTCATATACATACAGGGCCTCTCTACGCAACGCGTTTTGTAAATAGTAAGTAATTAATTTTTTTCTGGGCAGTTTTTTCCTTCATTGTCCTTAATTCTTCCCGTAGTGGCAGTGGTTTTTATTTGTATGTTTTTTTTCGTTTTGTTTATAAAGGCATAAGAAAAATATGGTGTGTCTCGTGGCTTAAACGTGCTTTTTTACTCGCGTCTTAAAAAACACTTTAGTTCTTCCTTACTCTAATGGTTGTACTATTATTTCCTAAAACTGCCTCTGAAAACCGAGTTTTGCGGTAGAGAAACTAGCTATAAAAATGGTAATTTGCATCTACTGTGCACAAACAAACTTCATTTTGACATGCCCCAATTTTGTAAGCAGAAAAATTTTTCTTTATACGTTTGTAGGTCTACTAGTTTCTCAAAAAATCTGGTAGCGAGTTCTTGGACCGCCTATTGGAACCACCCTGTATAATGTATATACAATAAATATCTAGGCAAAAACTGGCAATGGTCTAAATTTCGTTTTTGGCGTCTTAGACGGCCTAGGAGTGGGTCTCCTTGTCGCTATCGGAGGTCTGTTTTGAGGCCTGTTTTGTTGGAACTGTCTTCTATTTGCATTATTTAAGGTGGAATATCTGCTATTTGTGTTTGAATAGGCCAGGTTAGAATCTATCGGGTACGGGTATCCAGAATTTGGTGGATAATTGTTTTTACGATCCTAAAATGTATGTTTTGATTGTTTAGTAGTTTAGGTATATTAATTATGACTTGGATAGAATCTAAGGTGGGTTTTTAAAAAATTCATAGTTTTGCCCACTCTAGTTGCGACGTCACGTCACGTCGCGTCGCCACGTTTGTGAAATGATACAATAGACACTTAAAGTAAATATTTCAACGCATCGGTATCGGTATACCTACTACATAAATACACATATTTATGACTTGTTTATGCGATGTTTCGAACGATACCCGCTTTTTGAAGGGTGCGATGACAGAACTGCTGAATGAAATCGTTGCGTACGTTCGTGTGTTCGTAACGATACGTACATTCTTCCGTACGCAACGACATTCTGTCAGCACACCCGTCAAAGAAGTAGGCATCCATAGGTTAAGGAGTAGCTCCTTAACCTATGTAGGCATCGTTCGAAACATGGCATGAACAAGTCAAAATTGTAGTGTATTTTGACTTTGTTTCGAACGCGTTAGGTATACCGATACCGATGTGTTGAAATATTTACTTTAAGGTTCTAATATCTACAGATATTGGAGAAGTTTAACGCCCTTAAGCTGTCACATACTTTTAAATTTACTTCTAAGTTTTAAATTTAATAACACTGTGCATGTATGTACAGGGCTGGCCATTTAAAGGGTCCGCCTGGGTTTTTCCAAAAACTGTAAAAAATTGGAGAAAAATGCTGAAACACGTCGATTTTTTATTCTTCAAATTTTTATAGGGCTAAACTTTACCCCTATATTTTGAATAGGGAAAGTGGGTCGAGTAATATCTTGTTTTCAAAAATCTATTAAATCGTTGTTGAGAGATTCACTATCACAGTGGCATAACATTTTTTTTTATTTTTTGAGAAATACTGGGACACGTCGACTTTGTTTTTACGATACGATACATTCCTACGAGGGGTGAAATTTACCTGTATAATTTGAGCTTAATTTGAAAGTGAATATCTCGAAAACAAATCGATAGTAAAGACATTCAAGAGACCTTCAAAACAAGATATAGCTCGACCCACTTTGTCTATTTAAAATATAGGGGTGAAGTTTAACCCTCAAAGGGATAGCCAAAAAGTCTTCTCCTTACAAACAAAATTGAGGTGTTTCAGCATTTTCTCCATTTCGTTACAGTTTTTCAAAAAATCCGGGTGGACCCTTTTAAATGTCCAACCCTGTATAGTAGACAATTCCAAACAAAAATCCGCGAGTTAGGCCCTCACAATTTGGTTTAATTTAATTAATTAAAATGCATTTCCATGCGTTACTGGCATTCCGTATATTGAAAGTTGTAAAAAAAATCATGATTAAAAACATTTTGAAAAACTTACCCTTATTCTCGCAGGAGCATGCGTCACTACTTTAGGTTTATTGTATAAAACTGGTGTTAATCTTTCGGGCGTCTTTTGATACTGAGCATAATAATTAAGCTTGTGATTATTTGCACTTACAGTTTGTGAAGCTCTATAAACTGGAGAATGGTTTGACGGTGTTTGATGATTACCTCCTTGTGTTTGCCTCTTAGGTCTGCTTATCGATTCTTTTATTTTTAATTTTTCATTTAGGGCTGATTTTAATTTGTCTTTAATGTAATCGTATTTATTCGCCAATGACGTTTCTTTTTGGGTTTCTGTCTTTTTCATAGTATTGTTTAAATTAAATTCTTCGCTAGTACTTTCTGATATTTTATTGTTATCTTTCTTTTGCTGGATTGCAAAGATTTTTTGACTATTGTCAGTTTCTTCAATGCAAGTAGTACTTCCTGTGTCTGGCGTCTGTTCAGTAGATTGATTAATTATTTCAAAATACATTTTTTCTTGATCAAGTTGTGATTCAGATAGTTCATCAACATTTATTGGCTCTGTGACAGCACGTGTTTCGTCATTAATATTATTGTTATTTTGATATGTGCGTGTTGCAATTTCTATCTGATCGATGGCTTGCGTAATTGTTTGGTTTTTAAAAGGCATATCATCTAGTATTGTTATTAATGTACTTGCACTTGTGTAAGACTCTTTCTCTTTATAGAATTTATTTTTTATAACTGCTGTCGATGCATTAAGAATAGGCACAATAAACAGAATCGTAGCCAAACTTGGATTTTTCTAAAAAAAAAGCAGAAAATATGAATTAAATAGACATTTTAAAGTGTTTTATTGGTAATGATACCGACTATTTAATAGTTAAATGCTTTATAGAGAATAAAACATATGTAGAAATTTAGCTCTAGATTTTAGGTAAATATATATTTTCTTTCTTACCATTTTTGTGTATGAGTTTTCAGCACTTAAATATACAAATTAGACAATAATTATTTCTATAAATATACCAAAATTTTCACTAATAGACCCACTATGAATAGCTACCAAATGCGAAGGTATAATACCGTCTACTGATTATAAGACAAGATGCGCTATAACCCAGTTAATATGCTAATACATCTATTTAAATACTGATTTTGTTACAGTTAAAATGATAAATAAACAAAATTATAAGCATGTTCTTGTGCATAAAGTCAACTATAGAACGGCACTTTTAACGTGCTAATTGGTTTATAGGGGTTTTTCTATAGCTAGTATTCATTAGGGGAATATTGTGACGGAATTTCTTTTACTTCCTTATTTGTTTATAAGTTCTGGTAAGTAGGTACTAAAAGTTGCATTTTATTGCTAGATTTTTCCTCCTAGAGGGCACATCTCCAAGCTTGGAAAGGAAATAGTATAAATAACATGCATAGTCAGAATCCTTGAAAAATTCCACACAATTTAGGCCCTTCACATGTACCCTCAATTCACCCCTCTAAGTGGGAGGGAACCAAAATGTCACTTTTTTATTTAAAAGTTAATTACTCTTATGCGTTAATTAAACCATTTTCTTTCTTTGTGAGGTTTACTAAAAAAAGCCTAAAAATGCCAATATTTTAAATTGTCTCTACAAATTTGTGTTTTTTGATTTGCAGAAATTTTTGAAAATTACCAAAGCTAAAAGAACCTAAATTTTTTCGAAATTTCCTATAGAAACATATCAATTTTTTACCTGAATTTATTGAACGATATGAAGTAACCTAACAATTTTTTAGCATCCGTTCAAAGTTTATTCACATTTTAAAATATTTAAAAAAGTGTTTCCAGCGACTTTATTTTATACTTCTCACTTGTTGGTACTTCTGAGAGAATTCTTTGGAAATAGGATGTTTTTCTGCTAAAATCAAACAAACCAAAATTAATAAACTTCAAACTTTATGTGACATTAAAGATATAAAGTGTGGAAGTGTACTAGATCTGTATGTTCATCAAAGTCAAGTTTATTAAAAAGGATGGAAATATCGATCCTCTATAATCTAGCATTGTTTACATTGGAGAGAGATGCACCTGTCCTTGTTTATCCATAAGCGTAGAAAAATTAAAATAATAAACAAATTGTTTATTCTTTTGAAAAATGTTTTTGTTTAATTGCTGATGTTCGATGTCATTATCATCGCTGTCACTTTAAACAGAACGTAATTTTTTAACATATTATATTTGCGGACTTTTTGGATCTAGAATCGAGGTAAGCCTATTTATATAAGTGTTTTGGAGTAACATCAATGTACTTCTGACATTTTGACAAGAAAATAACATAACCACAAAACTATGTTGGGAATTTGGAACCTTTGGTTGCACTCTAACAAAGTTATGATTGTTTTCCACAAACCAAACCTACACTTTTTTGCCCTCGACGCGCGTTTCGCAAACAATGTTAGCATCATCAGGAGACGATAAACAATGAACAATATTGTTCATTGTTTAGAGAGGTGACGATAAACAATGAACAATATTGTCATCAGGAGACGATAAACAATGAACAATATTGTTCATTGTTTATCGTCTCCTGATGATGCTAACGTTGTTAGCGAAACGCGCGTCGAGTGCAAAAAAGTGTAGCTTTGGTTTGTGGAATTACTTCTTTATACAATGGTGGAATGAACAATGAACATTGTTTATCGTCTCCTGATGATGCTAACATTGTTTGCGAAACGCGCGTCGAGTGCAAAAAAGTGTAGTTTTGGTTTGTGGAAAACAATCATAACTTTGTTATAACCACAAAAGGTCAGTTTCAGTGACTCAAGGGTGCGTCTCTTTTTTTCTCATCAATAAATGTCATGCATACATACAGGATCTCTAAGTCTACCTAGAGGCTCTGTATATAATTTTTAACAGTTATTGTTTTACCAGAGGTAAGCACCTGGATTTGACAGTTGCTAGGGAAATGTTTGAAATTGTGTGTTGGCAATGATAGTTGGTAACCCCTGACAATAAATAACTTTGTCACTGTCAGATTTTTTATTAAGAAACGTCAGGTTTAAAAATGGAATTTTGCTGTATCAAAAACTGTAAAAATACGTGCCTCCACGAATTTGTATTGTTCCGTTCTCCAACGGAGAAAGAAACTCCGGAAAAGTGAGAAGCTGGAAAATTAATAAAAATAGCCGAACTGCGATGTAAGTGAGCTACAAGCAGTAAGCAGTTGTTAATAAATAACACATTATGTTTCCGTGTTTTATTGTGAGAAAAAGAGTAACAAAAATGTAACAGAAATATGGATCATAGGAGTCTTTATATTTTACCTATTATTTACATTTTTAATATGTACCTTGTATATTCACTGTTTGTTTTTGTTAAAGTTTGACATATTTTACTAACCAAAAAAAAAAATCTTTCAAAATCTGCCTGGGGAAATTATAAAAAGACACAATAAAACATCAGTCCATTTCATAAAATCCGTTTTACAGGCTAATATGAAAAAAACTAGAAAGAGAGGGAAATATGAGCTGCCCACCTCTAGTAAAACAATAACTGTCAAAAATCGTACACAGAGCCTCTAAGTTCTCTATGTAAAGGATGAAATTAAACAAAATAAGGTCACATTTCAAAGAATAAAGTTTTTTCAAATATCTTGAATGCGGTTTTAAGAAATCTGTTAAATTAGCACTGTTTCATAGCATTGAATAAAAATATTGATAGGTTTCTAATTAAAATTTTAGATAAATTTTAGGGTGTTAGCTTTGATTTTCAAAAATTTCCACAGAGCAAAAAACATATTTTTTTTTGTAAAACTGGCAAGCCTTATTGATTACGTTAAAAAATATTAGGTTTTAAATAATATTGTCACACGCTTTTTTTATATGCTTTGTGTATATTATTATCTAGGGAGCCGTAATAAGACTAATAAATTCAAATAAATTCAGAGGCCCACTAGGGGGTGTTTGGTTAGGCGCGTGTAAGTAACAATAACAATTTTCCAATTAGACTTTATTTATAAATTTATAACAAAAATTACGAAAGATAAAAGGATTCGGGTAATTACCTAAAAAACGATCCACCCCAACATTTATGATTTAATATTGTAATTAAAGCTTAAAACAATAAACGAAGTACCATATAATGCATTACAACCTAAACATTGTATTGAATATCTGGAGTATTGAAGTTTTCCCACTCAAATCTTTTTGTTTCCTTTTTGGAATTAGTGGGAAGCCTCTGAAAATTATCGTATCCAAGAATATTTCGGGCTACTTGCGAGTCTTTTGGAGTAGTATGAGGACCAAATGCTTGAGGTTCGTCTATGTGGATATATTGTTGTGCCTTACTTGACTGAGTTAAAAAAGTCAGAAACAGTAAGCAGAAGAGTGCCTGAAAAAATAAAAGATATCACAGGAAACACAGTGGACGCGGGCCGATATCGGACGTCGTCAGTCGCTGACGTGACGCCCTCGAAATCGGCGCGATGTCATGCAATAATTGAAATTGTGCTATCAGCATTTTTGGCCATCGGCTGCGGTACGTGGCGAAATCCCAGACAACACAAGTACGTACCTGGTACGTACCTTTGCGACGAAATGTACGTCCATGGTACGTACATTTTTGGACTTACGTACAAACGTGTCTGTCCCAGGGACGTACTATAAACGTACTTTGTCCAACGAATTGTACGTACCTGCTACGTACTTGGTACCTTCACTTTTACGTCTCAAACTTGGGACCAAAAAAAGACCTAAAATGGATGTATTCACGTACTATGTACGTACATTTCAGGTACGTACATAGTACGTGAATACAACCCATTTTTCCATGAGCTGTAATGTTAACAAAAAACGTAAATTTCCCAAAAACGACAAGCGATGCAGTTCTAAAAAAGATACAGTCAGATCCAATATTAAAATTCTAGAGAGAAGGCGCAACCTACCGTAGTATAAGTGCGTAAGAGATAGCGGACGCGGTCTAATCGTGACAGTTCTTTAGACAAGCAATATTGAGGTATATATGTTAGATCAGAGATGTCAGATATCACCCCAGAAGCCATATTTAGTCGTTTGAATATTTAACTTTGTGTAGCGCCTTTAATTTTTTATAATAGGTACGTACATAGTACGTACGCTTATGTACGTCCATAGTACGTACGCTTATGTACGTTCAGTGGACGTCTGCAATTGCATGTTAGAGGTAGCCCTAAAAAGTTACGTAAAATGTACGTACATAGTGTACGTACCATGTGCGTACTCTTTTGTACGTACATAGTACGTCCTTAATTGGTCCCGGGATGTACCAACGTAAAATGGACATAAAATGTATGTCCTTGGGACGAAGTGTGCTGTATGGGATCCATCTCCGGGAAGTACAAAAATAAAATAGTAGTAGTAATAAATTCATTTGTACTCACAAATCAGGCAAAAAAAAACATTTTGGCTTGGCTATGCTTACGGATGTATTTGACCGGTTTTTGGTTCGTTCACCAAACGCACTCATTTAAACAATTCATGACTTTCTTATTTCTTACCCGATGTAAACAAAAGCGATACATGAGTACACTCGATCGGGAAAGATAAAGCTCTACCGCAAAAGTTATGTTTTTACCAGTAGCGCACATAAAAAATGTTCCCGGGGGGGGGGGGGGGTCAAAAATACCTATTTTTTTTAATGTCGGCCCTCTTCGCACTTTTTAAAATGGATCAAATTTCGGACGAAAACTTTTTAAGTAATGCATGCGGGCAATCGAAAAAGTTCTATTTTTTTGGGCCACCCTATATATTATAGCATATTTTACGAATTCATAAATTTTGTAACGTTAAAAATAACAACACTCGTTTAGAAATTCCAGTATCGCGGTTTTCATTATTTGTCAGTTCCAAAGACCTTCATTAAGTTATACCTTTATGGTCAGTTCAATAACCCTATCTGAAAAAACTTGCAGTAAATAAGGAACTTTAATTCCATCCCAGCCTAGTAAAGTAAAAACATGGGCCAGGAAGGGGGGGCCGGGGGATGAGAAATACTTCCCATACAGCACACCTTGTCCCAGGGACGTACATTTTATGTCCATTTTACGTCGGTACGTCCCGGGAACAATTAGGGACGTACTATGTACGTACATTTTAGGGCTACCTCTCAAACATGAAATTACAGATGTACACTGGACGTACATAAGTGTACGTACCACGGACGTATACAAGCGTACCTATTATAAACAATTAAAGGTGCTACACATAGTTAAATATTTAAACAACTCAATATTGCTTGTCTAAAGAACTGTCACTACTAGGCCGCGTCCACTATCTATTACGGACTTACTGTTACTACTGTAGAAAGCGCCTTCTCTCTCTAGAATTTTAATATGTGATCTGACTGTATCTTTTTTAGAACTGCATCCCTTGTCGTTTTTGGGAAATTTACGTTTTTTGTTAACACCACGGCTTATGGAAAAACGATTTGTTTGCCCTATGGCAACACTTCGTCCCAGGGACGTACATTTTACGTCCATTTTACATCGGTACGTCCCGGGACCAATTACGAACGTACTATGTATGTACAAACGTGTACGTACATAGTACGTATACTATACATGTACACGTTGTAAGAGCGGGACGACACTAGTAAACAAATAAAGTATATCACAATTTCAGCAGAGTTTTCTATGTATAGGTGGTGGTCTAGTGGTAGAGCATTTGTGTCTCACCCGGGAGGCTCGGGTTCAATTCCCGGTGCATCCAACACGTTTTTTTTTAATTACCGGTGAAATATACTTGCCTGACCCAAGCCCACTTGCGGCAATTTACGTTCAGTTTTGGTCCCGCCTACCTACCTACCAGGACGTACATAGTACGTACTGTGCCACATCCCAAGGACGTACCGGGGACGTACAAACCGTTGGTAAATGTACGTCCCCGGTACGTACATAGTACGTACCAGTACGTACGTGTACGTACCGTGGCTGTATGAGTTTTAAACAAATTAATATCTCACCGACAGAAAAGAGGTACAGAACTTGAAACATGTCTTCATTTAAAATAGGTCAGTATACATACCTATATATTTAAAGTTTTATATTATTTCCCAAAGAAAAGTTTGCCTCCCCCCTGTGGAATATCCTGGCTACGCCTGAGTAAGTACTTTAACTTTAAAACCAAAATATTTGACAGCATCCTTTTTTGGGAGGCTGTACTATATATGGTGCGGAGGCACCCCCCTCCCCGCCGCCTCTTTTAACTTCTGAACGGAAGGGCAAAAAATTTTTAAATAAATTTAGTTTTTCCAAATTCAGCTAGATCAAAAATTCACTATATGACCTTGAAAATTTTAAATCGAAGAGGCCGTTGTGTGCCGTTTTCGGGAGGACTTGTCTATTATTGGATATAGTGTTCAGAAAATCGGTAAAAATCACTTTCCGCACTCATTTGCGTGCGGAAAGTTGCACTTTTCGTCACTGAGTGCAGAAGTGAGTTTACTCCCATACTTTTCCGCACTAGGATTTTTAATTATTAGCTGATTCTCTTTACGTCTGTTTGACGGCACATTCAGCAAGTGGTCGTAGAAAAAATATTGTACCTAACCTGCGTTAAGTGACTGTTCTGCCCTTGATTGACCACTAATATAGAATAGCCGGTCTCCGTAGAAGAACGGAAGGTCTCGGGTTCGAATCCCGGCTAGGTGCATCGATATTTTGTGCTTATCCTAAACCTTGCAAAAAACTTGGCTAAAACTGGGCATTGATCCTGTAATGGATGAAAAGTCCCGGTATATATTTTTTAAAAAAACACACAAACACCTTAGACTCGCACGAGTCATACACATTTCTAATCGAAAATTATGGTTCTGCCTGGTCCTGATGGCTGACAGCGCTCCTGATTTTGACGGACGTCAAATTTGTCGCAGATACGGATAGTGCCTTACCAAATATACGGCATCTTTTTTCTTTTCTATAATTTGAGGTTAGATCAAGACCGTTTTTGACCAGCTCATTGAGCTGGGTTAAAGTAGTTATAAAACTATTAACCCACCAGCTACCTATTTTTATTATTTGGTACTGTTTTGTTTATTATGTCGGATGTTCTAAACTTATAAAACCGTGGTCAGATGAAATGATTATATAAATTTATTAAGTTAAATCTTGAAAGAAGAGGTTGAATGCGTTCTCTTTAAAGTTTTGTTTTTTTGTAGGATTTCACAAATGCAGCCGGGAAACGGGTCTGTTATAAGATATCGTGCCCAAAACGGACGAATACTAACGCTATTTGACACTGTTGACTTTCGAATGTCATATATCGTTAAGCGCTGCCGTGAGTTTGAGAGCTCTTTCATGAATAATTAAATAAGTGTGTGTATATCGCCCCCCCCCCTTTTGCTGCAGAAAAAAGTAGACCACAAAGATGCTGGTGGTAAGTCTTTGGAGAAAAAACGAGTAATTGCAGAACATTCCTTTAAAGACATTCTAGAATCCCTCCACAATATTTTGGGATAGACACAACAAACGCATGACGTATATACTTACCGCAAAGACCACGATATTGGAAATACAGAAGTGTTTATAAACCAGTTTTAGACAAAATCATTTCGGACATAAAATCAAGTTTAAATAAAGAGACTCTAAATATTTTTTACCTGAACATATTCATACCAAGTTTTATACAAGGTGAAGCAAAAATCAAGGCAAAATTAACTAATGTGGTTTACAAATACCTATTATAAACTGTTTGATTAATCCAAAACAGAAATTCTTGAACTTTTAATAGTCAGTCAGTATTTGGAAACAATATTGGTCAGAAGTAGACAAAAGCCTAAATCAAAACCTATAACGTTTTTGAGGCAATGAACAAGTGTGACGATATTTTTCCGTTCATAAAAACATTCTTGGATGTTTGACAGTAAGTAATACTTCATCAGAAAGAAGCTTGTCCTGCCTCGATCAGAAGATTGAAAACAAAAGTACTTAAAAACACTAAGTATGACGGAAATTCGTCTGTGGGGCTTATAGCGTTGCTGCATATCAACAGACATATTGAAATTGACATTGAGTGAGTTATTGACCGGTTTGCCCAAAAAAAACCGGAAACGAACTTTTTTTTGAGGTAGGCATATCTTTTATTTGAGATATTGCAATAAAAAAGGTAATGTTTCAACTTAAAAAGCTTTTTAGAGACCTCAAAAAAAAAAGTATTTAGTTAAGGTTTTGTTTGCGGTTTGTTTGGTATCCATGTTTTTTATATCTGAGTTATTTATATATTTTATTTATAACGCAGTTACTCAAGCCCCGATTTCAGGGGGTTATGGGGGTAATTACCCCCCCTGGATATAATTTTTTTAAAAAAACATTAACAAAATCAAAAGTAGGGCCTAAATTGCGGCGCAATAACACCTTTGATATTTACAGTATTCGTAAATTTAATTAATTTTGTGTTAAAAATGGCATTTGTAGTGTAATTTTCTTAAAAATTTTCAGTTGCGGCGCTACGATACCGTTTATATTTACGATTTTAGTTTAATTCGACTCAAAAATTGCATTTTTAATTTAATTTCATGAAAAATTTTCGGCGCATTTAAACATTTTTAAAAATAAGAATGTATGAAATAAACCAAATCTGAGTACCCCACCCCCTAGATTTGAGGCCAAATCCGAGTAGTTACTAAGTTTTGTTTGCATACATTGATATCTTTGTCATAAAAGCTATGCTTTTATTCTAGTTTTTTTTCGTATCGAAACCGCCCCCCCCCATCTTTTAAAATGGCTGGGAGCGCCACTGTCTATGCTCATATAAACTTATTATATTTTATAATTTTTGACTAGTGAAAGTGAAACACAAATCCCGCATATGAGTTCATCATATTTTATCAGGCAATTTATAATTTTTAATATGACAATTCCTCAAAAAGGTTTATAAGATTTAATAAGATCTAACAAGAACTAAAAAATAACACCTCAACTTTAGCAGTTGTAGTAGTAGTAATAGTAGCAGAAGTAATGTAAGAGATTAATATAGAGTCAAACTAAACTATAACCTAACCTAAACTATAAACTACGACAACCTAACCCACTTTAATACAATGACACTCCTTGTGCTTGCACAATATCTACATATCTAATGGAAAATTGTTCTCGTATAAGTACTTATTTATCGCCAGGAGCTGTGGGAGAAATGTTACTTTGATAAATTTCTATGAGATTTCATAAGCCAAAAACTATATTTTTACAAGCTTTTATTTAACTTGCAATATAGCTATCTATATAACAAACAAGATATGTTTGTTCGGGTGGAATCTTGCAACATAATTTTGACTAACTTCCCGACTTTCGATTGGCTTCAAATTTGGCATCCTTATATAGTTGCGGTGACAACACAAGAATATAGTGTAATGAAATTGACAGCTCCCCCCTACTCGAAGGGGGTGAAGGGCGGTACAGTTGAAGAACACAAGAATATAGTGTGATGAAATTGACAGCTCCACCCTACGTGGAGGGGGGTACAGTTGAAGTACGCCCAATTTCGTTGAAATTAGGTGTGTCGGGGCATGGAGATAACGAATTTCTAATCAGATTTTGAAAATTCAATATGGCGGATTCAAGATGAACAATTTTTGGTCATCTTTTGCTTCTAAACAATTGTAACTAACATAACCATCCGATTACTTTCAAATTTGGCATGCATTTATAGTTCCGGTGACAATACAATATATGTCATTATGGCGAATGGAGGGGGAAAAACAACTAAGTTTGTCCGATTTCATCCAAAATTGGTATATATGGGCTTTTGGAGATAAGGAATACGAATTTTTGATCAGATTTTGAAAATTAAATATGGCGGATTCAAGATGGACGATTTTCGGTCATGTTTTTACCAATTCCTAGAAAATTATAAATGTTCATAGAAATCTGTCAAATTCTATGAGTTTTTTTACAAACTCTTAAAACATTATAGAAAAACAAGGGTGTAATCATAGAAACCCATAAAATGTTATGAGTTGGTTTGACTATAAAATCTGTCTGAGAACTATAAAAACATCGGTTTATATAATCCCATAATACATCATAAAAGAAAAATAATTTAATTATAGAAACCCATAAAAATTGATGTGTCGGTTTGATTATAAAATCTCTTAGAAAATAACATAAAATTAAACTAATACTGAAAATAAAGATGTAATAGCGCCGCAATTTATGCCCTACTTTTGATTTTGTAAATATTTTCGTACCTACCCCCCTGAAATCCACACTTGAGTAACTACATATAATTTTTTCGGTTATAAAAACAATAGATAACAAACAAACCGCAAACACAACATCTAAATACTTTTTTTTTTGAGATCTAAAAAGCTTTTTAAGTTGAAACATTACCTTTTATATGGCATTTCTCAAAAAAAAGTTCTTTTCCAGTTTTTTTGGGCAAACCGATCAATAACTCGCTCAATGTCAATTTCAATATGTCTGTTGATATGCAGCAACGCTAAGCCCGTCAGACGAATTTACGTCATAGTGTTTTTAAGTACTTATATTTTCAATCTTCTGAGGCACGAGAAGCTTCTTTCTGACGAAGCATTACTTACTGACAATATAATATAACAAAATATCGCCACCCTTAGTTGTTCATTGCCTCGACAAGGTTATCATATATGTTTTGATTTAAACTTTTGCCTACTTCTGACCAATATTGTTTTCAAATACTGACTTCTCCCAATAAACGTTCAAGAATTTGTGTTTTGTATTATAGTCAAACAGTTTATAGCATTTGTTAATTTTGCCCTGATTTTGGCTTCACGTTGTATAAAACTTAATTGGTATGAATAACTTGATTTTATGTCCGAAATGATTTTGTCTAAAACTTGTTAATAAATTGAAACTCTATAATACTGTTCTGTATTTCTAATATCGTGGTTTTCGTCTGTTTCAAACTGTCCTAGTATACTGTGGAGCGATTCTAGTATGTTTTTAAAGGAACGTTCTGCAATTTCTCGTTTTTTCTTTAAAGACTTCAGACATCTTTGTTGTCTACTCTTTTCTGGAGCAAAGGGGGACCCCCCTGGGACCGTCACTGATGCATGGCGAATGACCGGTGATGGAAACGGTAGTTTGTCCAACATCGGCCCACGTTTAACGGCCGATGCTGACCTAATGCCGAGATGGACGTCGATCTGGTTATTTACCCAAACAGCAAAGTTACGTACCAGGTACGTACCTCGTACCTAAGCCTCGGATGAAGTTTACGTACATAGTACGTACGCTAACTCCAATGTACGTACTAGGGACGTACATTTTACGTGCACTTTCCAACGCTATGTACGTCTTAGGTACGTCCTTGGGATAAGGAAAATACGTACCATGTACGTACATTTGTACATACAAAGTACGTACATTTGTGTACGTACTTTGTATGTGTCCTGCGGGGGACCAATAAAAGAGGTGAATTGGACGTAAAATGTACTATGTACGTACGGGATACGTACAGTAGACGTTTTTGATACGTAAGTTAGGGAACGTAAATAAATGAATTGCAAAATATTTTTTATGCCTACGGGGCGGGGGGGGGGGGGCGATTTTAATACCTGAAAATTCCTCTCTGCTGGTTGCCTGTCCTGGAAAGAATTCCTGACGGAGAATGGGTATTTATAAAATACCAATTACTTTAAGAGAATGAAAACTACTTATACAAAAGTTTGCTTTAGAAGTGAGAGAAATGTTACATAAATGAACTACGTCCAAGTTATGACAACTTAAAAACGTAGTAAGTACGTACAAAAATCCTAAAAATAACGTAAAAATACGTTTTTGCTGTACGTACATTTTATGCACACTTTTGTACGTACACTTCTCTCCACATAAAACTGGTACAGCAGAAGGTAGGTGGAAATACTATTTTTTATATTTTCCTATGTGCAACACTGACTTTTTGACTTTGTCATTTTAGGTTATATTTTTGGCATATATAAACTTTTTATAAGGAGACGGCTTGTTTATTTTGTACTAATTCAAAATATATAAAAACCACATTTCGAAAATGCAAAAATGTTTTATTAACTAAACAAAAGCTACACAGTAATTGGTCTCTTCTACTAGCTGATTATGAAAGAAGCAAGGCTAATATAGTAATCATAATAAATCGATTTCAAGAAGAAGGAACTGTCCCTCGAAAGGGAATCACCGATTTGACGAAAGTTACTAGCCCAAATTTAAAAACATATAAAAAATGCTTAATTTTAATAGCGCGACAATGCAATGATGTTTTGAAGTCTTCTGGGCATTGAATTGGCTAAATTTTCAAATAAGTTCAGCAATAACTTCCCTATATGCTCTTACGATAAGTTTTATTAGATGTTCTGAATTCCTGAGAATGATATTAAAACTTGCTAATTTCTTTGCGAGAAGTCCTCAAGGCGCAAAACTTCGATATTATTATCCTGGAACCATCGCTGCGCAATTCTGGCCATATGAACTGGACAGTTATTTTGCTGGAATACAAAGTGATCTACATAAGGGACTCTCACTTCTGAAAGAATTACATTTTCCAGGATATTAACGTAAACTTCGATTGTAAATCGCCCAATTAATTCTAAATAGAGCGCCATGTCCTCTAGCCGATATCCAGCTCCAAATATTTACCGAAAATCTTCCCGCCCGGTCTTCGTTTCCAGCGATATATCGTTCTTCATATCGGGTTCTTGGCGGTAGATAAACCAGAATTTATCGCTGTTGGACTTAAAGATCTTCTCATCTGTGAAAACCACCTGCTGCCAAGATTCTTCGTCCCTCAGAGAATAATTCAACGCAAAAATGAATCGAGACTATTTCTTTTCCTATTTACTTTAATTTTCTTTTACCGCACTGCGACACCTTATCCTCGAACGTTTAATCTTTCTGTCTAATGTTGTTATGGATCCTGAAAATTTGATTCAATCTTTACTTTTTTCGCTTTGGCAAACGGATGATTTTCCAGAAAATTGATTATTTCTTGGTCTTCCTTAGGGCTAGTAACTTTCGTGAAACCGGTGCCGTCCTTTCGGTGGATAGTTTCCTCCTGTTGAAATCGGTTTTTATGTTTACTATCGTAGACTTGCTTCTCCCATAATGAACAGTTACTTGCCGAATAGACCAACCGCCGTCTAGTTTTGCTAAGATTTGAGCTTTATCAAACTCGGAAAGATGGATGAAACTGACATGCAAAACACATTGACATTGTCACTTATAGGAAGAAAATGCCGTACTATAAAATTTTTAAAAATTAAACAGGCTGCTAACTTCTGCTGTACCAGTTTTATGTGGAGAGAAGTGTACATTGTACGTACCTAGTAGGTCCCAGGACGTAAAATGGATGTAAAATGTACGTCCTTGGGACGAATGATGCTGTCTGGGACCGCCCTTCTGTGTTTGCTGAAATATTTGTAATTGAGTTTAAAAATGAGAACATAAAGCACATGTATTTTTGTGTTAAGCAGTGTAACTTTCTCCGAACAAAACATATAAGAATCGGAACTGTCCGAAAACAACCGAGAATTCTAGAAAAGTCAGGATCCTTTTGTAAACAATTCGGCTCGGAATTCTCCAGAATGCTATTTGTCCTTTTCAATTACATAAAGGAAGACAGAGATGGTAGATAAAAATTCTGAAAAAGTGTTCTTGTATGAATCTGGAAAGTTCTAAAGGACTATATAAGTCGGGCGCCCGCCGAAAACCGGCAAGTTTAAAATTGTAAACAAAAGAGCTAACGTCAAAAAACTTGAAAGAAAATCCCTGAGCATTATCGTCAAAACTTGGTTTCGTAAAAAAATGTCTCTGCTACCATTTGTACTATCAGATCCGTGGGACTACGCCCTCCGTCCGTCCAGAATTCTTGATCAACATTTTGGACTCTCTCTTGACCCTGAAGACCTTTTCCAGCCACGGAATCTAAATAACAGTTTACTGACACGTACTCCAGCTGGATACTTGAGAAACTGGCGCTCCGCTTTTTCCAATGTAGATTCCGGATCTGTGGTAAATTTTGACAAAGATAAGTTTCAAGCGAACTTGGACGTACAACAGTTCAAACCAGAGGAAATATCTGTGAAACTTACTGGAGACAATGTTTTGACTATTGAAGGCAAACATGAAGAAAAGCGAGACCAACATGGCTACATTTCGAGGCATTTTGTACGCAGATATGTGATTCCAGAGGAATGTGACGTCAGCAGAATTGAGTCAAAGCTGTCCTCCGACGGAGTATTAAGCATCATCGCCCCTAGAGCTAATAAGATGGAAGTAGATCACAAATTTATTCCAATCACTCCGACCGGGCAACCAGCTAAGGCTGTAGAACAACTTAAGGGTAATAGCTCTGGTAATGGTGACCAACCGAGCGACCATGAGAAGAAATAAAGATCTTGATTTATTGTTAACATATATTTTCTTATTTTTTTACATATAATAGTTATGTCTTATTATTCTGTAGTTTCATGGTTTGTAATTTGATTTAAATCATATAGTAATGTATGAAGAATTAAGTTGTTTTTAATACCTACAGTTATATTTATGTAGGATAAAGTTTATGTTTTGATAATAAGCTACCTACCTATATTATATAGTTATCGTTTGTATCCATGTTTGTGTATTATCGTAGATAGAAAATACTGTATCTATGGTATTATTAATGCTAACCTTAAATAAGTATAATCCTAAATTCTTTTATTTTGAATCCAAGTTGTATTTATTAAAAAACTCCACCCTGCCAAAAACAACCGCATAAAACCTCATAAAAAACACATCTGAATTTTATCAGTTTTTATAAGGTTTATGAGCTTTTGTGAGGCAAAATTTTAGGATTATAAAAGTTTGTAAGAATTTATGAGGTATGTCTTTGATTTTAGTAAAATTTTATGTGGTGTGTTTTTTATCTGATCCTATAATCAGTCAGGCTTATAAATGTTTATAAAATTTGATAAGTGCAGATATTTTTTTAACATTTTATAAAAGCACGATTTCCTAAAAGATTTTATAATCAAACCGACACATCAACTTTTATAGGTTTCTATAATCATATTCTTTTTCTTTTCATATGTGTGTTTTTTATCTGATCCTATAATCAGTCAGTCTTATAAATGTTTATAAAATTTGATAAGTGCAGATATTTTTTTAACATTTTATAAAAGCACGATTTTCTAAAAGATTTTATAATCAAACCGACACATCAACTTTTATAGGTTTCTATAATCATATTCTTTTTCTTTTCATATGTGTGTTTTTTATCTGATCCTATAATCAGTCAGTCTTATAAATGTTTATAAAATTTTATAAGCGCAGACATTTTTTTAACATATTTTATCGTTTTATAAAAGCACGATTTTCTAAGAGATTTTATAATCAAACCGACACATCAACTTTTATGGGTGTCTATAATCATATTCTTTTTCTTTTCATATGTGTGATTTTTATCTGATCCTAGAATCAGTCAGGCTTATAAACGTTTATAAAATTTGATAACTGCAGACACTTTTTTTAACATATTTTATGGTTTTATAAAAGCACGATTTTCTAAGAGATTTTATAATCAAATCGACACATCAACTTTTATGGGTTTCTATAATACACTGAGAAAACGGGGCCAACCCTCGGCCGTGGGTTGAAAATTTGGGGCTACCAGAACTCACACCGTGCATTACTATAGCATACAGTATGATTGTCCCAAACCATTTGAATTTAGCTGGGAGAACTCAGCAAGTCGTGGGCTACCATAATACAGGCATAGGATTGCCCCAACCCAGTTTCATGTATTAACTTTTTGGGTCTGTGGTAATTCACGGTCTGGGCTACGATAAATCAGGGCCTGAATTGTTCTAACTCATGATCATGGTTTAAATTTTCCGCCGTCTAGTAAAACCCAGGGATTTACATATGTGAATCCGATTATAGGCGGTACTTGCCGAATGTCGAGTTTTGCACATATTCGGGCTTGCGGGTTGCTTTGGCTGGCAGTTGCTAGCTTCATTTCCGGTTGTGATTTACGTAGTTAGTGTAGGTCATATATGTGCCGGTATCCTGGCCGGTGCAGCGGCAGGTTCACGAGTGAAAAATATGAACGTGATTTATTGTATTTTTTAAATAATATAGTGTGGAGTGCGAAATGTATAGGGTCTGTTTTGTATTTTAAACAGTTTGGCTGAGATTTACTAACACCGGTAACTCTCCTATTATAGGGACTGCTTTAGCGTTATAGTTCAGCCTTTAGGTTTTGTTTTTAACACACCATATTTATATTAAAATATTGATTTTGTTTATATGTTTCACACTTAAAGATTTTCAAACGCGATATTTTAGATTTTTTTAAAGTTTTTTTTTATGTAAGGGGTTATCCATTATAAACCTTATCGGGTTATCTGAAATTTGACATTTATAATTTACAAATTGCATAGATATGTTTTGTTTTTTTCAACGTAACACGTTAGGCGCGTTTCTGCGAACTTAACATAGTTCCTATTATTTTCTCTTTCTAAATGAATTCGTCTAAGAGAGATCCAGCATACTACACCCATCACAAAAAATACCCGCCTTTACACGCTTCGACCCCGCATATCTGTCAGGGGATAACTATCTCAAAAAGGTAGTCGAAGGGTATACAGGCGGTATGTTCCTGGTATGCTGGGTCTCTCTCAGACGAATGCATTTAGAAAAAGAGAATATTAGTAACTATGTTAAGCTCGCAGAAACGCGCCTCTTGTTTATTGTGTGCTTTTTTTGAATTTAAGAGACATTTAAAAAATCTCGTTTAGTTTTTGAGTTATTTTGCATTGTTGGCAAGGGTAAAGCCTGCTTAGCTATAAAAATTACCCAAAATACAGGGTGTTTTATTTAAAGTAACAAAATACATGTACAAAGCCCAAGTATTCTGATATCAAATATGACAGAAAAAGAAATGATTTCTTTTGAATGCCCTTTTAATCTTAGATTTATTAGTTAGAGTTAGCTATTTATTCATTATATTTTGTATCCCAGGTAGCAACGTAACGTTGGTTTAACGTTAAGTTTTTACGTTGTTGTAATGTCAGCTCAACGTAACAATGTCACAGCTGAAGTAACGTCGGCAATAAACGTTAATTAAACGTAGTAAAGTAACTTTCGTTTATCGTGAATTTTAACGTCAACTTACGTTATAAAATACGTTGTTGAAACGTCAACTCAACGTAACAATGTCACAGCTGAAGTAACGTCAGTAATAAACGTTAATTAAACGCAGCAAAGTAACGTTGGTTTAACGTTACTTTAAACGTCAAATTACGTTGTTAAAACCTCAGTTCTATGTTACAGTGTCACAGCTGAAGTAACTTCAGTAAAAAACGTTAGTTAAACGTTGTATCTACAACGTTGCATAGGCGTTTATTTACATTTACCAATGTTCTTTTAAAGTTAGTAGAGGTTACAAACTAAAGTTAAGCTAACTTAACTTAATTGAAGTTAATAAAGCAATATACCTATATCTGAAAAAAAAATAACATTAGTGCTAAAAAACTTTCTTTTATTTTTTTTAAAAGAATCTTATATCAACAATATTTACATACAAAAAAATATCATTAAAATCACTTTTATTTTCTTTAATAACATTTATACTCACAGAGTGTTCCAAAAATAGTGAAATCCATAAATATATCGCAAAAACAAAGCCTTTTTAAAATACACGTTTTTGAATTCAAGTTTATCCAATTAAACATATCCTTAATTTTTACATTTATGTTAATTTTGATGGTCACTTAAAAAACAACAACATTTTTTTAACTGGAAACTATTTTTTTTTAACTGCAGTTGTTCCTAAATATACACTACCCTTCTTCGAACGACTCACGACGACGACGTTACTTTTACTTTTCCTCTGCACAGACACAGACCACCACTTTGCAAACGCTTCTATTGATCTATTCCGAATTTGGGGAATCCCCGGGGAATCCCAAACGACTAGACTAGAAATTTCTGTACTATCTGCAACTTCTAATTGGTCCGATGTATCATGTATCAGGGATCGCTATCGTGTGCATATCCGTGTGTGTTCTTCCACACCTCTGCGGGCGCGGGAATTTCAGAAGAGGTTTATGATATTTTTGGGTAAGAAAAATATAACAATACAATGGAAATCATTAATGTATTATGCGACTAAAAAATATTCTATGGTTAAGTATACAGATATTACCCCAGTAGCAGAGTACATTAGACAATGTTGATGCGATGTTCTGCTATGTTATTTTAACGTTTATAACGTTATCCAACGTGTACCTTTGATACTAAACCAAATCCTTTGCGATTTATTTTAAAGTCATAAATATATAACGTAAGAACAAAATGCTTGATAAAAAGTATGTAGTTAGGTAGCTACCTTAATATAAGTAAATTAAAGTTTTTTTTCATCTATTATCTTCACACATAAAAACTTATTTGTGATAAAGAACTTGAATCTAAAAAAAACGTTCATTCGACGTTACAAATACTAACGTCACAAAAACAACGTTTATAGGTTGTTAAACTTAATGACGTTGACAGAACGTTACTTCAGTTAACGTTATCTTAAAGTCGTGAACGTCAGTACACGTTTATAGGGCGTTAAACTTAATGACGTTGACGTTACTTTATATAACGTTATCTAAAAGTCGAGAACGTCAGCACATGTTTATAAGACGTTAAACCTAATGACGTTGACAGAACTTTCTTTCATTTAACGTTATCCTAAAGTCGTGAACGTCAGTACACGTTTAAAGGACGTTAAATTTGATGACGTTGACAGAACGTTATTTTAATAAACGTTGTCGTAAAGTCGAAAACGTCAGTACACGTTCAGAACCTAATACCAACGTTGTGCAGACGTTTTCCAACGTGTGTTTGCTACTTGGGATACAGTCAGCCGGGGAGACTTGAGAGTCAAGGCTTCGTGATTTTCTTTTATTTTTAAATCACAAAATCTTTTTTTTTGAGAAAAACTAGATCCACATTTTTAATGCTCCCTAGTTGACGCTATTTCTTTATCTCTAGTAGCGTTCGTGCTGGAGATGAAATTTAAGATTTTTTTCTTTGCATTCGCATTTAAATATTTCGTCGACTAAAACATTTTTAACTTTGCAATTTCTTATAAAAATAAAAATGAGTTTTATTTTTTTTTCAAAATACTAGTACAGTCATTTGGGGTAACTTTGAACCACTGTGGGTAACTTTGAGCAACTTGGAAAATTATATGTTAGAACTTTTTTTATGTATAAACTGAATTTGGTTACCCATAATGGTTCAAAGTTCATTTAGATGCTGAGTTCTGGTAGCCCAAAGGGGGGTTCTTTCAGCCCAGACCATGAGTTATCACAACCCAGATGCTGAGTTCTGATCATGAGTTACCACAACACAGTTGCTGAGTTCTGGTAGCTCAAAGGCAGGGTTCTCCCAGCCCAGATCATGAGTCACCATAACCTAGATGCTGAGTTCTGGCAGCCCAAATGGCCAAAAAAATACATTCAGTGTTTATGCATATTTTGGGCTACCACAACTCACGAACCGTGTTTCCCTGCAATCCCTTGAACTTGGTTCTCACAGCCCAGAGGTCTGGGTTGTCCTCTATTGGCAACACGGCTGGGTCTAGGAGAACATATATTTGAGTTCTCGTAGCCCACCATTTTTCTCAGTGTATAAACCGATGTTTTTATAGTTTTCTGACAGATTTTATAGTGAAACTAACTCATAACATTTTATGGGTTTCTATAATTACATCCTTGTTTTTTTATAATGTTTAAAAACGTTTTTTCATGAGATTTTGGGATATTTTATGATCAGACCAACTCATAGAATTTGACAGATTTCTATGACCATGCATTTATAATTTTCTAGGAGTTGGTAAAAACAAATAAGTCTCTAAATAGATTTTATAGTCAGAAAAACTTACAACATTTTATAGATTTTTATGTGTTCACCTTGCCAAAACAACCTCATTAAATCTCATAAAAAACACCTGATTTTTATCAGTTTTTTCGACCACCTGAAAAATAATAAAAAAAGCTATACTTAGTATACCTACTTATTTACTTCTACAAAAAAAATATTTTTTGACTCATGATCCCATCTGATCAAAAATTCATAATCCTCCTCCTTAAAAACCCCTGTATGCCAATTTTGATTGAAATCGAACAAACTAAATCTTTCTTCACCTCCACTTCTCTCGTTAGAGGGAGATGGGTACCTGACAATACCATATTATTGTATTTTCACCGGAACTATAAACGCATACCAAATTTGAACACAATCGGATGTGGATAAGTCAGTTCAAATTGGTTAGCAAAACATGACCGAAAATCATCCATCTTGAATACGCCATATTGAATTTTCAAAATCTGATCAAAAATTCGTATTCCTTATCCCCAAAAGCCCCCGTATACCAATTTTGGTTGAAATCGGAGAAACTTAGATGTTTTCCCCCCTCCACTCCCCTAGTAGGGGGGAGGGTTGCCTAATAATAACATATTATTTTATTGCCAACGGAACTCTAAATGCATGCCAAATTTGAAAGCAATCGCATGTGTATAAGTTAGTTAAAATTGGTTAGCAAAAGATGACCAAAAATCGTCCATCTTGAATCCACCATATTGAATTTTCAAAATCTGAATAGAAATTCGTTATCTCCATCCCCAAGTGCTCAGACACACCTAATTTCAACGAAATCGGGCGTACTTCAACTGTACCCCCCTCTATCCCCTTCGAGTGTAGGGGGAACTGACAATTTCTTTACATTATATTCTATATAAGCATGCTACCGCAACTATATAAGCATGCCAAATTTGAAGCCGATCGGATGTCGGGAAGTTGGTCAAAATTAAGTTGCAATATTCCACCCGAACAAACATATCTTGTTCGATTTGACATTGCAAGTTAAATAAAAGCTTGCAAAAAAAAAATAGTTTTTGGCTTATGAAATTTCATAGAAACCTATTAAGGTAACATCTCTCCCACAGCTCCTGGCGATAAATAAGTATTTATACGAGAACAATTTTCTATTAGATATGTAGATATTGTGCAAGCACAAGGAGTGTTATTGTATTATATACTGGTTTAGGTTGTCATAGTTTATAGTTTAGGTTAGTTTATAGTTTAGTTTGACATTAATCTCTTACATTACTTCTAGTACTATTACTACTACTGCTAAAGTTGAGCTGTAATTTTTTATTTTCGAATTTTACAGGTAGATCTTATAAAATCTCATAAAATCTTATAAACTTTTATGAGGAATTGTCATATTAAAAACCATAAAATAAAAACTTTTATAAGCCAACTGACTCATAAAATATGATGAACTCCTATGCGGGATTTGTGTTTCACTTTCACTGTCAAAAATTATAAAACATCATAAGTTTATATCAACATAGATTATAAAAACTTATGATGTTTTATCTATTATTTGCTATGATCTTTTATGACTTTTTTTTGGCAGGGCAGCACTAAAATAGTTATTTATCTGTGTGGCAAGTGATACCTTACCGCACGTGACGACAGTTGACCATAGACGTAACGCGGAGTTTGGTCTATAGGCTGATAAGGGCGGTAGAGAGGCACTTTCACCTTATGACTCAAGTTTAGGTACAAATTTTGACAAATAATTAATGTTGACATTTCAATTTTCTAAAATAATTGCGACCAATTTACCCCACCGAGTGCGGTTAAGTAACAGAACTTTACCGCAGGGACCGCCGGTAAATTTGGGCTATTTTTTGCCTGTATAGATTATTTCGTTATATATAAATATGTTTCACTCTCAGACTAATAACTACTAGCCGTTTACTTATACTACATGGATTCCTTTGCATTTTTTGAATGAAAAAAGGCAAAAATATTGGGTCGGCTAAAAACCCTATATATAAACAATTTGTGACGGATAAACATTGGCACAATATAAATTTTCAGTTATTCGTTCAATAATGAAGGTAGCAGATGTCGGTAACTTTTTGTCTAACTTGAGAATATAATCATTCGTCCAATGAGGTGGTCTCCATCTTACCAGTTACTTAAATCTTAAAATATGGCCCCAAAAATATATTTTTGTGCTCTAAAAACCATGGCATATCAATATATCCTAAGAAAAAAAAATAAATCAACAAAAAATTTAAAAAAAGTGGGACTATGGCGGAACTCGAACCGATAACCAATGCTATAACCACTGGACCATTGCAACTATAGGAAAATTTACATTTTTTCGGTACATTAACTTTTTGGCTGAAGATACTCAGCAAACACGGTTTCCTCGGGCCTTCGTCGGTCCGACGTCGATTGCCGAATTTGCCGTCATCGGCACGACGTCGATTTACGACATCGGACCAGCAGTATTTTTTGTCCGCTTTGCAATGTAGGTTCAATGTATGTTTGCCGACGCAACGTTAGACTGTAGCCCGCCGTCGGACTTTTTGCTGACATCGGCATACCGTCGCCGTACGATTAAGGTCCGATATGGTTTAATCAGATGGTACTGACCATCCGCCCATATAGCTACTTAATTTGGTCGGTCTAACGTAAGCAAGCTGGTCTCGGCCCGATATCGGTAAACTATTCAAGTCCGACATTTATTTTCCTAAAGCGGTCCAACGTTTGGAAAAAAAATATATTTTGCCATTCGAAAAATTATCAAGTTTAGGGAAAAATTCTCATAGTTTTTATTTTTGCATGACATGCGCTTAAAATGTATTGTTATTGTTGAGTGGAAAAAAAAACATACCTATAGTTTTTGTGCTTTTTGTTTAGCAATAAAGGAGAAAGTGAGAGAGAAGATCATCAGATGACCGACGTCGATTAATCAAGTTTATAGATCGGGAGTTGATGTCAACTATTGTTATATATACATCTACTATTAATTCGAATTTTCAAAAATTAAAAAAAAAATTGTTTTAACAATAATAAACAGCATTTTTTTTTTTTAAATCTGTGGTTGGTGTTGTTAAAAAGTCACGAGCAGGACAATACTATGCAAGTAGGTATAAAAAACAGGATGGCTGCCTGACTAAAATGCATCTGTTTTAATATAGTGGATGGACCAGGCGCACGAAGTAACCAGATTACTTATTATTTTTATTCTAAAGTGTTTTATATCTGCAGTTTTAAAAAAAGTCTTCACTGTGTGGGTTGGATGCATTATACGAATAATGGCGTTATGTGAAGATTTGTTAAATTATCATAGATTTAGGGGTTGATAATAGGTCATTATTAATTATCATGTTTCACCCAAGCTTTAAGTGGCAGAAGAGATGATTCTTGTAGATAACTACCACAATCTTGTCAAGTCCGCCTTCTAGTTTTGAAATATCTTTGCTCATTATTTATATAATATTATCTTCCACTGTACAGGGAACATAGTGACATTAGCGCCATCTCTACATACTAGGAAGAAACTGTTAAGCAGTTTAAAAATTTTTAATGTGACAAAAATCTGATCGGGCCATCGTCGGTCTTAAAGCAGCTAGATAAAGTGGCAGTCGACTATAGTAAATCGGGCCATCGTCAGTTGCCGATTCTCGACCGATTAAACAAAGTTCCAATCGGACTATCATCAGCCCTAAAGCAGATAAAGTTTGCGTTGGCATAATGTCGACTAAAGTAAATCGGGCCAACGTCAATCGGATCGTCGTCAACCCCTAAAGCAGATAAAGTGGGTGTCGGCATAAAGTCGTGTATAGTAAATCGGGTCATCGTCAATTGCCGATTTTCGACCGATTAAACAATGTTCCAATCGGACCATCGTCGGTCCTAAAGTGGTATCGGCATAAAGTCGACTATAGTAAATCTGGCCAACGTCAGTTGCCGATTCTCGTCCGATTAAACAAAGTTTCAATCGGACCGTCGTCGGCCCTAAAGCAGATAAAGTGGGCGTCGGCATAAAGTCGACTATAGTAAATCGGGCAGACTCCTGGGAGAGCGAAATAGGATGCAGACAGTCCAAAGAATTCATCGACGGACCGGACGCGGCCAGACTCAAATAGCTCCTGGGAAGGACACAAAAATATATTGGACTACTGACATGCCTGCGGGAGGGCGGAGGAGACGGCACCTCGTTGCGGAGTGCGATGCATACCTAAGGATGAGGCATCAGGTACTTGGACAACCGAACCTGGATGCAGAGGACCTACGAGCTCTCAAGTGGGCCAAAGTACTGGACTTCGTGAAGAGGACAGGAAGGCCCGGAGAGCCCACTACCGTACAAGCGGTACAGGTGGTGGATTAGGGGGCTGGGCTGGGGTAAGGTAAAAAGGGACTGATTGGACCTACTTACCAGGTCTTGGGCCGCCCCCTAGTTACTACTACTAATAAATCGGGCCATCGTCAATTGCCGATTTTCGACCGTTTAAAAAAAGTTCCAATCGGACCATCGTCGGTCCTAAAGTGGTGTCGGCATAAAGTCGACTGTAGTAATGTTGACCTTCGTTAGTTGCCGATTATTGACCGAAAACTGAAAATCGCAATATGTCCAACGTCGGGCCAGCGTGTAGTTGCCGATGCCGACACACTGCCGACGTTGTCGATATTAGCCCGATTCAATGCCGACGATTTGTGTTTGCTGGGTAGTGAACCAATATCGAAGAGATGTATAGATTTTCTTCAATGGCCCAACAAAGTAAACGAATATCGGAGAGTCGTAGTTTTTTTCTTTAATGGCCCGACAAAGTGAGCAAATAGCGGAGAGGCGTAGTTTTTTCTTCAATGACTCAACAACAAATTTCGTTGTATTTAAGATGAAGATTCTTCTCCGTCGATTCAACATCGAATTAGTATTGATGTTCGTCAGCGGCCCATTAAATAATTTCCGTCACAGTCACTCAAAAGTCATTCAGTCATCCAACCAAGGCCGACAAACACGTACATTCCTGTCAGCCCTGATCCAACCAATGAAGAACCATCAGAAGTCCGTCACACCTTGTTTATAGGGAAGTCTTGAATAAAAGTCTTTTTAATAACTTTTTTTCGTGTTCCTCAGATTTTTGAGAAGTTTTACTTTTTAGAGAGTTAAAAAAACCGTATACTTATAAATGTTCAAAACTTAAATTTGTTTTCTCAATCTCAACTTTTATTTTAGACTACCCTTTCAGTGGCGGACCCAGCCATTTGAAAAGAGGGGGGGGGGGCGATTTCGATACGAAAAAAAAACTAGAATAAAAGCAGACGAGGATATTAATATATGCAAACAAAACTTAGTAACTACGCGGATTTGGTCTCAAATCTAGGGGGGAATTTTAAGTTGTTTATTTCATACATTTTTATTTCAAAAAATGTTTAAATGCGCCGAAAATTTTTGAGAAAATAACATTAAAAATGCAATTTTTGAGTCGAATTAAACTAAAATCGTAAATATCAACGGTATCATAGCGCCGCAGGCGAAAATTTTGAAGAAAATTGGCCTGAAAAATGCATTTTTTAATTTAAAGTTAAAGTAAAATCGTAAATATATCAATGGTTTCAAAGCGCAGCAGGCGAAAATTTTTAAGAAAATTACACTACAAACACGGATCACCTGTTCGGTACTCTGTGCTACAAATGCCATTTTTAACACAAAATTAAACGAATACCGTAAATATCAAAGATGTTATTGCGCTGCAATTTAGGCCCTACTTTTGATTTTGTAAATGTTTTCGTAAAAAAATTAAACCCAGGGGGGGGGGTAATTAACCCACTGAAATCCGCGCTTGAGTAACTGCGTATAATTTTTTCATTTATAAAAAACATAGGTAACAAACAAACCACAAACTTTTTAAAGCTTTTTAAGTTAAAACATTACCTTTTATATTGCCATATCTCAAATATAAGATGCCTATCTCAAAAAAAAGTTCGTTTCCAGTTTTTTTGGCCAAACCGGGCAATAACTCGCTCAATGACAATTTCAATATGTCTGTTGATATGTAGCAACGCTAAGCCACCGAACAAACGAATTTCCATCATAGTGTTTTTAAGTACTTTTGTTTTCAATCTTCTGAAGCGGGAAAAACTTGGTTCTGACGAAGCATTACTTACTGTCAAACATTCAAGAATGTTTTATCAACGGAAAAATATTGTCACACTTGTTCATTGCATCGAAAACGTTATCATATATGTTTTGATTTAAGCTTTTGCCTACTTCTGACCAATATTGTTTCCAAATACTGACTTCTCCTCTTAAAAGAATTTGTGTTTTGAATTAATCAAACAGCTTATATTATTTGGAAACCACATTAGTTAATTTTGCTTTGATTTTTGTTTGGTATGAATATGTTCAGGTAAAAAATACTTAGTCTCGTTATTAAACCTTGATTTTATGTCCGACATGATTTTCTCTAAAACTTGTTTATAAATAGAAATTCTATAATGCTTTTCGTCACTTCTGTAATTCCAATCGTTAGTAGTTAGTTAGTAGCGTTAAGTACGTCATGCGTTTGTTGTGTCTATCCCAAAATATTGTGGAGGGATTCTAGAATGTCTTTAAAGGAACGTTTTGCAATTTATCGTTTTTTCTCCAAAGTCTTACCATCAGCATCTTTGTAGTCTACTTTTTTCTGGAGCAAACGGGGGGCGGGGGGAGGGGGATCGCTGGGACCGCCACTGCCAGTGGCGGTCCCAGCCATTTGGAAAGGACGGGGGGCGCTTTCGATCTACAATAAAGGCATAGCTTTTATGAGGAACATATCAATATGTGCAAACCAAACTAATAAGTACAAACGCGGATTTAGCCTCAAATCTAGGGGGGTGGGTCCTCAGATTTTAAGTTGTTTATTTCATAGATTTTTTATTTTGAAAAATGTTTCATTGCGCCGGAAAGTTTGGAGAAAATTACATTAAAAATGCAATTTTTGAGTCAAATTGAACTAAAATCGTAAATATCAACGGTATCATAGCGCCGCAGGCGAAATTTTTTAAGAAAATTGCACTAAAAATGCTTTTTTTGATTTAAAATTAAACTAAAATTGTAAATATATATATGAATGGTTTCAAAGCACAGCGGCCGAAAATTTTTAAGAAAATTACACTATAAAGGCCATTTATAACACAAAATTAAACTTATACCGTAAATATCAAAGGCAATTTATGCGGCTTACTTTTGATTTTGTAAATGTTTTCGTAAAATATTTAAATATAGGGTGGGGGTAATTACCCATCTACCGCTCTGAAATCCGCGCTTGAGTAAGGAGTAATTTTTTCAGTTATAAAAACATAGATAACAAACAGACCACAAACAAAACCTTTTAAGTTGAAACATTACCTTTTATATTGCATATCTCAAATATAAGATTTTCTAGGCAAAAATTGTTCAATATCAATTTCAATATGTCTGTTGATATGCAGCAACTAAGCCCGTCAGACGAATTTCCGTCATAGTGTTCTGGAAAAATATCGTCACACTTGTTCATTGCCTCGAAAACGTTATCAGGTACTATTATTTGATTTAAGCTTTTGCCTACTTCTGACCAATATTGATGATTCCAAATACTGACTTTAAATTTTCCCAATAAAAGTTCAAGCATTAGTTTTTTGGATTAATCAAACAGTTTATAGTATTTGGAAACGACATTAGTTACTTTTGGCTTCACGTTGTGTAAAACTTGGTATTAATATGTTCAGGTCAAAAATACTTAGAGTCTCGTTAATTGAACCTTGATTTTATGGCCGAAATGATTTTGTCTAGAACTCGTTTATAAATAGAAACTCTATAATACCATAAAGTAAATAATTAAATAATACTGTTCTGTATTTCCAATATCGTGGTGTTCCAAAGACTTTAGGGTTACCACCAGTATTGTTGTCTACTTTTTTTCTGGAGCAAAGGGGGGCAATCTCCCCCCCCGCCCCCCTAGGACCGCCACTGAAATACTGCTGCACTAAGCCCAAAGGGGGTATATGCAAATTTTACCAAAAATCATATTAGCTATTCTACTATATATATATATATATATATATATATATATATATATTTATATTTCTATGGTATCTACGCTCTAAATATTTAAATAATATAAATTTAATTGAGGGAAAAATATCCTTTATTTTAAGCCTCCTAACTAATTAGCTGTAACTAAAAACATATATAGCGTATCTGTGAATGATTTTATTTTAGTTACGCCTTATTATCCTTAGTACACCCACAAACAAAATATTAGGTTATTTTCTTTGTGGTATAGGTATTTAAGTCCTATTATAAATAAACCAATTTCCTAATTATCTAAGAAAGAAATACAGGACGGTCGGAAAAGTTTCAGCTTTTTTTAAAAAACTGAATATTGAATATACCGCGCCCTCGACTGCGCCATTTTGAATTTTTGACTTTTGACATTTTCTAAAAATCACTTTTTACCTTTCCAAAAAAGCCTTCTGGCAAAAATTAGATGAAAACTGTTTTACTGTCGAGAGAGACATATCCGAATGGTTTTAGCAGATCATTTAAAAAAGATGTGGCCGTGCGTTTTTTTTTCTACTTCATTCATTTGAGTGTGGAATTAATTTACCCTGATACTTTATCGCATCAGATTTTTTTAATTATTGACTGCAATAAGGTGGTCGTAGAAAAAATATTGTACATAACCACAAACCTTTTTTTTTGTTGTAGGTGTGTGTACCTAACACATATGTGAAGTGCCTTTTTGGCACCTGATTGGGGGCACTTTCCATACTTTTAGTACTACTACGAACGCAAAAATTATTTTTTTTTCCATTTTCCGTAAGTATAGGAAAACTTAAATTTAAACAGACCATAGTAATTTGCGTTACAAGGGCGGGAAATGCTCTCTGTTAAAGTACAACTCTAGATATTTACTTCTAGACGAGTACTTTAATGAAATTTGTATCCATTATTTTAATCTTATTTTTTTTAGTTACTTTACCGGACTATAGTGATGTAATGGAGCATATTACAATACAGTATATTTAGTTTACTTTTATTTACGCGGACTTGCCATTTACAGGTTTTACAAAATAACCTCTTAAAAATTAAAGTTAACAATTTGAATAAAATTTTAGCAATAAATAATAGGTGCATCACTTATCTATTAATTTTTTAGATAAAGAAAAATGATTATTTATATAAATGAGAAATGTTATTTATATAAAAAGAAAGATTAAAAATTTTTATATAATTGGGAAAGAACCCTGCACAAATTATATTGGGAATGGCTTTCGGCTAAATGTCGTAATTTTTTTATATGTTGTAGTACTCGATCAACAAAGCACAAAAATAAAATGAGATAGGGAGCAGGATTACTTTCTGAGATATGTATCTTTAAAGTTGACGTGTTTTAAAACTATATTTTTGGACATGGTCCAAATTTTTTTCCCACAACTTTGTTGATTAGCGCCAAAATAAAACGATTCTTTCTCTATTTGTCCTCTGAATAAAACACCCTTTCCATCCATGTAAAAATATTTCTATAAGGATTCTTTGGTACCACCAGAAAAGTCACTGATTTGTAAGTTTTAAAAAAGAAAGAAAACGAACATTTAAAAAAAAATTACAATTCTTATTTTCTTTAAAACAAACGGCCAGATTTTTAAAAGTTTTACATAAGAAAATAAGAATTGTCATTTTTAAAAAAATGTTCGTTTTCTTTTTTTTTTTAAACTTACCAATTAGTGACTTTTCTGGTGGTACAAAAGAAACCATATAAAAACATTTTTATATGGTTGGAAGGGGGGTTTCATTCCAGACAAATAGAGCTTCGAATCATTTTATTTCGGCAGTAATTTTAACAAAGTTGTGGAAAAAACTTGGAACCTGTCCAAAAATATAGCCTAAAAACACGTCAACTTTAAAGCTCCATATCTCAGAAAGTAATCCTGCTCTCTATCTCGGTTTTTTTATTTTTGTGATTTATTGATCGAGTACTTCAACATATAAAAAAATTATGACATTTAGCCAAAAGTCATTTCCAATGTAATTTGTGCAGGGTTCAAAAAGTACATTTTACAAAACATTTTGTATTTGTAATTTCTTCAAACAACAGTAAAAAAATCTCAAAGTTTCAGGTAACTTGGGAATCGCTTTTAATATTAGTTGGGTAAATGACCTGTATCCCCCCCCCAATCTAATGTCTTCTGATCACCGGTGATAAAAGCTTTTTTGGTTATCGATGCAAATTTGTTTTTGCAATGCAAACAAATGTATATGTATGTATGTATAAAGTAGACACGTAGGTACTTACTTTAATTAAACTGGACATCATTTTGCCACAAAAACCCACAGAACAAATCCTCTACCTATATATTTTTTTCTTATTAGGAAAAATAGCAATCCTGCTGACCTTATACCAGCGCGTATTATAATTTGTTGTTTAATCACATCAAGTCTACATCAGATTATACTTTATAAATATCGCATACAATATAATACAGTGCGGACTAAAAAAGTCAACCTGTCCCTTAACTTTTAAATGAAGATATATATATGTATATCGCATGCGACGTTGGGAAAATAGTAGTTTACTATAGCGGCTAAAATAGTATTTTTTACAATAACGAACGCAGCGATAGTAATTCAAAAAGGCGAGTAAAAAGTTATAGTTTAGCTGCGAGTTGTGAACACTATTTTTTTATACCTTTATGAAAAAAGCCTAAAAAAACAGTTCACCATGTTTTTATCATAAAATCAAGGGCGGCTGGTAGACAGTTAGCGGCGTAGCCAGGGGCTTGAGCAATCTACAATAATTGATCATGCAAGGGCGTCACGTCAGCGGCGCCGGAATAGATTTTTATTTCCCATAGGCAATTATTACATGTGAGAATAGTTAAAAGAAAAAAAAACACAGAAAATCTAGGACCTAAAAGTATAAAAATCCTTAAAAATACATAAAATAGAGGAGTGACGATCACCAACTCGAACAGTTGAAAAATTCATTCAGATTATATAGTAGTTTTCACAACTAGTGGTTAAAATAGTGCTTTTTTACAAGCGTTGGTTTAAATAATGAGCGCAGCGAGGTATGTAAAAACGCGAGTAAAAAAAGAACAGTTTAGCCGCGAGTTGTTAACACTATTTTTTTAATACCTTTATCAAAAAATCCAAGAAAAACAGGAAAATACTTTTAAAAATCTCGAACGAAGAGCACTTCTCGCAACACACCATCTTAACACTATAAATAAAGGCGGCTCGGCCGGTAAATGAAATAACAATGGTTTCCATAGTGATGTGCCTTACTCGGTGACGTTCATTATTGCGACATTTTAATCTTTGCATGACAGTTGATATTTTGGCGATGTTTTTATTTTTCTTTATAAAGAAATATTTTGATTTTTTTTTTAATTCCACTTTAGAGAATATAGGTAATTAACATTATGTCAAATAGTGGCATATATGTCAGAAGCTACTAGGACAAAGTGCAGTAACTCACAACCTTAAATGAAAAATTAGGTCAAATGGCAGTAATACTGATTAATAATTTATTTATTTATTTAAGAACCAAATTAAAATAAAATAAATAAAAAAAATTTTTGGGTACTTTTTTATCACAATAATAGTAATATAAAAAAAACACCAAAAGAGTGTTTTAAGCCAAAGAACCAACCTCAAAAAGTTTTTGATCTACTTCTCCAAACTGCCATTTTGAAATTACTACTTCATATCTTTAGCGCCGAAGGTGATAAAGAAAGTATATAATTTTTTTTTACTTAAAAAAAATATTGTAAGAAAAATTTTTTTTGAAATCTATTTATAACGTGTAAGATATAAATTGTAGTGATTTTTTTTTAAGTAGCTATTGCCCTCCCCCTCTCTGTGTCCGCGCCTTCATTAAATTCATTTCAATTCATTTTCTTATTCTGCTATTTAATTTAAAAGTTAAACATGGGGAGGGGACTTTTTACATCCGCACTGTATATTATATTATATTGCATATAAAAAATAATTATAATTATTTACCTGTTTGAGGAATGTATATAACGTTTTTTTTTGCTTATTAATATTAGGAGAAGAAATAACATGAAATTTGTTTATGGGTAGACGAGACGTAATAAAATTAGCACGTTTATATAATTTATTGCTTTTACAGGGTGTTTTGGAATGATTTCCTTGTTTATATACTGGGGGATCCCACGACTTAATTTATATTTAATTTTACGATTTAGTAGCGATAACAACCAATCACGTTAGCCTGATTTTTACATTATTTTCTTTGTTTTTCAAATTTAATATTACTCCATGTTTTGCGACACTTGAACGATTATAGTGTGGCACTTTTTTTTTAACATCAAAACCTCATGCATTTATGATAGAAAAATTTGCGCTAAGATACCTATAGAGTATTATTACCAAATCGAATAAAAACAAATAATTAAAATAATAATAGTCAAATTTTTTTTAAAACAAATAACATTTGGACTTAACCAGCGTAAAAAATAAATTCATATTAGGTCATATTGCCTCTGCTATACGCTGCAAACAACACTACACATACGTTTTCAAGCGCGCCCGCGGTCCCTTGCGGTGTTGCCACAGATTGGAACAAGTTAATTTTGATATAAATAAACAAGAGTTGCAACTTAAATTAAAAACGATTCGACTAACAAGACTAAATACCCGTTTTGGAAATTCAATCTTAGCAACATTATTTGAACAAACTAATACATTGCAAAACTTTTTTTTTCACCAAAACGAGTTCTAGAGACGTTTAAGAATGATTTAATAGAAGCTATAAGCAAATATTCTGACAAATTAAAAAAATCAAATTAAAGTTTATCTAAAGATGGTTGACAGAAAAATTCTTTTAACACTATTCCCAGCAAACACGGTTCCCTTGGGCCTTCGTCGGTCCGATGTCGTTTGCCGAATTTGTCGTCATCGGCACGACGTCGATTTACGACATCGGACCAGCAGTATTTTTTGTCCGCTTTGCGATGTAGTCCCAATGTATGTTTGCCGCCGACGGACCAATGGTAAATTTTACTTTTTGCTGACATCGGCATACCGTCGCCGTACGATTAAGGTCCGATATGATTTAACCACATGGTACCGACCATCCGCCCATAACTGCTTAATTTGGTCGGTCTAACTTAGGCAAGCTGATCTCGGCCCGAAATCGGTAAACTATTCAAGTCCGACATTGGTTTCCTAAAGCGGTCCAACGTCGGCGATTGGCGGAGGTCCGTCGATGGTAGCTTAAAACGGCCCGACATTGTCAAACTACAAAGTTTCGATAATGCGGGTGCTTTTAACCAGTCGGGCTGGTTCAAGTGGCCGAAGAGGTGATTCTTGTAGAGAAGTACCACCATCTTGTCAAGTCTGTAAATTTAGTTTGAGTTTCAAGTCACCATGGATGTGGAAGCCGATACTGCGTAAGTATTCATATTCTTTTGTTCTTAAATAAGGTCGGCCTAGAGTCATAGATTAAGGTTGTAGCTCCTTAACCTATGGCCTAGAGTGGACTTGAAAATGTTCAGAACTACCAGTAAAACGACCAAAAATCGTCATTTTTGCTGGGTTTATACAGGCATATATAAATTAAAATAAAAAATAATAACTTTGAACCGATCAGCACACAGCTTCTGCACATGTATACAAAAGTGAATGACACCAATAGTTGAAATAATTAAACTAAACTCCATCATGCTGTTTTCCTTAATAATATCTGTTAAAAACAAACCAAATAATGCAAAAAAACCCCTATTTAAATTACAAAAACAAATGAAAGTGGGGTTATGTGCGTCAAAAAGGCATGCTCAAATACGTTTTAAGATAGAAATAAATGTTAAAAGTTACTCATCTTTTTATTTATGCTGTATAAATGCCTACACTGTTCCCCATAAGCTCATCCAACTTTTATTTTAATTTTATTTATTCTTTTTTTTTTATTTTTTATTTTGATTTGCCTGTATGAACCCAGCATTAAATCGTGATCTAGACGCCACTTTACAAGAAAATCAAAGGTCTCATCATGATCTACAATGCTTAAGCGATACTGACACTGATAATTTACAAATTTCTTTTGTAATCGAGCAAATCCTTTTTCAACTAAAAAGCCAGTTAACTCCTACCTGTATTCAAACTTCAGTGCCATTTAGCCTACTGTTGCCGCCATTTTTATAACCAAATTGACAGGTAAAACATGAATTTTCTCTCAGTTTGGTGTCACTATGGCTTCTATAGTAGGCTAAAGGATACTATATCAAAAAAGAGTTAAATGGCTTTTTAGTTGAAGTGTTGGATCGAGCCATCTAAAGATTCATCAATTCAGTCTACGTCCAAGTCATTTTCTAACACTGAAATTTCTCTTGCTGACCCAGAGAATGATGACCCTTAAATTTCTTGTGAAACCGAGCTGTCTTTAGTTAATATCTTAAAATCTTTTTTAAAATTAATTTGAAAAAACTCGTCTGTAGTACTATTTTTTTATTTTAACGTAAATTTGCCAATAAAACAAATATATTAAAGTTTTTAATTTTTTTTTTGAGAAACCGATATTTTGTCACTTTTTAAGCAAAAAGGACTACTTTTTCCTAAAACAAAATACTGGTTTATCCAAAAAATATTATTTACAGCTATACTTACCACAATTTAAACTTTTTTAGATTCTGTAAAAAATCCTTTAAGAAGTCACCCAACTTTTCCTCATTCTGTCGTTGATGCTACTAAGGCTTGGTTACGGGGTGCCTGTGACTGGAAAGGGGGCAAAACATCCAGGAAAAAATATTCTGAATAAATCTTCATCTTATCTTATAACAAGAAGAAGGAAGTAATAAGTTTTTAAATTTTTGGCCAAGGAATTTTTATATAAAGCAACTGAAGCAAACCTTATTGTTTTGATTCACAATCAAAGAGATTTTTCCCTGTTGCAATTTACTGTGGTATGGAAAACCTCCTCTTAATAAATATTTAAAACAATTTATGAAAGAATTTTCCTCTATCTTTGGCATGACCAAGACGACAAATATTATTCGTACGGTTTCCATTCCTGTCTTCATGTTAGGATATAAATATAAGTGTATAAGTTTTTGTTTATAGTAACATTTATTTATTTATTACATATTGGTTTTTCTAGGAATTTTTGTTCGTTTAAGGATAAAATAAAATAAATGTGCATTCGTAAATTATGTGCATTATTTTATTTTTAATCCACAATCATTACAATTTTTATTTTACGTATAAATACTTTAAAGAGGGAGAAAAAGCCAATTATCATTGGTATCGGAATTTGCATCTGTATCCCTATTGAGCCGACCAATCAAGGAGGTGCTCTTTTAAACTTTTAATTTTTGCGTGGGTTTGGCACTTAGTGGTACAGGGTGATTCACCATATTTTCCCAATTACATAACTCATTTATTCTTAAAGATAGAAAAAAAAAATACTAAAGTTGCTTAGTTTTTCACAAATTTTAAGAAAATTTAACCAAAATTTTGAAAATGTCAAATTTCGACATCAACTTTCTTATTTCAAATGGAACACCCTGTATATTTTTCAAGAAAAACGTTGACTTAAGAGCAATGTGTTGAACAAAGAACCACCTAGACTCTTTTTCCTTGCTAACACATCGCCCTTATGGCAAATTATTTCACTCGAGAACTGTTAAAGATAAACCCCACAAGATCTACCGAAATTTTAAAAAATATGGTGATGGAGTTGTTTACGGTGGGCGGTCGGTAGCATAGACAAACTACTCAGACAGACCGAACCCTTTTTTTTTTCTATGGTCGGTAGAATGAATGCCATGAAACGCGTTCGACCAGTGTTACCAATAGCTTTGAGTAAAACTATGCTTCGCATCTGCGGAAATTATGCTCCGTTCATCTTCGCGGCGGCGCGGCACGGGTCACTACAAAATAAAACCAAACACACCCCTTTTTTTCTGGGATTCACACCCGCGATACACTATGCGTAATATTCCGTCCCTTTCTATTACACGGGCAAAGAACAAGACAGCCATTCATCAGAAGGATTTTCGATTTAAGAATTGGTCCTGGTTCTGGTGGACATTATTTTGACAGCGGTTCTAAAATAATGACGTCATTTATTTATTTATTTATTACAACAAGAGTTCTCAACAGATTGACAATAGCCAATCCTATTACAGAGAACCACATAGTGAAAAATTACATTGACTACTTACAGCTACAGTCCACTAGAGGTTAATCAACTAAAACTATAAATGTCCTTAGTACTAAAAAAAAGCTAAACAAAAAAAAAGACCTTTATCTTTATCGAACCACACCAGTTTTTAACTGGTCATAAAGCACTTAATACATTATTGAATAAATTGGTAACACATTCGCGCAAGAGAGAAAATACTAAAACTAAACAAATCTATTTGATAAAAATGAACATAGAAGTTTCTTTGAATTGAGATTATAGGTGATAATTGGTGTTAAACCTAGGCAAGTAGAACATATTTAAATGCCGAAAGCTGTGGTACTAGCCTGTATTAAAATTTAACCGTGATAATAATAAAGTACAGTCAATTTTATTATTGATTACTTTATATAAAAAAATTGTAAAGTGAACAATTCGCCTAGCACTTAGCTTACACATATTATGTCGCTTTAAGCTAGTCTCATAATTTTCATGAATTTGAGCCCGAAAGTATCTAAAGTTTATGATTTTTATAAATTTAGACTGAACTCTTCCAATACGGTCAATATATTTTGCATATGATGGACTCCAAACGATGCTAGAATATTCGAGATGACTACGAATAAAAGAATTGTATAGCATAATAATACTTTTGTGTGACTTAAATTCTTTGGTAACTCTAGCTATAAAACCTAAATTCCTGTAAGCCTTCTTTACAACTGACTCAATGTGTAGATCAAATTTTAGGGATTTATCCAGGAGAATTCCCAGATCTTTCACACTCCTGCACTCTGGAGCGTGTTATTGCCAATTTTGTAGGGGAAATGAATTTGATCATTCTTGTGAGTAAAACTTATTTTAACGCATTTTTTAATACTTAGTTCAAGTCTGTTAAGTGTACAGAAATCGTGAAATCTTACAAGATCCTCCTGGAAGTTTTGACAGTCACTGATACTTTTAATAATCTTATAAGCTTTTAAATCGTCAGCAAATGAGGCACTTGTGGAGGAATGGAAACAGTTGGTTATGTTATTAATAAAAATGGAAAAAAACAATGGACCCAGATGAGACCGTTGAGGAACCCCAGAGGTCACATCTACAAGTTCCGAAATACTGCGTCCAATTCTGACACACTGTTGACGTCCGGCAACATAACTTCTTGATAAATCCATGAGTTTGCCGTACACACCGAAATTCTCCATATTAACTAAGAGTGTTGGATGATGAACTTTATCAAAGGCTTTGGAGAAATCAGTGTACACGGCATCCACCTGGCAACCAGTTGTGATTCCTTCAAAGATATTTTGAACATAAGGCAATAAGTTAGTTACTACAGATCGGTTTTTAAAAAAGCCATGTTGATTCTCGCTTATTATATGTTTAACTTGAAAAAATAGTTCAATCCAAATTATTGATTCAAAAATTTTTCCAAAAATACAAAGCAAAGTTATGGGCCGATAGTTTTCAATGCAACGCTTATTACCTGATTTAAACACCGGAGTAATCAAACCTTTTTTCCAAAGTGAGGGAAAGTACCCTTGATCTAATGACTTATTATAGATTAAGTAAAGTGGCTCAATAAGAGATTCGGAACAATTATTAATTAGTATGCCAGGCAAGTCATCTATTCCAGAACTCTTTTTTTTACATCTATTTTGTCTATAGCAGTTTTAATTTGTTGACGCGAAATCTGGTTAATTGTGAATTGATTTAGGTTACTTATTTTATTGACTAAACAAGGCGTGCTACTGGAAATAAACACCGAGTGAAAGTAATTGGCAGACTACTAGAATTTTTCTTTTTAGATATAAATGACCATAGTGACTGTGGATTTTTATAAAGGTTATCTTCAGTTCTAGATATCCAGTTACTATAATCTTTTTTTAATTCTATTTTGACCTGTCTGCGTATGTTAGAGAAGATGATATAATCAGCTTGATTTTTGTACTTTTTATATTTCTTATGGATTTTTTTGTTTTTCTTTAAGCAGTAAAATTGTATTTCGAGAAAACCAGCAAGGGTATTTATGCTTTATGTTACGTGTCGCTATAAATCTGTCGATAATTCCTTTTAGTTTAATATTAAAAATATCAACTATCTGATCAACTGAAAAGCTAAAAAAAACAATTTCCCCATAAGACGTTGGATATTTCGTTGTTAATTTTCTCGTAGTCTGCCAGATCAAACCGTAATCTAGTATAGTCCGATTTTTTTCTTAACTTAATCTGATCGTTTAAGTTAACAATCATTTCAATGGCATTATGATTAGGGACTTCAGGGACAAAAGAATTCAAGCTTTTTGAAACCATCGTAGACTCGGACTCACAGGATGAAAAAACCAGATCAAGAAACTTACCCCCACTGTTGGCCACTCCGTTGTATTGATTCATATTCAAATAGCTGAAAGCATCAATGAGGTGCTCATCTTTACTCTTGATTACATTGTATGGCTCATAAAAACTATTAATATTATTTAATCTCCAAGATATATCACTACTATTATAATCACCAACTACTACTACTTTATCATTGGGGTGTAACTCCACCACATCACGTACTTTGTTTAAGTGACTCAAATAATTGTCGACACTGGCGTTGGGTGGGATATAAACACAACACAAAAGCAACTTTTTACCACCGCAAAGCTGAACAGAAACCCATAGGTCCTCACAAAGCCCTTGGGAGGACCATTCAGAATGACAATTTGACACCAACCTGCTCGAAACCAAAATCATAACTCCACCACCGTCTTTTTTGTTTGTTAAATCATAATCTCTGTCCCTCCTATAAACCGCTTACACACTAGGATCACAAATCTCACCGTTGAAAACATTTTTGTGTAGCCAAGATTCCGAGATGCAAATAAAGTCAAAAGCAGAACTATTAGCGGAAATAAAAAAAAACTATTTAGTTTGGTCCTTAAACCCTGCGTATTTTGATAGTAAAAAGAAGCCATTAAAAGACATAAAAATAGAAAGTTTACTATACCACGATCACTAGGAAAAGTTATTTGTTCATAATTTTATTACCGTTGTACCGTTTCTAATAAAAATGTTGCAATCTCTTGTCCAACACTGGTGGTTTTTAGTTTTGCAAAACTCACGTACTTTTTTGTAAAGGGATTTGAACTTTGGTGTTAAGTGATCATTGATATATATAGACGGATTTTCAGTACCCATAAAGCCAATTTCATTAGTTTTTATGCCTTTCTTGAGTCTAATTGCCGTGATAATTTCATCCTTATATCTTTTTGAAGTTAATTTGACTATAATTGATTTGGGAGAGGTTATGTTCTTATCAAAATGCGGTATTCTGTGACAAGTCTCAACTAATTTTTCAGTGAACTCAACTTTAAGGGCTGTAACCAAAGATTTGAAAAGTTCAAGCACATTTTCATTTTGTTTTTCCGGCACCCCATGAATTTCAAGGTTATTAATACGTAGCTGTTGCTGAAGCTGATCAAGTTCCATCCTTATGGAGCATACGGACTGCTCAACCTGAAAAACATTGGTTTCGACTGCCGAGACTTTATTAATTTTTTTTTCGAACTCTTGCATTTTTAAGTTAAAGTCGTCTATTTTGTTTCCATAAAACGTAATAGCCTCGCTAAAATCACTCTGCTTGGATTTAATTTCAGCAACATCCTTACACAATACATCCAATTTTTTCAACTGGACATTATCGCAGAAAATGACGGGATAATAGGCTGGATACAATCCTTACACTTCCACTGCAACCCTTCGACCACCGTAAAGGCTTGAATATTTAAGCATTTAAAATGAAAAAGCTTTTTACAAACGAAACAATCTATTGTTGGATTGCTTCGTGAAGTTAATTTTGCAGCTGCATTGCAAATCATACAGTTATCAGACATTGCGACAAAAAAAATGAATACTCGATTTATTTATCTCGGGCGCAAAAAAAAACAATAAATTCAACCTACGTTGCTCGCGGACTGAGCTGATTTAAAATATTATTAAGATATCTTTGATTTTACTCAAAAAAAGACTATCTATTATTTTGCAAAATTTTAGGGGTTATGTTTACAACCAAAGGGCCGAACCAACCTCCCAGGCTGGTTCTAAAATTTGATAACCGGGTTGCAACTGTGACGTCATTGTTTTAAAACGAAAGGACCGGTTGCGATTCTGGTTCAACCAGAACCAGGACCAATTGTAAAACGAAAATCCTTCAGGTTGTTGGTGTCGTCGGTTGCCGCTCGCGCGCGCGAGAATTCGTTCGGCTCATTTCCCACACAAAATCAGTAGATTATGAAAACTAACTGTGAGCGGCGCATTCACCGACTGATATGTTGCTATGGGTGTGATTATATGCTCGTATTATGCGATTTGTCCTATATTATGCCCAATTATGCTTTTTTACCCATTATTATATAATTATGCTCCCGCTGGTGAAATTATGCCCAATCGCATAATTATGCTCCGATTGGTGACACTGCGTTCGACATCGCTTTAAATAGCCTCGCGTATCCCTACCTACCATACTCCCGTCGAGCATGCTGTGCGCGCAAAGCGGTGAGGTGCAGCATAGCAGGAAAGGGAAACGTGGCGAGTCAAAGCGATGTCTAGAGTCTAAGAATAGTAAATAATAAAACGTCATAGAAATTACAGAAATTATGAGACATGAAGCACCTAGAACGAAAAGAGAAGCTGAAACAAATAAATAAAATTAGTAACTTCGTGGCAGCAGTGCAGCAGTTTAAAAATTTTAAGGTGAGGTAATCGGACCATCGTCGGTTGCCCATTCTCGACTAATCAAACAAAGTTCCAATCGGATCATCGTCGGCCCTAAAGCAGATAAAGTGGTAGTCGGCATAAAGTCGACTATAGTAAATCGGGCCATCGTCAGTTGCCGATTCTCGTCCGATTAAACAAAGTTCCAATCGGACCGTCGTCGGTCCTAAAGCACATAAAGTAGGCGTCGGCATAAAGTCGACTATAGTAAACCGGGACATCGTCTGCAGTTGCCGATTCTCGACCGATTAAAGAAAGTTTCAATCGGACCATCATCGCCCCAAAAGCAGATAAGGTTTGCGTTGGCATAATGTCGACTATAATAAATCGGGCCATCGACAGTTGCCGATTCTCGTCCGATTAAACAAAGTTCCAATCGGTCTGTTGTCGGCCCTAAAGCAGATAAAGTAGGCGTCGGCATAAAGTCGACTATAGTAAATCGGGCCATCGTCAGTTGCCGATTCTCGTCCGATTAAACAAAGTTCCATTCGGACCGTCGTCGGCCCTAAAGCAAATAAAGTGGGCTTCGGCATAAAGTCGACTATAGTAAATCGGGCCATCGTCAGTTGCCGATTTTCGACCGATTAAACAAAGTTTCAATCGGACCATCGTCGGTCCTAAAGTGGTGTCGGCATAAAGTCGACTGTAGTAATGTGGACCTCCATCAGTTGCCGATTATTGACCGAAAACTGAAAATCGCAATCTGACCAACATCGGGCCAGAGTGTAGTCGCCGATGCCGACACACTGCTGAAGTTGTCGACATTGTCCCGATTCAAAGCCGACGATTTGTGTTTGCTGGGTTTATCTTGTTCACAACTCTTGCAATGAAATAACAAAATTAAACTTTAAATAGCGTTTCAAAGCAATACCAGTTCTTTATAGTCAGGTTTTAATTCAATTTACAGAGAAAGAAAAACTCGAAAATTGGGCACGTTTTGATGTAAGCAGCTCGAAAGAAGAAACTCTAGCTGAACCTAAGGAAAAAATATAGTTGTGAAAATATGCCAAACTTTTTTGTACCTATAAAGAGTTTATAAAAACAATTATTATTATTTAACTAAATTTTTTGTAAATTATTATTTTTCTTGAAAAAATTAATTATTCGTTATTAAACGAGGTGAAGTTAAGAAAAATACTAGTTTTGTATACAATTTATTTATTATACATATTCTTAGTTGATATTAAAAAAACTAACATCAGTTATTTACACAATATCAGCTTTGTTAATCCATGAATCAAAGTTGTTAAAAAAATCAGTTGGCAAACTATTATTCAAAACTACATTATGACAAGTTCCTATAGGTATTACTTACTAACTTACGTGGTATAAAGTAAACAATTTAGTTGTAGGGCTTACATAACAGAATTTTAAATCAACAATTAAGTTGACCAGATACAGAGGAATTCAAATTTTTTACATCGAAGAAAATAATGATTTTTCACTTGATACGAAATTATTATTTAAGTCAAAAGTTATATTCATATGCTGCACCATACGGAAAAAAAAATTTTGCAACATTCAGCATTATGTGGTGTATGAGAGCAACACTTCCAAGAGGAAATATTAAATCAGTTATTGTTCATTTTGACGATGCCATACATAGGCTGCTGCTATGATATGATCAGATGTGTGCTTTGTATGATTTGCAATAGAGAGAGCAAAACAACCGTTGTAGAAAACCATCAATCTATGGATTTTAAATAATGAGGAAAAGTCCAAATCATGGTGGGGGTAAGTCGAATCCATATATAAATAAGAGCACCGCAATATTTTAACCAAATTCCTTTGCAATAGTTAATACATTTAAAACAACTAAAATTAAACCAAATGAAAATTTTTAAAAAACAACAAAATGAATCTCGTGTCCGCAAATAAAAATTAAAGTAACACTCGTGGCATATCGGACAAAGCGTTTTTGTTTCTCACTTCATTACGACCAGGCCTCCTAGGGTTATTCCGATACTAGTAACTACCGAGTAGGTATCGATACTTTTGTTTCGATACCAAGTACTTTTGGTATCGATACTTTCTAAGCGATATCTACTCGGTATCGAAAGATTTTACTTGGTATCGAATCGAATCTGTCGACCTCAGCTTAAGTATCGATACTTCAAAAGGTACTCATATGAGTAGTATCGAAAAATGTTTGCGAGTATATTTATATAAATAGGTATCGATACTTTAGGGGTATCGGATCATCCCTAAGGCCTCCAATGTCTAATGGAGAATCCAGACACCTACCGACCACAAAATTTTCATTTTGTTTAATTTTAGTTGTTTTAAATGTATTTATCAACTATTGCAAAGGAATCTGGTTAAAATATTGCGGTGCTCTTATTTATATGTGGATTCGAGTTACCCCGACCATAATTTGGACTTTTCCTCATTATTTAAAATCCATGGATTCATGGTTTTCTACAACGGTTGTTTTGCTCTCTCTATTGCAAATCATACATACTTACCATACATCTGATCATATCATAGCAGCAGCCTATGGCACCGTCAAAATGAACAATAACTGATTTAATATTTCCTCTTGGAAGTGCCCGAACTTGGTATGCAATACAAAAATTACATATCTGGTATTTTCCACCGGTGTTGCTCTCATACACCACATAATGCTGAATGTTGCACATTTTTTTTCCGTAAGGTGCAGCATAGGAATATAACTTTTGACATAAATAATAATTTCGTATCAAGTGCGGGAAAATCATTATTTTCTTCGATGTAAAAAATCTGAATTCCTCTGTATCTGGTCAACTTAATTGTTGATTTAAAATTCTGTTATGTAAGCCCTACAACAAGTTCTAAATTGTTTGCTTTATATTACCATGTAAGTTAGTAAGTAATACCTATAGGAACTTTTCATAATGTAGTTTTGAATAATAGTTTGTCAACTGGTTGGATTTTTTTAACAACTCTGATTCATGGATTAACAAAGCTGATATTGTATAAATAACTGATGTTAGTTTTTTTAATATCAACTAAAAATATGTATAATAAATAAATTGTATACAAAACTAGAATTTTTCTTTACTTACCGCGTTTAATAACGAATAATTAATTTTTTCAAGAAAACTAATAATTTACAAAAATTTAGTTAAATAATAATTGTTTTTATAAACTCTTTATAGGTACAAAAAAGTTTGGCATATTTTCACAACTATATTTTTTCCTTAGGTTCAGCTAGAGTTTCTTCTTTCGAGCTGCTTACATCAAAACGTGCCCAATTTTCGAGTTTTTCTTTCTCTGTAAATTGAATTAAAAACTGACTATAAAGAAATGGTATTGCTTTGAAACGCTATTTAAAGTTTAATTTTGTTATTTCATTGCAAGAGTTGTGAACAAGATAAAATATTTTCCAATACTTCCAATAGTGTTAAAAGAATTTTATGTCAACCATCTTTAGATAAACTTTAATGTGATTTTTTTAATTTGTCAGAATATTTGCTTATAGCTTCTATAACAAATCATTCTTAACCGTCTCTAGAACTCGTTTTGGTAAAAAAAAAGTTTTGCAATGTATTAGTTTGTTCAAATAATGTTGCTAAGATTGAATTTCCAAAACGGGTATTTAGTCTTGTTAGTCGAATCGTTTTTAATTTAAGTTGCAACTCTTCTTTATTTATCTCAAAATTAATTTGTTCCAACACATTTTTCGCAATATAAATACACGGTTATGAGATAACAAAATACTATTTTTCAAAAAGAGTGCTTTCGGTTTTGTGCTCGGTTTTGCGTTTCCAAGACTAAAGATTTTTTTTAAATCCAAAAGCCCTCCTGAAGTGATCTAGTTGTAATATAAACCTACCGCTAGCCGAATTTAAGAAGGAGAAACATTTTCGACGTCTTTTGAGATACCTAATAGAAAGTGGACTGGCTATAGAGTGTGGAATTCTAGATGAAAATGAATTGAAAAATAATCATTTAAAAAAACGTATTACCAATGATTTAAACAAAACAACTAGTGCCACAGTGAAAAGTGTTAAAAAAAATATTGTGTAACAAATAATTAAAAGTATGCCCAAATTTAGTTGCTATATAACTTTAGTTTAGAAAAAAAATTAAAAAACAATTGTAGAAAAATTATTATTAGTAGTAGTAGTAGTACATATTCATGTAGTTTTCATATTTTTTATAATGCGCCCTCTCATGGATCAATTACACACTACTGTTTAATTAATACCTACAAAAGGGCATCTTCAGGCGTAATCAGGTACTTTTAGGCATTATTTAGATTTTTTTTTGAACCCATTTTTCTTGTATATCTTGGAGCTAAATAAAAAAACTGAACTCGCCTTTATTTTTAAATTATTCCAATAAAAAAAATGCATTAAGATGTAGTCGTTTGAAAATATCTTTAGGAGGAAAATGAGATTAAAAGTTTAATTTTATTTAACCACTAGCTGGCCGCACGCGACTTCGTTCGCGTGTTTAGGGATAGATCTGCTATGACTGGTGATAATAAATTGGTTGCATAATTGTACTACATAAACACTTCGTTGTCAATAAAAGTCTCGTTTGATTCTATCTATTGAATAAAACTTGCAAATGAACATTATTAACAAGAGGCAGAAAATCAACCACTATTATTAACATGTGTGTGGGAGAAAAGTAGAGGGGTAAAGTGAATGGTGGAAATAAAAGGTGGGGATGAAGAGAAGGGGAAGTCGAAGAATAGGGATAAAGAGAAGGGTTAGTCGAAGAGTAGGGATGAAGAGAAAGGGAATTCGAAGAGTGGGGATGAAGGAAGCGGTAAGGGGGCAGAGGGGTGTAGAGGGAGTAGAGAGGGCAGAGGGGGTATATGGAGGGTAGAGGGGTGTAAATGGGTGCAGAGGGGGGTAGAGGGGGTATAAAAAGGTAGAGTGGGTAGAGAGGGGTAGAGGGGGTATAAAAAGGTAGAGTGGGTAGAGGGGGGTAGAGGAGGTAGAGGGATACAAGGGGTTATAGAGGGTTAGAGGGAGTATAAAAAGGTAGAGGGGGTATAAAGGGGTAGAGGGGGTAGTTAAATGCGACTTATAAAATTGAACAACTTGTTTACCAGTGGTTTAATCCAACGATTAAACTGAAGTTTAAACTATGGTTTAATCTGGAGTTTTACCTTTGGTTGTAAAATTAGCCCTTAGAGATAGAGCAGAGCAGTAAACTCTCCAGATAGGCCGATCAACTAATACCGATTTAGTGTCCTTTTATCCACCTTCGCCGCCATTTTCACTCAAAAGTGACAGATAATCCATTAGTTTTCTGTCAAAATGGCGGCGAAGGTGGAGAAAAGGGCACTAAAACGATAAGAGCTGATCGGCCTATGTGGAGAGGATAATGAGCAGAGCAATTAAAGCATTACGGACGCGTTCGTTTGCAGGAAAAATACAACAAACGTGGTAAGCTCACAAAAAATTACTATTTGACTTTTATTATTAGTTCGGTAGTTCGTTCGTTCGTTCAAACGGTGATATAACCAAAAATTTTGAAGTTTTGTGAGAATTATTTTGGTATTTATAAATTTCTGAAAAATTTCGTGAAAAGGTAGAGTAAGCTTTTTATGTAGTGTCACCCGGTGCATTTTTTTTCTTTTTTGTTTACCCTAGCTGTTTCATTGTTCCTTCATCATTTTCGTATTTTTGGAAGTTCTTTCGGTAATTATGCAGTATACGGTTTTCTGCCATTTTTGATTTTTTTTGAAAAATTCTTTATGGGGGCACCTTCTAGGGTCCCTAGGACCCCAAATCCGTCTGCGCCGTTTGTTTTTTTTTTTTATTTTTTTTGTTTTTTTTTATTTTTTTTCACTAAAACAAACCAAACCAACACAGTCCAACCCAACCTAATCCAAACCAACCCAAAACAATTAAAAAAACACTTTACAACCCCCCCTGGGCACCCTTCTTTCTCGTTAAAAAAAAAAAAAAATTCTGCCAATGGCAGAAGTGCAAGATAAAAAAGTCTTGAACGGCCAGCACAGACGGTAAAGATAGGTATTATAAACCAGAAGTAAAGGATTAAGTTTTTTTATTTTTTTTTGAAAAATTCTTTATGGGGGGCACCTACTAGGGTCCCTAGGACCCCAAATCCGCCTGCGCCTGATTTTTTTTTTAAGAGAAAGAAAAAAGTGCCGGGGGGGGGGGGTTGTAATGTTTTTTTTTGATTGGGTTGGGTTGATCTGTGTTGGATTGGGTTTTAGTGAAAAAAAATTTAAAAAAACAAAAAACTTGAAAAAAAAAACCAACCAGCGCAGGCAGATTTGGGATCCTAGGTGCCCTCATAAAGAATTTTTCATAAAAAATCAAAAATAGCAGAAAACTGTATAATGCATAATTACCTTAATTTTTTTTTACAGTGAAGAAAGACCATGATTCAAGCACCTATTAACATTACCACAAGGAACCTTTCCTTAACATCAAAACTTTGCCACAGACTTATCAAATTTAGATATGGTGCACACAGGACTGAAGACAACAAAGTGTCCACTTCTGGGGCAACTAAGGCTGCAAGTCAATCTGCTGCTAGACCTGCTGCAGCAGGAGAAGCAATTTGGGATTTCCAAATTCCACAAAGATGGAGGAGGCGACCTTTAGATGAAGAAGAAATAGCTGTGATCAATAATGGTGGTCCTTTATAATAACTATGTGACACAATTTTTATAGTGATAATAGATCTATAAACCTCATTCATAATGCTTACTTATCCCTATTTACAGAGTGGATTCTTTAAATGGAACAGTGCTTCTAGCGGCTTTAGGGAAGTGCATGATAAAAAAAAAATTGGGACCCCCAACTGAAGGCCCAGGGCTACCAAGTATTTTTTTATATTTCTTTATTTACCAAGCAGAATAAAGAAAATACCACCACAAGTGGTACCTTCTCATTAAAAAAAAAATTTGGTAGACCGGCCTTGGGCCTCCAGTTAGGGGTACCATTTTTTTTTTCATGGGTAGAAAGTCCGTAAAAAATCATTAATGATTCGCTTTTAGCTTTTTTTAAATCTCTTCCCTAAAGCTGCTAGAAGCACCATTCCATTTAAAGAATCCACCCTGTATATGCCCCCTAATTTAGTCCTAAACCAGCAGTTTTATTGATCAGAAGTGTTCAAAAACTGTTTAAAATGTATCTGTGCAATAGAGTTGCTAGTATGCTGATGCATTATGAATTAGCCACATGTTTTTAAGAGCTTTTTTTTAAGTAAAATTTCAATGTAGTGATTTTATAAAATTTTATGTTGTTATGAACAAAGTGAGATTAATACATATTAATTTAATGCTTGTTTATTTTCTTTAAAGCACTTTTTATCAAAAATAGTTTTTTTAATTAACTTTATATGGCAAGATGATTGAGGTGTATTTCTTTTCACTGGAGCCATTGTTGATTATTGTGACTAACTTTTTTAGCCTAGTTAGAGTAGCACCTTCTTTAGGTGATATTAGCGGGGTGATGCACTATATTTTCCATCTCCCCCCTTACCTTCCTTATTATTTATTGATGTTAATACAATATAAATTGTTTACATGTCAAAATATAAAAATTTTAATAAAAAGTATTTAAAGATAAAACTTGTAACCTATCATATTCCCAAAATAAAATAAAATACAAAGTTTTAACATACAAAATTTAAAAAAAAAACATTGACAACAACATTCCATATCAAATCAACCAGGGTATTTCAGCAGACCTTCTCCTATTTTGATGATTTTTGGTACACATTTTCTACCCACCAAAAAACTCAAATTCCCAAAATTTTTTTCCAGTACTTTTTTTGTAATTAATTTTTGGTCTTGATATGTATATACAAAAAATTTTATATCTTAGAAACCACTTAAGCTGGCAAAAAAAAGTATTTAAAATGATTAGCACAATGCATAAATTTAAAAAAAAATATTTAAATCTCAAAAAGGCCATTTTTAATTTTTTTCAAAAAAATATATTTTTTTGTTCAGAGTTTTAGCTAGCTATCCTAAAAATTTCATGATGAAGAAATAATGGGTTTATGACCAAAAAAAAATAATAAAAATTCTTAACTACTTATGTAAATTGATGCTTATATACCACAGTTTGATAATTCGCCCATAATATGTGTAACTTGAGAGGAATTTGCTATTCCTGCTCAAATAATCCACGTACAGTACCTGTTTATTCTTGTTAATATTTGCACCACCCCTGAGGCCACAAAAATATTTCATTGGTTTCTTGAATTTTTTAAATCAATTTTTAATAGGAAATTTCCTGCAGAACCTAACTGATTTTATGCATTTTATTCCAAAATTTAATAATCATTTGCTTAGAAGTTTTTCTACAGTGTAGAGTGTGCATGGATCTACCAATTTTTTTTTCAAAATGTTGTCAAATAAAAAAAATGATTGGAGCAAGTTTAAAACCAAATGTTGCAATCCGTTTGATATTGAGTCTAAAACTAAACATTCTGGAAAATTAAGGAATGTTACGCAGTGGATGTCCAATTATAAAAATATTTAAATAGTCATGAAAATTTGTGATGCGTTTAGACTTAGGCTTGCTAAGGAGTTTAAGACTTCAGAAAACGAGGATGTGGCTGGGTAAGAATTTTCTTTTTTATTATTATTTATTAATTAAATTCTTATTATTCATATTTATTAATATGTTTGCAAAATAAAAGTCGGCTGTATAATTTCCGGCACTTATCTTACTTTTTAAATATTAAATAAATTGTAATTTTTTTTAATTTTACTTTTTAGACCCAGTCCACTTCAAATAAATGATCCTGATTTTGAAGACCACAATGAGTCACTTTCTATGTTAAATAAGTCCCTGGAACTGCTAGGAGAGTCGCCAATTAAGAAAAAAAATGTATATAAACAAAAAAGAGAGGTGCAATCGTTAATAACCAGATTTGCCAAGGAATCAACGTCTACTTTAAGGCAGCAACAAGAGTACAACCGCGATGAACGAGAAATTATCAATCAATTGAAGGCAAAATTGTTAAACACAAAAAGTGTGAAAATTTCTTATTACCGCAAAGTTGGAATAGGAAAAAAATTCAATGGCCAGGGCAGTACAGAAATTGGTGAAAGAGAATGGGATATTAAGCTCTCCAAATCCGAAGCCTGGAAAAAACCTGAATGAAAGAGTTGTCCAAAATGTAAAGGACTTTTATCAACGGGATGATATAAGCAGACCAATGCCCGGTAAAAAAGATTTTGTTGTGATAAGGAAAGATGAGGGCGAAAAGGAACATGTACAAAAAAGATTAGTCTTGACTAATCTTAAGGAAATATATTGTTTATTTAAAGCTGATTTTCCAGACGACAAAAATTGGCTTCTCCAAATTTTGTCAATTTAGACTTAAAAACTGTATTTTGGCAGGAAAAAGAACACATTTTGTCTGTGTGTGTACTATTCACCAGAATGTAAAATTAATGATAAATGCCTCAAAATTAAATAAAATGCTTGATGAGAATAACAGGTCTTTGGCAGCAAATTACTATCAGTGTTTGAATAAAATGATGTGTTTTTATAAACATTCTTCTGGAAAAATTTGAAGAGGAACTCATTGATGAGGTAACGTATAACAAATGGGTATCTGTAGATCGATGTACAATGATTTGGAAACCATTGTGAAAAAATCCGATGATTTTGTGCAGGAGTTCACAGACAGCCCAATAAAACTGAAATGGCATTCATTTATCGCTAATATGCAAAACGAAAAATATAACGACATTAAAAATAATCTAAAACCTGGATTTTGCCCAAAACTACTCGTTTGTCATGCAGGATGAAGTTCAGGATTGGAACAACAGCCAGGCCTCCATCCATTTGCAATTTATTTTAAAACTGATGGCAAACTTTAAAACTTAAATTACGTTTGTATTTCGGAAAGCCTTACAATACTGTGGCATTTCATTTATTTTTGTCGAAATTAAAGCCAGATTTAAAAAAAAAGATTTTAGGACTTAAAAAAATATTTTATTTTTCTGATGGCAGTGCAGCTCAATATAAACATAAAAAAAATTTCTTAATGTGTCTCCATAAAAAAGATTTTGGAATCGAAGCAGAATGGCATTATTTTGCCACTTCTCATGGCAAGAGTGCCTGTGATGGCTTAGGAGGTACAGTTAAAAGGCTTGCAGCAAAGGCTAGTCTTCAGAGGCCATACAGCGACCAAATAATGTTGTTTACTTGTAATTCCCTATACAGAAAGCTCTTTTATAGCAAAATTATTTTGGGAAAGTTTAGAAAGAGAATATCATCACCTTATGCCAGGGGGGGATATTATTTCCGAAATACAAAATATTGAGTTAGGTTTTGTTACTGTGGAATATGATAAAGAATGGTGGTTAGCATGTATTTTGGGAAAAATATTGACACTGGAGAGCTAAAAGTAAGCTTGCTTTATCCAAAAGGCCCTGCAGCCTCCTTTTTCTACCCAAGTAATCCGAATATTTTAGTAGTAAAACCCGAAAGTCTGGTAAAAAAAAAGTCGAACGTATTACTGCTACCGGTAGAACATATAAACTTAAAAAAAAACAAATGATGGAGTCCTCACAAGTTCTTAAAAGACAATTAGACCAAAAAAAGATGTAGTTGTATAATATAATATTTTGTATTTCTTATTTGAAGTTGTATATATTGTATATATATTTATTGTGTATATTTTTATTTTACTTGTTTAATGCGTTTAATATACGAAAAATCTTAATGTAGGCATCTGAGAATATGTTTTATAGCTTTCAAGATTTACAGAAGTAGCATATTTTTTTATAAACTTTTTTTAAAACGGATCGCAAAATGTGTAACAATAATAACTTTTAAAAACAAAGTCAAAATCAGGGTTTGCCCTGGGCAAGGCCAAAAGCAAAAAATCTCCAGCATTTTTTCCAACTTGATTTGATTGATTAGGAGAGTTGTTATCGCTACGGATTTTTTTTGAAAATGCAAGGGCACGGTCGTTATAGTATTTCATACTTATATGCTTTGAAATGAGATCCTTAAAAAGGCCGCCCACGGTTTATTAGAATATTCAAAATCAAACCCGCTAAATAAAAGAAAGCTCAATTATAAAACAATTCACTATAAAAACTGAAATTTGTAAAACCAATTTTTAATCCGAACCTTTTTTCTTCAAATCCATTTAATATCAAATTCGAAATTTGTAAAACCAATTTTTTATAGAACCATATTGTTCATCAAAAACATTCCAGATCAAAATCGGCATTCGTAAAACCCGTTCTTTTCCAAAACCTTTGTCAGAGCTATTCAAAAAAATCAAACTCGTAATATGTAAAACCAATTTTTAATCAAACCATTATTTGCCTAACTGTTTTGCATCAAATATATTCAAAAACAAAATTCCTGGTTTGAGAAACCATTTTCAAGTGACGTCCTTAAAAATTAGCAGCTGCCGTCGCAAATATCAAATTTCGACATAATTTCTTTATTTTAAATGGTACACCCTTTATATTTTTTAAAGCTTTTTTATAGCAAAAAAAGGCCTTTTTTTGCTGCTGATTCTGAAAATATATAATATGCTGAGCTTATCTTGGATAGTTCTCGAGTAAAAAGAAAAATCTTTTTCATAAGAACATGTTAAATGAAGAACCACCTCAGCTATGTTTACTTGTCTAACATATTGTACCTACTTATTATTTTTTGGAATCAGAAAAGAGCCATTCAAATTTTGAAAAACATGCCATTCCACTTAAAATAAAAAAGAAGCTGCTAATTTTTAAGGACAATCTGTTTAACTAAGTTTATCCTAAAATATATTTTTTTCAAGTTTCTTCAAGTGGTGTAAGTACCAAATTATATATTTATAAGATTTATCTTGAAGTTAATGATGACAAAACTTACGATTTATAATAACAATAATTATATTAAGAAGGGAAAACTTACATTAAAGTACAAAAATCACAGTCAAAACTTAACTTAGCACTTCCTTTTTCTTTAATAGGTAGTAGCTAAGATTTGCTTACTTATAACAATATTCCAAATTTTTAACTAAAGAATTATTACTATTACTAGTTTGCTTAAAGTAAGAAATTTCTAAAACGACACCTAAAAATTATTCAATATTCAGTCCCAATATAGTAATATACCACACCATGGCACAAATATCAGGACCTGTTAATTTGTGGATATTTGTACCAATTCACTGTGGAAGGTTACATATCTAGCTATTAGATCAGTATATTTTTAACTCAAACATCCTTACAACAAGATTGAGAAATGTATGGCAATTAAAGCCATGTAATCCATAAAACTTTATTTTTAACTAGATCTTTTACAATATTGTTAAAAAGAAAATTAAAGACTAGAAAATAATTAGGTATTACCAACTGAAGCTATACTTCTACCAGTAAATTAAGGTAAGTGTACCATAATCTGACAGTTTTTAGTTATTTGCGCTAAAATAAGAATATCTTAAAGCACAACTGACCAAATTTTGCGTATTTATTAACTTTGATACAGCTGCCAGTTGTTAAGAAGTCATCACAACGGAATGTGAGGTTATTGTTAATTCTATGATAATTTGTTTAAGGTAAGGCCAATTTCAACCTTTTGCAAAGTCTTTTTTTTACTGATTTTTTAACATTATGAAGACAATTATTTTTAAGGTTGCTTGGACAGAATAAAATTTTGTTATTTTAATGTTTTTATACATTTTTTCCTTATAAAACCAAAAAATTTTTTGGTGTCAGATTTAAGATCACTAAATCCCTAGGTTTCCTAAATCTGACATGCACTGTTAGATTTGGGAGCCGGCTTGCATTTTATTTTTGAGTATTTTTTCACTTTTTACATATCAGTATGATCTATACAGTTATCTTTTTTTAATATCATATATAGGTTCCATAAATACCCAAATCTGACATAGGTGTCAGTCTAAGGAGCTTTTCTTGTCAGATTTAGAGCCTGATTCGTATGCATTGTTATACACGCGTATTTGAATTTAACATTTCATTTTAATTTTTTTAGCAGTTTAAAACCAAATACTAAAAAAAACTTAAGATCCTACTTACTTAATCAAAATTTTTTTTAAAAAATATAAGTGATAAGCTAATTTAAAAAGTATTTTTTTCTTTTGGTTAATATATTTTCTTTTTTCAAATGCCAAAAAAATATTGCCAGTATACCAAAGAAAATTTAAAAAATGCATTAGATGATATAAAGAAAGGTGCTGCAACTTCGAAGTAAGCAGGAGATATGGGGTGCTACGGGCTACGCTAATTTCTAAAAGAATGTAAAAGTGGAAAATCAACGATGTTAACCAAAGATGAACTGGTTTTCCGGTTACTAAAGATCAACTGCTAGACAGTGTGGCATTGCTAGTTTAAAAAGAGAAAATTACCAAAACCAATGAAAGGAAACACCACCACACAACAAGAAAAAAAACATTTTAAAATGTACAAATCAAGCAAACATTACTGATTCAAAGAAAACGAAATCCTGAGCAAGAACCGGCATTATCAAAAAGCAATAATGAAGATACAACAGCTGAAACACCAAAAAAAACTGAAATGAATAAAAAAGACGGCAAAATTATACCATCACCATTTAAAAATATTCTCTTTTGGCCAACTTCAGAAAATAGGAATAGAAAAACAAAAGCAAAAGAAAAAATACCCAGTGTATGTTCGTCTGAAAAATGGAAAGAAGATGAAGAGATGAAGATGAAGATGAAGAGGAAGTTAAAAAAGATGTTGCGATCCAACAAAGAAAAAGGAAACGTGAAGACGCCAAGGCAGAGAAAGAGAAAAAACAAAAAAAGATGCACGATAAGCAAAAAATTAATTTAGATAGGGAAACTGCAAGTATGTCAACATTAAACAAGGAAAATTTTGTGGAAAATGAATATGTCATTGTAGAATATGAATCAGAAAAGTTTCCTGGAAAAATAACTCTTTTAAAAAAAGATGGCGCATCAGTTAGTGTTATGACCCCTAGTAGGCTTAATAAATGGAAATGGCCTCAGCCTCCTGGCTGGAATACAGTTTTAGTGAAATTACAGAAAAAATATCGCGCCCAAAGGCAGTGAACAACCGTCGTAATATTTATTCAATTCCCGAAATTGAAAATTATCAAAAGTATTTAGTTTGGAACTTTGTAAATTTGTTTTAAGTTTATTTATGTTTAGAAGTATTATTATTTTATTAAAAAATATTTCCACTTTTTTACTGTTTAAACTATTCCTATATTTATCGAAAAAATAAAAAGATACTTCAGTCTTTCCAAAATGTAGAATTTGGAACACAACATGTCAGCTTAAAGGACAATGTCAGACTTGGGTTCTAGTGGGTGTCAGATTTTAGGTCTATAAAAAAAAATGGTAATCAGATTTAGGATATTTTACAGGAAATGTAAAAAAAATAAAATAATTTTTTTTTTAAGATGAAGTGAAAATAAAAGGCTAAAATATCATTCGAAATAAACGAACTAATAATAAAAAATGAAATTATTATTAAAATGTATCTTGAAACATCTTTAAACCCTAAATTTCCAAGATAGTCTACTTAATGTGTCAGAATATGGTACATTTACCTTACCCTTTTTAAAAAAAATCAACCTTTTAAACTATTTTTATAAATAATTTGGTTTTGATAGCAAATCACAAATTAAATATTGACTCTTACATTCAATAGTAAAACAGTAAATCAATAAAAGGTGACAAAAGGTGGAACACAATTGAAATTGCCAACAAATATGTCATTATTCTGGTAAATGTTTGGTCGTAAACTCCTAAAAAAACTCTTTCTCGAAACATCCATAGAAAACAGATAAAAAAGGCAAAGTATCATTCATCCACCCCATGCAGGGGACATTCAATTGGACAGTTCCCGTTGCTCTAAAAAAAACAATTTAAGTAGTTAGTATGGCATACTAATATCTAGCTGGTAATACAAAAAAAAATAATTAATTAATTAAGAATAAAACAACAAAATATAATACATACACATAATATAGTGCTTGATAATACTTACATGAAAATTCCTGTGAACTCTGTATATGCTATCACTTTTTCTGATTCTCATAAGGAGGTGGTATTGTGCTTCTAATCTTTCAATACATTGTTCACAAACAGTTTTTGGAAGATTGTCATATTTCTCAACCTAAAATATAAAGATCTACATTGGTTTAAGCCAATCCGGTGGTTAATACTTAACTGGAATAGAGACCCAGTTACCAGTTAGTGTAAACCAAGGATTAAACATGCATGTTGCCCTAAGAGCAACAAGGTGCCAAGCACCAAAACCAATATTTTTAAGAAAGCAAGGTCCAAGAATCCTACTGAATATGTACTAAATTTTCATGTGCAACTGAATAAGTTTTCAATATGATTCACTTTTTGGTTTTAACGAAACTATTTGAATGCTTTTTTGCCAATTTTACTTCTGTGTCGGTTTTTTAAAGCCAATAACTTTACAGCAAAATAATATACCTCAAATAAAGGTATGTACCTACTTTTTGCCAAAATATTAGAATTCCTAACAGCTAATTATTGGTGTCATGATATGATCCCAAAAAAAGCAGTGTTGAACTTGGGTAGGGCCAACAAAAACAACAATATATCAGGTTAGGAGCAAAAAGGTATTGAATGCAAAATTTTCTATTATTATGATCTATTATTATGATGTTATGGTGTATCGTATATATGGATAAAGGTCACATAACTGTTAAGACTATTAAAAAAATGATAATTCCACTACTCAGCAGCCGAGTACTAGGTACTTGACCATTACCTTTAGCTGATTACTCGGTCAAGTTAAAAAAAAACAGGGTTCATTACAGCTCAAGCTGTTGGCCCCTGGCAGATAATCTGGTTTAATTTTCCTTTAGTTAATAGATTTGAACAAAGAAGCATCAAAATTAAACAGGAGCAGTAACATTGAGTTTATAAATTGCTATGGCCTATTTACTCAACTTTTAATGTCTAATGGGTAATTGATAAACACAATGGATATTGCTAATTGTTAGTTTTTAAAGGTAAATATATGGAAACCAATAGTCCCGATTTTTCAGTAAAAGTTCCGGTTCGCCACGGTTTTGATACCACTGTATTTTGTAACTTTAAAATCACTGCGATTAAAAAAGCGGATGTTCTCTGCCATCTATAATTTGAATTGAAACCTTACTTAAATTATTTTTCTTTAATAAGTATTTTGGAAAATACGTCTTAATATACATGATATACAATAGATTGAATGGCCGAAGTGTCCCGGTTTTACCCCTTTAGGAGTTGGTCACCTTATGTAATGGATAATTGATAAAGTTCGGCAAATTTTAACTTTGTGCTTTAAGAAAAGGCGAGTTTGAGTTTGCAGCCTGAGCACTCCAGGGTCGCCTCCATCTCTCTCTTATTAACTTAAAGAAACACAGAGGTCGATTATTGGGGCGCCTGGGATGTACAACTCGAACTTACTATATTTAAAAAAATGCGCATGTGCGATCAGTCACTTGTCACTTTTTCGACCGTTTTTGTGTTTTTTTTTGGCCACTGTACACAAAATATGTACCTACGGGTATAGAAGGCGATCTGACGACTTAGGGTCCTGTTATAAGTTTTTTGCTACCGTTGCGCCTCTAGTGACTCGTCTCGAAGCTTGAATTAGGGTAGCGGCGCCGGAAAATTTGTATTCGGGCATTTTTTAAAGTATTTCAGTTCATTAGAAACAACATTATTTTGGAAAACCTAATTCATCAATAATTAATTTTATTTTCCAAAATATTGTTGATTCTAATGACTATTTTAAAAAATAAACCAAATGCGTCGTATTTAATGTATTATATTATTCTTTTAAGAAGATATAAACATATCGAAACTATTGTATTTATTAATAAACTATTTATTATGCTTCCCATGTCGGCCTCAATAGCAGCAGTTTCTTTTGAGACTTGCGAGTTTTTTCATTTTCAAAAAATTCGGTGTAACTGGTTACCCATCAGCATTTTTCAACGGAATAGGCTAAAAAAGTGTAATTAACAAATAGGCTAAATAAATACCCTAATAGACCATCAAAATTGATGATACCATAGGCAAAATCAGTTATTTTTCTCCCCTATCCAAAAATAACCGAACCGAAATCTTTACTTAGAGGCTTAACGTGGCCCGCTCGGTTTTTTCTTGCAACCAACGAGATTTATTTCTGAGCAAAAGCTGCAGTTGGTAGGTGAAAATTCGTTTTTTTGTTTAGTTAGGTTTTTAATTTTTTTTGTGAAAGTTAATTTGCAAAAACAGGAATTGTTGTTTTCTATTCTATTTACATTGGCAGTTTGTATGTGGGCAAAAGAATATGATTACGGTAATTTATGTTTGTGTGGTCTATTAACTCTCTACCCACATAACAAAATTTGGATGGATATTGTATGGATATGATTTTGTGATTCAAAACATGTCTAGATGGTCACGAGATGGATATACATGGTATATTATGGTTAGGTGGTCAAAAGTAAACAATGTTTCAAAATTTTTTTTTATAAATCTTGAAATATATTGCTAATCGTTAAATAATTTAAGTATTTTTCGTGTTACATCTCTTTAGTGGTGAACAGCGATCAGTTTCAACATAATATTTTTGATCTATATCCTTAAAAATCCGAAAAATTTTATAACCTAAAATCGAACTAAAAAATGGCTGGTTGCAGTAAATGCGTTAAAACAGAAAATCTTATCCCTTCAGAAGATTTTATGTGACAAATGCTCCGAGCTGTCCCCATCAGAAATTAAATGCATGCCGCTCAAAAGGAGAAAACTGTTGTTTTTGTGCAGCGAATGTGAACAGGGCTTTAAGTTAATACCTGTACTACTAAAGAAGGTTGAAAGTCTGGAAGAAACTGTGAAGAAACTATCGGATCACTGCGCACTCACATTCTACCAACTTTAATTCTGAAATTATGCATGAGATCGAGGATCGCTCGCACAGGGCAAAAAACTTAATGATTTATAACTTGGCTGAAAGCAAATCAACAGTAATTAATGTAAGGATTGAGCATGATACACAGGAAGTTAAAAACTTACTTACCAGCATCGGTGTGACAGAAAGTCCTTCAAAAGTTATACGCTTGGGTCGGTTAGGTAACCCAGCTGCTAAAGCTCGACCACTAAAAGTTTTGATGAGTAATTCAGACATTGTCAAAGTCTGTCTTAAAAACAGGAAACGGCTTGTTAGCACCGACATAAAGATTGGTGCTGATCTCACTGTTGCACAGCGGCAAGAAATTAAGTAATTGTATCAGGAATTGGATAGTCGTAAACAAAATGGTGAAACTGATATCCAGATACGCTACTTGGGTGTTAGCCCAAAAATTATGAAAATTTCTCGTAATACAACTGATAATACAAAAAACTAATAAACTGCTACTACCAAAACTGTGGGGGTTTACGCACAAGACTTACAGATCTCAAACAATCTATGGAAACATCACCATATGATGTGGTTATACTTGTTGAGTCCTGGTTATCTATTGACTATTCTGCTAGTGAGGTGTGCTTCGACCAGTTTGATGTATACAGATGTGACCGTGATGCTGCCATAACCAATAAGACACGTGGCGGAGGCATACTTATAGCTACAAAAAAGTATTTATCAACAAAACTGTTACTCCCTGGTGGCTGGAAATCAAAAATTTATTATTGGTGGCTTATACATCCCACCGAACTCTGATGAAACATCTTACAACGATCATATTGTGAGTATTGATATTCTTATTAATGAATTCCCAGAACACAAGATGTTAATTTTTGGTGACTACAACTTCACAGAAGCAAACTGGACTCGTAGTGGGGAAGGTGTCAGGGTGTTTTACCCTCCAAACTCAAATATGCCGATTCTTGAAGATGCACTAAATTTTCTTAATCTTGAACAGGTTAATCTTTTGCCTAATAATCACAATAGATTTTTAGATTTATGTATTAGTCACATACATGATTTGAGTATTTCATATGCTGTGGATGTTTTGCTGAAGGAAAACTATTTTCATAGATCATACTCTTTTGATATACCAATTACTAGCATGGATAACACTACAAAATATGAGATATTCTATCATGACGTTAGAAATGGTGATTACCTAGGTTTAAACTATTTTCTGGGCACTATAAATTGGGAGTCATGCCTAGGGTATTTTTCTGATGTAGATTTGGCAGTAGAAAAATTCTATAGTATTCTTTATAATGCCATAGATTCTTATATACCTGTAAAAAAATTTAGAACTGACAATTTTCCAAGGTGGTTCTCTAAGGAGTTAAAAAAACTTACAATTGATAAAAAAATTGCACATTCCAACTTTAAATCCAGTCACTCAGACCTAGACTACTCCATCTTCACTGATCTCAGGTTAAAATGTAAAGATTTGAGAAAACTATGCTATACTAATTATTTAAACAAAACTGAAGTTAGTCTAAAAGAAGATCCCAAACAATTCTGGAAACATATAAATAATATGAGAAAGAGCTTTGATTTTCCTAATGAAATGTCCTATAATAATGTAACAGCAAACGGTGGCACTGAATGTGCTTCCCTTTTTGAGCAATTTTTTTCGTCTGTTTATGCTACTGACGACGCAGATATGACACAACTTGAACTTGATCATGATACTGATGTTCACTTAAATAACTTTTCAGTAAATATTACCGACTTATTTGAACATATTTCAGCACTTAAGCCTAGTCTATCCTACGGTCCCGATGGGATTCCAGCCTTCTTATTAAAAAAATGTGTCTTCTCCCTTTGTAACCCGTTACTTAAAATCTTTCAGCTATCAATAAAAAATTGTAAGTTTCCTGTGTACTGGAAAATTCATATATCATTCCTATCCATAAATCTGGACCTAAAGGTCTGGTGTCAAACTACAGAGGTATATGTAAACAATCAGACATACTAAAGCTGCTTGATCATATTATATCCGAACAGCTTTCATGTGCTTCCAAACAGATTATCATCCCTGAACAAAACGGTTTCTGTCAGGGTCACTCAACCTCAACCAATCTTCTGACCTATCAACATAAAATCTTGGAGGCTTTTGAGAGGAGACAGCAAGTCGACAGTATATATACTGACTTCTCAAAAGCCTTTGACCAAGTCAACCATAGATTACTGTTATCTAAACTACATTCTATTGGACTTGGTGACGATTGTATTAGGTGGTTGAAAAGCTTTACATCAGATCATAATCAGTGCGTCCGTAATGGCAATCATTTATCTAATCCTATACCTGTGACCTCCAGGGTACCACAAGGGTGACACTGTGGCGCCATACTCTTCAACTTGTTTGTAAATGATCTTCATAAAGTAATACTTCACTCTGAAATACCCATTTTTGTAGATGATGTCAAAATTTATAAAGTTATCAAGTGTATTGAAGACTGCCATCAATTACAATCCGATTTGAACAGGTTTATTGATTGGGCAATTAAAAACCGCCTAAAACTTAATGTTAAAAAGTGTTTTGTGATTAGTTTTGCAAGGATCAGATCTCCCACACCCTTTGATTATAGTATTCAGGAAAACATCTTAAATAGAGTTGATGAGATAAGAGACTTGGGTGTCCTGATGGATAGCAGATTAACTTTTAAAAGTCATTACAGGAACTTGAAAGGCGCAGGTATGAAAAATTTGGGTTTTGTCTACCGGAACAGCACGAATTTCTCTGTAGAAACATTTAAACTACTTTATATATCATTGGTTAGACCGTGCTTAGAATATGCATCTATGGTTTGGTCACCGAACTACTTAAATGACATTAATTCAATTGAATCAGTACACAGGAAATTCCTTAGACAATGTGCATTTAAAATGGGCTATGCTCGAGTCAATTACTACATAGACTACAAGGCTATAAGTGAGTCAGTTAATTATCGAAACTCTTGAATTGTGCAGGATCTTTTTTGATGGTTGTTTCATATTTAAAGTACTAAATGGCCTTGTAGACTGTAATTATATCTTGGGTCTTCTTAATTTAAACACAAGCTTTAGAACTAGAGACAGGAAACTATTTGTAATTCCACATCATCCCTTCAACTATACCTTTCATAGTCCATTATCCAGAATCCCCAAAACTATTAATGATATTCATAATTCCATTGAATTATTTGATGTTCCTTTGCATATATTTAAGAATAAGCTTAGAATTTTACTGTCAACATAATCATGATATCTCTACTATAGTCCTCTAGGTTACTTAAGTTTACTTAAGGTTGGTTAAGTTATAGTTTTCCTTTCTACTTATCAAGTGAGGCTTTTCATGAAACAGTATTTAGTTAATATTTGTGATGTTATTATTACCTAACTATGTTTACTGTAAAAATTTTGTAAAAATGGTGTAACCATATATAAATAAATAAATAAATAAATATTTTAGATATGCAGTGGATATCCACATGAAGATATGCACTGCATATCCACCGAATATACAGTGCTTATCTATGGATCCATGCATGACTAATTTATATTCGGTGGATATGCAGTGCATATCTTTATGTGGATATCCACTGCATATCCTAAAATATATTATGTATTTTGGCCATCTGGACATGTTTTAAATCACAAAATCATATCTTTTTATTTATTTATTTAATAAATGTACATTACATTTTACAGAGTATTTAAAGATAACAAGTTTAATTTAAGTATACTTAATCTATTGACTTGAAGCAAAATCATACAATATTAAGTAATAAAAGGATATCCATACAATATCCATCCAAATTTTGCTATGTGGGTATTGAATAGGCTGTTTTTCTTTTGGTATGTAGAAACGTTGCCCGGTACTTACCATTAAAGTCTGTTTCAGACTCTGGCGGTAAATGCAAGGATGTAATTACATGCCGCATTAGAAGGCTTCGTCCACAGTTTTTTGAAGTTTTCTGGTTTAAAATATCAGATGCATACTCTAAACCTATAAAGCGTTTCAGATGGTGAACCATTCTCTTTGGCGAGCTTGATCTCTAGGGTATGGAAAGCGATGAAGCAGAGGATCACTGGGACACAACATTTGGGCATAGTTTTCCAATTGTACTTATTACAAAAATCTATTACTGTAACAGTTCAAAAAAGGCCAAAAACACACAAAACTAAAAAACTTCAATAAAAAGACCTCATGAAAAGATGATGACATTGATGGACATTGATTAAGATAGATGTCATCGGCGCAATTTGTCGCGTGAGCTTCGACACCGAGTCTCCAGAGGCACTGTAACTTGTTTTTTGAGATGCCCTTAGTAAGAGTTTTCTCTAAGTCCGTAGGTATATGCTTTATGGCACTGTAGTGGTAAACACTCTTTTACTTTATATCATAATTTTAAACTGGTTGAAAAAATTTCCATTACTTACCGTAATTGGCAATAGCTTGATTTTCTTCATGAGACCCATTTTCTTGGCTTTGGGACTGTAAAGATGGACCACGCTCTTCTTCTGCTCAGAGCAAAGGCGGCAAATAAATCCAGCCATAATGGCTTTTCCGTAGCTTCCCATGTTTTTAAAATTTGCCAACCACTATTCTCTTGAAGCTTAAAAAGGTAAAAATTACAAAAATAAAATTCAAATTCACCTCAACAAGACATCAACCATCATCAGCTGATTTTTTTGTTTACAGTCGTCCAGCGTGTTTTTCCTAAGGACCAAAATTACCTACTTGACTGATCAGATCTCGTAATTTTAGAACGCGCTTCTTGTGCGTTTGATCTAATACCAATACCAACTAAAAATAAATACGGAAATGGCGGGTTTGTTTTCTTTTTTAATTTTTTTGTGAACGGCGTTTGTGATTGTATTTATTTAATTTTTGTTTAATTTCTGAGCAGACTCTTGAGACAAAATACTTAAATCATGGGGGTAAGTTATAGTCGTACAGATTTTGTATTGAATGGTCCAATATTTCATGTAATTTTTTTAGCGAAAAACGGCAGCAAGTATGGCCAAAGGCAAAGAAAAGCGTCAGCAAAGAAAAGAGGAGCAACAAAGGATTAAAGATGCTACATCGGTAGTTTCGGACGCTAACAACCTAGAGGACCCGTTAGCGCCATTTCCTGTTTTTCAGAAATTTAATAAGAACAGTATTCAGTCGGACATGATTGTAAGACGTACTTCCCAACTTAACGAGTCTCAAAAGACTTGGATTTTTAATTTGACAAAGAAGAATATGCAGCTTAAGTATGAACATTATTCCTATAAAGCTTCATTCATGTTCTCAAAGGGAGGTAAAAAGCCTACCATTGCAGTACATGATTTGATGCTAAACATACACTCAACATCTTTTCAGGCAGTAAACTAGGTAATTATGCAGTATACGGTTTTCTGCCATTTTTGAATTTTTTTGAAAAATTCTTTATGGGGGCACCTTCTAGGGTCCCTAGGACCCCAAATCCGTCTGCGCCGTTTGGTTTTTTTTTTTGATTTTTTTTGGTTTTTTTTAATTTTTTTTCACTAAAACAAACCAAACCAACACAGTCCAACCCAACCTAATCCAAACCAACCCAAAACAATTAAAAAAACACTTTACAACCCCCCCTGGGCACCCTTTTTTCTTGTTTAAAAAAAAAAAAAAAAATCGGGCGCAGGCGGATTTGGGGTACTAGGGACCCTAGAAGGTGCCCCCATAAAGAATTTTTCAAAAAAAATCAAAAATGGCAGAAAACCGTATACTGCATAATTACCATAAACTATAATTCCAAGTGTAAATCTGGATAATTATGCAGTATATGGTTTTCTGCCATTTTTGATTTAATGAAAAATTCTTTATAGAGGCACCTACTAGGGTCCCTAGACCACCAAATCTGGGGGGGGGGTTTGTAATATGTTTTTTTGATTGTTTTGGGTTGGGTTGGAATAGGTTCGGTTGGGCTGTGTTGGATTGGGTTGTTTTAGTGAAAAAAAAAATAAAAAAAAACATAAAAATTTACAAAAAAAAAAACAATTGGCGCCAACAGATTTGGGGTCCTATGGACCCCAGTAGGTGCCCCCATAAAGAATTTTTCATAAAAAATAAAAAATGGCAGAAAACCGTATACTGCATAATTATCTTAATCTTTAATATGATGGTTTTAAAATCGTTTTTAAATAAATGGGTTTTTATTACTGGATGAAGATGAGATAACTAACTAATTTTAATAAGTGGTTCATTTTAAAATTTTGTTTCAGTCTATTGTATGTTTTAAAAACAAAAGTTTGTTTTAAAACTTGTTGACTGTTTCTATAAGAATTTTTTTCAGACTAGACCAAGCTCCAGACATCCACTAAATATTAAAAGCCAGCTATGCCACATGCAGTCATTTGTAAGCATATGACAATGTTTATTGTATCATATGTATCTCAAAAATTAACATTATTCTTCCTGATTTTCAATATCTGAAAAAGGATTTGGCAGTCTTTGTCTGTCATTTTTCTTATTATTAGGCTTTCATACAAAAACAATAAAATTACAACAACCATTGTTGTTGTATTTCTGTGTAAGTAAAAAAAATTTGAATGTTGTGCACCACATTAGAAAATATCCTACTCTTGGTACAACATAGTAGGTATATTATTAAAGTTTTAAATTAGCCTTTGCTTTCTGATTAGAAAATTACCAAACATTACCCTGGCCCCTATCAATATTACTACTATAGATAGGGTAACTTGTTTGGCATTTTTGATATCAGACAGAAGAGGCAAATTTCAAAATTTTAAGTACATGGTGTTTCATTTAAAAATACAAGCCTGGTGTCTAAATTTGAGATTTGCAATGACAATTGGCTTTTTTTGATGGGCACATCTATTTATTTATATGGCAGAGCCATTTTATAAAAAGAGTTACAAAAAGTAATATAGTATAACAAAAAAATAATACAGTATAACAAATATGGCATAAGAAAAACAAATATTAACAAAAACATAAAAATTAATAAAAGTATAGTTATAAACATGCAGTAAGGTACTAAGTAATTTCTTTCAGTCTTTTTTTGATTCTGGATTTAAAGCTACATGTACTGCCGACAAATGGGTCAAGATTATGTTCATTGAACACTCTTAAAGTTCTAGTTACTAGTAGTAGGTCTTCTCATGTTTGTATTGCTTGAAATATTATGTAGAAGATCAGGACAGAAATACTGACCATTGAGTATTTAAAAATGCAAAACATGTCAATTTGCGTTCTTCTTGTTTGAAGATTTTCAATCCCAAAGTTGCTACTGACTAAAAAATAGTTTATGATAAAATTGTTATGTATATTGATATTAGCTCTATAGGCCAGTGATGTCAAGAATTTTTTCTGCACTGCTCCAATGCTGTTAATATGACTAATGTAGTATGGAGACCACACCTCTGAAACACATACTCCAGTATAGAATGCACTAAAGAGAAATAAAGCATCTTAAAGCATAAAGGAGATAAATTATTACTATTGGTTGTGATAAAACCAAGATTTCGCATACCTCTGTTAACAACATTTTCAAATTGAAATGAAAAGGTCATTTTGGTATCAAATTAAACACCTAAATTTCTCACAGTAGTGAAAGATTTCAAATATGCACCATCAATAGCATATTGACTTTGAACAGTGTTATTTGAGCGGCTAAATGTTATGTAGGAACACTTCTTCACATTTATTTCCAGTCCATTTCTTTTGCACCATAAACTAAGCCTGTCAACATCATTTTGTAATAATATCACATGAAGATAAGATTCAATAAGTTTATACAATTTAAAATCATCTGCAAACGCAAGGTATTTAGAATCAACGATCACATCACTGAGATCCCTTATAAATAAATTGAAGAAAATTGGAGCTATATGGGTAATTCTCTCAATAGGATGCATTTTGGATTTGGTTTTTTCGCTATTTCCAACATTACATTAATAAAAATTGAAATATTGAGGTTTGGCACTTCAGAGTCCTAATGAAGATGTGATAAGTGGTCGCGCTTAATTTTTGGTTCTTAGAGGTTAATGACTGGCATACCACTCTAATGACCAAGATGATGGAAAACAAGTTACTTTTCATATATATTTATTTCAAAAAAAGTAAAAAACTACATAAAACACTGAAACTAAATGCAACTTAAAGTTTAGTGGTTTTTTTAACTTAGAAACCTATTCAAAATACAACAAACTTAAAAGGTACTTTCTTCTAAAACCTAAAACAGTTACTTAAACCTATTAAGAAAGATGATTTAAACAAATTATCTACTTCATCAAATTCTTGTAACTTAAAATGTCTGCTGGATACCGGTCCGGGTGAATGATTTAATTTCATCAAAATTCCATCTAATCTAACTGTTTGCCAGTCAGGATTATTTGGCCAAAAGAAACTTCTTCCTGTTTTGTGCATAAAATTCATCAAAAGATTTTTTTCATCATTTGCTTAAACTAGCCCTAAAATCAAGGTTTTAAATTGACAAATTAATACTTAGCTACTTGTAAAAAAATAAATAAATTAGAAAGTAATTGTTTGTTACCTGGATACCAATCATTATCAAATATAGCTGTAATCCAATGATTGGATGCGGTTGTCTCTTTGATGGCAATTTGTCGTTTGGAAATATTGTTTTTGGAACCTATTTCAATTTCTTCTTCCATAACTACCCTATCATATGAAATATTTTAATACCAAAATGGTTACAATTTTCAAATTCAAATTTGCAGACTAGACAACTCAACTCTCTGAAGTATATCTTCCCACTTTCTCTTGTCCAGGTCACTTGGTGAGTTTGCATAGTTCCTTTGAATGGTTTCAATATGGGAGGAAGCAAACTATCAAATTTGTCAATATTTGTCTCCTCTCAAAATTGTTGATGTCTTGATTGAATGACACTAATCTATCTGAAGTACGTTTCATAGTGGCACCAATCCCGTCGGGAGCGGCTTTCCCATGCCCCGCTTCTGAATAATTCCAGGATATTTTTGTAAGGTTGGGAAAAATTCTGGGCAAAACGTTCTGGATGAAAAAAAATATCTTTTTATTTCTGTACTGAGTACTTGGGCTGTCAGACAGAAAATGGCAGGTGGTAACATTACTATATATGTTAATTAGGTAATGTTTGAGAATTACTTCCATATGAGCCATAATGGATGAAGGATCATGCCTTAGATATTTGGATATAGTGCAAAACCCTTCTTTTTTATTGGTATGGTACATCATATCAGTGTGGAGGGTGATTTGGTCCCTTGATGCTCCAAAGTGAACTGACTGAGCTTCTGTTCCATATTTGCATAAATAATTTTCGGAAAATCTATATGAAACAAAACTTCATTTTCTTTCATCTAATTTTTTAATATCTTTACACCCTGATACTGATGAGTAATATTGAAAACATGTCTTACGAATTTTTCTTTAATTCCTTCTAGTTCCTGTAAAACCAGTTGCAGTTTAGTTTTAATTTTTTCCTTCTTAGTAACTTGTACAACTATTTCTTTTTTGGTTTTAGCACTAATACGATTCTGCTTTTCAGTAATCCATTTTTGGTACTCAATTGGCTTATTCCATATTTGGTTATTCACATAGTAAAGAATTTTTTGAGATTTACATTTTTCACACTTTTGAGCCAAACAAATCTCACTATTTTTTGAACAACACAAGCTCTCAAGAACTTCATCCACATTTTTTTCTTTTATTGTGTCACATCCTGATAGTTTCGGATACACCACCAAAAATGGGCGAAGTGTACAGAAGGTGGGGTATGATACAATTATAGTATTTTTAAGATACCTTTTTTGAACTTTTTTAGAGTTTTTGGTGATGGTTTCTTTCTTTCCAGGACATAATCGTGAATTTTGGTCATTTAAGTAGAAGTCATGTATTGCTTTTCTTACAAAACCAAATCCTTGAAACGATTTTCGTTCATATTGAAAGTTATCTGTTCTGTTTTCATTAGATGTGCGTAGTGCTCTTGGAAGGAATTCCTCTGCCTCTTTTAAAAGTTTGTAATTACCATAAACTATAATTCCAAGTGTAAATCTGGATAATTATGCAGTATATGGTTTTCTGCCATTTTTGATTTAATGAAAAATTCTTTATAGAGGCACCTACTAGGGTCCCTAGACCACCAAATCTGGGGGGGGGGTTTGTAATATGTTTTTTTGATTGTTTTGGGTTGGGTTGGAATAGGTTCGGTTGGGCTGTGTTGGATTGGGTTGTTTTAGTGAAAAAAAAAATAAAAAAAAACATAAAAATTTACAAAAAAAAAAACAATTGGCGCCAACAGATTTGGGGTCCTATGGACCCCAGTAGGTGCCCCCATAAAGAATTTTTCATAAAAAATAAAAAATGGCAGAAAACCGTATACTGCATAATTATCTTAATCTTTAATATGATGGTTTTAAAATCGTTTTTAAATAAATGGGTTTTTATTACTGGATGAAGATGAGATAACTAACTAATTTTAATAAGTGGTTCATTTTAAAATTTTGTTTCAGTCTATTGTATGTTTTAAAAACAAAAGTTTGTTTTAAAACTTGTTGACTGTTTCTATAAGAATTTTTTTCAGACTAGACCAAGCTCCAGACATCCACTAAATATTAAAAGCCAGCTATGCCACATGCAGTCATTTGTAAGCATATGACAATGTTTATTGTATCATATGTATCTCAAAAATTAACATTATTCTTCCTGATTTTCAATATCTGAAAAAGGATTTGGCAGTCTTTGTCTGTCATTTTTCTTATTATTAGGCTTTCATACAAAAACAATAAAATTACAACAACCATTGTTGTTGTATTTCTGTGTAAGTAAAAAAAATTTGAATGTTGTGCACCACATTAGAAAATATCCTACTCTTGGTACAACATAGTAGGTATATTATTAAAGTTTTAAATTAGCCTTTGCTTTCTGATTAGAAAATTACCAAACATTACCCTGGCCCCTATCAATATTACTACTATAGATAGGGTAACTTGTTTGGCATTTTTGATATCAGACAGAAGAGGCAAATTTCAAAATTTTAAGTACATGGTGTTTCATTTAAAAATACAAGCCTGGTGTCTAAATTTGAGATTTGCAATGACAATTGGCTTTTTTTGATGGGCACATCTATTTATTTATATGGCAGAGCCATTTTATAAAAAGAGTTACAAAAAGTAATATAGTATAACAAAAAAATAATACAGTATAACAAATATGGCATAAGAAAAACAAATATTAACAAAAACATAAAAATTAATAAAAGTATAGTTATAAACATGCAGTAAGGTACTAAGTAATTTCTTTCAGTCTTTTTTTGATTCTGGATTTAAAGCTACATGTACTGCCGACAAATGGGTCAAGATTATGTTCATTGAACACTCTTAAAGTTCTAGTTACTAGTAGTAGGTCTTCTCATGTTTGTATTGCTTGAAATATTATGTAGAAGATCAGGACAGAAATACTGACCATTGAGTATTTAAAAATGCAAAACATGTCAATTTGCGTTCTTCTTGTTTGAAGATTTTCAATCCCAAAGTTGCTACTGACTAAAAAATAGTTTATGATAAAATTGTTATGTATATTGATATTAGCTCTATAGGCCAGTGATGTCAAGAATTTTTTCTGCACTGCTCCAATGCTGTTAATATGACTAATGTAGTATGGAGACCACACCTCTGAAACACATACTCCAGTATAGAATGCACTAAAGAGAAATAAAGCATCTTAAAGCATAAAGGAGATAAATTATTACTATTGGTTGTGATAAAACCAAGATTTCGCATACCTCTGTTAACAACATTTTCAAATTGAAATGAAAAGGTCATTTTGGTATCAAATTAAACACCTAAATTTCTCACAGTAGTGAAAGATTTCAAATATGCACCATCAATAGCATATTGACTTTGAACAGTGTTATTTGAGCGGCTAAATGTTATGTAGGAACACTTCTTCACATTTATTTCCAGTCCATTTCTTTTGCACCATAAACTAAGCCTGTCAACATCATTTTGTAATAATATCACATGAAGATAAGATTCAATAAGTTTATACAATTTAAAATCATCTGCAAACGCAAGGTATTTAGAATCAACGATCACATCACTGAGATCCCTTATAAATAAATTGAAGAAAATTGGAGCTATATGGGTAATTCTCTCAATAGGATGCATTTTGGATTTGGTTTTTTCGCTATTTCCAACATTACATTAATAAAAATTGAAATATTGAGGTTTGGCACTTCAGAGTCCTAATGAAGATGTGATAAGTGGTCGCGCTTAATTTTTGGTTCTTAGAGGTTAATGACTGGCATACCACTCTAATGACCAAGATGATGGAAAACAAGTTACTTTTCATATATATTTATTTCAAAAAAAGTAAAAAACTACATAAAACACTGAAACTAAATGCAACTTAAAGTTTAGTGGTTTTTTTAACTTAGAAACCTATTCAAAATACAACAAACTTAAAAGGTACTTTCTTCTAAAACCTAAAACAGTTACTTAAACCTATTAAGAAAGATGATTTAAACAAATTATCTACTTCATCAAATTCTTGTAACTTAAAATGTCTGCTGGATACCGGTCCGGGTGAATGATTTAATTTCATCAAAATTCCATCTAATCTAACTGTTTGCCAGTCAGGATTATTTGGCCAAAAGAAACTTCTTCCTGTTTTGTGCATAAAATTCATCAAAAGATTTTTTTCATCATTTGCTTAAACTAGCCCTAAAATCAAGGTTTTAAATTGACAAATTAATACTTAGCTACTTGTAAAAAAATAAATAAATTAGAAAGTAATTGTTTGTTACCTGGATACCAATCATTATCAAATATAGCTGTAATCCAATGATTGGATGCGGTTGTCTCTTTGATGGCAATTTGTCGTTTGGAAATATTGTTTTTGGAACCTATTTCAATTTCTTCTTCCATAACTACCCTATCATATGAAATATTTTAATACCAAAATGGTTACAATTTTCAAATTCAAATTTGCAGACTAGACAACTCAACTCTCTGAAGTATATCTTCCCACTTTCTCTTGTCCAGGTCACTTGGTGAGTTTGCATAGTTCCTTTGAATGGTTTCAATATGGGAGGAAGCAAACTATCAAATTTGTCAATATTTGTCTCCTCTCAAAATTGTTGATGTCTTGATTGAATGACACTAATCTATCTGAAGTACGTTTCATAGTGGCACCAATCCCGTCGGGAGCGGCTTTCCCATGCCCCGCTTCTGAATAATTCCAGGATATTTTTGTAAGGTTGGGAAAAATTCTGGGCAAAACGTTCTGGATGAAAAAAAATATCTTTTTATTTCTGTACTGAGTACTTGGGCTGTCAGACAGAAAATGGCAGGTGGTAACATTACTATATATGTTAATTAGGTAATGTTTGAGAATTACTTCCATATGAGCCATAATGGATGAAGGATCATGCCTTAGATATTTGGATATAGTGCAAAACCCTTCTTTTTTATTGGTATGGTACATCATATCAGTGTGGAGGGTGATTTGGTCCCTTGATGCTCCAAAGTGAACTGACTGAGCTTCTGTTCCATATTTGCATAAATAATTTTCGGAAAATCTATATGAAACAAAACTTCATTTTCTTTCATCTAATTTTTTAATATCTTTACACCCTGATACTGATGAGTAATATTGAAAACATGTCTTACGAATTTTTCTTTAATTCCTTCTAGTTCCTGTAAAACCAGTTGCAGTTTAGTTTTAATTTTTTCCTTCTTAGTAACTTGTACAACTATTTCTTTTTTGGTTTTAGCACTAATACGATTCTGCTTTTCAGTAATCCATTTTTGGTACTCAATTGGCTTATTCCATATTTGGTTATTCACATAGTAAAGAATTTTTTGAGATTTACATTTTTCACACTTTTGAGCCAAACAAATCTCACTATTTTTTGAACAACACAAGCTCTCAAGAACTTCATCCACATTTTTTTCTTTTATTGTGTCACATCCTGATAGTTTCGGATACACCACCAAAAATGGGCGAAGTGTACAGAAGGTGGGGTATGATACAATTATAGTATTTTTAAGATACCTTTTTTGAACTTTTTTAGAGTTTTTGGTGATGGTTTCTTTCTTTCCAGGACATAATCGTGAATTTTGGTCATTTAAGTAGAAGTCATGTATTGCTTTTCTTACAAAACCAAATCCTTGAAACGATTTTCGTTCATATTGAAAGTTATCTGTTCTGTTTTCATTAGATGTGCGTAGTGCTCTTGGAAGGAATTCCTCTGCCTCTTTTAAAAGTTTGTACTTTCTTAAATTTTTACCATTTAGTGCTTTAGTAAATATCTGCTTAGATTTCTGGTCCGAAAAAGTTGAAAACTTAGAGGACAGATCTTCTTTTAAAGCTTCTCCAAAAAGCTTTTTTACAGACTCTGGAACTTTCGGTGAATCCTTAAGCATTTCTTGCACTTTTGACTGAGGAGATAATACTGTCCTCTTTGCTTTTCTATGAACAATTCTGAAATACTTTTTTTTTGTAAAACTCATACTGTTTTAAGGCTAACAATTTCTTCTCGCATTTTATAAATTTGTCTGTAACATTTAGACTTTTTTTTAAATTTTCTTTTTAATCCTTCTACTTTTTGTCTGGAAACACTCTTAGTTGTAATTTGTGGTGTATTACTAAAGCTGATTGATTGCTCGGGTACTGAAGCAGATCTGACTGAAGAAGATCTGAGAAAACGAGAAGGAACTGGATTATTTACATCATTTTCATTAAAACTGATGTCTTCTTCACTTTGGTCATAGTTACTACATGGTGGAGTATTGTATTGCATATTACGAAAAAATTTCTTTCGGTCTCTGTAACGTTGTGAATGTTCTTTCCAAGTACGCCGTTTTGACCTCAGTTCTCTACTACTCATCGACTCCTTCAATTTTACCAGACCTTTTTGTTTTGCCTTTTCATACATCTGATGATTTTTCTTGTTCTATTTTGTATCTTTCTGCATTGTTTTTTATATTGTGAATTCTACTTTCACATTCTCTTTTTCGACGTTTTCTTTCTTCCTCACTTATCTTTTGGCGTGCTTTAAATCTTGAAAGAATTCTGAAAAAAAATAAGCAAAGTCATTAGAGTGGATGCTGCATCATTAGAGTGGTTACAGTTTTTACACGAAAATACACTCTAATGGCGAAAATTAATGAGGAAGTGACATATTTTTTTTAATAAAAAATAACTATTAGTTTTTTCAAAATTTAAAATATATCCACTAAACAAGTGTGTACACAATACCGCCCAAATCGGTAGTATTGCTTATTTTTAAAACTAGTTATTTCAAGTAAAACTCACCTCTCCTCTAACGACAACAAAAAAAAGTACGCACACAGAGACTATACCTTCTCGGGATTTTGCGGCAAACTGAAAAGCAAAACGCGGGAAATTTCGATAAAATTCGACAAGTGACAGGTAACCGAATTTTGCACGAAAACGCCCGATTCAATTTTTTTGGTTTGGCGGGAGTTTTGAAGTGTTGTTTGCCGATCCACTCTAATGACGCAAAACCCAGGGACAAAATTTGATGAGCTATATTTCCACTAGTTATCAAAAATTTAAAATTAGTGCTATGTGGTATCATTCGTACATCTTTTGTCAATATTAAGTCAGCAACAAAAGTTAGAACTAAATTTAAACATACCTTACACAATTAATAGTTTGTGCAAAAAGATGGCTAGGGACACCCACTCTAATGATATTTTTCGACTTTGGGCCCTAATTTCTGTATTAAAAAAAAAGTATTCAGAAATTGTTGACAGAGGCCCAAATAGACACCGTTCAGTACTTACAACTATAAAAAAGAAATTTATTTTTTGTTAAATATTAAGCTAGAAATTCGCCAGGAACACGAAATGCAGCCTATTGGAAGAATTAACCATATGTGATCCTTGCAGAACACCTGAAAACACCTCAATACTCTCAGAGATGTAACCGCTAATTCTTACATATTGAGTATGACCTGTCAAAAGGCTACGAGAAATTCACAAGACCCTCGCCCAGACCAAATACACCAAATTTCTTCACAGGGTTTTTGTGACTGACTCTATCAAATGCCTTCGAGAAGTCTGTAGACACTGTCCACTTGATTAGACCTCTCGAAGACACTCAATATGTCCTGGTAGGTCAAAAGATTTGTAATTGTGGATCTACCCTGAGAAAATCCATTCTGGGAGTCACTAAGTATTTTCTTGCTGTGCCACGAGAAGTGATCACAAACAATTTATCAAATCAGTTTTTAAATAACTGTCGCCGCATATATGAACTGGGGTTAGAAAACTTGACTTCCAATAATCTGGAAAAGGTTCAGTAGCCAAAGACAAACTAAACAAATAGTGCAAGGGCTTGCTCAGGGTACAGACACAATTTTTAACCAAACCAGATGGTATACCATCAGGACCATGTGAGTACTTTGTTTGTAGAGCCTCTATTGCACCAAATATTTCTGACACTGAAAAACTGATGGAATTAAGTTCCATGTTATAATTGTCAAAGTTATATTCAGGAACAGGACCCTCATGTTTTTTTATAAGTAGTGGCAAAATGCTTTGCAAATAAATTCACTGTTTCTTGACCATTGTCAGCAGTTTCTTGGTTAAAGTGCCTTTTACCAAGTCAACCACACAATACTAATTTCTAAACTAAATTCTATTGGGTTTGGTGAATACTGCTTAAGGTGGCTAGAAAGTTTTATTCTCCGATTAAACGAACTTCCTGTGAAGTTCTAGCGGAATTACATATAGGTTTCCCCATCCTATGATATCACACACTTGTTAGATCTGTCAGTTGAGTTCAGTGACCATTATAGATGAAAATTTTACTGGTTGCTTGTACTATAATCATGCCTATCTTGCCTTCATTCTAACCTCACATTTCATTCAAATTTGAAAGTATGGAAAAAACAACTTAGGGCTGGGATACTTTTATTAAAATATGTTTAATAGAGCTGATGTAGTAATTTATTTTTAGGGTGGGTTTGTGATATCTACGGACGGGGAAACCTATATGTAATTCCACTAGAACTTCACAGGAAGTTCGTTTAATCGGAGAATTACATTACAGTTTCCCGGTCCTATGATATCACACACTTGTTAGCTCTTCAAAGCATGTTGTTTTTTCCCAAAATTATCTGTCATTTTCTCCAAAAATCAATTTTTTAGACAGATAATAAATAATACCACTCATTTTATTTTAAAAATCTTTTAATAAGATGAAAAATCAAAGTTGTTTAGATAAACATAAAGAAGAAATATAAAAATAAAAGTGACACAAATTTACATCTATTGCTATATATAGGTATATGTTGACACTCTCACTTTTTAACTTGTAATAATGCTTGTGAAAATTTATAGATTTTCTTCCTTGGCAAATTATAATGCTCAGCGAACATCTTTGATGTCTCTGACCACCCTGCAGCTTTTCTAATGGAATGCAGGGTAGCCCCTTTTCTGTGAGCTGCACTAACGGCAGCATGTCTCGTTGAGTAGGCAGAAAAAATCTTGGTGTCGATACCAGCTTCTTTTAATGTTCCCTTTATCCAACGACTAATTGTTGTTGAGGTTGCAGTAACATGAGGAGGACAAGTGGTCAAGAAAAGGAACTCCTGAGCTTCTGTCCGTATGGCATGATATGTAACATTCTAGAGCTGAAGCTGGGCAAATGGCTGGTCTAGATGCTAGATATGGTATTTGAAGACAGGGGTTTTCCTTATTTTTGGCTGTTGTCTTGATGTGATCTTTTATGAGAATCTGAATATCATTTGGCGAAAATATTATTCCATCTACTCTAATATGGGAAAGAGTTTGTAGCCTATGGGCTGAAACAAGGGCTAATAGGGTAACAGTTTTCTTTGTTAAAGCCATTAAGGACAATTTTTGATTGTCAGGTCTGTTCTCTAGAAATTTAAACACTGTCTCTGTGTCCCAGATGTAGTTATATTTTCGTGAGGGAGGTTTTCTTCTAAAAATTCCTTTCATAAACCTCTTTATGAATGGATTGTTTCCGATGTCCTTATCTGAAATTAAGGATAAAGCTGATCTAATAGTATTTAGTGAGCCAAAACCTAGATTTTTGTTTTGATATTGGTGTCTTAAAAAATGGAGCACCTGCATTTCAGTGGTGCAAAATGGCTCATAGTTTCTCTCCAGGGAAAAAGACCGCCAATATTTGTATGTTGTATTGTATTGTGCCAGCGTGGATTCTGATATAGAATCTATTATGATTGGGATATTCTCCTGTTCTATTCCTTTTTCTAAAAACGCTTGTTGGATAAAAGACCTGCCTCCAGGGTAAGGTTCTTTAAGTTTAGATCTTCTTTCCTGCAAAGTGAAATAATAGGTCTATCATAGTGCTTAATAATTATTGGTTTCCCCACTTTCCACAACAGGTACCAGGGTTGTGAAGGCCAGCTAGGCACTACTACAATACCCTGAGCTTGATCAGACATTATTTTACTTAGCACCCTTAGAATCATGCTAAAGGGTGGAAAGGCATAAAATAATTTATCATGCCAAGGTATTGTAAAATCGTCTTTAAATATGAAGCAAAGAGGTCAATTTGGGGAGTACCAAAATGTTTTGTAATTCTATTAAAGACATCAAAATTTAATTCATATTCTGTCTCGCTAGGTAAAATTCTAGAGTGGTAATCTGCAACTGAATTTTGTGCTGAGGGGATATAAGCTGCTCGCACCCAAAGATCTCGTTTTTCGCACCACTGCCAAAATTCTTTTGCTAAATTAGAAAGCAATGGATATTTAGTACTGCCCATCCTATTTATATAAGCCAGGGCAGTGGAATTATCCACCCTGAGAAGAATGGCTTTAGAATGTAAATCTCTAGTAAAAGTTATAATAGCAAGGAAAGCACTTTTTAGTTCCAGGAAATTAATGTGTTTTTGTTGATCTTTTGGAGGCCACCAGCCATGCGTTACTTGGGAACCATAGGAAGCCCCCCATCCAGAAAGAGATGAGTCTGAAAATATTTTTAAAAAATAGCAGTCTGATCTAATATTATTAAATGAGAAATCTATGGCTCTTATCCACCATTTCAAATCAGGTTTTAATGAATCTGGAAGCTCAATTGTGCCATTAAAATTATGCTTTTGTTTTAACAAACAGTTTGACTTAAATCTTTCCAATGCTTTTGTATATAATCAGCCATATTTAATAGCTGGACAAGCAGAAACCACACTACCTATGACTCTAGCAAGAAATCTAATTGAACAAGTTTTTGTATTAAGTAAGGCATATAATAAATTTTTAATTTTTATTCTTTTTTTTGAGGGAGGGAAGGTCATCTTTTTGCTATCAAACAAAAAACCTAAGTAAGCACACACATTTGAGGGTTGTAAAACACTCTTTTTATAATTTATAACAAACCCTAAAGATTCCAAAATAGATAATGTTTCCTTAGTTTGTTTTTTGCAAATATTAAAATCATTATTTACAATTAAAAGGTCATCAAGGTATAGGACACATCTGATTCCATCCCTTTTTAATTTTGATATTATTGGTTTCATAAGCTTGAAAAGAGTACAAAAGGAAGTGCACAGAATTTGTAAACAATGTCTTGGAATTTAAAGCAAAGAAAATTCCTGTAAGATTTGTGAATGGGTACTCTTTAAGATCTATTGTGCACATAAATGCATCCTTTTCTATTATTTTTAAGGCTGTGCGGTAATCTTCTATCTTGAAATGAAAATTTTAACAGTTTAACTTTTTTAAATTAAGGATGAACCTGGGCTTCTTGTTTGGTTTTTTAATTAAGAAAAAAGGGGATAAGAAATAATTTTCTGATTGATTTTCAACTTCTAAGACTTTTTGTTCCAGCATCTTGTCTATACAATTCAAAATTAAAGGGATATCTGAGTTCTCTAACTGGTTATGTTTTACCATAATATGGCTTACAGGTGGCGTTTTAATAAAAGGTAGCCTCTAACCCACTCTAAAATGAATTTATTTTTGGTTAAAAGTTTCCAGTTATCAACAAAAAATTTAAGCCTACCCCCAATCGCTGAAGGTATACTTACATTTATTTCCTTTCGGTTCTTTTGTGGTCCGGGTTCCTTCTGTTCCAATAAATTCGTGTCTGGATCTGCTTCTGAGGCTGTCCTCTTGGTCCCAAGTTCCTCACTCTCTGATACGGCCCCCAGGAGTCTAAAGGAGGTCTATATTTCTGTTTTGGAAGTCTTGTTGGCAAAGAGTTTGCCCCTTGATTAAATTCATTATTGGGACGCAACTTAAAATCTCTAGTTGTCTTCTGTAATTCTAATACCTTTCGGTACTTGTCATTAAAGTCTTTGCCCATTAGTAGACCGTCAATTTTATTGTTTAGGGCTACCTCTCTTGCCTGTTTGTTTATATGTGGATATATGGCTGATCTACGATAAAGGAAAGCCACATAAAAAGTATTTGTGAGGATTTGCCCCATCTTTCCCGAATGCTTTATGAGTCCCTCTCTGTGTGGGAGGTCTTTTTTGTGTAGAATAATTTTGCTCATTACACCCAGGCCGGAGGTAGCTGCAGCTATATAATCCTGTAGATTAGTAATTTTCTTGTCTTTCTTCCCCTCATTATTCAGGACAAACAATACCTCTTCATTTAGCTTTAGAGGTGTTAGAAAATTACAGTTCGATGGAGGTGGATATTCTTCCACTAATTTTAACATTTCCTACTTTGGCAGGCCCTCTGTTATTATCTTCTGCCAAATACCCGCCAGTTTGTCAGGGAGTAGTATTTCCTCTTTGTTCAACGAACATTTTTCCTCCAAAATCTCTATTTCCAGGATGGGTGACTCTGGTTTTCTATTTCTCTTCTTGTATTCCTCTCTGCTTATTGAACTCCTCCACGAATATCCGGAAGCATCTGAGTCTGAGTTTCTTTGTGGAGAGTCAATGGGAGAAGTGCTCCTTCTAAAATGTCTTGAACTAATGTCTTGTTGGCATTCTGCATGATCCTTGTGGAGAATCGCTGTGGCATCGCGCCCTTGTTTTATTTTCTGACAAATTGCTGAGGCATCGCGCATTGCGTTTTTCTTTTGGCGAATGCTCATCATGCGCATTATTCTGTAGAGATACACTGGGGCATCGCGCCCTGTGTTTTTCTCTTGATGAATGCTCATCACGACCATTATTTTGTGGAGATACGCTAAGACATCGCGCCTTGCGTTTTTCTCCTAATGACTAGGGCACCGTACTCTAGATAGTTCCTTAATTTTACTTGATTGCCTTGTTTCTAATTTTCTTATTCGATCGTCAATCGATCGAGAACGTGATCTTGAACGCTTAGGCATGCTCTGAAAACATTAGTTAGATAAAACTTACCTAAAACTTTTTTGCACGTAGTCACAGAACACAAAAAACAAAGAATGAAATGTGAGGTTAGAATGAAGGCAAGTTAGGCATGATTATAGTACAAGCAACCAGTAAAATTTTCATCTATAAAAATTGTGGTCACTGAACTCAACTGACAGAACTAACAAGTGTGTGATATCATAGGACGGGGAAACCGTATTGTAATGTCAGATCAAAACCAATGTGTATGTATTGGCAACCACTTATCTAATCCTATACCAGTGACCTCAGGTGTCCCACAGTGGACCTATACTTTTCAATCTGTCTGTGAAGTTATTAATTCTATTGAGATTGCTATCTGTTACAAGCTGATCTGGACAGGTTTAATGAATGGACAACAAACAGTTGTTTAAAACTTAATATTCAAAATTGTTTTGTTATAAGTTTTGCTAGGATTAGATCTCCCATAGTTTACGATTATACAATTCAAGAGAATATTCTTAACAGGGTTAATGAGATTAGAGGTCTAGGCGTTCTGATGGATAACAAACCACTACAACAACTTGAAGAATAAAGGAATGAAGAACCTTGGCTTTATTTATTGTAATAGTCTTCACTTCATGTACCCAACATTAAAACTACTTTAGTATGCCTCAGTAGTTTGGTCACCCAGCTATTTGAATGATATAGAGATGATTGGGTCAGTACACAGAAAATTTCTCAGGCAATGTGCATTCAAAATGGGTTATGTTCGTGTAAATTACTATATCGACTATAAAGCTATAAATTTAAATACAAACCTGAGAACCAGAGATAGGAAAATTTTTATAGTTCAACATCACCCTGATAACTACACTTTTTATAGTCCACTATCCAGAATCCCCAGAATGATTCATGATATACATAGCAATAATGAATTATTTTTTGATGTTCCTATCAATAGGTTTAAAAATAAACTAAAAACTATATTGTCAACTTAGTATTAATATGTTATAGGCTGTGTCTTATTGTAAGAGTGAAGAAAGTTGTGATTTGATAAGTAGGAAACTTGAAGTTGTCATGTGATATTACTAATACCTAACTAAAATTATTGTAAAATTCTGTAAAAAAACAATAAATAAATAAATAAATACTGTTAAGACAGGAACCAGATTTGCGTAAGTTATTTATATGCTTCCAGAATGAGGCTGGATTATGTGTAACCTCATTATTGACTTTCTCTATAAGCATATTATAACAATCACTACTTAAGACTTTACATATATCACATAAAAAAGCAAATTTCTCATGATAACATTGATTGTTTGTTTGCTTGTAAAACGAATGAGCCATTTTCTTCTGTATAATAAGTTATTGCAGTTCCTTGCTGAACCATGCAGAAAAATTTGTTGATTTTAAATGTTTAAGTACATAATTATCGATTACTGTGCATAGAATATTACAAAAATTGTTAACACATGTTGACATCGCTTGAATCTAGCACCTTCTCCCAAGCAACACCTGCCAAGTAACTATTTATAGATCCAAAATCACAACTCTTAAAATCATAATAAAAAACATCATGTTTAGGGTTAGAAGAACTATTAAATGACAGTTGAGTTTCTAGAGTAGGGTGATGATTCAAATTCAAAAAGTACTTTATTGTCAGTATTGTTTTGCCTTCACAGCGTCTGACAAAAACTAGAAATGGTACTGGGTACTACTGCATTAAGTTTTTTAACGTTTTGCCAGAGAGGGTAATAGACTTGGAGTACAAACAGTATAAAAGCGCAGTTAAACACTTTTTACTTTAACAAGCTTATTATAATGCAGAGGATTTTTTAACTGCTGATTTTTTCACTTTCTAAATGACACTTATTATACAGTAAAAAAACGTCTATTTTTAATTACTTTAAGCATCAACCATTTTTTTTTGGTGTTTTCTACCTTTTGTTTAAGTTCAAACAGTTCTTAACACCTGGTTTTAAAAATTGTTTATGTTTTTGCGATTTTTTGTTTTTTGTATTGTTGGTTTTTTTTTCTTTTTTAAACATTAGATACTTAATTTATTTTTTAACAAAATTAGTAAATGTTATTTTTTAAATTTGTGTATTTATCCTTCTTTTATATTTGCAACAGTTCTATTTTTAAGTGTTCTTTTACATTTTTTATTTCACATAATTTAATTTTATTTATTTTTGAAAATCCATAAGAGCTACACATGGTAAGCACTCATCTATTTATTGTAAATTACTGACTTGTGTAAGTGCAAAAGCATAATTAGCACCAATAAAGAATTGAATTGAAGTAATTTTGTTGACAAAGCGCGCTATAAACTAAAGATATATAGTAGCCACAATCATTAGATAAAATAAAATGCTAAGTACTAAAAACATAAATTTTGTCTAAAAAACAGTAAACATAATATTTTATACATAAAACTGTACACTAATGGACTTAGTTAAGAAACAAATAAAGTTAAACAAAGAATTTTTCTTTTAAAATATAAAAATTTTTGACCATAAAAACATAGATATACAGATATTACAAAATATTCAGTAATCAAAATCAAAATATTCAGTAAGTTTGTAGTATGGTTTGTCTAACAATGCAATTTTTAGTTTTTTTTCCAAACACCTTATAATATTTGATGAATTTTCAGTGGCATAACACACTAATACATTTAAGGAACACAGAATCAAATTAAGAAATTTACCAAATTTATTGGGAATGCAGTTAATTTGCTTAAGATTTAAATAATTGCAACAAGCACACACAATATTAGCCGATGTAATGGACTCTGTAGCTTCAACACATAAACTATCCTCAGTGGCAGATTAAAATCACTACCAATCAAAAACTCACTTTTGGGATAATTCTGCGCCAACTCAGAGACCAATGCAGAGAATATTTCATACACCATAGTTGTCAGTCTGGTGGTATATAGACTGCGCCAAAAATGAAGTGAATTGAACCATAATTAATTTGAACAAAAATATACTCAATCACTGTTTCACGTATATGTAACATTTTGGCACTTATATTCTTTCGAACCGCAATCAAAGTACCACCACCTCGTTCTTTGCCTGTATTTGTGAGACATCGATCTTGACGAAAAATGTTAAAATCACAAAACCCCAAGTCTGATTCCAAAAACTGTTCATTAAGCCATGACTCAACTAGAATTATGATGTCATAACAGCAACCATTTATGGTGTTGCGCAATTCAGTTACTTTAGTGCGAACACCACCTACATTTTGGTAATATACTTTTAGTTTTTTGCATTTTTTGACGAAGATGCTACCTTACTTTTTTGTTGAATAACCTTCGGCTTACCATTAATATACTGTATTTTGAGATCTAGAATGGTATTAATTTTTTTTTTGACTCTTAAGAGATGTCTGGTACCCAGATTGGGTGCCCTTACACCAGAGTATGCAATTCCAGAGCCAATACTCATATCAGTGTCCTTTAGCGCTGACACATGCGCTTCATGGATGCTGCTAGAAACTATTTTAGAAAACCTTGATAGTTTGGAAAAAAATAGTTTTTTGAACAGGAATTTTTTAAAGAACTAAACCTAAAATCAATTGTTATTAATTTTCCAAAAAACTTACATAACTTTCCTTCAAATTTTTATCAAAAAGAAAAATTCAAAAGTGGCAATTGTGGCAACATTTAATTAGAAATATTTCTGACAATGACAGTTCAGTTTTTATTTATATTAATATTTTAATTTGTGCTACTGCAATCTGACTTTTCTTGGACTAATTTTTTGAGACGAGAGTTTTGTGTTTGGCTAGAAACTGTTGACATTCCAAGGAGTGTAGATTGCAATAAAGTTTGTTTCAAGGCATTTAAACATGGTAATATTTTTTAAAGCATGCAGTAAATATTTAATTAATTAACTATGGCGGAAACAGAAAATCAGAAATCTGATAAAACATTAGGAGCGCTAAAATGCCACAGTTCATCGGCATTTAAATATTAAGTATGTGTTGTCTGCTATGCTCCATTTAACCCGTCGGGCCTTGAAAGAGATTTTAAGGCGGCAACAAGAATCAAGGATCATCAAATAATATGCAGCAAGCAATGTCAGCAACAGCACAAAGAAACGGAAAACTTAAAGGCAGCCTTAAAGGGGGAAATATTAAAATTAAAAAATGAAATTAAATTAAAAGATAGCATGCTTTAAGATTTTAAGCAGAGCTATACAAGCAGGGTTATTGGAGGCATTGAGGGAGAATGCGAAGAGCCTATTGCAAAAGCAGACGAACAAAATTCCCAAATTAACAGCCTAACTCAGCGGGTTGACTTACTTACGAAACAAAATAGCGACCTGCTGCTGAAAATAAGAACATGAGAAAAAAAACTAGAAAGAAGAACTCTGGAGAAGACTAAGGTGGAACAAGAAACAAAGTCAATGATTGATGAACTTAAAAAAAAAACCAAATCAACTTACTGTCGAAACTTGAAAAAGAAAAAGTTCTTCGCCAAGAGGCGAATGAAGTGGTAAACAAAAATACTATAAATATTCAGGATATGAACAAAAATAGTAATAAAGTAGGCCGCCTACAATTAGCAAGCAAATTTTAAACGCTCCTTAAAACTCGGTGTTTTCTGTGGTATAAAGTGCCCTGTTTTAATTAAAAATTTTCCTACGATAAAGTTAGTGACTAAAGGAATTGTAGAGACGATGTTTTTTTACGTAAGTTTAGCCGTAATTAGTATATAGACAGATATTTGTTGAACCAAAACACAAATAAACAGTACCGGTACCGACACAAAAAACAATGAACCGCTGATAAGGAACTCTCAAGTACACACAGGAGCCTACTATACAATAAATCGGCCGGAACCTAATAGAATGCTTAAAAATGGGTACGGTCACAAATACAGATATATTTGAAATGCTGAAAAGTGTACGGGACAGCAATACTGAAATCAACAGGACTGTACAGGAAATAAAGTCTGACCTTAAAAACTTCAAGGAAGAATTTGAAAGCTTGACGGAGAGAGTCGAAAACTTGGAAACAGAAAATTCAGAGCTGAAAAAACACATCTCGCGCCAGGAACAGAAGGAAAGAAGAAAAAGCCTTCTAATCTTCGGATTGCCCGAAGTTGACAACCAGAACTCCCTAGAACAAAACTTACTGGAACTTTTTACAGACAAACTTCAAGTGAATATAAGGAAAACTGAACTAGACTGTTTCTTTCGACTTGGCGAGAGACAAGAGGGAAAGAACAGACCACTACTCGTTAAGTTGGTTAGCGAGTTAATGAAAAGAGAAGTCTTCAAGTACGCCTCAAAACTAAAAAACTCTGGAATAAGCATTGCAAACGATTTGACTCCAAGAGAACGAGAAGGTCAAAAAGTACTATACGAGTTTTTAAAAACTGCCAAAGAAAAAAAGTACACTGCAAAAATTTTCAAAAACGAACTTCTACTAAACGGTGAACATTTTAGTGCAGAAGCGCTGAGGAACGCCGACAAAGAAGACTTTTTTACCTTTAAAATTAATAAAGAAAAAATATTTCGAAATAATAGCGCCCCGCCAACACCAACACTAGAAGCTAACAAATCGTCAGAAGAAGTGTTTGAAGAAGCCAATAATACAGAACCGCAACTACAAGCTGAAGTGAGCGAAGATAAAAATAAGAAGGCTAAAACTAAATTATCAAAGCCTTCAAGCTCCAGCACAACTCTGCAATCGACTCCAAAGTTGGGAAAAACGAGATCTCGCTCAAACACTGCTTCTCAACCGACCAGCCAAAACTCACTGATCAAGCAAACAAATAAAAAAATAATTAACTAAATATATTATTGTCTCATTTTAAAAATTTTAAACTTTGTGCGTGTATTTTATATTCTCGATTTAATTTTTTGTTTTTAATATTCTAATTTTTATGTTTTGTGACTTAAGTATATTAGATAAATTTTAATTGTTTAACACTTTTGATATTCCAGAACATTTTAACTAAATTATGGATTGAAAACTTGGCTTACCCACGTATTTTGTATAGCTATTGTAAAATTCATTTTTCTCTTACTTAATAACGAATTTATTACACAGAATGGACTACTATATACAAAGTTTTACGGACGAAACCCAAAACATCACAGAAATAAAAAATATAAGCTCTTTTAACAACAAATTTGCACAATACAATGAAGACCTTAAAATTATTCATTTAAATATTTGTAGCTTAAGCAAGAACTATGATAAACTTTGCCTATTTTTGAATAGTTTGAAAGTGCGCTTCGATATTATCATTTTGACAGAAACTTTCAAATTACAAAGCCTAGAAAAAACTCCATTTTCAATTAAAAATTATGATTTGTTATATAATCAAGGCGCTTACAATAAAAATGATGGAGTTGCTGTGTACATAAAATCTGACTTACAGTATAGCTACAATATTGTACCTTTTGGGGTAATAAAAATTTTGGAAATCCTGGTAACCCATCAAAATAAAAAATTATTGATCACTGCAGTTTATAAATCTCCGCAAATAAATAAAGACTCTTTTAATGATAACTTATTGGAATATTTAGATAAATGTAAAAAGTATAAAGCACATATTTTGGTCGGAGATTTCAACATTAATTTACTAAACAATACGGAAGAATGCGTAGACAACTATAAAAATATTTTAGTGCAATATCTGTTCAAGAACTACATAATCAAAATTACCAGACCAAAATCAGGAACTTGTCTAGACCACATATTATTTAAAGCACCCTATAATGTCACAAAAAACTCAAAATCGTTTATATTTCAAACCCATATCACTGGCCACTACCCAGTAGCTCTATTCACTCCGTTTTTTCAACAATTCAATAACAATAAAGAAGAGAATAATCAAACTAAGCGCTTTACAAACTACAATAATCTTAAACAGGATCTAAGAGCAGAATCGTGGGAGGATATTTTAAACACAGGAGACGTAAATGTTGGTATGGAAATGTTTATAAACAAAATACAAATCTACTTGGAAAAAAACACAAAAGTCATTAAATTACAAAAAAACAAAAATAATTTTCGAAAAGAATGGATGACTCCAAGTATTAATATTTCAATTCAAGAAAAAAATAAGTTATATTTAGATCTTTTGAAACAACCAAATAATATCAGTATAAAAAAAAGTTATATTAGTTGCAAAGATAGATTAAGACAGCAAATTAAACAGAGTAAAAAACAATATTTTCAGAAACAGATAAACTCAAATTTGTCGTCTAAATCAAATCTCTGGGATTGTGTTAATAAAATATGCAATAAAACTAAATCAAAAACTAAAATTGAGCAAATTAAAAATTGCACCGGCATGACTCTAACGAAAAAAACTGAAATCTCAAATGAATTTAACAGCTACTTTAGCGACCTTGGAGAAAAACTTGCCAAAAAAATTAAAAAAATTCCCAACTACAAAAACAACATTCCTAACCTAGAAAATTCTATGTTTCTAACAGACGTCTCAATACCTGAAATTAAAAAAGCTATAAAAAACCTTAAACCTAAAAAATCCCCCGGATGGGACGATATCAGAAGCGAAAGTTTAAAAGAAATAGTAATCGAAATTTCACCTATACTGACTTTACTAATAAATAAAGCTTTCAATACAGGGTGTTTTCCAAACTGCTTAAAAACAGGTATAATCAAACCCCTTCATAAAAGCGGGGACAAACTAGAAGTAGTAAACTACAGACCAATCTCGCTGCTGTCTGTTTTCTCAAAAATAATGGAACAGTTAATCAAAACTAGAATCGTTAGCTTCTTTAAGAAATATAAAATCTTCTCTACCTTACAGTTTGGTTTTAGAGAGGGTAGATCCACGCAGGATGCTATAAAATTTTTAACATCACAAATAACTGACGCGCTGGACCAAAGTGATGCCTGCACTTGCCTGTTTGTGGTCCTCTACTTTTTACAGTTTACATTAATGATATGCTGAATCTTAAACTAAAAGGTACAATGGTTAGTTTTGCAGACGACACCGTATTATTTTGTAGAGCAAAAACTTGTCAAGAAGTTAAGAATCAAATCGAGGAAGATTTTTTAAAATTGAAAAACTGGTTTCAGCATAACAAATTAACTTTAAATATAGAAAAAACAAAATACATGCCTTTTTCATCGTACAAAAACAATCTTCCTAAACTTGGAAACCTAAAAATAGAACAGTATGAGATACCAGAAACTTCATCAATAAAATATCTTGGTATCCAAATAGATAACTTGCTAAGATGGGATGTGCATATAAACTATGTAACAAGTAAAATAAGGGGGCTTCTGTCAAAATTTTCGTATCTTAGAGACTTTCTTAATAATGATCAGTTAAAAATACTATATATGTCATTGGTACAAAGCCACTTGACTTATGGCATTCTTGGTTGGGGTTGTGTTGCTGAAAACCATATACAAAAGCTAGCAACTTTACAAAAATGGTTCATTAAAATTATTTATGGCAAATGCAGAACATACCCAACCAACAACCTCTTTACGGATAGTAAACTGTTGGATATGCGACAATTATACTGTCTCGAAATAATAAAAAATATTAAAAAAGGAAAAATAGATATCTATTTTAATAACAACAGCACAACTAGAAGCAGAATACTTGCATGTTCAACAGTCACTAATAAAACGCATGGACGAAGAAGTCTAAAGTATTTTTCACCTAGGTTATACAACATGCTTCCAAATGACATCAAATCTATAAAAAATTGCAAAAGTTTTAATATGAAAACCAAATTGTGGATATCGGACCAGGGTAGAGAAACATTTAATAACTTGGTAGATCTCAAGTATCTTAAATGATAAATACACTAGCAGAAATATACTATAGACACCTACCTACTCCCAGTTCTAGTCACTTAAATATAAACCATTTCCAGACTTTGACACTAACCCGGCTTGTGAACCTTAAACTCAATTTTGACAAACACTGATTATGACTCTATCTCAACCGAACCGGACAAAAACAAAACCACGCACAAGCGCTTTTAGTGTTTCTGTGGTTATTTCCGAACGTTTATATTCTACATTGTAAGTTTTGTAGTTACTTGTTCACTTTTTGTATATTTTTTGAATAAACGTTTTTTGAATTGAATTTGAATTGAAATATTGTTATGCTAAAGAAAAACATATAAAAATCACCACCTTTAGATATCGATGGTATCACAAATAAAGTCACAGCGATCATACACAGTTTGGTTGAGCAAATGCATGGAGAAATCATCATGGCAATCACCAGATCTCTCAGCTTTCCATGAAAAAACCTTAGAAGCCAATACAAAAAAAATTATTTTAAAGATGAATGGTGTCGAAAGGAGCATTAAAGAGTCCAATAAGGAACTTGCAAACTTTTGTTTAGCCGCATATAATAAACCAGCTGGGCTCTCAGATAAGGTGACCAAATCCCAAGCATAAAATACCGGAGGCGGTAAACAAAGTTGTGTACTTTTGACAGATTAAAAATTGTTGTTCGTCCGTCAATTCAGAAACCATAAACAAAAAAGATACTGTAACTGTTCATTCTAGTCATGATGTTGTGGTATCTGGCTTAAGTAACCGCAAAAATACAAAAACTAAAACCACAATTTCAAATAGTACTATTACCAATTCACTTCAATGTTCAAGGTCTTTTTAGTAAAATATCTTATCTTAATAATAACTGTCATGCACTTTGTCTTAATGAACATTTTACTACTAATAACGCCTTAGATGCAGTCAATATCGAAGACTTCACCCTTGCATCCGGCTTCACGAGAACTAGATTTAAAAAGGGTGGGGCTGCAATATATGTCAAAAAAGGTACCATGTTCTCAACTCTGCCTTTTGACATCACTGGAATGTCTGTTGAGTTGGATTTGGAGGTGGCCGGGGTAATTATTAACAACATCCAAGTAATATCCTAAACGTAGAATTAACTTTAGACCAATAACAGATTTAGGGCTACATAAATTGTACAACTCTATAGAAAACATAAACTGGTCTATTGTAGAGAATTCAAAACTATGTTTACAAGAAAAGTTTACAACTTTCTTAGACATATTAATTATAAACTGTATTAACTGCTTCCCCGAAAAAAGCAAAATGGGTAATATTAATAACCCGACAAATAAAATTAACTGGTTTAACAACAACTTAAGACTGGAACGAGAAAATCTAAAACTATTAACACGAATTCATCATAAATGCCTGAAATAGTTTCGTTAGAAACCCTAAGGAACTCTAGGAAAAAATATCGCTCCGACATAGACTTAAAAAAAAAACAAGCCAATGATGAGTATATAAACAACTCAAATGATAAACAAAAAGCCTCCTGGGAAATAATTAAAAGTAATAACCCTCTCATAAAAAATAACCAAAAAAATACTACTCTAACGGCAAATGACTTTATTGTGCATTTTACTAGGATAGCTGATTCTGTTATTGGTAATTTAGAACAGGGTGACAGTAACACTAACCCTTTTCAAACTCTCGCAGTCAAAGGCTTCAAAAGTCAAGCAAATAAATTTGTTTTTAGGGATGTAACATTTAATGAAATAAGGGACATTATCCGTAATTTTAAAAATAGTCCCAGTTTGGCTAAATAATTAAAACTCAAAAAAAATTTAATACTAATACCACTTTGCAAACTAATTAATCTTGCCATAAATACAAATGTTTTTCCAGGCTGCTTCAAAATTTCTAAAGTAGTTCCTATTTACAAATCCGGTGATAACGACGATGTAACAAATTATCGGCCCATCTCGATTATACCAACAATTGCCAAGATCTTTGAAATCGCTCTAAAAATTCAAATTGTAGATTACTTTGAATCTAACAACCTTTTCAGTCCTTGTCAGTATGGATTTCGGAAGAGCATGTCAACTACCTTGGCTATTAACCAGCTTATCAAACACATTCAAGAAGCATTTCAAACGAAATCTTACCTCCATGCTTCATTATTTGACCTAAAAAAAGCATTTGACTGCTCGCAGAAAAACTGGTTGAATATAATTTTACTTCCCACATTGTTGCATTAATAACTTCCTATCTAGGAGAAAATAGACGTCAGTACACCAAATATAACAACGTAATATCGAAAACTGAATCACTAAACTTTGGTGTACCTCATGTAATGGTCAAACATGAAAGAAAGATTTTTGTATTATGAAATACTCAAGGCATTTGTTTTACCTTTCAGTGCCTTAAATTGAGAGTGAAAAAATTTGGTCACCCTTGAGTTGAATAGTTTGTTAGAAAAAATAAAAGTTATTAGAGACATAAAGCTTTTTGTGACTCATCGCGGTATACGTATCCGCATCTAGTGAGAACCAAGCACATTGATTGGTCAGAAACTTGTAGCACGTTCGAAAAGAGCAGATATATGCTAATTTAAGGTGTTTCTGAACGCAATAGGTGCTGAGATACGATACGTGTGCCGTAACGATACGTGATAGCTAACGCATCTCAACACCTATCGCGTTCAGGAACACCTTAAATGCGGATACGTATACCGCGATGAGTTACAAATAGCTTTATGTCTCTAATATCAAATTGGAGATGCTAACTCACACTTCACTTTTTGATTGATTCCAAGAAAAAAATATATATTTTTTGAATCTTCCATATATATCTTAGAGAGTAACACCCTATAAACCTGTAAAAAAAATGCAAAAATTTATCAAAATTAAAAAAAAAATACGTTTTAAACAAATAAAAATTAGCATACATTAAAGCGTTCAATTTTAAGTAAAAAGTGCCAAATAAACTGTTTTTTTGTAGCACATTTAGTTTTTTTAGGGAAATTTTTTAAAATATTTCAAAATTTGTAAAAATCGAAGTTTTAGAATTTTATACACCATTCATTAAAAAATCAAATTTTTTACGGTTGTATAGAATCTTATGCTGATCAAAAAATGTTTTATAACTTTTTTGTAGCATCTACACTTTTCTCACAAAAAAAAAACTAGTTTGAAATTTTGCCAAACTGGTCAATATTATTGGCCTTTTTTACCAGGAATTGGGCAATAAAAAAATAAAAAACCAAATGCAAAAGATAGCTGTGTTCTTCTAACAATGTTCCCTTTGTCAAAGTGACACAATTAGTCCATAAGGTTATTGGCTAAGCCATAAAAACTAAGAAAAAATTAATTTTTAAAAACATTTGAGATTTTTTAACGATTTGAGTTAAACAAACTGCTTTATATACATATCATCATCATCATCATCATCAAAAATACTTTATTGTCCAGAATAAAAATCTTATTGACAAAGCTGGCTAAAAGTTAATATAAAAAGTAAAATGTAAAATGTCAATATTAAAACAGTAATATAAAATATAAAATAACAATATCAAATGGTAAAAGATATAAGTAAAATTATTTTAGGTTTGTTTTTCTTTGGTTATTATTGTACTAATCTTAAATCTATACAACAAACTTATAGAACATTACAGATTTTAAAAATTTAAAACAAGAACAATAAGCAACATGACGTAATAGAAGAACACAAACAAAACAATTAAAATTTATTTAGTTATGAAAAATAACAAAACGGAGAACAATTTTGGTACCTATGTACTATTAAACTATTCTAAAACCTATCTGCAAAAAATTCACTTAGGCAGTAGTATGGCCTATTAAGTAGTTCTCTTTTTAATGCTTTTCTAAACCGTCTAACTGTATTTAGTTCTTTGAGATAACTAGGAAGATGGTTAAAAATTTTACGACCTTCGTAGATTAATGATTTTTTAGTCAGAGAACTTTTGGGAATTGGTAAAGGTAAGTTCATGTTTTGCCTTGTTTGTCGTTGAAGATCTGCTGTTCCACGGATACTGTCATAATTCCTGAACACCAGTGTGGCAGTTTCAATTATAAACAGTGATGTTAATGTTAAAATTGTGAGTTTGATAAAGTGTGGCTTACAAGACTCTCTTTGTCTGATATTGGCCATGAAACGGACTGCTTTTTTTTGAAGAATAAGGAGAATATTTAAAAGGCTTTGATTAGCTGTACCCCAAAATGGGATACCATATCTTAGGTGTGATTCAAATAAAGCGAAATACACGTTTCTAGCCATATCCTTACCTAGTTCAACATTGACACATCTGATGGCAAAACACCCAGACGAAAGCTTTTTGCTTAGTTTTAAAATATGATCCTCAAATCTGAGCTGGTCGTCTATATGAAGGCCTAAGAACTTAGTTACATTTTTATCTTGTAGAGGATTATCACCAAAATTGATATTCTGCATGTCGCACTTGAAATCTATAATGTTTGTTTTGTCAATATTAAAGCACAATCGATTAGCATCGCACCATTCTTTTATTTTTAAAAGATCTTCTGATATTTGATTCTTAAGAATGTTAATATCTTTGTGATGCCATAAGACGGATGTATCGTCAGCGAAAAGTGTGAATGTACCATATATCGGAAGATTTACTATATCATTAATATAAATGATAAATAGAAGTGGCCCTAAAACCGACCCTTGAGGTACACCACAGGTTATATTTACGTGTGCAGACTTGGATTCTCCATTTCTGACAGACTGTGTTCGGAAGCTTAAGTAAGATCGAAACCAAGATAACACATTCCCTCTAAAACCATAACGCTCTAGCTTTCCCAGCAGTATTCCGTGATCCACGCAGTCAAACGCCTTCGATAAATCACAGAACACTGCCGCAACAGCCTCTTCCTTGTTTAATGTGTTGTAAACTCCATCCAAGAAGTCGAAAATAGCGTCATGTGTATTTTTGGATGATTGAAATCCATATTGTTTGGTTGTAATTATTTTATGTTTCGTTAAAAAGATCCACATCCGTTTCTTTACCACTTTCTCGACAACCTTGGAAAGCGTTGACAAGAGGGAAATTGGCCGGAAATTAGAAGGGATATCAGTAGCACCACCCTTATGTAATGGTATAACAATTGCTGTTTTTAAACAAACCGGAAAATAGCCTACCGCAAAAGAACCGTCAATCGCTGCACACAGTGCAACAAGAGCATCCTGAGGCAATTTCAACAGCACCGCCGCCGACACCTCATCCTCACCTGTCGATTTTTTATTTTTAATTTCCTTTAAAGCCTCCAAAAGCTCCGAAGGTTCCACAGGTGAAAATTGAAAGGAATTAGGGACTAAAATATTATTATTAAGGTAAGTAAGGGGATCGACAGCAATTGGAAGATTTTTTGTTAAATTATCAGCTACGCTGCAGTAAAAATTATTTAAAGTGTTGACATCAACATTAAGGTCTGAGGACTGGGAAATTTTGTTGCGAAGATTGTTAACAATTTTCCAACTTTCTTTTTGCCTATTATTTGACCTAAAAAATTTCTCACTGTAATATTTCTTTTTCGCAGCATCTATAAGTTTCTTATGTATACTTCTATACTTACTACAATACTCGGTAAACCAATCTATTTTGAAGAATTTCTTAAGATAATTTAATGATCTAAGATTGCTTGCAGAATTTTTCAGGCCTGTAGTTATCCAATGCTTTGTATTTTTTTGTTTTTGTTTTACCCATCGTAATGGAAATGCACGATTAAAACTACTAATCAGAACAGAATGAAACGCAGCAATAGGATCCGGAGATTGACATATTCCTCCCCAATTTACAGCACTACAAAGATTTTGAAATAGATTATAGGCATTTTTACTATATATTCTTTTTTGCAACCCTTTTGGTTTGACGGAAGCTGATTTTAGTACAAAAACAGAGCTAACTGCTTCATGGTCAGATAAGCCTGAGTGTAGAACATCACACAATACCTCATCAAGATTCGAGCACATGTAATCAATTATGGAAGAGGTAGATTCAGTTATTCTTGTTGGAGACCTCACATGCATCGACAGACCATAGGCATTTATCATATTGGTTAACATGGTAGTATTAATTTGATTTTTTTCTACGAAGTCAATGTTGAAGTCTCCCGCAAGAATAACTTTTGAGTTTTGCGGAATCTCACACAGTAACGAATCCAGCTTATTTAAAAAGTCTTTGATATTTGAAGATGGTGATCGGTAAATGCAAAGAACATAGAGATTAAACTTTTTACAATGTGACATAGAAAATTCAAAGCTTTCATCAGTTTTCAAATAATCAAAACTATCTACTTTAATAAAGTCATACGATTGTTTGGGTAATATTAAGGTTCCGCCATGAAGTGAGCTTTCTCTACAAGATAATGCAACAGCCTGGTAATTCGGGATACTAAAGCACTCGTCTGGGTGCAACCAGTGTTCAGTCACCAAAACAATATCCGGAAAATTTTTTGATTATAAAAATAAATATAAATCATTACATTTATGTCTCAGAGATCTTATGTTCTGTAGTATGACGGACAGGTTTATATTATCTAAATCCTCCCTTACAGGAGGGATGGATCTAAAAAATTAAGTGGGTTTTCGGAGCTTATATATATATATCAGAACTATTTAAGTTGTTACTATTGTTGATGTTATTAACTAGAACAGGTGATTTCGATTTATTTTTATCAGCAGGACTAGAATTACCACTTACTTTATCAACAGCCTCATTTTGGAAACCACTGCTACTACTACTACTACTACTACTATTACTACTAAGACTACTACTAACATTATAACAACTACTGCTACTACTATCTGCTGAGTTTGAAGTTTTTTCACAAACATGAATGGCTTCAGATGTTTTAATGAATATTAGAGGATTGGTATTAACCAAAGGCTCTTGAATTTTGTTTGAAATTTGATTAATGATTTGCCAGTTACGAAAACGATATCCATTCCTATTGTTTGTATTAATAAACTCCAAACTCATTTCTGAGACCCTATCAATTCTGTTTAAAAAGTTTTCAAGTTTGTTATTAAAGAGAGAAATTTTATCTTTATTAAACTTATTTTCTGTTGAAAAGTGACATCCTAGATTAAAGAAGTTTGTATGGAGACAGTTTTTGATAGAATCCCAAATTAACTTAATCTTTGGAACCTTATCTGCTAAAAAATCGTTATTACCACATGATATAATGACAAAATCGTCCTTATTGTAGTCTACAATTAGTTTATCAATATCTTTTAAGACACTATCTAGTTGTGCACCCGGTTTAATAACTATCTCAGTAGTAAAGTTCTGTAGAGTTAATTGTTTTTGCAGATGGCTATTCAGATATCTGACATGTTCATCGCACAAGATTAAAACTTTTTTCCCAGTTATATTTTGTCTTGGCAATACTGGGTGTGAAGTAGTGCTGGAATCATTTATTATTACGTTACGCTTAGAAGTTTCTGGAGTTTTCTTTACCTCGCAAGTTTTATTTGTTTGGTTTGAGGTTAGATCTTCGAAGAGACTAATTTTAGGAATTTTTAATTTGTTCAACTCATTTTTGTAATCATGAATTTCCATTTTCAGTTCAAAAATTTCAAGATTTGTGGATTCAAGTTTTTCTTTAAGGTCACTACTTTGAATCCTAGCAGTTCTCAGTTCATGTGCTAACATGCTTGACTCTGTTTCCAGTGTGTTTATCCACAGGGTGGATTTTCTTTTAGATTCCTCTAATTCTTTAAGCTCAGCCTTCGATTTCTCTACTTTTGAATAAGCGTCTAATAATTGTGTTTGCATAAGAAAATTCTCTTCTTTAATAATTTTTAATTCTTTGTTAAGCGACTCAATAATCTTCATTTGGTACTCCATCTTCTCTTCTAGCTTTTTTTCAACATCCATAGCGTGATCTTCAAATGATTGAGAACCTCTTTTTAATCTTAAAATGTAAGTATCCATGTCATTAATTTCTTTTTTTAATTTAATTATTTCTAATTCCAAGTCGTTATTTTGTGTCTTTAGGTCTTCCAGAGACCGATCCTTTGTAATCAAGTCGTCGTTGGACTTCTGCAATGCTATTTGTAAGTTCTCATGATCGGATAATATTTCAGAAAATTTATATTTGCATTGAGAACAATAGAAAAGCAATTGTCTTTGATTTAAAACTAAGCTGTCAACTTCTGTAGATGAAATCTTCTCACAAGTTCTGCAGTACGGCTTCTTGCAGCAATCACATATAGACCCAAAAATCTCATTATTATTTGGACGCCTTTTGAAAATACAATTAGAGTGACACTTCGTGCATTCCAACACGTGCATAATCAGAAATAATTTTTACTTTTTTGGTGGCCATATTGAAATACAAGATGGTGGACGAAATTAAAACCAAAGTAGAAAACAACTCAGTGTGTTTAAATCAAAACGGTAAAAAATCTCAAACGTTTTTTAAAATTATTTTTTTCTTAGTTTTTATGGCTTAGCCAATAAACCTTATGAACAAATCCTGTCACTTTGACAAAGTGAACATTATTATTTATATATTTTTTTAAGCTGGTAGACAAAGAACACAGCTATCTTTTGCATTTGGTCTTTTATTTTTTTAGCGCCAAATTCCTGGTAAAACCTTGGTGCAAAAAAGGAAAATAAAATTGACCATTTTTGCAGAATTTCAAACTAGATTTTTTTTTGTGAGTAAAGTGTAAGTGCTACAATAGTAGTTTTCACAACTAGTGGCTAAAATAGTGCTTTTTTTACAAGCGTTGGTTTAAATAGCGAGAGCAGCGAGGTATTTAAAAACGCGAGTAAAAAAAGCGCAGTTTAGCCGCGAGTTGTTAAAACAAATTTTTTAAATACCTTTATCGAAAAATCCAAGAAAAACAGGAAAATACTTTTAAAAATTTCGCGGCTGGTAAATGAAATAACAATGGTTACCATATCGATGTGCCTCTTTAGTCTACTTATTGTTGCGACATTTTAATCTTTGACAGTTTGATAAATTGACGATGATTTTAAATGATTTTTTCGTAAATACTTGGTTAAAAACTGGTGGACATGGCTTAGTTTTTAGGCAGGAATAATTAGATTTTTTCAATATTACTATTTTCCGCTATTTCTCTTTAATTTTGGATAAAAAACGGACAGAAATATTTTTTTGCACCCGTGTTCAAAAAAAAAAGTTTTATTGCATCAGTAGCCAAAAAAGTTATGCTTTAGTTACCTGCAGACAGTTACTAAAATCATGTTTTTGATGAAGGTATAAAAAAAAACTTTATTTAACATTTTTTTGCTCAACATAAGATTATATACAACTGGCAAAAATTCGTTTTTAAAAAATTATTTTTTAATGAATGGCGCATAAATTTTAAAATATTTAAAAAAATTTCCCCAAAAAAAGTTTTTAAAAAATTATTTTTTTAATGAATGGCGCATAAATTTTAAAATATTTAAAAAAATTTCCCCAAAAAAAGTTTATTCGACATTTTTTCCTTAAAATTGAATGCTTTAATCTGTTCTATTTTTTATATTTTTTTTAAATGTAATTTTTTTAAATTTGAGAAATTTTCGCATTTTTTTTACAGGTTTATAGGGTGTTACTCTGTAAGATGTATATGGAAGATTTTGATTTTTATCTTAAATAATAGTGCTGGATGGCACTAACACTATAACACATAATTCAAGATATATATATTTTTTTTCTTGGAATCGATCAAAAAGTGAAGTGTGAACTGAAAGAAAAACAAAATATTCAATTTAGTATTTTTTTGCATATTTTAGGTATGAACAATGTTCATGGGGTTGGAATGATCAAAAGAAAATGGAAGAACTTTTTGATGAAAGAGCATGGTATATACTAGCACTTAATCCTATTGACAACACTTGTTTAGGGTTTTCACACTTCAGATTTGATTTGGATATGGGTATAGAAGTTTTATATTGGTGAGTGTATTTAAAATTCTACTAATAATGCCAATAGTTGCGAAGCAAGAGTCGTTTGTCTTTGTTTAATGTATTTTGCATGGATTTGAAACTACTATTCCTTTCTACCACCTTAACTCAATTTCATAAAAGATGCATTTTGCAAATCTGCAAACCTGTCATAAAATTTAGTGTGTATATAATTAACTCGCACATTTTTGGTTAAAAATTTAAGGTAGATTGTCTGTCTTTTTTCCAAAAAATTAATTTTAGCACTTTAATTAGCCACCATACATGTATTTTTTGTTTTTATATGTTGTGTTTTGAACTAACATTTGGCAAGATAGTTTAGGCTTGATGTTAAAATTAGTGAAAATGTTGTAGAAATTGTGGTGGCTCAATTCTTTTTTGTAAAAAACAGGTAAGTAAACTTTTGCGTCCAATTTAATGTAGAAATGCTGTATAAATTATAAAGCTTCCTTAAGAAAGTTTCTTGTACTTTTTTAGTTATGAATTACAACTGGAATCTCATGTTCAAAGAAAAGGTTTGGGAAAATTTATTATGCAAATTTTGGAATTGGTTGCTTTTAAAAATAACATGAAGAAGGTGGTTTTAACTGTACTCAAGAATAATCCCAATTCCAAGTTTTTTAAAGCAATAGGGTAAGTTTATCTGTAGTAATTTATTAAGGAACCGGGAAAAATATTGAAAATCATGTCGAAGATTTTTTGCAGTGGAAACCTTGCTCGAGAGCGGTTTCCTCATGGCAAAACATCTAAGAATGATTTTCTGATTATTTCACCATCCCGAAATTAATTTTGAATATTATTTACCAAATTAAAAAAAGAACAACACAACAACGAACCAATGTCAATTTTAAATAAACAATAAAAACCTGTTGGTACACAAGTGTGAGTTTTTAAAAGAGCAATTATCAGTTTTGACAAGGGAGACTTTCATCTGAGCGGGAAATTTTCGCTGAATAATCAGGTGAAAACCGACCTGCTTTTATAATGTGAAGTCGAGGACAATGGCTTTTGTAGTTTTTTGACATTTTTTGACAACTATCAACAAAAGGTAGTCTGTCCTAGATAATGTCCGTTAACAACATTTAGTTTTTTTGAAACAATACTACATATTTGGTTTATTACAGGTCAACACCTGCTTAACTAAACGGTGTTGTACATGTGAACTTAATAAGCTCACTAAGCAGTAAATAATTACCAAAAAAAATAAGGGTAACTGACGCATAAAGATTAGCCCACATTTTTACTGTTTTTCATGAATAATTTTGTTTTTTACTTTTTTACCACTACAGTATAAATAAAAGCCTGTTAATAAATTTATATTTTAATTAAAACATTAAGTTAACACAGTAATATACTAAAAATTATACTTTACGCAACTAAATGAGTGCTGTAAAGTGCACTTAATTAAATTTCTTCTTCAAATTCCGAATCTTCAGATTCAGAACTTTCCAACAAAATATTTCAGCACACTGTTTAATGGTATCCCAAGATTCCAAAATAACTATTTGTATAGCCAACATAGTTCTCCCACTGATCAACAGAAACTTCGTCAAGTACTCTAAAAAATAGAACAATTAGGAGCCCAAAACTTTTTTACTGGCCGTTTTTGTCGTATTTTAGTAATTTTTTGAAATATTTTATTTCATCACAAAATAAACAAAATTTAAAGAATACCATTTCAATGGCGTTATATTGGCAGTGATATGGTGTCAACCGTAATATTTTGTGGTCCAAAGGTTTGACATACTCATCTAAGTAATATTTTTAGTTTAAGTTGCGTTTTTTATCAACAAGTGCTCAAATTTCGTCCTTTATCGCTTTTTCGGGAAAGTCAATATTTTTATTTTTTAGCCAGTTAATTAACTTGGTTTTGTCCAAGACTTTCTTGGTATATCTTCCACCATTGTATATCTTCCACTAAACCAGAGTGCTAGCATTGTCCATGATAATGAGAGATTTTTTTGGCAAGTTTGGCACTAACTGATTTTTAAATCATACTTCAAAATTTTTCTATTCATGTCATGATAATCACCCTTTTTAGTAACACTTTTAAATATCAGACTGGCCCCTGTAATAAAACCTGACTCGCATCCTGCATTGATCACTATATATTGTTAACCTATAAGGTAAACAAAGTAGTGTCACAAATTGATTAAACCCTATTGACCAATTTTTTTTTCGCTACCAGGTTTTTAGGTGTCGAAAAATTATTTATATATTTTAAAATCTAAACTAGTATTCAAATGATCTACCTTCCCCAGTCTTTTTATAACAAGTTTTTCGACTGTTATCTTGCCAACTATTGCGTAAGGAGCAAGGAGCCCTTACTAAATATCCACGTTTCATCTATAAAAATGAGGGTAAAACAATTTTGCTTTAAGTTGTAGTTTTGCACATATTCACGTAGAAACTTAATGCGTTTTAATTGAATATCTGGTAGATCCATGAGGTATCTTCTACAGCTGCTCTTTTTCCATTTGAAGCCAATATCTTTCACCCATCTAAAATATTGAAAAAGGTTACAAAAATAATAAAATAAAATAATGACTCTGACTCTATATGACTGTCTTAAACAAGAGGGACCTTTACTGCGCAGCCCGAAAACCCTGATAATACTACAAAAAATGTGTTTACTTACCTATTTAGAGATCTAACGGAATAATTAAAAAAGCCACTCAATTCTTCATTTAGCTTTTTATGAAGAGAAGCCATGGTCACATACTCCTGATATCTGAATCTGAATTCCTTTTTTTTAATATTTTGTAAAGTTGCCCGTGAAATATTTAAAGCTTTTGATGCTCTCTCAAATGGGTTCTTAAAATTTATACACTCAGTACAGTTTCCCCGCAAATTCACTTCTTCTTTTTCAAGTTGAAAAATGGTTAATACATTTAACATTAAAATCTGAGTTTGTTCTTTATATCGCGGCATTTTGAAAATAAGTTTGACCTTTAATTCGTCACACCAAGAAAACCATTGGAAATACAGAACAGTATTATAGAGCTTCTACTTATAAACAAGTTTTAGACAAAATCATTTTGGACATAAATAAGTATTTTTGACTTGAACATATTCATCCCAAGTTTTATACAACGTAAAGCCAAAATCAAGCCAAAATTAGCTAAAGTCGTTTCTAAATACTATAAACTGTTAGATTAATCCAAAACACAAATTCCTGAACTTATATTGAGAGAACTCAGTACCTATTTGGAAACAATATTGGTCAGAAGTAGGCAAAAGCTTAAATCAAAACATACCTGATAACGTTTTCGAGGCAATGAAGCGTCTCATGCTTCAGAAGATTAAAAACATAAGTACTTAAAAACACTATGACGTAAACTCGTCTAACGGGCTTAGACATATTGAAATTGACCGGTTTGCTCAAAAAAATCGGAAACGAATATTTTTTTAGATAGGCATCTTATGTTTGAGATATGCAATATAAAAGGTAATGTTTCACCAGAAAGCTTTTTAGAATAAAAAAAAATATTTAGCTATTTAGTTTTGTTTGTGGTTTGTTTGTTATCTATGTTTTTTTAAAACTGAAAAAATTATACGTAGTTACTCAAGCGCGGATTTCAGGTGGACGGGGGGGTAGTTAACCCCCCCTTCCCTGGTTTTAATTTTTTTATGAAAACATTTAGAAAACCAAAAGTAGGGCATAAATTGCGGCGCTATAACACCTTTGATATTTACTGTTAAAAATGGCATTTGTAGTGTCATTTTCTTAAAAATTTTCGCCTGCTGCGCTTTGAAAACATTGATATATTTACAATTTTAGTTTAATTTTAAATCAGAAAATGCATTGTTTAGTGCAATTTTCTTAAAAAATTTCGCCTGCGGCGCTATAATACCGTTAATATAATGTAATAAAAATAAACGACTGATAATCTGAGTACCCCCTCCCCCTAGATTTGAGACCAAATCCGGGCTTGTAGTTACTAAGTTTTTGTTTCTCATAAAAGCTATGCTCTTATTCTATTTTTTTGCCGTATCGAAACCGCCCCCCCTCCTTTTCAAATGGCTGGGACCGCCACTGCCTATACCTAGTTTAGTTTTAGGTTAGGGGAGCGCTAAGGGACCAAAAACGGGCCCCTAGATTTAGTCACCTAAGCTAGTTTAGGCGAGTTCTAAATACAAACGAAACTCTTCTCTAACCTAAGCCACCTTATTCTAGGTGACCCTAAATAAGTAAATATGTTGGTGCAAATGGCTGTTTATGAAGTAAATTTGAACAAGGATTGTCATTTTTCTGACTAAACAATATTTTTTTCTTACTTTTGCCGACTTCGTCGTAAATCAAAACTGCGCATATCAAACAGCGCCAAATGCAAATAGCGCGCCAAATATAATCATTTAATAAAAGTTTTACATTTACCTATTTTATCAAACCTTACCCACTTAAATTTAGAAAATTAAGAGTATAGTCTTCGCTGGCAGCTTTCCTTGTCTTACTTATGTATAATTTCGCTTGCAAGGGTATTTTTGGCCCCACATTTATCTATCCAAATAGAGAAATTGTTCAAAAATTTTAATCTCTAAATTTGAAAGATAAAGCTTAAATCAAGGGTTCTCTAGTAATAGTTTTTGAATTTTTCATTTCATGTTCGTGAAATATGGATCCAAATATGGCGTATTTTGCCTGCTCATATCTGCAAGACTAGAAAAAAATTGTGAAAGTACCATCAATACTCTTGAAGGCTTAAAAGTGGTGTTAAAGCAAAAAGATTACGTAATCCTAGTGTCTTGCTTCATTCTGAAAGCACAAATATAAAAAAATTGGAGTCTGTATTTATAATAAATACTACAAATATAGTGTATAAGAATAAAAAAATAATAAAAATTAAAATTCAAACTTTACTTACTAATCAAGACTGCATAATTCCTATGGTAAAAAACACAGTGTTCTTAAGAACAATTTTTTTTATAGTGAATAATTAGGTGCTAATTAAATGCTAATTAAGTGCCCCCAAAAATACAGCACGTTCTGCTCGTTTCAGATGAACTCAGCAGAGCAATACATTAAAAATCATAGGAATCAAAATTACCAGAGTGCATAATAAAGTGCTAATTAAGTGCCCCATTTAAAAATTTAGTGCTCCTTTAAAAAAAAATACTGAATGAATAATTAGGTGCTAATTAAATGCTAATTAATTGCCCCCAAAAATACAGCACGTTCTGCTAGCTTCAGATTAACTCAGCAGAGCAATGCATTAAAAATAATTGGAATCAAAATTATCATAGTGCATAATAAAGTGCTAATTACTTAAGTGCCCCATTTAAAAATTTTAAACTTTTTTTTTTGTAAAATAGCATGTTGTGCTAGCTTCAGATGAAGTCAGCAGAGCAATACAATGAAGACCGTCGGAATAAAAAATGTAGTGGTGCATAATAAAAAGCTAATTAAGTGCCCCATTTAAAAATTTAGTCCTCCTTTTTTTAAAAAAAATATAGCATGTTCTGCTGCCTTCAGATGAACTCAGCAGAGCAATGCAATAAAAATCGTTGACACAAAAACTGTTATAGGGGATACTAAAGTCCGTATTAAGTGCTATTTAAATGCCCCTTTTAAAAATTTAGTGCTGCTTTTTTTTAAACAGCATTTTCGGCTAGCTTTAAATTAAGCTAGCAAAACATGCTATATTTAAAAAAAAGGAGCACTAAATTTTTCAATGGGGCACTTAATTAGCACTTTATTATGCAGCGAGTTATGCACTATGGTAATTTTGATTCCGATGATTTATTATGGACTATGATAATTTTGATTCCGACGATTTTTAATGTATTGCTCTGCTGAGTTCATGTGAAGCTACCAGAACATGCTGTATGTTTTTTAAAAAAGGAGCACTAAATTTTTAAGTGGGTACTTAATTAGCACCTAATTATGCACTACAAAAAAAATTGTTCTGCTCTGCTAGCTTCAGAGACGTCTTCAAATCAACAAACTATTTGAGAATCAAACTTTAAATTACTTCCACAAAATATTCAAAATATTACAAATAAAAAAAGTTGAAAAAATTCTCTACCAACTTTGTGTTAAAAAAACTGTAATAGTTTTTTACAAATTATTTTGCATTAAATATAAAAATTATTAATTTTTTTTAAATTTTTATTTATATTTATTTTTGCATTTTTTGTTGTTTTTTATTACTTGTTTACTATTTTAAAACTTAGTCGAAGAATTGTATACATTGTAAAACTAATGAATTACTGATTACGACTGAAATTTTGACGATTTTTAGAAATATTTAGTTAAGATCACTAGGAATGGTAAGAGCCTTTTTATTTTGAAATTTTTTAAAATTAGTACCAAACAAACGAGTGTTTTCGTTAATATTTTGACGTGCGCGTAACAAAAAAACGCGCCGTTTGCCACCTTGTATCTCAAAACCAAAAGACTTGATCCCCCATTTTAAATTAGTTTTTTTTCTTGTTTTGGCCTCCCCTATCACTCATTAAAAAATTTGCGCTAATACCTTTTAGTTGTAAAAATCACCTTAAAAACACTATGAAACATGTTGTGATGCGTGGCATCGACTCCGGGATTTATGAAACATGCACAGCCCCGCCACAAGGTTTGATGGCGCCCTGGTGCAAGATTAGAAAATGACGCCCCTCGTTTGTTATATTTGCGATCGACGACGGCGACGGTGGAAAGAATATTTTTGGTAGGAACAAAACCCATTGACCAGAAAAAATCTTTATATAATAAGTGGGTAATACTTTAATTCACGAACATATACCTCGAATAGCTACACCTCATTTCAAATTCTCCCCAACCAATTTGAATATGGCGGCTGAGAATGAAACACAAGCTAAATGGAACTCATTGTCAATGTCAAAAAATTGGTCTGCAGCAATTCGGACTGGAGTGTAGATAGTACCAAAGTTAGCAAAAGTATTATTTTCAAAACAAAAAATATGTAAACTTTGCAACCCTTGATTTTTATTTTTGAATAAAAATAAAGTGGAATACAAAATCCCAAACGTGCGTTTTTTTTGTACAGTCAGTGAAACAATAAATTAGCTAGAAAAGTTATTTCGTCTATTTTTTCTACCATAAAACTCATATTTTATGAAAGTATTGTTAATATTATTTAAATTTGATTTCTGCCCGGCTTTTTGTACAGTCAACTAATCAATAAATTTTATTCAGAATTAATTTGACTGTTTTTTAATATTGAACGTTTGCAATAATATTCATTACATATGTTAATAAAAATAATGCTAGTAAGCTAAAAAAAAATTTTTGCAAAAAAAAAAAAAGATCAAAAGATCTTGGGAGGAAAGAACGAAATTTCAACATTGGACGAGTGTCCCACAAGGAACACACAAAAGTCCAAAGCGAAAAGGGAAACAATTTTTTTTAGATTCTTTTCGGTTGATGTAACTGATTTGGAAGTTTTAACTTCTTGGTTTGATTGTCTTAGGATCATATTCCTATTGGAAAGATTAACACGCCAGGACGAACCCGTATCAGGCGACTTATAATAAGTACCATGCGGAACGATGCCTATTTGTGAGTGTTTCAGAGTTGGAAGTCAGAGTGTGCGATGGTGTTAAATGATGTCTGGATTGAGGGTGACTAGTGAATCCACTGATGAGCCCACGCTAGTCACCCCGGGCGAAACATCATTTAATTGTTTCCCTTTTCGCTTTGGACTTTTGTGTGTTCCTTGTGGGACACTCGTCCAATTTTGAAATTTCGTTCTTTCCTCCCAAGATCTTTTAAATTTTTATCAGTTATTGTACCAAAATTGATCAAAATCCGAAAGCATCATTAAATACGGTCAGTTCAGTAAATCTGTCTTGTAAAGATATCACTGTTTGAGCAATCACTGTATTGAAAAAATTGACTCTGTAGTTATGTTTCGGATCATCAATACCCTCGTCTCGATGTTCATAATCAAATTTTTTTGTCTTGTACGAACTCGAATCTATCCTATGTAGGGATATTGTGTTTCCGCATCGAATTTTTCTGCGATAATTTTGGCTCCTGCAATAACATTTGGATCAGACCGATTTTCCAAAATACTCTATCAAATCATTAAGCTGAATAGATTGTTAATTTTTATTAAAACGTCATATAATATAAACATATAAACTTAAAATTTTGAATTTTTGTTGTCAACGAATAAGGCTTTGTGTTGTGTTACGCGATCAAAATTTTGGTTTTCGTGAATTTCTATCAGCCCTTCAAAGATATCTGGTAGATAAAGTTGCAAAGGAGTGACAGCATCGATTATACTGGACCACCTCGTATCGTTCAATGCTTTGAGATTCATATTAGGTAAATGCCGTTTAATAATTCCCATCACTTCGTAGAAAAAAATATTGAAAAAAATTTATTGTCTCGTATGAAACTTTGACAGCATCGTTTACAACCAGATTTAGACTGTGAGCAGAACAAGGCACAAAAAATGCTCTAGCATTTATGTCTGATATTTTTTTTGCAAACCAATGTTTTTTCCTTTCGTATTGTTCCCATTGTAATATCCTTGTCCATGTAAACAATAAATATCTAGGTTCATTTCTTTAACTAGATTCAATACGAATTTAAGTAATTCTTCTCCAGTGGTATCGTTAATTGGAAACAGGGCTACAAAACTTTCTATTATTTCAATTTTCCCAGTATCATTGTTAAAGTGAACGTGCCTTAAGGTGACACTCACTTGTTCCGTGTGATTTGTATCGGGCGTACAGTTCAAGATTATTAAAAAATATTTCATACCATCTCCAAAATGGGTTTCCACACTTTTGTTCCGAGTAATTCGTTCGATTATCTCATTCTGTATTTTATCTCCCAGGTAATGTACGATTTTTTTGTCAGAGCTTTGAAACTTTTGAACTCTACTGACATGCTCACGCATCACTGGATCGAATGATGCAATTGCTTTTAGAAAGTTTAGCGAAAGCGATAATTCTCTGAAGTACATAGGCTTTCGAATTTACTAATGCGTAAATTTTTAGAATTTACGGTTTTCTCCAAACCAAGCATTTTTTTCAAATTAATTCATGATTTTAGGTGGCTATTGTGTACTGGACTTGTTTTCCACACAATATTTAATTATATGACTATATGGTTATAGGAAATGAGAAAATTAAACTAAGTATTTTCTTTTTGCTTAAATCAAGAAAACCTTTGAGAAAATTTATTAATATAGAAAAAGAACAGTTTTATACACATAAAGTTATCGTATATCTATAAGAGTAATAGGAGGGCGGGAGCGGCACAAAGCCTCAACAGAATTTATATTCAAATCGCCATCGTCGTCATCGAGGAAAAGGGTCAAAAGCAAAACAAATATTTTTTACGAAAGAACGGTATATTGTGTCGCCCTGGTGCGACGCACCACCTTGCCCATCCTTTTGGCATGCTTCAGTTGCAAAGTAGCGCACACACTCTTCACCAACTCCGCGATGTGGCTCCGAATCGCCACAGGCCGCAACTGATGAATCAGTACTCACGTTGATTTTTGCATCGTGAAACAGACGAGACGATACGTGCATCGCAACATGTTTCACAGTATATGGGTCCCTTAAGTATAAAAGAAAAATTAAGACACGTTAATCCCCTGACAAAATAAGCATGTCTAAACAAGAATTGAATGATGTCTTGAATACAATTTTTTAGGACACGGGACCTGTATGTATAGGACTTTTTTATGTACTTAGAACATTTCCATGTCCTTTTTAAAAAACTGAGTAAAATCCATTTAAATAATCGTAAACGTTCTGACTAAACCATGGTTTATGAAAATATTATTCTTCATTTGGTTCTACATGTTTATTTGATTTTTAGTTATGAAGTGGACGAAACAAACCCAGAAGACAATGAAGAAGAGTCATTCCCCTACGAAATTTTAAGTAAAATAAATAAAAGACTAGCCGATACCCTTCCTAGCCCGTCAATAATAAATGGCGCTAGTAGGACGCCTATGAACAGTCACACTCATGGTCACAGTCACTTGAATGGCCACTGCTGTCCCGGACACCACCATCACTGAGTAAAGTAGCTTTTTTTAATTTATTTACACTTTTAAACCGTCTTAACTCCTTGATAAATGAACCGCAACTATAATCGCGATAAGCTATCTCTTTCTCTGTTGATCCTCCTAAACAAGATAGCAAAGAGAGAGAGTTAACTAAATTAATTCCACTTTTTTTACTTTGGATATGTCTATAATCGCGATAAGCTTTCTCTTTCTCCGTTGATACACTTAAACAAGATAACAAAGAGAGAGAGAGAGAGAGAGAGAGATTAGCTAAACCAATTCCATTTTTTTTACTGTGGATATGGGGGTAATTATTTAAATCAATTTTTTTTTTCAATTTAAGATTTATCTATTCTTTATTTTATTTTCATAACTTTAATGTAAGCATCTGTATTTTTTTTTATCTGTTAATTTAAGAGGTAAAAAAGAAGGACGTACCTTACTGGGGCAAAATTTAGAAAATTTTACATTAGGTTTGGGAAAGGTTCTGTGCCAGTGACTGGGAAAAAACAAATTTCAGGGCTTTTAGTAGAAAGTTTTTTTTCCTTTAAATCCCTCATTTTTTTGAAAGTATGTTGAAACTATCTTTAAAACAAAAAGATAAATCTGTTTTAAAAAACTAAATAATTTATAATTAGTAACTAAAAGTAAGACATATATTGTGTATGTGCTTCAAACAAATTAAAGGATGTTTGACGATATTACGCTGACATTATGCTACCCAAAAAAACTAAAAATTTTTATTTTATTTAAAAAAAAAGTTTAATAGGTTTTTAAATAGTTTGGATTCTAAAAGACCTAAATAAATGATTTTTAATTATGTCTGCTGGTTTGCCTGTATGTTTGCTTGAGAACTCAAAAACGGTTTCTCGGATTTGGGCCCAATTTTGATTTTGGACGCGGTGATTCGTTAAAGGATAGAAATAGAAAGGCAAAATGGGAGCTATCTGCAATTTTCATAAAAGCCTACTTTGTAGGCCAAATATTATTTTTATTTTTAAATAATGTTTTTTTCTCTTAATGAGTTTCTTTTTGTGAAAATGTCTTAATCATCATTTTGGTGAAATATTTTTTGTACAAGAGTTTCTTAAAATCCACTCATTTAGAATTGTTTTTTTTTTCGACTAAAAGCTCTGACTTGAAAAGGTCTATTTTGAAAAAAATGTACCTGTTTATGTATTTATATTATATTGTTTTTAATAGGTTTTTTCCATTCCCAATCAAAATTACATTTTTTCATGTGTAGGTAGCTACCTACTGGTTTTTTCTTTTGTTTTAAGACGTTCGTGACTGTAGTTATAAGAAGTAATATTGTATTAAATGGGTTTCTTCTACTTAGTTATACAAATTATTTTTGCAAATAAATAATAAAAAAAATAATTATTTTAGAAGGGGGTTACAAAAGCAAATGTTTATCAGGGTTTCTACTGTTTCTGGAAAACTCGGAGTTCTTCAAAACAAATTCCGGTACTAGAATTTATCTGGAATTTTGTAAAAAAAAATTATTGGAATTTTTTAAAGAATCCTGGAATTTTTATTCTGGTGTCTTAGCATAAAAAATGCAGGAGCTTTAAAAAACGCCCGGGACACAAGTTATATGTCAACAGTTACTCAAAGCATATACCTATGACCACAACAAATTTTTTGTTATGTACTAATTGGCATCTCAGAATAAATTAAATCAAGAATTTTTCCAAAACATATCATAATTTTCTCATGTTTTTACCTGCTAGAAACTTAATTTTAGAGTTTTCTGGCACAAAAAGTGTTAAGGAGTAAATCAAAGCTTAAAATATTTTTACTTTTAAATGATATCCGCCTTAAATTTTGGCGACTTTTTTTGCACCAAAATTAAGACCATTGGATTTTCTAAAAATCAAGCATATAAAAGTGGTCGCCCATCTGAGCGCTGGCGTAGAAATCGCAAGTTTAACTTAAAGCTGTAAAATATGTAAGATTTTTGTTTTTCTTTCAAACTCTATAATTAGTGGCTATAATCCAGAAGTTATCTTTGATATTAGAACACAGTGGCGTTCTAGAGTAGGCAAAATACTCAAAAGTAAAAATTTGGTCCAGTGTTTTTACATACTCAATCGAGTGTAGCGCGCTATTGGCTTGAAATTTTTCCATGGTTTTTAATTTATTTTAGAAATAAATAGTTTATAATTATTTTTTGTTGAATTTTTTTTACAGGTTGATTGTTTTTCTATTCAAAAAATTTTCTACGTAATTATTCTTCAGAATTCGTACGTTTTATAATTACCTATATAAACTAAGCGGTCCCACCTTAATAAAACAGAAAAACGATAGAACTAGCTAATTTGGTCCTCAAACTAAAAATTAAGTGCTCCTCTAGTTTTGCCAGAAAATTAAAAAAACGGTAGGACTGCTAGATTAACGTAACTTAAACTGGCGGTCCCATCCATAATTTTTGGAGAAAAATTTAATCTTACTATTTAGGTGCTATTTAAGTGCTCCCCGAATATTAAATCAAAACTTCAAAATAAAATTCAGATAAACCAAATTTTAATTATTTTAAAATAAAGATCAATTTAAGTGCTAATTTGGTCCATCTTTCGAAACTTTTCGTTTCGGCGAAAAATGGAAAAAATGGAATTTAATTGATAATTTCAGAAAAATTCGAAATAATAAGCATAAAATGATCAATATCTTCAAAAGCAATATGTTCGATTTAGTAGTTGAATAAAAATGCGAAAACCCTGGTTTTTGCTCGTATTTTTTTTTAACTAAGCAAGTGGACCGCTAAGTTTATAAAAAGCCAGCCGTCTACGTTGGTACCTTTGATCAAAAATTAATTTGGCATACGCGAGAATCAGGTGGACCGCTAGCTTAACTTAAACCTAGCAGTCCCACACAGATACCCCCTCAGATAAACCAAATTTTAAGAATTTTTCCATCTTTCGAAACTTCGTTGTGGCGAAAAATGGAAAAAATGCAATTTCGCAATTTAGGAGTTCGATAAAGATGCGAAAATCCTGGTTTCCGCGCGTATTTTTTTTTTTAACTAAGGGAGTGGACCGCTAAGCAAGCGAGTTCACTTTGGTACTTTTTGATCAAAAATTAATTTGGACCATCTTTAGAAAATTAAGTATTTTTCTCCAAAACAAAAAGAGCACTTCATTTTCCAAAGATGGACCAAATTAGCACCTAATTCTCGCGTATGCCAAATTAATTTTTGATCAAAGGTACCAAAGTGGACTCGCTCGCTTAGCTTAGTTAAAAAAAAAATACGCACGGAAACCAGGATTCTCGCATCTTTATTGAACTCCTAAATTGAAGATATTAATCACTTTATGCTTATTATTGCATTTTTTCCATTTTTCGCCACAACGAAAAGTTTCGAAAGATGAAAAAATTCTTAAAATTTGGTTTATCTGAGGGGGTATCTGTGTGGGACCGCTAGGTTTAAGTTAGCTAGCGGTCCCTACTTATTTTTTTTTTGAGAAAATACCAAAAATTTTTTTTTAAGTTTTGATTTAATATTCGTGGAGCACTAAAATAGTACCATTAAATTTTTTTCCAAGGATTATAAATGGGACCGCTTGCTTAACGTTAACCTAGCGGCCCTACCGCTTTTTTCTTTTCCTGCTAAAACTAAGGGAGCACTTAATTTTTAGTTTGGGGACCAAATTAGCAACTAAAGAGCACCTATTTATGGTATTTTTGTTTTTTCATTTTATTGTGACAGGACCGCCTAGGTTATATAGGTTTTATAATTACTATTAGCCATTACGTCACTGTGGCCAATTGTAAGCCTAGGCCAAAAATTTTGTTAAAATCGGCCTAGAAATAAGAAATGGAAAGGCATTAGTATGGGACGCAACATGCAGGCACACTTTGGCAGAATCCTATCTGAATGAAACTAGCAAAAGGTCTGGTGCGGCTGCATGTCTGGCCGAAAAAATAAAAAGAAAAAAATATGAGGAGCTGGAGGATCGTTTTTTCTTTGTCCCTTTTGCAGTGGAAACCTTCGGTCCCTGGGGAGAAGATGCAAAACAGATGACATCTGACTTGGCAACATATTTAAAACTAAAAAGAGGCAAAAATTTCTTAATTCAAAAAATCGGTTTGGCATACAGGGTAATGCTGCCTCAATATTGGGATCCATTCCAGCAGGATCAGGTTTGGATGAAATTTTTGAAATGTAGGGTAATTTTAATTTTGATTTATTATGTTATTTATATGTAAAACTAGTTATATTATTCCAAATTTAGTACAAACGACTGAAGTTAGCCATTATATATTTAAATAAGTTTGAGCTTTGTAAAAAGCCAAGGCTCCAAGCTATACAGATTAATTGTAAGAATTAACATTTCTTGCAAATCCAAGATAATGATTTGTCATGAACGCACCCCCTCTAAAAAATATATTGCACGTCAATGTGGCCAATTGTAAGCCTAGGCCAGAAATTTTGTTGAAATCGGCTTAGAAATAAGAATATGGGAAATTATTTTTATCGTGAAATAATTATATACAATTTGGTTTTGTTTAAATTAATGGCTATTGACGAGCCTCTTTAAAACCACCCTAAAAAGTCTCTCTATGCCAACATTAAGTTTATTATTTGGTGTGTTTTAATGGGGTAAAGACAGATTAAAAGAACTAAACTTATTCCGAGGTTTTGCCACTTAATTGTGCTATATTTAGGACTCGAAAGTTATTCGACATAGAGGTCGCGATTCTTCAGAAACGACAAAAAATGTCACCCGTCACAGTGCTGGAAAGTGGCGATTTTACTTATTGCCTCATTTAAGATAAAAACTCAGTCTGCGTCATTTTTTTAATAACATTTTGTAAATTTAATATTTTAAAGATATTCTGCAGGACTAGTTTTATGTAAAAGGAAAGACGGAATTTGTGTAACTCTTTTGAACAGTGACAGCGACATATTCCATGGCTATCTGGTTTTATATATTAAAAGGTTTGTTTCCACACAAAAATAAGCTTAGTAAAATACATTTTCCTAGGAACACACATGAAAGGAACCAAATCTGCACTCTATAACGCCTAAAAAAGTTTTATATTTCACACGCATATCAATTTTATTTTTGGTCTCTATAGACGAAAATGTTTTATTCTCTAGTGACGAAAATGAATGACAGCAAACCATCCAAACAATGTAGGTATCTAGAAGGCTATGATTTGTAGAAGCATCGCAAATAGACTGAAACAATTTTCGTCCCTAGAGAAGACTGACTGAAGATTAGAGTAGTTTTAAAACAGGATTGATTTTTAGATACAAACTTTTTATTCAATAAAATAACTTATAACAAGTGTCAGAAGTACTAAAATACATAAAAAGTAATAATGTAAAAAACTTAAAAGGAAAAAAACTTATATATAAATAAAGATTAAGAAACAAAATATCACAAAAAATAATAATTAAGTCATCGATTTGAACAACGGTATACTTTTTCTTTTCTAAACTAAGTAATATTTAATATTTAAAGCAAATATTTTTATGCTTTAGTATCAGATATTCTTGGTTCTAATCATATAGCTATGAGATACTATAACGGCATTGCCCTTCCATTTTCTGAAAAAAAAACCGTAGCGATAATAACTCTTTGTTTTTCAAAGGTATTTTTTTACACATTTTGCGACACTGGAGCTATTATAGTATCTCTTAGTTAAATGGTTGTAATAAAATATAATTTTCAAGATTCTTTCATAAAAAAGTACGTATTTTGTATAATTAAATTCTCGATTAAATTCAGGGTATCTTGATAAATAGTATACGGTTAGCGTGGGTATTAAGAATACGATAAGTTCCGAGAGATTTTAATTAAATATGGCAAACAAAATTTGACCTTAAGTCGTACCTTGTATATTTTAACATTTGAAACCCCAAAAAGTTAAATTTTCAACAGTATTTTAATTATGCCAAAGGTGTATTTTTTATAGTTTTTAAAATATTGACTGGATTTGACGAAGGCGACGTCAGAAAATTATAATCAGTTTAAAAATAGGATCATTAGCTTAAAAAAAATTAACCACGGAATAGAAACGAAAATGTTAAAATAAGTCAAATGTAATATTTGCCAATATTTAAATTGTTTGGCTAAATATTCTTACGGTCCGTATTAAACTAGGGCACATTCACCTTACTTTTCTATTATCATTAATAGCGGCACCCAGCCAGATGCTTAAGATGTAACACCTACAAAAAATAAAACAGAAACACGTCCTTTGAAATTAATTCTTATGTTTCGGACTGCCATTGTCTGTATTTTATTTATCCACGGCGTCTTCAGGTGCAAACTACAATCTATTTCTAAGGCTACGTACTTATATACTATGGGAAATCACTCAACCGTGAAGTTTAAGAAGTTGGCTCCGCTCAAGAAGGCGCTTCCAAATATTTGGAATTTCAACACTTGGTTTACTGAAAATACCTTAATTCTGCCCGATAAAGGCAGCTTCAAGGAATTTTCGTTTCTTCCAGTGTGACTCCTTGTGCAAAACCTTTGCCATTTTCGGCGATTCCTGATTTCGTTGTTTCACCTCTTTGGGTATTCGTGATGTTCCTGTAGCCCACCACACTCACAAGGAACTTGGTAAATGCATTCCTTATTTCCTTGTGAGTGTGCTGAATCATATATAGGCGGAACAAACATCAGATGAAACAACGAAATCAGGAATCGCCTAACATGCATGGTCAAAACAACACCGAATGAAGTGAACATAAGCAAAGGTTTTGCACAAGGAGTCACACTGGAAGAAACGAAAATTCCTTGAAGCTGCCTTTATTGGGCAGAATTGGGGTATTTTCAGTAATCCAAGTGTTGAAATTTCAAATATTTGGAAGCCCCTTTTTGGGCGGAGCCAACTTCTTAAATTTTACGGTTGAGTGATTTCCCATAGTATATAAGTACGTAGCCTTAAGAATAGATTGTAGTTTGCACCTGAAGACGATCAAAGATTGTGCTGATCGAAACGTCGTGGATAAATAAAATATAGACAATGGAAGTCCGAAACACACAGTTAATTTCAAACACATCATTGCCTCAAACTTTCAAAAAACACATCCTTTATCTCAAACTGTCCACTAATATTAACTATAACACAAACTAAATACCTTCGGAACAGAGGTGCAATAAAATACATTGTCGCAGGCTTTTGTTATGGCACGAAAGCCTGCGATTCACTGCTGATGTAACCGGTGAGGTTCCCATGTTACGAAAATTTCCTTCGTTCTATGAGATTGTTTTAATTGTCTGTGATCTCGGCGAAAGCCTGGATTGGTCTTCTTAGGCTTCATAAGCATTGCACCTCTGTTCCGTAGGTATTTACGTTGTGCTACAAGTCATCAATTTCCGTCCGTGGAAAATGTAAGGTTACATCCCCATAGGAACATTTCCCAGACTTATTTAATTATTTTTTGACAAACCATTACATTATGCGAAAATTAAAAAGAAAATCTGCAGACAGTATGAAATAAAATTTAGAGCAACACTCAATTAGAACTTTCTGAAAACATCCAAACGCTTTCGGTATTAAGACACTTTCCGGTAACATAAATTACTCTCAGATATTGATAAAATATTGAACCACATTTAACTTTTGTGGAGTAGCATATTTGGAGATTGGCGAATATCTCTTTAAAATAGTGTATTGTACATTGACAGTTAGTACTTTATCAGCGTAATTTTGTAGCGCCCCTGGGTTGTACCCTACAAATTTATGGTTTATCTCGCTAGTTTGACAGAGTACCCTGTAAGCTAAACATAGTGCGGCAGCTGCCAGAAAAGAGGGTTTAGTGACCATGTGGTTTTCATAGAGAGCGCTGCATTCTATTATGAACTGACTCGAGTATTCTAAGTGCTAAAACATAAAAAAATAATATGTCGTGTCATAAAACTGGTATAATAGCAGTTTGCACAATTAGTGGCTAAGATAGTGATTTTTTACAAGGGTTGGTTTAAATAACGACAGGGTTGCCACAATCCTTGAAAACCGGGAGATCCGGGAAAAAGTCGGGAATTCGGTGGGGTCGGGAAATATACGGGAAAAAGTCGGGACATTTGCTAAGAATCCTTGAATTTTTCAGATATTTTTGACCTGGTTGAGATTCCCTTGTAATTTTATAAAATTTACATAAAACTTTTTTTTGCTGTCCTCCGTAGCGCAGTGGGTAGCGTATTTGCCTGCCGCACGGAAAGCCCCGGGTTCGAATCTCGGATAGGATGGATATTTTGTGTTTGTTTTTAACTCTGCAAAAATACTTTGCTACATTGGGCATTTTTATTTTTTATTTTATCAACATTTGGGATACAAACAGATTAACCTAATCCACGACAGTATCCGCTAAGTGATAGTGTTTTAGTAAGCAAATGTCTAAAAAAAGTATAACTCACTTCTTAAACCTAAGAAAGCAACAAAAAAAATGTTTTCCGAAAATTCACCACTTATTCTTTCTTAAACACATTTAGTGACATTGAATGTAAATCTACATTATCTATACTATACGTATTATAACTACGAACTATTCTTGTCACTGGACAATTACATCCTAAATTTGTTCTTCTGTAAGGCACCTCAAATAAGTTTTGATCCCTAAAATTTCTTATAGGAGCATAAAATTCAATTTTTTCCAACAAAACAGAATCAATAAAATTACTTAATAATTTATAAAGAATAACTAAATCTGACATACTTCTTCTATAGTTTAATGGTAACAAATTAAAGTGCCTTCTTATTGGTGAATAGTTGTATAAACTAGTGCATAATAAAGATTATACAGAATGGAGTTGGAGTTTTTAAATTCTTGACAATTCCGTTTTAGAAATCGGAGAGCAGAATCAATATGAGTAGTAAACGACCATCTGCCGTCCAATGTTAACCCCAAATCTCTAATTTCTTCAACGGATTTTATCTCTAGATTACTTAATTGATAACTAAAATTAATTGGATTTTTTACTTCTCGTAATTTATCAACGTTGGTATTAACCCCTTATTGCTGCAAAATGTACTAAAACGTTGTAGGTCACTCTGTAGTTTGCGACAGTCATCAATTAACTCGATTCTTTTAAAAATCTTTAAATCGTCCGCATACAGTAAAAATAGACAATAAATAAAATATTAAATAAAAGGGGACCTAAGTGGCTCCCCTGAGTTATGCAGAAACTTTCTGATTCATATCCGAGCAATGTCAATTTCGATAATCTGTCACATATGTAGGAAGTCACCCATCAACAGATGTACGCGTCCACACCGACCTCAATCAATAAATCTAGTAAAATTTTTTGATCAATTCGATCGAATGCCTTACTGAAATCGGTGTAGATCGCATCCACCTGTCTCTGAGTATCTATTGATTCAGACACATACTCAGAAAAACATAATAAGTTAGTTTCAACCGATTCCTTTGGATAAAAACCGTGTTGTTCAGGTATTATTAGGTATTTTACCTCGCAAAAGATTAGATCATAAACAATTTTTTTCAACACCTTAGCTAAAATATTTAATTTACTAATAGGTCTATAATTTAGGAGGTCAGTTTTTGTCCCACTTTTAAAAATGGGTACAATGTATGACTTTCCATTTTCTTGGTACATAACCAAAGTGTAACGACTTGTTAATATATTATGTACAGAGGTTCAATAAGTCCTGGAGAGAAGTACTGGGGGTAATTCTTCTGGGCCAGGGCCCTTTTTTATGTCCAAGTTTATTAATATTTGATTTCTATTTATATAACAACGGTAATTGTTGCAATTTGATGATGGGTCACTTGTTAGAGTAATGTCAGGCGACAGATCCTGTACATTGGATCAAAGGTCCCAGTATACAAAAAAGAAATGTAATGAAATTTTCTCCTGCAGCGCTACTTTTCGATTTATAAATAAAAGAAAATTATTTTTATAAAATATTTTAAATTTTACACTCTACGGTATTTATTTCTATCACAATATCAGAAAAAAAAAATTTCAGTGGGTAATCGCCCTTCCCTTCTTTGCACCTCACCAAATCCAAAAGTTTCAACAAAATTTGCTTTTGAGGCTCGCTATAATGTCATTAATTGTTACAATTGTTATACCATTTTTTATCAACAGCATTCAAATCGTGTAAAAAATGGCTTTTTTAAAATTTTTCCCTGCGGCCATTTATGACATTTCACCAATACTTAAACTATTGAGACTAGATCCCACCCCAACTCAGCGTTTCTTAACCCAAATTTTAAAAAATAATTACGAAAATCTCCTAAGACAGATCCCACAATAAACCAGGATTTTCTACTTAAACTGACATGATCGGAATTTTTTTTAAATAATTCGGGAAAAAGTCGGGAATTTTATCTAGGGGATCTTGTGGCAACCCTGAACGAGCGCAGCGAGGTATTTAAAAAAGCGAGTAAAAAAAGCACAGTTTAGCAGTGAGTTGTTAACACCATTGGGAGTTTCCGAGATAAATCCGGAATGGGACACCCTGTATAGTGCCTAAGATACAGATAAAACAATTTTAGGCACTGTCCGCAAATTAAATAATTTTTTTTGAAGGTGTAGGTTTATGGGTTGAGGGATCTTATTAATGAAACGTCCTTTTTTTGAAATACCGACGTTTCGCACAATTTATTTGCTTCTTCAGGGCTATTCAAGACGGCCGTTCCATGTGTCGATTCTATTGCCAATAGACGTCATCCTTCGGTAAAAAGGCATTATTTTTACACAAGTACCGTACAATTTCGATTAAAAACTTTTAAAAAGACATAAACACATTAAAATATTATTACTACGGCGAGTATTTCGTTCGTATTTAATTTTTACACAGTGTCAACGGAAGACGTCTATTGGCAATATATCGACAAATAAATTTTGCGAAACGTTGTCATTTTACAAAAAGGACGTTTCATTAATAAGATCCCTCAACCCATAAACCTACATGTTCAAAAAAAAATTAAAAATAGGATCGTTAAACCATTCCACAAGTATTAAATAAATAATAGATTTTTTTGGTCACCGAAGTCAGCCTTACACCCGTTTTCTACCCATTCTCCATCCTTAATCTTTTGAGTTTGGTATATTGTTAACAAGAAAGAGTTATCGGACTTCCTAATCAGTTTAAATTTTCTTTAGACATTGTCTAATATATAGGAAAGTCGGCCAATCTTATGGACAAAACAGTTGACAGTTTTTTTGGTCCATATCATTAAATATCTTAGAGAAAATGAGTTGTACACTCTTCATTTCATATTTTATTTTGGATAGGTTTTAAGATAAAGATATTTAACGATTTGGACCACGATTTGGCCCAAAAAGTGACAACAACAAAGTTTAATCCGCCCTCCGACCCTTTTGCCAACCCCACACTCCCATTAAAAACTCTCAGCTCTGCCTTTGGTGACAAATAATTTTTGTGCCAAATTTGATAAAAATCGGTTAAGCGGTTTTTGAGTAATCGTGTTACCGACAGACACCATGATAAAATTTTGTATTTAGGTATTTTTTTACCCAAATAACTTATTTTTAGTGAAAATTAAAAAAAAAATTTTGACGATCCCAATACCCTCCATACTATGTATAGATGGCTAACTAGTGTTAAAAGCTCGCGGCTGAACTATTTTTAAAAAGTAAGTAAGTAAAAAGAGCATATTTACCTGATCTTTTTCAAAGTTTAAGCTTTTCAAGAAATAATTCAAAAAATCTAAGGGATCCGCCATTTTTAGGTTGAATTCCAACTTTTTTAAGATTAACGTTTCCATAGCGAGTATTTCCATTTTCGTGTATTTACCATTGCATGTTGAGAATATTTTTGGAACCTAAAAAGTATGAAAAAATCTGTAGTGCTTCGTTTTGATTGGACTGATACAGAGGTTATATTCGCTGAGCAGGCAAATAACAAATAAGTTCATTAATTTTTCTTTATAGTGACTATTTTTTTAATATCAATTTAAAATAAGGACGTTAGTTCGTTCTTTTCAGTAGGACTTAGTCAAGCAGGCAAATATAAAGATAGAGGGTTATACTCATATATACTTATACTGGTGTCTAATAATGGACAACCAAAAAGACGACATACAAGGCTGGTACAGACAACCCACAAAAAACTAAGATCTCACCAGAGTCACACTGTACAAGGGTCTTACGTAGAATCGCTCGTTGCGATAATGATCCAAAAAGGTCAAGTTCACAATACGAGAATACGGGTCAGTAGTCTGGTGGTTAACAGGGAAAAAACTAATTATATTCAAGAATCTTATGAATCTGCAAGGGTTCCTTTGTAAAAGTATAACCATTCTCATGGAGACATGAAATAAACCCTTTCCGATGATGATAGTCAGTAAAACCCCTTACACCATAGGGACTCGAGAAAAGTACTGTCACAATTTGCAGAACCGGATATGTGGCAAAATGAAGAGTTTCGCTAGGAATTAAATCAGAGAGGGGCCAGACAAAGGAGTTCAAGAGAGTACTCTCGGCAAGCTCAGTTATTAAAGCAGATGAACACCAGGTTAGTGGAAGAGTGCTGAGCCGCAGATACTGTTTAAAACAAGAAGGTGAAGCTGATGTAAGCCCAGGCTATTAAGGGCTAAGTACCAGGTATCGAGAAGGCGGATAAACTCGCCAGGACTGGCCGGGTGTCGGTATCCAATACATTGGCCGAAACCCGTCCTAGGCATAGCAAATAATCAGTACAAAGTAAGCAAAAATGGCCATTGTTTTTTATTTAAGCACTATTCATTTAATACTATTTAGAACTTACTTTTATTTCAGCATTTGTTAAATATTTTGTGGCAATCCAGTATGATATGACAGTTACTAATCTGTAATTGTTTTCCCTTATTTTCAAATTTACTATACTCCAATCGAATATCCTAAGAGCCATAAAGAACACTGGATCATTATTGGGAGTTCTAACTTCCTAAAAAAAAACATACCTTGGAAACGATCACCGAGGGATTACAAACAATTTTGTTAAAGTCCCCATTTGCATCGACTTTTAAATATGCCCTCTAAGTAAGTCTTATTAACGACAGGAGGAAAAGAGATAAAAACTGTATACATATTTTTCTCGTCTGTTGTTAAGGACCGTTTTAGTTTTCAGTGCAAATGGAGTTAAAAAAATTTTTGTTTTAAAAAGGAACTGGCAAGCATTTTTTCTACAACTTCTGCAAACGTTTCTGTAATTTTTCAAATTATGTTTTCTATTTAAAATTAATTTGTTGGTTTAATAGTACGAGATATGACGAGTCATAGACTGGAGATGGTTTTAACAAATGGTCCTCAAGGTGGTTAGCTCTCACTTATCATTCCGAATAGCAATGCAGATATGGTCTGGACAGAATCAAAAAATGCAATTGTCGAAAGCAGAGCACTTTTATGCAATAATGAACCAACAAAAAGGAAGAAAGTTGGGATGGCCGACGAAATATTGGATTTTATGGATAATAGAGAAGTAAAAAATGAAGCGCTCAAATCAATGAAACTAATATAAAAATAAAAAAAAGTTGGCAAAACAAGAATGGATAACACAACAATGTCAAGAAATAAAAGATCTAGATGCTAAACATGACACTTTCAATTTGCACAAACGTCTGAAGGAAGCGGCTGGATTATTAAGCTGGAAACAATCGGAAATCTTTGTGAATAATCAAATTTCAAACGAAGGTATAGACATGACAACAGAAGAAGTACAACACGCAAGAATAAAAGCTAATAATAGAAAAGCGGTAGAGCAAGACAAAGTATACACGGATGTTTTAAAACTTATAAAAGACGAAGACTTGCTGGATAGGTTAGTCAAACCTTTTAACTTAGTTTATCGCAGTGGTAAAATTCCCAGTGACTGGCTGAAATCAACACTTACACTGCCCAAAAAGCATTCACCAAAGAAGTGTAGTGCATGTGAGTCATGCTGAAAATATTTCTAAATATTATCAATAAAATAATTTATAGACATGGGTGACACAGGTGACACGAATGTAACAGCTTTTTTCTTCTAAAAATTGTCCGAAGATATACGAATAAGGAGAGGTGGTCTCCAAGGTGGCATATATATTCTTGGCTGTTGTTTAATATCTATAGAAAATAATAGAGAATGCACTCACATCTACGAATAAACTGTCATATTTGCAGTTCAAAAGTTGTTGAATCAAGTTTTATTGGAAAAGCTCGTAATTTAAACTTAACCTGAATTTTTCAAGAACAAATTGGTCATAGCCAAATAAAATAAAAAATATTCTAGGAATATTAGAGGTAACAACTCAAACGCACAAATATATGGGTTGCCAGCTCAATGAGAACTGGACAACATGCTGGAAATCCGTGGAAGAATCGAAGAGGCCAGAGCATATTTCATCAAAATGAAATGAGATTTGTTGTGTAGTCGCGATCTCTATACCATTTTCGAATTCATGCTTGGTTCTTATGCGTTTAGCATAGTGGAATGCTTGAGGATAGTTTTATTATTGTTTAAAATATATGGAAAAATTGCATATAGACAAAAAGTTCACACTTTTTTGTACCAAATCGTGAACCAAATGGTTACTTATCCTGGACCAAATGAGTCGTACACTTTTCAAAACGTATCTAAAATCAGTGGTGTAGCCAGGGGGGGTTTCGGGGGTTAAACCTCCCCCCAGAAGGTCCAACCCAATCTACAATAAATTAATTATGATCAAGGGCCCCCAGGGAGAGCTATAGCCCCCCACTTTTTTGACCCTTTACTCCAGTTTGTGACGTGTGTTTGGTGTGATGTCTTAAATTTTAAAAATTTTGCCTGTGGTGCTATGATGTCATTAATTGTTATAATTTTAGTTTAATTTTAAGGAATTTTTATCATCATTCAATACGTGTAATAAATGGTATTCTTCATACAATTTTTCTTAAAATTTTCATCTGCTGTGCAGGTACCACCGCAACCCACCTCTTCTTGGCATGTAACCCAATCTACTTTTCCAAAAATATTTTACAAAAAGGTCAAAATTTTTAAAGAATTGTTTGTTTTTTTTTGTCAATTTTCGCCTGCAGCGCTATACCAATATTAATTATTGTTACAATTTTTTTGTCAACAACATTTGAGACGCATAAAAAATAGCATTTTAGTGTAATTTTTTCAAAATGTTTGCCTGCGGCGCATTTAAGGGTTAATTCTGAAAAACATCTCCAAATGAGACAAGATGACACTTGCTTTTAAAAACAAGTATTTTTGTTTCGTATAAACTAACTCAACGCCTATTAAACCGCCCCTCTACCCTCCCTTCAGTTCAAGAGCTCAAGCAATAGGCACCTACCTCATTTTTAAAAATTTGCCATGGGTACGTACTTAATTTTTATTAAATGATGAAACCCCCCCAGAGTCGATTTCTGGCTACGCCACTGCTAAAATAAAATAGTTTCGTCCACGATTTGGTTAAAAAAGGTTGTATAACTTCCCTTATTAAACAATGATTTTATTCAACATCAAAAAGCGTAACAATCCTTTTAAATGTATCCATATATTACCGGTGTTTAAAACACTTACACTTACCGAAACTTGCATTAACCAGTTTACATATGCCGTCCTGGAGCTTTTATGAACAAGTTGCTCAACGGCAACGGTACATACTAATAAGTCACTTTCGATGGTTTTCAAATACCTAATAATGTCCTCCACATATTCCCATGCATACAACAATTTTTTGTCTAGATGCCCTAAAACGAAAAAAAGACTCAAGAGCTAGTTATAAAACACATGTTGAAACTAAAATTCCAAAAAAAAACAAAATAATTCAAAAAAAATGTCCTACGAACATGTGTCCACAAATATTTAATATCATGTCAACTGATGATGATAAAAACCAATGTGTTACAAACTAAAAGTTTAGTTAAGTAAAAAACTTGCAGTGCGGTTTCGTGGGTCTTATTGGTTTCACTATGTTTGGATTTTCAAGAGAGCCTCCTCCATACGAATTCGCAAAAACAATAAACTACCATACAAGAATCTCTAAGGCAGATACGTCAGGGAGAAGGGATGGACAATCGTGCTTAGAGTCAATGAGGACCCATTGATTTAATATTTTTTTAAAAATGTTATCGCTGTTAATGTGTGCTCTTTGTAAGTACCTCCCCTTATTTATTATTTATATATTAAATGAAGAGTCCTGGAGCTGAATTCTTGAATTTCAAGCGCACGAAAGTTCACTTCTATGTAGTGAACGCTCCCCGGTGAAGAAAATAAAAAATTATCAAAAATGAATTGAATAAATGAATATAAAATAGTTATTTATACGGCTACCGCGGGGACAAGAGTCTTACGGTTTTTGGGTGAATGTGATGGGTGAACGCTGGTTTAAGAATATTATAATTGCAATCCGTGTGCGTGTAAGCGTTCACGTTTTCGGTCAAGAATTCGGCTCCTGGCAAAGTGAAAGACATTTCTAGTACTTAATTTGATGACTTTTTTGGGCACAAAAATTTGTAAAAAGCATAAAGGTATAACTTAAATAGAGACATTATGTTTACCACAGTTGCGATCAGACATAAGGTAAACAATTTGGCGACGATGCCAGATTGCGCTGAAAGTTGTATCTCTACACGTAATGTTTTTACAAACATATTATTTTTATAACTTTTTTATCATTTGTATAAAGAAATTTGGGTATATTATATAATTGCATTTAAATTTCCTTGAATCTTCACAATTTTAAATTAATAAAGAATTTATAATGTGTAGGTACATGTTATGGTACTTGAAATATACGTCATTTTCGGTTGAAATATCAGATAAAATACCTGATATTTTGGCCAAACGAATTATTATTTTTATTTACCAATATATATCTAAAGAAAATATCTCTATTGTGTTCAGTATCGATTTTAGAGATTTTTTACGAGGAAATAAAAAATGACAACAGTTTCACAATTTGACCTTCCGCTTCATATTTTTTGAATAATATCGTCAAAATCACTGAAAATCAATAAACTGTAAATAGGAATGTGCAAACGTCAATCTGTTAACATTTTTTATTTGCTCTTAAAAAACCCTCAAAATCGATAATAAACACAATAGAGATATTTTCTTTAGTTTCTAAGATATGGGCTTTTGAAAATTGAATTTTTGACATTTTGAGAGCCAATATCTCGAAAATTAGTAAAGTAAACCTCATGATATGGTACCATTGGAAAGATAATTTCAGCGAGAATTCAAATATGAAGTCAAAATAGGGGGTTACTATTTAAGGTTCTCAGAATATTTTCCAAAAATAGCCCCCCAGAAAAGGGCTACATAGGGGATTTTACTTTTTACGGTAAATGGTAGTAAAATCTATGATTTAAAGATTATATATTTTTTTCTTAAAACCCCTCTAGACCAACTGTGTGCAACTAGTGTGGCAATACGCAATTTTTTTTGGGATATTTTTGCAAATTTCTGATAAAAACGATATGACAAGCACTTATAATTAATTACGCTATATTTGGTATAATCAACCAACCCCAGCTGCGACATTTTTAAATATCCTACATAAAGGGCAAAAAAATGTAAAAGGTGCGTATGATATTTATTTATAACTTTCACAGTTTTAATACTATCTGTAGTCAGCTCATTTTTTCTGTTCCCGTTCCCGGTATAAATATAAATTTTTAAAACATTTTATCAGATACAGGATAAAGAATGTATGTTTGTTACAACTTTTTATTTATATTATTTACATAGGTAGATACCCCACATAATTAGACTTAAAATTCACGCCGTGCTAAAAAAATACTTTTACGTATGCTAATTTTTTAATAAAGTTTTACAGGTACTCTATAAATTGCAGGTACTTTTTTTGTGTCACTTGACATTAAATAGTTAAAAAAAACAATTTTTTTAATGTTTTTGCATGGCATGCGGGAAATGCAACTTCCCGCATGCAAACGCGTGTAAAAAGTATACTTCACATACCAATTTTAATGTGGAAAGTTGGAAAAACTTTTAACGCTCGCAATTTTTTTTAATGGTACTTTATGGACCAAATTTTTAAATTTTCAGTTTGAAATGTGTGTTTAAAAAACTAATTTTTGATTAAGAACGTCATCAACACTCGTAGAAAAAAAAATTGTACCTACTCTTGCGGAAGTGCCTTTCCCGCCCGAACTCCTCTCGTGCGTAAAAGTATCACTTTCCGCACTAGTTAGGCAACTAACTATCTGGAAAAAATTTAAAAAATTAATAATTAATTAAATTTCTATGTTATTTCTTTACTTAAATATTTTCACAATGACAATCCATACCTCGGTATCAATTTTTAAGTATAAAAAAATTAAAGATTGTATTTCCAAAAATATTTGACAGGTCTGAAAATAAACACCAAACCTTTTTACATTTATAAATAACGAGCCGCTTTTGGCCGCTGGTTACGGATGTAGAAAAATTGGGGGTAATGTTTCCATGTTGTAATTTATACTTGCACATTCCCCAGACCAAATGAGAGATTATCATGGCGTGGCCGTTCAAGCATTTGTCTTTTAAATGGTTTTTATTGCATGTTCATTTTTTTGTTTTTGTATTAAAAAACAACAACAAAAATAACCTTAACCTAGAAACGTCATTTTTTGACACTGTTGATAGTCAGTGTTCCCACACTACTATTTAAAATTAAGGAACCAATGTCGCCAACCTAAATCTCCACAACATGGCGGCGAAAATGGCGGAAGACACACGGCAGTGATTTTCCCACAAGGGTATTATCAATTCCTTTCTTTTTTACATCCGTGCCGCTGGTAAACGTAACGTGTGCTTTGTTTTCATGGGTATTGAGTTCGTTTTCGAAACTCATGCTATCTTTTTCTTTTATATAACGTGTTCTTTATCAAGAGCTATAAAAAAGAAAAGGATACAATGAGTGTTGAAAACGAACTCAATTCCCGTGAAAACATAGCAGTGGTATTGCCTGGGCCAGCGTTGCCAGTGGAAGATAAAATGCTCTTCCCTAAATCTCACGACTGATGAAAGTGATTTATGAATGATTTGATAGGTCTATTTTAGTTGAATGTCTTTGGTAAAAAGGTAGAATACTCACGAAAGCTACTTCTTCGTTTAAGACTGCTCTTTACACCAGGTTGTCTAACACAAACCGAATTTTTTTCCGAAATGCTATTCTTCCGGACTGGAATTTTAAAATCCGTCGGAGATATGGAACTTGTTTGAGTGACAATTTTGGGTTCTTCTAAAAATAAAAGTTCAGTTAAAAGATTTAAAGGTGCCTTAAAAACTACAACGCTCTCATTAACGACAAGTTAAATTGACATAAGAAAATAAATTATTGGGAATTTAGATGGAATAAATTGTACCTTAAAAAAAAGACAACAAAAATACGAACATTAGATTTTTAAAATAAGGTTATATTGGACGTAGTTAACGTGTTTATAGGCTCTCCTACAGATGCTACCCTCAAATATAATCAATTACAATCGACATGATTGCTACGTCAAAAAGTGCCTGTTTTTCAAAATAATTTTCAAGATATCATATCTTGAATTTACAGCGATTTGTTTTTTGCTTAAAATTAACAAAAAAAGTAGATTGTTTTAAGTTTAGGTAAGTATTATCATTGTTTAATACATATACAGGGATGTTTAAATGAAATGGTAACAAGGGCTTAGTGAGGTATTTCTTCACAAATTTTACAAAAACTCGCACAAGGTACATGGGTCGAGTGGCATCTTGTTGGAGTGGCATTTTATTTACCTTTACTTTAGTATATTTTTACTTCTCTTGCTAAAAGTCGCCCTTCGAGATTTTGATGAATCTCCACGAATTTGGTGTTTCCGAATCGAGATAAGCACATTTCCAGACGTCGAAGCCGTCGTTCTGTATGTCGGTCGGTCTGTCGGTCGCTCACATTTTAGCCACTAACTCAAAAATCCTTCAATAACAAAATTTTACATAACGATTACTTGTGTGGACTCGCAAACCCCTATTGTTCTTGAGCTTTTCCCCATTACACCCTGTGAAGCTACTCCCAAAAAAATATATTTTTTACCTTGTGATACCTCGTTGGAAAGCTTATAGTCTTTGTAATGTAATGTAGAATGTAGAAAGGTCCAGGTACACCCTGGAAAAGTCTAGATAAACACCGGAAAAGTCGGGATACACCCAGGAAAAGTCTGGATACATCCTGGAAAAATTTGGACACACTTTAATAAACACCCTGGAAAAGTGATACACTCTAAGAAAGCCTGGATACACCCTGGAAAATTCCGGATACACCCTGGAAAAGTTTGGATATACTCCGGAAAAGTCTGGATACGACCCAACCCAACCCACAATTTATCAGAAATTTTTAACATGAAAACCTGTAAATAAATGCATAAAGGTGCATTTAGACTGTGGTAGTGTCGTCGTAGTTGCGTTGTTTTAATAGATAAATAGTTACCAATATTTTTTGTACACATTTTTGAATATAATTTACTTTCTAAATGCTTTAAACAATAATTGGTTGTAATAAACCCTCCTGCTAAATTGTGGAATATGTTAAAAGTTTCACCTTACATATTACTTTGGTATTGACCGAGTAAGGTCCGTTTTTCTTAATATTTAAATAGTTCAAAAATGCTTTAATATTAAAATTGAGGTTGATAGGGTACCAAAGAAATACAAAATTTACAAAATTAAACTTAGGGAAAAAAGGAGAAAAAGGTGGCAATATTGTGTCTGCTTACTTATATACAGTCGATAGTGTGTTCAGTGACAATAAATTAACAACATATTGTAAGTGTTATTTAGGTAAATTTCTATATATCCGCTAATCAATCATACTGGTTTATTTATAATTGTGAAGAAATAAGGACCCTTTTTCTAAGTGACGAAAAGCGCTTACTTTTAGCTTTATTTCGTCGCTTGCATGGACAATTTATATCAAATAATTTACATTTTTAATCCCATATTTTGCTAGCTTTTGAAAAGTTATAGTACCGTATCAGCCGTTGTTGTGGTCCAAAAGACTCACACAGAGACAGGTAGATATTTTCGGGCGCGTATGAAAGATATGGCAAAACACACCAAGCATGGGAGTTATTTCGTGGAAAAGCATACAGTCGATCTTCGCAATAAAATAAAAAGAACAATTAAGGTATTGTATTTACGTATGTCCCTATCCCCTTACCAACCGAATTAAATAATAATGCTAGGCCATCCATTAATATTATTAACATCGGTTGGTCATGGGATGGGGAAATACGTAAATACAATACCTTTATAACGTTAGTGTGTTCATTCACCGAAGAAAATATCTACATATCTCTGTGTGTGTCTTTTTGACCACAACAATGGCATACGGTACTATCACTTTTCTAAAGGTTATTACTAGCAAAATATGGGACTAAAAATGTATGCATGCGACGAAATAATGCTAAAAGTAAGCGCTTTTTGTCACTTACAAAAAGGGCGGTAATTTCTTCGCAATTATAATGAACCAGAACGATTGATCAGTGTATAGGTATATCAATATTACTTATAATACCTGGTTTATGCTTTACATGCTGTCAATGTCATTTAATGAAAGTTTTGTTAACAGATACAAGTTTCTCACATCAAAGAACCTATAAAACGATATTAAAAGTTATTCATTTTCGTAAAGGAAATAAAAATAAGTATTTTTTCAATAATATATATCCATTTTTCTGTACCCAATGGCTGTAGAAAATGTGTCAAATGTCATTTTAGGTAGTTTTTGATAAGTGCTTAAAACTCTTCGTATTCGAAAACCTATACATTGATATCAAACACCATCGATTTGTCTCTCAAAAAATAAAAAAATCAAATTAAGTCATTGGTCGCTATTTTGGATTTTGCGCTAAATATATCTTAATACGCTCAACATTTTCGAGACGTCATCCGGCGGATTTATAATCTGGGCAGTCTCGGCTTTCATATGACACCATAAAATCTACTATGGTAAGAAAATCCGGCCTCGATTAAAAATCGCCACTTATCCCCCTGACTATATTAGTTGTTTATCTATACATATAATAAATCTCTAAAAGTACCATTTCTGGACATTGAATATATTTTTTAATTGTTTTACCAAACGAGATACCAAGAATGAAATTTTTACAATTTTTGTCTGTCTGTATGTCTGTTTGTTCCAGCATCAAGCATAGACCGCCCAGCCGATTTTGATGGCACTTTCACTATTGCATACCTAGTGTTCCTGGGCAACACATAGGCATTTATTTAATCAAAATCGCTTTACGGAAACAAAAGTTACGGCATTTAAAGGAATAAAAACGAGAACAATGGGTAAAACCGCAGGCAAAGCGGCGCGGCGCGGTGGTGTCTAGTGTGTAATAAAAGTAATATGTCTAGTGGGTAATAAAAGTAATATTTGAGAGGGAAAATGTTCTTTAAAAGAGTTACTTTTAAAGTTTTATAAACAATTTTAGAACATTACTAGTAAAAAAGTGGAGAGGGGTACTATAGCGCCACTGTGTATTGTAGGTAGGTACCATTATTAAGTATTAACTTCGGTTGGTCAGGAGATAGAGATATAAGTAAATATAATACTTTGTTCATTTATTGAAAATATCGACTGTCTGCATTTCCACGAAATAACTCCCATGCTTAAAGTTGACGTGTTCATGCCATCTCTTTCATGCGCGCCCGAAAATATCTACCTATCCCTGTGTGAGTCTTTTTGACTACAACCACCGTGCACCGCTGATTATACGGTACTATAACTTTTCAAAGCCTTATTACTAAATCAATATATAAGATTAAAAAGGTAAATTATTTAATATAATTTGTCCATGCCAGTGGAGTAATGCTAAAAGTAAGCGCTTTTTATCACTTGGAGAAAAGGCCCTAATTTCTTCGTAATTATAATAAACCAGAATGATTAACCAGCGGATCAGATATAACTGTTAATTTATCGCTAATATCACTGAACATACTATTGACTGTATGTATGTATGCAAATACAAAATTACCACATTTTTTTCTTCCCCAAGTTTTATTTTGTCCATCTTTGGTACCAAATCAAGCCTAATTTTAAAACTAAAGCATTTTTGAACTTATATTAAGAAAAAACGGAACTTTCTCAGTTAATACAAAAATATGTACGGTGGATCTTTTAACATGTTCAAAAATTTTGCAGGAGGGTCTGTTATCACTCATATTTGTTTCAAACATTAAACAAGGTAAATTATATTAAAAGTGTGTATTCAAAAATATTATTAACCATTTATCTGTAAAATATCCTGTTCTGCATTATCTATGGAAAACAATGTACTACAGCTACAATGCAACGACGACTACACTACCACAGTCTAACTGAACCTTAATGCATTTAAGGGCCCAAGTGTTTACGAGTAGATTTTTTATGTATTTTCTTGAGCGAGGGAAGTTTTAGAGTTTTTTTTAATTTTCCATATTTTTTCTGCTTTAGGGTAAGCGCTCCTTGCAAAAATATAAAACTACATAAAACTTGTTGTTTTTGTTGCCTCATGCCTGCGAGAAGCAAATATCGCTAAAATCATAGACTTTATTTAAAGGAAAAAATCCTTTACAATAAGGTGATACTTGATCCATATTCCCCATTTAAATTCCAGGGCTAAGCCACTTGCAACCCCTAAAGCAGAGAAAATATCAAAATGACCTGATGAATGAGTAACGTTATTTTTTTAATACAAAAAAGGTTAGGTTTTTTCGGTTGAGTAACTAACTCGGTTAAAATTCCTTTTTTTTTCTACATAAAATTTGTTTTTCTGTTGAGGAATTATATGGTTATTTAAAACTCAAATATTACAAAAAACTTGAATGGTCTTCTAATTACCTTATTTTAAAGGGAATTAAAAGGGCATTTAAACAAGGTTTTACGTGCCTTGTTCCAAATTTAAATTTTAGGGATGAGTTTTAACCCTTGAAAGGGATGCACCCTGAGGGTAAGCCAAAGTGGTCAAAAATATCCTTGCAAACAAAGTCAACGTGTCCGAGGATTTTTGCTAAATTTGTAGAGAAATATCTAAAAGGTCCTGTTATCTTTAGCTGAAACAATGGTAATACCTACCAAGAAAAAATATTTGCCCATCTACAAATTTTGCATCAGAAACAGCCACAAGAGGACCCCTAATATGTGCCACTTGCTTATTTTGCACACACCTCTCAATGTGCGGAGATATAGAATCTCCTATTTGATGATATTCTTTTGTATCGTTGACATTTTGAGATATAGTTGTAGAAATTGTACACTTTTCAGATCCGTTTGTGCTGATGTAATTATTAAAATTGGTAGTACTATTTGAGCCTTGTTGATTTCTCCATTCAGACACATTAACATTGTTCTCTGTACCATTACTTATTTTGACGTTGTTTTCTTTAAAAATGTAGTCTATAAATTGTTTTTTTGATAATGAAAGAGTTTCACTAGTTACTGAAGAATTTGTACTATTTAGATTGATTGATTTGTTTGCAGTCCTGTTCCCAACAGTCATTTTAAGTGAATTAGTATCGTTTTGACAAAAATTGCTGGTTCTTGAGGCACTAGTTGACGCATGATTAATATCCAACTGTCTTCTAGTCGATGAGATGTTTTGATTTGACAATTTGGATGTTCTATATTCTGATCGATTTTTACTGTTCCCTTCACAAATATTCCTATGGGTGGATTGGTTTTTTAAATAAGAGTCTGAAATTTTATTTCCGGCTAGAATTTGAACTTCTGATCTTTTTGTAAAATTCTCACCATTTCCATTTCCTCGGCAAATGTTATGAGTTACAGATTGCAAGTGACTTTGAGTTTTGTTTTCTTGGTTGGATTCTAAAGTTTTATTTCCTCCGAGAATTTGTATTTCTGGGGCTTTGGTCCATCGAGTTGACAATGTGGATCTGGTTCTTAAATGTTGCTGTTCTATCTGTGGAGATCCTGATTTGTAGCATCTATACAGAAATGAATACTGTTATATTAATTAGCTTTACTTGTTAGTTCATAATCTGCAACATGATTTATTGGGTGAGTTCGCGATGACGCTCGGTAGAGCGGGCGGGGACTAATGACGTCACGAGCAGGGCGCACAGAGATTTGGTGATCATCTCGAACGCTATAGAGTCGAGAATCATAAGCTACAATAGTTTTCTGTTTTTTTTTTTTTTTAACTTGGAACTGCAGAAGCATTAAAGCGGAAATGGATTTTAGCAAACTTGTTTTGCATTTTGCTGTGGATATGTTTTTCGGTAGCAGTGAGGAAGACGAAGAAAATGAGCCTGTTCGACGTTGGTACATATCCCTCCCTTTTTCCCCTAGTAAAAGAGGAAAGGACAGAGATGCATCACCGTCGAACAGTTGACCGTGGAGTTTATATATCCGGGGCTAGAAACTTTAGAAAACAGCAAAAATCTTATATTTCACAAGTGACAAGCCCAGCCTATCGATTTTATTCGCAGTTTTACCAGATCCGACCACGCACTTTGCAAAAACTACAAAATTAGCAAAAATTTTAGTTGCTTAAAAAAAAGGTTAAAATATTTTTCCCTTCGTTCTCCATCCACGCGCTCGGGTCACATAGGGCACGCTTCGAGCGCGAGCTCTTTGTTATCTCGAACAGAAAATGGCTCGCCCCGAGTGAAAAAGTGATCCTCGCGGCGCACGGGATGTCATCGCGAACTCACCCATTACATAGAATATGCAAAGTGTTGCTTTTAAATCCAATAGTAGTTTCGACACAATAGGTATAGTCCAATTTTTTGATGAGCGTATGAAAACGTATAGAAAATTGGACTATATTTTTATTTGTAAATTAAAACAAATGAGCATCTTTTTTCATGATTATGGTTACCAGTTTGTAGACCAACAACAATATTATACCTTCTGTCTACAAAACCGCAATCTAGTTGGTTCTTCACATTTTGAGTATATCTTTCGATGTGCTTGGCTTCTTGTACTGGATATCGAGGTGGTTGGGTATTACTTGATGCTAGCTTATGTTGATCTGTGTATGTTGATACTGATTTTGATCTTATCTAAAATAAATTGAGAAAATGAAGGACTAATTACTTCATTGGTTATGATATTTTTTAGAATGTGTTGGTAAAAGAATGAAGAAAAAATTTTAAGTATGGGAACTAATTTTAAACGCCCAAAATATCTTTAGAACATTCTTTTGACTTTATTGCTTTACGTTCATGTTCAAGTAAAGGTCTGGCGGTCCTGGTAAACGAAAAAAAAAAACGGAAAAAAATCGAAATTAACAGTGGCATTGCGGGGGGGGGCAGGGGGTTCCCCCCTCTGGGACTTAGCGCCCTTTGGGTGCCCTCAGCTATGTATTAAAACAATAAAAATTACAATAATATAAAAAAGTAATAAATTTTTTTTATTTTAAGCAGTTTATATTTTAAAGGCGCCCACAAATAAAGATTATTTTTAAGCAGTATATAATAAACATTCGTTTCACGCGCCGCAATATGTAACAATTACTGACCAATATAAGTAAACGATAATCGGAAGCCTTTTTCTTTTGCCGTGAAAAAAAAAGATTTTTTTTCTTGTTTTTCTTGTTTTCCCAATGATTTGAAACAGTGGCAGAAAAGTGTTCATCCTCCTGTGATTTATTGCAAAAAAAATAATTGTAAAAAGTCAAAAAAGAAAAAAAAATCAGGAAATGTGTTTCGTTTAGAAAATCGAAAAAGGTTGCTGATGGAAAGCGTTGGGACTAAATAGTCCAAAAACTTAATTGATTGTTTTGGTAATGCTCGTAATGTGGAAAAAACATAAGCCATATGGCAAAATGTCTTCGGGTTTCCCTATTTCGTCTTTTAATTCAGATATCAACAAACAAAACGATTTATATTCATCTATAGTAGTACTTTTGAAGTCTGAACTATTATTTTGATAAAAAACAGTTTTAAGAACAGCTTCCCAAACATTTTTAACTTGTACTGCTTTTAACAGACTAAAAAAATAAAAATTGTCACAAATGACGGAAGACAAGCGTTTGCTGTAATTAGCATTGAGCGGGAATTTAGCCAAACTATTGATTTCGATGTGATACTGGACTACATGAAGTCAGTACTAATTCGAAGACTTAATTTTTGGTTTAAAGTTAACATATTATACACTATATCAGGGTTAAAACTGGCCAGGAAAACCTGGAAAAATCACCTAATAAACAAAACTAAAAAAAGCGTTTTTACTATGAAAATAACGTTTTTTACTATGAAAATAACGTTTTTTTTTAGTTTTGTTTAGCGAATAGGGAGTTTAAAAAGTCAGGGAATGGGTTCCAAGTCGTGGCAATCAGGGAATTTTTACAGTATGCGCGGTTTTTATCTTTTATGCTTTCCTCACTCTGTTCGTCATATAATGCTAAGAACAGTATTTTTTTTTGTTCTTCAATGTTTATTTTTGCTTTCATTTTAAGAAATTTTTTTTTATTAGAATTTTAGTTTAATTTAACAGTTTTCCAAGTTCGTCACATTTACGTCATGATTTTAGAAACACAAAAAAAGCTGCAACTGCCCCTGAATAATATTTCATAGAAACGCGAAAAATTTCAAAATTTTTGAAGAATTTACTGCTATATTGCAAAAGAATTTTGCTTGCGGCGTGATAACATCATTGAAAACATGTCAAAAATGACATTTTCAGTATACTTTTTCCAAAGTTTTTGCCTACTACTGTATAGGTACATTTAGGACATCATTTTGGTAACAAGTCCAGAATTGACACTGGATTCCACCCCAACCCACTTTTTTCAATACGGAAATTTTTGTGTTCTGCTTAAATCGCAAAAAATTTATGAAGTATTTATAGGTCCACAAGCTTGTGAACATTTAAATAAAAATAATTTTTTTAATGTGCTTATTGAAACTTGTAAAATAACCGGAATTTTTTTATTTTTGGTCAGGGAAACCCTGGAAAAGTCAGTAGGTACCAAGAATCGTGGCGCCTCTTTGAGCCTTCTCCCCCCCCCCCCCCCCGCCCTCTAAGTCACGCTACGCCGCTGGGAATTAACAACCATCAGAAAAAATTAATTGTTACATATTTTTAAAAATATATAACTGCCGGCCTCCGTAGCGCAGTGGGTAGCGTATCGGCCTGCCGCACGGAAGGTCTAGGGTTCGAATTCCGGTATTAACTCGGTAAGCACTCTGGATTATGATCCTGATTTTTCTGATCATTATCCGCAAGTAATCAATTTTAAATATATTTTGGAAATAACAGCTTTAAGTCCGATATCAATTATGTTTAGGCCTTTCAACCAGAGTAACGTAGCGGATTTTAAATATAGATTTAGCTTTTTATAGGGCAAATTTTTGAAGCTTGCAATGCTGACAGTGTGTTTTCTGCTTTTTTTGATTTTTGATGCAATGTTTTAATACATCTTTTCCTTTAAGAAAGAAAACAATTCAACAAAAATCAAATAAGATTAAATTTTCGGATGATCTTGCGCCAAAGGCAACAATTAGAAAACCTTAACTGGTTAAGAAAAAAAACTTGTGATCTTAACACACAACTAAGATATAATCGGTTTAAAAGGGCTGTCCAGAACAATATAAAAAAAGAAAGAGTTGAGCAGAATAGTTATAAATTCAGCAAAAAATAAAACAAAAGCCGGCTGGAATTTAATAAACAAATTAAGTAATAAACCACCAAAAAACAACACTATAGAAAAAATAAACACCACCGGTAAAATTCTTACAAATAAAAAAGAAATCGCAAGAGAATTTGGGAAGTTCTTAACTAGTGTTTTTGATATTAAATTAAAAGACCACTTTCGCAATCCCCTTTCAACTAAACGTACTTACGGACAGTTTATTCCTTACTCAATTTTTGTGGCTTCAAAAATCATTATGTAACCATAAAATATATGATTTAGAACTTTATGATTTTCTTTTGCAGCTGGAACAGTCTGAACTGTTACATAAAATTTAATCATCAACAAAATATTTTTGTTGTAGACTGAATTTTTCAGGTTACTGCATTTATTTAAAAATTGCACAAAAAAACGAAACATTTTTGAAGAATTAAGACTGAATCCCACTCCAACCCTCTTTTTTTTTCAATATGTAAACTTTTGTGTTCTATATTGCAGAAAAATTGCAAAGAATTTATTTATAGGTTCACAAGCTTGTGATTACCTTTTCTTTAAAACATTTTCGGGGCGTAAAAGTTTAAATAAAAATGTTTTTTTTTATCTTATGCTTATTTGAGCTTGTAAAATTAGATGGATTTTTTTAATTTTGGTTCAGAAAAAACTGGCAAAGTCTGGAACCTGCAAAACCTTGTATAAAATGTCATTAATTGTTGTAATTTTAGTTTAATTTTTGTCAGCAACAGCATTCAAGTAGAAACGGCATTTTTAATGCATTCAAGAAGAAATTACATTTTTTATAGGTATTCAGTACAGTATTCTCAAAATTTTCGCCCGCGGCGCATTTATGACGTGATTTTGGCGACAAAGCTATATAATTGAAACTATATGTAACGCAACCCACTTTTTAATAAATATTTTACAAAAAATTTAACTTTTTTAGGACTACATATTTGTTTAAATTATAACATTATTGCTTGTTGCAAATTTTTTGTGGAAAACATTTAAAACGCGTAAAAAATTACATTTTTAATGTACTTTTCATAAAATTTTCGCCTGTGGCGGATTTAAGACGTGATTTGATTGAACCATTAAGTTGGTTATTTTAAAAAGTGCTAAATAAATTTTTGCAGCAATGTCCGGATTTTGTCCGGGTTTTTAACTGTTTTTTTCCTAGTTTTACAATTTTAGATATGGCAACCCTATTTTGGTAAATTCACTCTCCTTTGCGAGGCTCAATTTTCAAGAGAAATTTAAAGGTGAAAACCTCTTCTTGATGTTTTAAGCTACGAGGGTTATCTGAAAAGTCTGCATTTTGGGATGGGGTCCAGAACTTCGTTATTTATGAAAATTTGGCTCTTGTGTAAAAATTTTCTCTGAGTATTCCAGAAGTCAAAGCGGATTTTTTCTAAATTTTTTTGTTTTGCGGATATAAGGCAAAGTTACCTTTTTTGTTATGGAACATCCTCTGCTTTATTTTATTTTTGAACTAGACAACAAATTTTCTTTAAAATAATATGTCATACTTGTGAAATATTTAATATTTTTAATTTATATCTAGTGTCCTATGACCAACGAACAGTTTTCCCAATGAAATATCTAAAATATTTTATTTAAAGTAGATGTCATACTTGTGAAATATTTAATATTTTTAATTTATATCTAGTGTCCTATGACCAACGAACAGTTTTCCCAATGAAACATCTAAAATATTTTATTTAAAGTAGATACGTACTTATATAAAGTAGGTCATGAAGAATAGAACATTTTCATTTTTTTTATTTTTGAATATTTAATTTTTTTCTGCAAGTTTACTATACAGGATGTTCCAAATTCGATGCTCAACATGGCGTTCTCCTAAACGGTAGGAGATACGAAAAGGTTTAAATTAGTGCAAAGTTGCGCAATTTGATGCCTTACTCAAAACTAAAAAAAGATTACGAAATTCGAGTATTTCCGGAGAAAGGCGAAAAAAAAAACGAATTTTTAATTGTTAGTGTTTTTTGCGCCTTTATTCTTAAACCTGTCAAAAAACGCTTAAAACTTTCTACAGGCATTTTTTTAAGATTTACCTAATGACAGTTTTTGTGTTTTTGAGATTTGACATTTCAGTGTGAAGGATGAACCATATAACTATATATCTGTAACATTATTTTGACAAATCAACTGACGCTTTGTGATAATTAACCATCATCAGCCCAAATTAAATTACGTAGATCTTAAAAAAGTGCCTGTAGAAAGTTTTAACCGTTTTTTTGACAGCTTTAACAATAAAGTCGGACACCAATAAAAACTACAAATGAAGATATCCGTTTTTTTCTACCCAGTTACAGCCAAGCAAAGTTTGAGAAAACGTTTTCCCAACCTTTGTTTACAGCAAAATGGTTGACTTTTTAGAATTTGTTTTTAAAACATTTTAAAAACCCGGCTTCAAAACCATTTGACTCTAAAATCCAAATAGCTCCCAGGAAAGCTTAATAAAAACAATACAGCCATTTATAGATGTAGCTCTGCTTTAAGCGTAGAAAAAAAATTGGGTTCGGTCTGGCTAGTTTGTCTATGGCTTTAAGGAAGATTATAGAACAAATAATTAAAAAGCAAATTGATTTTGACTTTTCGGTTAAGTTCGGCTAGAGTCGGATTAGGTCAGTTTCTTGACAAGCCATGACTGTTGTAGGCTCTTGGTGGATATCAAAATCTGTAAATATTTATTATTACATTATTGAGTGTAAATTAGTCCAAGCTTGAGTACTTTTGTGCTTTCAAGTGATATTTTTGTGATTTCTGAAACATAGCCTAAACAAATCATTACCAGAAATTTGAAAAATGGCAAATTTTTTAAGCGCGTGTATTTTGACAAGGTAAAAAAATAATATTTATCAGTACAGTGACCCCCGCAGGAAAATATTACCATAGGCAAACCTCTAGAAGCTTGTTTATGCGCGTGCTAAAGCATCTTTATAACATCAATTTATTTTTATTTTGAAGAACAATTTGCTTTATTTTTTGACACAGTTGAAAAAGGAGAAAAAGCCATATGGAAATAGTTAGGAAAAGGTTCTCAAAACCTTCTAAAGAGGTTGTGATGGATAAAAGCCAAAACCATATGGCTGCAGAATTTTGGCTGGAAAAAGGTTTTGCCAATCGTTTAACAGCAACTTGTGCTACTTGGGTAGTGATAATTTTGGAAAATCTTTGGCACACCTATAAATCAAACTTCCTTACGCAATAAAATACTGGGATTTTGTTGAAAAAATATCCATTAGCTAGCTTTGAATGGCTTACAACCATCGATGTCTTACAACTTACCGTTGTACCCCTTGACGGAGCCAGTTTTGGAGGTTCCTTTATGGGTGGCTGTGTTGCATGGGGTTGCGAAATTTGCGAACTTGCCCCATGTTGAAGCTTTAGGGATGTTGGAGAGAACTGTAATTTACGTCTAAAATGTAAATGTATAAGAGCTGCCGTGTTTCTCCAAACCGTTGTATGCATAATCAAATGCATCGTTCAAACCATATTACTATATATCTCATTATGGTTATATGGTTCAAATCAATAAAATATCAAATTATTTGGAAGATTTGACCAGGTCGTTAAATCATTATTATGATATCAAATCATAACCAATCATTAAATTTTAATTACTTTTAAAATTAAAGTTAATTTTAGAAATTTCAATACAGATAAAATTGAAATCATAAAAAATAAAACCTTAAACAGATAATACAAATATTTTTATTTTTTTAATACTACAGCCATTCCATAGTAACGGATGCGACATTTCTACTCCAAAAAAATGATTATACCCGAACGGCATTAAAGCCATTACACTGTAAAAGTTGAAAGTTTGCTTCTTGCTTTAAGGAAACGCGCGTAATAACATTTTTTCAAAGAGTTGTTTGAATATTACTTGTAATTTTTGTTTTTCCATTCCTACTTTTGAACTCCCAATATTTTTTTACAATTTTATGGTAGGGTGAGGTTGTCCAATACTATAAAATACTTCGTCTCTTAGAAGAGAAAAATTATGGCAATGGTTCGTGTTGTATTATTATTATATAAAGAAAGATGAAGCGAATCTTTATAACAAACCGGTCTAATTAAAAATAGATTTTACAAATTACAAGTGTGATTTTGAATGGTCTTGACAAAGAATGGTTTTGAAAAGAGATGAATTTATAAATTCGGAGTTTGATTTTGAATGGATTTTATGACCAATGGTTCGATTAAAAACGGGTTTTGAATTCCAAGTTTGATATTGAAGAAATAAGGTTTGGAGTAAATAGTTATATGATGGAACTTTCTTTTATTTGTTAGGTCGGGATGTATACGTAGTAATTTTAGCGAATTATTTATGTTTTATTATTATGATTGATTTTTGTACCTAGGTATTTAATTGTTCTTTAAAATCTCATGATGGGAGATTTGATACAGTATAAAACTATTTGGTAAATTGGGAGTGATGTAAATGACGTCGAACTTAAGATATATGATTCAGACCAATGAAAATCAGGAAGTTTGTTTTGTCGTTAGTGTACTGTTTTTCTAATTAAAAGTAAAAATACTCACCGGGATTCTGGAGCAAAAGATTTATTTGCATCTGCGTTTGAGGTTGATTTACTTCTTTGCAGTTTGACCTAAAATTTCACCTTATCTTTAGTATTGGGGCTCCTTCGAAAAATTAATTACAAACTTGTATTTTTTAGTAAGATTTACCTTTTTTTGTATAACAATAATAAATCAAATTAAATTGTAGAATAAGCGAGAGGTATTTACCTACATATTAGCATTGATTAAAGGAAAAATATCCCGTTTCGTCTCCCCTTACTAAGAAGCCATGAAGCCCTTAGTAATTTTAAGGCAAAATGAGAACGTAAAAACAATCATTTCCCACAAGAAAATTTTTATAATTTTTATATTTATATTAAATAATATATAATTTAAATCTGAGAAATTCCTCGGAAAAATAATTAGAAAAGCAGGAAAAGTCTTAAAAATTCCGTATTCCGTATTTTCTTCTTGCTTGGGTAGCCAAATGGGCGGTACATCCAAGCCTTGTTTTTTTATTATTATATCAAAAACGCATAAAATCGGCTCAATTAAGCTACACCCCCCCCCTCAACGAAACTCAATTTGGAGCTACTCATTTAGTCCCCTTTTAAAAAATTTTGTACTTGGGGGGGGGGGTGTGGCTTGGCGCTAAGCTGCACCCCCCCATGCTTAGGACTAAGATTTAATGAAAGTTGATGAGTCATAATTTTGTACTAATTATGTACTCTTAAAGAAGGGTACTTTTAGTTTAAAAAAACCATCGGTTCCTAAGATTTTTGTTTGATTCTTATGAGCTTGATATCAAGGCATAGCCCCCTCTGCCTAGGAAAGAGATTTGAAAAAAAAATAATAATACTAATTATGTACAAATTTCGTCTCCTTCTAAAAAATTGCCCACTCTCAAGATAACTCCATTTTTTTTATGGGGTGTGTAGCTTGATATCAAGGCATACCCTCCTCTGCCTAGTACAAAATTTTTTAAAGGGGGACTAAATTAGTACATAATTTTTACAATATTCAAATTGACTTTTGTTGAGGGAGGTAAATAAATTAATTTTAGGTTAACCTAGATCAGCTTTTCTTAAATGTTTCTTTTATCAAAAGAAATTTAAAATCAATTTAGTACTTACGTATTGTCCTGGCACGCTTAAATAGTGATTAAATGCTGCCACATTTTGTATACCCCCCAAAGGGGCTCTGCTTATTTTCCGGGAGTAATTTTCCACCCTTTCCGCACTTTTTCTCGGAGCACGCAAGCAACTTTTTCGTTGATTTTCTTTTTCATGAGGCGTTTTCAACATTTTAAGACATGTGGTTCTTTAGAGCAATCTTCTATACTAAACTGATAAATTTTAACTTTTACCCGAGCAAAAAAACAGATGTTATCTTTTTTTTTGTTTCGTTATTTCTGAACACTGTACTTTTAACCATTTTAGTTCTTAGATATTTTTTTATTTCATACTGTATTGTAATATACTCCATTACGTTATTGGTTTCAGTCCGGGAAATTATACATTACATCACTAGTTCGGGAAAGTAACTAAAAAAAATAAGAATAAAATCATGGATTTCCCTCTTACAGAATCAAATAAAACGTTGTACGATAAACAGCCGTGAAATATCATTAAAGTACTCGTCTAGAAATTCCGGACTCGGATCCTTCTTCGCCTTGTAGGTGTGCTTTCATAGAGCATTTCCCGGCCTTGTAACGTAAAATACGATTAATGATAGTTTTTAGGGCCCACGCTTAAATAAATTCATAATAACCTCAGCGTGCACCGTTGAGAAAATTCTCGGTAGAGCGGGGCGTTTTTCTGGATTCCTTCAAGTCATTTATTTAATGCGAGAAAAATATTAACGACTTGAACACCATATTTTCTTTAAACGAAGGTTTCACTTATCAAAAAAAAAAAACATTTTGTCGGGAAAATTAAATATTGTGACCTCTCACAGCCGATTTTTATAAGTAGATTAGAGGTTAACTATAAAGGGATCCAAAAAACGCCCCGTTACCGAGTATTTTCTTACAGAAGTTTTCCTACGGGACATAAAAAACAAATTGGTCATGAGTACTATGACTTGACTAGTAAAATTTGACAAAAATAACAATTCTGCACTTTATAAGGGGGAAAAGTATACTCTTCGCTGGCAGCTTTCATTGTCTTACTCATGCATAATTTCACTTGCAAGGTTATTTTTGGCCCCACATTTTTCTATTGAAATAAAGAAATTTTTCAGAAATTTTAATCTCACCAAAGCACAGTGGGCCCCCGGGTCGAATTTTCGGCCAAAGCTAATTGAGGAATATCTAACTAGTTCAAGTTCTTTATTCGGGTACTTGCATAATTGCAGCCATACATATATATGGATGTACATGTCAATTTTTATAAAATTCAAACTAAAATTAAATAATAAATTTATAAATATCTACATGAATACCAACGGTATTTTGTCTTTTAGTATCTAATCTGAGCCTATTGTAGAATACAACTATAAATTAATAATTATAATAAGATCAGTCAAATTGCTATACAAATAATAAATAACACAAACTATAAATACATGTAAAATAAAAGGTATGTAGGACCGAACCTTTGTCGCACATGGAATTGACAGAGTAAATTAAAATTAAATTAAAATTAAAGGTATATGGGACTAAACAATAGTACATATTAACATAGAACATTAACTCAGTAAATTAAAATTAATGAGGTTATTTAATACATTACTCCATTACAACATAACAGTTAACAAATTATAAGAACTTAATAATAAATTAATAACAAAAAAGCATATACGGGTTTAGATAAAAATTGACATTTAAATACAATCAACATTTAAATAAATAGTGGTAATCCCGACACATTAATAAAAAAATATTTTGATAAAATTGAATCTGTTATAAACTCGTTCACCGAATAGTAAACAGATTGTACGGTAAGTTAACAACTTCTTTAGGTAACTTATTCAATAGCTTAGTACCAACATAATTTAGACTTTTTTCGAATTTCGACAGTTTCAAATCTATCCTTATTTCGGCTGTTATAGGAATACATAAGAGTTCTATGGATGCATTTGTGAGGTGTGAATAAACTAATGCAAAATATATATTAAGTAGATCACTTTGGCAGAGGGTATCTCTCATTCTAAGAATTGCGAAGAAACTATTACTCACTTCTTGTGTAATGTATTCGCAAGTTTAATTTGTTCATCCACAAAGACCCCCAAAAACTTTATAAAATTTGTCATTCCAATACAGTCAATTTTAACAACTTGCGAGTTTTCTCTACTTTTAAAATTCATGCACAGAGATTTGCTTAAATTTAATACTAAGTGATTTTTCCTATACCAATCCTAAAACTGTTTCACTGTATTTTTAATCATTTCTTCCAATGTTGTTATAGAATCAGCAACGATGACTATGGAAGTATCATCTGCTCGCTAATATCATTAATAAAAAGGATAAAAATCAGACTACCCAGTACCTACCCTTAAGGTATTCCTATGTTAACATCAAAAAATTTTGAAGTCTTTTGACCTATTTTAACAACTCACTCCCTATGATTGAGGTAAGAAAATAAACTCGATGTTTAGGCAGTCAAATGCACACGATAAGTCGAAAAAGAGTCCAGCCACTCTTTTACCTTTGTCCAAGTTGGTATAAACAATATCCATCAAATATGTTACTGCACTTTCTGTAGAGTGTCCTTTTCGAAATACATACAGATATTTTGTAAGTATATTTTTTTGGTCCAAAAACTCGCATATTCTGTTGTAAATTGCTTTTTCTACCACCTTCGAAATTGTGTTTAAAATTGTAACCGGTCTGTAATTCTGTAACTTAGTTGGATCATTTTTCTCAAACATTGGAACGATTTTTCCTTGTTTCATTCAAATTTGTAGAAACTTATCCTTTTCAAACGATAAATTAATAATATATGCAATGGGATTAACTAAACTATCTTTGGTTGCTTTTATTAATTTTATAGGAATTTTATCTAGTCCACTAGAATTTTTGTTTTTAAGATTACCTATCCAACTTAAAACTTCATTTCGGCCTATTTTTCTTAGATAAAAGCTCTCGATTGATTGTTTTTTTGATAGAGTACAATTTTGTGACAGTGTGTTACCGAAAGAATTTTGTAAAACATCAGTTCCACTAATTCTTGATGATCTTCTATGAGTCCGCTATTGTCATCTTTATCTATTTTTGGAAAATTCTCTGATTTATTTGCCTTACCTGTACTTGCCCTAACCATAGTCCAGATCGTTTTTTGTTTATTTATACTTTCCTTTATTTTATTTGCAATAAAACTTTTTTTGTGTTTTTGACTAATTTAGAGAAATCTTTTTTTGTTGCTTATATTTTTCTAACATTCCAAGTTTGTTATCTTTTCTTACACTATTATATAGACTTCGCAACCTTTTACCGTTTTGTATAATATTTTTGTTAACAATTACAATTCATTACGTACTTTAAATGCGAAACCAACTTACTAAGTGCATCGCTCGGGTCTTCGCATTCATATACATCCATAAAGTTTATATTTAAAAGTTGTTGCTTGACCATGTTAAGATTGTCGAGAGAAAATTTCAAGAAATAACCCGGTTCTTTATTTTTTCTTGTTTTGCATTGTTGATCGGATTTAAACTTGTAAATTGTGTGTTAAATGGTCGCCCAACTGTGATTGCATTAAAGCTATCAATCTTATTTTCATAGTTATTTGTTAATTAAAATATAATCTATTTTTGTTTTTACGAACTCTCACTTATTGTTTTTACCTATCCTTGTTGAATCACCATTGCTTATCTCTAAGTCAAAAGATGTAGAGAAATTTTGCATCCTTAATGTATCAGTGCTATTTCTAAGATAATCTAAATTAAAATCTCCACACACATACACTACACTACCTAATCTTAAGCATAAACTGAATATTGTAAATAAGTTCTGAAAAAATACGCTTATATTTCCGTCAGGCACCTATACACACTAAGAATAATGTAACTTATCATAAAATCAAATCAAATCAAATGAAATTGTGCTTTATTGTCAAAAATTACAGTTGTATTTATGGACAAAGCTGTGGTAAATTAAAAGAATAAAGGTAAGTCATTAGAAAAAAATTAAATTTAATAAGTTTTTAAATTATTTTAAAGAAAGTACCTAAATATATTATATAAATACTATGATACATTAATATTAACATTAATTTAAAAACAAATATAATAAAAAACATATATATTAAAATGCGAGATGAGTAATAGAATAATAAAAACATAACACCAATGATGAAAACGTTTTGTATTGTACACAATAAAAGAATACGTTGTACTGCAATAAAACAGGGAATAAAAAAGATAATTACCCAGAGTTAACTATAACCTATCCTCTAGAAATTCAGTTGTACTATAGTAAGCTTTCTCAATCAACATTTTTTGAACCTTTCTTTTAAATTTTTTTGCATTAATAATTTTTCTAATATGTAGCGGTAATTTATTAAAAAGTTGACGACCATTAAAAACAATAGATTTTTGCATAAGCGTACTTTTGGGAATGGGTAACTTAAGAAGAAAATTTTGGCTTGTATGATCTTTGTTCTATAATTTCATTTTTATGTTTTTTGTGAAGCAGAAATACTGTTTCCAATATTAAGAGGGAGTCTAAAGTAAGTATTTTCTCTCTTATAAATAGAGGTTTACATGAATCTCTTGCTTTTGCCTTGCATATATATCGCAGTGCTCTCTGTAGGACAAACACAGATTGAAACAACAAAAGAGAACAGGTACCCCAAAAACACAAACCATATCGTAAGTAAAGCAAAGTAAGCATTTCTGGAGGCGCACATATCAAGTTCATTTGACATCACCCTAATAGCATAACAGTTTTTGGAGAGTTTATTTTTAAGTTGGATTATGTGAGTTTCAAATTTAAGTTTTTCATCAATGTAAATACCTAGAAAGTTATTTTCTGATGGGTTACTAAGTTGTACATTGTCTAAATAAATTTTTTGTAAAGTACACTTAAATGACATAACATGGGTTTTTGAAATGTTAAGACATAATTTATTTGAGTTGCACCAATCTTTAATTACGTTAATGTCAGTATTTAGTCTAAGTCATCAAAACTGAGCCATGTGGAACGCCAAACTCATTTTGGTGCGTCTCTGAATTTGAATTATTAAAACTCACTGACTACACCCTACCCTCTAAGTGAGACTTTAACCACTGATAGGCTTTCCCTCTAAAGCCGTACCTTTCAAGTTTCTGCAGCAGAATTTCATGACTTACGCAGTCAAACGCCTTTGATAAGTCACAAAACACTGCTGCCGCCACATCCCCGTCATTCAAACCTAAATACAGACCCTCAAGAATTGCTTAAATTGCATCCCCTGTGCTTTTTTTTGACTGAAAACCAAACTGTTTTATATTCAGAATGCTGTTTTTTTCTAAAAATTTAATTAACCTTTTTTTAGCAAATTTTTCTACGACCTTAGAAAGTGTAGGTAACAATGCTACTGGTCTATAATTTGTTGGATCATCTTCATCTCCTCCCTTGCTCAGTGGAATAATTTGAGCCATTTTCAAACAATCGGGGAATATACCATCCATAAAAGATTTATTTATGGCATCAACCAAAACATTTAAAATATTTTTATTCAAACTTCTAAAAATCCTTATCGAAACGCCATCCCAACCTGAAGCTTTATTTAGTTTTATTTCAGACAAAATTTCCCTTAGTTCAGTTGTACTTGTCGGTAAAAAGAAAAATGATTCTGAAATGGATATATTGCAATAGTGGTTATTAAGTTCATCAGCAGTTAATTTTGAACCTGATTTCACTTTAGTAGTTTTTTTACCTCTTAATTCATTTACAATGTGCCAAGTTTCCTTTTGCTTATTATTTGAAAAATCTATGCGATTTTTGCAATACAAATTTTTTGCTCTTCTAATAAGTGCTCTATAAATAGCTCTATATTTACAAAAATATGTATAAAACCTGTAATCACTAATACAAAACTTTCTTAAATAGTGAAGTGCCCGCATATTATTAGATGGAATTTTTAGGCCTTTTGTAAACCATGGTTTTTTGTTTTTTGCTTTATGAGTCTTAAGGGAAAAGAAGCATTAAATATATTACAAAGTTTAAAGTGAAAGCCTTCCAATGGATTATTTTGTAAAAATATATCATTCCAATTTTCTGTGATACATAGTTGTAAAAACTTATTATAATTTCTTCTTGTAAATAATCTACCCAGTTTCTTTGTTTTTTTATGGTCATCACCCTTAATGGAATAACTCGCTACGATGGCTTCGTGATCCGAAAGCCCGGCATTTAATACTTTACAGTAATTTACAGATTCAGGAAAATGTGTGCATAAATAATCTATTAGAGTAGCTGAGTACTTTTTAATACGAGTAGGTAAGTCTACATGTATATTTAAATTAATAGATTGTAATAAGTTGCATAAAGCTTGCATTTGTACACTTGTTTTTTTCCAAGAAATTTATATTAAAGTCTCCAGTTAAAATTATTAGAGACTTTGGAGATGTCGTAGTAGAGCCTCTTCCAAAGATATAAGGAAATCATCAAATGCCTAATATATATAAATTGACTTTCTTGCAGTACACTGCACACATTTCAAATGATTTTTCTTTTTTTTTAATTTTCAAAAATTTCAACTTTTTTAAAACTGTACTTTTTTAATATTTCTTCGTGAATTAGAATAGCAGAGCCTCCGTGAAGCATTTTTGATCTACTGTAGATATCAATTAAAAAGTAATCTGGTAAAGAAAGTGGCTCATTACATTTTTGCCAATGTTCAGAAAAAAACTATAAAGCTAGGATAACTTAAACTATTCAAAAAAAAAAAGCATTATTTCATCAGTTTTATTTTTTACTGATTGTATATTTATTGAGACTACGGAGAAGTTAACACTGTTACTACTTGCTCTAAAAAATTTGGTTGGTCTGATGTATTTATGTTTTCCTTGCTTACTCCATTACAATTTGAGTTTAGTTTGTACATAAATAAGGTTGACTTGCAATTTACTTTATTTTGATTTTTTATAGCATGGCTTATTTGATTAGCCAATGCGTTAATTTATTAAGGTATGGTGAATTGTGTACAAAGCAAGTTCTATTTAGACACATATTTGAAGACAAAACACTAATATTTTTATTAAAGCTAGATAAATTTGTCATTATGCTATATATGTCGCTATTGACGTTTTTGCTATAAAAATCATTTTGTTGTAAAAACACACTAAGTTTGTGCGAAAACATTTATTTGCCAGCTTGTATAAGCACCAGGCTTACATAAAACTTGAACCATGTAAGTATTATCGTCAAAATGTTTTATAAGATAGTTGAGCAAATATTTACCGAACCCATCTGCTATAGGTGTGGTTAATTTCATGGCACAACATTCAAAGTCTAATTCGTCGCAATATTCTGCCATGTTTATTGGCGACGTATTCATGTTACATTCTGTATACATTAAAGTACCTCCCCTCTCGCGATTTTTCCTACAATAATATGCTCCTAACTTAAATCCACGCAACTGCATCATATCAATGTTTATTTCTTTACACCAATGCTCTTGTATGCAAATTATATTGAAATTTTCTGCTTTTGCAAGAAGCTCAGGTCTATCTAGCTTATTTCCAAAACTTTGTACATTGACACTTACCAGAGTAAGATTGTTTTTTTTAGTGTTTTCTTCTTCATCATTTGAAAATAATTCGTTAATTATTCCAGCCATAAAAAAGAGGACCTTTTAGATTCCTCTGTTTTTTCTAAAGTCTTTGTGTCTTCACTATGATCAACCTTTGCTATAATCTGCCGGTTTGTTGGTAATGTAATGTTTCCTCTGTGCTTTGTGGTATTTTGCGTGTTGTCTTGACATACACTAAATTATTTTTAATTCTTGGTGTCTCAATTGCATACCTTAATACCTCTTATGAGACTCTGGACAAGAGATAATATATTATATTTAGTGTTACTCTCTACATATACCTCTTTGTTTTCTGAAAACCAATCACATTGACCTAAGAACTCTTTCAGTTTGTAATTAAATTTTAATATTGCCCTTTTTGTTCTTTCGTCGGTTTTTGTGATTGGTTAATTAATTTGAAACTGGGGTATTTTTGCTGGTTGAAATCGTTTCTTCCGGCCATAATGACAACGTTGTCTAAACATGTTAACCGTTTCGTCAAAATTTTAATATTTATGGTTAGCAGCATTTTATAATCATTTAGAATAATACTTCTTCTCAAAGAATCAACCAATTTGTGACCGTTATCATCACAAAGAAAAAGCAATTGCTTGACTTCTTTTGAGTCGTTATTTTGAATCTTAGTACCTTGTTTAAAGGCATCGATTTTGTCCTTTAACGTGCCAATCTGGATGAAAAACTCTTGATTTTCAGTTTCCAGAGATCTTATTAAATCGAGTAAGTTACTATTTTTTGTCTTTATTCTTCAATAATGTCGCTAGTTATATTACTATTTGCCGCATAAAAGCATTTTATTTCATCCGTTAACTGCTGTATTTTTAATTTAAATTCGTTAATTTGAAGAGAGAGTATTTGTATTTTTGAGATCTTTCAACTTGTAACTACCCACTGTGACTCTGCTGTTTACCTTTACATACTTATCTTCATTATTATATATATTTAATCCACCATCTGTTTTTAAAACTTCCTGGACACTTTAAAGATCCGTATTTATTTTTTGATGTTCCAGCTTTGTTTTCGTTTTTAAAAAAATCTATAGATTTTAACATATTTTCTTGCTGGCTCTCCATCTCTATTTTTTCTATCAACATATCGTCATACTTGTATTTATATTTTTGGTACTCATTTATCCTCTGTTTTAAGTTGCTATTTTCTTCTTGAATTTTTAACAATATCTCTTGTAGTTCTTTTTTCTTTTTCTTTGAATGAATAAAGTTTGATTGAATACATAAAGTTTCTTTTTGCGTAACAAATTTTTCAACCGTTGATTTATAAGTTGCAATAATCTCCTCCTTACACTTGTTTTTGCTTTCCAATTTATTAACTTGTTTACATAAGGTTTTATTTTTCAGATTTAGATCATTTATCTCACTATCACGGTCAGCTAATTTATCACGTAAATCTGCTAATATGAAATCTATAGACTTTAGATTTTCGTCCCCTACAGGCTCGCGGTAGTCTACTATATTAATGATGCTATTATTTATTGTATTTTTTGGACTTTGGTTAATCAAACCTGCATTAGGAGGACTTGCTATGCACTGACTTCATCCATTATCTCCATTTAATTGAAAATATAGTTCGTTAAAGATACAGCTTTAAACATTAAAAATGTACAGATTTTTACACACACTTAACGCTTAACAAAACACTATTTTAATATGAATCACCTATTCTGTATTCTTGTAGACTAGAACAGAGATTACTCGCGCTAGTAATGTATGATTGTACTTTGATGTTTATAAATTTTTTTGGTACTACTTTTATATTTCTGTGTGTCGAATTTTTCGTACTAGATTTGTTAAATTATACAAGATAAACACATTTTTACTAAATAAACAGTTTTAGCACATTTTCAGACAGAATTTATACTTTATTTGTCCAAAAAAATCATAATACTTTGGTATTTTTCGCCCGTTAATAAAGTGCCATAAAATAAAGTGCCATAACGTTAACTTTACCGCACTAGTCAAAAACATTATATCGTTAAATGTCCTATAATTTTTTTCAAAATACTCATTTTTATAATTTATTCACCTTCCTTTACTAAATTCATTTTAGTCTTATGTCACTGTATGAACCAATTCTGTAAAAAACTCTGTGCAACGTTCTTAAAATATGGAAGAAAATAAACAGCTTAAACTCAGAAAACACAACATTAAAACAAATCGTCGCTGAAGCGCGTAAAACAATATTTTGCTTTTTGTGTTTTGCATTTCCAGGCTTATTGCATTGTTTACATTACGTTAATGCTAAATTTGCTTGCTTTAGGATCACTTCACACTCCGCAAGCCAAACTGTGCAAAGGGACGATATTGGAACGGAAAAGGGGCTTATCGCCATTTTTTAAAAATTGCGATATTGTTACCGATTAATAGTATTTTTACAGCTCTGATGCCTCATATTTCCGAACCTGCAAAAAACGGGCTCATTTCAGAAGAATGACCTTCACGCACGCTATAACCTACACAAATTTTAGGGAAGTTTGGATAATAATAGGTGTTTTTATTTGTTTGTTGTTGATCGTATTACAGACAGCAGGGACCGATATAAATTATATAGTCAAGTGGCGATTTTTAATCGAACCCGGATTTTCTTACCATATTAGATTTTATTGAATTGATACATGAAAGCTGAGACTCCCCAGATTATGAATCTGCCGGATGACATCTCGTAAATGTTAAGTGTTTTGAGATATTTGGAAACAATTATTTATTTTTTATTTCTTTCATGATAATTAGTGGCTTTTAATAACTTTTATAGGTTCTTTTAATGACAGCATTTAACATACAAAATTTGTTCATTTTGAATCAAAATTACTTATATATATAGCTGAAAGTAGCCTTATATTATATCACTTTATAAGCTCTCAAGTATAAGAAGTTTGATTCATTTATCAAAAATATATATAAATTGACATTCGTTATATTTTTGACAGCTCTTAAGTAAATAAAATAGACTATTATTATTTTAGTATTCCAAAATTAAAATGTTGTGAAAATAATTATTATAGCTAGGGCCTATTGCTTCAAACTACTTGGCAACTTTTCACTTTGCACTTTTTTGGTTGCACCAATGCTATTTGACACGCATTTCTTTTTGATTTTTCAAAAATAAAGTGCAAAGTGCGAAACGAAAAGTTCCAAAGTAGTTTAGTGCAATATAGGCCCCTGAACTGAAATATGGGAATTTATAAAGTTTATATTTCTTTATGGTATTATTAATAAAATTTTATCTATTTATTACTAGAAACTTCTTTGCAACTTAAACAAAATATTGTGCAAGACAGCTTTGCTGAATAGCAACTAAATTTATTATTTTGGCATAGCACTGTAGACTTGTAGTTGCATTTTATCAGTTTTAAAATTTTCTATCAATACATATAAATATAATATTGATATAAAAGATACTGATTAGTTTTACCTAAATTTTAGATTTTTCTCAAGACTTTTAGTGGATAGCTCCTATTATCATACCCGTTATGTTCTTTAAAACTTTCAAAAATCCTGTAAATGTCACTTTACGTGACAGTTGATGAAAAATTTTGGTTACTTGTATCGTTGTATGAACAGCTTAACAACGCTTGTATCCAAAAACCTCTAAATCGATACCAAATAAGATTATTTTATGTTAGATGGTTTTAGAGTAGTGAGTTTTTTGCTTTACGTGCTATCAAAAAACTGTGAAATGTGTGTATTATATCAAAGAACCTATAAAACTTTATTAAAAGCCACTAATTCTCGTAAAAGAAATAGAAAAAAAATTATTTTTTAAAAATATCCATTTTTCTGTACCAAATGGCTGTCAAAAATGTGTCAAATGTCATTTTAGGTAGTTTTCAGCGGAAGATTCAAATTCCTTGTAGTCTAAAACCTATAAATCAATATCAAATCAATATCAATTTGACTCTACATAAAAAATAGAAAAATCGAATTTACTCATATTGGTCGCCATCTTGGATATTTTGCTGAATATCTCAAAACGCTCAACATTTACGAGATGTCATCCGGCAGATTCGTAATCTGGGGAGTCTTAGCTTTCATATGACATCATAAAATCTACTATGGTAAGATATTCGTCTGACGGAGGGATGTCAAAAGTTGCAGAAATCTATGAAGTCAGCACTTTTTTCCTGTATGTTTTGCATTTAAATGAATTTTTGGTACTTTTTCTATTTTAATAATCCTTATAAACTGCTTTAAAGCAGTAGACATCTCATAAAAATATTCTCGCAGGTTATATAAAAAATAAATGTAAAATTTGCTGTCCTCAAAAAAGAAAAAAATGTTTTTCCGTGTACCCCATTTTATGTGGTGATTTAGTTAACCAAATTTCAAGGTGCGCCTCTGTATTAATTGGTAAGCACTCTGGTGGACCAATAAAAAAGAAAATTTCTAATTAAATTTTCTTGCCGTGGGCGTGATGTATGGAAAACTATTCGTGCAATTTTCTTTAAGATTTTTGATTTGATATCAAAAGTGTAAGTTAGGTAACAAAAAAGTAGTTGTCCCACTCAGAAAAAAATAGCACCTATGTAGTAGATTTTGCCAATTATGGTTTTACATTTTCTTGAATTTATTTTTAATTAATTTATGTCTTCACGTCACCAAATAATCTTCATATTTCGACAATAAAACAAAACCTAATATTATGTCTGTTGCAAGGAAAAGTAAATAAAAAGACAGTTTGAAAAGATAAACTTTATTTTTCTTAATTAGCATTGCATAAAATAGATACAAAAATCTGACGAAAATACAATATATTATAAAACTCATCGATTACAAATATTGCAATCTTAAAAATATTGCTATTTTTTCGTAATATAAAGTACTTTTTCTTTGAAATATATTTAATATAATATTTATGCTTATCGATAATAACACAAATTCGCTTTTATTTTTATAAAAATTTTGAGGAGTTAAATCCCCGCTTTTTTAAAAATATTTTTAACTTGGTTAATCTAAATCTACCTTATAAAAATTTATTGGAGGGAATATCTCTTCGCTTACTATTAAAAGTTGACAAGTAGGGTATTCTATCGAAAAAAGGCATTTCGTGGTAGCAATTAAAAAGAAAATACGCAATAGCAAAATATAGCTTTTGTAATATTGATTGAGCGAAATCACACCATATTTTTTTTCTAATTCATTATTTAAGCACAGGAGTTATAAGAAGCTAGGCTTAAGATACATTTTTTTAAATTGTTGTTGGTCTTTTGGAAAATTTAGAAATTGATTTTTTTATTGTGACGACCCTTGGGAAGAAGCCAAAATACAGCCTAACTGCTTAAATTCATATTGCAAAACCATGATTGGTCCTTGTTTAGTAAGATTTTAGGTTCCTAAGTTAATTTCTTTAAAAAATAAAATAGATAAACGTTAGGTATAAGCTTACCTAATTATATGACTATACAAATAAATACTAACAGTACAAACTAGATGACACATTCTGTTTACATAATAAGGGTATAAATTTTTTGGTTTATACAAAATGACAGGTAACACAATTTATGAAACAAATACAAGGATTTGTGTAGTACGTGGTATATTATTTAAATTGAAAATTTTTGTCCAAACTATGTACAATAATAATAATTATTATAAAAAGACAAAATCACAAGTCAAGGCAAGGCAATTTGCCCACACTGAAAAATTAATAATGCGACAATTTTCAAAAAAGCCACCTGCCATTTTCAGCCTTACCGCTAAACATGGTAAAAAATTTTCAATTCTTAAATTTTACAAATTGCTTCAAAAAATTGCAAAAAATGGTATAAAAATCTGAGCTCTGTTCAACAATAGCACTAAACAAATTAATAATAATTTTTAATTGGCATCTTGACAACCGATATGTTAGCCTAAAATTATGCCACTTAACCATATTTTTATCATTAAACAAAAAATCAATAAAAATAGTTTTTTTCCCAATTAATAAATATATTTCGCAACCAAATTTCTTTGGTTTGTCTTTTGTCATAAATAGGTATTAGACAGCTTGAGAATTATGCAAAATGCCCAGTGAATAATCTGATGCGACTCTAAATGATACAAAATGAGTTGACAGAATGACGAGCCTAAAATATTCACGTTCCTTTCTTAATTTCACTTGAATGCAATGTCAAGTTGGCACGACCTTAAGGCTAACATACCGCTAAGTGTAAACCTACTACCGGGCACAATGTGTATTACAAATCCGTTTGCAAAAAAACAACAAACATTTTCCCGAATCTGAAATACACACTAAGCCGCGAGTATGTCTTATAAACTAACAAGTTTCGGCGGCCCTCCGTTATCGGGAGAGGCCAGATCCGCCATACTTATCGGTGGGAATCTTTGCTGCGAACTGCAGGAAGGAACTAGAGGCGTGTTGCCTCCCGGAGTCAGCCCCGTGCCACCGCTCATCATCGAATCGAAATTGATAAAGTTGAACATGCTACCCATACCAGCAGATGGCGTGCCCATATCGACGCCTGACAGTAGTTCGTTGTGTTTGGTTGTTGCTACGTTCAGAAAACTCGGCCGGCTCGGTCTCGTGATTGTGACGGGAACCGCGGAGCTTAGCATAAGTTTTTTGACGGGCGAGTCGGGCATCAAAAAGATCTGCTCTTGATTAGGCGTGTCTAAAATGAAAAAGATAGTTTTATTACAACATAATATGATAGGTAGGTAACCTATATTGAAACAAAATAATGTTTTTATTTCCTATAACAAAATTCTAGTTTTGTACACCCGATTCACACCTATGCCTGAAAAGCCTGAGTGGAAGAACGCTGCTCCTTTTTACCCAGTAAAAAGGAGTGCGAACTCTGACTTTTATCGGGAGTAGTTATAATATTTTTATATAGTACATATTATAAACTATTGTTATTATTATTTTTATTTTTATGTATACCTACTGTACTTTCCGATAATAAAAGCATTATTATTATTATTATGCGTGCCCACTCTGCTTCAAAAATCAAGCAATGGGACATGGATTTTGGAAGCAGGCTGGGCACGCAACAAAATTGATAATTTATCCAGAGCCCCAGTTGATAATAGCGTCGTAAGGTCAGAAATCAAAGGAATTACCTGTGAAGTTGTTAATTTTTAAACGCATCCGTATAGTTATACCTAGAGGCCCTGTATACGATTTTTGACAGTTATTGTTTTACCAGAGGTGAGCAACTGGATTTGACAGTTGTTAGGGAAATGTTTAAAAACCAATTGTGTGTTGGCAATGATAGTTGTTAACCCCTGATAATAAATAATTTTGTCACTGTCATATTTTTTATTAAGAAACGTCCGTTTAAAAATGAAATTTTGCTGTATCAAAAACTGTAAAAACGCTCAACGAATTTGTATTGTTCTGTTGTTCTTGTCCAACGGAGAAAGAAACTTAAGAAAAAAGTAAACAAAACATGCAATTATCAAGCTGTAAAATTAATAAAAATAGCCGAATTTGCGAGGTAAGTGAGCTATAAGCAGTAGGTACAAACATATGCATTTATCATGTACCTTGTTAATAAATAACACATTATGTTTCCATGTTTATTGTAAGAAAAAGAGTAAAAATAAAAATAAAGATCAATAGGAGTCTTTATATTTTACCTATTATTTACATTTTTAATATCTCCGCGTTTATATTCACTCTTTGTTTTTCTTATCAAAACTTGACATATTTTACTAACCAAAAAAAATCAATCTTTCAAAAACTGTCTAGGGAAATTATAAAGAGACAACAAAACATCATTCAATTACAATAACTGTCAAATGTACAGAGAGCCTCTAGTTATACCTAAAGGCCTTGTATACAATTTTTGACAGTTATTGTTTTACCAGAGGTAAGCAACTACATTTGGCAGTTGTTAGGGAAATGTTGATAATTTTTTTGTGTGTTGGCAACCAAAAAAAAAACAACAAGATAAGGTCAGCAAAACGAGACTGGATAACACAGCAATGTCAAGAAATAGAAGATCTAGATGCTAAATATGACAGTTTCAATTTACACAAGCGCATAAAGGAAGCGGCCGGATTATTTAATAAAATACAAGCTGGAATCCTTGTGGACAATCAGGGCAAAATCATACCGGATACCAAAGAAAAACTAAAAGAATGGTGTAGCTATATAGAACATCTCTTTACCGATAGCTTAGCTAAAATCAGAAAAGCGGTAGGGCAAGACGAAATATACACTGAGGTTTTAAAGCTAATAAAAAACGAAGATTCGCTAAATACGCTGGTCAAACTTTTTAACTTGATTTATCGTAGCGGTAAAATCCCTGCTGACTGGCTAAATCAACCTTTGTAACGCTGCCTAAAAAACATTCAGCAAAGAAGTATAGTGATTACCGCCTAATCAGCCTAATGAGCGATATGTTAGAATTATTTCTAAAGATTATCCACAAAATAATTTATGAGAAATGCGAATCTTTTATGGGCGATACGCAGTTTGGATTTCGTGGTGGGTTCGGGACAAGAGAGGCCTTGTTTGGCATTCAAGTCTTTTTTTGGTTCAGCGGTCTAGGGATGTGTCGGTACCAGTATATGCCTGTTTCATAGATTATGAGAAATCATTTAATCGAGTCTAACACGAAAAGCTCATAGAATCGCTAAAAGAAGTTGGTCTAGACGACCGAGATCTAAAGATAATCGCTAATCTATACTGGAATCAGACTGCTCAAATAAAGGTTGATGGCTAACTGTCTGAAGAGGTTCAAATAAGAAAAGGAGTACGCCAAGGTTGTATATTGTCTCCGCAGTTGTTTAATATTTATAGTATCAAAATAATAGAGAATGCACTTCATAACTGCGAAGAGGGTCTGACTATAAACGGCATAAAAATCAACAACATACGATATGCCGACGACATTGTCATAATAGCAGACACGCTGGAAGGCCTGCAAGAGTTGTTGAATCAAATTGCTGCCAAAAGTTCGCAATTCGGGCTTAACTTTAATGTTGGAAAAACAAAATGGATGGTCATATCCAAGGAAAATAACATCCGAGGCATGTTAGAAGTAAATGGGCAGCAAGTCGAACGAGTGGATTCATACAAATACTCGGTTCTCCGAATTCGTGTCCTTCGGTGTTATGTTATTAGCGTCTTATATTATGGCATGGAAGCATGGACACTGACTGAGGCCATGTGCAAAAAGTTGGCGGCAGTTATCCTAGAATACTAAGGTTATCTTGGATGGACTGAGTAACTAATGTGGATGTTCTGCTTAGAATAAATAAAGATCTTGAAGTTTTATTTACCATCAAAAAATTAAAACTTGAATATATTGGCCATATTTTGAGAAATGACAGATATGAACTTTTAAAATTGATAATAGAAGGCAAAATTGAAGGCAGAAGGGTCGTAGACGGATATCATGGCTTAAAAATATTAAGACAATGATATGGTGTTAGTACTACGATACTTTTTCGAAAAGCAGTGGACAGGATGAAGATCGCTCTGATGATAGCCCACGTTCGAAGAGAGCATGGACTTGAAGAAGTTGGCAACCACTGGAAATAAATAATTTTCTCAGTGTCACATTTTTGATTAATGAACATAGGTACATCCAATTTTAAATTTGATTATTTACATTCGGTTTAAAAATCGAATATTGCGTTATAAAAATTGTAAAAATACTCGCGCTTACGACTTTGTTTTTTTCCATTGTCCAATGGACAAAGAAATGCAAGAAAAATGGAAAGAGATCATGCATTTATCAAACTGGAAAATGAATAAAAATCGTCGAATTTGCGAGGTAAGTAAGATTAGTAGTTATATTTAAATAATATTATATATTATTATTTTAAGAAAATGTGTTGTGTTGATGGGGATTTAGTTATACATGGCGTATCAATCATCCGATTACGAAGAAATGTGGTGCGTATATGTCGATCAGACACTTCAGGGCGGAAAAATTTTTTTTGAAAAAAATTTGCTTTTTTGCAAGAACATAAGCCCTTTTGAGGTATCAAATCAATGGTAAGGATATCATAAAAAAAAAGGGCTCGTTAAAAACGTCAAACGCTACATTGCCAACATACAAGTGCGAGATGAAGTGAAACTTTACAGATTGGAAAGAAATACGCAGACTTCAGCTTGCGTGCCGGCACTAAATCAATTTTGAACGATACCATTGGAATCAAACTACATTCGTACAGGGTATCCAGCAACCGAGAGAACATATTATTTATAAAAGTATAAAGAAGAAAATTTTACTTTCAATTATCAAATTGGCTCTTTTAAAGTAGCTTGGCCATTAATAACACGAGTTGCATCAACCCGTGGAATTTCTAACTAAAATAAAAACAAACAAATTAAAAATTCCATTCAAATGTCTTTGGTGGTTTTACGGGGACAGGGGGATGGAAAAAATGGCATTTTAACTGCGGCGTATTTATAGCATAATTTTGGCTACAAATGTATAATTATCGCCCCAACCCAGCCACCACTGGTAGCTGTCCACTTTTTTAATATTTCACGAAAAAACGTGAAAGAGATCAAACCTTTTAAAGTATTTTCTGCTTGAAATGAAAGAGAAAAATTGCTTGCGGGACTATAACATCATTGGTTGTAATCATTTTAGTTTAATTTTACGCAATTTTTGTTAACAACATTTAAAAAGTGTAAAAAATACCATTTTACAATAATTTTCTCCAAATTTTTGACGGCGCATTTAAGACATTATTTTTCGAACAAATCTAGAGTTGATACAAGATCCGTTCGCGGATCCGCCCTTGCTTTTAAAGATAAAAAATATTTTTTTTTCGTACACACTAACTCAACCCAACACCTACATACTAAATCGCTCTCCCCCCTCCCCTCCTTCAAAAGAAAGCTATGACGCCTCCTGATTTTTCACTTCTATATTAATTCCCGTGCGGCGCTTTCAAAGCATGTTATTGGCAAAAAATGTAAGATAAATCAACAACTCGAAATCTGATTATCGTCGCCCTCCCAGCTTGATTTAGGACTAGGTCCGCCCTGCATAAAGTGCATATTAATTAAAATAAAATATTGCTGGGAAAAAGTATAAAAGTTCCCGGAAAAACCCGGGAATTTCTTAATTTTTGCTGCACACCCTTTCGGTCGTAATGACTAGATGGATTCCAATTGTCTCTTTCACAATGGATTTCGTGCTGGCATTTTTTAACGGTCGTTTGTACTTTTTTTTTTTTGATTTCGTACGTTTTATATGTTTTTTATTATTGGATAACTAAAAAGAAAATGGTCAAAGAGGATATAATTCGTTTGTTTTTAGTGAAAACTAAGAAACAAGAGAAAACAAACTCTAGTACTACCACTATACCTACCTAATGATTGGTCCATAGACTCAGTTTTGACTCTTTCATAATACTCGATTTGTTCAAAAGGTTTGATGTCTGGAGGACTTTGGGTCGCTAAACGGCACATGCCGCTTTCTTTGTGTTGTTGAAGGGTGCTTTCAAGTTGTCTTTTTTCCGTGATAAGTTCGGCGCGCTCATCCAAAAGTTTTTCGCGCTTGTGTTCTAGGTCGGCTACGTCCTGGAAATTAAGAAAAATTACACTTATCACTTTCAAGTTTAGGCCGTCGACCATAATACACAATATCTGAATCGAGTCCCTATAATTTATAAGAATGATACATAAAAACATATTTTTGCTAAACACATAAGAGCAAAACCTTATATTAACAAAAACGCAAATTACACTAAACCGAAATCATAAAAAAGGGCTAAACTATTTATTTAAAAGGGAACAATCGTATAATAATGGTTGGTTGCGGTCTCTGTGGTCATGTGATTGACAGTGGACATGGATTGGTCTCAAAAAATCCCAACCTGACGTCTTAACTAAACGAACCCTACCAATTATTTTATTATACAAAGAAAAATAAAGCGAGTCCTTACCAACCCAGCTCAAAAACAACATAAAACTGTCGAACCCCTTCTGATGGTTTTACCTTTTACGTTTTGCTCAAATAGTTTCGTATGAATTTGGAATTAAACGTGCAATTTCTATGAATTTGGTTTGTTACAATGTACGAATCTGCTATTGTATTTTATGCCACTTTACGATTTTTATGTTGTACTTTCTGATAAATTATGTGACCTCGTAGAATCCATTGGCATTAGAAAACCTTCCAACTTTTTGTTTAAGGAAACTATGCAGTCAAAATCCAATGGCCAAGAATAGAGCCTTAGCCGTTTGGTAGCAAAACTGAAAGCATTTGATTTGCCATTTTAAACCAAAATTAATAAGTTAAATTATCGCTTTCATTAGAAAATCCAAGGTTAACAATATTTTTTTTTGTATATGTGATATGCGATTTTGGTAAACAACAACTATGCTGGTAATGCCGAGTCTTGTTGTTTTTGTATCTGTATTCTTTTGGAATACAGATTGTCTTGAAAATTGATACTTCCATTAGTATTTGACGATTTCAAGTTGGCCAACAAAGAAATATAATTTAAAAAAAAATCAAACAACTACTCTTTTTAGTCTACCATACCAATATGATATGGGGGACTATTAAAATCGGGAAATTTTGACTTTTCTTAATTTTATCAAAAATGACTTAATCGACGAAAAAAAAATTTGTTTGTTGGTCTGTTTTCTGTCTGTATACACGATAACTCAAGAACGCCTTAATCGATTTTAACGAAATTTGGTACAAAAATCTTCTAACGACTGACTATACTAGTTAACTTTTGGGTAGGGTGGTGGGGGGTTAAAGGAGGAAAAAGGAGGATAAAATAATTTAAAAATTGCAACTTTGGAACAAAAGCATGTAGCTATATACAGATTTAAGTTTCCATGAATATGGACTACAAATTTTGTTATAAAGTCCAAATTCGTGGGAGCTTTAGTTTCCGAGTTATATGATTGTTAAAATATATTGTTAAAAAATCATAACTTTAAAAGTAAAGCAGCTATTGATATGCGGTTTTCAGATTTTGGTTTTCGTAAATATTACCCAAAAATTTTGTTATTAGGTTCAAATCTTTCAAAACCACAGTTTTAGAGATATTTTCATTTCCTAAAATAATTTATTGTATGGTGGACTATCCGTGCTTTCTAGCACCAATTTTTTTAATTAAAATTATGTGGACATTTACTTTATGGTATCACAAAAACCTTTAATTTAATTAAAAATCGCACCTCCCCCCTTAACAGTTAAATTGTACATGTATTTTCCATATAAATTTTTGTTTTAACTGATTGATTTGCACCAAAATCAAAATAACCTCAAAGCTAAGGAAAAAAACCCGCCATAAAAAAACCAAAAGGGACATCTTATCAATAGTGTTGATATCGTGTTAACCAAATAAAAATTAAGACTATTAATATTAATATGAGTTTTAATTATGTGGTTGCCAAAATATAACTTGAAATCAGTATACATCTAAGAGACTGGCGACGGCGTTATGAAGACGCTAAGGGTTGTTTACCATATGACATATTTAAGGGATTTTCAGTCAAAAAATAAGAACTGACGTAGTATTACATTAAAATGTAAACAAAAAATATGAAATTGAAAAGGTACTTTAATTGGTACGTTCGAGTGGTAGAGCCATGAGAAAAGTGCTGATTTTTGCTCTTATTTAACCTTATAAAAAATATATTATAATGCTTTTTTAATACCTAAAAAATAAAAAAGCAACTTATCTTCTGGCATTGTCAGGCAGTTGGAAGAGTGATAATGTTAATAGTTTCTCTGTTGTCGCGGTATATATATAAACAAAATAAATATTAGACTTAAAATTCCGCAACATCCGGAATGTTGGCCATAGAAAAATAATCCTTACTACACAGATATTTTATTAGTCGTGGCAGCTAGCGACACACAGTTTTCATATTCTTATTCAGATGGATAGTTACATTTTCAACCAAATCAGTAATAATGTCAAAGTTCGTCAAGGCCTTAGTTACCTGCTTGCGCCATGTATTGTGTGTTGGCCAGACAATTGTTTGGTCCTGAAGCTCGAAGAGAAAAGTTAACTTTTGTCATAATAATATTTAATTCTTACCTTCATAAGTTGGTCAGTCAGATCAACCCGTCTCTTCCTACATCTCGCGGCGGCGGCTTTGTTTCTTTCCCTTCGTATTCTACGTTTCTCCTCCTCCTCCGGGCTCAGATTCAGATCTTTGGCTGGTTTTCTGCCACCCATGTTTCGCCTTCTGGTTCCTGAAAATAACAAAATAAATATTAGAAAATACAAAAGTGTGTTACAGGGTCTTTGCTTATAAATGGAACACTCAGTATCTTTTTTATCATTGAAAATAAATGGTATGTCTAAATTCAAAAATTTCTTGGAAAATTGCAACGAACTTAAGTATAAGTATACAGTGTGGGGCAATAAAGACTAAAGTTTTAAACTAGAACATCCTATATTTTTTTGCATTTTTCAATTTTTTAAAAAATTAGCTTAACAAAAATACAAAACATTATTTTAATATCTTTTGTAGTTCCTGAGATATTGAGATTGAAGGCAATGTAGCTTGATCAGCTGGTCGTTTCTAATGTATTTTATTAAAATTTAAAACGCAAATATCTCAGAAACTACAAAAGATATTTAAATAGTGTTTAGTTTTTCTATTTATACTGTATACCACGGGGAATAAAAAAAAGTTATTATAGTGCTGAAGTTTGTTGCAATTTGCCAAGAAATTTTTGAATTCAAACCTACCCTTTAATTTCATTAATAAAAAAGATACCGAATGTTCCAGTTATAAACAAACACCCTGTACGAAATGGATTAGCTTTGTTATGTGTGGTTCGACCCAAAAGGCCTATTGCATATTGTGGCTAATATAAATTATAATTCACTTAATTAGCCCAATTTTCTTGATAAAGGAAATCGGTCTGTTTGGTGAGTTTTGAGGCACTTCTGTCCCAGGGCCAAGTTAGTCCCACGCAGTGACATAGGATTTGTACTGGCGTCTCCTTCTCTCGACAGAATCTACAAATCGGTGTATTGTTCACTACAATTCTATTATTCTGTGTTGATCTGCGTTTGTCTGGCTTATCTCGACAGGCTTTGGAGTCGTGTTGTTCAGTGGCGTACGCAGAGATTGGCCTTGGGGGGAGATATTCAACGCTTTACCTTTAGGGCATCAAAGCTCTAGTAGGTGTTAGTATTTACGAAAAAAAAATATTAATATTTAACAGCAAGGAACGATTCTCCGGCGGATCTAGTCTTAATTTTTTAATATCTTTGACAAAAAATTGATCAAAATTAAACTAAAATTGTAACAATCAATGATGTTATAGCGCCGCAAGCGAAAATTTTTGCCAATATAAATGGCAAATTCTTTAGAAATTTTTATCTCTCACGTTTTCTCTGCAATATTTTTGAAAAATGCCATTTTTACATGTTTTAAATGATAATGACCCTAAAATTCTTTAAAGATTTTGATTTTTTTTACTTTTTTTTTGTAACATTCATAGTCCATGGAGGGTTCAGGAGATGAGCGCCAGTGCTGCACCCCTTTTCTTTCAACTCACTTGAATATTTTTCTGTTGACCGTGGCCTTACTTAGTTAATTCAAAGCAGGCTCTGGCCCTAAGAACGCAGATTTTGCGCCTTCCTTAGCAAGAGAACTGGCTTTTTCGTTTCCTTCAATTATTGTCTGTCCCGGGACCCATAATCTATTGATTTTGTTGGTTTGACAAATCTTTAGTAGAGTTTGAGGGAAATTCCATACTAAGTGGATCTTATCGCTTTCAGAGCAGCTTGATTGTCCGACATGTTTCTGTTCGAGTTGTCTTTGTCGGCTATCTCTCTTGCACAGAGCTCTATGGTGTATACCTGGGCTTGGAACAGGGTAGCAAGGTTACCGAGTCCAACTAAAATTGCTGCAGTGTTACTTTTTTAAACATGAAATTTGTTCAAGTCAAGTCTGTTAATTTTAGAAAACTCGGACCCTACCAACTACAATATTGCCAGCATATCGTACTGAAGATATTTTAATACTTACAGAAGATTTTTTTTTACTTACCCTGAGGTGTATTGTTGACTAAGTGAGTTTTTTGGCTGAGCGGGGGCGTGCAGGACATGTTTGAATCCGAACTGGACTGAGAGAGGCTGCTGTGCCATGTGAGAGGTGATTTTGATTGGCTGGAGTACATGTCGTTCGCGTCTGAGGCTGAGATATACTGATTGTTGCCTGTAAAAAAACCGTCAAAATACATAGTTTTATTTATCAAATTATAGAGATTACAAATTGATTTTCAGTTTTAGAATTCCTTGACTTCTCCAGGTTTTCCCTGGCCAAGAAAAAAAAATTCAGGTTATTTTACAAGCTCCCATAAATACTTTGCAGTTTAAGCAGAACACAAAAATTACGTATTGAAAACAAGTGGGTTCGGGTAGAATTCAGTCTCATTTTTGGATTTGTTGCCAAAATTATGTCATAAATGTGCCGCAGGCAAAATTTTTGAAAAAAACATTTTTGCAATATAGGCAGAAAATTCTTCAAAAATGTTTTTCACGTTTTTTCGAAATATTATTCAGGGGAGGTCGCAGCTTTTTTGGTGTTGCTAAAATAATGTCATAAATGTGATGAACTTAAAAGGCTGTCGAATTAAACGAAAATTGTATTAATGATGTTGTCGCGCCGCAACGAAAATAAATATTGAAAAACAAAGGAAAAAAAGTTTTTGGCATTAAATGAGGAACAGAGTAAGGAAAGCATGTGATAAAAATAATACTGTTCTAGTTCACATTTAAATTCCCTTATTTTCCCAGATTTCCCTGACCAGTTTCAACCCTGCATTATGTTGTTGTACATAAATAATTTAGCAAATATTGACGTTTGATAGGATTAAAGTTTGTGTTAAAAAATTGTTTCTTTATTTTGATTTCCTTGTAAGATTTTTAATACTCTAAGAACACATTGAAAGCCGCCTCTCAAAATAAGAATACCCTTTATTAAACTGCAAAATTATTCTACTTAAGCAAAACCGGAAATTGTTAAAAAAATAAAACTCTTCACACCAAGCTAGTAACATACTGAATCTAGGAAAAAAAATCCCGGAAAAAAACCCCAAGAAAAATTATTATAGCTTACCGAACCCAATTCAAGCTAGACCCAAAACAATATTTTTCGATTTTTGCGTTTTTTAACTAAAACATATGTAGTAACAATCAATTTGCTTAGGGGTTTTTTCCGCTTTTTTACGTTTACCAACACACTATGCAACTTTCTCGTGCCTCTCGTAAAAGATGCATGCGTGTGCTTGTTGTTTTGGTTTTCACACCATGGAACAAAACGAAAAATTTGACAAGCTTTTAGGGATTTTTGAGTTTTTAAATAACTAACCTGACTGAAAATGTCATAATATTTGATCATGACTTTAAAAAAATACATGGAAAAGTTGCACTGGTTTGATGCATAATATCTGAGATAATATCTACCAGACCTATAAATAGGTTTGCGGTTTGTTCATAGCCTTAAAGTGATAATAACGGCAAGTCACATTGATACTGATGAAAGGTTATATTACCAGGGATGGAGGTTTAATAAAACCACCGTCTCTGGAATAAACACGGTCTGGTTTTTTTTGCTCCGCCCACCTGATAACGACAGAACGATATCAGCTGGCTTTCTTTATTGATTTTTTTTATGGGTGACATTTGGAGTTATATTATTATTGTAATGAAAATTGTATTTGTTCATCATTTGTTTTCTTCTGTCCCTATTTTTGTAATAGGTAGCTGCATTTATTCGTTTTTCTAGTGAAAAGTCTCATCATTAAATAATAATGAAAAAAACAAAAAAAAAACAAGGCACCTTATAGTTTTAAAATATGCACAACAAGTCTTTCCTTCTAAATAACAAAATAATCACTCTCCCAAAAATGCCTGGCAAAAATCAAGTACAAAATAAAATAGCTTCCAAAACAGGAAAAATAACAACTACATAACCTAACTTCTGAACTACGAACACGAACTAACTCCTACTCATCCGATGAGTTTCTTGACGGAATCGATTACCAACTAATGATCTTAATTCCTATTTGGTGAAAGATCAACGCATGCATGCCAAAAATAAATTATATTTACTTATACACAAAAAGTTATAATAAAAGATACAAGCAAAAAACAGGTCTTCCATCAATCATTTAAACAAAAAGAAAGAAAAATCTGAAAAGTGAATTTAATTTGTCAAGCCTTCATACATTTTTTAAATGGCGAACAAAAATCAGCTGCTATCTTTGTGTCGTCATAGGGTCGAAGAGTGGGGCAAAATTACTAGACCATATCTATTCTAGGGACTGTGTAATAAAACTATAAAATTTCGTTGGGGGATTCCTACAGAAATTCCAATATTTTCCAGGACATTTTACACAAATTCCAGGTCATTTTTTTTGTTTTCCGAATTTATTACGACAAAATTATACGATTAAATTATTATATGTTGAGAAGCAATGGCTCTAGTACGGACTCTTGTCACTAAAATTCTTTAAAATTAAACTAAAATCGTATCCATTAATAATATTATAGCGCTGCAGGCGATTGAAGCAGAACTCTTTAGAAATTTAGGTTTATTAAAAAAAAATGGGTAAAGTGTTGGGGTGGGATATCCAGATTTCTTGATTAAAGTATTAATAAACCTAAACCGTAACAATCATTGATATTATAGCGTCGCAAGAAAATTAAGTTAAAATCCTCCGACAATTTTAATATCTTAATATTATCATTGTAAAATCACTAATATAAAAACCGAGAAACCAGAAAAGCAACAATTCCAGGAAAATTCGTTTTTTTCTGAAATTCCAGGTTGATTCCAAGCCTGAAATTTGATTTTATTAATTTCCAGGTTTTCCAAGACGTCTGGGAACTCTGCACCTGGGGGGTCACTGATTTAAGTACAATGTACTCTTGATGTCCCGTTAAGTGATTTTGAAAAATTTCAATAAAATGCATAATATTTAATAAAGTTCAATTTGTTGCGCAGAGAAGTAAAAACACTGAAGTTATTAAGTCTATTTGTTATACTGTGTTAATACTTACCGATTGAATGCACCATAGGTGGCACAAACCCAGCTTCGTTTTCGTGCGTTTCGGGTTTTGATTGAAGCTCAATGAACGTTTGTTCTATGCTCCTGAGGGTCGTGGGGGTGAGGGTGGGGGTTGTTCGGGTTGGCACTCCCGAATTCAGGCCTTCTAGAGTTATAAACTGAAAAAAAAAATTTTTTAGTTTTTTTTTAATCATTTATTTTATTCTTTAAATCATAAGGTACGATAGGTTAATTAAAACACTGGTGGATATAAGGGGAAGGGTCGATTGCCCGCCTCCTTTTGCAACGGCTTTCCTAAACAGTATCCGAATTTTTATAAAAACTTTTAATATTGCAACGTCTTTCCTAGACAGTATCCGAATTTTTATAAAAACTTTTAATATTACATGGTACTTTTTGACAAATTTTTACCTTTTTTAAATATATAAACATATTCATTTCTTTGTAATTTTTATCTGCGGCGTTGTGTTAGATCGAGTGTTAGGTCAACATTTTTAAGACCATATTACATTAGGGTCGTTCTAACAGAACTGTACATTTTTTGTAATTATGCTATATCTTTATACCTATTTCTTAATTAAGAACCTAATAATTTTTTACTAATGCTTCTATAACAAAGAAACACAATTTAAGCTACTATTACAGTTTTAAATTATGTTTAATAATAAATAAAAAATTAAATATAGTCAAAAGTCCATTCCCCTGCCTGTAATGGAGTCAATTTTTATTTTGATGGAAGAAATTTAGCCACCTCACGATACAAGTGTATCGTGAGCCAGGTAACAAAAATTCTGAACCAAAATTTCTATGTCATAATATTGAAATTTTTGTCACAAGTTACACAAATGAAAGGAAAAAGTTAAAACTAAGACAAACTCCATTTTTATGATGTTATGTAATGTCATGGTTAAAAGTGTCAATTCCCCTGGCCAACTTTTAAACTTCCCCTCTGATTACAGGGGGCACCTTAGGTTCAGTTTCATTATACTGGTGGTTTGATTTGAGTGAGGTGTAAATGAAAAGCACAGGTACAACACACATATATTTATAGTTAGTTATAATTGTTTTTTATAAAAAAATATTTATTTATGTTAATTGAAAAGCATGAAAAAGAAAACTTTATGTTTTGAGAATTTTTGTCGAAATTTCCGATAGGGAATTCTGGCAGAGGGAGAACTTCCACCAACAGTTCGAGAGGAACGCTGTGATATGCTACACCGATGGCTCCAAGCTGTCGGAGAGGCAGACAACAGGAGCGGGGGTCTACGTGCAAGACCGAGAAGAAGTTCGGATGAGCTACCCGCTCGGAGAGCAAGCTACGGTCTTCCAAGCCGAGGTATACGCCATTATGATGGCGGCAACACTAGAAAGCGGCCCTAAAGGCACTCAGTGCGCCAAAAATTGTCAATACTCTGGTGGAAGAGTGCTTAGAAGCACTGGAAGCCTTGAGTCAAGACAAAAGAGTTACAGTGATGTGGATACCGGGACACACGGGAGTGTCGGGCAACGAAAAGGCGGATGAACTCGCTCGGATCGGGGCCAGCACTCAAAACGTGGGGCCGGAACCACTCTTAGGTATAACAAGGAGACAGGTGCAAAGTCGACTCATTAAGTGGGCTAACGATGCACTGGAGGAATCCTGGGAGAACGAATTAGGATGCAGAAAGTCCAAAGAATTCGTCGACGGACCGGACGCGGCCAGACTTAAATGGCTCCTGGGAAGGACATGAAAAGATATTGGACTACTGACAGGGATACTGACCGGCCACAACCGACTCAGCAAGCATCTTGACTCGCATCGGGGTTCGGAATGACTCCATCTGCCGTGCCTGCGGGAGGGCGGAAGAGACATCTCGGCACCTCGTTGTGGAGTGCGATGCATACCTAAGGATGAGGCATCAGGTACTCTAACAACCGAACCTGGATGCAGAGGACCTGCGAGCTCTCAGGTGGGCCAAAGTATAGGACTTCGTGAAGAGAACAGGAATGCCCGGAGAGCCCACTACCGTACAAGCGGTACAGGTGGTGGACTAGGGGGCTGGGCTGGGGTAAGGTAAAAAGGGACCGATTGGGCCTACTTGCCAGGTCTTGGGTCGCCCCCTAGTTACTACTACTACTATAACATTTTCACCTGCGGAATTATTTGTTTTTATAACGCAATAGGTTCCCAAAAATTTACCCTTGTAACCCCCCCCCCCTTTGGGAGAGCTGTATCCGCACCTACTTAAAATTTCTTGTTTTCTTTAAGATACAATATCTTAAATCTAGCTATTAAATAAAATGTAATCATATAAGAATTTAAGAGGTTTTCAAAGCCTGTCATTATTTAGTTTTTAAAATATTTGTTGTCAAGAGGTAAACATTTGTTGTAATGTTTTCAAACTATATGAATATGTATTTGAAACGCAAGTACATAATATAAACTAAAATGGTACACGCCCTGGAAGTTATTATTACAGCACTCGTTTAGAAATTCACAGCCACAAAGGAACCGTTTGTTGTTATAAAGCTGCAAGGGGTCACTTTCCTGCTAGTAAATTAGTGTTTATTTATTTTTAGCACGGAGACAAGAAATCTGTAAAGAAAATAACGAACACTGAAAAAACATGAGAAAATTAAGCTGCTTAATCTAACCGAATCATAACTTACCACTGAAGACACTAACACGAAATCATTAAATCGGAAATTTGAAACCATAAAATGGGTACTTTTACTAAAATTAAATATAAGATATTTAACATACAAAACAAAATTCAGATAGAAGATAAAGGGATTCTGTAAAGTACAAATATTTAACTTATGAAATTTAGTACTTTACCGAACTGAAACACTCAAATTATAAACATTAAGTTGTACTCGAGCATTTAAACACAAAAGATAGGTAAGTTATTGTTTATTCTAAGTAAAAACAAAAAACGCTTTATTATGTAGCAATTACACAATTATCTTGGAATTCTGAAAATTATTATCCAGCTGCCAATTTTCGTTTGTTTACAAAGAATATGGTCTTGATCTTGAGGTCACGCAGTTATTGTTTCTCTGTGATCTTAATGGAGGTGTTGCTAATTATTTTACAACATTAAAACAACAACAAGTCGTAATATTTAGTAGTTTCAGAAAAAGACCCTGCACCGTTTATACGGTGTTATGACCGGCGTAAATATTTCTTGAAAATTTTTTATCTAGTCCCTAACAAAAACAAATGTAAAAAGTATCGTGTATATGTTGAATGTGTTAAATATGGGAAAAAAATTCTACTTTTAGAGTCTACATTTGAAATTTTGTGAATGACTTATGTTTTTTTTGTTAACCTCCAAAAACCTCAGGTGATTCTGTTAATATTTTTAATATTCCAGTTTTTGTGAAAATCAAGAGACCTTTAAAAGATCAAAATTAACAAGAATTTCGTGAAAAAATTTTGTCTAGTACCTAACAAAAACAAATCTAAAAAGTATCGTGTATGTTGAATCTGTTATATACGGGTTAAAAATTCTACTTTTAGAGAGGCTACATTTTAAATTTCGTGAATGATCTATGTTTTTTTTGTTAACCTCCAAAAACCTCCGGTGATCCTGTTATTTTTAATATTCCCGTTTTTGTGAAAGGCAAGAGACCCATAAAAGATCAAAATTAACAAGAATTTCGTACAGGGTCCTTTTATGTCGGCAATAGTACATTATAAACCTAGGGAGTAAAGTGGTACATTTAATCCCGAGGTAAAAAGTTTATAGCCCGACCGAAGGGAGGGTTATAATTTGTCGAGGGTATAAGCATCACTTTACTCCTGAGGTTTATACACTATTTTATGCACTTTACAATAAGCAGAAAAGTAAAAAAAACAACTATATTTTTTTATTTATTTTTCAAAAAATCGCACTCTGTAGACAAGCCGCCACATGTACCTTCGCTCTGTCTTTATGTCAAACGATAACATCCAGTATGCCGAAACGCAGAAACATATGCGTCGCTATGTCAATAAATTTTACTTTATTTCCCTAGGGAAAAAATGACCCACTTTATTCCCGCAAAAGCGGGATTAAATGGGTGCATTTATTTCCGGAAGTGCAGAAAAAAATTTATAAACTAATAAAAAATAATTAAATAAAAAAGAGTTTTACCAACAGAAAACTATTGGATTTTTGGCCTCCTCCACTAGTTCCACCTCTGACTGATTTCAGACACAGTCCATCCACCAGTCGGGATTTTTACTATGACGAATCGATAGCAAAAAAACGAACTTTACAAAATACACCGGACTACCACAAGAATACATACCCGGTGCGACTTGGAGACTAAACGCAAACACGTGTTTCACCCTTGTTAGGGATCTTCAGTACGCCATAAGTTTTTATAGACAAATAATACGAACGATCAAATCAATAAGTCATGGACAAATGCTCGGAAAAACATTAGATAACAGAATGAGAAATAAATTCCCAATGTCTACTACTACTAACTAGGTGTTATATTCTTAACTTAACAATATTTGCATAAAATAAAAATTGATAAGTTGTAATGAATGATACTAGGCACTAGGACTTTAAAAGATTAAAATTAAGAAGATTCTCGTGCCTCATACACTCATGAAACCCGTACAGGGTCCTTTTATGTCGGTAAAACTATTAATAAACTAAAAAAAATAATTGCCATTTTTAATAGGTATTCTATTCTTTTCTTATTGAAAATTGCTGGGAAGTCCCTAACAACATAAAATAAAAATTTGATAAGTTATAGTAAAAAATACTAGGCACTAAGCCTATGTATTTACGATAGGTATTAACAAGATTCTCGTGTCCCATACACACATAGAACCCGTACAGGGTCCTTTTATGTCGGTACCGCTCTAAAAAAAATAATTGCTATTATTAACTAGGTATTCTATTCTTTTCTAATATAAAATAAAAATCTGATAAGTTATAGTGGATAATACTAGGCACTAGGCCTATAAAAGATTAAAATTAACTAGATTTTCGTACCCCATACATTCAAGGAATGCGTACAGAGTCTTTTTATGTAAGTAAAACTATTAATAAACTAAAAAAAAATAATTGTCATTTTTAACAATTGAAAATTGCTGGAAAGTCCCAAAACTTAACAATATTTCCATAAAATAAAAATTGATTGTTATTTATAATGGATAACAAAACTTTAATTAGTTATTGTTAAAAAAAAACCCAGTGAGCTAAAAAAATTAAATTTATTGGAATAAATTTATGAATGAAAAAAAAAATATTTTTAAAAAACCCGGTGGATTTTTTGGGTCTTTAAACGTAGAAAAGTACCAATTTGACTATGGACATAAATTTATTAGTGGTGTCGAACGACCAATTCTTTTATTTTTCTAAATAATAAATTCGCAATTTTTATGTCAAGATCACGTCAGTTTGTTGTAAAATTTTACCAAAGATATTATAAATACCATTATCGAGGAGTGTACTTGCTTTAATAACATTAATAATAAAAGCCATAATTTAGCTTTTGACTTAAATTCGCGATTCTATTATTAGAGGTGATCCCAGTGGATCGAGGTGTATAAATAGTGTAGCAAACTTATAAACTTGTTTGCTTTTCTTTGTGCTAAGTACTTTATAAATTTAATTTAGGTTTAGAACGCATCAACTAGTCTTATCTTTCAAAAATAATCCGCGAGGAATTTTCCAAACTACAGGGTGATTCAGAAGTTTTTTAGATTCATTTCCTTATAAATGTATATGCAATTAAATATAAGAAAATAATAAATTGTGCCCAAGATGGGGCAAGCTTCAAAATTTATTTATGGACAGGACAAAAAAGAGCAACATTTTCTTATCAAGGTTAGTTTAACTGCATTACTTATATCAAAAAAAAATTGACACCAACCTGCTTGTAAAACAACTCCTGCGCTAATAAATGGGTGATTTCCCTTTGGTCCAAGTAAGCCATGGTTCGGTGCGTGGTAAGGAGAAAAGAGCGCAAATAAAAATTCAAATAAAAATCGACGTAAAAAACACGTCGCTTTAAGACGCACGAAAAAACGCAGAGAAAAATCGTACGTATTTTTCACAGCCAACTAACTGCGTTTTAAATGTCGGATAAAAAAGCTCTCGCGATTCGAAATTTCGGCAGAAAAGTCGAATGGTCGTTTAGCGAGTAGTTCGAAAAAGCGTAAAAAAAGAAAAATTGTATTCGATATTATCGTCGTTCGTTCGATTTAAAAAAAATATAAATTGCCGAGATCGCGAGCGCGCTCGTTTCTCGGCAAGTTCGAAAATGACGGGATAATTTTGAAATTTCGCCAAAATTTTCGGAACGAGAGACGTGAGGTGTGGGGAATTTTGGTTCGTCGCCCGCAAGCACGGTGCAAAAATAACTTTAACAGAGGCGCTACTATTATTATTATATAGCATTTATTGATTGATTGATCTTATAATATTTACATTTATAGTGCCTTAACAATAAATACAATGGTTTCCCACAAGAGCATCCTCGTGCGTGGGGCAAGAAAGACAATGTTTAAAAAAAAAAACAATTAGTAAATTCTTTGGCAATCTCATTTTACCCAATAAAAAATTGGGAAATCTTAGAAACCCTTCAAGAGTAGAACTCGCGCGTAGCATCATTTTTTTTAAGTAAGTAATATATAAAAAGTTATCTAAGAATAGAAACTTGGACAGTTAAGAAGGATAATACTTTTGAAAACAGGTAGAAAAGTTTTTTTTTATAAGAAGTAAAAATTTAAGTCTGGTTTAATTTTAAGAAAGAAAAAACGTTTGATACTAATTATTTTAAAAATCTGTTATGCTGTGAAGCTCATCTCGAGATATCTGGGTCTTAAGAAATACTTTTAATTTGTGTTTAAAAACTAATTTGGATGGAGTATGAAGAAATGTTATAATTTTTGCATAAACTTTGGGGGCTATGAAATGAAAGCACCTTTGACCTATGGTTTTTGAGACTTTAGGTATAGCAACGGCCTGGTTGATCCGATTTCTGATAGCATATGGGTGGTTAACATTTGACACACGAATCTTATTATGGAACAGACCTATTGTAATTTTTTGGACGTATTCGTAACAGCACCCCATACTAAAATTCCATAATTTAAGTGAGATTGAGCAGGCGCATACTACAAAATTTGAAGCTGTGTTGCGTTAAAAAATTTTTTGAAGAGACGAAAGCTATGCAACAATGATCTTAATTTTTTAGTAACATATTCTGTATGGTGCGGTGGTCCCACCTTAAATGACTGTCAAGAAAAACTCCGAGGTACTTAAACTTAATGCAACTTTTTAGGTAAACGCGTCCTGAGACAAGTTGAAGTTGAATTGAATCATAGGGCGGCAATTTATTGCTATGACATGTAAAAGGCATAAAAGTTATTTTGCTAAAATTTACTGTAAGCTTGAGGGCACAGTTCACGTTTCATGCCCTTTAAGAAAAAAAAATATATTTTTTGGGTAAACAAATAAAATCTTACTATATAAGTATTGTCTTTTTGAGTTTTGGGCATTTTTCCGATTTTCTCCCATAAGCCCCAATGCTAAATTTAATTTTTCCATAAAATTAAGTTTGTTTGATTCCATATGTTCCCGCAATAAAGTTCTCGACCCACTGGTCAAAAGTTGTCAAGGTCTATTCCCTTTAGATTTGGAGTTACCGACTGTTAAATTCAGTAAAATCTGGTAAAAAGTATTTTTTTTTCTCCCCTGCGTCTCAAAACGTTGGCCGAACCCTAAAGTAAAACCAAGAGTTGCCTCTACATGATAACTTTTGACCAGTGGGTGAAAATACGGAATCAAACGAACTTAATTTTTGGGCAATATCAAATTTAACATTGTTTTTATTTGTTTGCTAGAAAGAGGTACCTATAAACATGTTGATTTTAAAAATATGTGACCCAAAAAATATATTTTTTTTCTTAGGAGGTATGAAAAGTGAACTGCTGGATAATTACAAACACTACTCAAACAAAAACATGAAAAGCGGGTTAATTAAATTGGTTTTTATATTCCGTACAGTCTGAGCTCTTTAGTTTCTAAACTAATGATAAATCCTAAACGAAAATTCTAAAAAGTTTAAAAGTAATAAAAAAACGATATGACTCGCCCCCACTCTATCGTATGAAAAAACCCAAATTAGCGCTGTATACAGAAGCATTAACCTTAAATTATCAATTTGTTACCAGAAAATTTTTATAGATAACATATTTCAATATTGAAAAAAATGCGGTAAAAATATTTAAACAAAATTTAATCTATGAACTAAAGCGAAAAAATACAAAAAAATTAAAAATAAGGTTTGTTTGACGTAATTGAATTATTAGCCAAAAATGTAAAAAAAAATATTCCCCATCTGGATGGGTGTATCAGAGTTTTCCCTATTTTCACTTGAAATTGACGCTGTAAACATAAGGCGATTTCGGCAAGCTTTGGTCAGCGTTGGTCTGTCAAATGCTTACCAACCGATTTCGGATACAAAAATGATGACGTCACCATGATGTATCCTTTTTTGGTATGGCATACCGTGGAATATAGCACGGTTCTGTGTGTGCTATCTCCCTCTATTTTCGTTTTGTCCTGCTTTAGCAATGTAAAAAAATAACTCTAATAACTAAGGATTTGAAATTGTTGTTGTTTTCAGTTGTAATGGATTTAAACGACCGATACGTGGTAACTTTTTTCCTAAATGGAATATCGTTTACTTTTACCGAAAACCCATAGGTTTAGGAGTTAACCCATAGGTTACTAAAAGCAGCAGCAGCTTTTCTTTTAACCATTTTTTAAATCTTCTGCTGCAAAAGTTACCGATTGGTTAACCAAATGGTATACCAAGGAAAGTTTGTCCAAATCATCTATAGCTTTAACGTAAAGAGACTATCCCTAGTTTACTCGATGGGATTCTGCTGACCGGGCATTTTTAAGTCAACATTCTGCTGACCACTAAGCAGCCAATAACTATTTTTTTCTACAATTTGCAGTCTTTAATTTTTTCATTCTGCAATTTCTACGTCTATGAATGCTATTTAAGTTAAAACAGTTGTTTTGATTTTTGCTTACTCGAAGCAAGAGGATAAAGATTTTATATTTATAAAACCAGAGGCATTACGAGAAAATTATATGACAATGGAATAATCCATCTGTCAACTCGTGATCTTACAAAATATCTATATTAGTAAAAAGTATTAAAAATCTTCTATGAAAATCTCGGTATAAATAAATGTCATAATTTAAAATTAAACTCGGGCAGGAACCTGGCCTGGCTTTTACCAGATGGCAGATGAAATCTGTCATCAAGGAATGGACTTACACAGGACTAAATCAGGAGTGGTACAATACAGGGAACGCCAGGCAAGCTAAAGAGCGAATCTATGGCTTTCGCAAGTCAAGAGACGCTTAAGAGCCAGGACCCCTGGGCAAATTGTATTCTGGAAATCCTGGCCAAACAAAAAGTGCTAGAGTGCTGAAATTTTGCACACATACTAATTATGTGACAAATCTTAATTTTGAAATTATTTTTTTTTTAAATAAAGTTTTTTTTTCTAAAAAAGCTCTCTGTAGCGCATTGGGAAGTGAAATTTTAGGCTTGTACGCAAAATCTCATTTTTCTAGTACTCCATTCCATAAAACGAAAATTGCTATTTTGCACAATATGGCAACCACTGCTAAAAGTATCTGAAACACTGAATTTTGATTTTATTTTCTAGATGTAAAACTTTTTAAGCGAATTTCTCATTTCAAATTCACTTGGTTTGTCTACACTTTTATTTTAACCGTAAACAAAAAAAAAATAAAACCCAGATTATCAGTTTACTTAACATGATAGTGGCTGAAAACTTTGTGAATAAAGTATCCTTATTTCTGAAGGTGTCACCAATGTAGCAGACATTTTCAGTGCGACTTAGTCCCTATTTGTCAGTGATGGATAAAATCACCTAACAAACGTTGCCATGTTGTGGGTGTGCTATATAGTGGGGTTCCCTTCTCTTAAAGTTGCACAAATAGAGAGTACCTAATCGTAATCGTATCTCATTGCGCATGCTCAGAACAGATACGTCGTACAACAGCAACTACGTCTCCCTTATCTCTACGACCACCCTTATTCGTATTTATTCGTACGCAGCTAGCGTCCCCTAAACATTTTGGTATCTGTAGGTTTTCATAAATGCCTGATCCACAGTTTCACTCCTTCTATTTTCCATTATATTGCCCTCTCACTTTTTTCGACAAGGAAGGAAATTGAAGTGAGTTAAACACTGAACACAACTTTAACTCTTTTTAAAGACGCTTTCACAAACGCATCAAAGATACGCTAACAACAAGGAATCAAAAATAGCCTGTCAACTTAAGTGTCTAAGAAGGGACTGGTTGCTGCGCCGAAAACGTAAAGAAATAGGGCCTCTGATAGGAGTCCTTACTGGAAACTGCGCGCTTCAAGAGCACCTGCAAGGATAAAGGTAGAGCGTGACTCAACTTGCAGAGAATGCTGGGAGGAGAACAAATCCTCTTTCCACTACCTTGCAGATGTTCTAGAGAGGGAATCTTCGGAGGGGAAGTGTTCGAGCCGGAACAGCTTCCGACGCTCAAATGGTCGGACATCCTGACCTTTATCCAAAGGACGGGTAGGTTCGACCGTGGCCGTGTGGGAGAGTGGAAGTGTGAGGATGGAGCTTTGGGTGTGCCGGGCCGAGAGCCTCCCCTACTACTACTACTACCTTTTGTCCCAACATTTTTACATCGAAAAAATATTGATCTTATTAACAATTTTTTTGTTATTAACTTTAATTATTAACTATTTTTTTTGTTAAAAGTAAAAAAATTATATAATAGTGGCCATGTTACTGCCATCTTGAAACGCTTTAGAAGGAATACTCATCAAGAAGTGAGGCCTCACTAGTTTTCCCAACCGATTTTAAGTGAACTTAGAAAGCGCGTAAAAGCATGAAGCAACCTAAAAATAATCTTATTCAAATTATGCGTATCCCTATACGCATAAATAACCCATGTTCAAAACTATATCACAGTTCTGGAACTTTGAGTATCCAGCAAGCCTGAAAAGAGATTAGACCGGGCATTTTTGTACGTTTTTATACGGTGTTACTACCATGGACTCTTGTCTCTTACTATTTTTTTTATGCGTATCAGTTAGCTTTTAGTAGTGCAATTCTATGGATAATCTTGTTTTGTTTTTTTTATTTTGGGAGGTATTTTTTTTGATAAACATTATTTTGTCACTAGCATGAACTTTATAAAATGTCACTACCATAGACATTTTTCTCGTCATTTTTTTAAAAGCAAAATTAGCCTGAGTAATGTGGTGTGGATAAGATAATTTCGTATATTTACTTACTTAAAAAATTAATACATATACAGGGTGTTCCAAATTCGATTCTCATCATGGGGATCTCCTAAACGGTAGGAGATACGAAAAGGTTTAAATTAGGGCAAAGTTGCGCAATTTGACGCTTTGCTCAAAACCAAAAAAAAAAGTTTACAAATTCCGGGTAGTTCCGGAGAGAAAAAACCGAAATCTTCATTTTTAGTTTTTATTTTTCTGCGCCCTTAGACTTAGAGCTGTCAAAAAATGCTTAAAACTTTCTACAGGTACTTTTTTAAGATCTACCTAATGAGAGGTCCGTTGGTCCGTTTTCGAGATTTGACATTTCAGTGTGACAGGAGCAAAGTCCAGTTCATTTTTTCTTATGGACAGGTGCTTTTTTTTCTCCTGCCGTTTGGTTCATAAAGGATGACAGATATTTTACAACCTCATTTTGACAAGTACCTGACGTTTTGAGTTATTTGACCATCATCAGCGCAAATTCAAAGATTAAAAAACAAAGAAAAAAACGTATTTTTAAAATGCTAACTAATGTTATTTTGTTATAACAAAATGTCAAAAAAACTTTCATTTTTAAACTGTCAAAAAACTGTCATTTCTAAAATGTTAAAAAAAGTACTGCAATCGGGTTTCCAAAATATCTTGAGTAAGTTAAAAGCAAAAATTAAATTTGGGCTGATGATGATCAATAAACCTAAAACGTCAGGTGACTTGTCAAAATAAGCTTGCAAAATGTTATCTGTCGTCCTTTATGAACAAAATGGCAGGAGAAAAAAAGGATGTGTTCATAAGAAAAAATGAACTTGACAGTACTCCTGTCACACTAAAATGTCAATTCTCAAAAATGGACCTCTCACTGGATAGATCCTAAAAAAGTGCCTGTAGAAACTTTTAAGCGTTTTTTGACATCTTGAATAAGGGCGCAGAAAAATAAAAACTAAAAATGAAGATTTCGGTTTCTTCCGCCTATCTCCGGAACTATCCACAATTTGTAAACTTTTTTAGTTTTAAGCAAAGCATAAAATTGCGCAACTATGCCCTAATTTAAACCTTTTCGTATCTCCTACCGATTAGGAGATCCCCATGGTGAGCATCGAATTTGAAACACCCTGTATAAATAAACTAAAATGCAGTGTTTGAATTAAGTGTTGCAAACGTGGACATTAAGGTAAAATTTAATTTGATTTTTGACATTTATTTCTATATTTTATCACTAACACGGACAAACTATGTCAGTAAGTAACAAATTTTCCGCGTGACTGATATCCGAACGTTCATCCCTCGACATCCCAAATAATAGCCCAAATGAAAAAAAAAACAGGAGTTTTTTGTACTTCAGTGCAAAATGAACTTCCTGAATTTCGATTTTTTACATAGAGGGAGGAACGGCGTCGTCCTAGGTTCCACCCTCTGTGTGTGCAATCGAAATTCAGGACTACTGTTTTTCGTTAGATTTGCAAGCACACATCTTCAGTTAATTTTTTTTTATTCCTGAAAATTTCTTTTTACAAATTTTAACGGCAAACTTTTAAATGAGAATGGCTCATATACGCCTTAAGGCGCAATTACACAGACGAACATGCTCAAATAAAAGCTCGTGCAAAATATCTAAAATTTTTTGCGTGAACATTTTTGTGAGCTTTTCTTTGAACATTTTGTTCGGGTAAATTTTTGAGCAAATTATTGTTATCTATTTTGGAAACATATTTTTAAAGACGAGAATAAATAAAATTTCACATCAATGATCAGTGATCTCAATTCTTTAAAAAAATGGAACACCAACTTTTATTTAAAATTTTTATGAAAAAAAGCCGACGGCAAGCGAAACATTATTATTGCCTCTACTATCAGTTTTGTCACATGGATTAGGGTTACTTATAATATTTTTTTCTTAGGGTTTTTCCCGGATTTTTTTGCCCGTGGTTTTTTTGGGATTTTCTTGCGTTTTTTTTTATTTCCAAGGGTTTTTCTCCTAAAGTCAAAAAAAAACCCAGGAAAATTATTCTTTTCCAAAAAAATTTTGAGTTTTTCAAATATCGGCAAAAAACTTAAAAATTCCACTTTTAACCGGTAATCCGCGCCTCACGACTATGAGGAGTGGTGGGGAGGGGGATTTTTGTAGCTTTACTTTACCTTTAGCTTTTATTGTTGTTGATATTTACTGTCAATTTAATGTAATAATCAAGGTCGATTACTGACACTGAACCAACAATATGCAAAGGGCAACATTGCGATTCAAAAGGGTGGCCGGCCTACTACTTGAGAAATCCAAAACGCGGGATGATAGATCGGCGACACAGTCTACTAAATTACTGCTAAATTATATTTTTTAGACAAGGGTCGGGTTCGTAGGGTTGTAAAAGTGGGTAATAAACGGGTATTATTTAAACCGAACGTGCTTTTGTTCATATATTTGAGATTTAATAAAATGTATATAGGTTTTTTAATTTGACTTAATTATTATTGTAAAAGACTAAACTAGGAAGTAAAATAAAGGGATATTATTTTAAACGTAAGTTTTTATCATTACATTTTACAGGCAACAGCAATAAATAAGTGCCAATTATTATTTTTTTTACAACCCCAAAAAAGTTACAAGTATACTGGCATATCCCCTATAAAAATCAGATCAATCGAAGTTGCTTATGAGGTAAAATGTGAATTTCGGCATCGAATCGTTTTTCCGTCGGAAAGCACTTGATTAAAAGTACCTTATTTCAAAACTTTGTTTTTCTATTTTGAGTTAAGTTCAATGAATTCCGATAACAATATATATTTTAAATTTGTAAAGAAATTTTTATAGCCCCAATTCTTCAAACAAATTTTACTCAAGATTCTCTCCAAAATTTACGTGTGTTTTTTTGTACGAGATTTTGCTCGAACATTTCTTTGAGCATTTTGCTCAAGAGGCTCGTGTAAATGTTTGTCGGCATTTCAACATCAAAGGAAAGTTTGTCTGTGTAAATGCGCCTTTACAAGAACATCCCAAAATATATTAAGGAGATTTGATGTAAAGCGTTTCAAGACAAATTAGTAGATCTTGATACCAGTGATCTGGATCCAGGTGTCTATTGAAATAGTCTGTGCAGATCTTACCAGAATCTTAAATTAGGCTGCCACTGAATTACTCGAATTTAATAAGTCTGTAGTTCGATGAAAACAAAATTTGATGACCTGACAAATGGACGCCCACGGTTTATCAGAATGTGCAAAATCAAACCCGTTAAATAAAAGGAAGTTCGATCATAAAATCATTCACTATAGAACCTGCAATTCGTCAAACCAATTTTTTATCCGAACCTTATTTCATCAAACCCATTCAATAACAAATTCGAAATTTAACAGACCCGTTTTTAATCGAACCATTGTTCATCAAATTCAATATCAAACTCGTAATTTGTAAAACCCATTTTTAATAAAACACGGAATTTTTCAAACCATTATTTATCAAAACCGTTGTTTATCAGAAAATATTTGCTAAATTGATAGCGCATTCGCCAATAATACTTACATGAACAGGTGGCGACATCTATACACATTGTATTGAACACTACCTGTGAATACTTTTATAGAACGACAGATGCATCGAAACGCCGTGACGCCGCGCCACCCTCGTATACGCTCCCAGTTCATGTAAGTATTTGGGCGAATGCGCTATCAATTTAGCAAATATTTTCCGATTTTGATAAATAATGGTTTGACAAATTCCGGGTTTTATTAAAAATGGGTTTTACAAATTACGAGTTTGATATTGAATGAGTTTGATGAACAATGGTTCGACTAAAAACGGGTCTGCTAAATTTTGAATTTGTTATTGAATGGGTTTGATGAAATAATAATTTTTTTATTAAATACGGTCTGATAAATTGCTGATTTGATAAACCATAGGCGTTCTCACAAACGACATAGGGAAGCCATACAAAACCGGGAGTAAAATTAAAACTCGGAGATTTAATGTAGCTTATGAAGGAAAAATGGTGGCGGAATAGAGCAGAGGAGTTGCAAATTTAGTTTTTCGAAGTTTATGGACCTACAATGCATAAAAATGCGCGTAAAAGAAAAGCAGCAAAAGTGTGGAAGGGTGGCTAGCTACACCGACAGCTCTCAACATATGGAGTACATACATAAACCAATTACCTGAGAAAAACTCAAATGAAACCCTTAACAGGCCACCGACTCCAAGAGAGATAACCCTAGATGGTGAGTTAATTTGGAAATAATTCATAAAATTATTCCAATTTCAGCTTCTTTAGTAGTAGCCTTGAAGCTTTCTCCACTTACTTAAATAAGTTCTTTGAATTTTGAATCAATAATTTTTTTACTAGTTCTATTACGAAGATTGTCGCTAGTCCAGATGATCTTTATCGTTCATCAATTCTATTTTCGTCATTCTAATAAAAGTGCGAAATAAAGCGTGCGTGTTCTTTAAACTTTTGGCAACGATTCAGTAAAAAATTATCGCCGTCGACGTTGACGGATTGATTAGTTGACTTTTCTGTCGTTACTCAACAGATTTCCCGATTAACGCCGCGCATAGTGTCTTTGTTTTCCTTTTTGAAAAATATATTGTCACAGCGGACAAATTCTAATAATTCTATCGGTAAAATAAAACCAGCTGATTCCACTCGTTGCGTACGGAGGGATGTACGTAACGTTACGATCCTACCAACGTACGCAACGATTGCAATTAGCTGTTTAGGGCTCGCATCCACCATAAACGCGGGTCTTTTTCAAAACATAGCATAGACAAGTGAGAAAATAGTGTCTTTTGGCTTTGTTTTGAACGCATTAGATATAGCGATACCCATGAGTTCAAATATTTACTTTGTGTCTCATTAGAAGTAATCTTTTTCCATATTACTATTTGCCGTTTTGTTAATAATAAAAACGAAACAAATTCTGGAACAAACAGAATTCAAGCTCTGCGCTCATCTGTACATGAAAATTATTATCCACACCTGTTTTCAGTTTTCGAATGTTGTTTTAACCTTGGATTAACTGGTTAATATTTTTCTAAAGATCGTTAAATATTTTTCTCTAGAGTTTCTAAGAACGGTATATTCGTAGTTGGATAATTTGTGTCAAAATTTAACGAGTGTGGAAAATTTATAGGGTTGGCACCTACTAAACATTTTTCATGTCATCTTAGATCTTTTTTAGACGCCGGTTAACCTGGAGACACCATCATAAGGGGCCCAAATATTTTCAAGGCTACATTTTGTAGCCTTTTTGTAGCTATTTTGTTATGGTTAAATTAATTTTGTAGCTGTAGCAGTTTTTGAGAAAACGCGACCCTTGTAGCTTAACCGTTAAGCTGAGGGGCCACCCCCATAACTTCAATTCTGCTAAAGCTAAAAAGTTCAAACATTTTGTGGCTCGTCTTGTTCGAGGGGATCACATATTAAAAGTTTTTAAAATATTCTTCGAGTTGGGTTGGGTTGGGAGAAATATATCACATACTGCATGTGGCCTATATATTTTGTCCATTAAAATAAAATATAAATATCTTGTAAACAGCATTAGCTACAGTGTTTTAATACGTCAGATGAGAGCCAAAACTATGCAACAACCATTAAAATGTGTGGGCCTCCTGGTAAATAAGAATATCTCGTAAACAAAACAAAATTAATTTAACCGTAACAACATAGCTACAAAATGTAGAATTAAAAATATTTGGGCCCCATATGATGGTCCCCCCCCAGGTTAACCGACGTCTTTTTAGGTCATAATTCAAAATGTTTAAAATCTTAATTTAAACCCTAGTAGGTACCAGCTTCTTCAAATATACATCGGAATTTTGGATAAATAGACAAGTAATTTTTGTTGCCTAAAGTTTGGTTTTTAGCGATTTTTTTTCAAGTGTTTTAAATGAAATTACAAACGGTGCACAGGCTAGAACGGAAACAAATCGTAATAAATATTGCGCCGTGCGACGTCTGCTTTTTTTATATATAAAACACTCGTTAATTTTTTTTAAATATACAGTCAATACATTTTCTAAGTTGTCTAAAATTTGGTTTTTAGCGATTTATTTTCAAGTGTTTTAAATGAAATTACAAACAGTGCACGGGCTAGAACGGAAACAAATCGTAATAAATATGGCGCCATGCGACGTCTGCTTGCGAATTACTATGTGTTAAATTTTATATTTTCAGCGCTTGCCTGCCTTTGATTGCAAAAATGGCACAGTACTTTGTCTGGACACGTTTTATGTGCCCATTGTAATTTTAATCACACTAGAATTTTTTTGTTCCTAAATTAGTTCGTTTGTAAATCAAAACTTCGGGATCGGTAAATTCCTTAGTAAATTCGAAAGTGCCAAGTTTTTATTAAGAATAAATTTTTGATGCTTTACATTTATGTTCTATTTCTATGCAGCCAGTACCCGATTTTTTTTAATTAAAACCTCGGGATTGGTAAATTCGAAAATTCCAAGTTTTTAATAAGAATTAATTTTTGATGCTTTACATTTATGTTTTATGCAACCATTATCAGATTTTTTTTATTTAATATTTACTTTATTCTTTTACACAATAAATAAGGCCAGTCCAAGGCCAGGATCAAGATGCGAGTCGGTTTAACAGAACAGAGAAACTACTAGAAATTCCGAGAAGAAATCCTGAATCATTGAAGAATGCTGTGCTTCACTATGGACAGCAGCAGCAACCGATGAATGAGTGAGTAACCTTTTTGTATTTTCATTCATCTCGTGGTTCTAAAATTCGTCAATTTCTAGATTTTAATTCTAACCATAACTCGGTTGAATTAAAAAATTGGTGCTAGAAAACACGGATAGTCCACCATACAATCAATTATTTTATTTTGAAAGGAAATTAAAATATCTCGAAAACTGTAGCTTTGAAAGATTTGAACCTTATAACAAAATTTCTGGGTAATATTTACGAAAACCAAAATCTGACAAGTTATGATTTTTTTTATATATTTTACCGTTTTTCCAAATAACTCTGACTCTAAAGCTTCCACGAATTTGGACCTTATAACAAAATTTGTACGCTACTTGCTTTTGTTCCAAAGTTACAATTTTTTTTAAATATTTTATCCCCCTTTTTCCCCCCTTCAACCCCCCACCACCCTACACAAAAGTTAATCAGTTTATGGTCACCCGATAGAAGATTTTTGTACCAAATTTCGTTAAAATATATTAATGCGTTCTTGATTTATCGCGTATACAGACAGGAAACAGACCGACAGACAACTTTTTTTTTCGTCGATTAAGGTATTTTGGAACTTTAGTGACTCATTTTTGATAAAATTAAGAAAAGTCAAAATTTCAAGATTTTAATAGGCCCCCATACCATATTGGTATGGTGGACTAAAAATGGTAATATTTGGCAATTACCCAGTGTGTTGGTTTTCATTCATTTTGATGACGTTATAAATTGAAAATTTGAAAGACAGAAGGAAGTCGTTATTTACGGCGGTATGCATAGTCGTTCCTCAAAGCTTTCCTCCTTAAAGAAGGGAGCCTTCGGAATGACTGTTAAAAACGAAGTTTTGACGTGGAAATTTTTTGTCATCCTCCCCTCCAAAAAAATAAAATTTAGCTTTATAAAATTTATTTTTATAGCGGTAAAGTGTACTGTAATTGATTGATTGGATATTTTTATCGACTGAAAATCTCATCAATCTTGCTTTTATTTTAAAAACCTGATTATAATTTTTTTCGTTAAGAAAAATAATAGTCGAGTCCAGTTAATTAATATTAGTATTATTAAAACGATAATGCAGTTGACAGTCAACTTAAAAAGTTATTGCCTGATAATACAATGGAATTTTACGTTTCTCTGTAAATCCGTATTAGGCATACGGAAATAATTATTGGTCTCCCTTGATTGTCGTTTTGAAAAATGCCATTTCTGAGAACCATTCACTACATGTAGATTGCCTATTGGTTCCTTTTTCTAATTATATATTTTAATTGCTTCAATCGCCTTACTACATAACTTAGCTTGTTTTTTCTTTTTTAAATGGGTTTTTACCAGAGTGCTTTCAACTTTCATTCTTCACCGTTTAGTTCGATTTTTGCTGACCAAGGCAATCCACCTTGATTTAGGTCAGTCCCCTTCAATACTGCACGTTCATCAAATTTTACAGTTGAATTTACATCAGTTTCGCAAAAAGTACATTTAGTGTGTTAGAAATTTATCCTAAAAATATTTGATAACTTTTATGTGAATAAAGAACCGGTCATACTATACATACTTTCGGTTGGATTTCGCTGAAAACTTAATATTTTATTATGGACCTCAACATCGTCAATTTTTTACTTAAAAAGATTTATTTCGATAATTTAATCGTACTATGACGTGCAATTACTGATTTTTTTTGTATTAATTTTTATATACGGATCCACGCTATCTATTTCAGCAAATATGTGCATTATATTCTCCAACAGTGATGTAAAGTGGCGTAAAAACGTTTTCAAATAATGTTTCTAGGCTTTTCTTGGGTGTATCCAGACTTCCAGGGTGTATCCGGTTATTGTTAAACTGTTCAAACTTTTCCAGGGTGTATCTAGACTTTTCCAGGGTGTATCCAGTCATTTCCTGAATGTATCCAAATATTTTCGGGGTGTATCCAGGCTTTTTCAGAGTGTATCCAGGCTTTTTTAGAGTGTATTCAAAAATTTTCAGAGTGTATTCAGACTTCCAAGTTATATCTAGACTCTTCCACGTTATATCCAGACTTTTTCGGGGTGTACCCAGGCCTTTACACGGTATATCCAGACTTTTCTAGGGTGTATTCAGGATTTTTTAGACTGTATCCAGACTTTTCCTGGGTGTCTCCAAACTTGTTCGTTGTATCCAGGCTCTTTTAGAGTGTATCCAGATTTTCTTAGGGTTGCCAGACTTTTCCAGGGTGTATCTGGACTTTTCTATTAGATTTTATATATAGGCTGGATTCTTTAAACGGAACGGTACTTCTAGCGGGTTAGAATTTGGTTTTATAAAAAAATCCAAAAACACGTCAACTGAGATTTTTAATTTTCTTTAATCGTGCTATCTTGGATTTTTTTGTCGTTTTGTTTACGAGGTATGGCAAAAAAATATTTTTTTTTAAATAGGACATTCTAAAAAAAATTATCTTTTTAACAATACCACATACTAATACTCTATCTCTTATGGTTTCCAATATAGAGGCATTTAAGCTTGCATGGAATTGTTGTCTATGCCCTATTTTACGGGGGATATTTGAACGAATATCGAAGTTTTCCATACAGATAAGAGATAAAAATATCTTGATTATCGTAAAAAATAGATCCTACTGTGTGGTATTGCTGAAGAGAGAATTGTTTGCAGATTTCAAAAATTGCAAAATATACAGGGTGTCCTATTTAAAAAAAAATAAAAAATTGCCATACCTCGTAAACTAAATGACATAGACAAAATCCAAGATAGACGACGTGTTTTTGGATTTTTTATTCAACCAAATTCTAAACCGCTAGAAGCACCGTTCCGTTTAAAGAATCCACCCTGTATGTGCTATACATATTTGTTGTCAAAAATTTTAGCCCCAAAACTAATATTTTTGTCAATCAATCACGCTGAACCGATTTTGATGAAATTTGGTAAGAGAATAGGGTGTAACCTGGATCCTAACATAGGCTATTTTTTATTTGACATTTCGCTTAATGACTTGAATTTTATGGCACACAAAATTGTTTTTTACATTTTTTATGTGCTGTGTTGTTGTTGTCAAAAAATTTGGCAGCATTAAACTATGATTTTTAAAAGCTTTCCAACGAGTTATCTCAAGGTAGTGAGTTACTGTGGCTACAAAGTGAGCGACGGACATACCGCAGATTCCCTTAGCGAGTGAAGTAAAAAACGGTAAAATTGAAAAGCCTACTTGTTTTTCACATTAACCTATAAACTTTTACGAAATAGCTGATACTACTCTAGTTTTTACTTCCCTGACTAAGGGAAATAATGTAATTATGTGGTGGTTCCGTATCCAGATAAGCACGTTTATAGACACCGTCACTGTCTGGGATCCGCCCAGTGAAAGTCCGGATACATTCTAAAAAAATCCCGGACACACCCTGAAAAAGTCTAAAAACACCCTGGAAAAGTCTGACCGACCCAAACGATGTGTATACGAGTAGTTATTTTTTTATACATTTTCTTGAGCGAGGGAAGTTTTGGAATAAATCTTTACTCTTTTTTTTATATTTTATTTTCCCTACTGGAATATTTTATTGCCTAATAAATAAAAAAAATATCTTCCATCAAATCATTCCAGTTGTGTTAAGGAAAAATAAATAATAGAGAAAATAATGTTCATGCATATACCGAACTTTAATACAAACGATTTTTTTAAATTGCCAATGTATGTAGTAGTAGTAATAGTAACCATGCTTTATTGTCTAAGAAAATACAATCTTGTTGACAAAGCCAAAGACTTAAATCTAAAATCTAATATCTATAATGCCTGCAAATATATAATTTTAATAATATATATTTTTTTTAAAAAAGCTACCTTTTAAAACAAAAATATAAAAATTTTTCCTTCTTAATAAAATAGAAGTAAATGGCAAATATTAAAGTCATAATAAAAAATTTAACATTTAACAATTTAACATTTAAAATTTAAAATAGATCCAAGTCAATATTTTTCTTGATTGTCAGGAAATTAAAATAAAACGAATTTTTTAACATATTAAAATTTAAAACAGTATACAATAATACACACATGCGTACAAAGAAAGAAACAAGAACAAAATAGTTAAGCAAAGCTAAAATTTTAACATATTAGAAAAAAAAAACAATAAGAGATGTGTTTAAAATTATTAACTTATTTAAGTACAATAAAATAGATTTTTGTTCATATATAAGCAGACAAAGGTTACAACTGTCGCCTTCGTCCAATGGAAACCATAAGATGAAGGTAACAAAGCGACCAAATAACTGGTAATTGATAAGAAATCTCTTAACTAAAAGAAAAATTAAAATATTCATTAAGCGAGTAGAAAGCCTGTTTTACTAGTGTTTCTTTTAAGATTTTGCGAAACTTTGATGGATTAGTTATGATTTTAAAATTTCGGGGTAGGTGATTATATACCTTTACACTATTATATATATATAATGGAATTCTGGACTACAGAGGAATTTGGTATTGGAAGAGGAATGTCATCGGATCGGCGAGTCCAATAAGCTGTGCTATGAGGAGGACACTATTTTAAGTTAGGTAAATAAATAAATAAACATCTATTTATAATACCTTATTTATAATAAAAATTAAGTTGACCAATTTCCGGAGAAGCCACCATTTCTAGCAAAAAACCCTTAGTGATAAAATAGTAATTTGTGTTTTACCTTCATCAATTTTATTCACTGTCCGCAATTTAAAAAAACAATTGCTTTTTTATATCTTCATTAAAAACACGCTTTTACCCACATCCGCAAAAAACAAAACCATGGTTTATTTGGTTACCGATGCAAAACATTTTTTTATTATTCAAGGGTGCAAAAAAAATATTTTTAACATTTTTTGAACACAAATACCTAATGTCAAATAATATGGTGTGATATTTGAACACGGAGTAGCAGGTGGCGAAAAAATGTGTCTACAACTTGCGACTAAACTGCAACCAGTTGTAAAAACTACTATTTTGGTCACTGATCTAAAGAAAACTTCTCAAAGTGAGGAAATTGAAATCCTGCGGGTGATAATTTTGGTACAAAAATCAAGTTTTTAGGCGCTTTTAACCAATTCTTAGTATTTTTGAAGGTTAATATTTTGATTTCACTTATTAATTATGCTACAGAAGTCTAGACCGTACCGCCAAAGCTCAACTTTCAGTGGACTCACTTTACCGAATGTCCGATGTGTGTGGGCATCTATTCTCATCTCTTTTTATGGGTCTCGAACCCGCCTGGTACGGGTAAGGTACAGCCCGCTTAACTGTACTGCTCGATGACTCAGACTACTCGCGGCTACTTGAGTGCCATAAATAACATAGTACGGCTTTTTTGAAAACGTTGTTCTACAAGGCACGACGTTGTCAAGTTAAATTATACATGATCACTTTTATTTTTTATAAAGCGCACTAATTTATTTATTAATTGCTTTTGGAAGTTATCAGGGCTTTTAGCGAGTTTAAGCTGCAAAAAAGGGAAAAAGGGATTTTAAGGGACTTTTTTTAAAAAGAAAATCCCCAGCCAAATGCCTGTTGAGAAGTGCTTACTTTTAAACTCTTCTTTTACTCACTGTTGTCAAATAACAAAACCAGGGTTTTTTTAGGTACCGGTGCGAAAAAAATTTCTTTTGAGATCCAGTTAGCAAAAATGATAATTTTTTTATATTTTATTCCAGGTGCTCAAAAGAAATAGTGTTTACAAATCGCGCCTAAACTGTGATTTATTTTATTCGCGTTTTTAAATCACTGCTATTATTTCAAAACATTATACTACAAGAATAATAAGCTAGCCAGAATAAAAATAAACCAAGGAAGAAAAGCAAAAACCACTCCTTTCTTAAATATGAAATTTTTGACGGCTCTCAGTAGAGGCTTTGTTTTCGACATTCCGAAACATTTTTACTCTGTGTAGAATAAATTGAACCAAAGTGATTTCCTCAATATTTTTCTGACCAATCTGGAATTTTGTCTGACTTACATATCCTATAGAAAGAAATTTAACATCTGTAAGCTTTCCCCAAAAGTAAGGGTCAAGAGCTTCTGTTATTAAATACATCAATATGGCAGAAAACATCATATATTGGTATAGTTTTTTCAATAATTACTAATAAGCTTTTTTCAACAATTGATTCAGAAATCTGCCGTTCCCTGATGAACTTGCAAAAAAGCTGAAAACTCCCAGTTTTTACATCGGAATATGTGGAACAAAGTCCTGTGTTATTTATAGATTTGTAGTGTTCTGGCTTGGGCTCACTTAAGTTCTTTCGCTTTTGCATCAAAACTGCAATCAAAAATCTTTTTCAGGTTTATTTTGATAAATAACTGATCCTTATTTCCACAAAAGCAAATTGAATATAGCTTAGGTTAGATTTGTGAGGATAAAAATTAGATTTTCTTAATTGGTTTCAGGATGATAACGCCGCAGATGAAATTTTTTAGAAAATAATCAAAGGGCCAATCTCGTAAGGAAGGGGTGACCTCACTATCCAGAGAATAATCTTTGAAGTCATTCAAGCGACCTAATTAAAAGTACTAAAGTAGTTCCTGGGCATCAAGTCCCGGAAGCTAAAACATGGCTGGCGAGTTGGAAAGGAAAAGGAAAACCATCTGGCGCGACGTAGGGAGAGACCTCTGCAGTCAATCGATCGAATATAAGTGGTTAAACTTAACCAACAATAATCGGTAGTTTGGTCCGATCGGCTTAGGTTTGAATCAGTTTCCACCACCACCTGGCTGAAGACTTTTTAACGTGGACCGTAAATGAAGAACTAAATTCGATTTTAGGTACCCGGGTCATTTCAAATCAAATCAACCAGAGGTTTGGCAGACCATCTCCCAGATTTCGATAATTTTTGGTACATTTATTCTACTCATAAAGGGAATGAAATATCTCAAATTAATTTTTTGTTTAATTAATTTTTGAAAATCAAAACAAACTACAATTTTGCTTAAACATGTACCTAAAGAAATGTCACTTTATTTTAATTTTTGATAAACATCATTTTTAGATATTTCGCCAAACTTTTGCCAAAATTTCAAGACGGAGACTTGATGGGTTGATCAAAAAAAATTATTTTCAAAATTTTGGAAACAATTTTTGAAAAAAAAATAGCTTAGGTTTGGATCACTTTCCACCACCACCTGGCTGAAGACTTTTTGACGTGGACCGTAAATGAAGAACTAAATTCGATTTTCAAATCAAATCAACCAGAGGTTTGGCAGACCATCTCCCAGATTTCGATAATTTTTGGTACATTTATTCTACTCATAAAGGGAATGAAAAATCCCAAATTAATTTTTTGTTTAATTAATTTTTGAAAATCAAAACAAACTACAATTTTGCTTAAACATGTACCTAAAGAAATGTTACTTTTTTAAAAGTTTTTGATAAACAGCATTTTTAGATAGTTCGCCAAACTTTTGACAAAATTTCAAGACGGAGACTTGATGGGTTCATCAAAAAAAATTATTTTAAAAATTTTGGAAACAATTTTTCAAAAAAAAAATAGTTTATCAAAATGGGCTTTAAAATACCTATAAAACAAGGTATTACTGGCTTTTGTACGGTACACAGTTCTCAAGATATTAATCTTTTTGTGTACCCTCACATTTGAACAGAAAACGGTCTTCTAGTAATTTTAGACATCTAAAACTGCAAGAAGAAAAGTAAATTTATTTTTTTTTTATACAAGATCAAGACCAAACTAATGCCAACTTTTTACTTTTTTTAAATACGTTTTTTCTATTTTTTACTTGATATATTTAAATAAAGGGAGGGGGGGGGGGGGGTAGCCAGCGATACGTAATTTTAAAACGGGAGTCTGAGGTTGCGTTACATGTATGTTCCAAGGGGGTGAGGGGGAGTGAACATTTCTAAATTTTTGTGTTACGTAATTTATAAACGACCCGTTAAACATAATTAAGTCGAATTTAAATTTCATTGTAAACGTGTAAATACGGCAACATGTCCACATCTTACTTTTTATTGCTTCTGCCCGGCCTATTACCGGCAGCGAGAATCGGAAATTCCCGACATAACTGGCCGCGGATCTTTCCGCGCGAAACACTTTAGTTGCACAGGCTAAAATTAAATTATTTTAAAAACAAGTAGTTTTTTTGTTACTTTTGTTTACAATTGTTACGAAATACGAGTCGAGAGAAGGTTCTGAATTGAAATGTGCAATGTCATTTCAGGATGGTCATGGTGATACGTTTCTGACACAGCGTAATCGGCTGGGCAAGCACTTGGCATGCATCAAAAGTAGCGAAAAATCCCGTATGACCAGCCTGCGGAAGAAATCGTCCCAGAAGCTCACCCACGTGAGAAGAGGAAGAGCTTTCCGGACTACTATTTATTAACTCCAGGTTAGATAGTCAATACAAATAATACACTTAAAGTTACATATAAAAAGAGTGCTTATTCCTTGTCGTATCTCGGGTGCACATGCTCAAAACGCCATACGGCGTTACGTCTCACCCGTAAATATTTAAAGTTGCACATAAAAAGGGTGCTTAGTCATTGTCGTATCTCATTGCGCATGCACAGAACGGATACGCCGTAGAACAGTGACTACGCCTCACCTATCTCTACGACCACAAACAGTATTCGCAAGCAGTTAGCGCATTGTATCGGTCCTGAGCATGCGCACTGAGATACGATAACGACTCGGCAACCTTTTTATGTGCAACTTTAATGTTTAGGGGTGAGATGTAACGCCGTATGGCGTTTTGAGCATGCGTACTGAGATACGACAAGGAATAAGCATTCCAAAATTCGATGATTTTGGGGGGTTTCGGGTACTTCTAGAGGAGATAGAGAAATTTCGACCCCCCTTTGCGAGGCTCAAATTTCAAGGCAAGATTTTTGGTAAAAACCGCATTTCAATATGTCACCCCGTCTTCGAGCTACGGGGAGAAGTCTGCATTTTGGGATAGGCCCTATAACTTTATACTTATAAAAATATCTTTATAAACTAAAATTTAATTACTAAATCAGATTTAATGAGTCACTTTTAGTTTTTCAGATATAACACAAAGTTGGTATTTTTCTTATGGAACACCCAATTTTTTTACGTATTTTGAATGCTTTTTTAATTTCCTTCAAAACGATGTGCCTTTTACGAAAATCCGATAAGTAGTTGTCGAGTTATTAAATATTTTCCATAAATCGTATGGTGGGATGTGAGGAAAGCCGCACGCCACATTATTAAAAAAATCTAGAGTGCCATGGTTGTCAGTTACGAAGAAATAAAAAACTATTTTGCTTCGTAACTGAATTCGACTCTACTATATCAATTTATACCTATATTTTATGCTCAGATTGTCAACCATGGCACTATAGATTTGTTTAATAATGCCTTTATCACATCCTACTATTTTCCATAAATCATGGAAAATATTTAATAACTCTACAACTATTAATCCGATTTTTTTAAGAGGTACATCGTTTTGAAGGAAATTAAAAAAGCATTCAAAAAATAAAACAAAAATTGGGGTATTCTAGGTTAAAAAGTCTACAAAAATGCAATTAACACTACGAAGATATTTTCATAAATAAAAAAGTTATAGGGCCTATCCCAAAATGCAGACTTTTCAAAAAGCCCCCGTAGCTCAAAGACGGGGTGACATATTGAAATGCGGTTTTTACTAAAAATACTTGAAATTTGAGTCTCGTAAAGGGGGGTCGAATTTTCTCTATCTTCTGTAGAAGTACCCGAAACCCCTCAAAACCATCGAATTTTGGAGAACGCCTATGGTTTATCAAACCAGGAATTTATCAGACCGTATTTAATAACAAAAATCATCGTAAGAACGATTCACCATAGAAACTGCAATTCGTCAGACCAATTTTTGATCCGAACATTATTTCATCAAACCCATTCAATAACAAATTCAAAATTTAACAGACCCGTTTTTAATCGAACCATTGTTCATCAAACTCATTCAATATCCAACCCGGAATTCATAAAACCCGTAATTTATCAGAACATTTTTGCTAAATTGATTGATTAACAGCGATGCGTATACGCCTCCGGTTCATGTAAGTATTACTGGCGAATGCGCAATTAATTTAGCAAAAATTTTCTCATAAATTACGAGTTTTACGAATTCCGGGTTTGATATTGAATGAGTTTGATGAACAATGGTTTGATTAAAAACGAATTGCTGTTTCTATAGTGAATGATTTTATAATTGAACTTTCTTTTATTTAATTAGTGATTTGATTTTGCACATTCTGATAAACCGTGGGCGTCCATTTTGGACACCCTGTCGAGAGCTAAAAAGGTCCGAACCTCAATCAGTTTACATATATATTGTATCAATACCCCCTGACCAAAAATAAACTGATGCGTATCTTCATTCTTGCCAAAGGGTTCGGCACACCACTGTTAGGGTGGGCAATTATTATGATTTAGGGGGTCAAGCTCTTTCCAGTAATTTTGAGCTGCAATACTGTCCTTTTCCTATCCATCATAATGTGTACCATGAACTTCTCTATTAATGGTAATTGTTCTTTGATATGTCATTTGTTCATTATTAATCGCTTTTATTTTTTATTTAAACTAATGATTTCAAGAGTTTTTTGGCATAGATGTCATTTAGGTCGGGTTAGGTTGGATTGCAAGATTGGTAAGACATTGTTGGATTTTACCTGGAAACTCGTTTGAGCGCTAATTTAGAACTTCAGTTACATTTATAAATAGGTAAAAACACGAAGATATTACACAGAATTTTAAATAATGGAAAAGGTTTGAGCTATTACCGGTGTTCTGCGGTTTTTGCGGTTGTCGTTTAATGTTTTTCATTTCCCAATATACCCTCAGTTTCCGACATTGACTGGGATTTCCCTTATTTGATTAGCAATAATAATTATTAAAAGCTGATATACATTAATATTGATAGATTATATTTTATAGTTTCCTGGGAAACTGAATAAATATGGAGCATTATTACTTTTTTTAAAGAGAAATATTCTGTAGTAATTTATTAAGGGATGAGGAAATTATCGAAAGTCATGTCGAAGATTTTGTGCCGTGGAAACCGCCCGAGAGCGGTTTCATCATGGCAAAAAATCTAAGAATCTAAAAATGAATTTTGAAGATTATTTACCAAATTAAAAAACGAACGATTTATTTTTTATAATGACATCGACAATAAAAACCTGTTGGTACAGACGTGTGATTTTGAGTTTTTGAAAAAAGCAATTATCAGTTTTGACAAGAGAGATTTTCAGTTTTGACAAGGGAGATTTTCAGACGAGCGGGAAATTTTCGCTGAATAATCAGGTGTAATTGATGAATTAGTTGTTGTATTTCTGGAAAATTATATAACATAAGATTACCGGAGATAAAATCCAGGCGTTAAAAGAAAAAACGCACCCAAAAAAGGATGGTTTATTAGCGAGTTTTTAATCCACTTAAAATATTTTTGCCGTTGTTCTATATGCCACTAAGTAGTAAAATTGACAGTTTTTAACATTTTCCACTGAATCCGTTGCAGAAGGACTCTAGATTGAGGTTAAAGTGTCCTGGCCTTTTTCACCTGCGAACCAAAAATTCACCAGGCATAATCGTTAACTAATAGCCATAGAGGTCGACATTTTTGCTGTTATTTTAAGTACCCTCTACAAACTCCCAAATATCATCATACGTTGCTTTAATCTTATTATATTAGTTACTTATTAATATTGCAAGCAGTAATGATAGAAATGGAATCTAATATTTTTATTCAACAGGTAATTTGGATCCCTTTTTTATCAAACCGTCTATAAACTCGAGTTTAGAGGGTCAAACAATGCAGATAAAAGCATAAAAGATATGTTTGATAATATCACGAGATGTTGTAAAAGTTGCAACCACATAATGGTATGAAAACCAGGATACGTAGAAGCAAAAACAAAGATAGAATAAGCTATCCTCGTCCGTTCTCCCCTAGTAATTTTTGGTTTTGGTAATGTTCTGCAATTTTATACAAACTTAAAATATTGAACAATTTTAATTTAAATTTATACATATTTTTAATACAATTTTTATGTGTACTACCTACAATGGCCAAGGCCAGTCAATTACCGATTTTTATGTGAACCCATTATCCATTTGTGGATAATTTAAAAATCTCGTAAACAATCCAAGTTGATGTTAAGTTATGTGTTCGACGAAAAAATCCTTGAATTAGACATACCTTAGTGGAAAATAAATGTGAGAATTGTAATCAGAAAATCATTTATTTGCTCCAAGTGTGGAATATCTAAGGTCGGCTACTACCAGTGCACGTAACTTCGTTACAAGCTTTTGTTTTGAAATTGCGAAAAAAGTGCATTCTAACGACCATAAAATTGTTAAATAAAAATTCCCGCCTATTTTATGCGACTGAACGTTAAATTTGTCCTGCGACTATAATAAAGATAATATCAAACAGTAATAATGATAATAATATTCAGATGCTAAAAATGGAAAGAGTTAAAAGGAAATGAACAGTAAAAGTTGCAAAATAATAGAAAAAGTTACATATAAAAAGAGTGCTTATTCTTTGTCGTATCTCAGTGCGTATGCTTAAAACGCCATAAGGCGTTACGTTTCACTCAAAAACATTTAAAGTTATCGTCTCTCAATGCGCTAACTGCTTGCGAATATTGCATGGGTGGTCGTAGAGATAGGTGAGGCGTAGTCGCTGACAACGACTAAGCACCCTTTTTAAGTGTGCAACTTTAAATGTTTATGGGTGAGACGTAACGTCATATGGCGTTTTGAGCATGCGCACTAAGATACGACAAGGAATAAGCACCCTTTTTATATGTAACTTTAAGTGTCTATTACCTAACAAGAATTGAACCGACTCGGATTGAAAATGGTGCAAATTTAATCCGAGTATAACAAAGGTTGGTTACTCGCATTCAATTACCGGCAAAGATAAATAATTAAATAACCGGATCTGAATGATGCTTCACTCTCTTTAAGGGGCTAAACGAACTTAAGTAATCCGTAATCACAAATGAATCAATCAATCAAAATATCATGAGGCCTTTTCGATTTTACTTTTCTGACTGACCTTAAGTGGTCCTAAAATGTCATTCATGTTTTCCAAGAGTTACTGATAGTGTACAATTTTGAATATTATTTAAAAATCCAGATAATTGTTTATATTCCAATCATCTTATATTTTCATGTATATTAGGTAATCGTTTGCAACTCAACTGATTTTTAGATAAATTTTGCGATGAAGTCACGTATTAGCTGACATGGAACAGTGAAATGGATATAGAATAAGCGCACCTGAATCTTAGGTATATGGATCAAGTTCACTCAATTGATGGTCTGGTACTGGAAGTTAGGTTGGAATTATAACAAGCAAAGAACGCTATCATTCTCACCTAGGGGCCATTAATTATATCACCATTTTGGGCCATTTTGGACCGCTCCCCCTTCTCCTTCTCTCAAAGTGTCACGGTTCTAATTACCCCCCTCTCCTAAAAATGCGTCACAAAAGAAAAACAAACTCCCCTCCTCCTTAACTTCGGAAAAGAGCGGAAAAAAAAATTTAACACGTAAAAAAAAATTTTGCTGTAAGGAATAAACGACCGAAAAAAAAATGTCATTGCAATATTGGCATTGATTAAAGGAATTACTCTAATGATATTGGTCTAAAAATAAGTTGGAATTTAAACGCTCTTATTCATTTAGAGATATAAACAATGGTAACCTAAAAATTTACTGGGTAAAGTGGGTAAGTTTAATAATAAAATATATTTTAGGTGAAATAAAAGTCAACCCACTCCAAAAAAAAAATGAGCAAACCCTTGCTAACTCGGCTATAGCTAGCCTTGTAAAGTGGGTTGGGCTTCCACCGAAATATTATGATTATTTGATATATCGCTATTTTGATAGTCGCTCTTTTATTACATCGTTATTTTGAGAGTCGCTATTTCAATACTGTTATTTTATTACCCGATATTTTGTACATGGCTATTTCGTTCGGGAGCCATTATTAAATATAAATAAGATTTAAAAGAATAGCAAAATTCATCCATAAATAACAGAAAACCGTCATAAAATAACAATTAGGAACTAATTATCCGCCTGTCTATGCCTAATGTATTATTTTTACCTGAATCTGTACATATTCTGAAGTAAAGGTAAAACACATCCTGTGATTACGTTTCTTTTAACATTGTCGATGAGCATCACACACAAAAATATTTTTTTTAAATTACGTTTTAACCAGGCCAAACAATAGTTAAATACTGATACCTTTATGTTAAATTCTGATAAAAACCATACCCCAGAAACAGTCTGTAGCTACATCTATATCTAACACAATTATAAATGGTTGGGAACTAGCTTTAGATAAAGAAAAATTATCGCCTTTTTTATATTTAGCTTTTTTCGTTATAACAAAGTTTACCAGACCTCGTTTTCTCGAACACAAATTATCGATAGCTTATACTAAATTTTTAAAGGTTGTCCAAACAAATTTAAAACCAATAAATATAAAGTAAATACGTTTCGCAACGTTTACGTTTCCCGGAAAGGAGTGTACTGATAAGAAAAAATAAGTTGGGTATTCGAAAATATTATATCGATAAGATACTTACAAAACAAAGAAACGGCAATAATTGGATTAACCCTGAAATAATATCTGAAAAAGTGAAATAGTCTTCACCAGAATCCAGCTTTAAACATAGTTGTAGAAGAGACATCGAATTATTTTAAGGGAAAAACAATAAATATGTGACATAAGGTACCTAATTATTATATTATCAATACATAACTCAAACAAAATCGTTTAAAAAATATTTAAATTAGGGTGATTTTGGTTGTTACAATCATGATCAAAATAACAATATTAAAATTAACTGTGCAGTCTTTGTTTCTCCAAAACAATGGAGTTAATTTCTGAACAAGTATGTCAAAACAGATTTTTAATTTATTTTTAGTTCAACTCACCTGTGGACAAAATAAACAAACTCAACTATCCAAAACGAAAACACCATGTAAGACCACTTTACTAAAATCGAGCTGTCAATGAGCACGTGCAGAAGAAAACCAAAACAAAAGCACTACGAGTGGAACTGTCAGATGAGGATCGAAGTGCGTATTGCACTCAGTGCGACGACAAAAAAGCGACAGAGAGCGACTGCAGACGAATCAGCAGGGGAAACAAGACGCCTGTAGATTAAGGTGCTGGCATGTTTTTTTATCTTGGGGGAATGCTTGGAATTTTTTTCCGATGGCGGCAGTTGGCGATATGCACCAAATTTCAAATGAAATCGCAATTAGACCAGTTAAGGATGTGCGGAACACATCACATTTTTCGTAAATAAGGTTAAAAGTAGGTATTTATAGATTTTACTAAAATTAAGTGCTCCTGTCACTTTGCAACTGCAGCTTATACTGTGTGGACGTCAAATATTAAATATTAGGAGAAGGAACGTTTTTAAGACCATACCCGGGCATTATCTGATTTGTATTCTGTTTCTAGTGAGTTTTGCTTTCCTTCTCAGTTTCTTTTCCCGGATCGACACCAAAGGGTCGTGTTCGCGCGTGCCCCATTTAAAAATAAGGCTGCAGATGATTTGTTTACTCTGATTGCTATGTAAGAATAACAACAATAATTTCGAGTTTTCATAAAAACAATTATTCATACAATGAAAATTTAATTAAGTTTAAGCTTAACAATTATATAACAATGGTAACTAAACTTCATTATAATATCGATTTTACATGTTAACACTAACAAAAAAATTGTCTTCTGTAGACGTCAACTACAATAAATTTATTTCAGTTTGTGGTGCTTTAAAGCTTTATTAACTGGGCTAATATGATATAAAATATATTGACGTCACTTCAATAAACTTTATTAATGCTTTAAAAATAACAGAGGTGTTTATTAAAACTAAATGTATTGAAGGGATATAAAATGTTGATGATAACCGATTCTTTTTAAGTAGGCAATGAACTAGAATCTGAATTAATTAATAAAGTAAAGTATGTAAAATATAAATAAATAATAATAAATTTATATAATAATAAATAATTTAATTTGTGCATTGAAGATGAACAAAATTTTATATCCTCTTCAGCCCTATAGGTTGTTTTTAAATTTCGGTTCGCAGAGTATTATAATCACTTATTTTAAATTGAGACCAATCCTAACACAAGTCCCAACCTGTCCAAGCAGAGGAAAAGAAAGCAAATACGCCACCTTAAACAATATGGTGCAATCAATATTTCTTATTCAATTAAATACTTATTTCCAAGAAAAGAAATAAATAAATAAACCAATATTTGCGGTTCAAGAAGGGCAATTTAATGCATTGTCTAACATTTAAAAAAGTCGGAAAACCATACTTTTTTTTGGTTCAAATCATTAAATATCTTGGACAAAATGAGTCGCACACTTCCATTTAATATAGATTTAAAATGTTTAATATAAAAGTGTGGCGTCCTGGGAATTAATTCGTTGAGGCGAACAAAGAAGTGATTTAAGCTTCATCCTGCAGGGAGACAAAAGAAATAAATAATGTCTTAACAGAAAGTGCCAACATAAATGCAAATAAAAACAAGGAATCCCTACAAAACCCCTCTCAAGTTAAAAAGGTAAACAAAGAAAATTATGTAGAGACCAAAGGTCATTTACACTATAAAATTGTAAATTAGTTGGTCGTTTATGGTGCAAGACGAATTCCGATCAAATTATTCCATATGCAAACCGCTCAACTTTGGCGTTTTTCCAGGACAATAAACTGAGAAACAAAGGCATTTTAGTAAACCTAAAGTGCGCTCATGTGCGTATAACGTACAGTGCGAGATTATGTTTAGATTAAAGGCAAATTTTTGCCAGCCTAACTACCCCAGTAGTTTATTAGGTTGATGAAGTTGATTACTCTTATGCGAGAAAAATCCATCGAATGGATATGTAGCTAAGTTAGGTTGACCATTCGTCCTGTATTAACAGGGAAAGTCCTGTATTTGCAAGTTCTGTCCTGCATCTTTAAATGTCCGGTTTACGTCAAAATGTCCACCTTCCACTTACACTTATCTGCATTAGGGGCAAAATGTTTTTTGCCTGCGACGCAATACAAAAGTAGTAACTTTTTTATTTTTTTGTTGCCAAATATGTCATTAGTGTGAACGTCACTGTTGTTATCAATAAAATATTCCGTAATTATGCAGTATACGGTTTTCTGCCATTTTTGATTTTTTATGAAAAATTCTTTATGGAGGCACCTACTAGGGTCCCTAGGAACCCTAATCCGCCTGCGCCGGTTGTTTTTTTGTTTTTTTTTTAAATTTATTTTTCAGTAAAACAACCCAATCCAACACAGCCCAACCCAACCTAATCCAACCCAACCCAAAACAATAAAAAAAAACACATTACAACCCCCCCCCCTGGCACCCTTTCTCTTAAAAAATCGGGCGCATGCGGATTTGGGGTCCTAGGGACCCTAGTAGGTGCCCCCATAAAGAATTTTTCATAAAAAAATCAAAAATGGCAGAAAACCGTATACTGCATAATTACCAAATATTCTGAAAGATCACACCAGTGACGTTCACACTAGTGACATATTTAGCAACAAAAAAATAAAAAAGTTACTACTTTTGTATTTTAATGTTAGTAAAATGCCTACTTTTCATACTTAAATCACATTTTTAAAAGTAAATATCTTACCATTTACTCCTTACATATATAGAAACACGTGTGACATTTATCTCGGCCAAAACGTTAATACTGTTTTGAAACCACCAAAATTTCACAAAAACTCAATTATTTAAAGCTAGGAACACACGATGCAACTTTTCCATGCATCAAATTTAGTTTTCACAAGATAAAAAAGGACGCAAGCAGTGTCTCCTTTTAACCTGTCATTAGAAAATTTGATGCATGAAAAAGATGCATCGTGTGTTCCTAGCTTAACACATTTCAAGTTACACTCCTAAATTGTGTCTTCCGTGCTTCTCCATTTTCAGGTAAATGAGTTGGGTGTTGTATGCAGTGATGCCCGATTTAAACAAAAATCTGTGACTGCATGTGATCACACGAGTGACACCAAAATCAATTACACGTGTTTTTTTTTTTTTGTTTTTTGATGAAGACAAAAAACTTATATCGATGTATTTTTTTAGGATTTAAATTTTTGAGTTTTTATCTATCTAAATCATCATCTAAATAAATTTTATGATCCTAAAGTGTCTTTTTATTATATCTGAATCTATCAACTTTGAAAATTACAGATCACACCACGTGACATGTCACATGGTGTGACCAACTTTTCTTCCATGGAGACATTTCTTGGAGAGTTCATTACTGCTGGATAATGTTAGCCTTTGAGTACACTAACTATCCTCCTACTTTGTTTTTAAAAGGATAAGTGGTTTTAAATTTACAAACCAATTTCATGAAATATTACCTTTTTTCAAGAACGACCCATATATGTGTGGTATAATCGGCAAAAGGTTGAAAAATATGAACAAAAAACAATTTTCATCAATCAGAAAAAAAGGAATTTAAAAAACCGGGACAAAATCGTTTCTTGGTAGGGATCGATAAGAAATTAGATGGTTCTTAAGTTAAGCCATCTTTCAACAAATTCCTAATGTTTAAAATTTTTATTTAATTTAAAAACGTAAACAAGAGGTAATTTGTTAGGTTAGTTAAGTGTCATTCCATCGTAAGAAAATCCACTGGCAAAAATGAGATGATTTAAGTTTTAACGTCATATTTAAAGTGTCATTCGCACCCTTTGACCATATGATTTGCAAACCAAACATATGAAAATGAGAAGTTTGATAACGTTAACTATGACGTAAGTAGTTTACTCGCGAAAATTTTGAGGTAGGTCAAAATATTGTTATTCATTTGTTTTTTAATTTTGCAAGTTTTATATTAAATAGGTCCTATAACACCGAGAGCTATACCTACAAACAACAAACATAAGATAAGATTAGGCAAAATATGGGAGCTAAAATTAGTTTGATATTATTATAAAAACAAACCAATAACAACTTTGGAATATCCTAAACCATGATGCATAAAGACAGGCAATACACAAATTATTATACAAATATGATAAAAATTTCAGTTATAAGTATTGCCAATATTAGGAATATGATATCTCAAGTAATTGAACATTATGACTGATTAAGACTTTTAAATTTACTGCTGGATTTATAGACTCAAAGTGTACATTCAGTTAACAGTTTAGGCCATCCGCGTCAGCCGTAGTCCAGAGTTGGAAATTAATAAGATATGGAATATTTTTGTTCAGAATATAATATGTGATAAAATTAATAAACAGTAAAATTGTCACGAAAAACAATACCAACCCTACTAATGTTATCTGTAATAATAATTTATGTAGACGAATATAATTATATCATCGTCCTGTTGAAATGACCCAGATAAAAAGACGTCAAGGATCTACGCGAATTCCTCGTTATGGTCAATCTGATCAGGCAATTTACTCGCCAAGAAGTAATAAACGCGATGAAAACACCCATTACATCTAGTAAAAGAGAAAGTCACACAGTATCGACTTCTCGAAATCGGATATCAAAGAATGAACGCTCGCAACCGGTGACGTCAATGATAAAATAGTTCTGATGTCACCGAAAGAAAAGAATAAAGAGATTCTTGGAAATAAGCGTAATAAACTTTAGGTATATTGCGTGGAATAACCAAAGATGTTGGGGATTTTAGAATGAGCTTCGACGCGAAATGTCCAAACCCGATGGCAGCCATTTTGATACTGGGCACCGAAAACAGATTGGTTGATTCACTTTAAATAAAACAATTTTAAAGAGTAGATTCAAATGTTTAAATATTTAGAATTGGTGGCCTTAGAAAGAAATTTTAACTTAATCGCAAAAAATCAAGAAAGTGCTCCAAGCTTAGTTTTTACAAAATGTGACTTCTATTCAAAGTTCAGCCAATTGTGATGATTATGTGACTCCAAAAAGTATACCCGTTTTGAACGTCGTAGCTTCGACATTTCCTGCGCTAAGGTCACTGACTAAAAAAGAATTTCTACTCTTAAATTAGAATGTCAATCATACCAAAACACACGAAGTAACAGCATGCCCATGCCATGTTTGGCCTAAACAGCTGATTTCAATAATCTTGTATGAATTTTTCAAAACAAAATAAAATGTAAACCGAGGGGTGAAGAACTGTGGTCAGGAGGTGTACAAAATTTTGGGCAGGACTAGACAGTACTTGAGCAGTACTTTCGGCAGGACTAGGCACTACTTGGGCAGGACTAGGCAGTCTTTAGGCAGTACTTAGGCAGGACTAGGCAGTACTAGGCAGGACTGACAAAAAAAAGAAAATTGCATATGGCTTCCCTTCATTGTAAGCTCGGTTTCGGAGCTTCATTTTTCTGTAATTTGGAGAAGAAAAAAATCAACAGAAGAAAAAATCTTGCCTAGTTTTTTTTTTAATCTGTATTTGAAACTCCGAATGGGTTAGGTTATACTTACTGGGGCTACATTTTAAGGGGACGTCCTATCCTGTTAATCCATGGAATATTCAAATATAATACCATGCAAAACAAAAATGATTGCACCATTCCACCGCAAGCAAAGTTTAAAAAAAAAATTAGAAAAAAAAGTGCTGCGAAAAAGGAGAAGGGGGGCGTGACTAATAATGAAGTGTGCTAGTAGCAGCGTTGCCAGGTGTAATAATCTCGTAAAAAAAGGAAGAGACATTAGCGTTATGATTTTGAGCAGCTTTGCATGATTTTTTTTTAATTTTCAATAAAATATACTTGTCATGTCACGGTAAAAAAAACGTGAATGAAAATTTATGCGAGGTAAACAAACATTTTTAACATTGTTGGGTAAAAAGAAAATTAAACAAACAGAAAAAATAAACATGTAATAAGTCAAAAATAAGTAGTTGACAAAAGAGTTTTGACAATTTTATTCTATGGCCTGTATCAAAATGGCTGCGACTGGTTCAATGCTCATTCTAAAATCTCTAACATCTTTGGGAGTAACCTGCGCGGACGATAAAAAATGAAGGAAGAAAGGAAAAGAAAATCGGAATAATGATCAAAAGAACGAGTCATCATAGGTAGCAGGCCATACATACATACGGTTTCATTTAAACCTTGTTGGTAATATCGTTGTTTGAACAGTTATATATGGGTGATTCCACGAAAACCGTCCTTTTTGTCAAAACCAAATTGGAAGTCTGTAAGTTATAACAACTATACAACCTAAAATATTTAGTGTGAAAAATTGCGTAGTTTCCTTTGTTTTTACAATTCGATTTTTTTTAAAAGTTAAGTAATACAGGAGAAAATAAATTTTAAATACCTTAAATTTTCATTCCCGTATCTGTACCTGCTATGGTTCTTTAGCTTTCACTACAGTTTTCTTTTAACAAAATGTCTCTAAAAATTTAAATGTTCTCCAAAACCTAAAGTATAGAAATAAATCTTAACATTTAATTTTTAAAAAATGATGTTTTATTTTTTAATTTTCTAGGAGAAAATAACAGTTATATTTAAAAACTTATAGTAAGCTTCATTCCCGTGTGTTCTTCAATATTGCAAAGTAAACAGGGTAAGACACGAGCATGCACAAAATTCTCTGGTGCAGTTGCTGAGCTCCAACTTTAATCAGTAGCTCTCAAGCATTGGTAGCATTGGTAGTGTATTGCATTGTATTTGTAGGCCGCGATATAAAAATTTTTGTCAGGTCTCGTCTGGACAGCATTTTTTTTATAATGAATTATTTTTTAAAAGCCGTTTTATTTTTTTTAAATTTCTATTTTCTTAAATTTTTTTGACCTTAGTCGCCAACGAAAAAGTCTAAAGAAGATATATTAGAGCAATTAATTTTGCATTTTGTTGTTCACAAAGAAAAATATGTTCCTAGAAAAGTTATATAAAAAATGTTTTTAGGATTAGAAGTTTTGTTTTTTTATATCAAAAAATATGTTCTTAGAATTATTGTTTTGATTTAATGAAGAAAAAGACTTTTAGAACTGTTTTATTTTTTACTTTTAAATATACATCTTTTGTATAAAACAGAGTTATTTTTCATTCCGCAGTTTAGTCTTTCATTTCCGTGTCCAGCCTATTTGCAAAAATTGTATTATTTCCAAAAATAAATAAGAAGTTAAGAACGAAGGTGTTCACTGACCAAGTATGATTAACAATAACCTTACCAACAAAATAAACATGTTTTTATTTTAATTTGACAGAATTTTTCCCAAAAACAAAATTGAATTAAAAAATGGACGATTTTCATGGAAACACCCATATAAAATATCTACAGTTTCTGTACTTTTTTAATACGAATGATAATTTCAAGAAAGAATCAACATTTTCAAATGAAAAAAAAATCCAGATATATATTCAAAACATTATTATTAATGCGAAAAACTGGAGTTCTTAACAAAAAGGTTTTATTATAAACCTCGTTTTTACTCGGAAACGTAAAAAAATGGTCCACCAGATAAACATGCAATAAAACATTCGTGCCGATATGCATATTCACCGTTTTTCACGTATGCTCCAAAATAGGTGAGATATCAAAATTGTTTTTGCTAGATACGTTGAATGTTATTGCAAAACGGCGTATCTAGGCACGATAGTTGCAGCTGTGTGATTAATTTTTTTTGCTAGGATTGAGAACATTTTATCGACCATCTGGGTGTAAACAACAAAAGGTATAAAAATGATTATTATGGTTAAACAAAGAAAATTGTTGATAAATGGTAGAATTGTCTAAGATTTTTAAAAAGCCAAAATAAACGAAACACGCAAATTGATTATTTTTACGACTTTGAAACAAGATAAAGGGTGAAAAACACAATTTTATCTGAAGTTTTACCAGTTTAAAACACTTGCAAAATAATAGACTAATCTTGGAAACGGCAGACGATTTATTATTCATAACATATTTTTTAAATTTTTGAAAAAAAAACTCGTTTCCATATCTCGCCTTCGAGATTATTATTATAACTATAACAGCGTCACCTAATTACGCATCCTGCAACGAAGGCGTCTGCGCCTCTTTTTCACTCTGATAATACTGGATACTTTATAAGCATGTTTTAAATGTCAAACCTATCCTATACGGATCGATCCATGTACAGAATGGATGCGGTGGTTCCACTGCATCTAATCACGGGTCTGTGTGATAATGGGTATCATCTTTTGTCATTATCCTCAATCAGGAGAAAGTGAAGTATTGTATATGTATCTAATCCTTAAACGTACCGAAATGGTTGGTATAATGGGTACATATCTGGTCTATCAACCAGGAGACCCGGGTTCGATTCCCGGGGCAGACGGTAGTCTACTTGGACTTTTTCTTATAAAATTACATAATTTTGTGAGATTAAGGAAAAACGCCATACCGTCCCTCGTAGAGGACGTTAAGATAATGGTACCGTGTGATCCATATATTGATAGTGGAGCACGTTAAAGATCCCTAGCCCCGTCAAAAAGGTTTAGGTCTAAATCCCTCTAGGAAAAGAAAACTGCCTTCCTAGGGGGTGCTCATCAGACCGGTCTGGTGAGCAGGGTTTGGGGAGGAACCCAGGGAAAATAAGTGTAAAAGGTATTTTAGGCCCTACCCCTCTATTCACGCCGGTAACCAGGCCGGATGGGATCGGATATCACGTGGAGGCGGACCTAGTCACACTCCCTAAGTCGGTAGACTACTGGAGGACAAAAGTCTGGGGTTCGAAAGTAGTTGATGACCCATCCGATTAGGTAGTGCCTACGGGACTCGAAAAAGTGACGGTAAACAAATGTGAGAAGATAGAGAGAGAATTCTTAAACGTTTAATCGATAATAGGCTTTAAGAAGTTTGTTTTTTTTCGGTCAACATAAGTCGATGCGGGTGAAAATTTATGGTTGGATTATAATGTCTATTATCCTATCTATCTCTCTCCTGACTAATCCTTTTATTTTATTTATAAAGTTGACTGCATAAGTAAATTTTTGTAACCTTTCAAATGACTTTATTTTAAACAGAACACCCTGTATATTTTTTAAATTTAAAATGGCCTTTTTTTCCTGATTACAAAATATGTTGGATTTACCCTCGGATTTACCTTGGATGGTTCTCGAGTAAAAGAAAAATAATTTCTCATAAGAGTAATTTGTTGAACGAAGAATCACCTAAACCATTAGAGTAAAGGAAAAATAAACCTAAACTAAGTTTACTTGTCTAACACATTGTACTTATGGTAAGTATCTTTCTTTTTATTAGAGAAAAGTAAAAAATAAATCCAACATATTATATATTTTTGGAATCAAGAAAAACAGGCCATTCCAAATTAAATTTTAAAAAATATACAAAATTTGACAGCTGCTAATTTTTAAGAACTTCATTTAAAAATTTACTGCTGTACATAAAATTTTTCCAACGTCAATATAAGAAAAGGAAGGGGGGTGGGGGTGAGGGGGGTGGAAAATATGGTAAATCACCCTGAACTTTGTGAGTATCTGGTTTATATTAAATCTTACTCTTTTTCTATATTTTTTTAGCCGGTCTTTGCATGCATTCCAATATTACTTTCGTATTATATTGTTACTATAAGAAATAATTCGGAAGTTTTATCATTTTTTTTAAACTTCTCAGCAGAGAAACACACATTAATTTTAATACCGACATTTCATAAACGGTGTGCCAAGCCCACATTCCTCTCATTAACCTTAATACATCTTCATTTTTCATATCGAAACGCAACGATCAACCACAAATAAATTGCTACAATGGAAAAATAAGAATAATTATTTCGTATACGTCTAAACGTGGTTGAAAAGATCACGTGGGCGATCATTGTATTCAAAATAATTTTTTTATGGCTGCCAGTCTGCGTTAAACATGGTTTTCCTTAATTTAATATGATTTCTTTATTTTGATAATTTTTCTTATTCTTCAACTTTTCATGTATTCTAATTTTCAAAAATTCAATTTTTATATTAATAATAATAATAATTTATTTATTATTAAAGGAAAATAATTATACAATAGCCTTTTACATAGATTATAAAATGATTTTTTTAAACTGAACAAGTCTGGATCTTCTACACTATGACAGTTTTCATATTTTTAAAATCTTATCATATAAGTACAGTTTTTTGGAACCGACTGTACAAACCCTTCAAAGTTCCTCGAAGCACAAAATTCTAGCCTATTAAAACCAAACAGAAAAGTGCGTCTATTCTTTAATCGAGAGAAAATTGGCTCCCAGGAAGTCAAATTTCCCTCGCTACTATGCATCAAATTGGTCCAAATCTTCGGTTTAAATCGGTTTCTCTCACTTTTGCCAGATATTGATCGAAATTCTATTGGTCTTGACTAAGAGAATTACTTTGAGTGGGAGAAACCGATTTAAACCGAAGATTTGGACCAATGAGATGCATAGTAGCGAGAGAATTTGACTCCCTGGGAGCAAATTTTCTCTCGATTCAAGAATAGACCCACAGACAACCCGCTCGACAGAGTTAATAGTTAGTGGGTTTAATAAAAGAAGGTGCATAGAAGCGATATGGTTGGACACGAGGGGGTAACCACTGTTGGCCATCATGTCACAAATCTTATCCGTTCGTAGTCCCTTGCAGCCCCTGCAACTACGTAAACCTCACCAAACCCTGGCTTGCAAACGCTAACGGTGGGATTTACTAAACCGGTTTAATCTATTTTAGAACGGTCCTAAGTTTAAGTGAAATTTTTGGTTTTAAGCATTTTAAACCAACCCTCCTTGAGTTTTGGACATACCTTGATTTATAAGAAGAATTTTTATAAATTTGTTTATTGAATAATCTTCTTAACACAATCTTTTATTGGATTTGAGAAGAAATTTTCAATTTAGGAGAAAAGAAAATTAAAAAATTGAAATCCACGCGGGGTTTAAATAGTAAACACTCTGTAGAATAAATTAACATTGAGGTTATGTCACTCTAATTAAAACGTACCCTTGTTAATTAATTTTTCCAATTAATACTTGATGTCACACAACGATTTAGATGGGTGATAACAAAATAAGGAGTAGATTATTTTTTTATTTATGAAATGTATTAAAAAACTTAAACGCAAGTTTTTCTTACATTTCTGTCATTGTTGAAATGTCAGTTTAAAAATATCAGCGCTGCGTTCAATCACAAACAGCGAGTTCGGATCTTTTACTTCTGCTTGCACCTTGGCTTGCACCAACCTCTACTGATAAAAGCTACAGCTTTGAAATGAGTGGGCTTTGAGTAATGAAAGTTGTTTTGACTGATCTTTTAGATAACCTCAATGTTTTAGTTTTATTTTGTAAATAAATTAATATAGTTGTTGGGTTTTTTGTTTGGTATATTTTTCGTGCATAATCAGTGACCTTCATTTATGTTTGTTTTGCCTCGTCGTGCCCTCATAAATATATTTTTTGTGCTGAAAACGGGTTCAATCAATCAATCAATCAATCAAAAATACTTTATTGTCAAGAAAAAAAAATTCTGTCGACAAAGCAGGCTAAAAACTAAAAGAAATAAAAACATGTGAAATAAGTAGGAACATAAAGAAAATACATTATTATTGAAGCTTATTTTATGTAGAATGTAAGTTCATAAAAAAGTCAAATTTGAGTCTACATTAATAAGTGGTTTTAAACCTATAATCACTAACAAATTGGAAAAGTTTGTTTTGTTTATACTAAATTACTACTAATAAAAAATACCCACTTTACTATGATTAAAAAGGAGCACAACAGACACATAACATAGTTGCACCAACAATTATTGTAAAGGGGACAATACTACAACAGTAAAAAGAAAAATAATAAAAATATCTAGTCACTAAAATAAATGATAAAAAAATAAAAAAAAACATTAAAAGCAGCAAGTTTATAACTGAGTGTCATAAAATTCAGAAAGCGAGTAAAAAGGTAAGTTTAAAGGCGCATTTACACAGACAAACTTTCCTTTGATGTTGAAATGCCGACAAACATTTACACGAGCCTCTTGAGCAAAATGTTCAAAGAAATGTTCGAGCAAAATCTCGTACAAAAAAGCACACGTAAATTTTGGAGAGAATGTTGAGCAAAATTTGTTTGAAGAATTGGGGGTGTAAAAATTTCTTTACAAATTTAAATTTTATAGTTTTATGGGAATTCATTGAACTTAACTGAAAATAGAAAGACTAAGTTTTAAAACAAGGTATTTTTAATATTAGGTGCTTTCCGACGGAAAAACGATATGATGTCGAAATTCACGTTTTACCTCATAAGCAACTTCGATTGATCTGATTTTTCTAGGGGATATGCCAGTATACTTGTAACTTTTATGGGGTTGTAAAAAAAACGAGAATAAAAAAAAATCATAATTGGCACTTATTTGTTGCTGATGCTGGGTTAGGAGAAGGTAAAAACCGTAGACTAGTGAGAGTGGGTTTTGGTCAAATGAACATTGACACACAAAATTACATGACAACGTAACATGATAACGTAAAAACACATTTTTTTAACGAACCACATTTTTTATACATTTTTACCAAAATTGCTAAAAGTAAACGCCATCAAGAAACATTTTATAGCACCTAAACGAAACTAATAAATATACCGAACCTGACCAAATGCCTATTTTTTCCGGATTTTTAATGAAATAACTACCAACAAAATTATATAATATTGTAAAAAAATAATTAAAAATTAATTAAGAGCAGAGTTAAATGGGTTTACGCAGCGTTTGACAGGTCTGCGTTCCGACTGTTTAAACCTCCCTCCCCTCCCATGGTCCTGAAAAAATAACTACTCTCCAGAACAGTCCTCTAAACATATCCACCTGCAGTTTAAAAAGTAATTACTTCGAAGACATTTCCATTGTCTTTTTGTAATGAAAGAAAACCAAAAAAGTGAGAGAAAAGAATGAAATGTTATTACCTCTATGGTAAACTATTAACATTGCATGTGACAAAACTGATAGCCAATAATAATGTTTCGCTTGCCGTCGGCTTTTTTTCACAAAATTTTAAAATAAGTTGGTGTTCCATTTTTTTAAAGAATTGAGATCACTGGTCACTGATGTGAAATTATATTTATTCTCATCTTTAAAAATATGTTTCCAAAACAGATGGCTAAAATTTGCTCAAAAATTTACCCGAACAAAATGTTTTTACTTTATCTTCCATTGTTTTTTTCACTAAATCCTTAGTTTTTAAGATATTTGCATGCTGAATACTTCATGAAATACTAAACGCGCAGCTAGAGATTCAGTGGTTTATTAAAACAGAAAGTCGTCTGAATATATTGGCCTAAAAAAATTAGCTGTTACAAATTAATTCCTTTTTGCTCAAAATAAATAGCCTGGACTAATTGTTTTTTCGCATTGTAAAGACAGTATTTGGAGTTAGTTTAAAATCACGGGCACGCCAAATGAAATCCCCTGCTGAGTAATAGTGAAACGGATAATTATAATTTATCCCATTATCACATACGAAGTCCCATTCTAGTACCGCATATGTAAGACCAGGCCCAGATACTTTCAGGTTTACAAAACGTACAAAGACGGTAATCATCTAGAAATTAATCATAAAGAATCGTTTTACGGAAATTTCACGAGACAGGAACCCTCGGTTTCCTGTACCAACCCAGGGGACAGAACAGTGGTTTACTTACTAGGTCGATCTAAATTAGCCTTTATGACGCAAAACCCAAATATAAATTTGTAAAAATACAGATTAGAATTGAAAAACGTTGAAAAATACGCATTTAGACTCGGGCTATCTTGGAATCTTACCGAGGAAAACTGGCAGAGACAAAGGCAATACAATAGAAAAGCAAGAAGTAAATTAATAACTGGAGGTCCATCCAATATACCTTGTTGGGAAGGGATTTTAAAATAAATAATCAAACAACCAAATAAATTATAAAATTCTCAGGAGACTCTTGACTGATCTGAAAGCAGCGAAGAAAATAATTTATAACGCCGCGACTGTACAACAAACGCTATACTGTTCACACCACAATATTACTAGATAGAGTGCAAATAAAACATTCTTAATTTAATTGATTGTTACGATATAATGTCTCGTCCGGTTTTCGATCACCAATTAACACAGATTGACCCAAAACTTCCTGCTAAAACGTATTATTCCTTATTTGGTCTTATTTTTGACTCGAAACCTAAATTAGATAAATTAAGATGGCTTACTGTTGCATCCAGAAAAGGCCGGTTGTATTTAACTTGTCAATTAAACCGGGTCTACTTACTCGGCCCACGCAAAGTTTTGGAGAAAAACAGTTATTGTTTGTTTCAGATTAGGATTGACTGTGTTTATTTTTTCTTTGAGTTTTTTCTGACGGCTTCAAGGTTAGATGAGATTATCGGTTTGACCCATATGCCAAACAAATGGTTAAATCGAAATATTAAATTTATAACAAAAAACTTGACTAATAATATTTATCCGGCGCATTCACCAACAATCGATTTATATGCATTTTGTAATTCCAATTAAAATATCGTTCGTCATTGAAAAAATATAAAGTTTTGGTGATGTGGTAAAACGTTTTTGAATTAATTATTTCATGGTTTATGTTAGTTTCAGTCATGTTCATGTTTCACTAATCGGTTTTTACTGGACTATATTGTTATATTAATTTAAAGAATTTGTATGATTGATTGATAGGGGGAAGAACTTATAGTTTTTTTGGGTTTATTAGGAATTTTTTGGGTCACTTATTTGACAGTTTGTTGAGGTTGTAGTTAATAGGGTTTTTATTACGGTGTGCGATGCTTTCGGCTCGTTTTTGTTGCTGCTTTGTTAACGTGATCTTTATTATTATATGGCTGTAATCATTAAAAGTAACAGCATGACAGACAGATAGCCAAGTGCAATAACAATACAAAATAATCAATAACTTTGTGTCTTTTCTGTATGGGTAAGTGTGGCAGTTGTGGTATTAATTACAACTACTTTTGTAAGCTACAGATCCCTATTGTTGTGGTTGTAGTTATCTTTTATTGCTTCATTTGAATAAATGTTGGCGTCAGTAAAAGTAATAAAACATCATTAGCAATACCAATTTTGGAAAACCAAGTATAATTTTTCTCCTCATCCACAAAAAAGCCAAACAAACGCGACGTAGTAGTGATAAACGCTAAACGCAGCCACGACTGCCAAAGGTTCTTAAGTTTACCCATAAACTCCTTATTATTTTAATCCTGGTATGTACATTTTACTGCCAGTTAACGACTATAATAGTTTATAATCCATTGTTTTAAAACTACTATGTTTTTGCAGAAATACGCGTTTTATTACCTTATTTACCTTTTCTTTAAAAAAACTATATTTTTACCAATTTATGAGGGCTTTTTAATATGAAAACAATCTCGTAAATAGCAAATTTAAATCATGTGAGTCATCGTCTTTTTTAAACAATTTATTATTAAAAATTGCGCAAACAAATTTGTAGATAGCAATCGCGCGATCTTAAAATTAGTTAACAAATATTGAAAAAGTTATAGGTCACACGTACACACGTCATTTGTTTAATTAATTTAAATAGTCTTACCTTCTTATTAGCGGGTTGCTGCTTGTAATACATATGATCGGAATACATCATTGCGTTTTCGAAATAATCGTGTTCTTCTAAACCAAAAGTCACTAACGGCACTAGCTGAGACATAAAGGCGGCCACCAAACTGATAGTTTATTAAAAGAAAATAGTGATTAAACAATTAAATATCAAAAATTATTTCTATAAATATGAAAACCACAGCTTCCTACGATAAGCGCGCTACTCGTTTACTTGATCGTGGCGTAAGCGCACTTTTATTCGATGTGGAAACAATAATGAAACTGGTGGTCGCGGTTCGCAAATACTTGCTTTTAAAACAAATCAAGGTTGGCCGCGGTTGATTAGTTCGCTCTCCTTCTAACCGATCGCGTTGTCAAACTGTTCCATTGTTTTTCTTCGTCTTACTTTCTCGGGTGATTGGCGTGCGACGTCACACATCTTTAAGCGAGTTTTAATATTGTACACAAGTGGGGAATACTTACTTTGTGTTTGTTGGCGCACCGTGTTTTTACGTAATTTGTTATAACCCCAGAGTTCGTATTGGTTAGCGTACTTGAATTTAAAAAACTGAAATTAGCGATGATTCTTGGAAGAACGGAAATAAAATATTTGGAATTTCCGATTTTCTGAGAAGAATGATCAGTGTATATGTTTGCCGTTTTATTAAATAATTATATAAAAAGAAAGGTTCGTGGCATATCGGACACACACATTTTGCTTTTCAATTCTTTACGACCAGGCCTCCAACATCTAATGGATAGTCCAGAAACCTACACGCCTGTTTCATCCGTGTTACCCTGATGATTCCTAACAAGGTTGAAACAGGCCTGTAGGTTTCTGGACTATCCATTAGATCTTGGAGACCTGGTCGTAATTAATTGAAAAGCAAAATTTGTGTTCGATATGCCACGAACCTTTCTTTTTGTTTGTTTTAAATAATTATCTTTTGATTTATCTACAGTGCGTCCCATTTAAAACGTACCACTCAGGATTTCTCTAGAATTGCTAAAAATTTAGAAAAACCCTGAGACACATCGATTTAGTTTTTGAGGGGGACAATTTTTGTAGTAGCCTATATCAGGACCCGCTCTAGACCATACGCCGCCCCGGAAAAAATGATAAAATATATTTTCATATATTTTTTTATACTGGGATTTTCCATCCAACCAGGATCAACTACCCAGTGTTTGCCAAGATACGCCATGTTAAAGCATTGGACATTCACAAAAATAACCAGTGACCACTTTTTTTTTCGCCGTGACCGAGAATCGAACCCGAGAACTTCCGTGTGTGAACCGAAGATACTGCCTACTACACCACGAAAGTTCACATTTTTTCATAATGAAAATCATTTGGTTTTTAATTTAAAAAAAAAAACGTTACATAATTAACGTGTAAATGCACAAGCTAAAGCTAGGAATATTCTATAAAAACTAAGCACAATAACATCAACTACCTAGGTACCCTAAAGTTACAAGAAACTTTTATTTCGTACTTTTATTTCTGCAAATTTTTTTATTACATCTTTTAAATCTACTCGATCAACAATTTACGGCCCATTTTCTAGCATATTTCGCGCCACCTATGATCTACTATGAAGTACTCACCTAAATCTTTAGTGTACAGTGGTCGGGAAACGTTTTTATTGGTTATGGTATGTCTAAAATATTTTACTGCCTTTTTGTTTTTCATTAATTTTTTTTTATGCTTAATTACTTCCAAAATATTTTAGGCTTAACTGATAGCATTGGTATAGGCCTACACGTTATGATTTTTTTTTAATTTGATATTAAAATCGTTAAATTAAGATTCATGTACGATTGTGTTTGATTAGCGTGTGATATGATTCTTTCGTTAGATTGCTATTTTTATATGGTATTCCATCATATCAAGTAGTTTGATACGATGGCACCTTTAAGGTAAAAAAAAATATAAAAAAATAATAAAGACCGATTTTGTTCAATATGAAGCGTTTTTCATAAAAGTATACTGAAAACTAACTATACGCTAAGTTTTGTATTGATATTACTTATTTTCCCCAACCATTTTCGAGTTAAATATGGGGTGTCCTATAAGAAAAAAAAATAATTTGTGTTATATCTTCGAAACAGAAAAAAAATAATTAAACGACTAGACTCATTAAAGAGTTAAAATTTTTACAATAAAGAAGTTATAGACCATGTCCCAAAATACAGACTTCAGAAACAGCCTTACAGGGTCCTCATATTGAAATACCGATGACATCTGTAAACTTCACTTAAAATTTAGGCCCCACAAATGGGGGTCGGTTTTTTCTATCTCTTCTAGAAATACCCTTAACCCCCCAAAACCATAAAATTTTCGACACCCTGCACAATTAAAAAAAAAATAAGTACCTAGGCCCTTGGAAAAAAATTAAATTACTTACGAAAAAATAATCTTAACTCCAACCAGTTTTTACTTCTCCAGACCAGAGGTATTGGTTTCACCAAAAAATTAAAGTATCGTTCATACAAGGCATAGTCTTAGTCTTTGGTTTAATTTTTGTTACAGTCTTAATCATAAAAATGTTAAAACCACTGTTTCTTATGAAAGTGTTCATGCAATGCTTTTGATTATGCTTTGTCATAGGCTTAGTCACAGTCCTAAAAAAAAGTTGGCAACTTTCAACTTTTATAACTCAAATTACGACTACTACTATAACAAATATAAGTGCGCATGCGCGAGTTCCAAATTGCAAGTATGGCGCCCATCTATCTTGACAGGAATGAAATCAATATTTTCAAAAATTTTATACAGGTAAATTAAAAGCAAAAAACAAGTTGCTAAGTGTTTTGTAGGTTCCAAAAAAAAAACTGTGGTAATTATGCAGTATACGGTTTTCTGCCATTTTTGATTTTTTTTGAAAAATTCTTTATGGGGGCACCTTCTAGGGTCCCTAGGACCCCAAATCCGTCTGCGCCGGTTGGTTTTTTTTTTGATTTTTTTTGTTTTTTTTTATTTTTTTTTCACTAAAACAAACCAAACCAACACAGTCCATCCCAACCTAATCCAAACCAACCCAAAACAATTAAAAAAACACTTTACAACCTCCCCCTGGGCACCTTTTTTTCTCGTTAAAAAAAAAAATCGGACGCAGGCGGATTTGGGGTCCTAGGGACCCTAGAAGGTGCCCCCATAAAGAATTTTTCAAAAAAAATCAACAATGGCAGAAAACCGTATACTGCATAATTACCAAAACTGTTTCTATTAAACCTTATTTTCTTGGAAAACAAACTACAAAAAATAAAAGTAAACAAAACAAAACATCAAAAAAGTGAGGTTAGATTCACTTGCTTAGTGATTGTTATGACTATAACAAAGACAAGTATGAACAGTGAGCAATTTTTAAGACTAAAACTATAACTAACACTATAACAAAACCAAATACTAATCAAGTGACTAAGCCTATGCCTTGTATGAACGATCCTTAACTTTTGCAAATTTAATGAAAAATGTGTAATTGGGTCAACATAAGTCTAAATCAACAATAAAAAAAAAGTTGTATCTCCGTTTGTATGTGTGTGTGCGTCTGTATAAACGATTTCGCATAAACGGCTTATCCGATTTTAGTGAAATTGGGCACAAAATTACTTAAGGGTACAGAACCCAAAAATATTTTTTCTATATCAACTTAGTAGGTGCTTTGACCTGTTTTATATCTATTCAAATACAAATTAATAGATGTACTTACCTTCAAAACTTAGCAAACCACACTATAAATTAACTAAATATTTCTTTTAAACAGCTTCTTCAGTATAACAAATTATTTTAACACATTTTTTCACCACCTTGTCTATGCGACGCGACGTAATTAGCAAAAATAATGCTATTACCTAACGAAACTGCCCCTTTATAATTCAAGGTAATAAACAAGTTAATGCATGTTATTCTTTCATATTCCTTCTTCAAACAAGTTGCAGCGCTGCACAAAATATTGTACCTACCTATCTTTTTCTTATTTAATTAAAACTGTCATTATGTTTTTTTAATTATGGATTACCAGTATTACCACAACTTTTGTATACTTTACTGTTATACATAATTGAAGTTCCTAAATACGAAATGTAAAGAGCGTTTTAATTTTCGTCAAAAAAATGGATGATTAATTAGAAACTATTTAAGTTATCAATATTTTGTCACATTTACATCCAAAATGCCCCGCCCCTTAGATTTGCCGCTCCGGACAAATGCCCGTTCGTCCGGCCCTAGAGCGGGATAAATAGGGAAAGCAGTTGGAGAGATATCTTGTTTTTTCAGATATTCACTTTTATTGTCTCAATTTTTAAAGGTAAATTTTCCCCCTCGTAGTAATGTATCCCAGAAGAAAAGATGAAATGATAAAATATACTATTAACGAAAACAAAATCGACGTGTCACGGGATTTCCCAAAGATCAAATAATTTCGTAAAAAAACACGATTTGGGTCAAATTTTTTTACATGAAATCTAGAAAAAAAAAATTTTGAATGCCTTTTAGAAGGCCTTCTGAATTGAATGACATAAAAAAAATTGCGGAAATGCACCGTTTTCGAGAAAAATGGAAAAAATGTGTACAAATGTGTTACAGAAAAAATAAAAAAAACGGTTTTAGTTTCAACTTGATTTCCTGAATGAAAATATAGGAATGAAAATGTGCGAAAATGCATTATTTTTGAGAAAAACTGGAAATCTGTTTTACTATATCATTGAAGATGTGCGGAAATGTAGGTTATTGAACTTCTTGTAGAAATGTGATATGAAAATAGATTTCACTTTTTCTCCTCAATGCAAATATGGAAATGAAAATCTGCGGAAATGCATTGTTTTTGAGAAAAAGTAAAAAAGGGCACTTTTTGTAGAAATATGATAATGCATTTCCGCAGATTTTCATTTCCATATTTGTATTGAGGAGAATAAGTGAAATCTAGAGCCGTTTCAATTTTTTTCATATCACATTTCTACAAAAAGTTACCTTTTGTCACTTTTTCTCGAAAACAATGCATTTCCACAGATTTTCATTTCATTATTTGCATTGAACAGAAGAAGTGAAAACTAAAACCGTTTTTATTTTTTCTTTATCGCAGTTTTACACAAGTTTCTATTTTTCAATTTTTCTCGAAAACGGTACGTTTATAGTCAAACTCAGGGGGTCCTCTAGAAGACCTCCAATAATCTTTTTTTTAATATCACATTTCATGTAAACGAAAGTTGGGCCCACGATTTTTAAAAGTAAATACCTCGGAAACTTATTTCTCGATTTTTAAAATTTTAAGACTTTTGTGAAGGCATTTGAAAGACCTTCAAACATCGACCAACTTTCCCTATTCAAAATATAGAAGTAAAGTTTGTCCCTCGAAGGGGGTGCCTGCTACAAAAATTTTATATTTATATTTATGTGATGTGTGTGTGTGTCGTGGTTTATCTAAATTTTTAGAGATTGTCAAGAAATCCTGGGTGGTACGTTTTACATGGAACACCCTGTATATCATGAAGGAAGAATTTTTCCGGAACAGTTTATCCCTTTTTGATTAGGGTAATTTGTTTCATTTTTCACTTTTTTTTATATAATTACATTTATTTTTTTTTTAATTGTTAATTACGCTCATATTTATGTTCTGTAAACTGTTTAAAAATATATTTCTTTAGTTCATACAATGCCGAACCTATTATTCTGTAAGTTTTATTTAGGAAAGAAAAGTTTTTTTTTTGTTAAATTGAGAATATTTTTTTACTTAAACATTACACATATATACATTATTGGTTTGTTCGCTTAAAAAAACGCGTTCTGGTTCGACCACAACTGTTCTGAACTGAAAAGTTTTGTGTTCGGGTTACTGCCGAAAATTTGTCCAGGACCGGTTCAATACTGTTCTGTACAGTCTCGTGAAGCCCGGCGGAATTAAATGGAACTGTTTAGGACTATTTTCTGACGTATGCGCAAATTCATTTCCGAAAAAATAATTTGTTCCTTGAAAATATACCCAAATAAATGGGTTGTTACGAAAAATAATAAAAAGCCAGAGTGTAATCTTATATTATTTTATTATCCGCGTGTATTTTTATAAAGGTTTTGTCGAAGGTTTTGTATGGTGTGACTACGGACCCTGTTCGGTACTCTGTGGTATGATCTAAAGAAGAGGAATCCCTGCCTAACCCAAAAATTCAGCTTTTTCAGTGTTAAATTTCTGTTCTTTCAAAAACTGCAGAATTTCACTTTGGAAGAATTAAGGCAAAATTCTACCTCGTCATCAGCCATTGGCAGATTTTAAAATGCAATTTTGTAGAAACACAAAAGCTATGAATTTTGTAGAAGAAACTATGGAACTCTATGATGAGAACCAAATCATGGAAAATTTTCGGTAAAATATTTATTTTATGCTAAAAATAAGACACAATTGCGACACTCTGGATCACATCACGTGCTTCTTCCTCTTCTTCACTCTATTATTATGGCAATTTTATGAAAATGCGTTCGGGTTCGTCCAAAACTTGTAAACTGTTAAGAACAGTCCCATCGATTGCGCAACTATCACGCGCAGTTCTAGGATAGTTTTAAAATTCGGAACCCGAACAAACCATATAACTACAAAAACATTAATCAAAAAATTATGGTTGATTATACAAACAAAATTTCTGACCTCCAAAATATAGGGCTGATCGACCAAAACTTTTACATATTTTGCTGTAATGTGGACTTTTTGAATTTGAGATCTTACACGAAGAAACTTAAAAGTCGGGTGGTTCTTTATCTTATGGTGACGTTTCTTCTTTTGAATTGTCTCGGAAAAATGTCAACCAATCAAATTTAAAATTATGATAATATGTTTTGTTTATAGAAAGTTGTTTAGTTGCAACTTTATATTATTTTTAAACATCATCAATTGATAATATACAGTTGTATGTAAGTAAATAATAAACTCACCGAACAGTTCAATGATAAAATCTTTTAAAAGGAAATGCGCCATCTATGGCCAAGCTTATGAACGTAGCAAATTTTACTCAACAAATAAGACATTCCCTTATTTTCTTATTAGGGAATTATTGAAACGCAGTTAGGGCCCGGCACTATCTTGACGCTGTTGACAGATACGCATGCGCAAGAACGACCATATTTAGTGCCGACACTAATAAGGTTAGGACCTGCCCTTATTTGTGGAGGAATTATACTGGGCCGCATCTTGGCTGTGTCTAGCCGTCTTTGACGTTTTTGACAACTATTCGCCATTTTTTTACCTTAACCCTACTTTCGGGAATTTTTTGTGTTGTGACGGCCAAAAAACCAAAAATTGGGACAAAATAGTTATATTTTTATGAAATCGGATGACACAGCACAAGAAAATTAAAAAAAGCAAGGCTCAAATATTTCGTTTTACCGATGAAGACAATTGTTTGCTACGAGAAGTAGTTCAACAAAATCCCTTCAGAACTCTAAATGGTCCTTCTCTCCACCCTCCACAAAGACCTCTGCTTCCAACACATCACCCATGCTTTTGATTACTCAAAATATAAAAAAAACAACACAGAATTCCGAATACAGGCAGCATTATTTGTAGGTTAGAAATAAAGTCGTATCGTCACCGTTTTGCTAGAGGCGCGTTCAATAATTCTATAATTTGCACCTTTTAGAGCCAGGCACAGCCTGTGTTAAGGTTGGCGCTAAGTAGGTACTATCCAGTGCGGCCGTATTTCAATAATTCCCTATTAGGGAATTATTGAAATACGGCCGCACTTAGGGCCCGGCACTAATAAGGCCAGGCACTATTTTGACGCTGTTGACAGATACGCATGCGCAAGAACGACCACATTTAGTGCCGACACTAATAAGGACCTGCCCTTATTTGTGGAGGAATTATACTGGGCCGCATCTTGGCTGTGTCTAGCCGTATTTGACGTTTTTGACAACTATTCGCCATTTTTTTTACCTTAACCCTACTTTCGGGAATTTTTTGTGTTGTGACGGCCAAAAAAGCAAAAATTGGGACAAAATAGTTATATTTTTATGAAATCGAATGACATAGCACAAAAAAAACAAGGCTCAAATACTTCGTTTTACCGATGAAGACAATATTTGTTTGCTACGAGAAGTAGTTCAACAAAATCCCTTCAGAACTCTAAATGGTCCTTCTCTCCACCCTCCACAAAGACCTCTGCTTCCAACACATCACCTATGCTTTTGATCACTCAAAATATAAAAAAACAACACAGAATTTCGAAAACAGGCAGCATATATTTGTAGGTTAGCAATAAAGTCGTATCGTCACCGTTTTGCTAGAGGCGTGTTCAATAATTCTATAATTTGCACCTTTTAGAGCCAGGCACAGCTTGTTTTAAGGTCGGCGCTAAGTAGGCACTATGCAGTGCGCCCGTATTTCAATAATCCCCTATTATTGAAACGCAGTTAGGGCCCGGCACTAATAAGGCCAGGACTATTTTGACGCTGTTGACAGATACGCATGCGCAAAAATTACCACATTTAGTGCCGACACTAACAAGGTTAGGGCCTGCCCTTATTTGTGGAGAAATTATACTGGGCCGTATCTTGGCTGTGTCAGGTCGTATTTGACGTTTTTGACAACTATTCGCCATTTTTTTTACCTTAAGCATACTTTCGGAAACTTTTTGTGATGTGACGGCCAAAAAAGCAAAAATTGGGCACATAATAGTTATTTTTTTATGAAATCGGGTGACATGGCGGAAGAAAATGAAAAAATCAAGGCTCAAAGACTTCGTTTATTTACTGATTAAGACAATATTTGCTTGCTATGAGAAGTAGTTCAACAAAATCCCTTCAGAATCTCAAATGCATGGGTTTTCGTTTCTCATAATATTATTTAAAATCACAAGTTTCAGGTCCTCATCTCCACCCTTCACCAAGACCACTGTTTTCAACACATCTTCCATGATTCTAATCAGTAAAAAATACTTTTAACTATGAAAATGTGAAAAAAAAATCGAAAACAGTGTGGAGATTCTTCAAATCCAAACCAGCGAGTGACCTCCGAAATTTAATTGAGAGCCAGGTGGCGATATAGAAAAGTACACAAGTAAGAAGAGGACAAGGATACTCCCTTGGCGAGTACCACCACAGTGGGGTTATTCTTGAATCGAGAGAAAATTTGCTCCCAGGGCCTGTATTCTTGACACCCGTGCCCGTGAATGTGAACAAATTTCGCACTTCTCACTTGCTTTGAACCATGTGAAAAATAAGAGAGGCAAATACTCACCGGTGACTACTCACCTCACAGGTCGTCAAGAATACGGGCCCAGGGAGTCGAATTCTCTCGCTACTATGCATCTCATTGGTCCAAATCTTGAGTTAAAATCGGTTTCGCTCACTTTTGCCCGATATTGATGGAAAGTAATTCTCTTAGTCAAGACCAATAGAATTACTTTCGATCAATATCGGGCAAGTGAGAGAAACCTATTTAAACCCAAGACACGAATCACCTCCAAGATTTGGACCAATGAGATGCATAGTACCGAGAGAATTTAACTCCCTGGGAGCAAATTTTCTTTCGATTCAAGAATAACCCCCCAGGAAGCATATATTTGTAGGTTAGAAATAAAGTCGTGTCGTCACCGTTTCGCTAGAGGCGCGTTCAATAATAACTTAATTTGCACCTTTTAGGGCCAGGCACAACCTGGTAAGGCATGCATCTTTATACTGACTTGAAGTTGGCACCCCCACATTAAAATTTCGGAACCAAACTAGGTTCAATCGTTTGGTGGTCGTTTGGTAACGTTTGGTAGTCAGTTATTTTGGTTTGGTGGTACCCGCTTTATTTATAAAAAATAAATAAAAAATTAGTGTGAAGTTGGCACCCCACTTTCGAATTGAACTACAAAAATTGGTAACAACCTCAAACGATTGAAACTCTACAATTAAATAGTTTGGTTCCAAAATTTCACTCTACTTAGCACATGCCGGAAAAAGATAATCTGCAGGCCAGGAAAAAATAGTTTTTTTTAAAATATGGCCAAAATGACGCCGCTAAACGAAAAAACCCAACTACCACACTAATTTTTTATTTATTTTTTTTTTAAATAAAGCGGGTTCCACCAAACCAAAATAACTGACTACCAAACGACCACCAAACGATTGACTCTAGTTTGGTTCCAAAATTTTAATGTGGGGGTGCCAACTTCACCTCAGTCATCTTTATTATTACCTGAAATCACCATGGTGATTGATTCTTTGTACGATATCGTCTCCATAACTCACAGAATTGGTCAGATATTGAATATAGTAAGTAGATTCTAATGCTTTTTTACTTTCTTTAAACCATATTTCCGGCTCATGTTTTCTATATCCCTTGGTACCTAGAGTTTGTGTTTTTTTTATGTTTTTAGTAAAATTAGCCTTATTATTACCTTTGATTGCCAGTTGCACCAGCTTTAAGTCTGTGTTTTAAGTCTGACTTAAAAATTATCTCTCTCTTATTGCCTGCTTCTGAGAGATATCAAAACTTTTCAGTCAGACTTAAAACACAGACTTAACGTTGGTGCAATTGGCAATAATGAAAAGCTTATCTCGGAAGAAGCAAGTGCACACACTCTGTGTGCCAGCTCCACAAACCTAATAGCTATATTTACAAAATATTCTTTTTATTTTGTTTATGAGTCGTGCAAGTGCGTTTACTTATATCAACTATTGAGATAAAGTAGAGCCCAAAACAAAAATAATTTTATCAAGTCATGCAGCGAGCCTTTTATTATCCACAAAAGCTTATAAATAACAATAATTATATAATTGCTACAAAATATTAAACACCATAAAAAATTATATCCAAGATACCCAGCATGTCATTAAAACTCATAATCAACTTTTAACATAAAAAACCGTCCTTCTCTAATAATAATTAACGAAAAGATGGTGGCCATTATTAGTGTATGGCCTTTTCAATGGATGTAGTGGTGCAAGATTCTCTTCTATCAAAGCTGCATCTGTGCCCATAGAAAAACAAAGGATAGCAACATGGACGTAGATGGTGAGAATTGCGATAATTTGACTTCTTTTAAGTGAGTTCAAATACCGAGGTGACCAATGACCCTTTCGGGTAAGTCGCTTAAAGAAAAAGACCAGCTGAAAAAAGTGAATCCGTGGGCGAATGCATAATTCATGTTGACAATGAGGAATAATCAAGAAAACTTTCGGTAAGATTAATAGATCGATCAGATATGATTTGAATGATATCCGACTGGATGCAGTGGAAGTCAAAAAGATGGCACATCTATAATACGAAATTAAAGAAAAACAAAAAAGTTATTAGTTTATTCTGATTATATTTTCACGGAGCAAGTGCAAGATACACTTATTTATAATTTTAGAGGGACGCCCACGGTTTATCAGAATTTGCAAAATCAAACCCGTTATATAAAAGAAAGTTCAATCATAAAATCTTTCACTATAGAAGCTGCAATTCGTCAAACCAATTTTTTATCAGAACCTTATTTCATCAAACCCATTCAATAACAAATTCGAAATTTAACAGACCCATTTTTAATCGAACCATTGTTCATCAAACTCATGCAATATCAAACTCGTAATTTGTAAAACTCATTTTTAAAACCCGGAATTTGTCAAACCATTATTTATCAAAACCGGATTTCGTCACTCGTTGTTTATCAGAAAATATTTGCTTAATTAATAGCGCATTCGCCAGTAATATTTACATGAATCGGAGGCGTACACGCAGATGGCGATATCTATACACAAAGTATTGAACACTATCTGTGAATACTTTTATAGAACGACAAATGCATCGAAACGCCATGACGCCGCACCACCCTCTTATACGCATCCAGTTCATGTAAGTATTATTGGCGAATGCGCTATCAATTTAGCAAATATTTTCTGATAAACAACGAGTTTGACGAAATCCGGTTTTGATAAATAATGGTTTGACAAATTCCGGACTTTATTAAAAATGGGTTTTACAAATTACGAGTTCGATATTGCATGAGTTTGATAAACAATGGTTCGATTAAAAATGGGTAATAAAAATAAATTCCTGGTTCGATAAACCATAGGCGTTCTTTTAGAGTATTAGGTTTTTTTCAATCAAACCGGCGAATCTGAAACAGAGACACTTGATTTTATCCATTATTTTTTTAAATAAAGTCAAAGTGCTTTAGAGCGATCTACCTATTGTATGAAACAAATTTGGGCAAAGTTTCAGGAATAATCTGAAATAGTATCCGAGTGGAATTAACCTTAATAAAAATGATGTAATGGAAGTTAAAAAGATAGCGGAACTAAAACTTGCCTTTAAGGGATATACAGATAAAATGACAAAAATTAAAGAAAAACAAAAAAGTTATAAGTTTGTTCTGATTGAGGCGAGGATTGAGGTAGACCCCTATATTTTCACAGAGCAAGTGCAAGATATACTTATGTCTAATTTTAGAGTAATGAATTTTTTCAGCCAAACAAGCGAATCTGAACTAGATACACTTAATTATATCCATTTCTTTTTAAATTGAAGTCAAAGTGCTTTAGAGCGTGCGATCTACCTTTGTATTGGATGGAACACATTTGGACAAAGTTTTAGGAATGATCTTAAATAGTATCCGACTGGTATGAACTTAAAATTAATCCAATAGAAGTTGAAAATGTAGTTCAACTATAAAATCTTTGTGCTTAAAAACAGAGCAAAATCAAAAAAGTCAAAAATAGAAAAAAACAATAAGATTGTTGCTCTGTGGAATTTTCACACAGGGCAGAAGCGAGCGATCCTTCTGAATCCAAAGCAAACACATTCTGCATATCAACCGCCGATTCTGAACACGAGCAGAAAATTGATTTTATGGCGGTTTAACTTTCTATCGGATGAAACAAATCTGGACAAAGTTTTTAACAACAAAAATGGTGGACTAAGATAAAAACGCCCTTCAGAAAGAAAATTATATCCCGTGTTTTGTTTTGACGACACAAAGATATCAGCTGCTTTCTTTATTGATTTTTTTGATGGGTGACATTTGAGATTATATTATTTTTGCATACATTTTTGTAATAAAAATTGTATTGTAATATGCGTTTTCTTAGTGAAAAAAAAAAAGATTTATTACATATAATATGCACAACAAGTCTGTCCTTCTAAATAACAAAATAATCACTCTCCCAAAAATGCGTGGCAAAAATCAAGTACAAAATAAAATAGCTTTCAAAACAGGAAAAATAACAACTACATAACCTATCTTCTGAACTACGAGCTCGAAGTAACTCCAACTCATCCGATTAGTTTCTTGACGGAATCGATTACCAACTAATGATCTTAATTTCTATTTGGTGAAAGATCAACGCATGCAGGCCAAAAATAAATTATATTTACTCATACACAAAAAGTTATAATAAAAGATACAAGCAAAAAATAGGTCTTGCATTATTCATTTAAACAAAAAAAAATCCGAAGTTAATTTAATTTGTCAAGCCGTCATACAATTTTTAAATGGCGGACAAAAATCAGCTGCTATCTTTGTGTCGTCATCGGGTCGAAGAGTGGGGTAAAATTACTAGACCGTATCTATTCTAGGGACCGTGGGTACCACTCACAGGCCTTACGATACGACGCTATATTGAATTGGAGTAAGAAATGTTCGTAGAGTTAAACTTTTCACGGAGGGTAGCGAATAGAATTGCTCACAATAAACATTTACGTAACGGCTTACGGAGCTTGCGTAGTGTCTGTGCTCAGGCCTTTATCAGCGACGAAAAAAGACAGACATACAATGCAATATGTATGCAGGTTTCGACTACAAACGCTTATAAATTGCAAAACAAGCCAAAAATGCCAGTATAATCGCCAAGACCACGAGATACAATTTGCGCAGATTATTTCGTATGTGTGGTTCACCTAGCTGAAGTCCCACATAGCTTAATTTGCACTAACTACAAAAAATTGTTGTTGGGCAGAGTATCGGTCTTCCGCACGGAAGATCTCGGGTTCGAGTCCCGGCTGGGTGCATGGATATTTTGTGTTTGTCTTTAACTTTTTTTTAAAAACGTTTTTAATTTTTTAATTACTTACCTACCTATACAAACATTCTTGCCAAAAATTTAGTGTTTTAGTAATTATCGTTTCTCTGATTGTTCGTATAAAAAATGACTTTTTAAAAAAAATATACAGGGGCTATTAAAAGTCTTAGGCCACCCTAATATTTTTGAAACTAAAATGGAGGGCAAACCGAATGTGATAAATATAAAAAAGACAAAAAAAAATATTATAGGCGAAGGTTTTGCAAGAGAAAGTAGCGGTCGATTTTTTTCCCTTTCATATATATATATATATGCAAAATATTTTATTTTATAATGTTGAAAAAATATAACTGTACATCACCGTCATCGACATACCATTACATACCAGACCGGAAAGCAAAATTGTTATAGCCTGTATAAAACCAAATTTTCCAGCACTTCCTACCTCGCGGTCCCCCTTGCCTTATCTAGAAAAATTCTTACTCTTGCAGTAAAACTAACTTTCCAGCCTAGTAACGCAAATTACTATGAAAGTATTGTGGAATTCGCAGTCCGTAAAAATATTTTTGGTGAGCTACTCAGCCCTCGAACAAAACAGACATGGGAAATTTTATCAGAATCACGTGCTTTCCACTTGGTCCAAAAGCACGAGACCAGATATAAAATTATCACCTACCTGGTGGCACTATTAACATTTTTATAGCCGAGATATCGCTGTATTTTGGAATTTTGTAACGCCTAATGGATTGATAAGCAGGAGTGCTTCTTAGTGGGCTATCATTTTTTTATTATTTTAAGTGTAAAATGGTTTTATCATATTTTTATAAAGGTCTTTGTACAGTTTGTCTAATGGGGTTCCTGGTAGAAAATGCACCATGTATAATGTATGTTTAAATTTTGAATAAGGACAAAACTTTTTTCCTTATTTCGTTTGCACCCGACACAAACCCGACCCGGACCGGCGCTTCTCGAAACCAATGGCAAAACAGCAAGCAATTGCACGGCGTTCTGCCATTCGTTTTAGGAAGTGTTTAGCGGTTTTAATTACGAGAGTCGACACCCCTCTCGAGAAATGTATTAAATTCCTTAAAAGGCAAAGCAGAGGGCAAAACATAATTTAATATTTCTCCGAAATTAAAATGGATGTCAGTATTCTATCGATTTTTAAGAAGGTAACGTGTAAAACGATCTAAGCTCTCTCCCCAATAACTTAATGTTAGGGTTGCAGTTGTAATCCGAAGAAAATAAGAGGGGTGCGAAAACATGAACTATAGTGAGAGTGGACATGATAATATTTTGAGAATAGGGAAATTTAGTGTTAAAATTCAAGAATTTTTAATTTCAGACGTCCCTTAAGTTACCTCCATTAACCTAGCGACCCCACCCCAAGAAAATCAAAATTTAGTTATGCCATAATTATGTGCTAACATGTTTAGTAATCACGGAATTTAAATATTTCAAAAACCATTATTATCTGCAAATTATGTGCTAATTTCGTCCACAATCCTAAAACTTTGTGCCCGTCTAGTTTCCGTTGCCGTAAACCGATTTTGATTAAATAAATACCTTCCCAGGAACCAAAGTAATGCAATTTAACCTAGCTACCCCACTTTTTTTAAAACTTAATTTAAAATGAAAAATTCGATTTTTTTCTTATATATTCGTGGAGGACATAATTATCACACAATTTTAAAACCAATAATTTTTAGTTTGGCGCCATATCTCCTGGTGGGGTTGCTAAGTCTATATTAATCTAGCTAACCCAATTTCTTTTTCGATTTTTTTTGGAAACCAGACGAGTACAAAATTTTCTGATTATGCACGAAATTAGCACATAATATGCAGGTAATACTGGTTTTTGAAATTTTTAAATTCCGTGATACCTAAACATGTGGGGTCGCTAAGTTAATATTAACCTAGCTACCCCACCCTTTTTTTAAAAAAAAAACTAAAATGAAAAATTCGATTTTTTTTCTTATATATTCGTAGAGCACATAATTTTTTGATTGGGGACGAAATTAGCACATAATTATGGTGTGACTAAATTTTGATTTTCTTGGGGTGGGGTCGCTAGGTTAATGGAGGTCCTTAAGTTAGCAGTACAAAGTCAGCAAAGCAAAGATTTTATTATTGGAAAAATTAGTGCTAATTATCCAGCAAACACATCTGTTACATTAACATAGTATTTACGTAAATTTAAAGTCAAAAAGTTAACTTAAAAAAAGTTTTCATAAAATTTACGTAATATTTACATAACATATGTTTCTTTAATTACATTATATTTACGTCATAAGAAGGGAACGTTGTGCATGGCGTTATGCAGAACATTGAAGTTACTTTTTACCTTGTTGCGACATTAGAAGTATATAAATATTATATACACAATATGACTTTAATTTTACATAAATGTTACATTCCAATATGTAATATTTATATAATATTTATGTTATAAATTTATATAGTAGTTACATAAAGAGTACGTTATTTACGTGACGTCAAGTTCACCTTGATGTTACTTGTAAGAGATATAAATATTATGTAAATACCTTTCGATTTACTTTCTAGTTACTAGTTAACCGATATGTGCCGTTTCCCAATTTTTTGTTGCCATATATTATTTACGTTATTTTAATTACATATTATTTACGTAAAAAGTAGGGAACTTTGTGCATGGCGTTATGCAGAACATGGAAATTACTTTTTACCTTGTTGTGACTTCCAGTTTACCTAGAATTTATGTAACAAAGTAATCATGTGTTTTAACTTTTACGTAATATTTACGTAACGGTGTTGGCTAGGTAAAGTCACCAAATTTTGTGCTCTTGTGCTTTTCAAGATATCGCCTGCACTGATATATAAATTATATATTTACTAATTTTAGATGCAGGACACATTTGAGTTTTCATGAAAGAAGAGGTTGGTGGTGTTTTTGATATTGTAATAAATTCGTGCTATTTAGGTGCTATGCTAATTAAATGCCAAGTCACCAAATTTTGTGCTCCTGTACTTTCAGAGATATTGCCTGACCTGTGAACTACCCCTTAAAGATAGCAGTGCCCCTTGCTAGAATGGTCCAGAAAAGTGATGGGGCGGTCAAATGGTCAAGAAATTAAAAGCTACCATTTCCATTAAAAAAAATTCTTATTTTTTCCGCATTTTCTTTTTAATCCACATGATGCACTGCTAACTATAGACGCAGTACACATTTGCACAATTCCAAGTAACATCCTAGCAAGGCGCATTGCTATCTTTAACGGGTAGCTAGCAGTGCCGGTCATATCTTGAAAACCACAAAATGTAGTATTTTTAGCACCTAACAAAATTAAATTATTCCAATATCCAAAACACCACCAATCTCTTTTTTCATGATAACTCAAATATGTGACTTGTATAAACTTCGTATTTAAAAAATATGCGGAAAAAATAAAAAATATAGATTTTTTTATGGAAATGATATAGCATTTAATTTTCTTGACCACTGCTATCTTTCTTTAACGGCGGTGATTTGGCATTTAATTCGCACTAAATTTTCCAATCACAAAATCTTTACACTGCTGACTGTGCACTGCTAACTTTAGACACGTTAATTTCAGCTTTATTTAGCATATTATACCCATTTTATTTTTAATAACATTGAAAAGGTTTATAATATTTAAAATGGCTCGGTGCACTGAAAATCTAACGAAAAAAACAGGAGTTTTTTGTACTTCAGAGCAAAAGGGACTTGCTGAATTTCGATTGCTCACACAGAGGGTGGAACCTAGGACGACACCGTTTCCTGTCGTACCGACCATAGGGCGCCATGGTGGGTACCGCTTGCGCCGTAATTTTTGACACATAGACGTCTTAGGTTCCACCCTCTGTGTGAGCAATCAAAATTCAGGAAGTTCATTTTGCACTGAAGTACAAAAAACTCCTGTTTTCTCGTTATAATATTTTGGCATCTTTCTACCTTATATTTTCTTCAAAATGTGCACTTTTTATTTTACTAATCCAAATTAGGACCATATTTATCTTTATTACCTAAAAGATTTATATTTGACTTAACACAAGTTTTAATGTTTTCCAGGTTTCATGCAAAACTTTTTGGTGTTTGACGCCGCGGCGCGGCGTCGTCGAAGTGGCGTCGCGTCGGTGGCTGGAGACCCACCGTCTGGACGCCACGACGCGATGTGGTAGAGTCGAAGAGTTTTTTTACCTGTAACTGACGCCGCTTTGTTGTAGCTTATTTTATTTGGGTCAGCGCATTAGCCTATTAATTTTATATTATTTAAATTGATGAAACACCATTGTAATCTATATCAGACTGTATGTCTTTGTCAATGACTTATTTGTTTTCAAATATTTACTATACTTCCACATATTAATCCCGTTTCCTTAACTTAGCAAGCAATTCACAGAAACAGAAATTAATATTTGTCAAACAAAATTTAATTTTTACTTTTGTTTTAATTTGGAAATACCCAAGGTAACAAACATCACTTACTCTTATCAATTCCCATTTCGTTATTAACAAAAATCCTTTTTTTAAGTTTTTTTTTTAATTAGTGTCACTTCTTAATAATTGTACAAATAGAGGTGAAATTAAATACAACAAAACTACGTCCGTAAAGTTAGCTGTACGAAGTCAGCATATGGTTTTTATGTTATGAGATACACTTGCCAACTACCTGGTAAAGTTGTACATATAGGTATTAAAAATACAATTTAAAAAAATGGATCCCTTTCCGAAATTTAAGGTTCATTAAAGGCTAATTAAATGCTCTTGCTTTAACTAAATCCTCCCCTAGATTTCTACCAATTCAGCCAAACAGCAATAGGAAGGGTTCGAGGACTATATATGTATATAGAAACATCCACATCTTTAAGTTAGCAGTACAGCTCATGACTCAAAAACAGCCTTAAATTTAGAAACGGGACATTTAATTAGCCTTTAATTAATACTACATCCGGGGATCGATTTTTTTAAATTGTAATTTCAATATAATTATGTACTGCTAACTTTACCGGGTAGTTGGCAGTGCAGCTCTTGACTAAAAACAATAAGAGCATTTAATTTGGGAATGAGGCATTTAATTATAGCCTTAAATGAACCTTTTAAGATTAACAAAATCTTTCTACTGCTGATAGAGTAACAGTTCAAGGTATAAAATTTGATGGATAGGTAACCCTCGCCATTTTTTGATAATATGTGCATTTTCTCGTCCTGAATACGAAATGGACAATCCTGTACCTCAAAATTGTGGATAAGGGCTCGGCACACCAATCCAAAGGTGGGCAATTTTAGAGGGGGTAGGGTAACCCCCACCATTTTCACATATATGATGTAGTAGTACCACCAGACCAAAAATCACCTGGTGTGTCGGACCTCATTCATGGATAAAATGCCCACTTTTAGAGTGGTGTGCCGAACCCTTATCCATGAATGAGGTCCGGCACACCAGGTGATTTTTGGTCTGGTGACCTCTAAAATTGCCCACCTTTGGATTGGTGTGCCGAGTCCTTATCCACAATTTTGAGCTACAGGATTGTCCATTTCGTATTCAGGACGAGAAAATGCACATCTTATCAAAAAATGGCGAGAGTTACCTATCCATCATAATTTTTACTGCGAACGCTTGTACTATGACTTTGTACTGCTAACTTTACGGACGTAAAAAACTAATTTCGTTGACAAAGCATATACTTAAATACTGATAAAAAGATAGAACTAACAACAGAGAAAAATACCATTTCATAAACAGTAAAAAAAAATATTTCTTAAATAGTTGAAAACTAAAAAGAAAAACACACCCACAATACTGTAACATCCCATGAATAAACATTTATAATTTACATTTGCTGTCAAACAATTTAAAACCCATCACTAAAAAACTCTCTAAACTACAGTTCGCTTTATTGCATAAAAAAAATTTTACCTCTACACGAATTTTTTTAGATTGCGGATTTTCTTTCTTAAATGAATTGGTAAGTGATTAGACATTTTTTTACTTCTGTAAATAATACAGTTTTGAGTTAAAGTGGATTTATGTATGGGAAGTCGCAACATCAAGTTTTTTCTAGTTGCATAAGATCTTAAACTGTTAAGGTCATTATAGTGTTTTTATGCATAAGGCATATCGTTTCAAGAATGAAAATACAGTAGACAGTAAGTATATCTTATGGGTAATGAAAAGTTGTTTGCAATGATTGTGATATCCTACTTTACATAGATACCGAATTGGTCTTTTTTAGAGACTAAAAACCGATTCAAAAAGTTTAATTGAGCAGTTTCCCCAAAAAACAATTCCATACCTTATGTATGATTCTAGTAATGAAAAATAGGTTGACTTAGAAGTCTGGAAACAGAGTCCATTTGCCACAATTCTTATGGCATAGCAGCCGCTAGCCACCTTTTTGTTTAAGTTTGAGTGGTAAGAATTTTCTTCATCATACTTTCATCCTTAGTATAGGCTGATTCTCATGAGATGTTCACTTCCCGAAAAAAAAGGAATTAAGTAAAAAATAAGGATCACAGATTTTTTCTTAATTTTGGATATTAAGGTTACGTGTTCAGAACGATATATCTTTCCACATGTGGACCTGCTTTTTATTTGAAAAAACCTGACTTTTCACAAATAATTAAATATATTTATGAATTATAATTTAAAATTTCTATTGAAAAGGTAGGGAACTTTATTGTTTGACTTAAAAACACTGACTGACTGACATCTCTAAATACTTGGACAAATCGACATGGTGAGGAAAGATTCACAAAAATGATAAATGTGAAATGTCCATTACCTACATTTTGAAGATAGCTATAGATAAAAGACAATAAAGAAAATTTATACTTAGATGCTGAGTATGTTTATTACTTTATTTAAGAAAGATGAAAAAATAGTGTGAATGTGGAAATTCACGTAAATAAGATTCAGGGAAATGAGGATTTTTAATAATTTTATCAAATTATTATTCCTTACTTTAATAAGAAGTGGATTGGACTCTCACGGTGAACATTCACGGAGATGATATTTATAGGGTAGAATTGTTTAAAAAATATGAAAAATATTAAAATTTTAAATTTGTTTTCCAAAAAGACAAACAGGTCCTTTAGCAATATTCTATAATTCTATTGTACACTTTTTACCAAAAATACATTTTTTTTTAGCTGGTGAACAACAAAAGTTACTCTTGTGAGAATCAGCCACTCTGGATAAAATTATAATAAATGAATGTAAACATCATGTCTTCTTACACAAGTTTTCGCAATACGGGTGAAAAACCAAGGGACTTTCTTGCACAAGGTAATAATTAGATTTATGGGAGGACCCTTCACACAGTAATGCATACAGTGCAATAAATAAAATATGCACCCTGCCTTTCCCAAGTCTCTAACTACGTATCGATTTAGTTTTCGTTGTCTCTGTATTTTAGAACACAGTGGAGTGGCAATACGGTTAAGAGAAATTAAAATACAGGAAATATTTTTATATTATTCCAGAGCTTTTTTTTCCGAAAACACGTAAATCGAATCCAACCTCTGTATTTGTCACGGTGTAAAAAATAAAGAGGTCCGACTCGACTTGATAGAGTTCAGCTCGGAGTTTCGAAAATATGTAGAATCTAGGCGCTGTCCAATTGGCTTACAAGTGACGAGTGCAAAATTTTCACAACAACTTCTCAGAATGAACAGTACATTATACACCTAGGGACTAAAGTGGTAGTGTTTCTCCCGAGGTGAAAAGTTTGTAGGAAGGGCGGGGGGTACAATTCATTAAGGGACAATTTTTGGCACTTTTTGAAAATGTTTTGCTTTTTCTTTTTAAAAAATTGTTGATTTTTAAGTCTTATTCATGGTGGAATGGCACCCACGTGAAAAAAGATGCAATATTTCTTGCAGCAATATTTATTGCATGCAATATTTCTATTCTATCTAAAATTCGAATTTTTAGTCCTAGGGACGAAAAGTACAATTGTAGTCCCTCATTGGGACTAAAATAAAATTTAGGGCGTAAAATTAAATTTTGAGAAGTAATTTACACTTTTTCTGTATTTTTCCCTGGGGTCCACTTTTGTGTAAATTATTTTAAACACAGTGGCATGCGCAGTAATTTTTCCTCGGGGTGGGGCGGCGGCTTGAGCTGCGTACGCCACTGTAAACATAAGTTTTTTTATTTAAACCACCATACTACCTATACTTCTAAAAGTAAAACACGGAAATTAAAAATCAATTTCTACTCCCCTGGTAACAAGTTTTTGGGGCAAAACGCAATCCACGCGCGCTAGACTATAAAGTAGGAATAAAAATGGGCAAATGGAGTTGGTTTTAGGGGTTAATGAATTGCTGTGAGGGTGGCCAGCCAGTGGAACAGTGTTTTTATTGCCTAGGGCAGAAACAGGGAAAGGAGATTTTATAGTTTTTAACAATGTTATAAAGTTAGCAGAATAACTTCGGAAATTTAGAAATATCTTGCAAAAAAAATATTCTTACAATTTGCGGTGAATAAAGTATCGTTCTTACAAGGCATAGTCTTAGTTTTTGGTTTAGTTTTTGTAATAGTTTTTATCATAAAAAAGTTAAAACCACTGTTTCTTATGAAAGTGTTCATGCAATGCTTTTGATTATGCTTTGTCACAGGTTTAGTCACAGTCCTAAGGAGAAGTTGGCAACTTTCAACTTTTATAACTAAAATTACGACTATTACTATAACAAATATAAGTGCGCATGCGCGAGTCCAAATTTTAAGTATGGCGCCCAACTATGTTGACAGGAATGAAATCAATAATTTAAAAAATTTGATACAGACAAATTAAAAGCAAAAAACAGGTTGCTAAGGGTTTTGTAGGTTCCAAAATAAACAATTGATTCTATTAAACCTTATTTTCTTTTTAAAAGAAACTAAAAAAAATAAAAGTAAATAAAACAAAACATCAAAAAAGTGAGGTTAAATGCACTTGCTTAGTGATTGTTATGACTATAACAAAGACAAGTATGAACTGTGAGCAATTTTTAAGACTAAAACTATAACTAACACTATAACAAAACCAAATACTAATCAAGTGACTAAGCCTATGCCTTGTATGAACGATCCTTAAGTTGTGAATTAAAAAAAAAGATAAATGGCGCCAGCAGGGATGTCCCTACAACCGACAAAATATAGAATATTTAAAAACTATGGTCCTGACCAACTTCGATAGTAGTAGAATTCTTGTTGAAAATTTAATTCTCCATCTAAATGTGAAAACCGCGTGTCACTGGCTGCTACAGTTCGTGAGTTAGGATTTTTTCAAAAGTTCAACCCTTCCTACTCTCTTTCGGTTCATCGCCTATTGGAAAAAATCTTAAAAAAGTAAGTACTTTTTTATAGATATTTTTGTATTTTTAACAATTTTAACGTTTTGTAATTGTAACCCTTTTTTGCGTAGGTGTTTGACACCTATGAAGATGGGAAAATAATTCCGAAACTTTAAATATAAGAAGTTTTGCACTCAAGCTCTGTTTTTCTTTATCAATTTTAAACAGTTGAATTCTTTGCCAAAAAGTCTATAAAAAAGCTATTTACATTAAAATCCAATTTTCAGTAATAACCAAGTTACAGACCCTCTGCCAAATTTTTTCCATCGTTTTAGTTTCCAAGATATAAGCGAAAGTTAGTATTTTTCTTATGGAACACACGATTTTTGAATTTGTGATAAAATTTCCTTTTAAAAAATATAGCATATGTGATAGTTTTGTTGGGCCGTTTTTGAGATATTTAATATTTTATATATATGCTGTGACTTTATTTTGATAGCTTCACAGTGTGTTAGTCATTTATGTCATCAAATTTTTGCAAATAGGCCATAATATGAGACAAGTCAAAATTGCTTCCTTTCATTGCCTGCTTTTTAAAACTACAAAGCTTTCATTTGAATGTAACGTTATTACTATAGAAGCACGATGCAAGTGATAGGTAATGACTTTTTTAAAAAGTAGATATTTAGTTTATCACCTTTTATAAGAAATAAATCATTGAACCATTTTTGTTAGTTAGTATGTTCTCTGTTGTGACAAAGAGCGTGATATATGATCTTAATCTCAAAAACGGCTCTACCAAACTATCACATATGCTATATATTGGTTAAAATGAAATTTTATCACAAATTCAAAATTTAAATAAAATATGGGGTGTTCCATAAGAAAAATACTAACTTTGACTTATATCTTGGAAACTAAAGATGGTGATTTTTAGTAATAACGAAGTTATGGATCCTCTCCCAAAAAATATTTTTTCGATCTCGCCTGGAAGTACCATAAACCCCCCAAAAGTGCCCAATTTGGGACACCCTGTACAAGAAGCTAGCAGCGCAACTTGCGATTTTTTTATTACAATCTATATGACTAATTACAGCTAATTTAGTGCTAATTTTGCTCCGCAAAAAAAATATAGAGCTTACGGTTTTTAAAAGTTAGCGCATGCGCTGCTAGGTTCCGTGAGAAGCGTGCAGCGCATGCGATTGCAGCCTAATTAAGAGAATTCAGAAAACAAAAGATGCATACATAATTAGAACTAATTTGGTGATCCATGATTAAGAGAATTCAGAAAACAAAAGATGCATACATAATTAGAGCTAATTTGGTGATCCATGGTTTCATATAATATGAAAGTTATGCTACAAATATTATAGAGGAGTAGTTTTTTTTTGGTAAAAGTGATGTAACTCTGTACATTACAGAATAAATGCCCAGCGTTAGTGAAGTTTTTTGCAAAGTTAAAGACAAACACAAAATATCCATGCACCTAGCCGGGATTCGAACCCGGGACCTTCCGTGCGGTAGGCAGGTGCGCTGCCCACTACGCTACGGCGGCCGGCTTTGGTATTAAACCTCTTTTGGTTTGCCCGTCATCATTTGAACTGCTAGCTACCATAGCAGCTAGCAGCGCAGGCTCTATATTTAAAAAAAAGCGACTTCTAAATTTTTTAAGGCGATAGGAAATTAGTGCCTTAACATATTTAAATAGTCCTTATAGTTTTAATTTAATAAATTTAATATCCAGAATTTTGGGACAATTAAATGAGATAGACTTAAAATCTAATGTCTATAGAAGAATTTTCCCGAAGAAGAAGAAGAAGAATTTTTTGGCCAAAATGATGAGTTAAATTACGTTTCGTTTGATCACTTGCATAATTAGGCTGTGATCGCATGGGCTGCGGACTTCTCACAGAACCTAGTAGCACATGCGCTAACTTTTAAAAAACACAGAACTGCTAGCTTCTTGTACATACTTGTTTTTAGAGGAAATAATTTGTTTTTGCGGATCTCAATACTTATCATATTGGTATGGTTTGCTAAAAATTCATGTTTTGTTAACTTTACGTAAAGTTAAAAAAACTACTCATAAAGTAGAGAAACTACTTAATTATAATTCACGCAGTGCATCATTAACATTTGCGTTATTCTCGGCGTAAATTAGTTGTAAAAAAGTAGTTTATAGCAACTTTATAAACGTAACACTTTTAAAATGTTTATTATTGGAGAATCAATTAACTTAACTTACTTAAGTGAATTAAATCTGTTAAATTGAGAATTCTCATAAGTTATGTATATATATATATATATAATTTGCAAGGTGAAGAAATACTGACTCACACACCGGCGGCCCGGGTTCGATTCCCGGCCAAAACACTTTTCGTGATTGAGTGTTCAGAGGCGGATACAATCGATTTCAAAGGGGGAAGGGCGGTTTATAGTAGGTGTTGTGTTTGTACTTTTTTCTGGGTAAGGATCTGGTCTCAAATCTAGATTTATTGCTAAAATTGTCTTAAATGCGCGGCAAGTAAAAATATACTTGAGAAAAACTGCTTAAATTAAACTAAAATTGTGAAAAAAAAATCATTTTAAGCAGAACATTCTTCAAAAATTTTTCGATTTTTTTGCCAAAATTATGTCATAAATGCGCGCCAGGCGACAATTTTGTAAAAAATATGCTAAAAATGTCGTTTTTTTACAGGTAAATGCCGATGATGAAAAATTGCTTCAAATTAAACCAAAATTGTAACAATCAATGTGTTATAGCGACACAAGCAAAATTTTTTGCTGTCTAACCAGAATATTTAAAAAAAAAACTAAAATTGTAACAATCAACGACATTATAGGGGCTTAGGCAAAATTTTTTGAAACCTAAGCTGAAAATTTGAATATTTTTCGTATTTTTTTGTAAATTATTTAAGAAAATGTGGGTTGGTCAGCTATACATCGCTATAGCTTGTGACTGGGCACTGATCCTTGTTGGATGGAAAGTTGAAAGCCTCAGTATAAAAACAAATTACCAGGGGTCTATCTGATTTAGAGAAAATCTACCAATCCTCAAAATTTAATTAAACAACACACTATTTTTATAGCGGCCAGCAGTTAAAACCATTTTTTTTTTAATGAAATCCAAGAAAAAAATAATATGTATCAGACTTGCCCTAGACTGTAATATTTGGCAGTGCAGTTATTTTTTCAGAGGAAAAAACTAAGTTTATGGGAGATGGTAAGGGGCTGAGATACATAATTATAGGTCACATTTTTCTTATATTTACCAGAGAAGAGAGGAAATAAAAAAACAGCCGCGGGTCCCTTTGAAACATGACTTCACAATTAAAAAAAATTAAGAACTGTCAAAAAAAAATGAAAAAATTCCACATACATTCTGGCACTGGAAACTGTTTGTATTTCAATTTTTTTTTAGGTTTTAAGATTTCCTTGGAATAGAACTGCTTTAATTTTTATTTCTCACAAAAATTAAGAGGGCAGTGTTCCTATACATTGACTTGAAAACAAGAATTTTATTTTCTATAAAGGGTCATCCTCTACATTAATTAACAGAGGTAATCTATTTTTAGGTTCTACACAATCAGTTAAAGTACTCACTTATATTATAGGTAACAGAGTTTTTGTTTTGTTTAAAAAAATTCAAAACTAAAAAATAAGCTTAATCATAACTTAATACATAATAAGCTAGTGTACAATAAGAATTGAATAATTCTTAGATTCTTTATTTTATTTGCAGCTATTAACATTTTTAGTTGTTTCTTAAAAATTTTTAAGTCTTGGGATTTGATTTAATTAGGAACTTTATTTTAAAGAAGGTTGGTTTGACTTTTTGGTAGTGCAATCATATTTGTTTGTCTTGTGTTATGAGTGTGAATTTGATTTCTAATAAACAATGTTAAATTAGAATGACGTTTTTAATTTTTTACTGTAAATAGGAACATACATGTTTGGAACTTATACATATTCTCTAAGTTTTCAATATTAAAGTTGGAATAGAGTGCAATAGTACTAGAGGTAAGTTATAAAGATTTTTTATTGCCCTATTTTGGAGTGTTTTTAGGGGCTGAATAAATTGTTTTTGTGTTGAAAACCAAATTAGGAGCAAGTACTGCAGGTGACAGTGAATCATACTGATAAATAGGCCTTAGTAGGTGTTTTGGAACGCAATAACTCAACCTCTTAAGAATACCAACAGGTGCAGCAATTTTTTTTTGGATTTTATTTATATGGTGATGCCAATCTAGCTTTTCGTCAATATAAAGACCAAGATACTTTACTACAGCATTATACTTTAATGATTAGTTATTGATGATATAGGATCTGTATCGTAGTTTTTTAGGTTTGATGGTATAAATATATAGTTTGATTTATCCAAGTTTAGAGTTAATTTATGTTTTATTAACCAGTTAGTAATGATTCCTAAATCAGACATAATATCTTGCTTTAGATCATCATAACCATCACCAAAGTATATTAACAGGGCATCATCGGCATACAGTTTTAGCTTACCTATCAACTTTAAATTTGAGATTGAGTTAATATATATTAGAAACAAAGTAAGTCCAAGGATGGACCTACTTACCAATGGTGGTCACCTGTGGAGTGCTACAGACTCCACAGGTGACCACCATTGGACTGCTTGACTAGTTTTTGTAATTTAAATAGTAAGATCCGATGATCCACCGTATCAAATGCCTTTCGCAAATCCAGCGACACCACAGCACATTTTTTACCTTTGTCTACCCCTATTTGAATCTCAGAGATTGTATCTGTTGCTGCTGAGCTGGTGTCGCTGGACTTGCGAAAACCATATTGATGTGGATATAAAAACCCAATCCTACTTAAAAAACTCACCAAACGCACATTAACTATCTTTTCAAAAACCTTTTAGAATATTGGCAGCACTGACACTGGTCTATAATTGCCACAGGATTCTTGATCACCATCTTTATAAAGTGGGGTCACACGTGCAAGTTTCATTTCAGCAGGGACTACACCACATTCCAAACATTGATTTATAACATAGTGTAATATTTCAACAACTTCTTTTTGACAACATTTAACTGATACAACATCAATTTTATCGCAGCCTATGGCTTTTCTTGAGTCTACCGCACCAATTACATTATTAACCTCTTCAAATGTTGTAGGAGTCACAAAACAGGTTTTTTCACAAGCAGTTTCGAGTGTTAAGTCTATTTCTCTATCTGGAATGACTTGAGCCAGTTTTGGTCCAACGGTTATAAAAAACTTATTAAACTCTTCTGCTATAGCTTTGCTGTTTGTGATTTTCTCATTGTTTACTATTTTTACAGAAGGTATTTTTGATTTATTTTGTTTTGGTCTCTTTATTAGAAATTATGAAGTTTATGAGTTGCCAGATTTTACGAGAGTTTTCCTTGACTTCACTAAAAGCTTTCTCATAGTAAGATTTTTTGCAAGTTTTTATCTTTTCTTTAAGAAGCTTTTTCATTTCTTTTAACCTGTTTTTAATGTGAAGACTACCTGGAAACTGTATGGACTTCTTATAATAATAGTCTTTATATTCCATAAGTTTTTTAATTTCCGCATTAAACCAGGCCTTTGATTTTCTATGTGTTTTAATAGTAACTGTTTTATATATTGTGTGATCAATAAAACATGTTGTCAAGTCCTTGTAGTTTTTTTCAGGACTTTGTGTGATTTTTATCTCATTAAGGTACCTTAATGCGTTTCTAAGGCCCTCATAGTTTACAATTTTCTTTTCTACAATCTGCAGCTCAGTTTCCTTAGTCACCTTATTTATCTGTATATATTGAAGGTCATGATCACTCAGACTAGTTTTTATGACATTTAGAGACCCTGTTACATCTCCTAAGTTGGTGATCACATGATCAATTAGGCTATTATTTAATCTGGTTTTCAATCTGGTATTCAGAAAATTGTATCCATACGACAAGCATAAGTTTTTGTATTGATTTACTTTTGCTGCGTCAGTAAGTATGTCAAGATTGAAGTCTCCAAGTATTATTGCTTCTTTGTTTGCAATTGCGGAAAACTCTTCTTCTAGAATACCTAGAGTATTTTCTACATTATTTGTGGCTTTACTTGGATTATAAATGACTGAGATATATAATCCTGTATTGAGTTAAATTCTGACATAAGTTACATTACCAGATACACCAGTTTTTATTGTCTTAAATTTAAGTCCATTTTTTACATATAGTGCACACCCCCCACCAGATTTTTCTCGACTGGAGTATACCACTGTGAATTGAGGAATATTAAAATATTTCTGTTCACCTACATGTACCCAGGTCAGCACATCAACACTATGGTTAAGATTACTTAAAAGTACCTCGAGTTGAAATAGTTTGTTTCGAACTGACTTTGCATTTACATATAATATATTAAGACTTTCTTTACAATCTAGGTTATTTTGGCGCTTAAAATTAGTTAAGGTTTCATATGAGTAAACACCAAACATAAGAGTGTCAGTTTGAGTCCCTGTTCTTAGGGTGCTCCGACCCACCAAGTCCTTGAGCTGCTTGCAACAAGTTATCCACTTCTTGTAGGCTTTTCAAGCGGATTACTTTGGAGTTATCTTTATCATTTTTCCTACAGTACACTTTTTCATATTTGCACCAAACAAATTTGTAATTACAAGCTTTTAATTCCCTAGCATGATTAAATAAAACTTGAATTTCTTTTGGTAGATCTTCATTTATATAGATGTTACGGGACAGTCTTTATTTCGAACTTCTGCCAATTCTATTGTAACCACTATTGGTTTATTTGGCATTTCCCTTGTGATAATTTTTGTGTTTATTTCATTTTCTGTTACATGCACCCCTATTTTGGTAAAAACAGCAGTGACCTCCTCTTTTACAGAGCCTTCGTTAGGTGATAATCCCATTATAATCACATTCTGAGATCTATTTTCTTTGTTTCCCGTGTTTTCCTTTTTCATTTTAACTATTTCGTTCTCAAGATATGTCAGTTTCCCTTGAAATTGGGCATTTTGTTTTTTAAGTTTGCTGTTTTCACTGGTAATCTTTTCAAGTGATTCCAGTAGATTTTGCCTTACTGTATTATTCTCCTGAATTACCTTTTCCATGGCGTCTATCTTACTTGTTAATTTTTGCAGGATCTCTTTTGTTGACCCAGTAGTTTTTTCCGACTTAATTAGAGAACGGGTTGGAATAGCAGAAGCAAGCAAAAAAAACGCAGGGAATTTGATTTTTTTCTAAATAAAATACTTTCAAATCACATTTTGAAAAAAAAACAAAAAACAACAAACATTATGAATGTTTTAAAATTTAAAGTAGATAAACCACCTCTTGGCGGCGGTCTACAATATACGATTTTACAGCTCAGTCAAGCTACATCCCCTCCCTCAACGAAACTCAATTTGGATATTGTAAAAATTATGTACTAATTTAATCCCCTTTTAAAAATTTTTGTACCTAATGAATAATGGAGTTCTTCGCACTTAAAAGCGGGGGTGTGGCTTGGCCCTAAGTTGCACCCCCCTCATACTTAGGAGATAGATTTAATAAAAGTTGATATGTCATAATTTTGTATTAATTATGTACTCTTAAAGAAGGGTCCTTTTAGTTTACATAAACCCTCGGTTGCTAAGATTTTTGTTTGTTTGTTATGGGGTGTGTAGCTTGGTATCAAGGTACACCCCCCTCTGCTTAGAAAAGAGATTCGACCAAAAGTGACTATTCCAGAATTTGGTACTAATTATGTACTAAATTCGTCCCCTTCTAAAAAATTGCCTACACAAGATTTTTTGTTGTTTTTATGGGGTATGTAGCTTGATATCTACTAATGCTACTAATTATGTGCTAATTTCATCCTCTTCTAGAAAATTGCCTACTCTCGAGATAGTTTCCTTTTTTTTTGTTTTTATGGGGTATGCATGTACCATGATATCAAGGCACACACCCCTCTGCTTAAGAAATAGATTTGAAAAGAAGCAATTATACCATAATTTGCTACTAATTATGTACTAATTTCGTCCCCTTCTAGAAAATGGCCTACTCTCAAGATAACTTGATTTTTTTTTATTTTGTGGGGTGTGTGGGTGTGTAGCTTGATATCAAGGTACTGCCTAGTTTATATAGGTCTTATTAACTTTATAAAAAAGCAAAAAAATAAGTAAAATTGGCCAGAACTAACTGAGAAACCAACCTCAAAATACATCAGAAAAAAGTCAAAACCAAAAAGTGAATTGTATTGAAAATGTATTCAGTTCCACGTGAAAATGTAGTAATTATCATTCTAAAACATTTTCTTACAATAAAATTGTGTTTAGAAACTTGACAGTTTTTATGTTCAGTGCCTGCCTATCCTCTTTAGCACTCTTGTCAGATGCAGATTGGAGTATGCTACAGTTGTTTGGGACACTTACTATCATGGTTTGTTCGGTTTTCGTCGAAATTTCCTGTTCTAAACAAATAAATGGGTTTTTACAAAAAATAATAAAAAGCCAGAGTGCAATCTTGTATTATTTTATTATCCGCATGTATTTTTATAAAGGTTTTGTCGAGGGTTTTGTATGGTGTGGCCTAAAGAAGAGGAATCTCTGCCTAACCCAAAAATTCAGTTTTTCAGTGTTAAATTTCTGTTCTTTCAAAAACTGCAGAATTTCACTTTGGCAGAATTAAGGTTAAGATTCTACCTCGTCATCAGCCAATGGCAGATTTTTAAAATTCAATTTTGTAGAAACACTATATGATGAAAACCAAATCATGAAAAATTTTCGGTAAAATATTTATTTTATGCTAAAAATAAAAGACACAATTAAGACACTCTGGATCACATCATGTGCTTCTTCTCCTTCTTCACTCTATTATTATGGCAATTTTATAAAAATGCGTTTGGGTTCGTCCAAAAATTGTAAACTGTTAAGAACAGTCCCGTCGATTGTGCAACTATCATGCGCAGTTCTAAAACATTCTAGGGCAGCTTTAAAATTCGGAACCCGAACAAACCATCAGTCATCTATTAGGGTTTGATAGGGTTTGGCTGGGTTGGCACAAGTTCTGTAGGCATTTCCACTATGATGCATGCTTTGGCAACTTGGCTGTACCCTATTTTACCTATTTGTATATGGTATCCATAGAAAAATGTAAGTATTTTATTTTTATATTTCTTTTCAAAATTTTAAATTCTTCAATAAACTGCTCAGAACTGTTGAGCAGAATTGGCCTTAATACCTCGCTTAATACATACCATGAAACTAGGCACACAACACTATTTCATGTTTCTTTCCATGAATTCTCCCCAAAATTATCAATTAGACTCAACTCATATGGTTAGATTGTGTAATAGTTAATTCGATATTTTTTCCCTTCCTTTTTCCAATCTCAAACTAGTTTTAAGAATTTGACAAAAAAGTTGTTATTTGGTAAAGTTTAAATTGTTATTGTTTAGTTTATACTTGTTAAATATTGACAATAAATAAAATAAAACTTGTACTCAAAATAAGACTAATTTATTTAATAATTAGTCTTATTTTGTAACTTCCATGAAGCCCTATATTTAAAATAATAAGGTGGATCCCAAGTGCCCTAAGGTAAGTGGTATGAGGTAAGACCCAAGAAAAATAAATGCATGCTGCTGTTGATAATATTCTGTAAGCCATAAGCGGTAAGAGCAGCATGCATTTGATATTGTTTATTTTCCTTGCATCTTACCTCATACCACTTACCTTATGGAACTCTAAACTGACTTATATTTACAACTGAACGAGCAATTAAAGTAATCGCCAAATTTTCCTCCTCCTGCAAAAAGGGTCCATATTCTAAGGCCTGCGACATAGGTTTTTTTAGCGGACTTTTTCATATCTAGGTTGTAACCCTGACATCATGGTCTTAAAAACAAAGCTCCATTTCTGGTTCTGATTCAGAAATAGCCAGGACCATTGTTTCAGGCCTATATTACTTAATGATTGAGGCCCACAGTGCCCCGCTGATGTTAAAAGTATCGTTCATAATTGGAATGGTCATTGCAATAGTCATAATTTTTGTTATAATGCATGTTCTGTCTTTCTTGTTAATAAGACAGTTACTATGTGAGGACCTAAAAGCACTTTTATATAAAGAAGGGTTTAAATAAAATTGCTTTCTCCAAGGGTTAAAGTATATGTCTTTCAATAAATGTTATTAAATATATCAGTTTAAAGAAAAAACAAATAAAACAACTTAGTTAACAAGATTTTTTGGAAAACCAGGGTCGATTATTTGCACATGACTATTGCAATGACTATTCCAATTATGAATAAATATTGGTAATTATGCAGTATACAATTTTCTGCCATTTTTGATTTTTTTTTTTTGAAAAATTCTTTATGGGGGCACCTACTAGGGTCCCTAGGACCCCAAATCCGCCTGCGCCCGATTTTTTTTTTTTACTTAAATATTTGTCAAACTTACCATTCCAGTTGTCATCAAGGTGATATTTTCATTTCCTGGTGTCAACAAAGCTACAGTGGAGGCTACAGTTTCATCTATCCTCAAATCATGTGTTGATAATTGTGAACTTTGGCTATCTGTCGAAAAATCCGAAAGATTGGATTCTTCCTCCATCTCCACTTTCATTTTGTCAGCAAATTTCTTATCAAAAAAAAATCAGATGACCTTGGCCAAATAAATGTCAATAAACAATCAAAGTTGAAAAATAAACAAAATTATCACTTTGACAATTATCGCTACCCGCACTTGTTACGAAAAGCACATTGTTCAGAAACAGGCTGGATGACTCACCCGCCCTAGGGAAACCCTTTTCTCAGAAAACCACTGACTGAATGATGTCAGAACTAAAAATAACCCTTGAAAAAGGAAAGAAAACTGACCAATAGCAGAATTCGTTTTTTGGAACACTTCCGTAAGCCACAGAATATGTTTACTTTTTTCGTTTTTTATGTTGATGAGTGAAACGGAACGAACCGGTTCAAATAGATTTACTCCCCCGAAACTGTATTGAATGGATGGAAATACGTGCAATCGATAATAAAGAAGAATGGTAACGATGTGTTTTGTCCTTCTCCACCGAAACGCACCAAACAAAGAGACACCAAAATTAAGCTTTACATGATGGCCTACTATACTATTACAAAACAGTTAAGTGGTTTTTAAGACCTACTATATAGTAATACAGCCAAAAATGGATTTTTCTGTTGTTTTTGACTAGCCCCCAGATGCACCATAAAAATATTCGGATTAGTTTAGCCCATATACTTAGTTTATATGCTCCGCACACTCTATTTGCATGTAATCCCAGTAAAAAATTTGCTACGGTTTATTGATGGCCTATTGAAGGATCATTGACAGTTCCAATAGTGGCCATTTAAAGTATTTTGAAGGGGCCTCGGTACGGCAAAAGTATACAAAAATGTCCTCGCCGGGCAATGAAGATGCCAGACTGGTACCACGTACCAACGCCCCTTAAAAATATTGGTCATGGGCTGTTACAATATTTTGATGATTTGCCAAACCGGGGCTTAAAAGGGATATTGGGGATACCCCGTCTCTACTGGCCGGCCCTTGTAAATGTAAATGTCCGTTAAAATTATGACCATTGACCCTTATCCATATGGTATGGGGGACTATTAAAATCGTGAAATTTTTACTGTTCTTAATTTTATCAAAAATGAGTTACTAATCCTGCCAATAAAACCTCATAAAAACACAACTGACTTTTATCAGTTTTTATAAGGCCTCTGAGCTTTTGTGAGGCAAAATTTCAGGATAGGTAAGAATTTATGTGGTTTCATATGTGTGTTTCTTATCTGATCCTATAATCAGTCAGGATTATAAATGTTTATAAAATTTGATAAGTGCAGACATTTTTTTTAACATATTTTATGGTTTTATAAAAGCACGATTTTCTAAAAGATTTTATAATCAAACCGACAAATTAACTTTTATGGGTTTCTATAATTACATCCTTTTTCGTTTATGATGTATTATGGGATTATATAAACCGCGATGTTTTTAGTTTTCTGACAGATTTTATAGTCAAACCAACTCATAACATTTTAGGGTTTTCTATGATTACACTCAGTTTTACTTTGTGGTATCGCTATACCTAACGCGTTCAAAACAAAGCCAAAAGACACTACATTTCTTACTTGTCTATGACATGTTTTGAACGAGACCCGCTGTTATGGTGGACGCGAGGCCTGAACTGCTGATTGCAATAGTTGCGTACGTTGGTAGGTCCTTAAAGGTATGTACAGATACGTACATTCCCTTCGTACGCAACGAGTGGAGTCAGCTGTTCTCCCATCGCATTCACCATAGAAGCATATGCCGTAAACAAGTGAAAAATGTAGTGTCTTTTGGCTTTGTTTTGAACGCGTTAGGTATACCGATACCAATGCTTTGAAATATTTACTTTAAGTGTCTAATGTCGGCAGTTAAACGTGAGCCGATGTTGGACCAACTACCGACTTCCATCACCGAACATTCGCCATGCACATGAAAAATAATTTGCTTGGCCCGACGAAATTCCGATGTAGTATCCTGACCCTGGTAAATTGCAAATATACTGGGTCGGCCCTTATTCTCTCTCTCATACAGTAATAATACCGAGGATTCACCATATATCAAATAAAATAAGTAACATTTCTCTGATTAGGGCGGGACGTAACCCATTCTTAGCACATGCTAAAGATGTTCCAATGGTAATTTAGAAAATTCTTATCATATCCTTGTTCTTCTTCCCAGCAAACACATCTGTTACATTAACATAGTATTTACGTAAATCTAAAGTAAAAAAAAATACATAAAAAAAGTTTTCATAAAATTTACGTAATATTTATATAACATAACTTATGTTTCTTTAATTACATCATATTTACGTAATAAGAAGGGAACTTTGTGCATGGCATTATGCAGAACATGTTGTGACATTAGAAGTATATAAATTTGATATATACATATATACAACTTTAATTTTACATAAATGTTACATCCCAATACGTAATATTTATATAACATTCATGTTAGAAATTTATATAGTAGTTACATAAAGAGTACGTTATTTTCGTGACGTCAAGTTTACCTTGATGTTACTTGTAAGAGATATAAATATATTATGTAAAATTATTTACCTCAGTTTTACCTTTTGATTTACTTTCTAGTTAATAGTTAATCGATATCTGCCGTTTCCCAATTTTTTGTTGCCATGTATTATTTACGTTATTTTAATTACATATTATTTACGTAAAAAGTGGAAGTTACTTTTTACCTTCTTGTGACTTCCAGTTTACATAGAATTTATGTAACAAATTAATCATGTGATGTAAATTTTACGTAATACTTACGTAACGATGTTTGATGGCTTGAGGATGTTCTATGCACATTCTAAGGATGACAAATTGCTATGTGGGTTAACAGAAAATTAAACTAATACTGTAAATATAAAAAGTGTTATAGCGCCGCAATTTATGTCCTTCTTTTGATTTTCTAAATGTGTTCATAAAAAATTAAAATCCAGGGTAGGGGAGGTTAAATACCCCCCTATCCCTCTGAAATCCGTGCTTGAGTAACTACATATAATTTTTTCACCTAGAAAAAACAAACAAACCACAAACAAAACCTAACAGCTAAATACTTTTTTTTGAGGTCTAAAAGCTTTTTAAGTTGAAAAATTACCTTTTATATTGCATATCTCAAACATAAGATGTCTATCTAAAAAAAAATCGTTTCCGGTTTTTTTGGACAAACCGGTCAATTACTCGCTCAATGTCAATTTCAATATGTCTGTTGATATGCAGCAACGCTAAGCCCGCCAGACGAATTTCCGACACAGTGTTTTAAAGTACAATGTTTTCAATCTTCTGAGGCATGAGAAGCTTCTTTCTGACGAAGCACTACAGACCTTTTGCACCTATAATAGAGACCTTTTGCACCTCTTATGAAAAATCCCCGTTAGGAGACTTTATCGCTTAATAACGCGTTGTGACGTAGCTAACGTCACGTTATTTTTAAGACAGCATTTTTAGTTTTTGCACGCCGCCTTTGACTTTATACGGTATTTATTATTATAAAGATTTACAAAAAGTATTTGTCCAATAATATTTTTCATTTAGAATTTCTTATTCTTTTGTTTTTTACGGTGAATTTTAATTATTATTAATCTTTAAAAACTGAAAAACACAACAGAGAAAAGGGAGGTTATGATAAACAGATCGGAGTCACTTGTCAAAGTTGCCAGTGCAAATCAATGTTTTACATTTCTTACGAAATTCTAGCCAAAGAAAATGATTAAACAAAAATGAATACAGAACATATTTGCATTCAATAATCAATTTAAATTTTTTGTTTTTCTACGTAACGTTTTACTATCTCCCGCAGGTAACGTCAAACTTTATCGGTTAGTAAGGGATTCCGTTATTACCTCGTAACTGCGCATGCCCAAAATAAGCGATAAAGTAAAAAGGCATCAAAATTACAGGTGCAAAAGGTCTCTAATTTTGATGCCTTTTTACTTTATCGGTTATTTCGGGCATGCGCAGTTACGAAGTAATAACGGAATACCTTACTAACCGATAAAGTTTGACGTTACCTGCGGGAGAATACCGTATACCTTATAATTGACATGGTTGCCGAAAGTAAAACGTTAAGTAGAAAAACAAAAAATTTAAATTGATTTTTGAATGCAAATGTGCTCAGTATTCTTTTTAATTGTAAAGAAAAGTGTCAATTTTAGTTTAATCATTTTCTTTGGCTAAAATTTCGTAAGAAATGTAAAACATTGATTTGCATTGGCAACTATGACAAGTGATTCCGATCTGTTTATCATAACCTCCCTTTTCTCTGTTGTGTTTTTGAGTTTTTAAAGATTAATAATAATTAAAATTCACCGTAAAAAAACACAAGAATAAGATACTCTAAATGAAAAATATTATTGGACAAATTCTTTTTGTAAATCTTTATAATAATATATACCGTATAAAGTAGGCCATAAACAAGTGAAAGGTGGCGTGCAAAAACTAAAAATGCTGTCTTAAAAATAACGTGACGTTAACTACGTCACAACGCGTTATTAAGCGATAAAGTTATCTAACGGGGATTTTTTATAAGAGGTGCAAAAGGTCTCTATTACTTACTGGCAAACTTCCAAGAATGTTTTTATCAACGGAAAAATATCGCCACACTTGTTAATTCATTGTCTCGAAAACGTTATCAGGCATGTTTTGATTTAAGCTTTTGCCTACTTCTGAACAATATTGTTTCCAAATACTGACTTCTCCCAATAAAAGTTCAAGAATTTGTGTTTTCGATTAATCAAACAGTTTATAGTATTTATAAACGACTTTGGTTAATTTTGCCTTGATTTGGGCTTCACGTTCACGGATGTAAAAAAGAAAGGGATTGATAATACCCTTGTGGGAAAATCACTGCCGTGTGTCTTCCGCCATTTTCACCGCCATGATGGGAGATCTAGGTTGGCGACATTGGTTCCTCAATTTTAAATAGTACTGTGGGAACACTGACTATCAACAGTGTCAAAAATGACGTTTCTAGAAAGGTTATTTTTGTTGTTTTTTAAAACAAAAATAAAAAAGTGAAGAACCAAGCAACCAAAAACCAAACCAACCACGCCATGATAATCTCTCTCATTTGGTCTGGGGAATGTGCAAGTTTTGAACAAATAAATTACAACATGGAAACATTACCCCCAATTTATAAACTCAAAGGGTACTGTCAACCATTGCTGCTGGCGCTCCCGCTCAAGATAAACCTTCATTAAGTTGATCTGAAACAGGAACTAAAACGGCTAGGGACAGATATGCGCCAACAGTTTATAAATCCGAGGTTGTTACAGGTCTAGAAGACAAGAAAAATAAATGAATAGAGGGAGATACGGAGTTTGATAATAGCATATATGGATCAGCTGAAAACAGAGCGATGGCAAATGATCACAAAAAAGTACATCTTTGGCACATCGTGTTTTACAAAATTAGAACAATACTTCATAAGTTTTAAAAAGAATATTAAAAAAATTAATTTTAATATGTATTTTCTCAGTATATTTTTTTTCTTTTTCTTGTTGTCATTTCCATGTGTCTGTAACTTTCTATATGTAATTTTAAGTGAGTAGTTTAAGATTTCATTGTCAATTTTTGTGATGTTGTAGCCAGTATTTTTTTGAGATTTTAAGACCAGTAATTATAAGATGTTTTACCAGTTTACTAGAAATAAAGAAAAATCAATATTTATTTTTTAATCTTTATTAACAAACCCTTGATGTTAACATTGTTTAATATCTAAATGACATTTTGAAGACATTCTCAGGTTAAATTTACCTTAATGTTAATTTTTAACACTACATTTTGACGCTTATTTATTCAATTGTGACAATTAATGTTTTTTGTTAACAATTTTTGTAATAAAAGTTTTCTGATTCTGAAGACCTCAGCAGAAAAAGTTATTACTAAGATATCCTTAAGTTTTGGTAAGTTTTCAGCATTTGGCATTTTTTTTGTAGATTCGTTTTTTAAGGATGATGCACTTTCCTTATGGAAACTGGTGTTCTGTGTGATTTTGCTTATCTTGATGAAAATCTATCATTGCCCCATAGCAATCAATAGGTATACCCATTTTACTAAAATCAACAAAAATGGCTAAAAATGTTACAAAAGTTTTTGTTTTGAAGCATGTTTGTTAAATACTAAGTGGCAACATAACAATTGAAATTTGCCTTTTGTTAAAAAAGTAATTTCTTGGTCTTATGAATTTAATATATTTTTTATGTTTGTGATACTAGTGAGACGCAACCTATATTTTTCTGCTACTTATTCTCAGACTACAATTTGGTTCATAAATATTATTTACATTTTCACAAAAAGTGCAAAAAACTGATTTTAAGAAAAAAAATATCAAAATGCTTAACTGTGACCGCAGTATCTCGAAAACCACATACCAGATCACTGTGGAGCAATGATAGATTTTTATCAGGACAATGAAACCTACAACATATGCAGTTTTCAGCAAAATCCCACATCCTTTATAAAAGATAGAGCTACAAAAAAAATGTTGAATGCTGAAAACTTACCAAAACTCAAGGATATCTTAGTAATAACTTATTAACTTAGAGTAGGTATGGTCGACACAGATGTTAGTTAATAGGTTTTTCCGCCAAGGTCTTCAAATATTGTAAAACTCCATGCTCGACTCCATGTCCCAAAGATGTACTTTTTTTGTGATCGCTAAATGTTGCTCGACTTGCCATGACTCTGGCTTTCAGCTGAGCCATATATGCTATTATCAAAGTCAGTATCTCTCTCTATTAATTAATTTTTTATTACTGTATCGCTTTGGTGCATCTGTTCTTAGCTGTTTTAGTCCCTGTGCAGATTCAGATCAACGTAATCAAGGTGTATCTTCAACGGTAGCGCCAGCAGCAATGGTTAACGTGTGGCTTAACAGTACCCTTTGAGTTTATAAATTGGGGGGCAATGTTTCCATGTTGTGATTTATTTGCTCGAAACCTGCACATACTCCAGACCAAATGAGAGAGATAAATGGCGTGACCGTTGGAACATTTGTTTATGACTTGTTTCTTTACTTTTTTGTTTTTGTATTAAAAAACAACAACAAAAATAACCTTTCAAAGAAATGTCAAATTCAATCATATTTTGACACTGTTGACAGTCAGTGTTCTCACACTACTATTTAAAATTAAGGAAACCAATGTCGCCAACCCAAATCTCCACAACATGGCGGCGAAAATGGCGGAAGACATGCGGCAGTGATTTTCATGAAAATTTCCCATAGGTATTAGCAATCCAAGGTTTCTACATCCGTGTTCACGTTGTATAAAACTTGGTATGAATATGTTCAGGTCAAAAATATTTTTTTTATTTATAAATAGAAAATCTGTAATACTGTTCTGTATTTCCAATGGTTTTCGCAGTAAGTACGTCATGCGTTTGTTTATTCTTGGTGTGACAAATTGAAGGGATGTCTTTAAAGGATCTTTCTGCAATTTCTCGTTTTTTTCTCCAAAGACTTCAGGGTTACCACCAGCATCTTTGTTGTCTACTGTTTTGTGAAGCAAAAAGGGGGGGGCGATCGCCCCCACCCCCAGTGGGACTGCCACTGTGTATATCAGTGGTTTTAGGTGTGGTTTAAATTTAGCTTTATTTTTCGTACTTTCGGCCATTCATCTGCAGCCGCGATCAAAATTATATGTGATGGATTTTAATACGGTAATTGCGTAAACAATAATAGAAATATATTTTTTTAATTGATTGAGTGTCGATTGGGGTTGATTGTTAATAGTAGTTTTAACAACTAATGGCTAAAATATATAGTGCTTTTTTTACAAGCGAGTAAAAAAATGCACAGTTTAGCCGCGAGTTGTTAACTGTTTTTTTTAATACCTTTATCAAAAAATCCAAGAAAAGCAGGAAAATACTTTTTTTTATACCTTCATTGTTACCGATGCAAAAAAACTTTTTTTTTGATCACGGGTGCAAAAAAGATTTCGGTCCGTTTTTTACCCAAAATTAAAGATAAATAACGGAAAATAGTAATATTGAAAAAATATAATTATTCTTGCCTAAAAATTAAGCCATTTTCGCCAGTTTTCACCAAGTTTTTACAAAAAAATAATTTAAAAACATTGTCATAATATCAAACTGTCAACGATTAAAATGTCGCAACAATGAACGTCACAAAAAAAAAGGCACATCGCCATGGAAACCACCATTATAGTGTCAAAATGGTGTGTTGCGAGAAGTGCTCTTTGTTGGAGATTTTTAAAAGTATTTTCTTGGATTTTTAAAGTTAACAACTCGCGGCTAAACTGTGCTCGTTATTTAAACCAACGCTTGTAAAAAAAGCACTATTTTAGCCACTAGTTGTTAAAACTACTATTAAAAATCTCAAACGAAAAGAACTTCTCGCAACACACTATCTTTACTAATTAATATGAAATAACAATCGTTTTCATAACGCTGTGTCTTTTTACTCGGACATTTTAATCTTTGACATTTGACGATATTTTTAAATGATTTTTTCGTAAATACTTCGTGAAAACTGGCGGAAATGGCTTAATTCTTAGGCAAGAATAATTAGATTTTTTCAATATTACTATTTTCCGCTATTTCTCTTTAACTTTGGGTAAAAAACGGACAGAAATTTTTTTTTGCACCGGTATCAAAAAAAAAGTTTTTTTTGCATCGGTAACCAAAAAAGTCATGCTTTAGTTATCTGGAGAAAGTTACTAAAATCATGTTTTTGATGAAGGTATAAAAAAAAACTATTTTATTTTCACTAAATCTGTCATATGGTCTATCCGTCAAATCTTGTAATGCGTTTTTCTTAGACTTGTCATTAACCGATTTCAGTGGTATTTTGGATACTTTTGTAAGTCCGGCGACAATACAATATTATGAAAAAAATAAGTGGGTGGGGGTGAGCGGGGTATATTACATTAAAAAATTAATAACTTGTAATCCAAAGTTGCTACGGATACGCACTTTTCAGAGTAAAGTTTAGTTTAATGCTTTCCTAATTTTGGAATAAAAAATTAATTTGGTGGAGGGTGGTTTAAAGGATACGAGGGGGTTGATATATTTCAAACTGTATAACATTTGAACCAGAGGTGCTACGAATGTGCAGTTTTCGAACTGGGGTTCCACCAAATATTTTCTAATTTTAAAAAAAACTTCCTTGGTGGGGGTGATAAGGGGTTAGAATATTAAGAAATGAATAATTATTAAACCAAATATAGGCTACGAAACAAATATTTAGTTTTAAGTTTCACGTAATACATATTTCAAAGAGAGATCAAACTCCGTTGATGTGGTGTGGCTGATGGGTTGGTTAAAAGGATTGATATATTTAAAAATGTATACCTTAGAAGTTTTCTCATTTATTTTATTACATATGTAACCAGAAAAAAAAACCATAATACTGGGCATAAAGAAATACCATAAATAACCGAAAAAATTAATTCTAACAAAAATAAAAATTAAACAAATGCGTACCACATTCATTCATCAGAACTTTCATTTAAGTTTGAAGACTCATCAGCTTTTTCATTAAAAAATCCAGAGTCTTCAGCCAACTCTGTCTTTCGTTTTTCAAACATTTACATCTTCGCACACTATCATGTCGATGGTTTCAGGACATAATGGTTTCGACCTTCTTCTTGGCATGGGTCTGGAACTAGTGAGAAGAGGATCCGATCGTAGTAATAATCTGTTGACTATATTGGTATTACATTGGATTCTGGAAAATTTTGGTGAAAAATCAGATCTATATATTCGAAAGTATTTGTTTCTTGCCTCAGCTGCTTCCTCCGAAAGCTGATTATTAGGAACTAATGCTTCAGATATAACAGATGCACCGTGAATAAGAACTTTGTGTACGGTAGGTGGCATTGGGTACCATCCATATAGATCAACGAAAACTTTGGCATCATTAGAATTACCGAATCCAACTTTTGGCATATCTACTCGCAGTGCTAGTTTCTCCTTGAATTTTCTTTGAATTTCTCTTTTTCGCTCCTCAACGACTTTGTGGCTTTCACTCTTTTTTTTCAGCTGCCATTGCTCTAGAGGTAATTTGTAGGACAGATGTAATAAACCCTCAAAAAACCTTATTCTGCCGTATAAAGTGGATAATCCAAACTTTAAATTTTCGGATTTAACTGGCTTATTTGCAACAGCATCTAAATTGTTAAAATCTTTGGAAGTCGCTCCACATATAAAACATCGTTGGGTAAAGTTAGTATCGGTTAAACAATTGCACACTTTGCCGTCTACCATTGTGAGTTGAAAGACATGCTCTACTACAATTTTGCAAACTTCAGTATTTATAGTTGTTTTTTGTAGTTGTTCAATTTCTTCTTTGGTAACCTTAGGAGTCTCGCGAGTAAACCTTATTCTCATTGGTCTGCAATATCGAGGCGAAGATGCTGTGGGATTTTGCCATACAACCCTTTTTTGATTATTCATGTTGCAGACAAGTTGTAAATAAACAAAAGAACTCTGAAAAATATTCTCATCAGTGTCATTATTATTTTAAAACTTTTGTTTATATTCAGCCTGTTGAGAACCATCACATCCCCACTTGTATATAAGCTGCAAGCTTTCTCTTTCTTCTTGAGACAACCTTTTCAACACTTCCAACAAACTGCCACATAATCTTTCGGCAGTAAAATCTACAAGAGGTTGCAACTCTAACTCAATGCATGTTTCAGTTACTGTGTAATACTCTTGGAGGGAGCACTTTTTTTTCTCTTTGAATTATATTATAGCAAGGATAAGTAGAATTTGTTTTTTTCAGAATGTTATACTGCCTGCAGGTAATTACGGCTTCAACAAGCATGGACAAAGCTTCGGTAGGGGCAGTGGCGTACTGAAGGGGGGGGGCGGTCCGCCCCGGGTCACGGGGGCCCCCTTGGGATTCCACATTTACACAATTATCCAGATACCTGTTATAAGATAAAAGCACCAAGTATACGCTCACAGGGACGGCCACTTTCTGGAAAACCGGTGAACTCATCATCATTCATGCATAAATAGGTTCAATATACCTAAAATGATAGAAAAAGACTTCCGGTACTCACGATCTCCCTCTCAGTCCGTCTAGCATCTGTCTAGGAAAGAAGTGCTTCAACCACAGACTTTCTATTTCAAAAATAGATCAAAGTTATAGTTTAATTTTTGTTTAATAATTTGAAATAATATATAAATATAGTAGAAAAAGTGACAAAATTATCAAAGATATAAAAATCTTTCACTTGCTTATTTCATTACTTGAAGAATATTATTGTTCCCAAGGTTTAAACCCTAAAAAATATTTTTTTGATTTTATTAGTTTTACAATCCCTTTGTTTAAATCAAACATATTTCTGAATATATTAAATTGATTCTAATAATAAACATTAATTAATATTCGTCTTGGAGTTAAAATATATTAAAAAAATCATGACATTAGAAGTAAAGCAGCTATTGATATGCGGTTTTCAGATTTTGGTTTTCGTAAATAGGTATTAACCAAAAATTTTGTTATAAGGTTCAAATCTTTTAAAGCTACAGTTTTCGAGATATTTTCATTTCCTTTCAACATAAAATAATTGATAGTATTGACTATCCGTGCTTTCTAGCACAAATTTTTAAGTCTGAAACTATTTATTACATTACATACAGTTTCTTGAAATTAAAATTAATTACAAATTATTTGCGCTCCACAATGAGCCAAGAACGGATAACAAGTTTGGCGATTCCATCCATTGTACATGCGTACCTGTAAATATATATCATATTTATAAAAAATTCGGGATTTAATATTGTGTTTTTGCCAAATAAAACTAACGGGTATATAAAAAAATCAGAGGGGGGGCCCCATCTGAAGATACCGCCCCGGGCCCCACTTTTTCTCAGTACGCCACTGGGTAGGGGACAATTTTGTATTTGCTTTTTTATTTCTCACTAAAGCCGTTCTACATTGTTGTGCTTTTTCTGGATTATTCATATCACTAGAAATTTCTTGAACATCTGCATCGGAATGTCCAGTTTTTCTTAATGCCATTTGAGCTGCATAAGATAATTCTTCACTTCTTAGGAGTTGCGTGTTTTTTTTTTGTGCATTTTCTTGAGCGAGGGAAGTTTTGGAGTAACTTTTGTTTTCGTGAACCGATTTTGATGAAATAAAGCCTATGTTGTGTCCAGGATCCCAAGGAATTTTTAATAGTAAAACCAAAACATCATAATCCGTTGAATAGTTTTGGCGTGATGATGGAACAAACAAAAGCAGGATGGACAGAGACAAACAAAATTTTAAAAATTGGATTTGGAAATTAGCAAAAAATATTCAATGTACAGACATGGTCTATTCAGAGATTTATTAAATGAATAAATATAATAAATCTATCTCCCTCTATATTTGTTTGTTCCAGCATCACGCAAAAATTACTGATCGGATTTTGATGGCATGCAGTTTCACTACTGAGATTCTTTGGATTCCTAGGCAGCAAAATCGGTGCGGTCACTAAAAATTTCATTACAAATTTAAATTTTATTCAAATTCAAAAAGGCTTTATTGCCCGAAAATAAAAATTCATTGACATAGGTAATTCTAAAAATATTTAAAAATTTCATTACAAACTGGCCGTTTAAGGGGGAAACCGTTTTTAAGGGGGACAGAAAAAAATTAATTATTTTATTTAGTTTTGTTTGGCATTGTCAGATAATAAAGTCCTGTTTCGTGTGTTTTTCAGTTCAATTTTACAACACCAAACTGTTCCGCTATCTTTCGAGCACTGATACCAAATTTTTCATTTTCCGCGATTATTTCAAACTTTTATTTAAGAGATAAACGTTTACGTTTCAGAGACAGGATTGGCTCTTGTGCTGTTAAAATTTAAGTGAATAAAATTTTGGCTTTTATAAAAACATCATAAATAAGATTTAACAAATTATATACACAATAAAGTACGGGCTACACTGCCATATATTGTTATATACACTGAGCCGGCTATGTGCCTACATCCCTAGAAGGCTCGAGACGATCGCAATTAAGGTCAAAAGTTCCATGTAAATTTCCTAAAAGTTAGGGATTCATGTGACAAGAGTTTTGGTATTCAAGGGGTCGCATTATAAAAGATTAATTTTAAGAAGCCAAAACTGACCGTTCAGAGGGGTGACCGCTTTTAACGGGTGGCCGAAATGAGAAATTTTACTGCATATACTTACTTTCATCAAAGAATCCAAGGAAAAACATACAGAAACTAAAACTCAAAAACAACAGGGCACTTTTTTTTATATGCGTAGCGCAGTGGGCAGCGTGTCTGCCTGCCGCACGGAAGGTCCCGGGTTCGAATCCCGGCTAGGTGCATGGATATTTTGTGTTTGTCTTTCACTTTGCAAAAAGCTTCGCAACACTAGGCATTGATCCTGTAATGGATGGAAAGTCCCAGTATAAAAAAAAATATGATTTAAAGAATAAATCACGTACCAGACATCCAGTTTTTTTACCTCTATGACCCGTGTCCCAAAAAATTGTAGGTACCGTCAAATGTCCCATTTTGTTATCGATGTCCCGTTTTTTCCCCCTTTTTAAATGAAATTTACTTAATTATGACTGACATGTATGATCTGAATTATTTATCGCCCCTTCCTTTTGCAACAGATTCACAAAAAAATCTCCAAAAATTCTTAAGACAAATTTTACTTTTTGAAAATTTCAGTTGCGGCACCAAATATTTTATTATTTTTTTACAATCTTTTTAACGCTTTTGATTGAAAATTTTAAAGTTAGTATAATACTAACTTTTAAAATTTTAGTCTCCGAGCTTATTATTTTGGATAGGGTGCCGTTCATAAATTACGTAACGCCAATAGCACGGCAGTGCTAAAACCCTGTAAAATTACGTAGCTTTAGCTACCCCCTCCCCGACTTTAGTTAAATACAGGGTATTCCAAATTCGATGTTCACCATGGGGATCTCCTAAACGGTAAGAGAAAGGTTTAAATTAGTGCAAAGTTGCGCAATTTGATGCCTTACTCAAAACTAAAAAAAATATTACAAAATCCGAGTAGTTCCGGAAATGGGCGAAAAAAACCGAATTTTTCATTTTTAGTTTTCATTTTTTTGCGCCTTTATTCTTAAAACTGTCAAAAAACGCTTAAAACTTTCTACTGGCATTTTTTTAAGATCTACCTAATGACAGCTCTGTTTTTGAGATTTGACCTTTCAGTGCGACAGGAGCACTGTCAAGTTCATTTTTCCTTATGGACACGTGCTTTTTTTCTCCTGTCGTTTGGTTCATGACAGATGAGATAATATTTTGCAACCTTATTTTGACAAGTCACGTGACGTTTTGGGTTAATTGACCATTAAGTTCAATTTTTGCTTTTGACTTACTAAAGATATTTTGAAAACCCGCTTGCAATACCTTTTTGGACCTTTTAAAAATTACAGTTTTTTTGACATTGGTTTTTACAAAATTATTTTTCCTACTAGTTTAAACATACATTTTTTCTTTCCTTTTAATTCTTGCATTTATAACTTATCTGATTAAAATGTTGATTAATTTTCGATTAGAAAAAAAAATATCTTGAGCAAGTTAAAAGCAAAAATTGAATTTGGGCTGATGATGGTTAATTATGCCAAAATGTCAGGTGACTTGTCAAAATAATGTTGCAAAATGTTATCTGTTATCTGCTTTTTGACTTTGACTTTTTGTCATCCCTAACGAACAAAATAGCAGGAGAAAAAAACACGTGTCTATAAGAAAAAATAAACTTGGCACTGCCCCTTTCACACTGAAATGTCAAATCTCAAAAACAGACCTGTCATTAAGTAGATCTTAAAAAAGTGCCTGTAGAAAGTTTTAACCGTTTTTTGACAGCTTCAATAATAAAGGCGCAAACAAATAAAAATTAAAATTTAAGACTTCGGTTTTTTTTCGCCTATCTCCGTTTTGAGTAAAGCATTACATTGCACAACTTTGCCCTAATTTAAACCTTTTCGTACCTCCTACCGTTCAGGAGAACCCCATGTTGAGCATCGAATTTGGAACACCCTGCATATCAAAAAATTATAAAAAACCATAAACATTTTAGGACAGGGAAGGGAGAGCATGTCAAAAATTTTCGGAATATGACAAAGTATTTTATCGAAAAATTCGTTTTGGTTTTGAGAAAAAAACAGTAATTTAAATCACCTATTTATTATTAGTTTTTGGCTGCCTTTTAGGTGTTCCAGCATCACGCAAAAAAATTGGGGGCAGGCTGATTTAGTTTAATTATTTCATTAAAAACGCATTTAAAGCAAAGGATTGCGGGTATTCGCTCCCATCACAATCAGTTCAGTAGTTTTTATGGGGATGCTAGGACAAACAGACCAAACAGACAAACATTACAAAAAATGGATTTTGCATATCCACATTGTTTGGTTAAAAGCCAATATCAAAAATTCTTGAAAAATATTTAATATACAGAATAGAGTATTATTCTAATATTAGTTATTCTCCGCGACTTCGTTCGCGTATTTAATTGCAGCCCTTCTCCTCACCCTCTGCATCACAAATCCTTCCACCCAATCGGAGTCGAATATCAGCTTTGCCCGCTGTTTTTTCCTGACTCATTACTTTAAATAGTCATAACTTTTGTTTCCGTAAATCGATTTTGATAAAGTATATAATAATTTTGATAAGCCTATATCCTTCCCAGGAAACCAAATAATCCACTAGTGAAATTCCCATCAAAATCCATTTAGAAGTTTTTGCGTGGTACTGAAACAAACAAACGGACAAACCATCAGAGAGAGATAGAATTTAGCGATTTATTATAATGTATAGTTGTAGAGGTGTTCAGACATGGTGTATAGTGACGATTGTTTTGGGAAGTATCCCAAACTGCACTGGGCAAATACTTGCAAACCCTCGTTCATCCCACCATTTTTCCTAAAAATGTAACTAACATGATCCCAACAAAGGACCCCGCTCACTTAGCATTGCCACTGACTTTCGGTTGGAATGGGCTGGGCGTTTGATATGTTGTAGATCTGTTCTCCCTGATCAACATTTAAATGGACCTCTTTTTGATCCGACTCACGGTTTCAGAGATATAGGTGTTGAAAGTTGGAGGTTTCAGATGTTAGGGATTTTTCACTAAAATCAGTTTTTTGCCAATTATGTTGTATTCGAGTAGCTCACTTTCTACTTTCAGTACACCAGTTATTAAAAAAATTGAAATATTTCATTTACGTCACTCTCAGTGGCGGCGCAAACTTGAAAAACGTAAAAAACTTTTTTCAAAACGCAATTTTTCGCAAAATCGCTGATTAAAAAGGAACTAACGGTGAAATATTTTTTATTTTTTGATATGTTATAGAAAAATCTTCAGAGAAAAAAAAGAAAACCTACATATCATGTATAAGTTCATATATGGTTCTCTACCTAAAAACTGGTGTACTGGAAGTATCAAAAACTGATTTTAGTGAAAAATCCCTAAAATCTGAAACCTCCAACTTTCAACACCTATATCTCTGAAACCGTGGGTCGGATCAAAAAGACGTCCATTTAAACGTTGATCAGGGAGAACAGATCTACAACATATCAAACGCCCCGCCCATTCCAACCGAAAGTCAGTGGCAATGCTAAGTGAGCGGGGTCCTTTGGTTACAACAAATTCAAAACATCGCTCATAAAAGGCATAGGCTTTGATTAGTCTTTGGCTTTTTAATATAGTGTTAGGGTGAAAAGCACAAATATAAATGCTCCCGAGAAGAGTGAAACTTTTCGCGTGAACGATTAATTCAAAAACGTTTTACTACTTCACCAAAACTTTGTATTTTTAGGAGAAGACACCGACTTAGTTAGCGAAACACTTGTAGAGAGTGAAAAACGTAGGGAGTGGAAAAACAGTTTTTATGAAGTGTTAAAACTTTTTTAAATTAACAATTAAAAATATACAAGCTACCAGATTGACAACTTTCAAAATAGTAAAATAAATGCATTTTACTAACTACCAGATTGACGACTTTCAAAATAGTAAAATAAATGCTCTTAGTTAGAATAAAAACAATTAATACAAGCTACATTTGTTTTTATTAAGGAATTTTATCAAAAACTGGCACATAAAAGTTAAATGACATATTCTGGTGCAAATTCTTTCTGTTTACCTAAATACATCACACATGATCACAAAAACAAAATTAATTACTCTGTCCATTATACATGATCAAAAATAATATGTAACTTTCTAACCTAGTCTTTTAAAGAGTATAAAAAATATTCGTAATATACCTATAATAATTTTAACAAGCGCTACATACAAAAATTAAAGCGTTAAAGCTATAAAAACGAATCAAATAAATCACCAACAATTTAAACGCACTCCGTTTTTTGGTGTAAGAAATATGTACAAACTATTTTACTCTGGTTTTCGTATCCCTCACTCATTCTATTTTTTTGGATATTCGTGAGTTGTGGGGTGGCTTAAAGAAGACTAAATTATTCTTGGGGATGTTTCGTTCAGTATATTTGAACCTTATCAACCATATCAACAAAACCAAGAAATATCACTATTAAGATTAAGTATTGTTACTAACTGTGTGTTTTGTTGATACGGATTTCAAACATACTGAACGAAACGTCCTAAAGAATAATCTAGTCTTCTTTAAGCCATTCCACAACCCAAGAATATCCAAAAAAATAGTACAAGCTAGTATTTGTTTGTCAATCTATTGTTGGTGAAAGTTCAAATATCAGGAAGTTCTTATAACTTTTGCCTTTTGAAGCACTGGTGCTGAGGGCAATATTGGTTTTCTATTGGACTACACTATTTGAGTTATACCATTCTATTTGAAAAGGAGTGCAGTTCATGTTTTCTTGCATGATCGCCTACAGCTCGTAGACCGGCCGTGTAAATTTATTTTTCAATTTAATCAATCTACTAAATCTTTGTTTAAAATTTCCAATAATTTTTAAAAAATGGATGTGGGTGACGATGAAGATATATTTTGATTTAGAAGAGCCCTTCAGCATCGATAAGAATGACTATTTATTTATTATTAAAAGTAAGTACAGTATAGCTATTTTTGAGATTAGGGAAAAAAATAATTCCCAACAAATGCGCGTTTAATGAGCTAAGCGATAGCCGGGCGCTCACTGCATTTTAGTTTATTCAGACCAGAATTAGAAGATATCAACAATCAATCATAAAAAAGTTGATAGACTGTTATTAGGGGCTTTGCCGGAATTATGTAACGCTCGAGAACAGAGTTACGAGGGGGGTTAATTAACTGTTAATAATATAAGGTGATTTCTTTTTTGTTGAGAAACAGAAACTTTTTTATGATTCATATTATATATTATAAAGCATCGAAGTAGCACTTGATTTTAAACTGCTTTGTTTATTTTTTTTTTCTATAACTTTAATTTTTGATTTGGTATTTTGCGTCATTTTGTTTTTTTGAACATGAAAAAAAAAACGGTTGGCATTCAGAAGTTAGATAAAAATTCCACACTGATAAAAATAGAACAAGTTCTATTTTCGCGCATCTTGCATCACGCTTCATTTTTCGACTGATTTCATAGTGTGCACGTCAAGAGGCATGCAACTTTCTGAGAAGCATGAAAAAATTGCATAGTGAGAGCAGGGCTTAAGATAGTTTTAGAAAATATTTGAACTTTCACCAAAATATGATGCACTCACGAAGTAATTTCTAAACAGTTCAAATAAATAAAAACAGGCACCTGTTTGATGGCGGTCACTTTACTCCGTTGGCAAATCAAAGTTATCAACTTCTTCCAATTCTTTGTTGAAAGACTTTATCCACTTTTCTCGTTCGATCTAAAAAAAAATCGTCTATAAACTAGAGGTGCACCGTACTGTTACTATTACAGCCATTAAATTAGTTCATCGTCATAAAAGTAATGTTTTTGTACATTGTTAGCATATTTGTTGTGTCCATCTTAAATCAAGCGCTTATCAGAATTAACTTTAAGAGGCGCATAATATTATGTGGGGATTTTAATGTGCATTTCGCAAGCAAGGCACAAAACAAAAAAACTGTTTACTTTAATACTAGGCTAAATAACTGCTTGGACAACATATTTATAAATTCGATTTTTATCAAATTTGGCACAAATATTCTGATTAGTTTTTGGTGGGGGGGGGGGGTTACGAAGGGAGTAGAAAGAGGCGTTTTTAAAAAATCGTAACTCGCGGGCCGTAGTAGTTAGCAACGCGCTGTTTTCATGGTAAGGTGGATAATTATATTTTCTATAAAAACTATATTTACGATAAAATCTGTTGGATCCGTAGTTTTTGAGATATTTAAGAAAAACAAAAATATACTTATAAAAATCGTAACCCACCAACTGTAGTAGCTAGGGACACATGGTTTTAATCGAGGTTTTAATATTTAGACGGATAATTACATTTTCAACAAAAACTATATCAATGTTAAAGTCAGTCAGTCATGTAAGAAAAATAAAAATATACTTATAGAAACCTATCTTACGAACCGTAGCAGCTAGCGACATGCGGTTTTCACATTAGGAAAGATAATTGCATTTTCAACCAATAAAAAGTTGAAAACATTTATGGACAAAAATTTAAAAAAAAAATTGAATTTTTTAAAAGATTTTATGGATGACTATACGTGCCTGCTGAGTCATTTATTTTGTTATCACAATGGCTCTATAGACTTCAGGTAACTCACAGTTGGTCTCAGAACTGATTTCAACAAAAAAATATAACATTTTTCAAAAAGTAATTATGTACTAGTTCAATCTTGCATATAGCCCTTTCCGAGAAATTTAATAAAATGTATTTTATCTTTAAAATGGACCGTCAAAATTAATATGTTAATATCTAATATGTTAAATTTTATATTTGGGCTATGTAGGCTTAGAATAAATAGCTTATGTTGATCCCATTTGAAGAAAGTAAAAACAACCCTTCAGGGGCGAAGAAAAGGGGGATAGGATAAAGAAAAACTTGTTTTGCTACGTGTCATTTCATATGAGATCAACCAAAAAAAGAAAGGTTTGGCAGACCATCTCCCCGATTTTGATAATTTTTGGTACTTTTATTTTAACCAGAAAGGGGATGAAAAATCTCAAATTTAAAAGTTTTTTGACTTCATTAGCTTTTTTTTAAATGAATTCTGGAACATCACAAAAACTACCAATTTTGCTCAAACATATACTTAAAGAAATTGAATCTCGATAACTACTTAAACTTGGACGGTGGTTTATAGCTCGTATTTTAAGGTATTTTAAATACCTTTCGAATGATGTATCACATGATATACTTTTTGTATTAAAAAAGTCGAAATAAAAAAAAACTTTTTTTTTATTTTTTGAAAAAACTGCATTAATTATTCTTTTTTATAAAAAAATATATTGTTTCTGGGTATTTGGCCAAACTATTTACAAAATTTCAAGATGGAGACTTGACGGATTCATCAAAAAAAATTATTTTAAAAATTTTGATTAAAAAAAAATGAGGTCATGTGATACTTCATTAAAATAGCCTTTAAAATACCTTTAAAACAAGCTATCACTTGCTTTCATTTTTCAAATTTTCACTTTGCTTAGTATGTATAGTTCTCAAGATATTCATATTTTGATAAATACCTGTAAAAACAGTCAATTTTAACCAAATGTGCAGGTACACAAAAAGAGTAATATCTTGATAACTGTATGCCGTACAAAAGCGAGTGATACCTTGTTTTATAGGTATTTTAAAGCCCATTTTGATAAAGTATCACATAACCTAATTTTTTTTTTTAATTTTTAAAATATTTTTTTTGATGGACTCATCAAGTCTCCATCTTGAAATTTTGTACATAGTTTGGCAAAATATCCAGAAACAAAATATTTTTTTTTGAAAAAAATAAAAAATGCTGTTTGTCAGAAATTAAAAAAGTTTTTTTTTATTTTAATTTGTTTTTAAACAAAAAGTACATCATGTGATACATCATTCGAAAGGTATTTAAAATACCTTTAAAACGAGCTATAAACCACTGTCCTAGTTTAAGTATAGTTATCGAGATATTTTCATTTCTTTAGGACATGTTTAAGCAAAATAGTTTGTTTTGATTTTCGAAAATGAATTTAAAAACACTAATGGTCAAAAAATTTTTTCATTCCCTTTATGTATGGGTAGAATAAATGTACCAAGTTATCGAAATCGTGGAGATGGTCTGCCAAAACTCTGGTTGATTTGATTTGAAATGATCCCTACAAACCATGGCTTATGGGGTATCTAATTAAAGGTAGTTTGAACTTTATTATCATAAAAAAATATATTTGAATTTAAAATTAACAGTTTAAATACAAAGAAAGTTAAAAATCCCTCTGAAATTTAAAAATAACCACAACCATAAGTGGTACCTTCTCATTAAAAAAAAATAGTTGGTAGGGCCTGGGCCTCCAGTTGAGAGCCCCAAATTTTTTTTCGCTTTTAGCTTTTTTTAAAACCTCTTTCCTAAAGTCGCTAGAAGCACCGTTCCATTTAAATTAACCCTGTATATAATAACGAAAATACCCTTCTTACCTCAAGGATGGTTTTTTTGTGCTTCTTTTGTTTCCTATCATTATCGTCAGGATCATCAATTGAATCTGTCCTGGGTCTTTTTGTCCTTTTTACACGAACTTCAACTGGCTAAAAAGATAAAAAAGGTATATCATAACAAAAACCTTTCAATACAATACAAAAACTATGGCCAAGAACCCGAACAAAGTTTAGCTCTAAAAAAAAGTATAGCTAAGTTCTCAAATATACACACTTTTTAAAATAAAATTTTCTTCTTACGAGTTTCAAAATCTTTAAACTTAGCTATTTTTTAAATTTAAGAACTCTATCAAATATTTTTAGTTAACAGTCAAATCCCTTTATCTATGTTATTGATTCAATAAAGAAAACATTTTATTTTTGAAAAATCAGAGAACTTAGCTTTGATCTCACTTCTTTTTACGGAAAAATTTTTTTCGCGTACTTGGCCATAATTTTACACAAAATGGTTTTCTTTAATTTTCTCAATTTTTTAAAGAAATAGTTCAGTTTTAGCGGGGACTGATATAATTTATATCCGTCCGTAGTTTACTATACTAAAATTAGGTTTTTAAAAGAAGAGCTAAAACTAATTTTTAGCAATAGTACAAACAACAAATATAATTTTTAAGAGTATTTTTTTACAATCTATTCGGAATTTAGTTTAACTTTTATACTTTAATCTTATCTTAGTTATATTCTTTAGTGTTAGATTTTATTAAGAAATATTTATTCTTGGACGTAGTCAGGATTGCGAATGCTAGGTTATTACAAATGATCTAATGTAATATCCTTTATATTGATTTTCTCGGAAACCAGACAAGTACAAAATTTTCTGATCATGGACGAAATTAGCACCTAATTTGAAATTTTTAAATTCCGTGATACCTAGACATGTGGTTTAATATTAGCGTAGCTGAAACCAAAAATTTTTAGTTTGGCTCCATTTTTTCTGGTGGGGTTGCTAAGTTAATATTAACCTAGCTACCCCATTTTCTTTTTCGATTATTTCAGAAACCAAAGGAGCACAAAATTTTTTGATTGGGGACGAAATTAGCACATAATTATGGTGTGACATAATTTTGTTTTTCTCGAGGTGGGTTCGCTAGGTTATTGGAGGTTATTTATTTTATTTCTAGTTCCATATATTTGGTTTTTCAATGTAAAATTCAATTAAGAAAAAAAAATGTTTTATTCCGGCAACAATTCATTTACCCAATATTAAAGAAGGTTTAACTTTAGCAAAAACGTGTACCTAAATCCAGAGGTTTTAGCAATTCTTTCTCATGATGGGAGACCCAACCCAGTAGAGGGTCTGAAAACTTTTTTGGCACAAAACATTAAAGTTTTAAGCTAACTTTTTACCAAAAAATAACCCCACAGAAATCCAATAGTTTCTGACAAAATTCACTTTTCTTGACAACAGAAATAAGCTATTCTTTATAGCTTACCTTACTATCAAAAAGTTCTTCAGGATCGCCAAACAAACAAATTTCAGCACCATTAATTTGTTTATCAGCGACATTTGTAACATTTAATAATGAAACTGATGGCACATTTTCAACAGGAACAACCTGAGCCTGCTTTTGCTCTTTTAATTTTTTTTTCGACATGTATTTTTTCAAAATATGAGGGTTGAACCGGGAAGGTTTTGCTTTTTCTAGATCAGTAGTTTTTGTTACTTTCGATTTTTGTTTATTTTCTTTTTCTGGAGTATTTTCGTCAAATCCAAAATATGTGATGTTATTTTCATCAGTGTTGTTTTGTGGTTCCTCAGGCACTGGTGTGCTATTAATAATATTATTTTCTCCTGAATCCCCCAAAACTTTACGTCTAGCTGTCTGTACTTTGTCGTTTCTTCTTGTCACTGTCTTAACAGGACTATTGAAGGCTTCATAATCAAATAAGCTACTTCGCGGATTAAGCATATTCTCCTTTTCTAAAACGTCATTGTCACAATCCATATAATTTAGAATACTTTGCTGTACAGGAGATTTCTTGGTTTCTTCTATTCGAGGAGTTTTTGTGCAATGAGATTCAAACTCTTCGACTAAAGTATGCTCAAGGACCATTTCCTGATCTATTCGAGGTAAAGCGTTGGATTTAACGCTAATAAAATGTGGATTCTGTCTGACATGTTTTAGATCCAATCTCCATGGACTTCCTACAAAAAAAAGTTTTAATTTAAAACTAGATAAACCGAATACTTCTCTTAGGTGTTAAAACTCCCAAAATAAGTGTGCAATTTTCCCAAACTTACAGTGGTAATTGCATTTTAGAAAACGAACATAGCATCGCAAGATCCTATTGTTTCACCGTAACGTCAAAATATGTCAGCTTCTGGCAATAAGGACGCGATTTTTCAAAACCAGTCAGAAAATCTCGCCTTTAAAAAAATCTAACAATTTTTAAACACAAATTTACACTAACTGCTTTTTTGTTAGGAGTAATTTGGTAATATTTCTTAAAAGGTAGTTTCTTAATACTGTTCCAGTAAATAAAAAATTATTATTCAATTTTAATTTTTGTAGGTAGTTTTTGTGAAAGACCCTTTTTTTTAAATTAAAAATATGTATTATTAAGCTTATTTTTGTATGTAAACGAACCTTTAAAATTTTTAAACACTATTCAGAAAAGTCCCAGAAATTCTGTTATTTCTTTTACATGGTAAGAATTTTTGTCACTCTCAATGTTTATTGGTACAACTAGTCTTGCAGAATTTCTTTAAAATGGGTGAGATTTTCTGTCATTTCTGAAGAATCGCGGTCCACATGTCAGAATTAGATTGTTATAATTTTGATTTGTTGTTTTTAATAAGGTAACAATACAATAGTATAACCAATATTCTCATATTTTTACAATTTTTTAGAAGGAGGCGAAATTAGTACATAATTAGTACCAAATTCTGGCATAGTATCTTGATATCAAGTTACACATGCCATAACAAAAACAAAAATTTTAGAATCCGATGGTTTGTGTAAACTAAAAGTACCTTTCTTTAAGTACATCAACTTTCATTAAATCTATCTCCTAAGCATCGGGCTGCAGCTTAGCGCCAGGCCACAGCCCCCCCCCCTTTTAAGTGCGAATTACTCTGTTATTCATTAGGTACAAAATTTTTAAAGGTTTAAAAGGGGACTAGTACATAATTTTTACAATATCCAAATTGAGTTTCGTTGAGGCGGGGTTTAGCTTGACTGAGCTCCAGGACAACTCCTTTATATCTGCAATCCAACAGTATATGGTTGACAGATTTAACAAAACGATTTTCGTTTATAAAGTAATTCAAAAAAACTTTTAAAACAAGTAACCTATCACTCAACTCACTTTCGCTATTAAAAATCTGGGGGTAAAACTCATTCCTCCAGTGTCCCAGAATTTACTTCCCCCAAAAATTGAATGCCTTTTGTCATGTAAAACAAGTCCGACAGCTAATTTCACCTTTTGAATAAGGACTCTTCCATTAATGACCACAAAACTGTATTTATTAAAATACCAGCTGAAGCTATTTTTCAAAATTTGCCCACAGTTTTGTTAGAAAAAATATTTTCAGCCGACTTTGATAAAATTTTAAAATGTTAGTGGAGTGGTAAAAATAAACAATTTTTTCTTTGCGGTAGTCCTTTTAATATATACAGAGGGAGCTAGAAATCGTGATTAAAGTTTAAAAAACGTATTTTGACGTTCCTGGATCTTGGATATTAATAATTCTTGAGTACGTTATTAACCCTAAGTGATTTTTGAAATATCTAGAATAAATATGACGTGTCGCTTGCTAAAATGAAAAATAAATTTACCTGCCTAATAACATACTTAAAAATTATTTCAATCCAATAACTAGAAACGTCAAAATACATTTTTTAAATTCGTTTCTTCAAACTCTGATCAGGATTTCTAGCTCACTATGTACATACTGAAAGGTCTATCGCCAACAAAAAATTGTGTATTTTTGCCACGCCAATAACATATTAAAATTTTATCGGCTGAAAGATTTTTTTCTTCAAAACTGTGTAAAATTTCAGAAACAGCTACAGCTGGAATTTTAATAAATACGGTTTTGTGGTCATGAATGAGTCCTTATTCAAAAAGTAGATCCAATTAGTTTTTGAACTCGGTATTATGTGACCTTAACCTTTGATATACTGTCACTTTCTTCTAAGACAACCAAAGGGAAAAATAGTATGTTATACAACAGGTATACTGAAATATCCGTTCTTTAAGGTCGCAGTTACAATCTAGGTCAACAAATTCTCCATGACATTTCCATGTTTTCCAGGATCTCCAAGTAATTTTAAACCTTGACTGCACACATGTCGCTGTTTACAATAAAACGGTGGTAAAAACGCTAAGTGACCTCAACAAACACCCTAACAGTATACTACAAAATCTATGTTTCAACACTTGAACTACGCATTTCTCTTAAATTAAATAAAATAGAAATATTAAAAAAACAACATATATCTATCCTTGATTTTCTTTGACAGGTTTTATGTTCTAAACCTTACTCAGTTTGAAACCTTCAAGAAAAAAATTAAAATTTTTTCCAAATTTTGTTAATACACTCATCAGTTTGACAAAACAGACATATCAAAACTGAATTCAGAAAATAATTGTGTAATTTTTTTTTCGAATTCTGCTACATAACAGCAAAAGTATCGACAATAACACAAAAACTGAAAAAAAGGCAAAAATTTCACGACACTTTTAGAAAAACTCTGGCCATGATGTTAAAATGTCGATTCGTGGAATAAAAAAGTTAGTTTTCACTATTTTTTAGCGTTTAAAAAAATACTGCCCAAAAATATTTTTTCCATGTAAAAATTAAAATTTTTAAGAATCTTAAACAGAGAAAGTAGTATTAAAAAAATTATTTTAGAGAAAGATGAAGATAATTTAACGCCATTTTTTTCGTAAAAATTTCGAATTTTCTGTTTTGTCATCTCCATATAATGTTTCATTTTTACTCAAAAAAAAGGCAAAAATTGTAATTTTTTTAAATGTAAAGTGTGTAAGACATAAGTTAGTATTAGTAACTTTTAATTCTTTAAAGTTATCAGAAAATGTGTGTGACTTAGAATTTTAGCACATCTAAAAATATTTTAAGAGGTATTTGGGATTGTGTAAAATTATTTGTGGCGAGAAGATAATTTTACACACAAGCGAGTCTACAAGTAATATAATAGAACATTGTTTCAAAAATTGAAAATATTAAATTTTTAATGAACAACTCAAAGTCTCAGCTAAATACAGTGGTAAAAAAACTATAATATTCACGAACATACATAGAAAAAGTATTTTAAACAATGTTAATAATAAGATAAAAAAAAATAAACAAAACAAACATGACGAGAGATGACAAGTATCACAGAATAAAAACAATTATGAAATGAAATTTACATTTACTATTTTATACCTTTTTCTACACTAAATAAATTAAAAATCAGTAACCATTTCGAAGCTGAGGGACAGAGCTACAAGAAAAACAATAATTAGATAGCAGAACATTTGGAAATTTGGAAGAACGTGGACTTTTTAGAAGATGTCAAAATTTAAATGGTTATGGATGTCAGTCACAGTGTTTTTAAAATTATTTCGATTCAAGGAGATGGAAACTGCCTGTTTCGTTCTGTAAGCGAGTTTGTTTTTGGAAGCCAGGATGATCATCTAAAAGTAAGAAAGGAAGCTGTTCAGTACATTTTAGAAAATTGGCAAGATTTTCAAGTAAATGTTACTAGCAAAAAGGAATATGGATCCAGGATGTCTAAATCAGGTACTTTTGGCACTGATTTTGAATGTTTGGCGATTTCAGAAATATACTAAATTAACTTCTACGTGTATGTTTCAAAGGAAAATTCAAAAAAAAAATTATTTGTTACAGAAAATAGCCCACTATTATGTGTTAGCAAAAATCAGTTTAACTCATCAATTTTTGTAAATTTTTTTGGCAATCCAGACTCTGGACATTATAATTTAATTTTACCATTACAAGAAAACTTTTGTTTATCATGCGATAAAATTTTCAAAAACAAGACTTGATTAAATATTCACAACCGTAGAATTCATACCGAAAATTGTTCTCAAAATTCTCACTGCATCCCCGACGTGATTTCTTGCATCGATGTATCTTTAGAAAATTCTCAAAATTTATTAAAAAGTAAGTGCAGTCAATGTGACAAATCCTATACAAGCAAAAGCAGCCTCAATCAACACATTAAATCAAAGCACAAGAAAAATAATTTACAAGAAGATCATGATTTTTCCCAGGATATATCGTCTGATTCGAATGCAGTAAATGTCTTTTTAAGTTCTCTAAAATCATCAGTACCAGTAATAAAACGAATTCCAAAAGGTGCCCGCCCATTAGTTGCGGAAGAACTCACTTCACTCCTAAAAGATTGTGTTTCAAAAAACAACTTCCAAGCATGGTTTCATCTCTTGAAATTTGCATATGCCGTTCTCAGATTACCAAAAAAATCCAAACAAAATGCATCGAGATCTCTAACAACATTGATAAAGGACAATTTAAATATTTGGAAAGATAAGAAACATTTACCATTACAACCATTTATGGATTACCTTAAAACGAATCAAGTTCAGAAGAAACAAAACCTTTTAAAAACAAATTACCTCACAAAGAAAGTTGAGACAAAAGTTTCTGAGGGAGATATCAAAGGAGCGATTCGTCTGTTATGTTCTGAAGATACCTTGGCTTTGAAAAATGATGAAACATACAACAAACTTTTAGAAAAACATCCACGCCATGAAGATATGCAAATTTTCCCCGAAGATATCCCGAATGAGTACAATAGTTTTGATTTCATTTATTCAAATATTAAAAAATCAGTTTTTTCTTTTAAACCGGGTTCTGCGGCAGGTCTAGACGCACTGAGTCCGCAACATTTAAAAGACCTTTTGAATGACGAACTAGGTACATTTTCTTCAAATCTTCAAAATTCATTGTCGCTATTTCTTATACATATTCTTAATGGCTTCGTGCCTGAAAGTATTTTACTCATTTTTTACGGAGCTTCACTCTGCGCTTTAAATAAAAAAAGATGGAGGAATACGTCCCATTGCAGTCGGTTTATGCTTTCGTAGATTAGCAGCAAAATTAGTTTGTTTTTCAATTTATGAAACTTTAGGCAATTTGCTTCGTCCAACTCAGTTAGGTTTTGGTACCAAAAGCGGATGCGAAATAATTAGCCACTCGGTGCGGCGATTTTTGTCCTTTCCCCATGTTACAGAAAAAATTATTTTGAAAATAGATTTTTATAACGCCTTTAATATGATCAATCGAGAAATTGTTTTATCACAAGTTAACAAGCACATACCACAATTTTTCAGTTTCATTTCACAGTGTTACAGAAATCCTTAATTTTTATCATTTGGAGAAAAAAACCATTTTATCACAAAGAGGAGTCCAGCAAGGTGATCCTTTAGGTCCACCACTATTCTGTTTATCTTTACATTCTATAATTTCAAAATTAAAATCTGATATCAATTTATGGTATCTTGATGACGGAACTTTAGCTGGGGATCCTTGTAGCGTACTCAAAGATTTTGAATTTTTGAGGACGGAATGTTTGAGTATTAACACATTAACAAGTAACACAATTTAAATATTACAGACTATGACTCAAATATTGATAGTTTATCAAAAGTTGATCTTGAAAATCTTACTCTTTTAGGAGTACCTTTCTTTGAAAAGGAAATTGGCAAAAATTTTTCCTCAAAGATTGATGTTTTTACAAAATTTTCCGACAAACTGTTATCTCTAAATTCTCATACTGCCTATTATTTATTAAAACATTCATTTTCGATTCCAAGAATCACTTATTTACTTCGAACAGCGCCATGTTGGAGGATGCTGGAATGTTTAGAAAAATTTGACGATCCACTGAAATTTAGTTTAGAAAATATTATAAATTGTAAAATTGATTCGAATGCTTGGTCACTGTGCATTCTTCCAATTAAATTAGGTGGTTTAGGAATCAGAAATAGCTCATCTCTTTGCTACTCAGCTTTTCTTGGTTCTTTGAATGATTCATCATATCTTTTTCCACAAATTCTTCCTGAGGAAATTATTTTGCATCCAAACTTTGCTTTGATCGAAGCATCAAATAAATATCAAAATTTTAAAAAATCACAAAGAGATTTCGATACTGCAATGTGTGATGTATTCTTTCAGCAAATTTTTTTATCTTCAAAATCTCAACTTGATCAAGCACGTCTTTTAGCTCTTAATGAGCCCAAGAGTAATGCGTGGCTTAATGCTTTGCCGTCTTCTTCTTTAGGAAATTTATTGGATGACTCGTCTTTTCGTATTTCTGTCGCTCTTCGTCTTGGTCTTCCTGTTTGCGAGTCTCACACCTGCACTTGTGGCGAAATAGTGAGTAAATTGGGTCTTCATGGCCTTAGCTGCAAAAAAAGTGCAGGTCGATGGACTCGTCACAGTTTGATCAACGACATTATAAAGAGGTCTCTGGTTTCAGCAGGATTTCCAGCGAAACTAGAACCGTCCGGTATTTGTAGGAGTGACGGAAAACGGACAGACGGGATCACTTTGATTCCTTGGAAGAAGGGAAAAACTTTAGTTTGGGATGCCACCTGCAGAGACACGCTTTGCAGCTCCTATTTTGGTAAAACTTCTCATAAATCGGGGGAAGCGGCTAAGATAGGAGAAATACAAAAAAGGACAAAATATAAAGAGCTAGAAGACAGAGGATTTTTGTTTTATACTTTTGCAGTGGAAACCCTAGGTCCATGGGGTGAAGCTAAAAAATTAATTTCCGAAATAGCAAAAAAAATTTAAACAAAAAATGCTAGAAGTTTCATCATCCAGCGGATCAGTATCGCCATTCAAAGGGGGAATGCGGTCTCAGTGCTGGGGACTTTACCCAAAGAACAAGGATTGGAAGAAGTTTTTTATTTATAGTTTTTTTTTATGATTAATTTTAATTTTGATTTTTTTTTTAGTTTTAAACCAATTTTATAGCTATATATTTATTATTATTAAAATTTTAAATAAAATTTATTTACAAACTGAAAAAGAATTATGAATGAAATAAGTAAGTCAAACAAAAAATGAAAAGGGAAAAAATTCCATCAGGATTGACAGTGTATCAAGTTTTTAAGTACTACTAAAAAAAAAGAAGAAACACGACAAATAGAATTAACGAAAGAAATAAAAAAAGGAATTAGAAACAAAAACGATTATCTCGGTGGAGCCAAAGAACAAGAATTTATGAAGAAAAAACCAAAGAATAAAAGAAAATTAACAAAAACGAACAGAGGCACTTTCTGCAAGTAAGTTGCAGTAAAATCTTAAGAATGGGATGAAGATTTTAAAGATGAGGATGGTGACATCTCCCAATTCACGATGGTTCGTTTAATTCTCTTATTGACGTGATCAGAGCACCAACCAAAAATTATGAGCAGAAAAGAATAGGCTACCTTTTTAAAAAGTCATCACAAGTTAAACTTAAAGTTAAACAATTTTGAAAAAAAATAATTGATTTTATACCCATTACTTGAATAAGGTATCATTTATTTGTAATTGTACAGTACTATAAATAATTTTACAATGTTTTTCTTAGAAGTTTTTTAGTAAATAAAATATGAATAAAATATCCATTTGTCCATACCTATTTAGGAGTGTTATTTATAAGTAAGTTTATTTTCCTTGTTAAGAATGTCATCTAAGTATTGGTTTTTCTTTAAATAAATCATTTAAAACTTATTACTTCCAAAGTTATGATTTTTTTTATATATTTTAACGTTTTTCCAAATAACTCGGAAACTAAAGCTCCCACGAATTTGGACTTTATAACAAATTTGTAGTCCACATTCATGGAAACTTAAATCTGAAAACCGTATATCGCTACTTGCTTTGGTTCCAAAGTTACAATTTTTTTAAATATTTTATCCCCCTTTTCCCCCTTCAACGCCCCACCACCCTACCCAAAAGTTAATCAGTTCATGGTCAGCTGATGGATTTTCGTTAAAATCGATTAGGCGTTCTTGAGTTATCGTGTATACAGACAACAGAAAACTTTTTTTTTCGTTGATTAAGGTGTTTTGGAACCTTAGTAATTAATTTTTGATAAAATTAAGAAAAGTCAAAATTTCATGATTTTAATTGTCCCCCATACCATATTGGTATGGTGGATTAAAAAGAGTTGAAATGTTGTCTTAACCTAAAAAACTACTTAAAAACCTCCTATGTCTTTTGAAGAAAACTAGATTTTTAGATGAGGCCGCTCCCAAAATCGTTTTTGAAATAGGTACTCAAAAATGTCTGTTCTCTTTTAATGGGGTCTTACATAGAAATGTGATTTAATGAAAATCTAACCACATTGTTTGGTGAAATGCTATCCAGTAACTTTATTTGACTATTATTATTAAAACTATTTTTGATAGGCAAAAATTTTAAAAATTAAAATGGAATTAAACATATTATTTACCTAAATCTTATAGAAAAGGAAAATTATTAAGTTTCCATGTAAAATTTCTAAAGATATCTACAAACCTATAAAATGCTTGAAGCTCGGGTTGAAGGCATAATTGGAAAAATAAATAGGTGTAGTCTTGTGTGTAGTCAATCTATTATTTACACTCTAGAATCATTATTAAATTAAAAAATTACCTGAACTTCTGTTGATACTATCCAACTTAGAATTCCTACCCAGCATGGTACTGTTGGCATTTGGTCTGCGAACATCAAAATTAATAGGAGAATCTATAACTGGTCTGCACACTCCACGATTCACTGCGAGATTTGAAATTACATTTATTTTTAGGTTGATAGGTGAAGATGTTTGTGGTCTATTTTCATCAAATCCAAAACTTGTCTCAATGTCATTTTGAATGGCACTTACATCACCCATATTTTGTTGAACATTAGTTTCACTTAGGTTGGTTTGTATTTCCTTAATTGTTGGCATTTGAGTTTCAGGCATGGTAACATTTACCTCGACATTTACATTATCTTCTATTATGTTTTGTATCTTTTCTTGCTTGTTTTCAGGTACATTTTGATTGTTAGAGACAACTACAATATCATTAGTTTGTTGAGAATTTTCAGTTGTAATGAGGTCATGGCCATGTTCAGGTACTTTTGTTGAGATTATTTTAATATTTGGCACTACTTTTGCAGGAATTTCTGTGTGAATTAATGCTTTAACATTTATTTGATTGTTTTGATCAGGATAAACTATTCTGTTCTGTGGCTTTTCTGTGATGCTTCTAATAGAAGATGGTTGGTTAGTGTGTACTACTGCGTGAACAGTTATTTTACTACTTTGAGCAGGAGGTCTTATTTTATTATCCGACTTTTCTGTGAGATTTTTAGCAACAGGCACTTGGTTTTTTTGACCAACCTTCTGTAAAACATTTGATAGAATATTACCAACAATTTTCTCATATGACTCACACTTTTTATTAGTCTTTCTAGTCCTTTTATTAATATTTTTCTTAACCTGCTTCCTTTTTTTTATTTGATCTTTTTTCTCAAGTTTTTTTACAACCAAATGTGTTTCTTTATCAAAAAATCCTGAAGATCTTTGTAGTCTTTTCTTGAATTTCCTTTGGTCTCTCTTTTTAGGACTAATATCACTAAATTCATATTCATCATGTTGTGGCTTTATAAAATTATCTTCTGGCACTTGTTGCTTGTAAATTGGCACCTTTTTGGGCAGTACTAACATTTTGGGTGTCTCTGTTTCTGAAGTATCAACACTTGACTCTTCAAAGTAATTCTGTCCCGGTAATTTTCTTAAATTAGGCTGGTTTAATAAAATGGATTCTTCAATTATCTCTAAGTAATGCCTATTTGGACACTTAAAAGTGACTTTTTGGATTGGAGATGATTGCTCTTTTTCCTTAAAACCATAAAAATGTGGCTCTAATTCTAAAAGTGCTTCTTGTTGTTTATTCCTAGTAGATACATGGGCTTGGTTTATTTTAGACACAATTGGTTTTGGGTTATTCTTAGCAACACTTTTATTTTTGCAAAATTGATTTTGCTTTTCTTGATTCTGTGATTTGATAGTTTTAACTTGAATGTGACTGTGTGCAGCACTTTTATTTCTGCAAACTTCTTTTTCTTGATTCTGTGATTTGTTGGTTTTAATTACTTGATTGTGACCATGTGTTGTAGTTTGGTTGTCTTTCTGTTTCCAAATATTTTCATTTCCTTTTTCTCGATCACATTCTTCAGCAAGCATGGTCAAGTACTCATGCATTTCATCTGATGAAGATTCAAAAAGTCTCTTCAGTACTGGAGATATTGATCCTTGTTTTTCAAAACCTTTAAAATGTGGTGAAGTATCAAGAATAAATTTGGAACCACCAGTCTCCACAAGTCTCTCAGGGGAACTTATAAAGTTATTGTCCAAATCAGTTTCAGATAAATGACATACACCATCAATTTGAGTTACCAAACTTGTTTCTAAAGTGGAATTTTTATTAATAATTATTTGTAATACTTTATTTTTACTCTTTTTAGGTAAATAAACAAGAGATTTTTTAATGGAATTATTACAATCTTCAGAAATATGTTTAAAACCTGAATTTCTGCTTTCCCTGAAACTGTCCAAATTGAATTCAACTTCATCACCACTGGATTCATTTCTAGAATCGCTAAAAACTGAAGACTGGACTCTACTTAGCAACACTTTTAAAGTTTTAGGTGTAAAAGTAGACGCATTTTCCATATGATTTTTAGGAAATCCAAGAAACTCTGGACTGTTTAGGAAATCAAATCTTTCAAGACAGACTTTGAGACTTGTTGGAGTATTTTCTTTAACCAGCTTTTTAGTTTTGGGGGTACTTGGTGCTTCTAAAAAAATTTACAATAAATTACCTACCTTCTTTTCAAAACCTAATGTGGATGTAATAAATGAATGAATCTGGCAAGAGGTATACAAAATTGAAAAGGGTCATCCATTTTCTCAGAGACTTCAAATGTATCAAATTGATAAATTCAAGTCTTTAATCTCAAATATAATAATATATATACAGGCTGATTCACTACGAAATGCAAATGGTAAGCATTACAGACCAGGGGCAACTCATATCCAATGCTACAAATTTTTTTAAAGTCTTTTTGTCAAATATATAGTGTGATTTATGAAAATATTGCAAAAATAAAATTGAACATATCTTAGAAACCAATATACGTATTTAATTTAAATTAATTAATTAATTAAATTTGGCACACATAAGGAGCCCCAAAAGCTACTTCCACCAATGTATAAAAAAAAATAAAATTCCAGGTACAGACTAAAAAAAAATTACTATTATTTATTTTTGTTTAAAACAACACCCTGTATACTGCAATTTGCAAATTTTGGAATTACCACAGAAAAGCTAAAAGCAAATATTTTAATCGTAAGCATTACAGACCAGGGGCAACTCATATCCAATGCTACAATTTTTTTTTTAAGTCTTTTTGTCAAATATACAGTGTGATTTATGAAAAATATTGCAAAAATAAAAATGAACATATCTTAGAAACCAATACACGTATTTACTTTAAATTAATTAATTAATTAAATTTGGCACACATAAGGAGCCCCAAAAGCTACTTCTACCAATGTATAAAAAAAATTAAATTCCAGGTACAGACTAAAAAAAAATTAGTATTATTTATTTTTGTTTAAAACAACACCCTGTATACTGCAATTTGCAAATTTTGGAATTACCACATAAAAGCTAAAGGATGGTGCAATGTGTAATACCCTTAGATTGTATTTAACGCGTTAAGTCTCAGTTTTTTATAAAAAAAAATAAAATATCCAAATTCCGATCCTGAAATATTAATGTTACAAACTATATCACGTTCTAAATTACTAAAAACGTATTTTCAGGTTAAAACTAATTTAAACATAAATAAATCAACACCCACCCTACCCAATCAAAAAACAGGCAGGTACAGGGTCAGATTTAATATTTTTTAATTTATTTTTATAAAATATACAAACACATACTTATTAATACAAATATTTTAATTTGAAATCCATTTTCGGAATTGGTTTGAAATCGTGGAAAAATGATTAAAATTTCAGGTCCAGACTAATAATTATTTGGTGTTATTTGTCCCTATTGAAAAACAACATTTTTTTGTACTTCATTTGGAGATTTTGATATCACAACATACAAGGCAAAGGATGTCGCTATAAGTTATTTTTTTAATTAATCATCATCTACAAACCGTTTAAAGATTACAACCAGGGGATAATGTATAGGGTGATCTAGCATAAATGCCACCGCCACTTTTCTTCGTTATTAGGCATAATTTAAAAAAGTTTTTGGTACAAAAGCTGTATAACTTTTTTCAACCTTTTAGAATATGTATGCCAAAGTTGATAAGTGCAATTGCAAATGTCAAATTTTGACATAAGGTTTCTTATTTTAAATAAGACCATATATTTTATTGAATTTTTAAATTCCTCGTTTTCTTCTGATTTCAAAAACTTTTTATAGCATGCATAATAACAGAGAAAAATGGCGTTGGCATTTATGGTAGATCACCCTGTACATTATCCCCTAGTTTTGTAGATGATGATAAATTTAAAAAAATACTTATATCAACATCCTTTGCCTTGTATGTTGTGATACCAAAATCTCCAAATGTAGTACAAAAAAAATGTTGTTTTCCAATGAAGGCAAATTAAACCAAATAAGTCTGGGCCTCAAATTTTAATAATTTGACTATGACTTCAAACCAATTCCGAAAACGGATTTCAGAATAAAATAAGTTTTATTAATAAATTAAAAGTATGTGTTTGTATATTTTATAAACATAAATTAAAAAATATTAATTAAAAGTTAAATTAAATCAAACGTATGTGTTTGTATATTTTGTAAAAATAAATTAAAAAATATTAATATGGTCCCTGTACCTGCCTGTTTTTTGCTTGGGTAGGATTTAAAAAAAATAAATTAAAAAGTATTAATAAGGGCCCTGTACCTGCCTGTTTTTTGGGTAGGGTGGGTGTTGATTGATTTATGACATTTAGAACATGATATTGTTTGTAACCCTAATATCTCAGGATCGGAATTTGGATTTTTTATTTTTTTTTTAATAAAAAACTAAGACTTAACACATTAAATACAATCTAAGGGTATTATAGCACCATCCTTTAGCTTTTATGTGGTGGTATACAGGGTGTTGTTTTTAACAAAAATAAATAATACTAATTTTTTTTTAGTCTAGATCAGGAATTTAATTTTTTTTTTACATTGGTAGAAGTAGCTTTTGGGGCTCCTTATGGGTGCTAAATTTAAAGTAAGTTTTATTTTTGCAATATTTTCATAAATGTATATTTGGAAAAAAGGCTCAAAAAATTGTAGCATTGGGTATGAGTTGCTCCTGGCCTGTAATACTTAGCATTCAAATATTTGCATTTCGTCATGAATCACCCTGTATATAAATATATGAGTTTACTAATTTGAAGCAATCCTAATAGCACAGGATATTCCAGGGATATACCAGTAAGGTGCTGTGAATGTCTGAATGTTCTGGCACATTCACAGTATATTTGTAGGATGTTCCAAAAACATGCTCTGAATAAAAGACATTCTCAGAATATCCTACCTAGTACATTCAGCGAACATTCTATGCAGGATATTTCAGGCATGTTCTGTGAAAGTCAGAAAAATGTCCTTTTTTCGGACATTGACAGCACATTTAAAAAACATTCTTAGGATATCCTGGACAGTACAATCAGCGAATATTCCATGCAGAATATTCCCTGAATGTTCTACTAAAGTCCGGAAAAAGCCATTCCTTTTGGATATTGACAGCACATTGAAAATACATTCCCTAGATATCCTGGATAGAACATTCAGCAAATATTCTATGCAGGATATTCTGTGAATGTTCTGCCAATTTCCATAAAATATCCTTTCCTTTTGGATATGGACAGCACATTCAAAAAACATTCTTACACATCCTGAACAGTACATTCACCGAATTTTCTATGCAGGATATTCTACAAATGTTCTGGTAAGGTCCTAAAAATGTCCTTACATTTGCACATTGATAAAACATTTGGGAGATATTCTGGAAATATCCTGGGTAATACATTCAGCGAATGTTCTAGTCAGGATAATCTACCAATGTTCTAGCAAAGTCCTAAAAATATCACACAATATTGTAACATTTTTTATTCTAACAGCTGCGGTAAAGATTTTTTTCGGGATATTTTTATCTGTTGCTTTTTTTATTTTGTTCAAAAAGCTTGTTGGGGTAGGCTAATATTTATTTCCTGCATCGGTTTAGCCGTTTGGGAGTCATCCTGCATAGAACAAATAACATAATCCCCTTCCACTACTGTTTGGGAGGATTTGGGGAGGGGGGTAATAATTTTATCCCATAAAAAAAGAATTATTAAAATCTGTTGAGCCTTTCAGGAGTGATCCTGATTTTATGTAAAAAAAACAATTCACGGTGCTCTATCCTGCTAATATATAATTTCTCCCATAAGCCCCCGTAGCGCAAAAGGTTAATTCATTGGAAAAGTGTTATATGGATGCCAGAAGGTTGAGGGTTTAAATCCCATAGCTGTTTAAACTTTTTTTTAAAAATTTTTCTTAAATTTTTTAGGGTGTTTTGTGAGAGAACATATTTTTTCAAGCTCATAAATATGCAATAAAAATCCTGCGAAAATATTCTATGAATGTTACTAGGATGTTCTAGGAATATCAAAACTGCAGACACAGAACCCTTTTGGGATGCATGGATATGCAATGAAGACAAATTTTGTTTGCCTCCCTTTTATTCTACTTTAGTGTATATATGTACTCAAACACCATTAAGCATATGGTACAGATGACCTAACAAAACCCACCAAAATATTGACTCAAATTGGTTGGTGTCAGTGTCTCGAACTATGTGCAACTAAAGGAAGGTTAATAATTTAGCTTTCTATGAAATACTTAGTGAAACAACCAAGGAAACAACATCTAGTTAAGGGTCAAACCATATACCAAAAAAAAGGCACTTTTCGTTTTGACCATCTCCGAAGGTTTTTTAAAGACCTTTTTAACGATGTGTATATATATGTAATTTTTTGTTTTTATTTTTTTTTTTAATTTTTTTAATATTTTTTTTTGAAAAATATTGAAAACACCATTTTGAATTTGTTTCAAAAAAATACTATTTTTTTTCAGTATTTTTTTAATATTTTTGGAAAATTTCAGGATGGAGAAGTTATTGGTTCTATTTTTAAAAAAATAATATAAAAAACCTTGCAGGAAAAAACCATACATTTTTTGATAAATACCTATATATTTACTCTTTATATCTAAAAACTTGTCAATTGCTCCCAGTCTTGTAAATAAGATACATAAAAGGTTTTTCCAAACTTGTTTATTCCTGCAAAATTTTGAGTATTTCTTCAATTGTCCTCCCCTCCACCCAAGATCTTTTCACCCACCTATTATACATTTAAACATGTTAATTCCTGCAAAATGTTTAGCTCCTCCCATTACTTTTTATTGGCCCTTACCCCTATTTGTATCATTTCTGGTTCAGACAGGAAAAGTTTTGACAATAATTAATTGCAAACCTGCGGTTTATGTGATAAATTGCTATTTTTTGATTTAAAACATTTATCGGAGTCGTGTGTTGTAAAATGGCACAAAATAAGCCAAAACAATGGACAAAATTTTTTGTGAGGTGTTGTGATCCATTAAGTCAGAAGAAACATTCCGGAAAGTTACGGAATGTCACAAATTGGATGACTTTCTTTAAAGGGGGTGGAGACTGGCATGAAAATTTGTGACAATTGTCGAATGAAACTTTCCAAGGAACACAAGGAACAGGATGAACAACCATCTCCTGTAGCAGGGTAAGTAATAGTAATGAATACCTACCTACATTTTTACTTGTTTTTTTTTGTGTGTTGTGGCTCTGCTAATAATTTTAGGGTAATTATTTAGTATCCGGTTTTCTGCCATTTTTGGTTTTAAGTGAAAAATTCTTTATGGGGGCACCTACAGGCCTATAAGTCTGATTTCATCCTTTGCAAAAATGTATGAGTTATTAATACATAAGAGGCTGTTAGATTTTTTTCTGACAAATTCACTTTTAAACGATTTTAAACATGGCTTTCTCCCGAAAAGGTCTACAGAATCGGCTCTTTTAGAGTTGAACAAGTCAATAATTTCGACTCTTGAATCTAGAGGAGCGGCCTGTGGACTTTTTTTGGATTTATCAAAAGCATTTGATACAATAAATCATGAAATTCTTTTGGAAAAATTAGAAGCATACGGGGTTAGAGGAAGTGCTTTGGATTTATTTTGCTTGTATCTGACTGAAAGACCACAAAAAGTTACAATAAATTTGAACAACAATAAAATAATGTCAGAATCAAACATCATAATGACAGGAATTCCGCAGGGAAGTATTCTTGGTCCTCTGCTCTTTGTTATTTATCTTAATGATCTAAACCATGTCATCAAAAATCCAAACCTTCTGGCCAATTACGCAGATGATGCCAACATAGTGATACCGGTTTATTGGGAGGGGAACATCCATGAGGAATATTTTGAAGTACTAGGTAAAGTGTCTGAATACTGTGTTAACAACCAACTCATTATGAACACAGAAAAAACAAAAGCAGTTGTTATCTCTAACATGGACATATATGTCCCTAAAAACCTTACTTATGAAGGAGACACATTAACTTTTGAAAGTCACACGAAGGTATTGGGAGTAACTATTGATAAAGAATATTTTACAAAAAAAATTAGCAACCTAAATATTTTTTATTGTAAATTTTCTATTATTCTTACTTTTAATTTTTTTCTTATACCCATATTAGGTAAATTAGCCCTGTATTAAACATCTTATTATTTTTTTAAAGTATGACTCCATTATTTCTCCATCCTAAAATTTTCTAAAAATGTTAAAAAAACATTGAAAAAAAAAAGAAATATTTTTTTGAAAAAAATTAAAAAATGTGTTTTTGAGATTTTTCAAAAAAAAAAAATTTTTTTAATTAAGAAAAAAAAAATTAAACAAACTATATTGTGTCACACATCTTTAAAAAGGTCTTTAAAAACCCTTCAAAATGAATAAAAACTCAATAAAACAAAAACCGCTTATCCAAAAAATTTGATTTTTTGGATTTTTGAGTTTTTTGATAAGACGAATAAGTGTACCAAAAATCATCAAAATTGGAGATGGTCAAAACTATTGCCTGGTTGACTTGATATGGTTTGACCCTTAAATTAAATTAAAATTAAGATTAACCTACCTTTTATGTCTTTCTGGGAAAATCCAAGCAACTTTGGGCTACAACATTCTGGACTTTTTTCAAGTACCACTTTTAGGCTTCTTGTAAGCTGTAGACTATTCATGGAAATATTGCCTGATTGTTTTTCATCAAGGGTTGCTTTTCTTCTGGTCTTTATGTCACTGCTAACTTGTTCTGTTGAATGCATTGATCCCTGGAATCTCTGTTCTTTTGCATTTTTCTTTGTTAAGTTATTTACATTCTTAGAAGATTGTGTCACTCCCTTTTTAGTCAATTGCGAGTTAAATTGGGGTGTTAATTGTTCTCTATTTAAAACTACCTTTAAATCTTTCATATTAACAACCTCTGATATTGGTTTCACTCTTAACAAAGGCTTAAGGCTGAGTATGTCCCCATTTTCTTTACAGGTTTGTTTCTTCTTTTCTCTTGAAATATTTAATATCGTTCCAGTACAGTCTCTGTGAGTACTCTTTTTGTTATTAGACAAGCTTTTGATATGTTTTCCCAGAATATTTTTGAAAAAGAGGTTTGTTTGGTCTCTTAAAGGCTGTCTTTCACTAACCTTATTTTCCTTTTTGTTTTCTACAACTATCATATTGTTTTATGGTCATAATATAATGACACAAACGTTTTGCTTAAAACTTTCTTATTTAAAAATATATAAATAAACAATAATTTTCCGTTTTCAATTTTCACGTTTGCGCTTTTCCAAAATGTCAGTTTTCAAACCGCAGGTTCGGGAAAATTTGGTTGGTTCGGATGACAAACGAAAAAAAAGAACAGGCCGGAAATTTCAGAAACCGTTTCCAATCGACCAGTCGTTTTTGTGTTTTTTTGAACTACTTTCACTCTTTGACGTCTAACCTCAATGAAAACAAAAAAAATGTCAAAACCCTCTTAAAAAATAAATAAAATTGTTTTTAAAGAGGTACTAGATTGAAAAAAATGGAACCAGAGCAGCATTTAGAAATATTTGGTTGGTTCGGATGACAAACGAAAAAAAAGAACAGGCCGGAAATTTCAGAAACCGTTTCCAATCGACCAGTGATTTTTTTTTACTACTTTCAGTCTTTGACGTCTAACCTCAATGAAAACAAAAAAATGTCAACACCCTCTTAAAAAATAAATAAAATTGTTTTTAAAGACGTATTACATTAGAAAAATGGAACCAGAGCAGCATTTAGTGGCTTTGAAAGGTACATTAAAATAACATTTCTTCTTAGAATTAATAGGTATTTTTAACACATTTCAAAATTTTCACTTATCCTATGGGTATCAAACTGCGCCCATGCAGTCCCGATACGGGCCGGTCGTTACGTTAAGGCGAATTTACGCTGGTAAGCAAGCAAGTCAGAAAAGTTCAACTTATGGGAACACACACAACTGTTTATCCTTGCAAATGTCAAGCAGAAGTGCAATTCTCCATGTACATCTTTTAATATTCTGCTTGCTTGGCCAGCGTAAATTATGTGGAACATATCGTTACATATACCTAACATATCTTGACCAAAATCAGTATTCAATGGTTTTATAACCGCACTTTTGTTTGTTTTTTTAAATTTTTTATCTAAAAACTGAAAAGCGCCGAGTAAATAAGTTTGGAGGATATAAAATGATGACACATTACACACATTGAGTTTCCATAGATGTAACAAGCTAAAAGTACCTATTAATATTGTAAATATTTTAGTAATGAGGCTCACTCGACCCACTTTAGCAAGCCCCTTCCCAGTTACCTGTGATAGCAAAGATTTACCAGGCAACCTGTTGAACACTGCCTTGCAGCAAGATCCTACATCAGTGCCTGGCACTGAGACTATAAGCATAGGACAGTTTTTATTATTACCGCAAATGCCTGTCAATATTTATTTAGGAGAAACGTTTTCATGTTATATTTGTGTTTATAGTGAATCAAAGGATTTAGTAAATAATATTAATGTTAAGGTAATTATATTTTTTTTACTAGATGCAGCATACTTACTTATTCATAAAACTTTTTAAATTTTAAGGTGGATTTACAAACTAGTTCACAACGTCTTCCATTATCAAATAATCCTCCAACACCCCAGTTAGCCCCTGAAGAAACTGTTAATGTTGTGATACATCATGAAGTTAAGGAAATAGGGACCCATATGTAAGTCAAATGCTAATGTAAAACAAATAGTATTTATTTTTTTATATGTAGTCTGCATCAGTTAGAAAGTAGCATTTTTCAGGTAATAAAACAAAAACTCTGGTGAAGTCATTCAAAATATAGGGTATTTTGTTGTTATTAATCTACTTTAAATGTATCAGAAAACTTTCTAAGATTGTGAAACATGTCCATCTGAATATTGACCTAGGTAAAAATTATATACACAAAAAAAAAATAAGATTGCTAATAATTTTTGTTTGTTTTAGATTAGTTTGTGAAATAGGATATCAAAATGCCATGGGCTTGCCCATGACATTTACGAAATTTTTTAAAATACAAGTTTTAAAACCCTTAGATGTTAAGACCAAATTTTATAATGCAGAAAATGATGATGTTTATCTAGAAGCCCAAGTTCAAAACATTACAAGCAGCCCTATTTGTTTAGAAAAGGTAGCTTTGGATGCCTCACACTTATTTAATGGTAATTATTTTCTATTTTAGGAGTATAGTCAGTTTTGAAATTTCTGATATTTAACATACAAGTGGATGTTACCTACAATTAAGTACTTATAAAGTTACTAAAGGTTTTATTCCAGATTCAATTAGACCACTAGACAGTTTCATTTAGTGTTTGTATCACATTGAAAGTGGTTCTGAGAATTTGGAATGAACAATATAATAGGGGGGTTCAGGTGAAGATAATATCTCTTTTGGAGAAGTTGTCATAGTCCACTGAAATTAGCATTTTACCTTAAACAAATTGCAACATGAGCGGTTTTAATGTTATTCAGCTTAGATTTGCCTACTTTTCAACATACCCAAAATAGGACAAAATCGGACATGCAGAACATTGTTATTTTTGAATTTTTTTCAAAATGAAGGCCAAAAAAATCACAAACAAAACATCTTCATTAACTAAGATGTGTGATACATGTTTTTAGGCTAGTTTTCAAGGCTGGTTTTGAATCTGAAAAAAAAATTGAAAAAAGATAGAAAGCTTGCTAGTCACACTTTCTCCCTCTATCCTTAAGAAATATATTATGAACATGCCAAGCATAAAGCGAGAGATGTCGCACATATTTTTGGGTTTAATTTTAATGCTGGTCTTGAACCTGAAAAAAAAAAATCAAAAAAAGGTAGAGATATGGTCATTATTAATGCATCCTCTTTATTTACCATACATGGAATTTGCATTAAAAAAAGCTAATCTTAGACACATGATAGAATAGAAATAAAAATAATAGGTGTTACCACAGTTTCTATTTTCGTCGGGGCAAAAATTTGCAGATAATAATTAGGATAAGTGTAAAATCAGCTTTATGTAACCTGTAAAGGTATGTTTAGTTGCACTCTCGCCTTTTTAATATGTAATTATTGCGTATTGAATAAAGTTATTATACAAGGGAATGTGGCTCATGTTCATGAGAAAAACTTTCAGGATCAAAATAACATTGATTTTAACATAGTAGTTTACCCATGCTGTCACTTTCTGTCCTATACCATAAAATTATACATGCTTGGTGGTACACTTCGGAATGATATTCATTTAATACTAATACTGTCTGTTATTTAGGATCGATAGCAGGCCAGATTACAGATTTTTATTTCTTCAAACGAAAAAGAAATGAAATTATGTTAGTCGGTCTAAATTTCTAAAAGATAACAGTTATCCCCTTAATGTTGATTTCGTTTTGCGTTTGGTTACTGTCATAGCCCTCTACAGTTAACCCCCCCCCCCCCCGAAGTCAATTCCTGGGTGCGCCACTGGCCCTCTATTCCATAGTGAAAGATTAATAGGTAGGTAGTAGTTTAGTTTTAGGAAATTAACGCAAATTTACTATAACTTACTTTAATATTTTAAACAATAATTGAGTAGGTACCTACCTACCTATCTACATATGTAGGTATACCTATCTACCTACCAAAATTAGGAAGATAATGATTTAATTTTATAATTTTTTTATAAGTAACCAATATTAGGCAATTTTTTTCATTTAATATGTCTTTATGAAATGTATCCAATTCCAATATAAGAGTGAGAGAGATGAGAAAATTAGCAGCCTCTTTTCAACCTTTTTTTTATGAGTTTCAAGATCAATGTTAAAAGTTATGTGTACCAAAGAACTGATATGTGCATAATAATATGATATGTTATGTGTTTGGGAACCTTTTTTTTTATAGGATAGAGAGAGAAAACATTGTTCAGGGCTATAGTTCTGTCTTTTTCTGAAAAACGATAAAATATTTGATATCAGCGGTAACAATTAGTCAAAAACACAACTGATATTTGTAAAGTGGTTATGGTTTTATATGTTAATATATAAATGCAAGTTTTTCTGCATCTTGGAAAAACGTAAAAAAAACGATGTTTTGCAAATCCGATTTTGTCCGCTTTTGGATATGTTAAAAACGTAGATATTTTAAAGTTAAAAACCGTTAAAACAGATCATATTGCTCTTTTTCAAAAATCAGCTTATGATTTATTTTGGGTTTTAGGGTAGAGAGAGAAAACAAGATTCACGGCTAAATTTCTGTCTTTTTCTAAAAAAATCAAAATTTGGTCCAAAAACATGTTCCACAATAAATGCAAGTTTTTTTTTATTTTTTGGCGGCTATCTTGAAAAAACGTCGAAAAAACGATGTTCCGATATGTTAAAGAGTAGGCTTTTTTACAATAAAAACTGTTAAAACGGATCGTGTTGCAACTTTTTCAAGGTAAGGCCTGTTTTTTCGCTAATTTCAGGGGACTATCGGCCCCAGATATTTTTTTAATAAAAAGGGATTTCATTTGCTAAAAGCTGTAACTTCAAGTATTATCTTATTTTAAGCTTTCTTGGAAAGCTATTAGTGAATACTTGGTCGGTAAGTTAGGTATAGCTTAAATAAAAAAGTAAGTACTTGAATCCTCTGCAAAAAAATTTCAAGGTTTTTTTTTAAATTTTGGTCAGTGTTGTTTCAGAAAACATTTTGAATAATTTTGATTTTATTTTTTGGCGGTGTAAGGGGTGCTTTATAAATAAGCTAAGTTAAATTAAAAATAGAAGTAAACATTTTTACCCTTTTAGTTACATAGGTTGGTACAAAAATTTAGAATTTAAGATTAATTGTTTCAAACAATAAGCATTACAAAACATTTTATGATTTTAACTAAGAAGAACTAAAAAAATACAAGTAAAACCGAGAGTAAAACAATACAAAACACTTAGGACTTGAAAACACATAAAAACTTGTTAAAGCTTTTTTCTTGTGATGTATAAATTAAAGCTATCATTCATTTTCTAAATAAAAAACCTAAAAAGTTATGTTTTAACTTACTCTAAGGGTTGACACTACCCAAACAGGGTTAGACAAAATATTTTTTATACGACTTTCTTGAAAAAGGGGGTTTTGCGCACGGAGAACACGATCTGAAGACGGCATTTTGCACACGCTTACGTCATTTTTGCGCATGCTTACGTCATTTTTGCACACGGTCTCCCGTCATTGTGATTTTTGTTGTTGTCACCCAACAATATAAGTTAGCTGAGTTCCATAGCAACCGTCACGGCTCCTTTGTTTTGTTGATTAGATACTTCAAATAGAATATTATACATTTTATTGATAAAAACGAGTTAAATTAAAATTTGATTTTTCTGGTCTCTGTTTATTGCAGTCGTATAAAAAGTATCGTAAAAAACTCGTTTGAAAATCTCTTTGCACACGATCGAGGCACAAGTCGAGGGAGTCGTTTTCAAACCTTGTTGTTTAAATAACTATTTTCTTCCAAAATCATTGGAAAGTTTTTTTTTATTCTGGAATCTATGAGTTAAACCAAAATTATACCATAATCTACTAATTCTTCTAAAATGTTGATGTACCACGCACCATCAAGTTTTACATTTCAAGATTAACTGATATGCATTTTTGTATGTTTTAAAAATTTGAGGGGAGCAAGCACATTATTGTTGTATAAATAAAACTAACAGTAGTATTAAGTACTTCCATACACCTCTCTTGAACGGTTTCATTCTTGGTAACTGGTACTACCACATTAGTATCATCTGCAAATTGTTTTGTCCTTCCCGTTTCGAAGATTATTTTGAATAGGCGAGGACTATGTTCGAGATCTAGTTATACATTTTAAGGATGTTATATGTAGAAGTTCTTTTGTTAAACATGTCAATCTTTGGAACTGTTGGAAGTCCCTTTGAAGAAGTGACCTTCCGATTATTTTGGCAAATTGTCAACTTTACTAAATACAATTATTGTCGTTTCAAAGTATTCTGACCATTATTTTTTAAACAATATCAATACCCTTGATATTAGATCTGGGAAACATTCGAATAACTGTGTACTTGTACATCTTCTGGATTTTTCGTTGGTTTTGGACTTGAATTTAACAACTCTTTAGGTTTTTCGCTGGTCTTTTAATGTGACAATTGACACAAACTAGTCGCATGTCGTTTATGACATTTTTTACAATAGTCAAGAAGTTCAAAATCTGTGGAAACTAGATATTTTGGGAATTACTGATCCGACTGAGACCAATTCCAAAAAAAGATGCAGAACTGTCTGTTATTGAAAATTTTAAAGACACAGTCAATGTTAACAATGAAGGAAGATACGAAGTAGTGTTGCCTTGGGAAGAAGGTCATCCAACTTTACCCAGTAATTTTTTAATTGGCAAAAAACGTCTTGACAATTTGATGATCAAATTTGAACAAGACGGTAATTATAAAAATTGCAACCAAGTTTTTCAAGAATGGCTGAAAAATGGAATAATAGAAAAAATTCCTGAAGATGAAATTACCAATTTTGGACACTATTTACCTCATCGATTGGTGACCAAACTCCATAGCACCGCAAAATACAGACCAGTGTTCGATGCATCTGCCCACGAGAAGAACCAACCTTCCCTCAACCAGTGCTTGGCAAAAGGTATTAATTTCATAGAACTTATTCCATCCATCCTGTTAAAATTTAGACTTGGAAAAATTGGTATAACTTCCGATATTAAGAAAGCTTTTCTCCAGATAAGTATCACAAAATCAGATCGAAATTTTCTCAGATTTCTTTGGTATGATGATTGGGGAAATTTAATCTATTTTCGGCATTCTAGAGTAGTTTTTGGATTGACGTGTAGTCCTTTTCATCTGGGTGCTGTAATCCAACACCATTTATCCAAAGAATTAGAAACAATTTCTTCGACAAATTCTTGTTACTCTAAAGATTTTGTTGAAAAATTATAAAAAAGTTTCTATGTCGACAATTGCGTCACCAGCTTAAATTTCGAAAAAGACTGTTCCGAGTTTATTTCTCAGTCAAAATCTGTAATGGACAAAGGAATGTTTGACTTACTAGGTTGGGAAACATCAATTTTGGACAAAGAAAATTTTATGTCACCTGTTTTGGGTTTAAAATGGAATCGTTTTCAAGTCACTTTAGAGCTTTCATTTGATTGGTTTGACAAAGTTAATTTTGAGAAAGTAACCAAAAGAATAGTTTAATCATTGGCAAACAAAATTTTCGACCCCATTGGAATTTCATGCACTTGTAGCCTTTTTGCGAAAATTTTATTGCAAAAAACGTCGTCTTTAAAATTAACATGGGATACTGAGCTCCTACAGAGCTGAAAAATGAATTTTTATCCTGGGCCAAAGAGTTAAGTAAGTAAACCTCAAAATTCCGAGATGGTTACTAACATCAACTGAAGCTACACCTGAAACTTGGACTCTCCATTTATTTTGCGATGCTAGTGCTTATGCATATTCAGCTGTTACATTTTTGAGATCTCAAAGTCCAAACGGAGTCCATGTATAGTTGACACAAGCGAAGTCAAGAGTTGCTCCTGTAAAAAAACGCACTATTCCTCGACTAGAATTGATGGCTGCCACAATTGGAACCAGATTACTTGCTACCATTTTACAAGATCTTGAAGTATCTGTCCCAGTATTCTGTCCCAGTATTCTGTTGGTCTGATTCCAGCAGTGTTATCCTGGATCAAGCAAGAAGATCACTGGAAAACTTTTATCTGGAATAGAGTTAGAAAAATAAGAAGCTTAACAAAAACTGACAGTTGGCGCTTTGTCCCTGGGGAGTGTAATCCTGCAGATTTGCATTCAAGAGGTTGTTCTTCGAAAAAGTTATTGGAGTCAAAATGGTGGGAAGGTTTGGTTGTGCAATAGTTCAGAAAATTGGCCTAGACAAAATTGTGAAGTCGATGAAAAAAGTATTTCAGAAGAGAGAAAGAAAGCTACACCATCTTTATTAAGTAATAAACTTAGTGGCATGGATTTTAGGATTTTATTCAAACTACAGAAGATGGAAAGATGGTATACAAGAATCCAAAAACAAAGTTTTGCAGTTACCTGAAATTCAAAATGCTGAAAAATGTGTTATCAGAATGGTACAACAAGAATCATTCTCAGGTTTATATGATCCTGTACTACAATCCTTAAAAGCAAAAATAGATGATGATGGTATTTTCAGGTTGGAAACAAAAATCGGTGACAAAGAACATACAGAAAATTTTAGATTACCATTTATACTTCCACACAATCATCCTGTTGTCACCAGATTAATTTATTACTACCATGTCAAAAATTATCATATTGGTACTCAAGCTTTGCTGTCTTTACTCAGAGAAAACTTTTGGATAATTCGAGGAAGAAAAACTATTAAATCTGTTATTGACAAGTGTGTAATTTGTAGAAGGTATGAAGCCAAAAATTTTGAAACACCCGCATTACCTTTACCGAAGAGTCGAATCGCTGATGCGTCAATCTTTGAAATTACTGGGGTTGATCTGGCTGGTCCAGTCTACGTACGTAAAGAAGATAAAGTCTGGGTTTGCATTTTTACATGTGCTGTCTACCGCTCTTTACATTTGGAACTTGTTTCAAGTTTGTCAACAGATAGTTTTCTCCAAGAATTCCCAAAATTCATAAGTAGAAGAGGAAAACCAAAGATTGTATACAGCGACAACGGAACTAACTTCATTGGAACAGAAAATGCTTTTAAGAACAGTTTAGCAATATTGAAAGGATGTTATGGAAGTTTAATCCTCCTACCGGAGTGGGAACGCCTTATTCGTCTCCTTAAACAGTTACTACGCAAGACACTGGGAAAACCATCCCTAACCTATGACGAACTCGGAACAGTATTATGTGAATTTCTGAAGATAATAATGATTTGAGACCCCTGTCTGTCGCTGCCACCATATTTTTTTTGTTTTTGAGATTGGGAACCTATTATGCAGCACTTACACCAGCTGCAGTAGACATGTCCATTTTTGCAAATGTCAATGCACTCGTTTAATTTGGGCGCGCAACTGATTCTGGTTTGGACAGGCAACAATGTTGGCCACAACAACTTGTATACGGATACATGTGGCCAACATGTTGACAACCTTTTGTTGCCCGATCTGTACTAGGCTTTATGAGCCTGTGAGATGTACTTTAAATTAAATTTTGTTTTAGTTATGTCCCTAAACTCATTACCAAACGGCAACAGTATATTCGGAAAATTGGCACTACTTCAACCTCAGGGTATCAGTCAATATTTGTACTGCCTGACGCCAAACGAAAAACTAATATCAGATTTAAGGTCTTTAAGTGGTGCTACGAATATAGGCAAACTAGACATTGTATGGAGGACGAATTTAGGTGAAAAAGGAAGGTTGCAGACTAGTCAGTTGCAAAGAATGGTAAAGTATTATGATTTTTTTTTAAATTTAAAGTCATGCTATTTTTCATACACAACATTTTTTTTACTTTACAATACAGGATGGTAAAGGTACTTATTCAATAGTCTTTATGTTTAACTGTCTTAAATTGCTATCACAACTAGAGACACTCTCTTCAGTGACAGCAGCTTACTTAAAAAAATAAAGAAAATTATAATAAAAGCACATGCTTGTAAAATTAAATAAAAAGCTCATGATTCACAATTACTTTGAGATAGCTATAGGGAAGTAAATAGAAAATTTGTAGAACATGGAATGGACAATCCAAAAATGTAAAAATATACAGGGTGTCTAATTTTAAAAAAATACTTTTTACAAGTTTGTAAATCGCAACAGAAAAATATTTTTTGCGCACCCTGTAAAATGTTAAATTTTACATTTATGTGTCAACTATTAGGTTACATATCGCCATGTGTTTTTCTAATAGTCAAATTCGGACTAAAAATTATGAAATTATAGGGAAGTAAATGCCAATAAATTAGGAATTTTGTGGAGTATTAGAAAATGAAAAAATATACCTAGTGCTCAATTTAAAATAAGAAAGTTCTTGCCAAGTTTATGTGCAAATGGCAACATTGAAAAAGTTTAAAAATGTTCTATTGTTTAGTTTCCCAAATAATCTAAAGTTTCAAAATGTTCTATTGTTTAGTTTCCCAAATAATCTAATAGGTTACTCACCTTCAGTCACCCGATATATATCATTTAAAAGCATGCGAATTTTCAAAAAGAGGATTAACTGGGAACGTGGAAAGAACACGCATTCAACTTGTTGGGCTCATTATACCTCAAACTGACGAAGTTTTAGGGTTAAAACCAGATTGCAATAATAATTTATCTATTACAAAAGGAAATTGATGATGCCAAAATTTAACAAGAAACGTATTCCTGTACTCGTTCCCACCCCCAACCACCAGCCAGTGCACTGGATTTCTGTCAGACTTATAGCGCCTTTCACTATACCGCACTCGGTTTGAATTTTCATAGCCCTACTAGCCCTAGTTAAAAATTGATCTATAGCTTGCCCTCGGTCTCGAACGAAGAAAATTCGAACTTGCACAGTGCCATGAAGTAGAACCGTCAAAAACCACAGTTCTGAAAAGCTCGAATTTTCATCCCTCCGGAACGGCTACTGAAATATAAAATCGAACTGTACGCCGGCTCGAGTCTAGCTAATTGCACCGCTGCTTGGGTCGGCTACTGAAACACGGATGAGCTCCGATCCGTGACGTCACAGCTCGAATAATTTTGCACTGGTGCAGGTAGTGAAATTCGCTATGACAAAATTAGAAAAATATTACCAATAGTGTTTTCAAGTTATTTATATTTTATTTTTTAGAGTCCAAATTATGGTGATATTCGGTTGTCTTTAATAGAACTGCCCAATTTCGTAGTATTAAATGAATTGTTTACTTTTAAGTGCAAATTAGTAAATAACGGGTAAGCAATTTAATATCAATTATTTTATATCCGTTTTCACAATTTCGAAGGAATAGTAGTTTACATAACGAGCATGATATGATATTAAACGCGAAGATGAAGTTTGAGACGCGAGCCGCAGGTGAATGTCTTAATTTATCTGAGCGTGTAATGACCATAACATGCGAGTTACTGTACTATACTTTACCTGCGAGTAGAAATGATTAACAATATCAAACGTGAACACTAAGTCAACAACCTTCATAACCTGAAGTTTCAATGACGTTCTACATAAAACGTCAAAACAAATAACGTTACTAAAGGACTTTTCATTTATCTTTTTAAAAGTGTTTTTTCCCTTAAAAATGCGTAATATGTCAATTTAACGGGACTTATTTTTTTATTACGTATTAAAATTATATTGGATTTATTTACGTTTAATAAATATTTATTTCCTAAAAAAATATAGAAAAATAATTCACATTTTTGCGTCAATTAGTGCTCTTATAAAATACAGTTTCAATGCTTGTCACGCTATCTTGTGGTTTACGTCTAAGCTTTATTATTAGACACTTAAAGTAAGTTCGTGGGTCCGTAACGTTACGTACATGCCTCCGTACGTCACGAGTGGAATGAGCTGTTCTGTCATCGCACCCGTCAAAAAATCGGGGATCGTTCGAAACATGGCATGAACAAGTCAAAAATTTAGTGTATTTTGACTTTGTTTCGAACGCGTTAGGTATACCGATACCTATGCGTTGAAATATTAGACACTTAGAGTTAATTTTCAGTTTTATCAGCATTCGTATCCTTATCTCTATCGAGTCGACCAATCAAGCAGTTGCACTTTTAAAATCATGGCGAATGCGTGACAGCTCCAGCTGATCAAATGCACGAAAATTTCGTTAGGTACGATAAGGGAGTCGTAACGTTACGACCATCTCTGCGTACGAAACGATATTTTCACGTATTTGCTGGAGCTGTCACGCATTCGCCATTAGTTTAAAAGTACACCTGCTCGATAGGTCGACTCGATGGAGATAAGGACCGTAAATGAGTGTTTATTAGTGTAATTCAACACAAAGCTTTACCGATTTGTCTGTATGATCAGGCATCACTTTTTCATTCATATTTTTTTTCCTTTTTTGAGGCACATTAAAGACGTTATGTTCAAAAATTCGACTTGTCCATTTTTTTTTCAAAAAAGATGCTATAAACGTTTAAAAATAAAAGGAACAAAAAATAACAAATTAAGGTTATGTCTATTTATAGTTTCGATCTAACTCCTTGATCCATCATTATTGACGGGGCAAGAAAAAGCGGTCCGCCAGAGATTTGGGGCACAAATCGAACACTCTGATCTCGGTGGGAGCGTGGTCCGTTCTTAAGTCGATCACACAAATATTATTTGTATCCCTATAAACCGTTTGTGACGTGTGACGGATAGTAGTAGTAAGGGGGCGACCCGCAGGCCTGGCAACTAGGCCTCTTCATGGGCCCTTTTTGCCATACCCCGTCTCGTACCCTTATCCTCCCACTCCCTCTACATTTCTTGCCTCTCTCTCCGGGCCTTCCCGCCTTCGTTACGAAGGACAGCACGTCAGCCCATCTTAGAGAGTGTAGCTCCTCCTCTTCTATTGTGGGGGCACCCCACGTCTGCTGCCTCAATCTGGCGTACCCGTCACACTCTCCTATCAGGTGCACCGCTGATTCTTCTGCCCACCCACATGTTGGGCAGGCGGAGTCGTCCAACACTCTGATGCATGTCAAGTGCTTGCTTATGCCCTGTCAGCATTCCTACTAACAATACAATGTCCTTGCGAGTCTTTCCCAGGAGCCATTTAGTTCTGGCTGCGTCTGGTCCACTCACGAACAGTTTGGACTGTCTGCACTCTCGCTCTTCCCTCCAGGACGACTTCAGTTGATCGCTCGCCCATTTATTGAACTCGCTCTGCACCTGTTTTCTTGTGATTCCCAAGAGCGGTTCCGGTCCAATATATTGGGTTTCGGCACCAGCTTTGGCAAGTTCGTCCGACTTCTCATTCCCTGGTATTCCCTCGTGGCCCGGGACATTAGCTGAAGACAAGAGGGTGACACTGATGTGGGTCCCGGGCCACGAGGGAATACCAGGGAATGAGAAGTCGGACGGTTAATGCACTCTTCCACTAGGCTACTGACAATTTTTGGTGAACTAAGAGCCTTGAGGGCAGCTTGGCTGTCGGAACATATGCAAATGTCCATCCTACTATTTCTGACCTCTGGTAGGGTTCCCGCCATGATAATGGCGTATACCTCCGCCTGAAAGACCGTAGCGTGCTCGCCAAGCGGATAGCTTTCTTGAACCTCTAGGTCTTCCGCATACACTCCTGCGCCTGTTGTCTGCCTGGCTGACAGTTTTGATCCGTCAGTGTAGCAGACCGTCGCGTCTCTGCCTAATTCGTTTCGGAATTCTTCTCTCTAACACCAATCCCGTTCAGGATTGTGACTTTGTACTTTTTGTCAAACCTCCATGGTTTCGAAGAAGTCCCTACTGGCATCTTTAGGAGAGGCAACTCTCTTGTTACCAGTTCCTCGATTGCCAGATGACCCATTTTTTCCCCTCTGCCCTTCCATAGGCCCTTGTCTCTCAGTCGTAGGTGCGTCGCCATCGCTTCCTTCTTGATCCAAGTTGGAAGCGAGGGGAGACCTAAGATTGTTTCCAGGGCTCTAATGGGGGTAGTCCTCATTGCGCCTGTTATTCCCCTGCAGAAGAGCCCCTGCAGGCTCATGAGCTTTCTGGAAGTGGTCAGGTTTTCTACTACAGGCCACCAGACCACTGACCCATATTGGATTCTTGGTCGTATGATGGCCTTGTATAACCAGTATAGGTTCCTGGAGGTGATCCCCCAGGTTCAACCGACTACTCGGCGCAACTGCCACATTGTTGCCTGGACTTTTTCGGTCATTTTGGTAACATGCTGCCTCCACGTGAGTACCTTGTCCAGTATGACCCCTAGATGTAACGGTAACTAGTTACTTAAATCTTAAAAGTGGGACGATGACGGAATTCGAGCCGTTAACCTCCAGATTACCAAGCCAACGTTATAACCACGAGACCATTTAACGTTTTGACTGAGAAACAATATCGGAAAGACGTTGATTTTTCTTCAATGACCCAACAAAATGAACGAATATCGGAGAAAAGTAGTTTTTTCTTCAATGGCCCAACAACAAAACCCGATGTTTTTAAGATGAAGATCCTACTTTGTCGATTTAACATCGTATTACTGTTGGCGAAACAACTGTATTGGCACACCAACTGAAGGTAGTCAGTGAGCCACTAATGTATGGTCCAGTATCCGAGAAATGCAGATTTTCCTTTAATGGCACGACAAAAAGCCCTCTGTATTTAAGATGAAGATCTTTCTTCGTCAATTCAACATGGTATTACTGTTGCTAAAATCACTGTGTTGGCATACCAACTGAACTATGTTGGGAATTTGGAACCTTTGGTTGCACTAAAACAAAATTATGATTGTTTTCCACAAACAAAAACTACACTTTTTTGTACTCGACGCGCGTTTCGCTAACAACGTTAGCACCATCAGGAGACGATAAACAATGAACTAAATTAATCTACGCTCTATAGGATTGTATATAAGATAGAGCGTAGATTAATTTAGTTCATTGTTTATCGTCTCCTGATGATGCTAACGTTGTTAGCGAAACGCGCGTCGAGTGCAAAAAAGTGTAGTTTTGGTTTGTGGAAAACAATCATAATTTTGTTATACCAACTGAAGTTATTCAGTGAGCCAATAATGTATGCTCCAGTATCGGAGAGTTGTAGTTTTTTCTTCAATGGCTCAACATCAAAGTCCGTTGTATTTAAGATGAAGATTGTTCTCCGTCGATTCAACATCGAATTAGTATTGGCGAAAGAACTTTGTTGGCAAATTAACTGATGTTCGTCAGTGGTCCACTAAATAATTTCCGTCATAGTCACTCAAAAGTCATTCAGTCATCCATCCAAGGAAGAACCATCATAAATCCGTCAAACCTTGTTTATAGGGATTTTTGCCTTATTGTTACAAAATAAAAATTCATTTAGTATCTTGTTAATACAAAACCGTACAGATTTTACAATTTTAAAATAAGCTAAACTTGAAAAAAAATTAAATTGATATTTTTTGTTTTTTCTTTTGGAGAACTCTTTCCAGCAGTAATCCCTAGACAGGTAGAAATCTTTATCGAATCATTTTTTTTAGCGAAAGAACAGTAGATTTTACGCTTCAAGTTGAAGATACAGAACACATAAAATGGAAACATACCGAAGAACGAAAATTAGACCCTTTACCGCCACATGGTAATCAAATATTGGAGTTTTCCTGCACACCATTGGCTGAAGGGTTAACTACGTTAACGGGAATAAAGTTAATAGACACGTTTTTGAAAAGGACTTACACGTATAACGAACTAGGACAAGTGTTTGTCGTTGCCAACAATCAAAAGAATGAAAGTATTGTTTTTAGTAAACTAAAAAGTAGGCGATCGGATTAAATAAGGTGATATTTAGTTTTTTTGTTTCAATCTGGTGAAACCACACCAAAAAAACATGCATATCTTTTGTTTAAAAACAGTAAAAACACCTTAGAACGACTCCGGTCATATCGACCTATCAGAATAATACGGCCTGCCACTATTAGGTCCGACCTTACACTAATATAGTAACTGACTTTCAATCGCTTGCGAAGTGAGTTATTGGAATAGCGGCTCTGCAATCGGCGTTATTTATAAACTAAAAATGTTTGCTGTTTTTGGTTATTTTCGCTTCTATTTATTTTTGGATAAACTCTCCGGGAGATATTAACTAAGGACTATAATAATATATAGTTTATGGAAAGTTGTTTGAAGGCTGAGATATATACACGGGTATCAAAAAATTGATTTTAAGCCGAACTATACCGTAATTGATAATATATTTTTACGTTGAAGGACGTCAAAATGCACTGGAATAAGAGTAAGGTGATTTTTTTTCTAAAACAGTCCAAATAATCCGTAAAAATTAATAAAGTTTGGGTAAGCAAGAAATCTGAGAACTGTCAAGTGACACGGGATGTTTTACTCCGAGTAAGATCACCGCCAAGAGCTGCTTTATCTGCTTTAAATTTCAAAACAATCACGATTTGGTTGATTTTAATTTAAAAAAAGTGAAATTCCAGGCCTTTTCATGCTTCAAGTCAATGTATAGGAACGTATGGTATCTTACTTTAACTTGATTCAGAGAGATAATTGCTCCCTTAAATCCAGAAAAAAGTTTAAAATTTATTTTAAATAATTAATTGAAAACGATTTCTTACATACATACACATCTGGTTTGCTTAGGCGTTTGTATAGTAGTATAGCATTTTTGATTTGATTGCATATACAGGGTTCCTAAGATTTTCCTTTGGGATAGGATTTCAATAAATCAAACAGAAATGGCATAGAAAGTTCTGCGCGCACAAAAGAAACAGGTATATTGAGCAATGGTGCCAGTTTGTTATTATCTCCGGACTGCTTTCATGAGAAAAAATTGTCGCCACTCTTTCATTGTGAGCATAAATCATAGTTGCAATAAGAACCGTTAACAAGATGTCTGTAAATTCCGCTAGATGGCGGCCACACCATGAGATGATCGAGGAAAAACTGGGATTCACAGGCATCGCATTTTTATTTCCTTTCGAGTCACTTCAGTTTCGTAAATTTTGTGTTTTTAAAATGCCGTATACTCGAGAAGAAAAGATTTTTATTATTAAAAACTACATAAAAAGTGACAGTGCGGACGAGGTCATTGGGCTTTTTGTTTTTGCGTTTCCAGATCGACCGGTTCCTGTGGCTCAAACTGTCTACAATATATATCATCGTTTTGAAAGGTACGGGTGCATAAATGGTTGTAGAAAGTGTTACCACGACGGCGAAATACCAGAGCATCCCGTTCTTCCACACCGGGTGGAACGAGACGAAATGGTATGCGGTTACGTCGAGGCACATGAACCATGTTCGACGAAACCGATTGCGGAGGCACTGGCTATTCCCAACAGTACTTGCCAATGGATCCTAAAAAAATACGGCTACAAGTCGTTTAAGATTGGGAAGTCGCAGGAATTGCAACCAGGTGATTATTTTCGCCGGTTAGAATATTGTGAGGTTATGAGGGATAAATGTGACAGGAACGAAAATTTCTTATCAAAAGTTTTGTTTAGTGACGAGAAGACATTTGAACTTCATAGCTCTCACAATCCACAAAATAACCGCTATTGGTCCCGCGAAAATAAACATCTGCACGCAAGTGTTAGAACGCAACATCCTCAAAAATTAAATGTTTGGAGCGGTATTGTCGGGGATCACATTATTGGACCCTTTTTCATTGAAGGGAATTTGAATAGCCAAAAATATGTTGATCTTCTCCAACACCAGGTTTTACTACGGTTGAGGGAACTCAACATAAATTTGGACGAATTGTGGTTTCAGCAAGATGGCTGTTCATCCCACAATTCACGCCAGGCTACAAATTACCTTCGTCAGGTATTTGGTGATAGAATTATTTCCACGTATGGAAATATCCGATGGCCTGCTCGATCACCAGATCTTGCGCCAAATGACTTTTTCCTATGAGGTTGTTGGCACGACAAAATTTTCCAACACCCTCACTTACGGCCTACGACTATACAGGAGTTGAGGGCGAAAATTTTGGAGGTGGGCAACTCTATCACCCCTGAAATGTTGGCTGCTACGCGCCAAGAGTTTTACAATAGATTGGGATATTGTGAGGCTCAAGAAGGGGACAGATTTGAACATCTAATATAATTTAGATGATTTCAGGTCCAAACCACAGCTTTTTCTTGCTTAAAGGAGACGGCAGGGTCCATTATTTACGATACTGAGCGATAAACTCGTGAGGTTGTTAACATTAGAAAGAAATATCTTCGCTTTTAATTAAATTTCTTTCCATTCTGTTGTACTAGTGACATCTATCAGCAGCCAAAGAAATCAATAAACGGCGCTGTTTTTCCTGCAGAGCTTTTTGCTTGCGATATTATTGATTTTAAATAAAGCTGGCCCTACACTACATTTGATATTTTCGAGGTGTTTTTCAAAAATTACGTAGTTTCGGGAACGCAAAGAAATAGGTCTAAAAAGTATAATTTTTAAGAAAAAAATATCAATTTTCTCGCCCTCCTCCACTGGGACTACAGGGGCTGTGCACAATGGTCATAGGGGGGAGGGGGGTTTTCGACAGCGTTTGCATTTGTGTGAAACGAAGAAAATTTGGAATGAAAATAAGTGAAAAGTTTTTTTTTGGGGGGGGGGTTGTGGTCTTGAAATCGTTACGTAATATTAGGGCAGTGGCGTGCCAAACCGTTACAAAACATTACATAGGGAGGGTGTCAAAAATTGGTAAAATCACCGTTACGTAATTTGTGCACGGCCCCACATCTGACTGTTCCTCCTTTTTGATTTCGAATCAAAGTGCAAAACCCGGGTTGGACGTTCGAAGGCGTCAACCCGTCCTATTTGCTTGATAAAGTTTCTACGGAAATATCTCAGTCGATTTCTCCGGTCGTGTATGAACGCTTTAGGTTAGGCATTTGCATGTATCTCAGTCCCCAGCCTGTAAACAGTGCGTAAGGACAATGGTTACAAAATGAAAAGCCGAAAAATATTTTTTTTACGATATCTTTCATCAGTTTGGTATTAAAGTCGAGCAAAAACAATTTTTATTCCAGTCCTAAAGGTATGAAAATGCCCCATGCCCATCCTTTTCTGCCTAATGTGCTTTTCCGTTTGTCTGCGTCTTATACACGGCTGCTTGGCCCCCTAAGGATTTGCTTAGGAACCCTGTATATATATAAACATAAACAATTATCTGTAAATTTAAACAATATTCAAAGATATTACAAATCGAGGTCTCCTTCTTTTGCTTATTCTTCTGCAAAATTTTAGAACTAACGTTAACTGTAACTGCGACAAAAAGAAAACTGCTACAGTATAAATCTTGCGCTATAACCGCCGTGCACTGTTATTTTTCAAGCCAGCAATAGAAGTTCTTGCCATTACTGCGTAAAAATGATACCAGTGACGGCTTTAGGATTCGGTCTTGGGGAGCGCATCGGTGTCATTAACTTCCCCCTTGAAAGTCAAATCTATACATATCGTAAGTATAAAAAAAATAATTATTCTAAACGACCATATTTTTTTTTTATTTAAACCATTACCAATTAATTTTTAAAAGGTTACATATTCATGACCAACTCCTAAAGGGGCAAAACCGGGACACTCCGGCCATTCAATATATTGTATATTATGTATTTTTCTTATATGCACCCCTAGATGTATTTTCCTAAATACTTATTAAAGAAAAATAATTTAGGTAAGGTTTCAATTCAAATTTATAGATAGCAGAGAGAACATCCGCTTTTTTAATTGCAGTGATTTTAAAGTTACAAAATACAGTGGTATCAAAACCGGGGCGAACCGGAACTTTTGCTGAAAAATCGGGATTATCCGGGACCGATTTTTTCCCCGGGAAAAATGGTTAAAAATCGGGACTGTCCCGGCCAAACCGGGACGGTTGGTCACCTTATCCTAGGGGACTGCGGGATTTCCTATGGGACTGCGGAATTGCCAAAAAGAGACACAAAAAAACTGGACTTTCTTTACTACCCATTACTGTAAGGTCGCCTAACGCGACGGTTGGCTGACTTGGACAAAACTTTTCATTTAACAAAAAGTCGAGCTGACAAGTCTGTACCTTTAAATTTTGTTACATTGTGCAGCTGTATCGAGTGGGAAGGCTTTAGTACAGACTTGTCAGGTCGACTTTTTTATATGAAAAAAAGTTTTGTCCCGAGTCTCCCAATCGTCCGGCCTTACGGTATTTAAGAAGTTTTTGTTTGATTTCAAAAATTTTAAGTATTTTGAAAAGGCAAGGCTTCAAAATTTAAAAATTTGATACCAAAATTGACAAAGTGCCAAACTTAACTTTTGCATGTAAAGCTTTATCTTTCCCGAATGTGAAAGTTATGAAATGTTCAAATGAGTGCGTTTGGTAAACCAAAATCAGTTAGTAAAGTAATTGACATTTAGTTTTTTTTTTTGAAACACTATCGAGGTTTTTATTTTACTCTAAAATCTTATTTTACAGATTTTTTCTGCGAAAATATAGTAACTAGTAAAGGTTACTTAAAAACTAATAAAGTTCTTAGTAGAAAAAACAGTCCATTTAGGGTTCTCTTCAGACATTCTAATCTTAATAATAGCACATAATTTGTGATGTATTTTTTTTATATTAATTACCATTTAAATGCAATATAAAGGAGGCACACCTTGCCGGTTCTTGAGGTCTGTGGTTAAAAAAAAAACTAATACCTAATAGGACTTTTTTCCTTAAAATAAAACATACAAAAACTTGTTGGTTTATTATGTTTTCTTATTTTGTTATTTTATTCTTGAATAAAAGTTATCAAAATTCTAAAACAGAACAAAGTAAGTACATACATTTTAACGAAAATAACATCAAATTAATTTGATTTCAGAGCTTAAAAAATACATCAGATTCTTCATCTAAGAACAACAATTTAAAAATGTCATTATAGAAATCTGTGTAATATTTGCAAGCCCTTTCACAATCGGGCACAAAATTAATTTCTAAAATTTTTGGCTGAATTTCACTATTTTGCCAATCTAGTATAAGGTCAGCTGCATACAATGCTCTAGATTGTGGACTCTCAGCAATTCCACAAGGTTGATCAACACTCACTGCACACTCCATGATATCTTTAATCATTGTTAAGATTTTTTCCTCAACTTTATTCCATAAGTGACTTGAATATTGTTTTTCCCATTGCAGCTTAAATTCATCACATTTCATATGTTTCAGTGTAGCATTATCTGTGTAATTCATAACAGTGAAATGTTTTTCATAATCTTCAAAATCTGACAAATCAAAAGGCCTGTTAGCAAATCGCAAAAAGAAGTTTTTATAAACATAAACTTGCAATGGTTTAACACTTTTTAATAAAATTACATATCTTACATCAAACTTGACTTTACCCTCACATTCTGGTCGAAAGAATAACACTGGATTTGTAATGTATTTTTGAGCAATTTTTGGCCCAGTTGCTGGCAATCTCATAATATAATTCAAGTTATTTGTTATGTGAATATCCATACCTCTGGCTAAGTTATACGGTTTTATGATCCAATAATTTTCCAAACCTTGCTTTTCTCTCTTTTGGAAGCAACTCACAAAATTTCCAGTCTCTGTAACCAAATTGTAAGTTAGAGGGAACCAATCTGCAGTTTTAGTACCATTTTTGTATCTTCTACAAGTCATACAAAGTAAATCTTTAACAGTGATAACATATTCATATGGAAATTGGTTTACAAATTTATGTGGTGTTTCACTTAAAACTTTAAAATCACGGAAATGTTCAGTATACCATAAAATATCTGCTGTGTCCTCATCGTCAGTTAACTCAAACTTTGCATCATTAAGATACTTTTTTACTAAGCTATACTGAGAAAAAACCAAATATTTATCCTTTTTTGTAGAATAATTTTGTGTCAATTTTGTATTATTTGGTAGAGATTCACTAATATGTCCACTTAAATAGTAATCTGCACTGGGAATGGGAGGTTTGGTTGTAAAGTCTTCAAATGAGTTGCGAACCCAAGGCAATAAGGCAGCTTTTTTAATAATGGGATCTTTGATGCTCTCTGCAAAATCTCTATACAAAATTTCACCTTCCTCAATATTGTTTATGGGAAATAAGAGAGAATAAGTAATTCCCTCATTTAAATAAATAAAAGGAATTATCCTGCAGTTCGGCTGATCACTATGCTGAACTGCACAACCTACCTCATCCATAATATACCAAACTGGGAGCTGGTCACCCCCATCAGGAGTTCTTATTGAATAAGTATTATTGATCTTCCACATGTTCTCAAGAATTTTCGGAATTAATTCTTCTTTGGATAACGTTTTATCAAGGCCAAGCATCTCACTCACCCTAAACCTTAACTGATCCACTTGTAGCAAGTGGCTTTTAGCTTCGGTAACAGCATAGGTCCAGGCATGATCAATTAGGAAAATTTTTCCACAATCATTTTTGTCAATGTCTCTGATGGCTTGTAGACCCCATAAGGGTTCGTGGAACTGGCGGTCTTCAAATTGAATAAGTTGGAAGACGCTGCCAGCATCAAAACATTGTGAAATCAATTTTTTGTAGAGCGGCTCCCAAAAATATTCGGGCACGCCTGATGAGACTAGTTGCGTTTTGTGACCACTAAGGAACGAATCGATTGCTGATGTATGACCCATTTTTTAACTTAAATTTTTAAAAAACTGCAACCACAGTACACCCTGTACTGTGACTGCAACCTTTAGGAAAAGAAAAGTTAGGTTATCAGCGCAGTAGTTTAAATACACCTGCGAAAAACCAGTAAACTTCGACCTACAGTTACGGCGTTCGTTTATTCGCTCGAGTTTTAATCGTGTGCAACTTGAGCAGAGTTCAGCTGATCATCCAGCACACCGTTTAAGACTAACTAATTTTGATTTGCCAAATAAGCATCTTTCGTTATAAATGTAGGGCAATTTTGGAACGATTAAAATTTTGACGACTTTGAGTTTTTGGAACCCATTAAAACTGATGTCACTTGTAAAAAAATTTAGAGATGAGGAAAACACAAAATTGGGCTTAATTTCACAAAATAAGTGTTTTATGTGTTGGAACATGGAAATTAATTTTGCCAAAATTCTTTAATTTTAACCAAAAAAATAACCACAACCAAAACGAAATCGATTCGTAGCTTACGGCAGTGGTTAATATAGGGATATTTTCGAACGCTTATTTGATACTTCGTAGTGGTTGTGGTAATAGTACAAGCTTTCGCAGTAAAAATTATGATGGATAGGTAACCCTCGCCATTTTTTGATAAGATGTGCATTTTCTCCTCCTGAATACGAAATGGACAATCCTGTATCTCAAAATTGTGGATATAAGGACTCGGCCCACCAATCCAAAGGTTGGCAATTTAGAGGTCACGTAATGGATAGTGTAACCCCCCCACCATTTTCACATGTATGATGTAGTAGTACCACCAGACCAAAAATCACCTGGTGTGCTGGACCTCATTCATGGATAAGGGTTCGGCACACCACTCTAAAAGTGGGCATTTGTAGAGTGGTGTGCCGCACCCTTATCCATGAATGACGTCCGGCACACCAGTTGATTTTTGGTCTGGGGGTACTACTACATCATATATGCAAAAATTGTTGGAGGTACCCTACCCCCTCCAAAATTGACCACCTTTGGATTGGTGTGCCGAGCCCTTATCCGCAATTTTAAGGTTTAGGATTGTCCATTTCGTATTCTGGACGAGAAAATTATCACAAAAATGGCGAGGGTTACCTATCCATCATATTTTGTACCTTGAACTCTTGCTCTATAATTACTGCGCCTGTGCAATAGCTAAACGTCATTCCGTTGTGATAATTAATCACTACTAGTGCCGTAACCTACGAAACCATTTCGTTGTGGTTGTGGTTATTTTTATGCTTAATTTTATAGCATTTTCGCAAATTAATTTTTAAAATAATAAAATATTACTAGGTTCTTACATATAAAACACTTAATTTGTAAAACAAAGCCCAATTTTGCGTTTTTTCTCATCTTTAAATTTTTTTACGAGTGACAGTTTCTAATAGGGAAATTTTGGAACGCTTAAAATTTTGACAACTTTGACAGCCGCTGTGGTAGTGTTAAACAACCATAGATTTTACGAGAGTTTTTGGAACACATTAAAAACTGTTACTTGGGAAAAAATTTAGAGATGAGAGAATATAAAAAATTTGGCTTAATTTCATAAAATAAGTGTTTTATATGTTGGCACCTGGAAATATTTTATTATTTTTAAAATTAATTGCACCAAAATTCTCTAAAATTAACCAGAAAAATAACCATAACCACAACGAAATGGATTCGTAGCTTACGGAGGTGGTAGAGTGGTTAATTAATTACCACAATAGAATGACGTTTAGCTATTACGCAGACGCAGTAATTACCACAACCACTACGAACTCTCAAATATGCGTTCAAAAATATCCCTAACATTTCTTGTTTTTTCTTTGGGGTTTTATACCCGGTTCACACGTAGCGTGCCCACCCTGCATCAAAAAACGTATCACGTGACTCTACATTTAAAACAAGTGGAAATCCATGTTCAGTCACACGCTTTGTGGTGTTTGGGGCTTTGTACCCTGTGCACACCCACGGTCTCTAGAATAGATACGGTCTTCTAGTAATTTTGCTCCACTCTTCGACCCGATGACGACACAAAGATAGCAGCTGATTTTTGTCCGCCATTGAACAATTAAATTAACTTTTCAGATTTTTCTTTTTTTTTAACGATTGATGCAAGACCCATTTTTTGCTTGTATCTTTTATTATGAATTTTTCTGTATAAGTAAATGGTAATCGATTGCGTCAAAAAACTCATCGGATGAGTTGGAGTTAGTTCGTGTTCGTAGTTCAGAAGTTAGGTTATGTAGGTAGGTTGTTATTTTTCCTGTTTTGGAAGCTATTTTATTTTGTACTTGATTTTTGCCAGGCATTTTTTGGAGAGTAATTATTTTGTTATTTAGAAGTAAAGACTTTTTGTGCAATTGTGCATACTATATGTAATAAATCTGATTGCAAATTTAAAACTATAAAAGGTGCCTTGTTTTTTTTGTTTTTTTTTTCATTATTTATTGATGAGCCTTTTCGCTAAAAAATGCATAAATGCAGCTACCTATAACGAAAATAATGTAAGTAATATCACAGGATATTTAATTAGGGCCAGAAAAAAAGAAATGATGAACAAATAAAATTTTTATTACAAAGATTTGTGCAAAAATAATATAACCCCAAATGTCACCCATCAAAAAATCAATAAAGAAAGCAAGCTGATATCTTTGTATTGTGTGTCGAATATGTCGTCATCCGGTGGGCGAAGCAAAAAAATAATAGACCGTGTTTATTCTAGAGACCGTGGTGCACACCCATGCTTAAAAAAACTCACCATATGTCACTGACGTACATACATATATTTCCAATGGTTTTATTAAATGCAGAGTGTGCATCGGGTATTAGGATAAAAATGAAAGAACACTAATACTTTCCGTGAATTTGGAAAGTTGATGCACGAAAAAACGAAGCCAAAAAAACAAACACCGCGCGATCATACAAAGTAAGGTTGTAACTTTAAAAAGCTCAATGTGCTCGCTCCACAAGTTGGGGGTGAAAATAGTGGCTCAGTTTGGTCGTTCGATGAATAAACGAACCTAAAAAAGAGCGCACGGTTTCCTCGATTTTGAATACACGTGGTGCGTTCTTTTATCTGATCGATGCGTATCGTGCACTCCAAAATGGTAAATTCCCGTTATTTTATTCAAATTCGAGCAAACCGTGCGCACTTTTTTGCGTTCGTTTTTAGTCCGAGCGAGCGAGGAGAGCTCCTCGATTAGCTCGATGTTTTATTTTGAGCGAGTATATCGAGGTCTGTCAAACTGCGGAAATTCTAACCTAGAAATTTTGATTATTTACCGATTAGTGCCAAGTTTATTTTTTTTAACGTTTGATTAGTTTCTACAATTCCGTTCATTCAAATTTTCGACGAAGAAAATGTTTTATACAACATAAACGTAAGCGCCGAATAATATTACAAGATAATTGTGCAACAAGGTAACTAAAATTATTTTTGACTCATTGATGTAAAAAACCAATTTGAAGGTTAGGTTAAATTAAGGTGACCAACTCCTAAAGGGGCAAAATCGGGACACTCCGGCCATTCAATGTATTGTATATCATGTATTTTTTCTTATATGCACCTCTAATAATATTAAGATGTATTTTCCAAAATACTTATTAAAGAAAAATAATTTAAGTAAGGTTTCAATTCAAATTTATAGATGTGGTATCAAAACCGGGGCGAACCGAACTTTTGCTGAAAAACCGGGACTATCCGGGACGGATTTTTTCCCCGGGACAAATGGTTAAAAATCGGGACTGTCCCGGCCAAACCGGGACGGTTGGTCACCTTAGTTAAATAAAAAAACTATGTGCGGGAAAAAGGCGTTCGATTTTTGTTTATCGCACCGTGAGCTCGATCTACGCTCCATAAAGCTCTACGCTCTGCAATTCCCGCTCTCTGAGCAGTTAAACGAACGCACCAACGGAAAAGAATTTTGTGTGGAACGAACGCGGTAAGTAATAAACTAGTTGCCACTAACTTCACTTAAGCAATGAGCTTAACCTACTAACCAACCAATATGAAAGTTGTGGTTCGCCGATGACTTTGCAAACTTTATTTTGGAAAAAATTGTAATTTTGTGTTTTTAAAATAAAAATTAATTTAAAGACTAAATCTTTATTGCTTCGAGATCAAGAATATTTGAACCATGGCCACTCTCGAAGATAAGGCTATATGGGACGATGGCGAGGAATCGCTAGGCGAAGAAGTAAGACAATGTTATTAAACCTTTTAAAAATTGGATATTTTGGATAATTTGATTGTTAGGGTCCATTTACTCTATTTTTAATGCCTAATGGTTAATTTTGTATTTCTATTTCTGTCTATTTCGCTTCAAAAAGTAGAGAGAGAAGACAAAATTATGCATTAGCCATTAAAACTTGAGTAATGCCTGATCCACAGTTTCACTTCTTTGAGTTCACTTCTATTTCCCTCTTCGTCGTTTAGAGAAAGAGGAAAATATATTGGTAATTATGCAGTATACGGTTTTCTGCCATTTTTGATTTTTTATGAAAAATTCTTTATGGGGGCACCTTCTAGGGTCCCTAGGACCTCAAATCCGCCTGCGCCCGATGTTTTTTTTTTTAAGAGAAAAGAGGGTTCCCAGGGGGGGGGGGTTGTAATGTGTTTTTTTGATTGTTGTGGGTTGGGTTGGATTACATTGGGTTGGACTGTGTTGGATTGGGTTGTTTTAGTGAAAAAAAATTAAAAAAAAAACAAAAAAAATCGAAAAAAAAACCAACCGGCGCAGACGGATTTGGGGTCCTAGGGACCCTAGTAGGTGCCCCCATAAAGAATTTTTCAAAAAAAAATAAAAAATGGCAGAAAACCATATACTGCATAATTACCAATATATATAGAATAAATAGAATAGAAGTAGCAGCTAGAAGTGAAACTGTGGATCAGGCATTAATAGGCCTTTTATAATGCAGTCAATTTTAAAAGTGTGGCAAAATTAAAGAAGATGCAGATAGAGTGCGGAAAATTGTCAAAAAAGTTATGAAAAACGAAAATCTTCATTTATTACTAATATTATTTGTAAGAAATCAAAAAAATAAGACTTTCATAGTAGCAGTTTTTGTAGGCTTTAAATGTCATATAATAAAAACTTCAAAACATTATTTACACCTAGTCTTATTGGTCAGTAATTTTTTTATTTTGGTCAGTAAGTCAGTAGAAAAAGATTCTAACCCGCTTTCATCCCTGTCAATGAGGCATGTGCAAGTTCGTTTTCAGTTAAAAATAAAAGTTAAAAGTTGCCAATTTTTTTATTTTGATTTGTTATTTTTATTTGTGCTGAATAAATGCCTACACTGTTCCCCATAAGCTCAACTTTTATTTTTATTTGAATTATTACATTTATTTTAACTTTTATTTTTATTTGCCTGTATAAACCCAGCATTACTTTTATTTTTTGTGTAGCACTTATATTTGTTATAGTAATAGTCATAATTTTAGTTATAAAAGACTCAGATTCAGATTCTTTATTGGTGTTATCTAAAGAACTTACACAAGTCAAAAAGAAAAAAAAAATAATACAAAAGACATAATTGCGATGCATAGCTAAAAAAACAAATAGTATAAAATATTATAAAGCTGGTTGATGTTAAATATATACTAAAATATAAATAGTCGAAAGAGTAAAATTAACTAGTTACAATTTACAAACTTAATCGATAACAACAACATATAGAAAAAAAGCACATGACCTGAAAAATTGAACATTAAAATAATCTTATAACATAAAGTAATAGATACATATTATATGAAAAATTGAAAATACTGCAAATTTGTAATTTAAACAAAAAAAGAAAAGAACAAACAACTAACCCAAATTTTTTTTTACAAAATGACACATTAAAATAAACTTGGAAAATTAATTAAATTAAAAAAAACTAAAGTTAAAAAAAAATGAAGTTAAAAAAAACACAATTAACTCTACATAAACATTGTAAAAAACTTTTTTGACTAAAAATTGTTTGATAACCTGCTTAAAATTTTTCTAATCTAATTCTTTTACTCTATTGGGTAGAACATTATAAAATTTAATACAATAAAATGTTATACCGTTTCTGGTCTTTGTCAGGCGTTGCTGGGGTAAGACAATATTGTTTCTGCCTCTGGTATTGATTGTGTGAATATCTCTGTGTGTACTAAAGGAAGAAAGTTTTTCTTTAATGTATAGCAGACACACCAGGATATATTGCGAAGGAAGTGTTAAAATACCTAGTTTCTTAAAAGCATCCAAATAATCAGCTGTATATGAAAGTCCAGCTAAAATTCTAACTGCCCTTCTTTGAAGCCTGAAAGCCAGTTGCATGTGAAGAGTGACCCCATGCCAATAGTGCATATGACAAGAGCGAGTGAATAACTCCATAGTAACATGTAATAAGAATCTTTTGGCTAACAATTTTTGATAGTGATCTTAATAAATAGGTGTTTCTTGACAGTTGACTAACCAAGTGGTTTATATGACCTTCCCAAGTTAATTTAGAGTCCAAGTAAACTCCCAAGAACCTAAGGAAATTACATTTTCAAACTTAAATGGTTAGAGAGAAACCAATCTTTTATCAAATTCAAAGCTCTGGAAGAAATACTCTCATCAGCACACAAAACAAGTTGAACTGCTCTAACATTGTCGCAGTATTTAACGAATTCAGTAGAAGGGCAGGCATGATTAAGATCATTTATATATAAACTAAAAATAGTGTAGGGCCCAAAATTGACCCTTATGGTACACCATAATGAACAGACAACTTATTAAGTATCGTTCATACAAGGCATAGTCATAGTATTAGTTCTAATTTTAGTCATAAGGCTATCTCTGTCACTGTCTCGTTAAGAAAAAAATAAATAAGACCTAATCAATTTTGAGCTTACTTTATCGAAATCATAGTAAAGCATCTTATCCAGTAACATTATGAGACACACAGTCGAAAGCTTTTGTTAAATCCAAAAATTGAGTCGAGACATACTCAGAGTCTTCAAATCCTTTATTTACTAATCCTATTAACCTATTGATTACTGGGCCCGTTGACATTTTGGCTCTAAATCCAAACTGGCTAGTACAAAACAGATTATTATTTTCAAAGTATTCGCATATTTGATTTTTAAGGACTTTCTCAAAAATTTTTGCCAGAATTGGGACGATGGAAATTGGTCTGTAATTGCTGGGATTATTAATATCTTCTTTCTTTGTTAATGAAATGAGATAATATCTTTAATGGCGTTAATGACTCTTTTATTTAGCCCATATGCCCATCTTTACAGTGGCTATTTTTCAGACTGACCATAATATCCCGCAGTTCGTTGAATGTAACTTGCCTGAAAGTAAACCTGCTACAACATCCATCTGGAAAACCAACTAAAAATTGCCTATAACTTGTGTTTGTATTATCCAGATTTTTAATTATCTAAGTTTTTATTCACATCAGATTCAATCCTTGTAAAATAATCATTAAATATATCTGATGATTTCTTGATTGAGCAATAAAACTGTTGTGTGTCTTTTTTTTAGCCAGTGACAATTCTCTTTTATAAGTTGTATTACTAGCTTTTACAGTGTTTTTTAATTCTTCTGATGGATATCTTCTCTGCAGTTCACTCAGAAAGTTTAACATGTCCCATTGATGTTAGTACTGCTAAGTAGTGCCTTGTATTTTAATAAGTGATTTGAACTTTTATGACCTGTTCCTAAAATTTTGTAAACCTTTTTTGTAACAAGTTTGAATCTGAAGAAATAAAAACCATTTTGATTTTGATATCTTGACCATTCAAAGCAAAGTTGAAAGTTGCCAACTGTGACAAAGTATAATCAAAAACATTGCTTGAACACTTTCATAAGAAACAGCGTTTTTAACTATTTTATGATTAAGACTGATACCTAAGTTTCATTCACATTGTATTTTGAATCTTTATTTTGTATACTTAGTTATTTCAAATTCATAAAAAAAGAGTAGACCCAGGCTGCAAGGCAAAAAATATATCCTTTTACTTTTTTTCTTTTGTATATTAGTTTTTGCCCAAAATATAAAGTTTTTTGGTGGGTAGTATGGAGGCCTTTAGTTGTTTAAGGCCATCACACACAGACTTGCATAAGGTCACATTCTTGCTTGCTTTTTGGGGATAGTTTATCTTTCAACTATTGGAACAATATCTGGCAATCTGCCATAGTCTTCCTAGTGCTCTATCTTATGGTAATCAGTATGCTTCGAATGGTCAAGATACAAAATCAAAATGGTTTTTATTTCTACAGATTTAAACTGGTTACAAAAAAGGTTTACAAAATTTTAGAAACAGGTTATAAAAGTACAAGACACTAGTTAGCAGTACTAACTATTATAAACAACACTATCATAAACAAAACAAATGTAAAAATTACAATTATAACAACTGAAAAACATAAAACATAAACACATTAGGCTCTGATGGCTATTTATTGCTAATCTGTTTAAAGAATTCTGTCAAAATGTTTACACAAAAGAAATGAAAGTTCATCAGGCTCTAAAATGTCAAAAGTTGACTTCCAAATAAACTTAATGCTGGACCTGGTGGTGTACAAAACTATTTATTAAAAGAATATGTTTGCACTATTGTTTTGCAGCATACAATTTACACAACATAGATCCTTTGTCAAGTGGGTTTTGTCCTTTCAAAAAAAAAACTTAAACAGATCCAATAAGACTAATTCGCTGTAAGTATTACTGTAAGTTATTTATGCAATATAGGTTAAATGTTTGAATTTTATAAGGTTGTCTTTTTTGTAAAATGCCTCAGCCATCGATATAAATACAATAAAATAAATTTAAAAAAATTCACCAAGAGTTGTTTGGCCCCACAATAACACACAGTATGTAAGTGTTAGCGCCACTACACTATAATATAACTTTAAAATAGAATCCCAGTTTATAATTTTTTGTGCATAAATACATGATGAAATATCTTATATTGTTAACTTTAAAATTTGTATGTAATATTTTTGTAAAATGGCAAGCCGTTAATAAAATACTTTACTTTACACGTCTTTTTAAAGGTTTTTGAACTCTCTAAATGTTATTATGAAATTTTTTTAAATCGGTTTAGTCGTTTGCACGTTATTGACAAAAAGCGCTTTTATACAATAAAAAGTAAAATACACCAACAAATTGTCAAGTTTATTACTCAAATTACTATTTTCTTACAAAATTAAATATTTTGACAATCTTGTTATGTCACAGAAGAGCATCTTTGAGATCTGAATCTCTTTTGATTCAAAAAATCTTAAATGCAATATGTTTCATGTGGCACCTCTTTTTAAAGGTTTTTCAATTCTTTAAATGTTTATCTAAAAATTAGGATCGGTTCAGTTGTTTACATGTTAATAAAAAAGGCCCCTCTATACAATTAAATGTAACCAATACACATAAATCATCAAATTTCGATTCAAATTTGTTATTAAAATTATCATTTAAGATTAAAGTTGATTTAATTGTTTAACATTTTATTGGCAGTAAAATCCATAAACATTTGTCAAAATATAATTTCTTAACAAAATAAAACATTTTGCCAAATAAACATTCTTATTAAATAGGTAATACCTTTACGATATTTAGAAAAAAATTATAATTTTGAAAAATGTGTGTGGATTTTAGGTACTGTCACAGTTAACTTTTTGATTGGTTTTAAGAAAAAAATATACTCTTTTCGAAAGGGATATTTTTGTGTAGATGACGTCCCTTCATAGTTATTGTGATAAAAATTAAAATCTTCTATATACGTCCTACTGTCAAAACGGTCGCGATTCTTCACAAACGACAGAAAATCTCACCCGTCAGAATTCTGGAAAGCGGCGATTCTTGAAACTGCGTCATAAATTCCTTCTATTTCTATGGTCATAAGTAGTTTTACGGCGGAGCTTAATTGCTACTACGCGTGCAAATAAACCTCGAAGTGTCAAAAATTCTCACCATCTAAAAGAAAAGACAGAATTTGTGTCATTTTTCGGAATACTGACAGCGACTTATTCCATGACTATTTATGGTTTTGTATGTTAAAAGTTTTAAAGGTTTGTTTACACTCAAAAATAACCTTAATAAAATACATTTTTTAAATAAAAAAAGGGGGTTTTCACAAAAACTGCCTAGAGAAATTAAAATTGACATATTTTTTATTTACTAGAACAGTATTAAGAAACTAAATTTTAAGGAATGCCAGCAAATAAGTCCGGACAAAATAGCAGTTAGTGTAAACTTGTGTTTAAAAATCGTCAGATTTTTTCTAAGGGCGAGATTTTCTGACGGTTTTTGAAGAATCGCGACCAACCTGTCAAAAATATGTAATTTTTTCTCCAAATGTAAAAAAAGTATTTTTAAAAAATAAAACATTTGGGCTTATTGAGCATTCCATTGTAGACAAAAAAGTCAAATAAGAATTTTTGTAGTAGTAAGTAAGTAAATTTTAATTTAATTAAGCAATGAGGAACCTGAGGGAGAACATATTTTCGATAAAAAAACGTTACAACTTTTTTTGCATCACTTATATTTTCTATATAAAAATCATGTCAATTGTATTGAACTTTTTGCTTTAATTTGCTTAAGATTTTTATAAAACTAAACTCTAAAAAAACAATTATGTGCTAAATAGTTAGTTTTATTACCTAACAAACGACAGTAAAAAAGTTTCACTAGATTTGAAACAGTAACCTCTGGCGGAATAAAACAATAGGAGATCTCTGAAAGACATCTTTTTATATACAATAAAATAACAAATATTGACTATATAAGGTTCTTTCCTTATTCCTGGTTCTATCTTGCACCCTTGTCCCGGTGAGTTCGTAAGCTCTTATATAAGATTTTAAAAAAATATCAGAGCAAAAAGCATAATTTACTAATCAGTATTACGGTCATTTGAAAAATTATTTTTGTTATATGGCAGAAAGTCAAAACTTTTTTTACTATCGTTTGATAGGTAATAAAACTACCTACTTAGCACATATTGTTTTTTTTTACAAGTTTAGGTTTATAGAAAAATGTTGGTGCAAAGAAGTTCAACACAACCGAGGGGGATTTCACTAACCGCAATATATGTACAAATTTTGATGAAATAATGCGGCATTATTTCGCATTTTTTCACATTTTTTGGCATTATTTCACTTTTTTTCGTATTTTCTGAATTTTTTCAAATTTTTTCGCATTTTTTCACATTGTTTCGCATTTTTCCACATTTTTTCGCATTTTTCACATTTTTTCGTATTTATTTAAATTTTTTTGCATTGTTTCACATTTATTCGCATTATTTACATTTTGTCAAACAATGTGAACATATGTACAAAAAAATGGCCAGTGAAATCCGCCTCGCAACCGACATGATTTTAGCATTTTCTTCAACTAATTTTATTTTTATATAGAAACTATAACTGTGGTAAAAAAATTGTAACATTTTCTTGCCGAAAATATGTTCTCTTTCAGGTTACGCATTCACTTTTTCAGAAAATATATTTTTTTAATTAACAGCATTAAAATTAAAAATGTGACAATTTTTTCCATTTTTCAAACAAAAAAATTACATATTTTTGACAGGTTTTGACAGTAGGATGTATATAGAAGATTTTAATTTTTATCAGAATAACTATTTAGGGATGTCACCTTGTAACGGTTCACTTTTAGAAACCCCAAGTTTTCCCAAGTAGTTTCCACACCGATAATCCGTGGTCCAATAAAAATAAGTGCTAACACTCGTTTTACCTACTACAGCACAATCTAAAATCCCGAGCAGTATCTCCAGTGATCACACCCGTCCTGGGTCCGGCTTGTATCTTTATTTTGTCCTTTTTTTTGTACTTTTCCCGTGACTTTTCCCGAAACTTAGTGTTTTCGCCTTTGTTTTTAACCAGTACCACTGTACTTTTCCCCTTCTTAAATCTTAATTTTGTTACCGAAAACTCAATGTGTTCCTGCGATGCTAGTAAATATGCCATGTTGCCCGATTGAGCGAACTTTATTATATCCCAAGGAAACTCTAGAGTTGTAGAATTATAACTCCATTATTGAGGATTACTTGAGCTGATCTTGAGTGGTTTGCGGTTAAAATATATCTTGTTTTTGAGAGGTTTGAGATCTACTATGACTTTTATAGCCCTATTTCAATTTTTGACATACTACTGTAATACTACATATTTTTGTCGGAAGCCATATTACCGTAAGGAAGTTATGAAGTTTTGAGGTGGTTTTAGTGAGGCCAAATAAGATCTAGGTGAGTTTTTAATTTGTATTTTAGTTCCTTAGTATCTTATGCATCTGTAGAAATATTTTCTGTAAATTTCCGTCTCGTGCTTACGGGGTTAATGACTAATTTTGGTTATCCCTCCTTCTAGGCCTCTTTGGCAGAAGTTCTGCTGAACTTAAACAGCCCCTAACCCCTACTTTGGCTGCTCGCGATGCATTTTAACTCTCTAAGAGGTTCCTGAACATCTAACCTTAAGATTTAGTGATTTGGAGAGGCTTAGCAACCACGTAGTCCGTTGATAACGTAAGCAACCCTTAAAAAAAAATTCTATAAATAAGGTAGGATCATTTTAATTTAAGTACCCATTTTTGGAGACCTGCTGTTTGGGATATTAAAACTTTTAGACACCTAAGTTTTTCAATACCACTGCCAACATAAAGGTATTTTATAACGATAATTTTTGAGCGGATTATTTTTTTTGGTGATATAAAGAAGACTGTGATAAAATCGATAAAGAATTGAAGAAACTCTAAATGTGCTAATGTTAGTTTTAAAACCCTTTGTCTTGTAGCTTTAAGGTTATGTTTTTTGATGTTAATTTTTGTCCCCGTGATCCGGATCAACCTTGTCTGTAAATTTCCCTGTCTTAACTATTTTTAGTTTAGTATTTTGCCACGAGAAAACAATTATTACTAACTATGTTTTTAAATCAAATTTAATTTTAACGTCCTATTTTTCTATTAAAATTGTAAAAACAAATTAATTAATTTTTGTTTGCTACTCCCTTTCTGTCAAAACGTAAGGTTTTGACTGGGGCCCACCAAGCTTGCTAGATCAGTTGTTGTCAAATATAATTTTGGTTATTTTTGAAAAATGATAAATAATGTCTCATTAACTTATTCACGCTAGCTCTGCGACATAATGAACTGCCAGGCCTAGTTAATAAAATCTAAACTGTAAAGTGTATCATCCCTATAGGTAGGGGTTACAACCTATACAAAAATATACTTTTCGAAAAGAGTATATTTGTTTTCTTGAAATCAATCAAAAAGTCAACTGTGCTGTGTAAAAGGGATTTTTTTTTAATGTTTAATTTATAAGAAATTTGATGATTTGTGTTTGTTGTTTACGTTCAATTGTATAAAGAGGCTTTTTTCAATAACATATTAACTACTGAACCGATTTTAAAATTTTTTAGAAAAACATTTAGAGAATTGAAAAAGCTTTAAAACACGACCCATATTACATTTTAAGATTCTTGGATCAAAAGTGATTTGGATCTCATGGATGGTCTTCTGTGTCAAAATATTTATAAAATTTTCTTAGAATAATAATTTGAGTAATAATTTTAACGATTTGCTTGTATATTTTACTTTTTGTTGTAAAAAGGGCTTTTTGTCAATAATTTGGTTTTGTCATTGCCATTTAAGATTTTTGGATTGAACGTGGTAGTTCGCAGTGGGTCGACCCCACCAGTATGGTAAGTACACCAAAATGTGGACCCTTAAATAAAATAATTGATGTGTCTTTGCTTTTTTTTAAAAAAAATTCTGATTTTGAGAAATCTTGGGAGAGAAGCTTTAAAATGAACACAATGTATATTAGTCAGCCATCTATGTGAGAATTTTTCTATTGCCACATATATCAGTTGGCTGTCCTTAAAGGGTTAAAACAATTAATGCTTGTAAAAAGAACCCTATTTGAGCCTGCAGGTGTAAAAATGCCTATTGTTGTTTGTTAAAAAGTAGGTACATGTTGTGGAAATAAATATGTCAAAAAATATTTAGTATTTTCCATTTTTTAATAGCAGTTACGGTTTGTGTACCCATCAGGGCCCTAATTCTTGAGCAGGAAACGACATATAGCGTATTCTTTTGAGTCAGTTAGTGCAACACTGAGATATCTCTGTCTCTTGTTTTTACCTAAAACCGCAGAGGACAGAAATATCCGAATGGTGCACTGAAAGTCACAATAGAATACGATAATAGATTTATATCAAATGGTCTCACGTCGAACGAATTTCGTATTCTTGAGCGGGGATCGCTCATCCCATTCTATCAAAAATTGAGTGTTCGCGCTCCCCGACTCCAAAGCCAGGGATCGGTCCCATTTCTCAGGCAAGCATGCGCGTAAAATGTATATATTTCAATATAAAATTTCAAAGAGGTTTCAAGGAAGCATCTTTTTTTCGAGGGATTTTGACCGACTGTCAATGACGTCATCATAAAATGCCTAATAGAGACAGCTGATCTTGTAAACAAGGTAATTCATTCCAATAGTAAGAATACACAACAGTACTTGACAGTGCTTATGTACTTAACAGTATTGTGGTATTTTTATAAAATTAGCTGGTCAGCTACAAATGGGTCCATCTACTGGACTTTATGGTGCAAGTAGTGATTTAGGGAAACGGGTTGAGGTAAAAAGAAGGCCTACTTGCCAGTCCTTGGGCTCTCCACTTCTACTATTAGTACTATTGGTCAGTATGGTGAGTCTTATTCATAAAGGTATATATATATATATATATATATATATATATATATATAACTAAAATAGAGAGAGTTGCAATCATACATAAGGTACACGTAATGTTTTTACAAACTTATTATTTTTATAACTTTTTTATCATTGATTTTTATCCACATATTCACAATTTTAATACGTTCGTACGTAATGCCCCCGTTTATTTTTAACACAAGTGTACATGTTACGGTACATATATATATATATATATACCTCATTTTTTGCAGTCGAAATATCAGAAAAATATCTGATATTTTGACCAAAAAAATAATTATTTTATTTTCCAATATATATTGAGAATAAAACCTACACAGTGTGACAACCTCGCACTTGTAGCAGGTCACCTATATAACCGTGTACTACGCTGCCCCATTCATTAGGGATATTTTGCAACGCTTAAAATTTTGACAACTTTGACAGCCGCTGTGGTAGTGTTTAACAACCACTACCACTACCACTCATTGATTTTACCAGAGATTTTGGAACACATTAAAAACTGTCACTTGTAAAAAAATTTAATGATGAGAAAAAATTAAAAAATTGGCTTAATTTTACAAAATAAATGTTTAATATGTTGGAACCTTGTAATATTTTATTATTTTTAAAATTAATTAAGCCAAAATTCTCTAAAATTAACCAGCAAAATAACCACAACCACAACGAAATTGATTCGTAGCTTACGACAATGGTAGTGGTTAACTACCACAACGGAATGACGTTTAGCTATTGCGCAGACGCAGTAATTACCACAACCACTACAAAGTGTCAAATAAGCGTTCCAAAATATCCCTATTATTTGTCGTCGGAGTTGCCGCTTTAGTAGAATCGAGCTGCTAAACGTAAGGTGAATGGAGCATGTGTAAGGTGGAGCATGCTCACGGTCCGTAGAATAGGTACAGTCTAGTAATTTTGCCCCACTCTTCGACCTGATGACGACACAAAGATAGCTGATTTTTGTCCACCATTTAAAAACTGTAAGAAGGCTTGAGAAATTAAATTGAATTTTCGGATTTTTCTTTTTTTTTTTTGTTTAAATGATTGATGACAGGGCTATTTTTGGCTTTTATCTTGTATTATAACTTTTTGTGTACAAGTAAACAAAATTTATTTTTGGCCTGCATGAGTTGATCTTGCAGTAAATCGAAATTAGGATCAATAGTTGGTAATCGATTCCGTCAAGAAACCAATCGAATGAGTTGGGGTTAGTTCGAACTCGTCATTCAGAAGTTAGGTTATGTAGTTGTTATTTTTCCTGCTTTGGAAGCTATTTTTTTGTATTTCTGTTTTGCCAGGGATTTTTGGGAGAATGATTATTGTATTATTCCAGAGGCCAGACTTTTGTTGTGAATACAATAGGCAAATAAAATCTGATTGCAAATTTAAAACTATAAGGTACCTTGTTTTTTTTTATTTTTTTCATTGATGATTAGCCTTTTCACTAAAAAAATGCATAAATGCAGCTATCTACGACAAAAATAATGTAAACGATATCGTTGGGTACATAGTTTGGACCAAATAAAAAAAAGAAATGATGAACAAATACAATTTTTATTACAAAAACTTCTGCAAAAATAGTAAAGAAAGCAGGCTGATATCTTTGTGTCGTCATCAGGTGGGCGGAGAAAAAAAATTACTAGACCGTGTTTATTCAAGGGACCGTGGAGTATGCTTGGTATTGCTTGATGCAGCGTTGCCAGTGGAGAGGACAATGGTTTTCCCTAAATCTAACGACTGATCGCGTTTCAAAGCGATTTATGAATGACTTGATGGGTCTATTTTAATTGAATGTCTTTGGTCTAATTCATAAAGGTATAACTTGGTCTTATTTGATCTTAATTTTGTATTAAGTATTGTTAATATAAAATACTTTTTCTGTAATAGGTTCTTCGCATGTCTAATGATGAAATAATTAGCAGGACAAGGCTTCTGGACAATGAAATTAAAATTATGAAAAGTGAAGTAATGAGAATAGGACATGAACTTCAAGCCCAGAATGAAAAGATTAAGGAAAATACAGAAAAAATTAAGGTAAATTTGTGAAAATGAAAACAGTGTTAAGTAGTTAAATACCGAGTTAAATAATCTAATAATACCAAATATAAATTAAAAATCTAAGAAAAAGGGTAGTGATTGTCTTGTGATTAAACATAAATTTGGAGGTAACCCTACACTTTTTGATTGTAGGAATTACATGAATTTTGTTCAATTTATTATAATCATGTCTGTTGAGTCGAATTAGATCATTTTATTTTGTGTTTACTGAATTGACGATGCACTATATAATTAAACTGGAAGAAAGCGGTACAACATTACATCTTATTAATACATACAGAACAGGACAATTTAACACTCGATTTAACACCACAAAAGATTTAAATTCAAATTTAAAATTGATTATTTATTTAATAAAATATCAACTTTTGTAACATTAATGTTATTGAGGCCTCCAAAAATAACAAGAAGAACATTGTGGCGTTCCATATTTTATAGAATAAATAATTAATTATAACATTTCAATCTCTTGTAAAATTTAAGGTAAGTCCACTAGTAGCTGACACACACAATTAGTTTTTGAGATTATGTTAAAATTTACCTTTTATTGCTTACTTTACAAGTTATAAAAAAATTCAAAAATAAAATATTTTTTGACTTTGCTTAATTTTCTTATAATGGTATTTTGAATTTAAAACAATTAAATTTCTGCTGAAAAGGTAGTGAACTTTATTGTTTTACTTAAAATAATTGTGAAATGTCCATTACATGCATTTTGAAGATAGCTATAGATAAAAGACAAAAAGAAAATTTATACTTAGATGTTGAGAATGTTTATTATTGTATTTAAGAAAGATGAAAAAATAGTGTGAATGTTGAAATTCACCTAAATGAGATTCACGGAAATGAGGATTTTTAATAATTTTATCAAATTTACCTCTTATAATTTAAGAGCATTAACTCTGCAAAAATTGGGCTATTATCATAAGAAATATTACTACACAAAAGAGAAACGAAAATTTGTTTAAAACTTACCTATTTTTTTAACTTCACGGATATGAAAAAGTCAATTGCCAAAATCACATTCATTAAGATTCGCCAAGAAAAACACTCAATTCTCTCTACCTATATCTAAAGTATCGTAAGTAGGGAGAAACCATCTATAGTTACATTCACGTAATTAAGTAGTTTTACATATTTTTAACTGTAATTTTCTTCATTTTTGGTTTAACATAATCCTTTTGGAATTGATGTATGAAAAAAATGTTAAGAAATCAATTTAATTTTTCCCTATTTTAATAAAAAGTGGATTGAACCATCACGGTGAACAGTTACGGATATGATATTTTTAGGGTAGAAATTTGTAAAAAATATGGAAAATATTAAAATTTTAAATTTGTTTTCCGAGTACAAGACAGTACGAGTACTAAAAATACATGTTTTTAGCTAGTGAACAACGAAAGTTGACATCTCGTGAGAATCAGCCATTTATTATTAAAAAAATCTATATAACCACAATTTTATTGTGTTTTTTGATCGTTTTCAGGCTATTTATCAGTGGAGAGAACAATGGTTTCCCCTTGCTTGGGTACAAATTCAAGAATGTTAAGGGTTTTTTGCATTAACAACGTATCCTACTTTTGGAGGAAATACGAGAACTGTAAGAAAAACGGTCAATGTTATAAAATTTTGTGATTATAGAAAGCGGACAATAAAATACTTGCATCAAACCATAATTCTAAACAATACAGAATTGTGACGTCATAATTACAATGCTTAATGCTCGCTATCTTCGTTATAAATGGAGATCCCAAAAAACAGATTTTTTGTAAGTAATCAGCACATTTTCTTCTACCAAATAAGGCCAACTTGTAAAATTAGTGGAGAACTCCTTTCAAGTATAGGTCATGTGTCAGCTACTGGTGGTTTTGCAATAAGTGTGCTATGCTAATATTATATTTACCAAAGTTATATTTGACTACTAGGGAGGTATTTACTAAGAGGTTTAGTTAGGAATATGGGACGTATGTCGTTTTTAATCTAATTATGCTGGTTTTTCTTTAAGTTTGAGTGAAAGAAACCTGCACAAATTACTTGGAAATGGCTTTCGGCTAAATGTCATAATTTTTTTATATGTTGTAGTACTTGATTAACAAAGCACAAAAATAAAAAAAAAAACGAGATAGGGAGCAGGATTACTTTCTAACATATGGAGCTTTAAAGTTGACGTGTTTTTAGGCTATATTTTTGGACATCTTCCAAGTTTTTTTTCCACTACTTTGTTGATTACCGACAAAATAAAATGATTCGAATCTCTGTTCGTCTGTGGTTCGTCTGGAATGAAACACCCCTTCCACCCATATAAAAAAATTTCTATATGAGTTCTTTGGTACCACCAGAAAAGTCACTGATTGGTAAGTTTTAAAAAAGAAAGGAAATGACCGTTTTTTAAAAAATGACAATTTGCATTTTCACTAAAAAAAAACGGCCAGTTTTTAATAGTTTTTACATATGTTAATAAAAATAATGCCAGTAAGCTAAAAAAAACTTACGAATCAGTGACTTTTCTGGTGGTACAAGAGAACTCATATATATATAGAAATATTTATATATATATTATATACAAATAGAGAAACGAATCATTCTATTTTGGCGGGAATCAACAAAGTTGTGGAAAACAAACTTGGAGCATGTCCATAAATTAGCCTTAAAACACGTCAACTTTAAAGCTCCATATCTCAAAAAGTAATCCTGCTCCCTATCTCGTTATTTTTATTTTTATTGTTTCTTTGTTAGAATTTTGGACTTACTATAATCGTATAAGTGTTTTTGCAAGGGAAACACAGGTTTTCCTAGTATGTGGAAAAAAATGGAAAAAAGAAGATTGGTGGTGGGTTTGTCCCTGTATACTGGGCCTTTTAACTAAAAATGCTCTCTTAATTGGGTGACTTACTCAGAATTTTTTATCCTTTTTTATTCCCAAATTTGCGGAGGTCCATATGAGAAAAAATATCCATGCATACACTTCTTCACACTAATGAGAAACGAAAATTGAAATTTATAATATATTTTTATCGAAGAATAATTAAAAACTGTGAAAAGAAACTTAACTGACGTTACTACCTTCTTAAATAAAAAAAGCGTTTTACATCTCAGTGAACAAGTTAAAAAAATGTATTTAAGTTGTCAGCGCATTTTCTTCTACCAAATAAGCCCAACTTGTAAAATAAGTGGAAAACCCTTTTAAACTTAAAAGTGTCAGGTATTGGTGACCTGTCAGCTACTGGTGGTCTTACAATAAGTGTCCTATGCTGATATTATAGTTACCAAAGTTATACTACTAGGGCAATATTTACTAAAATGTTTGATAGTTTTTCTTCAAACTTGAGTTTTTGCTGGAATTTTTAACTTACTATATATTCATATAAGTGTTTTCGCAAAGGGAAATACACAGTATTTCGAGAAAAAAAAATGGAAAAAAAGATGATTGGCGGTAGATTTGTCCCTGCATACTAGGCCGTTTAACTAAAAATGTTCTGTTAGTTGGGTGAGATTTTTCTATCCTTTTTTATTCCTAAATCTGCGGAAAAAAAAATATCCATACACACACTTCTTCACACAAATGAAAAACGAAAATTGAAATTTTTAATTCATATATTTTTATCGAAGAATAATTAAAACCTGTCAAAAGAAACTTAACTGACGTTACTACCTTCTTAAATAAAAAAAGCCTTTTACATCCATTATTTTATCCAAGTTATCAGCACATTTTCTTCTACCAAAAGTGTCAAAGTTATGCTAGACTACTAGGGAGGTATTTACTAAGAGGTATAGTTAGGACTATGAGACGCATGTCGTTTTTAATCTAATTATGCTGGTTTTTCTTTAAACTTGAGTGAAGTTTGTTGGAATTTTGGACTTACTATAATCGTATAAGTGTTTTTGCAAGGGAAACATAGGTTTTTGCTAGTATTTCGAGATAAAATGGAAAAAAAGAAGATTGGTGGTGGGTTTGTCCCTGTATACTGGACCTTTTAACAAAAATTCTCTGTTAATTGGTTGACTTACTCAGATTTTTATATCCCTTTTTATTTCTAAATTTGCGGAGGTCCATATGAGAAAAAATATTCATACTTTTTCAGTCTAATTAGAACCGAAAATTGTAATTTTTAATTCATATATTTTTATCGAAGAATAATTAAAAACTATCAAAACAAACTTAACTGAAGTTTCGCTCGCTGAGGTTTGGACGAAAACCCCTTAAAAAAAATATCTCATAGTCATATGAAAAAAAGTAAACTAGACCCTCTCTTTTTCTTTGTAACATTTTTGAAACCTTCCCCCCCCCCTTAAATTAGGTAACAAATGTTTTGAAGTATTAGTTATTTAATTTTTTTCTAACGAAACGTAGTTGCGAACTTTTCCCCCTCCTTCGTAACATTTCACCTACTTCCCCACGCCGCGTTACATAATTTATGAAAAACACCAACAAGTTGCAATCTATAGGCATAAGGCAAGGTCTGTTAAAAGTGCAGAAAGGGAGGGGAGTGGGCGATTGCTCTCCTTCTTTTAAAGGTTCTGCAAAAGATCTCCGAGCTTTCATAAAATTCTAGTAAAATTGCTACAATCCACGTTAATTTTCGGGCCCTTAGCCCGCAAGAATTACCATGGAAGAGTTACTGTTCAGGACCACCAAAACAAAAAAATTTTCCTGCTTGAGAGTTTCAAGCCGCGGACCTTTTATTATACGTACTTTTTACATGCGCTTTTCTTTAATTTGCGCTGTAATCTTTATGTGTCCTGAATTATTTCGGCGGTGATGGTCACATTTGCGCTGTAGTGGCATACGCGGTTTTTGCTTGCTAAACAGCGCAAGCATTATGTTGTGAATTTGGAGCGTGACCAATCACAAATTATTAATCTTATCTCCGCCCACTAAAAGATAGTATATAAGATAGAGTGTAGGTTAACTTAGTTTATCGTTTATCGTCTCCTGATGATGCTAACGTTGTTAGCGAAACGCGCGAAGAGTGCAAAAAAGTGTAGTTTTGGTTTGTGGAAAACAATCATAACTTTGTTATAGCGCAAGCATTAATGGTGTGTACCGCAAATTTTTTACAGCGCGATTTTTACCGCCCTAGTATATAAAGCGCAAACCATTTACCGCGAATTTTTCTTGTAATTACTTAAAATTAATTTTAAACATATATGTAAAAGGCTTTTTTTATTTAAGAGGGCAGTGATATTGAATCATCCCAAGTTCTTATACATTGACTTAAAGAACGCGCTGGAATAGTCAATTAAAGCAGAAAAAAGGCTGGAATTTGATTTTTTTATAAATAAAATACCTCAAAATTCAAATTTTGAAAAACACAACAAAATAAAAAAAAGAGTTTTACCAACAGAAAACTATTCGATTTTTGGCCTCCTCCACCAGTTCTACCACTGACTGGTTTGAGACACAGTCCATCCAACAGGCCGGCTTTTTACTATGACGAATCGATAGCAAAAAAACGAATTTTACAAAATACACCGGAGTACCACAAGAATACATATCGAGTGCAACTTGGAGACTAGACGCAGAAAATCGGAATTGTTTTAAATTTAAAGTCATCAAAGAGGGATGTTATAAGTTTGACCGCTATGTCTGTTAGCCTATTTTTTCGGAAAAACCACTATTACATCAAAATAAGTGAACCGATTTTAACAAATGTCAGTGTTTGTTGAAGGTATTAGCAAGGGCTACAAGGGTTTTTTTATTTTTGTCTATTTCGATTTTTAAACGCCAAAAAACCAAAATTGCAAAAATTGAAAAAAAAAACAAAAAAATTAAATCGTACGTCACGCTAATCTCGAAACAAGTACACGCCACGCCTCTAGCGGCCTATTTATGTGGCACTTTTTGAAGCCAATGAATCGAGCGGGTGGGTCAAACCATATCAAGTCAACCAGGCAATAGTTTTGACCATCTCCGATTTTGATGATTTTTGGTACACTTATTCGTCTTATCAAAAAACTCAAAAATCCAAAAAATCAAATTTTTTGGATAAGCGGTTTTTGTTTTATTGATTTTTGAAAATCAAGAAATTGACCAATATGTCCTTGACAGACACTTACAAAAATAGTAATATCTCAAAAACTATTGATCCTATAGAAGCGAGTGATAACTTATTTTGAAGGGTTTTTAACGACCTTTTTAAAGATGTGTGACACAATATAGTTTGTTTAATTTTTTTTTTCTTAATTAAAAAAAATTTTTTTTTTTTCAAAAAAATATTTCTTTTTTTTTCAATGTTTTTTTAACATTTTTGGAAAATTTTAGGATGGAGAAATAATGGAGTCATACTTTAAAAAAATAATAAAATATTTAATAGAGGGCTAATTTACCTAATATGGGTATAACAAAAAAATGAAAAGTAAGAATAATAGAAAATTTACAATAAAAAATATTTAGTTTGCTAATTTTTTTTGTAAAATATTTGAGGAATCTGTAATTTCTTCTGCAGTTAGCGTATATGTCCTACCAGTGGCAGTATTTGGGTTGACCCTTCTTAAAAGAGAATTTTGATCTATGACAAATATATGAGCTTTTGGCTTTGGAAAGTCAAAAGACGGAGAGGGACCATGAGGATGTAAAAAACTAACTTTTAATTCCCCGCTTTCTATATGTTTGCCAATGGTACATCCCATCCACCAAAGACAGTCATAGTTTATGGTTACAAAACCGGAGTCGATGTTTTCAATCTAAAATTATTTCTACAAGAAGCATATGGCTTGATTCCTACCCAGATTCTAATAACACGTTTTTGTAAAATAAAAACGTCATTTATGTGACTACTATGGCCCCAAAGTAATATACCATATTTTAATTGAGAGTAAAACATACCATAATAAATTGATTTTAATGAACTCTAAAAATTTTACTTAAAACTAATAGCATAGCTTGCCGCTGATAGTTTTTTACATAGATCTCTGATGTGTGAAAAAAAATTTAGGTCTTTATCAATAGTTATTCCCAATACCTTCGTGTGACTTTCAAAAGTTAATGTGTTTCCTTCATAAGTAATGTTTTTAGGGACATATGTCCATGTTAGAGATAACAACTGCTTTTGTTTTTTCTGTGTTCATAATGAGTTAGTTGTTAACACAGTATTCAGACACTTTACCTAGTACGTCAAAATATTCCTCATGGATGTTCCCCTCCCGATAAACCCGCATTACTACGTTGGGATCATCTGCGTAATTGGCCAGAAGGTTTGGATTTTTGATGACATGGTTTAGATCATTAAGATAAATAACAAAGAGCAGAGGACCAAGAATACTTCCCTGCGGAGTTTCTGTCATTATGACGTTTGATTCTGACGTTATTTTATTGTTGTTCAAATTTATTGTAACTTTTTGTGGTCTTTCAGTCAGATACGAGCAAAATAAATCCAAAGCACTTCCTCTAACCCCGTACGCTTCTAATTTTTCCAAAAGAATTTCATGATTTATTGTATCAAATGCTTTTGATAAATCCAAAAAAAGTCCACAGGCCGCTCCCCTAGATTCAAGAGTCGAAATTATTGACTTGTTTAACTCTAAAAGAGCCGATTCTGTAGACCTTTTCGGGAGAAAGCCATGTTGAAAATCGTTTAAAAGTGAATTTGTCAGAAAAAAATCTAACAGCCTCTTATGTATTAATAACTCATAAATTTTTGCAAAGGATGAAATCAGACTTATAGGCCTGTAGGTGCCCCCATAAAGAATTTTTCACTTAAAACCAAAAATGGCAGAAAACCGGAAAAAAATTCAAGATTTTTCAAAAAAAAATATTAAAAAAATAAAGATCGTTAAAAAGGTCTTTAAAAAACCTTCAAAATAAGCTATAACTCGCTTCTATAGGGCCAATAGTTTTTTAGATATTGCTATTTTTGTAAGTGCCTGTCAAGGGCATATTGGTCAATTTCTTTATTTTCAAAAATCAATAAAACAAAAACCGCTTATCCAAAAAATTTAATTTTTTGGATTTTTAAGTTTTTGGATCAGAAGAATAAGTGTACCAAAAATCATCAAAATCGGAGATGGTCAAAACGAAAAGTGCCTTTTTTTTGGTTGATTTGATATGGTTTGACCCGGGTGCCGTTAAGTACTGTCATCTTTAAGTTCTGGGGTTTTCGAGATATTAATTTTTAAAATAGTAATTTTAAACGCTTATAACTTAAAAACGACTGCACAGATTTTAATGAAGTAAAGTGTTTTCTCAATACAAATAACTTTTGTAATGATTCTTTAAGTTATATTGGCAAAATTGTTATTTTTGAAAAAAGTGAAATGTTAACTCTTTTCTTCTGTAATCATTCTGAATACGCTCTGGTAGTTTTTTTTTCATCGGAGCATTTCGGCTATAACTCGCTGGCTTCGTTTATGATAGTATATAAATATTAGTACATTATAAACCTAGGGTCTAAAGTGCTACTTTTAATCCCGCGGTGAAAGGTTTGTAACCCGATCGTAGGGAGGGCTACAATTCACTAAGGGATATAAAGACGCTTTAGTCCCGAGGTTTACATACTATTTTATGCACTTTAGGAAAATAATAATATTAAAATTATTTCTACGCCACATGGTTCGTCGACTACAAGAAAGGGTGCTAAGAATTAAATCTTGGCCAAGATCAAGTGCAGTTTGGCTTGACTTGCGATAAATTTAATTACAATTTTCCAGGGATTATTTTTTTTAAATCCCTGAAGGATTAAATTTACTTGTAATCCCTAAGCTGAAGGATTAAATTTAGATTTCATCCCTTAGGGAATAAATTTACTTTTAATCCCCTAGGGATATTTTTTTTTTATTCCCCTAGGGATTAATCCCTAAAAAGAGGGATTAAACAGACCTATTTAATCCCTAAAGTGCATAAAGTAATAATATGACTATGTCGAAACTGAATGAAAAAACAGTTTTTCCACGGAACACCACTATTTCGGTACTCCGTGGTTTTTCTACAAAATTCTTTTATTTTACTTTGTGAGTGTAAGTACGTACCCAATGTTTAATAGAAATTTTGTTTGAGATTATAAAAATTAAAATATGTATTTTGTATTTCTCTTTTGCCCCGGGTACTCCACACCCTGTAATCCGGCTCTGCTCGAACCAGTGAACCGATTTCGATGTGGGTTTTTTCTGTTTGGAGCCTATCCTTCAGGGAGTGTTCTTACCTGTGTTCGATAAAAATAGACTAAAGTAGTTCCGGAGATAGTATGCTTTCTACACACAGATATCAAAGACTTTGGGATGACAAATATAATCGGGTGTAACTTTTGAACAGTTCATCCGATTATGATGAAATGTGGTGTGTAGATGTGTGTTATTGAAATAATTCTATATAAAGTTAAATTAAAAAATATAAACTTTAATCTTTTATAACAGGTCAACAAAACCTTACCTTACCTGGTATCCAATGTTATTGAGCTCTTAGATGTGGATCCACAAGAAGAAGAGGAAGATGGCGCTGTTGTCGATTTAGATTCACAACGCAAAGGCAAATGCGCAGTCGTAAAGACATCAACACGACAGACTTATTTCTTGCCTGTGATAGGTTGGTAAATAATTTATTAACTTTAATTTTAATATTACCTGATAAAATAATTACATTAGCATGACATTTTGTAAGGTATTGCCTTCAATTTAAAGGCAACCTCTGTGCCTTTTTATAGGAAAGTAAAATAACAAAATATTGAAAATTAAATTTAACTTTATCATCATAAGTTAGTCACTTTTGTTTAACCAAATGTTTTTATTATACATTAGACACTTAAAGTTAATTTTAGGTTTGTCGACCTATCGAGCAGGTGTACTTTTAAACTAATGGCGAATACGTGACAGCTCCAGCTGATCAAATGCGTGAAAACGTTGTTTCGTACGCAGGGATAGTCGTAACGTTACGACTCCCTTATCGTACCTAACGAGGTTTTCGTGCATTTGATCATCTTGAGCTGTCACGCAATCGCCATGATTTTAAAAGTGCACCTGCTTGATTGGTCGACTCGATAGAGATAAGGATACGAATGCTGATAAAACTGAAAATTAACTTTAAGTGACTATTATCTACAATATTTGTTTAGCTAAAGAATTTTAAAAAATAATTCTTTAATTTTTTGTAGTTCATTACTTTTTTTATGAATTTCCATGATTGCAAACTTCTATTAGTCTGATGAACGATTTTTGAATAATTTTTTGCTATATATTATAAATTTTCATTCATAATTTTTATGCTATGTAATATGTAAATATTTATGCTTTGAGTCATTATTTTTAAATTTTTGTTTAACATCCATTTTTTTGTTTCCTTCTAGGTCTTGTAGATGAAGAAAAACTTAAACCAGGAGACCTTGTTGGTGTCAACAAAGACTCCTATCTAATTCTCGAGACTCTACCAGCAGAATATGATGCAAGAGTTAAAGCTATGGAGGTTAGTAAATTTACACCATATGTCTTGTTATTTTCCATTCCTCTTTTAATTTTAATTTGAAATAAAATATAACCACCTACCAAAATTCACTAATCTGATAGTGATCTGTTTTAATCAGTCACCAAAATGTTTGGTTGTTTGGAGATTGAATATTTTTAAAATTCATAACTTAAATTACTCAATTGTACAAAATACGCTTATACTAAAAAACTATTTTGTCACACCTTTACACTGAATGACAAACTAGCTTTCAAAAGTCTAATACATTTTTTGCAGGTCTTTTTCCTATTATATAGAGCGTTGAAAAGCGGTTTTGGAATATTTCTATGGCTAAAAAATTCTAAATTGTTTTTTTCTCTAATCGCAAAACATTTTTTAAACAGGTTTTAAAAATATCCTTTATTGGGCTGGGGTAACATATATAGTCTGTTGGCTTGACTTTATCAGCAAAATATGGCTAATAAAAAATGCGATCACGTGATCCTTTAACGTCAAGCGCCAGTTAAAGTTCCTAGGGGCTCTTGCTCACAATTTAATTTTCAATCTGTACTTACTTTACAAAAACGGGCTGTCAGAAGTTTGTCTAACGCACTTTCCTAGAACACATTGTAAGCCACTGTTCATTGAACACAACATTTTAACTTTGCCATCTTTATTTATCTTGCAAACATCTTACTTAATCCATAAAAATAAACTTTACTTTTCTAATCACCAGCATGTATACGCCACTCGTCAATCAAATAATATCTCATTACCATTTCCTCATACAAGTCTAGTAAGAAATTCATTCGTGTACAATGGCATTAAAATGTACAATCATCTTGACCTGCAGTTGAGAAATGTTCAAGATCTAAAATGCTTCAGAAAATAATTAAAAAAGTTTTAATAGGAAAGGCATTTTAATTTTTAAGGTATATTATTACTTTGAATGTTGCTTTCTCTTAATTTTTATATCATTACTTTATATTTCATTTTGTATCTCGTAAACTCTATATTTACCTTAATGCTTTGTCAATAAGAATTATCTTGTCATGTACAATATTTTTATTCATTCATTTATAGAAACTACACTTTATTCCAAATTCAATCGGACCAGTTTTTTGACACTGACAATGACAGTTTCATTTAGTTTCTGAATAGTACATATACGAAACGGATATGATAAAAGATAAAGTTGCAAATTTTTAATAAAATTTTTAAACACAGAAACTAAATAAAACTATCACGTCATTGTCAAAAAAGTGTCCAGTGTCAGTAGGGTAACAACTGTATATTGCTAATTATGGTGAACTCGCTAAAAAAAGAATAATGTAGGTAGATGAGAGGCCTACAGAGCAATACTCAGATATTGGCGGTTTGGACAAGCAAATTCAAGAGTTGATTGAAGCTGTTGTTTTGCCCATGACTCATAAGGATAAGTTTGTTCAATTAGGAATACAGCCTCCTAAAGGTAAGTCTAGTACTAATTTTGTTCCCTTAAAAAAAATGTAGCGCGGTTGGAGCGCATCTGACTTGCATGAAAGCGGCTCGCGTTTAATTCCTGGCTAGAGATAAAAAAAGAAAACTATTGACTGGGTTGTTTGTGAATGTTTAGTAACCCGGCATATCCTGGTAAAACTGGGCGATTGGTGCTAGGATTGATAAAAAGCGCCAGTAAAAACAAAAAATGAGGAAACAAAGGTGGCACCTGCGTAATATTTTACATAATTTTCACCTTATTAAATTTTTGTTTCGTTTTTTACAAGTCTGAGATTATGCAAATATTTAAAAGACGGGTTATCAAAAGTCAGTATTTTGTATTTATTATAAAATATTGGCTTGTAATAGTAGTTTACATAACAAGCATGCCATTAAACGCGAAGATGAAGTTTGACACGCGAGCCGCAGGCGAGTGTCTTAATTTATCTGAGTGTTTAATGACCATAACATGCGAGTTAGTATACTATACTTTACCTACGACCAATGAAAATGTGATCATAAATATCAGAAATTATTAAAAATATCAAACGCGAACACTCTTAAGTCAACAACCTTCATAACCTGAAGTTTCAATGACGTTGTATCTAAAAACAAAACAAATACGGTTACTAAGAAGGGACTTTTGATATATCTTTTTTTTTTCTTACAAATGCGTAATATGTCAATTTAACGGGACTTATTTTTGGTTAGGTTCTAAAATTATATTGGATTTATTTTTAAATATTTATTGTCTTAAAAATTGCGTAAATTAGTGCTCTTATAAAATAAAGTTTCATCGCTTGTCACGCCATTATTAGCTTCATTATTATCCTAGGAGCGTAAATGGTCCATTACAGTCGTGTTGGGATGCTTGTTAAATTATTATTATGGGTTGGTCGTAAGTAAAGTTTCTTACCTCCATAAAGTCAGTTTGATTATTATTTGTGTGATTGTCTGATATAAATACTTTTGGGTGTACTTTAACTTTTGACAGGTAAGTTTGTTTTAAATATAACTCTGAGTAAATGATTGTTTTATTCAAAAGTTTATACTTGGGTTTTCTAACTATATTTTCGACGAGTATTTTTTTTTGTTAGCTTTTTCTTGATGAATAAGCCTTGATTCACCTTTCGTCAAAATATTATAATCTGCAAGTATTATATTTAATAATATAAAAATAAAAAGTTGCGCTTATTTGCATTTTTAAGAAATTTGGGAAATAGTATTTTTTATTTATATCAAAATTTTCCTGTTTTATTAGGTGCAGGGTTTTCTAGTATATCTTTGTACCCCGCCTAGCGAGTTTATATGCTAAATACAAAATTTGACATTTTTTTATGAAGCCTAAGAATTTTTTAGAATAATGTACTGGGTGTTCCATTTGAAATTTTGCAAGTTTCGGTAGGCATTCTTTTTAATATACCCTATATACATAAAAATATACTAGTATATATACTGTAACATTTACATATATTGTGTCAACTACTTTAAAGTAAATTTGATTGTTCTATATTTGCATTTTAAGTTTAATTTAGCCAATTAATATTATATGTATCTTAACTCTTAAAAATTTTGTTAGATAAATGTGAAAATTCACACGATCATCCTGTATATCAGCTACATAAGAATAAATGCATAGAACAAAATATTTAGTTTATTAAAACTAAATATTTTGTACGATTAAATTACAATGTAGAAGTTTTTTTAGTGTCCACGTTTTTACAAAAATCGACCACAGTGCGTCATAGAGAGATCTACTCCGCACGGTTGCATATTTCTCGGAATCGTCGGTGCGTTTTTGTAAACACAACATCGAAGTTCCGACGGACTGTAAACCTTCTTATCTTTTTAATGTTCGGTGCTCCCAGCGAAGGTCTCAAACCTTTTAATTACAACAAGATTCAATAACCAAACTACCTCCAGAAAAAAAAAATTATATCTTCTTACCTTACCAAATAATTATTATTTTACGTTTATTTAGTAAGCTTGACAAAAAAATCGAAAATTTCGAAGTCTATGCTGCTTGTATAGATGGTAGTAGTAGAGAAGGGGCGGCGCGAAGCCTGGCAAGTAGGCCTCCCTGGGCCCTGCCCCTAATCCGCCGTCTGCACCACTGGTCTGGCAGTCTGCTCTTCTGGTTTTACTGTTCTTTTTGCAAAGTCCAGTATTTTATCCCATTTGAGCGTGTGCAGGTCCTCCTCATCCAGGGTCGGGGAACCGAATACCTGACATCTCGTCCTCTGGTATGCCTCGCAGTTCGCTATAACATATCGAGATGTCTCTTCTGCCCGCCCGCAGGCCCGGCAGGTCGAGTCATTTTCCACCGCGATCCGGGTCATGTGCTTCCTTGTTGTGACCTGTTATGATTCCTGTCAGCAGACCAGCGTCCCTTCATGATCTCCCCAGAAGCCATTTTTGTCTGGCTACATCCGGGCACTTCACGAAGTCCCTGGTCTGTCTGCATCCTCCTCTCCAAACGGTCGCCATGACATCGTTGGCCCATTTATTGAGTCGACTTTGCAATTGCCTCTTGGTTTTCTTCCTAGGAGTGGTTCCGGCCCTACATACTGGGTGCTTGCCCCGATCCTGGCGAGCTCGTCGGCCTTCTCGTTTCCCGGCACCCCCATATGTCCCGGTACCCACATAAGTGTCACTTGTTTGCCCTCTCTCAAGGATTCTAGTGCATCCGCACATTCCTCCACCAGGGTGTTGTTGATCTTGGGCGCCCTTAGTGCCTTTAGGGCCGATTGACTGTCGGAGCATATATAAACATGCTCCTCCGTACCGTTCTTTATTTCCTCCATGGTTGCAGACATTATTGTGGCATACACCTCTGCCTGAAAGACTGTGGCTTGCTATCCGAGCGGGTAGCTCTTTCGACCCTCCTGGTCTTCTACGTAAACTCCAGATCCTGTGGTTTGCTTCTCCGACAGTTTGGACTTGTCGGTGTAGCAAATCACAGCGTTCTCCTCGAACTGTTCGCGGAAGTTTCCACTCTGCCATAGTTCCCTGTCTGAGATGACTACTTTGTACCTCTTGTTAAGTCTCCAGGGGTTTTTTGGTCTTTGTGTTTTGATCGCTGCCATTGAAATTTCTCTCTCGGCGATTTGGGCAATCCTAAGATGCCCCGCAGCTTCCCCTCTTCCTCTCCATTGACCTGTATCTCTCAGCCGGAGGTGGGTCGCCATCGCTTCTTTTCTGATCCAGATCGGAAGCGACGGCAGTTCCAGAATGGTTTCGAGTGCCTGTATAGGTGCCGTCCTCATAGCGCCGGTTATCCCTCTGCATATGGTTCCCTGTAGGCTTCTAAGCTAAGCCACCAGACTATGGATCCGTACTGGATCCTTGGTCTTATTACTGCCGTGTAAATCCAGTGGAGGTTTCTGGGGTTCAAACCCCAGGTGCGGCCAACCATTCGACGCAGTTGCCACATCGTTGCCTGCACCTTATTGGTCAATTTCGCAACGTGTGGTGTCCAGGTGAGCCCTTTGTCTAGGGTGACCCCTAGGTACTTCAGTTCTGAAACCCTCCATTTTCCTCTTTCTTGTGAACAGGATCATCTCTGTCATTCCTGGATTGACAGAGAGACCGTTTTGTTGATACCAGTTTTCTATGATGCGTACCACCCTTTGCATTCTGTTACAGACGGTGTTTAGGTGGTGGCCCACCAACTCCACGACACCGTCGTCGGCGTATGCGTGGGCGTCGAATCCTTCCTCGGTTAGGCGTTGTAGGAGAGTATCCATGATCAGACACCACAGGTGTGGAGATAAGCAGCTACCCTGTGGGCGGCCTCCTGTTGCCCCTATGTTGACTCTGGACTCCCCTAGATTTGCTTGTATCATTCTCCTTGTTAGTCCAGATTTTACCCATTCGGAGATAGGAGCCTTGTATAGATAAGAATTCAATGTTATATTTTTTGCATCGCATTTCCCATACTTTTTCACCTTCAACTCTGAGTTCCATTTATCTTGTATTTTTAGAAAAAGATAAAGTCAAAATTAAAACTACTTAGGACTTATGTGGAAAAGTGGACCAATAGTGTTAGGTTAAACTAAATATACAGTGCAATATACACTTTTACAAGGTGTTCATTTAAAAACTTCCCACCCAAGATTTCTCAAAAGCAGAAATATTGGTGGGGTTAACCCTCTGCGAGCTACCAAGTGTGACCCAAAAATCTTAAATTGCAATGTGGGTCATGGTGTGAATTCTATAAATAATGGTATAACATTTTTTTTAAATCGCTTTAGTTGTTTACACGTTATTGTAAAAAAAGCCCATTTATGAAGTAAATTAAATATTTTGACACATTGATAACATGACAATCTTATTATGTCACTGAAGACCACTTTTGATCCAAAAATCATAAAATGCAATATGGGTCGTGTGGCACCTCTCTTTAAAGGTTTTTCAATTCTCTAATGTTTTTTTTTTAAATTATAAGTTCGCTTTATTAATTTTCCCAACATACATAGGGTGGTCACTCCTAATTTTTTAGGTGTGGTGAAGATATATCTGGAAAGTAAAGTTGGTAAACAACTGTATCCAAAAATATTGGGGTTTTTGAGAGTTGGTTTGAGGTTAAAGGAGAATACCTACCTATGCTTGTTATAACTCAAAATTTTATTGTCTACAAAAAATGTTACCAAAATTGTTTAAAAATGTTATACTTTTTGAGACATTGGCAAAAAACTAAAAAATGTACCTTTAGGGGGTGATTTTACACCCATCGTATGGGGTAAGGGAAGGGTGGGTCGGGGGGGTCTCAATATATAATCATACAAAGTCTGTTGCTTTTTCATAAATATGGCTAAAATTCCCGATGTAGCGCATCGACTAAAAAAAGGTGTCACATGAACGTCATGTAATAAAGATACACATCTCAGAGAAGATAATAGAATATGAAAATCTTTTGGAAAATATCAAAATAAAAAATTCCTTTTTCTATTTATGATTCTTGACGAATCAATAATGATTTTAGAGCAGCTTATGGAGGAATTTGATTGTATAATTTTTAAGGAGACAAGAAAGCAAAATAACCTTGATCTTATTAGCCTTTCGGGGTATGATCTTCTTTATAGTGAAGGTGATTATAATAAATGGATGGGGTAGTCATTTACATAAAAAGTAACTATAATTATACCTATGCAATAATAAAAACAGGAGTATGCAAATCTATATTTTTAAAAGTAAAAATCGAAGATACGTATCTCCAAATATTAGCAATGTATAGGTCACCAAACTAATGCCTAAAACTATTTAATACTAAGTTATATAGTTTCCTTAAAAATAATAAGACATCTGCGTATTTTGACTTTATAATTGGAGATATTAATCAGGATATTCTTGATAAAAGAACCAGGACTGTCTGTAGTCAATCTTTTAAATGACTTTACAAGGGTCACATCAGAAATTACGAGACAAAACCAGAAGTAATTTACAAGAAAAATTATATGCGCCTAGGTTTGTAAGACAGTTGGGCAGAGATCCCATAACTTTCTATCATTAAGGGCCTACAATTCAACAGGGAAGAAACAAAATCAAAGAAATTTTAAATATGAAAGATTAAAAGCAAGTCTTCTTATTGTACCTTGTATGTTATGTGTGTTGTTGTGTTGGTTTTTTATTTTTAGTGTTATTATAGATTAGAATCCATCATACTATATTTAATATAAGAAAAAGTTATATCTATCGACACCTGGATCGACACTAACATGCCATCTTGTACTATAAGAAAAAAAAGTTACTATTTAATACGAAGAAGAATTCAAGAAATAACTTAGGGTACATAGGAAAGATGAAATTTACCCACGCACAAGATTTCTTTTGTGGGATTTTCTTTACTACATACTTTATATTGATTTTTATAATCATTGATCTTGTAATTATTCGTATTTTGTATTTTTTTTTAAACACAAATAAACTTTATTTATTTATTTTATTTACATTACAATTTAAGATTGTCGAACGTGGTAGGTCGCATATGATTGACCCCAGCAATATGGTAAGTTCACCAAAATGTGCCCCCCACAATAAACTAATTGACTGGTTTCAAGTAATCTTGGGGAAGTTTTAAAATTAACACGCTGTATAATCTCGCTTTTCAAAGCGGGGCTTTGTGTTCTTACGTTATGATGTGTCCGTATTGTTGGTTCATTTTGTAAGTGATGGAAGTCAGGGCCCTTATTCTTAATTTGCTAGAAAATTCGATGGAAAGATTTCCACCAATCGTAAAGCTAGAAGCTATCACGAGTTGCGCGATAGCCAATAAACACGACCCGAATTAGCACCTTTCGATTGAAACATCTCTACGTGAACAAAGCATTAGATTGATCCTGATAGAACGAAGGTGCAAACGAGTGTGTTGGATCGTGTTTATTCGATTGACTTTCGAGGAACTCGCCTTATAGTACTTCTTTCTATCAAATCAAGAATAAGGACCCAGGTTATTTTTACCACTATTTCCATTTGGCAGGCGTTCTCCTATACGGACCCCCCGGCACGGGCAAAACTCTTCTAGCCAGAGCATGCGCCGCTCAAACCAAATCCACCTTCCTAAAACTGGCCGGACCCCAGCTGGTTCAGATGTTCATCGGTGACGGCGCGAAGCTCGTCAGGGACGCCTTTGCGCTGGCGAAAGAGAAAGCCCCCGCTATTATTTTTATCGACGAATTGGATGCCATTGGTACTAAGAGGTAAGGTTGGGTTAATGTTTTTAATTAGTTCAAAAATTGTTTTTATAATTTGTTTTCTTTTTAAGGGTTATAAATAGTGATAACCTCCCAAAATTAAAAAAAAAAATTTGGTTTTAGTGATATTAATACGCCAAATTATGGCCGGCAAAATATCACTAAACCACTGAACAAGCAAACAAGACAGGTAGGTAATACTAAATTGAGGTTATAACCAAATTATGTTTATTAATAGTGTAACTTTTCAACCCTTCGTGCTAGAGTTTTTATTCTTATAATATCATGTGATGTTATGCCAAACAATAATATTTGTACAGTTAATGGTTATGTGAATACTGCGAAAAACTGCAACCGCAGCCTTTTTCGCTTTCCAAAGGACATCAACAAGTAAGTTCCCATTAATAATTAATACTAGTAAGTGTTAAAACGATGAACTAAGATAATTCAGAACTTATGCGCAAAGTAATACCTATCTCTCCTTCAGACATGAATACTGTTCATTGTGTTTATTACACTGTAAAGTGGTACCTTTCCTGTCCTTAACTATTTGCGTGAGTATCGCTTTCCGCATTAGTGAAGATAATATACTGCTACTTTTCTGTTCGTAATACACTAATTTTTTTGAAACTGCATTATTTTTAAATTAAGTATAACATAAACTATTTGTTATTGTGAAGTAAAAAATGCGCGATTAAATCAAATAAGTAAGCGTAAAATCTTTGTTGTGGTACTTAAGAGAAATAGTACATTATTTATAAAAAAAGTTAATTTCACATCTCACACGATTATTTCGCTCGTTCTATAATATTCACAATCGTGTAAAATTTGTCACTTTTTACAAAAGTAATGTAATATACTATTACTCATATATTGCGCAAAAATTTTTCTAGATGCTTGTAGAAAAATACACAGGGTGATTTAAAATGTTTCTAAGTATCTCCAAAACTAAATTATTTAAAATGAAGTTTTCTTCTACAAGTACATTGAACCTCCTCCTGTTAACTCTCTGTTAAAAATACCATAAATGACACATTTATCATAGCAGTTCCACAAACATCTTTGCATTTTCTCATATCTCTATCCAGCGTTAACCTTATGGCACGTTTTTTCTTATTTTTCTCTGAAATTGCTGAAGATAAATATGTTAAATTAGTGCTTACTTAATAGTTATTTGCCCATATTTGCCTTTTTGCTTCTTTTATGACAAGCGATAAACATAAAAAAACCTATTGATTTACCTAAATATTGTAAATGTAAATGTAAATTTATTTGGTTTAATTTAAAAAATTGGACTAAAAGTTCCTAAGTAGCCAATAAAAATATTGGATTTGTTAAAATTAACTAATACATACATAAAGACTAATAATACACCATTAATACAAATAAAAAAAACAAAAACTTTAACAGACATATTTACTATTGTGAACTAGAATGCAGTAACGATTTTAGTTATTTTTCTTGTTTATCGTTCAAGTATTCTTCAAGTGAATAATAGCACTTAATGATCAAGTGTTGTTTCACCCTGTTTTTAAAATTTTTTATGGAAGTTACTGTTTTCAAGGATTTTGGTAGATTGTTATACAGCACTTTACCAATATACACCGGAGATCGCTCAAATAGACTAGTTTCATGTTTCTCAATTCTGAGCATTTCTCCAGAACGTGTTGGATATCTATGATGTTGTGAATTTACAATAATAGGTAGTTAAACTGAAATTTGTTTTAATAAAACAAAACCAAACAAGCGAACGAACTATACTACTACTATAGAAACTAATATGGCTCTGTCTAGCGCTGCTTGCTATTTTTGATTTTACTCGAGAACCGTCAAAGATAAACTCTACATATGATATATTTTTGGAATAAAAGATTATCAAAATTTTATGAAATATACAAGGTATCCAATTAAAAAAACAGAACTTCATGGCCACTCTGCGTGTGGAGTGTGATTAAGGAAAAAACTGAAAATGTTACAGTAATCTACTTCATTTCATAGGTCATTCACTTTTTGATTTATCTTCTTCTTGTGGCAAATAACAAAAAAGTTTTCGCAAGTGGAACTTTATAAACGGTCACCTTGTACAATACAGTTTCTGGTATTTGTAGAATAATGGACACCTAACACCCGGTTCTCATCTATGCGTTTCCCTGCGTGACCACCCTGACTCAAAAACCACATCACGTGTTTTGATACAGACATAGATAGACAAATCCATGTCACAAAACGTGATGATTTTTTTTGAGTCAGGGTGGCCGTGCATGGGATACGCATAAGTGGGAACCGTGTGTAATACGAGTACAATATTACACCTACCCCTACCCTTTGAATTGAGATTTACATGGTGTTCAAACTTGATGGTGTTGGAGATAGAAAAAAACTCACTCCTCACTGGAAAGGCTTAATTTTCAAGAAAAGTTTATAGATATCATCAAAAACAATTCTGTTTTTATTTCATCCATATCTCAACGAAATGACACGTTTATGAGTGAGTGTTTCTGAAAAGTCTGCATTTTGGGATGGGGTCTATAACTTTTTCATATGTGAAAATTTCTGTTTGGTGTAAATTGCTTTTTTGATGTAACACTTAAGTTGGTATTTTTTTATGGGATTAATTCCATTAACAATCGGGTGAATACTGTATTCACCTGATGCCGATTGCAGATACATAAGCATTCGAAACGTTGTGAAAAAATAAAGACAATGGAAGTTCGAAACTTTAGTTTACTCTGTGATATTGTGCCTGGCCAACAGGCCAGATTGATGTGTTCCGAACTTCAAACAGAATTTAAATATCTTGAATGCTGGTGCTTACAGCACGAAGTCCACTGCTAATAGAAGAAGAAGAAGAATATCTTTCACGGCCTTTATTCTTGAACTGCCGGGAGGAAAACTTACTAGGAAAGTAGGCGTGGTTTACAAAAAGTGAGATGGAGATATTTCACCGTACAAAAGTGTGAAAAGGAAAAGGATACCCTTCCCATACTTTCAAGAATACAGTCCCATAGAGAGCGGCAAATGTACTGTGTATACTGTCATTGGTGTCAAAAATAGTGTCGACGTACCCTTATGCCAATTCGACTAAAGCGTTCCGATAACTCTACTAAACACAAAATCCAATTAGCAGGAGCTTACATTTGTTAATTTTAGGTTTGATTCGGAAAAGGCAGGAGATCGTGAAGTACAAAGAACGATGTTGGAGTTGCTCAACCAGTTGGACGGTTTTAGTTCTACTGCTGATATTAAGGTAACAACTACCCTGAACACCTCTTATGGTTTTTCAGAACGCCGCGCCGGCGCCGTACAGAGGTCATTTTAGGTCGAGTTTTAGTTATTTTAAAGAGAAAAATATACAATTGGCTAAAACTCTGCAAAAACTGCTCAGATTTTAATCATTTTATGCTTTTTATAAAGGGAAGGCTTGCATATTTATAAATAAAGTGTCAAAATTGCATTTCAGAAAAATGCAAGACGGCGGACAATGTTAAAAATCATTTTTTATTAAAAATTAACTTGAACTCAATTAACTAAAAACAATCCGTTGGTGTCAAAACACTAAAGAAATTTTATTAACTATTTTAAATAGTTTCAATATAAAAACGATTTTATAAAATCACACAAGATATAGAAGATAAAACAAAGATTTCATAAGAAAACACACCTTTTTGATTGCCTATAACTTCCCCAATAACTATCCGAATTTTGAAATTTAGGTATTTTTAATACTCCTCTAAAATTTTTTTACGTGCGCTCTTATAGCAAAACAAACACTTAGGTATTGCTTGTTAAGGTTGGTTAAGGAATAAGAAAGTTATAAGCCATTTTTGTCCGAGTTGAAGCCAAGTTTCACTTAATTACAATTAAGGTAGTTTTCTGCTTAAAAGATTAAATAAGTACATAAAATTGATATTTTTTATTGACTCAATGGTGATTTTATTATCTCAAAAACTAATTGATTAATTTCCTAAAAATATCAGCACTGTAAAGTTTGTGTGTAAGTTTCAGGGGAAGTTGCACCCGTCGGAAGGGGTGCATCCAATAGGTAAACCAAAGACGTCAAAAAGTGTCCACTTTTTGAAACACCCTGTTTAACTAATTGCAGCACTCACTGTCGCTCAGACTTAAAACATGTCCACCCCTAAATCCATTACTTAATATGCTTATAATGTATGAACACAGATAATAATCTGAAATATGCCAAGATTTTAGTGCTATACTTTATGCACAAATTAACCCCTAGCAGTCACAGACGCAGATGGACGCGGACTAATAGTTTAAAAACTCATAGCAGACAGCTAATTTCCAGAAAAAAAAATGATCGCTTCCTATGGCGTCCATTTTGGCTACGACCTTATTTAAAAAAATTGCGTAAAAAATGCAATCAAATTAAAATAATATATGTTTTGCAAAAATCTAAGAGTTTGATTGAAACTCAGTATACAAAATATAAGCAAAGTATATTTGTTCTTATGACAAAAAAAAATATCGCAACTTTTTCTCCTGGACCTTTTTTGCTTTGTCCAAAATATTTGAGATTTTGGCTGTATAAAAATGAACATATTACAATTACCAGTTTGTGACGCCATAGCACAGGAACGGCTTGTTAAAATAATCTTATGTTCTTCAGAGTACTATTTACTAAATAGTGTATCTAAATGTAGTACAGATAAGTTTTTTTTTAGACTTTTTTCTCTCTAAAACTATGAAAAGGACCTCTGTGCGCCGAGCAGCACCAACGCAAAAACTCCCCGACTAGGCTTTAACCGTGATTAGTTACTAATCGGTTTTTAGAATGTGGTGTTTTACTTTAAGTTGGTCAAGAATCATTCCAAACTCCGATTAGTGTTAATCATGATTAAAGCTTAAGAGGATAATTTTCGCGTTGGTGGATATGGACAATTTAATAATATGGACAAAGTTAATAGACCACTAATTTATCGTCACCTTATTTGCTTACCGTATTACCATAATTGAGAAGCTAAAAAGAGTTTTTAAACCACAAACACAAATTACCGTAACCGTATTCTTTTGCCCACATACAAACTGCCAATGTAAATGGAATAGAAGAGAACAACAATTCCAGTTTTTGCAAATTCACTTTCACAAAAAAAACGAATTATTTGTCACCTACCAGCTACGTAGTAGTACGTAGTTTGCACCTGAAGACGATCAGAGATTGTACTGATCGAAACGTCGTGTATAATAAAATATAGATAATGGAAGTCCGAAACACCGTTAATTTCATAACATATGTGTTTACATTTAGAGGGTTTTTGGTCCGCACACACTGAAATCGTGGAGTCGACGCAGTATCGACCTGTCACGCGGATCACAGAATTTTTGGACTCGCCAAATTTTAACAAACTGTCACAATTTCAGGTTAATTTTTTAAACTAACCTTATTTTTGATTTTTTATCAAATACTCATTAATAGAAGTTATAATTATATATGTGATTAAAAAAATTTGAGGTCAATTTTTTAGAATCTTATTGATATTTCGGTTAGTTGTGTGTGGGTCAATGTCAAATAACCATAACGGCTTAGATTGAATTGCAACATTGTATCTGCCCTGGACAGTTATCAAACATCAAAATATGTCAGCCTCTAAGAGTTCTTGTAAAAAATTTTCTTATAATTTTTATTTGTTATTTTCCGTTTTTGTGTGTCACCTTTTTGAAAAGTTTGTTAAAAAAGAAATTCGATTAAATAACTTTTTTTGACATCTGTCAACCCATGTGTTAAAAATTTTTAAAAATCTTTTTAAAAAATTTTTTGTCGTTAAAAATGGTTGAGTGAAAAATAAAATCGAGGTGTGCTTTAAATCTATTTCCCTAGTAAATTTAAAAAAAGCTAATTATGCTGCGCCCCCCAAATAGGGCGCGAATAATATCTTTCTGTGTTAGTTATTTATTTCACTTAGTAAATAAAGAAATATGTAGTTTATTTTGAAGCTAAAAGAATTGAAAATAGGTTTTTTTTTTAATTTTTAACACATAGGATGACAGATGTCAAAAAAAGTTATTCAATCGAATTTCATTTTTAACAAGCTTTCCAAAAAGGTGCCACAAGTGGTACCTCCTCATGAAAAAAATTTTGGTAGGCCCTGGGCCTTCAGTAAGGCCCCCCAAATGGACCGCCAATAATGTCCTTGAGTGGTATTTTCTTTATTCCGCTTAGTAAATAGAGAAATATGTAGTTTATTTTGAAGCTAAAACAATTGACAAAAAAATAATTTTTGAAAATTTTTTGATACATTGGTTGACAGATGTCAACAAAAACTCGTGCGTTAAATTCATTTTTTAACAAGCTTTCAAAAAAGGTGCTACAAGTGGTACATTCTTATTTTTTAAAAAATAGTTGGTGGGCCCTGGGCCTCCAGTTGGGGACCCCTAAAATTGTTTTTATCATGGGCGGAAAGTCTGTAAAAAATCATTAAAGATTCGCTTTTAGCTTTTTTTAAAACTTCTTCTCCAAAGCCGCTAGAAGCACCGTCCCAGTTAAAGAATCCACCCTGTAGAGAACATACAACTAAAATTAAAAAACAACATGAAAACAAAATCAATTTGTCAAAAACATATAAAGTCAAAACACTGTATTTACCCTAGATTTGATCGACTTTTTTCATTGTTGCCAAATTGTATTTTGCCAGATCGTTATTATCGTTTGTAGGTTATTGCAGCCACAAACAGAGTAGACATCCTCGACCCCGCCCTGTTGCGGTCGGGCCGTTTGGATAGGAAAATCGAATTTCCTCACCCCAACGAGGAAGCCAGAGCCAGAATTATGCAAATTCACTCGAGAAAAATGACAGTTAACCCAGATGTCAACTTTGAAGAATTGGCCCGATCCACTGACGATTTTAATGGTGCCCAGTGTAAGGCTGTCTGTGTGGAAGCAGGTAATTCCTTTTTTTTAAATATACTTGATTTTTTTAAATAAAGGGTTCGAGGGTAGGTTTTTTCGGCAGAAAGAACGATTAACTTAAGAAGCTGACCATACAACACAGTTTTTTATTTTTAGGCTGAATAAATACTTTTTTATTTTTATTTGCTTAATCTATTGAACCCAATGTTGTTTAAATAAACGATAGCAACAAAAACACAAAAAATCGATAAAAAAATCGCATCTAATTAATAATAATCGTAATTATAATTGCTGCCCTTTTATTTTTAATTATATGTTATTAAATTAATTTAATTCAGTTAATGTACCTGATAAAAACTTGTTTATTATAGTTTTAATTAAGATTAGAATAAGAACCTTTAACAGAAATGTAAATTTTCTTTTGGTTTAATGAACATTCCATTTCAAAAAATTTTCAACTTGTCCGCAAGGTTAATACCGAAAAAATAAAAAATAAAAGGAACCGGATAAAGTCACCTAAAAACAAGAGGCAACAAATACTTTTAATAACCAGCGTAAACTCTCTTTTAACTTAACTTATACATCCATTTTTTTACTAGATGTTGCACCAATTCAGCTTTTGAGGTTAGGTAGACCTTAACTCGAAGATATCTGCGACTAAGCTTTCCAAAAACAATTATAGTCAATTTCACTGGTGCCATTGTCATTGCCATCAAAAATGGGTTAAAGCGTAGTAATATTTCCTACAAAAAACTATTTATAGTGTGTGGTCACTATTGTGGGTAAAAAATTACCACGTGCAGTGTCGTAAAAATATAAAGTTATACGCGAAAGTAATATATAATAATATATTCCAATATATATACTAGAAGCACGAAAAAACTTTACAGTGGGATTTACTATGATCTGAAATAGGACCCCCCACATGTATAAATATTAACACCTGTGGGAGATACTAAAACCAATTTTGAAAAAACACTTACCCATACAGAAACTACACAAAGTTATTGATTATTTTTTATTGTTATTGCACTGAATACCACTGAAAAAAACTGCTTTTTTTTCTCAAAATATACCCTATTTTAGGAGAAAATGCCCTAAAACTAATTTTTTTTTACAAGTTTCAAAATGGCAAATGGTGAATACGTCAAAAATTTGGTACATAATAGCTTCATTATCTGTGTGTGAGGTTATAAAGTTGGTGATTTTTTAGACCACCTCTGGTGGCAGGTGGTTTAAATTTATAGCCTCCAGAAACGATTATTTTGTGGCAATTGATAAAGGATTAATTTACCTTATTTAATATCCCAAGTTGTTCATTAATCAATAAAACAAATCCAATTTTGTCCAGAAAAACGCCTTAATTTAAACCCGTTTTCAGCACAAAAAATATATTTATGAGAGCACTATACTACGAGGCAAAACAAACATAAGTGAAGGTCACTGATTATGCACGAAAAATATACCAAACAAAAAAACCCAAAACAACTATATTAATTTATTTACAAACTGAAATTAAAACATTGAGGTTATCTAAAAGCGCACTCAAGAAAACTTTACTTACTTAAAGCCCACCCGTTTCAAAGCTGTAGCTTTCACCAGTAGAGGTTGGTGCAAGCCAAGGTACAAGCAGAGGTAAGAAATCCGAACTCGCTGTTTGTGATTTGAAAGCAGCTAATATTTTAAAACTGATATTTCGACAGTGGCACAAATGTAAACAAAACTTGCATTTAAGTTTTTTAATACATTCCATAAATAAAAATACCTTTTAAATAAATACAAAATTAATCTACTACTACTACTACTTATTTTATTATTACCCATCTAAATCGTGGTGTGACATCAAGTATTAATTGGAAAAATTAATTAACACATTAATTAGAGTGACATATAACCTCAATTTTAATTTATTGTACAGAGTGTTTACTATTTAAACCCCGCGTGGGTTTGAATTTTTTAATTTTAAAAAGATTGGTGATTATTCAATAAACAAATTTAGTTAAATTCTTCTTATAAATCAAAATATGTCTAAAATTCAAGGAGGGTTGGTTTAAAATGCTTAAAACCAAAAATTTCACTTAAACTTAGGACCGTTCTAAAATATACTAAGACCTTTTAGTAAATCCCAACGTTACATTCCGAGGATTACTTCCTAGTTGTCACATTTAATTTCTTTAATATTACTTTTACGAGGTAATGACTCTACTGATATTAATTTGGTTGCAATTCAGTAGCCCCTACTAAATACAGAACTACGTCGTCTATCTACCATGCAGTAAGAAATAAATGTGCATATAGTGGAAAAACGTTGCCTACGAGTTATCGCTACTTTAACTGGAAGCGCGACGCAGCCATGTTATTTACTTCTATTCAAATGAAAATTTAAAAATACCTCATTAAATCACTGATTATTACTTGCATGTACCAATAAAAGCAAATATATTAATATTTAGTTAATAAAACATATTAAAACTGGAAAGACATTTAATTTGGAAGTCCTAACCTCAAATAATTACGATTTTTTATCAACATTTTAGTTTAAATTAGGTGAAAACTGGGGGCGCGCGTTTTTTTTTTATAAAAAAGTCAGCATTTTTAATTAGTAATTTATAAATTTAATTGAATTGTAATTCTTAGGTATATGTTATGATATAGATAATATTTTTGTTTTCTGTCATGTCTTCACATATTTTAATTTGTACAGGGGGGAGATGTCGTAGGCTGTACCTCCGAGTACATTAATTTTGAATATTATTGTACATTTGGAAAGGTTAATGTCAATAAGAAGTTTGGGAAGTCATTCGCGACATCTGTCTCTTAACGAGATTTTTGAACAGTAATTTAAATTATGATTCCAGCTTTATCCTAGTTGTGCAAAGGTAATAGAAGCCTTATGGGTTTTCGCGATGATGTTGCGATAGATACGCCAACGTCATACCGGCGATAGGTGTGTGTCCTGATATAGTTTAGAAAAGCATCGACATATTTTCAATTAATAATGTGGGAAAGAGAAAACCTATAAAAACCGTCTAAAGTCAGAAATACTACTTTATGTGCTAAACAAACAGGACGTCGGGATAACGTGCCCATTTAATTACTGCGACGAAATAACTCCTATATCAAGAGTAATCATTACCGTCGCGATGTAGTTGTATTACCGTCCCAATGCATTCCCAAAAACAGTGAACAGACACTTAAAGTAGACACTTAAAGTAAATATTTCAACGCATTAGTATCCGTATACCTAACGCGTTCGAAATAAAGCCAAAATACACATATTTTTGACTTGTTTATGCGATGTTTCGAACGATGCCCGCTTTTTTGAAGGGTGCGATGGCAGAACTGCTAACTGAAATCGTTGCGTACGTTCGTGGGTCCGTTACGATACGTACATCCTTCCGTACGCAACGAGATTCTGTCATCACACCCGTCAAAGAAGCAGGCATCATTCGAAACATGGCATGAGCAAGTCAAAAATGTAGCGTATTTTGACTTTGTTTCGAACGCGTTACGTATACCGATATCAATGCGTTGAAATATTTACTTTAAGTGTCTAGTAAATATTTCAAAGCATCGGTATCGGTATACGTAGCGCGTTCATGCCATGTTTCGAACGATGCCTGCTTCTTTGACGGGTGTGATGACAGAATCTCGTTGCGTACGGAAGGATGTACGTATCGTTACGGACCCACGAACATACGCAACGATTTCAATCAGCAGTTCTGTCATCGCAACCTTCAAGAAAGCGGGCATCGTTCGAAACATCGCATAAAAAAGTCAAAAATGTAGTGTATTTTGACTTTGTTTCGAACGCGTTACGTATACCGATACCGATGCGTTGAAATATTTACTTTAAGTGTTTAATACCTCTAGGTATAGTAGTAGTAAAACCGTTGCCGTGATATGACGACACAACTCTATTAGGGATAGGCTGTGGAGACGGCCACCACGTCGAGACTGATTTTGTTGCTTGGGTTACCTTCTTAGAAGTGCAATATCCAGTTATTAGGGCTCAGCATTAAAATATTCTTCTCAAAATTCCCTAATTAATAAAATACAATTGCTTAAGTCGAAGATATCTGCTAAGATGTACCTTCTCAGCGGTATAGCCAGTTATTAGGGCCCAGCATTAAAATATTCTTCTCAAAATTCCCTAATTAATAAAATACAACCGCTTCTAACAGTGACGCTCTTAAAAAAAAGTGTGGGGGGGGGTGTGGCCAAAATTTTGTAAAAGCAAAGAAAAAGTTTTACACAAATTTTTGAAAAACTTTTTTAAAAAATTACTGTTTTTATGAAAAACCGGCAATTTTTTAAATAAATTCTCGAGAAAAGCGACCGCCACTACCTGCACAAATCGTGAATCGTAATTCGGCCGACCCTGAATTTTGCCAAAAATAAAACGGTCGAATATAATTGCTCGAAACTAAAAATAACCTTACAAACTGACTGAACAAAATTCGAACGCTCATATGGCGGAGGCGCGAACTTAATATCTAATGCTGTGTTGCCAAGTGAACAAGTAAATAATTAGACTCAACCCGGCAACGCTGCACCCTCGTTCCCTCGGTACAGCTTGACGTAAGCGAGTCGGAATTTGTTCAGTCAGAATTTGTTCGGAGTAACTATTGCGCACGTGTATGTACATGTCAAAAAATGCAAAAAAGAAAACTTCAAAATTATTGCTCAACTTGCCTTAAAGGTATCGTAGCAGGAAGATGATTTATATTTTTCTTTCTAGGTATGATTGCATTGAGAAGGAACGCAATAGAGGTCACCCACGAAGATTACATGGAAGCCATTATGGAAGTCCAAGCCAAGAAAAAGGCCAACCTTAACTACTACGCTTAAGTTTTTAGAGTAATAATTAATCATTAGAGCATTTTTAATAATAATAATTTTTTCTTCTGTGAGTTTTCTCCGTATTAAAATAGTTTTGTATTTACCAAATCAAAATCGATGATTTAGTTAGAAAAACTTCCTCTATAGACTGGCTATTCCAAAAGTAAGAAAAGTTAGCGAAGTCTTGCAAAGGTGGTAGAAACCCAATCACACGTATTATACAGGGTTGACCATTTAAAAGGGTCCACCTGGATTTTTTCAAAAACTTAACACCCAAAAGGCATTTGCACGTTATGTTACGTTATGGAGACGTAGCGAATAAATGACCCGACGCCGACGTCAGCCAGCAATGTCGTTTCGACTTCCTGTCGACCCTAATGCCTAAATGAGGAACAGAGTCAGAAGTCAGTACGTTGGCAGTAAATGAACCTTATTAGGGATGAACTTTCGTCGAGTGTCAACGTTGTTTAAGTGTTTAACGTTTGATTTCCTACACTCAAAATTACCCACCATTGCCCACAGATGAACATAAATTTTACTTATAAAATATATTTGGAGAACAATATGTTTGCAAATAGACCAACAACCACGTGGTTGCTTATGTTATGCTTCATACACCAGGCTCAGTCCTATGTTACCCTGATGATTCCTAACAAGGATGTTTAGTTGTTTATAATGGCGGATTAATTGACTTAACTATTTCGCACTAGAATTTTACCAATTTGGACCGGTCTCGTTATACAACATTGACTAATAGTGGGTTTAACCAACTTTTCATATTGATAATTCATAGTGGATAAGCACGATTTTAGTGTTAATAAATAATTTAACAGCACATGTTCATCCAAGGGATCATAAGCATAGTGTAATTGAATAAATTTTGACAATTTACATACCAAATTGACAAAAAGAAAAACAAAACAAAAATTTTTTCTTTATCTAACCTTAATATGTTAGGTATTCCAAAATTTCTGTTTTCTCTCCTATTTTGAGATAAACCAACCAAAATTTTTTCTTTGCTTTTATAATTACGCACTGTGCTTATAAATTGTGGAATACAACTATCAAAACCTGAGTAAACACTTGTATTAACAATAATGTGTTCAACTTTCTTTACTCTATCTCTCTATATTTACTGTTTGCGACTGGTGCTATAATGAAATAATTTCCGGTCTTGTAACATAATTATACAAAATTCCTTCAACAATCTGTAATATTGTCAAAACTAACAACCCTGTTTGATAACATTATATTTTATAAATAAAAAAATAATTAAAACAATAAATTTATTTATTTTAAATAAAATTAGGATAAAACACAACATAAAGCCTCACAGTTAATAAGATATTTTACAGTAATTGATGGAATATCTATTTTTCTTTAAATACCAATATTTACAAAACAAAAAACAAAATCTCTACAATTGCAAGAAAGTCTAACCTCTCGTTCAAACCAACCCAACCCAATAATGTCTCAACTAAAAAGCCAGTTAACTCTTAGCCCTCAGTGCCCTTCAGCCTCCTGTGGCTGCCATTTTTATAACTAGAGTGACAGGTAAAACATCGATTTTCTGTCAGTTAGGTGTCAATATGGCACCGATAGTAGGCCAAAGGATACTAAAACGAAAATGAGTTAACTGGCTTTTTAGTCGAGAATGGTGCTGCCCAACCATAACACCGAAATTACGTTATTGTTGTTTAATACTTAACAGAATATATGAGACAATTTTAATTTTGTAGGCCTAATTTAACTTGATTGCTACAAAATGTGACTTTTTTGACACAATAGGGTGACTAACGCCCGATTTAAATTGTTTAGAAAATATCAAATATTTACGTTGGGTATATCCATATAACTATGAGATACTATAATAGTTCAAGGATCGCAAAATGTGTAACAATAACTTGGAAAAACAAAGAAAATAATTTACAAATCAGGGTTGGCCCTGGGCAAGGCCAAAGGCGTAAAATCTACTGCGCATGCCTGACGCAGTCTGCTCGCGCCCCTAATCAAGCTAACTTGATTAGAAGAGTTATTATCGCTACGGCTTTTTTTCAGGCTGGGCCGTCATAGTATCTCAAAGCTATATGGGTCACAGTTGGTCTAAAGAGGGGTTTTAAGAAAAAAATACATAATCTTTAAAACATAAATTTTTATTTTTGACACATCGGCAGCTACTATTTACCGTAAAAAGTAAAATCCCCTATGTAGCCCATTTCTGGGGGGGGCTATTTTTGGAAAATATTCTAAAAACCTTAAATAGTAACTCCCTATTTTGACTTATATTTTAATTCTCGGTGAAATTCTCTTTCTAATGGTACCTCATATCATAAGGTTTGCTTTACTAATTTTTGAGATATTGGCTTTCAAAGGCCCATATCTTAGAAACTAAACAAAATATCTATTGTGTTTATTATCGATTTTGAGGGTTTTAGAAGAGCAAATAAAAAATGACAATAGTTTGACGTTTGCACATTCCTATTTATAGTTTAGTGATTTCCAGTGATTTGGACGATATTATTCCAAAAATATGAAGTAGAAGGTCAGATTGTCAAACTGTTGTCATTTTTTATTTCCTCGTAAAAAACCCCTAAAATCGATAACAAACACAATAGAGATATTTTGTTTAGCTTCTAAGGGGCCTTTGAAAATTGAATTTTTGACATTTTGAAAGCCAATATCTCGAAAATTAGTAAAGTAAACCTTATGATATGGGGTACCCTTGGAAAGAGAATTTCAGCGAGAATTCAAATATGAAGTCAAAATAGGGGGTTGCTATTTAAGGTTCCCAGAACATTTTCCAAAAATAGCCCCCCAGAAAAGGGCTACATACGTGATTTTACTTTTTACGGTAAATAGTAGTAGGCGGTAGATCAAAAGCCAAAGTGGATGTTTTAAAGATTATATATTTTTTTTCTTAAAACCCCTCCATAGACCAACTGTGGGGTATATCCGAAAACCAATAAACTGGTTTGTTGTTTGATTTTAAATAAATTAATTAATTAATTAATTAAATAGTAGTGTTTAAAATATAATGAAGGCAATTAACTCTTAATTCATGTAAACATTTAACTGGTATTATACAGTTCTCACTTTTTTTTTAACTAAAAAGTACGTTGAATTTGCTTGCTGCTCAAATAACAGATTTTAATGTATAGTGACTAAGTCAAAATAAAAGTAAAATCGACTAGTCACTAGAGACCTTTTGCACCTATAAATTTGATGCCTTTTTACTTTATCGCTTATTTCGGGCATGCGCAGTTACGACGTAATAACGGAATCCCTTACTAACCGATAAAGTTTGACGTTACCTGCCGGAGAATACCGTATCCCTTATAATTGACATGGTTGCCAACAGTAAAATGTAAAGTAGAAAAACAAAAAATTTAAATTGGTTTTTGAATGCAGATATGTTCTGTATTCTTTTTAATTGTAAAGATAAGTGTCAATTTTTGTTTAATCATTTTCTTTGGCTAGAATTTTATAAGATACGTAAAACATTGATTGGCACTGGCAACTACGGCAATTGATTCCGATCTGTTTATCATAACCTCCCTTTTCTCTGTTGCGTTTTTGAGTTTTTAAAGATTATTAATGATTAAAATTCACCGTAGAAAACACAAGAATAAGATATTTTAAATGAAAAATATTATTGGACAAATTCTTTTTGTAAATCTTTGTAATAATAAATACCGTATAAAGTCGGCCATAAACAAATCAAAGGCGGCGTGCAAAAACTAAAAATGCTGTCTTAAAAATAACGTGACGTTAGCTACGTCACAACGCGTTATTAAGCGATAAAGTCACCTAACGGGGATTTTTTATAGGAGGTGCAAAAGGTCTCTACTTATACCCTGTCCCCTGTATTTTTTATATGAAAAGAAAAATGATAAAACATTTACGCACCTGGTGCCTGAGGTCTTCTGAAGTATGTGATGCCAGCCAAAATTGCGATTAGAGTTGTTATGAGGTATAAGTCCCAATTTGAACCAACCATTTCGGTAAAATTAAGCATGTCTCTAAGGGGACTCTGTAAAATAATAATGCGTTATGGGTTGGCGTTCCGGGGATTTTGTCCTAACTATGTGTTTGATTCGGTTTTTATCATTCAAAACGTGCAATCAGATATTGCAAACCATTATTCATTTCCTCAAAAATACTTACCCTTCCAGCATTATTTATTTTAGAAACAGTTTGTCTTGTCCATAAAAAATATGGTAACTATGTATATTATAATGCAGACAGAATTACAAGGCCAGAAATCTTCCGTTGCCAATTCCACGTTCAAACGTGGAAAGAAACTGGCTTATTTATATATTTAATTTAATTTAAATCGTCTATTTTAGGCCAATTATTTGTTACAAAAATAAAACAAAAATTCTAAAAATAAAAAAAGTATAGAATAAGAAGAAATAATACCCAATGCAAACAAAAAAAAATAGACCCTGAGGTGCTATTCTTACACAATCTATAATCACCTACCGCTTGGCTTAAGAAGCTTAAATATTTTTGAGGGATTTTAGGAAATCTTTTGCGAGATTGTTGGAGGACAGAGCTTATTATGAAATTAACGAATATTTTAATGACCAACTTCCGAAATCTTTTTGCCTTGGGGCTGTTTTTTTTTTAATTCCTTGTATGTTTTTGTGTATCATTACTTTTGATTTTTTGCTTGACATTAAGCCTATGTTGTTTTTGATATTGTAGATCTTAAAGTGATAAATACATATTTTTAACAAAAATTAATCAATGAATTTAGTTTGTTACATATTTGAGCCCTTTGTCAACGAGATTTACACAATGTTTAATCTTAAATGACAATAAATTTCAACAATTGACATTTTTTACGTTTCCAGTGACTTCCAGATTCATCGGAAACGGGTTCAACTTTTGATTTTTAATATTTTTTTGGTAACCTGCGCCTAACGGTAACACAACAAAATAAAATTTGACAGCTTCTAAATTTAAATTAATATTTCGATCTTAATTAATTTAACAAACATTATAAACACGCTGAATTTGATCGCGTTTTGAAATTTCAAATATAGACACTCTATTTTTAACCATTGGCAAAAAGTTTTATTTATTTTCACAAAAAATGAGTTATTTGGGTAAAAAAAACCTAAATACAAAATTTTGGAATGGTGCCTGTCTGTCACGATAATTTAAAAACTGCTAAACCGATTCTTATTAAATTGGCAAAAAAATTCTTTCACCAGGCGCAGAGCTGATTAGTTTTTGATGGGGATGGGGGATTGTAACTCACGAACCGTAGCAGCTAGCCACACTCGGTTTTCAAATTTCAAAAAATATATATTTGTTTAATCCCGGGTTTTATAGATGGCTATACGTGGCTGCTGGCGCCATTTATTTTAAATAGGGTATACAGGGTGTTTCAAATTCGATACTTACCATGGGGACCTCCTAAACGGTAGAAGATACGAAAATGTTTAAATTAGGGCAAAGTTGCGCAATTTCATGCTTTGCTCAAAACTTAAAAAAAGTTAAAATTCCGGATAGTTCCGAAGATAGGCGAAAAAAACCGAAATCTTAATTTTTAGTTTTTATTTTTCTGCGCCCTTATTCGAAAAACGGTTAAAACTTTCTACAGGCCCTTTTTTAAAATCTACCTAGTGAGACGTCCGTTTTTGAGACTTGAAATTTCAGTGTGACAGGAGCACTGTCAAGTTCATTTTTTCTTATGAACACATCCTTTTTTTCTTCTGCCGTTTGGTTCATAAAGGATGACAGATAAAATTTTGCAACCTTATTTTCAAGTCACCTGACTTTTTGGGTTTATTGACTATCACCAGCCCAAATTTAAGTTCTGCTTTTAAACTTACTCAAGATTTTTTGGAAACCCGATTGCAGTTTTTTTAACATTTTAAAAATGACAGTTTTTTGAAATTTTGTTATAACAAAATAACTTAACCTCTTAATATTTTAAAAATTTGTTTTTAGTCTTCGAATTTGGGCTGATGATGGTCAATTAACTCAAAACGTAGGTATGAACCAAACGGCAGAAGAAAAAAAGCATGTGTCCATAATAAAAAATGAACTTGACAGTGCTTCTGTTACACTAAAATGTCAAATTTCGAAAACGGACCTCTCATTAGAGGCGTTTTCTCGCGTTGAAATTATTTTGAAATATTATTTGAAACTATTTAGATGTGACATCATCATTTAGAACCGAGAAAAAATGAGTAGTTCAAAACGCTGACGTAGTTTAGTGTAACCTCACTTTTTTGTTTTTCTATTTATTTTTTTTGGTGTTTAAAACCTTCGAGTGTACGGCCAGTTAAATTTTAGTAGCATGGATGGCAAGCAATGGAAGCTACATGGATAGTGAAGTTTTTTTATTTACTGTTCTTTTAAGCCCCGAAAATCATATAAGACACCAGGGATACCATGAAGAATGGCTAACAAGTTATATACAATACGATTTTTCATCCATTTTCACGCAAAAACAAAAAAAATCTTAGGTTAAAACAAAAATGTAGAATTTTGACGTATCTTCTACGCACGCGTCAGTTTTGAAACTAGAGTGGATTCCGTTTCAAAATATTTTTAACCCGTTTAGATGTGACGTCACCGTTGCAACGCGAGAAAACAAATTTTTCAAACTTTTTAAAAACATTTTAAACAATTTCAACGCGAGAAAATGCCTTAGGTAGATCTAGATCTAGTAGAAAGTTTTAAGCGTTTTTTGACAGCTTTAAGAATAAGGGTGCAGAAAAATAAAAACAAAAAATAAAGATTTCGGTTTTTTTCGCCTATCTCCGGAACTACTCTGAATTTGTAAACTTTTTTTTGGTTTTGAGCAAAGCGTCAAATTGCGCAACTTTGCCCTAATTCAATCCTTTTCGTATCTCCTACCATTTAGGAGATCCCCATGGTGAGCATCGAATTTGAAACACCCTGTATATGTATATGTGTTTACTATACTATTAAAAACGGTAAAGTTATACAGAATAATTTTCAATGAACACTAAATGTTGGTTTAATTTCTTTTTTACTGAAAATTGTCCTTTAGAACCTTAACTTTTTTAATAATAGACATATCAATAAAATTAGGCGTAATGCATTTACTGGGTGTTTTTAATTTTTGTTAATTAAGTTAATTGAGATTGTGAAACATTCATTTTTGGCCCATCATGGCAATCATGTTGAGTTAATTAGAATGTTTACAGGAATCCAAAAATGTAAAAATATACAGGGTGTTTCATTTAAAAACCGAAAATTAAGGCCGTTTCCGGTGAAACCAGAAGTCACGTAGCGTGGACACCCGTGTTGTTATAGGGGAGGGTCAGACAAATATTTTTTATCATTGCCACTCCTCCCAATGGGTACAGGGTGAGCCAGACAATAAGGTTAAAGTTCAAAAATTGACTATTTGGTACCTCACTAAATCCCTGTTTTTACGAAAACTATGAAATGGAGAAAAATGAGTTTCAAGTATGTTGTTAAGTAATGCACAATCAACATTTTTTTTGTATCTACACTTTGGCCAGTATTTTTACAGGGAGGCTAAAAAAAATTGTCCAAAATCGTTCTTTAATCGTTCTACCAACGACGAAAATATTAACTTTTCTTTTATCTACTGGGATTATAAGTAGGTAATTATAGATACAAACTTTAAGTTTACTGCGCACAGTTGGTCTAGAGAGGGGTTTTAAGAAAAAAATATATAATCTTTAAAACATACATTTACGGTAAAAAGCAAAATCCCCTATGTAGCACTTTTCTGGGGGGCTATTTTTGGATAATATTCTGAGAACCTTATTTTGACTTCATATTTGAATTCTCGCTGAAATTTTTTTTCCAATGTTACCCCATATCATAAGGTTTACTTTACTAATTTTCGAGATATTGGCTTCCAAAATGTCAAAAATTCAATTTTCAAAGGCCCCTATCTTAGAAACTAAAGAAAATATCTATTGTGTTTATAATATTATATAATAAATATTTTCTTTAGTTTCTAAGATATGGGCCTTTAAAAATTGAATTTTTGATATTTTGAAAGCCAATATTTTGAAAATTAGTAAAGTAAACTTTATGATATGGCGTACTATTGGAAAGAGAATTTCAGCGATAATTCAAATATAAAGTCAAAACTTAAGGTTCTCAGAATATTTTCCAAAAATTGCCCCCCAGAAAAGGGCATTTACTTTTTACCGTAAATGGTAGTTGGCGATATATCGAAATCAAAAATCTATGTTTTAAAGATTATATATTTTTTTTCTTAAAACCCCTCTAGATCAACTGTGTACATAGTCTTAAAAAAAAACAAAAACTTAGTAAGGGGAGGAGACTCAAATATGACACGGTGAGATAGTGTTAACGCGAGCCATAGTAATTAAGGGTCAAGATGTAACATAATTGCGAATAACTAAATAGTACGATCCGGCTTAAATACATTTGAGTCCCCATCCCTTACTAACATTTTTTGAAAAGATGACTATGCAGTCAACGTAAAGTTTGTATTTATAACTAGCTACTTATTATATCCCAGTAGGTAGGTAAGAAAAGTTAATATTTTCGTATGAACCGGTAGAACCTCCCCCAAGAGAAGTCTCTTAGCTACTCCACTGCTTACATAGACATGAAATTGACAACCATTTGTTGTTTTATTGCTTTAAAGACCATCAAAACTATTTGGGAAAAATAACGATTTTTGACCAATTTTCATCATTTTTTTTAGGCTCCCATTATAAATACAGTCTAAAGTGTAAATACAAAAAATGTTAGTTGTGCTTTACCAAACAACATACTTGAAACCCACTTTTCCCAATTTCATAGTTTTCGTAAAAACAAAGATTGAGTGAGGTACAAAATAGTCTATTCTTGAACTTTAACCTTATTTTCTGGCTTACCCTGTATCCATCGAGGGGTGGCAATGAAAAAAATATTTATCTGACCCTCCCCTATAACATATTAAAATTTGAAAAAACTTAACGGGTGCCCACGCTACATAATCACTATCACCAAGTTTCATTTCACCATTTTGAAAAATGCAGAAAAAGAGGGGGCCGAAGTGACTCCGCTATACAATACAATTTTTAAATTACGACCCTGAAATAGTAGTTTTTACAACTAGCGGCTAAGCTAAAATAGTGTTTAGCCGCGAGTTGTAAACGCTATTTTTTATGCCTATTAGAAAAATAAACGATTAAATATTAACAAAAACCTCGAACTCAATTCAGCTTTGCGTGTCGTAAAGTATCACTTTTCGAACTAGTGCAGGATTACTTTGTGTCTACGTTCAAACAAGTGCAATAAAGTGCACTTTAACGGTTGGTGATGTCGTCGTGAAGACGCCTTCTTTGAGAATCCTCGTAGAGGAGAAAGGGACTGAGAATCAGCGTCTCAGTATTGAGGATACTGGGGTATTGGAGTCCATTAAAAGTAGTAACGAACAGTTTCAGTCTTTGACAAGGTCGACTGACACACACTTCCAGCCTTCACTCAAACCAATACTTGGCAGCCTTCATACTTTCATAAGGTGACACAATAAAAGTATAAAGCAAAGCATTACCCTCTCCACATAGGCCGATCAGCTCTTATCGTTTTAGTGTCCTTTTATCCACCTTCGCCGCCATTTTGACAGAAAACTAATGGATTATCTGTCACTTTTGAGTGAAAATGGCGGCGAAGGTGGATAAAAGGACACTAAATCGGTATGTGTTGATCGGCCTATCTGGAGAGGGTACTGAGCAAAGGCAAAGCCTGCGACAGTAATAGTTACACAGGGTTGGCCGTTTAAAAGGGTCCACCTCGATTTTTTCAAAAATTAAAGAATTGTAGAAAATGTTGAAACACGTCGATTTTGTTTGTAAGGAGGAGACTTTTTGATACTTGTTTTTTAAGGTCTCCTGAATGTCTTGACAATCGTGTAAAAATTTCGAAAATCTATCGATTAGTTTTTGAGATATTCCCTTTCACAGTTGCATGGAAAAATGTAAAAATATTTTTTAAAGAGTTTTTTTTTATTTTTTGAGAAATCCCGGGACACGTCGACTTTACTTTTGTTAATAGTACATTTTATCATTGCATTTTTTTTTCTAGGATACATTCGTACGAGAGATGAAATTTACCTGTACAATTTGAGCTTACTTTGAAAGTAAATATCTGAAAAACGAATCGATAGATTTTCGAAATTTTTACACGATTGTCAAGACATTCAGTAGACCTTCAAAACAAGGTATCACTCGACCCACTTTCCCTATTAAAAATATAGGGGTAAAGTTTACCCGTCAAAGAGAATGCGCCCTATAAAAATTTCAATATAGCCAAAAAATCTCCCCCTTACGAACAATTAAAATCGACGTGTTTTAGAATATTCTCCAATTCTTTACAGTTTTTAAAAAAATCCAGGTGAACCCTTTTAAAAAGTCAACCCTGTACCACGCGACGGAGTTGACCGAATGACGCCGAGCGAAGTTCGGTCAAGCCAACAAGCGGTAGAGATACTTTCCGCACTCAAATTCGTGTGGTAAAATGTAAAAGTGTAAAATCGTTGGGCGAAACATTCGCAAAAAAAATTATTTCTGGTCAAACTTAAACTAAAAAAATTAGGTGTGCGTGATATTTTCTTATTTTTTTTACAGACTCTGCTGTAAAACATTTGACTAATAAAACCTAAATCCGACCACAACCAATAAATTATGATTCCTCCAGCGCAAACTAATTAATTAATTAATTGATTAATTTTGGCGACCGTACCTATCAATACCAACAATTGTTATTTTTGTTTATTCAGAGAGAAAATATCCTTGACACGTACTTAGCAAGATAAATTATTGTTGTTTGTGATGGTCAAGGTCAATCACTTGAAACATTCCAAATCCTATAGTGGTTAGTTTTTTTTTTTTTAAGTGATACAATAGCCATTACTCTGTCCGTGAGTAATATTACAATTTTTGTTTAAAATATGCCTCAAAAATCATTCACCTTCGATAGTGATCTTTTAAATTTTTATTTTTATTATGCAGCGATTTTAGTGTCTAAATATTACTTGGTAACTGCTTCGGTTGGTTTTGCAAGAATTAAACATTTTGTAAGTATTTGTCGATATAATATGGGCGTTTCCATATCCATTACTGACGGGAAAAATTAATGAACAAACTATATTTAAGTACTACCAATCTAATATCATTGGAAGTAGAGTAGATAACAAAATACATTTCTCTATGCCACGGCAAAAATGTATTGAGTCCAAAATGTCTTTTCCTGATCTATTCATTATTTAAAACGACGATTGGGCTAAGACAAGGGAGACAGAATTTTTTGAACAATATTAGTAAGAGTAGGTAGTAAGTCTTTAGCTATAGTTTTTATTTGCGATCTAATACATGTTTGCTCTAAGATATGGGTTTTGTTCATAAATAATCTATTAAAAAAGATCTATCAAAAAAAAGTAATTTAATATTCTGCACTTTCGAAAACAACTTCCTGCAAAGTGTGTAAAAAATTGTTCACAACTTTCAAATATTTTACGTTAAAAATTATGTAATTGTACGGGTATTGCTCGGCGTATTGCAAAAATTTAATATGACACAAGCTTAACAAAAAAAATATAATGACATAGCAGCCACCTAGTATTATCACGTTCTAATGAGTCTACACGTCCTATGATACTTCACACACAAAAATCCACAAAATGCCAAAAAATTGCTCATAATTTACATTTACATAAAATAGCATAACAAGCAAAATAGGTACGGTGACTTATAGTCGACGCGCCACAACTTTTGGGCGTTTTATGAAAGAACCAACACCACTTTCAAATATTTTACGTTAAAAAATATGTAATTGTACGCGTATTGCTCGGCGTATTGCAAAAATTTAATATGACACAAGCTTAACAACAAAAATATAATGATATAGCAGCCACCTATTATTTTCACGTTCTAATGAGTCTACACGTCCCATGATACTTCAAACACAAAAATCCACAAAATGCCAAAAAATTGGCTCATAATTTACATTTATATACAATAGTATAACAAGCAATAGGTACGGTTACTTATAGTCGACGCGCCACAACTTTTGGGCGTTTTATGAAAGAACCAACACACTTTGTATGATTATATATTGGGAATCCCCGATTATTTTAGGAAGGGGGCCCACTGCCGCCCCCCCCCCCACTCCATGCGGTGGGAGTCAAATAACCACCTAAAATTACACTTTCAGTTTTTTACCAATATTTCAAAAACTAGGTCCTCATCTTTTACCTCAAATCAAACCTCAAAAAACCCTATATTTTTGGATGTATTTTTTTTGCGAACTTTGAAGCTAGTATAAAAATTTTACGTTTTAAAAAATATCTCCTTATTTGACTTACTTTACTTTATCTTTAATTCCTCACACTGGACTTACCTTGTTATTCATGCTTTATTTGGTAGGTGCCTAATTCAGTGGTTTCAGTTTTCAAATAAAAAAGATGCATAAAATTGTTGAAAATATATCTAGAAAGTAAAATATGGATTTTTTTAAACGTAAATTTTTATCTTATATAAAACAGCTTCAAAGTTGGTAAACAACTATATTAAAAAATATAGAGTTTTTTGTGATGACTTGAGGTTAAAGGAGAGCACCTACCCATACTTGTTATATCTGAAACGAGAGAAGAAGAATTTTATTGCCTACAAATGTTACCAAAATTGTTTTATAAATGTTACAAGTTTTTGAAATATTGGCAAAAACTGAGAAATTGTGCGTTTAGGGGGCGATTTCACTCCCACCGCACGGGGTGGAAGGGTAGGCCCCATATGGCTAAAATTCCCAATATAGCGCATCGACTATTAGCTCCTTTATTTTTAAGGATACAGATTCAGAAAACTGTACTGTCATTTTAGAAAAAGTTGGTTTTTATTCGCCTTCGAGTAAAAAAATGCCTACGAAATCTTTAGCTCCTAGAAACTCTCTTATTTTAAAGATTTGTTTTAAGCCGTAGGTTTTGGTAAGTTTGGTAAAAAATTATTAAATTAAAAAAAATAATAATAAATTTTCATAAATGACACAAACGTATTTAGAATACCTTCACGTCGCGTCGATAAGTAATAGTTTATTTAACATGTATCACTAGGACACAATTTTGATCTTTTATTATTTCTGCAAAATTCCAAAGGAGGACGCACACAATACATGGGAAATTTCGCATCAGTAAAAGTGCTTGAAATTTTTATATGTTGTAGATATCGAAAAATGTTTAAATTACCTTAAATCTTGTAGGTCTTAAGGTTTTCGAGATATGATTTTTTAAATTTGCGGTTTTTGAGTGGATTTTTACTACGAAATAAACCATATTTAGAATTTTGACAAATAAATTGGTCATTTGGATTACGACGACACAATTTTTAGTAGGGGTACTAAGTGTACGTTATCCGAAACGAGAATTTGGAAATTATATAATACATAAACATTTTTATAAAGTTTAAAACTGAATCTTTGTTTTATTTACCTTTTTTGTATAAGACACATAAATGGTCATAAACAAACAAAATATTCAAGAAGGTCTGATATATCCATCTCTTTTTTGCGAAAGCATAAAAGAAACTTATACTTATATCTCCAAACCCAATTGATTGATTTATATGTTAGAGATTAACCGAAATCGATTAATCCGGACACTAGCCGTTTCGCAGAGGTAAGGGAGGTTTAGTGAGGTTAATGTTGTTTATTGTTAGTTTTAAATGCCGTTTTTTTTATTTATAATTTTTTATCGTTTGCGAACGATTCGCGGCAGAACGTCTTCCCAGCAAAGCGGTCCGCAGCGAAATGTTGGTGAAGTAGCTTTTATGGTAAACTAAACTCCTTTACCAAAAATCGGTGCATTATTTTACATTTAGCGCGACCTGATGAGGCTATATGAGATAGGGCATTGAAATAAGTGAATAGCTCATCCGTGATTGATTCGTTTATTATAACGCTTACTTTACCAAAAATTCTTGAGGTATTCATATACCGTGCCCTAACAAAAAGGTAAAGGAGTTTTTAATTCACGTAATTTGCTTTTTTTATATAGCTCACTCTCTATTTTTTCTACATACCATAATCATCATGACGGTAATGTATTTTACCTACGACCAACGAATAATAATAATTTTACGACCATCTCATCACGATTTTAATGGCTCATTTACGGTCCTGGAATAATAATAAAGCTTAGACGTAAACCACAAGATGTCGTGACAAGTGATGAAACTTTATTTTATAAGAGCACTAATTGACGCAAAATGTGAATTATTTTTCAATATTTTTAAGAAAATAAATATTTATAATATATAAATAAATAAATCCAATATAATTTTAGTACCTAACCAAAAATAAGTCATAAAAAATAAGTAAGATATATGAAAAGTCCCTTACTTTATTTGTTTTGAGGTTTTAGGTAGATCGCCATTGAAACTTCCAAGTTATGAAGAGCACTAATTGACGCAAAATGTGAATTATTTTTCTATATTTTTAAGACAATAAATATTTATAATAAATAAGTAAATAAATCCAATATAATTTTAGTACCTAACCAAAAATAAGTCATAAACAATAAGTAACATATATGAAAAGTCCTTTACTTTATTTGTTTTGATGTTTTGTTCGCGTTTGATATTTTTAATAATTTGTGATATTTTTGATGACATTTTCATTGGTCGTAGGTAAAGCATAGTACAATAACTCTCATGTTATGGTCACTACACGCTCAGATAAATTAAGGCACTCGCCTGCCGCTCGCGTCTCAAACTTCATCTCAAAATCAAAGAAAATGAGCTTTGGCGCAAGAACATTCACGTAGATTTTCGATTCGAACAAGTGCAGTTAAACGACCAGCATAGAATTTTTTTAGGACGTGACTTGAGACTAAATAATGTCATCGAAATGGAGGACAACGGCCGGGGTATTCCTTCTGAAGTTGTAGTTTGTAACAGAAATGACTGTTTTTTATGCCACCGACATAATCGAGTCTTAATTATTCCTCGCTTTGATGCGAAAGTTCAATTTTTCATAAAAAAAAACTTGCTTCTTTCTGAAAATTCGAGATGTTGCCAGGATCATCCTATAGATGGATATTATGATGAAGGTATAGAAGCTTTTGACAGATTTTTAATTTATTTTCATGTCAGTCTATATGCATCACATAAAAAGAAAATTGGTTACTTAACTTGAATCAAGATTAAGATATTCTCAATATTAAATTATAAGAGTCAAGTAATAATAAAACAGTTACCCATTTGGTCATTTTCTTGGTTTAATAGTGCCTCTAAGGTTATATTTATAAAGTAGTAATGTTTTGATTGTTTTAGATCTTATAAGTTTTTTTAGTTCTTGCTCCCCCCCCCCTCCTTTTTAAATATAAAAATAATAATAAATGCAGGCTATAAACGGTTGGCAATCCATAAGCGCTTTACATCTATATCCATGATCGGTTAATCCTGTCAACCAAAGTAAAAGTTTCTCTTTAACGCAATAGTCTTGTGTCCAATCGTCCTGCACTCATTCACCTCAACAAACCTCACTAATCGTTTTAACATTCCATGCTTCTAGGGCTCCACGGGTGCCGATTCTTGAATTTCGAGACAATGGTCGCCTGGGAACGTTCACATCCTTCGTTTCGGCCAATAAGAAAGCTCAGAAGCTGCCAAGCTTGTACGGTGCAGGCGTAAAGCTAACTCTTTTATCGTTTTTCAAGAGCGCCCGTTCTTCTGCACAAAGGCAGGTATATGAAAGTTGAGGAAGGTTCCTTCGATACACGGCAATCGGGTGAAGTTCGGCCGTGGTCGGATAGGTTTCGGATAACTCGTGATAGCTTTAAAGCCCGTTATTGGTCGATATCAAGGAGGTGACCGTTCCCGTGCGAGCTTTCCTACAAAATTCGCGCGAGTCAACTCGTATACCAAAGTATGATAAATCATGCCACTCATCAAAAAGAGGTACAAATAAAGTCTCACGTTTTTTTCCATTTATTTAGTTTCCAATATTTTAGTGGTTGGGTCCTACGTTAGCAGTTATTTTTCATGTTTTGAGGTTGACAAAAGGGCGGACAATCATGTCAAATTAAAATCTTTCATCTGCCCAATATCTCAAAAATGCATGGTATTGGTATTCTTATAAGCTATGTATGGTTTATTTTTTAGTAAAAATATGCCCCGAAAACCGAAACTTTAAAAAATCATCTCGAAAACTTTAAGACCTACAAGATTTAGGGTAATTTAAACATTGTTGGAAATTTCAATACCTACAACATATAAAAATTTCAAGCACTTTCACTGATGCGAAATTTCCCATGTATCGTGTGCGCCCTCCTTTGTAAAAACAAATTATTTTATGTTGAAAGGAAATGAAAATATCTCGAAAACTGTAGCTTTAAAAGATTTGAACCTTATAACAAAATTTTTGGGTAATATTTACGAAAAGCAAAAAGTTATGATTTTTTTAATATATTTTAACGTTTTTTCAAATAACTCGGAAACTAAAGCTCCCACGAATTTGGACGTTATAACAAAATTTGTAGTCCATATTCATGGGAACTTAAATCTAAAAACCCTGTATCGCTCCTTGCTTTTGTTCCAAAGTTACAATTTTTTAAAATATTTTATCCCCTTTCAACCCCTCACCACCCTACCTAAGTTAATCAGTTCATGGTCAGCCGATAGAGGATTTTTGTACCAAATTTAGTTAAAATCGATTAAGGCGTTCTTGATTTATCGTGTATACAGACAGACAACAGACAACTGTTTTTTTCGTCGATTAAGGTGTTTTGGAACCTTAGTAACTCATTTTTGATAAAATTAAGAAAAGTCAAAATTTCACGATTTTAATAGTTTCCCATACTATATTGGTATGGTGCGATAATAAATACGCCGAGCAATCAAGTGCGGAAAGTAAACTTTTCGGTATTTTTCTTTGACCTTATTATAATATTAACTGCTTATTGTTTATTATTAGATGCATTCTGAAGATTTATACATTTTTTAGTTTTTACCGATTCTTAAGTTTTTAAAAGCGCGCGGAAAAGTAGCATTTTCGAAACTTAAATGCGAACGGAAAAACATAATTTAACAATTTTTTAGGTACCCGCTAACCCAGAAGATGAAACGGGTATTACAGAAGGAATTTTGAAATATATTTTTTATAAAGATAGGGTCCCTAAAGCTCAGAAAAATCATGAGGAAGTGGACCGACATAGAAGGTAAAAGTAATAACATATTATTAACGTAAAAGTGTACCGGGTAATTTACCATAAAATGATAAGCGCTCCTTAAATTCGAAAATCCGTTACGACGTTTTAGATAGAGGTGGTGGCAGTAAAAAATTAATCATTTCATCCCGTTTAAGATTTATACAGGGTTAGAATTTGGTTTTATAAAAAAATCCAGAAACACGTCAACTGAGATTTTTAATTTTCTTTAATCGTGCTATATTGGATTTTTTTTTATGTCGTTTTGTTTACGAGGTAAGGCAAAAAAATATATTTTTTTAAATAGGACACCCTGTTAGTATAGTTTGACGATTTTGAATTCTAAAAAAAAATTATCTTTCTGACAATACCACACACTAATACTCTATCTCTTATGGGGTGTTTTTGGATTTTTTTATTCAACCAAATTCTAACCCGCTAAAAGCACCGTTCCATTTAAAGAATCTACCCTGTATATGTTTGATAAAGACACCCCAAAGATAACAAAAAAAATATTGGCAGACTTCTAGGTGGAGTCTTTTTCTACAGGGAGACCCCGAAACATGCAAAAAATAATAGCTATAAGAACTCATTTCATCCCATATGCAATTTATATTAAAACAATCTTACCTCAGGACTTAAAAAAAAATCAAACGTTACCCGCCTATGGCGATGGCGGGGCGTTTACGAGTATCTAATATTTTTTTTAAGTATTTATGATACATCAAAAAGTTAGTAATTTCATCCCTTTTATAATTAGTGCTATTATGTTAAGGTCCTCACCAAGATAACAAAAAAAATATGGCACGCCTCGAGATGGGGGCTTTTTTTGCAGGGAGGTCCCAAAACTTGCAAAAAATAATAGCCCTATGAAGTCATTTCATCTCTTTTCTGATTAGTGCTTTTGTGTGAAGGTCTGATTTGTGCTATTATTTTAAGGGTCACACCAAGATAACAAAAAAAATACCTCTCTTATATGAAATAATTTATTCTCTATTCTGATTAGTGCTATTTACCAAACACATACAGACGATTGTTAAACAATTACTCCTCCGGCTAATGCCTCGACAGGTATTGAATTGGGCTAAAGAACCCCGCACACCGGTCCATGTAACCCAGACATCGCGAGATTTTGGATTTTTTTTATATGTTGTAGCTTTGGACAAAGGCTTTAAAAAAATGCGTCTTAAAAATTGGTGAGGCATTTAGTTTGGCTACAGCGGCGTATCAAATGTGGGATAAAATAACATTTAGAAATGATATCTTCGAAAGAAAACATGCAGGTATTTATTTATTTTTTGAAGGATAGAGTATAATATTTTCTGACAGGTTAGGTCATTGGCGCACCTTAAAACTATTAAAATACTGTTTATTTTTTCGTTAAAAAGGCTAATTCAACGATATTAGGTGTGTATGTATTTTATGCTGTTTTATATTATTTACCCACATACGTGTGCATATCTTCGCGCGTAAAGTATCTTTTCCGACCTTGATTGCTTGCCAGAACTCCGCTCCGCGAATTTAGGGTCATCGGCAGTCGCGTCTGAAAAACTACAATTTTCCGCACTTGTTAGAATAATAACAATTACTTACTTTAGACATTCGTAAAACTTAGCCGCCTTAAGTTTCATAAAAAAAAATAATTATGGGCACCCTACGCTACTGTGTTGGAATATTTATATTGAAGCAAAGTAGAAGATAAGTAAGATTCTATTAATAGATTGAATTAATAAGCTCAGTTATCAAATAAAATAGTAAAAGTATAGGTAGTATTTTAATATTTGGATGTTCCACCACTGATTTATCATTTTATAAAATATATAAAAAACTATAAAATAACATTTTGAAACATTGAATTGGTGCTCTTAAAGAAAAAATTAACAGTATTTTAATAGTTTTACGGTGCGCCAATGACCCAACCTGTCAGAAAATATTGCGAAAAAATCTAAAAATGTACATTTACACTATCCTTCAAAAAAGAAATAAATACTTGCATGTTTTTTTCGGAAAATATAATTTCACAGTTATATTTTATCCCTCATTTGATACGTTGCTGTAGCCAAACCAAATGTCTCACCAACTTTTAAGTCACACTTTTTTTAAGCCCCTTTTCAGGCCTACAACATATCAAAAAAATTCTAAAATCGCCCGATGTCTGGGTTACATGGACCGGTGTGCGGGGTTCTTTGTATTTGTTAAAACTCAATCTGGTTTAGTTTCATACCCAAAGCCGGGTTTTTTCGACCTATACTGTAAAGGGAATCTGGATTGTGCTTCGGATAATCAAAACAAAAAATCGAATATTTCTGTCCTGATGAGATCCAACGAGATCGAAACTAGTGGGTAAACTGGAAAACAACGAAAGAGAAGATTCTTGAATCATCGTGAATATTTTTTGGATTTGCTTTACAGTGGGTATAAGGGTACACAGAGATTGAACTGTGACTAAAACGCGATAGTGTTTGTAATTCAATACCTGTCGAAGAATTAGCCAGATGAGTAGCTGTTTAACAGTCATGTGTATGTTTTTGATAAATAGCACTAATCAGAGAAGAAATTACTTCATATAGCAATTATTTCTTGCAAGTTTTGGTGCCTCCCTGTAAAAAACGCCCCCACCCAGAGGGGTTCAATGTTTTTTTTGTTATCTTAGTGTGGCCCTTAACATAATAGCACTAATCAGAAAAGAGATGAAATTACTTCATATAGCAATTATTTTTTGCAAGTTTTGGGACCTCCCTGTAAAAAATGCCCCTACCCAGAGGTGTCCAATATTTTTTTTTTGTTATCTTGGTGTGGCCGTTAACATAATAGCACTTATCCGAAAATCTATTTATAATATACTAGTTATATATATTATGTTATGTTTAATCATTTTTAGATCCCACCTCAATGACGTGGAAAACATTCCTTTCTTCCTAGTAATTTCATTAATCTACATTGTCTCCACAAATCCGTCCCTATTTTGGACCTCTTGGCTAATTAGGATCTACGCTTGGTCAAGAATAGTATACAGCCTTTGTTATGGAGCTTTCAAGACTCATTACAGGATATTTGTGTATCAAATTGGGGCGGCTATAAATTTTTATTTGAGTATTAGAGTAATACTGCATTTTCTACTTACTTCTAATTAAATATAAAATAATTTTTTAAAAATTAAAATTAAAAAAACACCTATTTCGGGCAATGGACGAAAATATGATCAAAACACGTTCTGCTCATCAGCATATTGCCAATGCCCGAAATATCGCTTTCCGACCATTTAACGTAGACTAGAACGCGTTCTGGACCTTTTGCGATTTCCAGAATGCGTCTAGCCCACTAACAAACCGTCCAAAAATCGATTTTGTGCGTGTCTAAGTTTGTAAACTATACCTATCGCTACTAGCCTACTAGGATTTTCGGCTCCAGTATACATCTAGTGTTTGATCTGAGTGCGTGCATTAAAATTTGGATGTCGTATTTACATAAACAATAAAAATATTTTCCATATGTTATACATTGGCGTTTACACGTTTTGTTTATGTGTTCGACGCATTCTGGCAATGTTACGATTGCCAGAATGCTCTTAGGCTGACTTGGGAAAATCAGTATGCATTCTGCCAATTGCAAAAGGTCCAGAACGCGTTCTGGTCTACATTAAACAGCCGAAAAACGGTATTTCGGGCATTGGCAATATGCTGGTGACCAGCACGCGTTTTGGTCATATTTTCCGTCCATTGACCGAAATCGGTGTTTGATCCTAACATACATAAAAATCTTATAATTCATAAAGATTTATGTGGATGTTATGTTTGCAAACTTAATAAATTTCTTGATTTGGAATGATCAAAATAGAACTGAACAACCAGACTTCATTTTTATTTTGTTTTCTTACTTCTACTTTCTTATACGTACAGGGTGGGATAGGCCCTATAACTTTTTTATTTATGAAAATATCTTCGTGAATTGCATTTTTGTAGTTTTTAAACTAGAATTTAATTACTAAATCAGATTTTATGAGTCACTTTTAGTTATTGAGATATAACACAAAGTGGGTATTTTTCTTATGGAATACCCTAATTTTTTTATATTTTGAATGCTTTTTTAATTTTCAAAACGATGTGCCTGTTATTAATATGGTAGGCTGTGATGAAATCGGCAGGTCACATTATTAAAAAACTCTTAGAGTGCCATGGTTGTCAATCTGAGATGATAAAATAAATATTTTTTTTAACAACTAGTGGCTAAAATAGTGCTTTTTTTTACAAACGTTGCTTTAAATAACGAGCGCAGCGAGGTAATTAAAAACGCGAGTAAAAAAAGCACAGTTAGCCCCGAGTAGTTAACACTATTTTTTTTAATACCTTTATCAAAAAATCCTAGAAAAACAGGAAAATACTTCTAAAAATATCGAACGAAGAGAACTTCTCGCAACATACTATCTTTACACTTTAAATCAAGGCGGTTGGTAAATGAAATAACAAACGTTTCCATAGAGATGTGTCTTTTTACTCGATGACGTTCATTGTTGCGACATTTTAATCTTTGACAATTTTGTATTTTGACGATATTTTTAAATGATTTTTTCGTAAATACTTGGTGAAAACTGGCGGAAATGGCTTAATTCTTAGTATATATAAATAAGAAACATTAAGAAGGATCTGCAGCAGAATGGTTACAGCCTTAAACTTAAACAGGACAGATATTACAAGACCAAAACCAGGCAAATGCATTCCTTATAATTCCATAAGTTAAAGGAGTATCAGAGAAAATTCGAAGAGTAGCGCAAAACTTTAATATTAAAACAGCTTTTAAATCTAGTAATTCGAAGCATTCTTAGTAAAACAAAACCGGAGAACAAACAAAATAAGGAATGCATTTACCAAGTTCCTTGTGAGTGTGGTGAATCATACATAGGCGAAACTAAAAGACCACTATCTGTTAGACTTAAGGAACATCAGACGAATACCCAAAAAGGTGAAATAACGAAATCAGGAATCGCCGAAAATGCATGGTCAAAACAACACCGAATGAAGTGGGCAGAAGTAAAGGTTTTGCACAAGGAGTTACACTGGAAGAAACGAAAATTCCTTGAAGCTGCCTTTATTGGACAGAATCAGGGTATTTTGAGTAAACCAAGTGTTGAAATCCCAAATATTTAATCCCAATAATTTCCTTTATTTTGGTTTGTTGTTAAAATTATTATAATCTCGCTCGGTTTAAAAGTATATAAATATAACAAAGTACTAAACAATTATTTTCTGAACTCAGTTTTGATCTGGGGTAAAACAAAATTATCAAAACTGTCATCAGCTGAAATAACGAAAATTCAAACCTGGATGAGCATCCCACAAGGAACTCACAAAGAACCAAAGCGAAAGGAGAAATGATTAAACGATTTTTCGCTCTGGGTAACCAGCGTGAGCTCGTCAGTGGTTCCACTGATCACCCTCCCCATACATCATTAAACACCATCATACACTTTGATTTCCAACTTTGAATCACTCACAAATAGGCATCGTTCCGAACTGGCACTTATCCAAGTTACCTGGGTTCGTCCTGGCGTGTTAATATTTCAATAGGATTATGCTCAGAAGGCAATTAAAAATCAAAAAAGAAGTTAAAAAACTTCCAAATCAGTTACATCAACCAAAAAGAATCTAAAAACAAGAGTCCGCCATTTTAGATTGTTTATAAGTTGTCAATTTTGGTATCACATTCTTAAATTTTTAAGTCTTGGTTTTTCAAAATGTTTGAAATCGGACAAAAACTTTTTAAGTAATGAACAGTAAAAAAAGTCCCGTTTTTTCGGGTCACTTTATAATTAACCAAAAGCGTAATGTGTTAAACTAATAGCTATAACACTGTCCAATTCTGCCGTGCAAAGTAAAAACCAAGTAACTCCCCTCACTACATTGACAATTTTTCGAGAACTCTTCCAAGAACTTAAGCTTTAAAAACTGGTTACGTAACTTAATTGATTTCAAAAAAATTGTAAACTCCAACACTTCTTAAAAAAGAGATAAGGTTTAACTTTTGAACGGCAAAATTTCCTCCGTATTCATATTTCTGACTCACCTCTTTTAAGTTTTCCAAACTGAACTCAAAATTCAGCTTAAACAAGGCCAGCGCCACTGGAACTTTTGCGTCTAAACTTGTCTCCGACGCCATATCGTAGCATCTTTTTGCTAGGTGAATATCCTTGGACATTCCCAGGCCTTGTTCGTGCATGTATCCTAATAATGATTAATTTATATTATTTAAATTAAAGGGCGATTCTGTAACTAAATTACTCGCACATGATGGATCCTTGACTTCATAGATTTTAGTAATAAAAAAAAACTAATTTTTCAGGTATGATCAAATCTTTTCAAGTTTTACAAAATGTCAGCATCGGCGAAAAATATGATGACCGAATTAAATTAAATGTAAAATTTAATTATTTATTTTTCTGTAAAAATTGTACCTTTGGGGAAAATGAGCGGCGGCAAAGATTTTGTCTACTATTGGCCGAATTCAGCAAAAATGCTTTAAAATGAGCAGAAACTGCATTGCAAAAATGATAAAAAAAAGAGGGGATGGGGGTTAAAAATAAGATCAAAAAACGTAAAATTTCCAACACTCTAAACATAATAATTGTAAAAAATGTCTCTCTTATTTTTATAATATGCTTTTACCTAAATTAAACATAGCTTGCGCATTGTGCTGCTGTTCTGCCGCTATTCTGTACTGAGATGCCGCCGTTTCATAATCTACAGAAGTGCCTAGACCGTAGTAATAGTAGTCTCCTAGTTTAACCTGTTTAAAAAATAAAGGGAGTTAATTTTGGAATAAATTATGGTTGATAATAGAGTAAGATGAACCCGCGCAAAAATTCCTATCAAAAATGTAAAAAACTTTCTTCGGGGGTAAAAACATAAGTGCTCCAAACTTATCTGATCAATTCAGCTAAATGTAGATTGTTGTTAGGTTGCAAAATAGAGTGACAATAGGAAGTTTTCGTAATAAATCATTTTATTATCAAAAAATGTTGGTAATATTTAACTCCTCCAGAGGTTCCAGTAAGAAGCCATAGTCAGGTGGTCGGCAGTGAAAAAGGTCTACCTTTCTCAAGTTTAGGAGCAATATGCAGAGGGATACCAATCTTGGCACTCGAGACTCGACCACGGAAGTAAAAATAGGCTAGACTTGACATTTTTTTTCTGATATATCTTTTACACAATCAGTAAATGGTATTTTTTACCATGATTTTTCATAATATATTAAAATTTTGGTTTTTTTTAAATTTTTGTCACAGTTGGTCTAGATTTTTATCTTCGATACATTGTTTACGATACATCGCCAACTACAATTTTTCGTAAAAAGTAAAATCCCCTAGGTAGCCCTTTTCTGTGAGGCTATTTTTGGAAAATATTCTGAAAACTTTAAATAGCAACGTCCTATTTTGACTTCAATTTGAATATGGTTTCCTTTACTAGTTTTCGAGATATTGGCCTTCAAAATGTCAAAAACGCAATTTTAAAAAGCCCATGTCTTAAACAGTGCTGTGCGATCACGGTCCCTTGAGTTCCTTGAATAAACACGGTCTAATATTTTTTTTGCTCCGCCCACCTGATGACGATTTTTGTTGTTAACATTTGGAGTTTTGTTATTTTTGCAGGAGTTTTTATAATAAAAATTGAAAAAATAAAAAAAAAGGTACCTTATAGTTTTAAATTTGGAATCAGATTTTTTTCCTATAGTATTCACAAGTCTGGCCTCTGGAATAATAAAATAATCACTCTCCCAAAAATCCCTGGCAAATACAAATACAAAAAAATAGCTTCCAAAACAGGAAAAATAACAACTACATAACCTAACTTCTGAACGACGAGCTTCAACTAACCCCAACTCATTCGATGGGTTTCTTGACGGAATCGATTACCAACTATTGATCTTAATTTTTTTTACTGCAAGTTTAACTCATGCGTGCCAAAAATAAATGTTGTTTACTTGTTCAAACAAAGTTGTAATACAAGATAAACGCAAAAAATAGCCCTGGCATCAATCATTTAAAGAAAAAAAAAGAAAAATCCACAAATTTAATTTGCTAAACCTTCTTACAGTTTTTAAATGGCCAACAAAAATCAGCTGCTATCTTTGTGTCGTCATCAGGTCGAAGATTGGGGCAAAATTACTAGACCATATCTATTCTACGGACCGTGCAGGGTTCCCACCAAATTCTGATTTACAAATTCCCTGACTTTTCCAGGTTTTCCCTGACCATTTTTTAAAAAATTCCCGGTATTTTTTGAATATAAATTGCTTGTCTACGTGGATACCAAGTAAATGTAGACTTTCACCGTGACAATTTTTGAAAAATTAAATTTAGCAGGTATTTATACTATCGAGATAAAAAGATAAAATGCAGATAAATAAGACAATAAATTTTGTTCAAACCTTTCTTTGAAGACAAACATCACAGGAACCAAATTCGTTAAATCCTAAAAACAAATCAGGTACTTACCTAGTTCTACCAACGTTTTTTTGGTTCATCTAGCGAGTAATAAAACTAAAATGCACGAAGTGTTAATATATATGCACATGTGCACATGCACACGAAAAAGAAGACCAGCATAAACTGGAATACAAAAAAACTCGAGACAAACACAGGAAACTAAGTAAATATCCGAGTAAATAACGCAACGAAGAGGTAAATACCGTTAGACAAATATAAAAATGCTGGGAATTTGACAGAGAAATTTAACAGATTTATTGTTGATATCATTATTGATTTCAAACAGGCATTTGACAGATTATGTAGAGCAAAGTTGTCGGAAGTAATGCAGGTACTGGGCTTTTAAAAGCTGATATTCCTGGTAAAAAATGTGTACGGAGGGTACAAGGTGCAAGATAAGGGTGGAACAGAGCTACTCTGATTTCTTTGGTATCAACAATAGGCTTAAGCAGGGTCGTCACTCTTTCACACCAACTCTTCAACATAGCATTTGAATATGCGATTAGGAAAGCCAAGATTGAGAGAACGACGGCTATATTCCACCAGGAAGGACCCAACCTAATACTGGCCTTCGCAGATGATGTGGACATAATTGGCAACAGCAGCATTAATCTTAAAGACTCCTTGCACCACAATATCTCTGCATCCATAACTGATTGCTTAATAAGAAAAGATTACAAAAAAGGAGTAGAACTCTTTTTGGCAGTGGAAGCAGTGGAGGTTCCTTCACTTCCAGTGGTTGGTGTAGATGTAGGTCCATTGTCATTTTGGGCCAAGACTGATAGTGTATCAGTTTTCTTGATTAACAAAGGCAATTTCCTTGAATTTTTTTCAGCCTCCAGGTACTTTCCATGACCACTGCCCTTAAAATGGCTCAAGATGAACTGACGCCCCATATATAGCGTGGATTCTTTAAACGGAACGGTGCTTCTAGCGGGTTAGAATTTGGTTGAATATAAAAATCCAAAAACACGTCAACTGAGATTTTTAATTTCCTTTAATCGTGCTATCTTGGATTTTTTTTTATGTCATTTTGTTTACGAGGTATGGCAAAAAAATATATTTTTTTTAAATAGGACACACCCTGTATATTTTGCAATTGTTGAAATCTGCAAACAATTCTCTCTTCAGCAATACTACACAGTAGGATCTATATTTTACGATAATCAAGATATTTTTATCTAAATCTGTATGGAAAACTTCGATATTCATTTAAATATCCCCCGTCAAACAGAGCATAGACAACAATTCCATGCAAGTTTAAATGCCTCTATCTTGGAAACCATAAGAGATAGAGTATTAGTGTGTGGTATTGTCAAAAACATAATTTTTTTAGAATTCAAAAATGTCAAACTATACAGGGTGTCCTATTAAAAAAAAAATATTTTTTTGCCATACCTCGTAAACAAAATGACATAAAAAAATCCAATATAGCACGATTAAAGAAAATTTAAAATCTCAGTTGACGTGTTTTTGGATTTTCCACCCTTACAATATGTTTGATATTTATTGGTTTTCACAGCCTTTAGACACTGCCACTCTGGTGGACTTATGAAAGGACTTATCCAGTCTAAATTAGAAACTGTTTTTTTCCATGTGGATTCTTGCTCTTAAAAAAATTGAAAATTCTCAAAATCTCACATCGCAGTTGCACCCACATCATTTAAAGGTTAGGAATAAATACACTACATGACAAATATTGTCGGATTAAAAAAACGCACTAGACTACACTTGAAAGTTGTAACAGAAGATAGCGCGATACTTAGAACAAGGAGAAATAATACCAGGTGATATTTATTATTTCGAACCCTGGGTAATGATGCGGTTCTTGTCCTACACGTTTTAAAAAGCTTTCCTCTTTTTTTATCACTTGCTCTTGGATTTTAGGTGGACTGGAACTGATTGAGTGCGAAACAGATGTTGAGCTTATACACGAGGTGAGCAGAATATTTTTTACAAAGTTGGTTTAAAAAATAGCTTGAGAAAGAGAAATTCCAGGTTTTATATGCCAATTCCCTGACTTTTCCAGGTAGCTCCCAAAATTCCCTGACTTTTCCAGATTTTCCAGGTTTTCCAGGTCAGTGGGAACCCTGCCGTGCTGTGCGATAACCCTTTTTATATTAGCCTCAGAGTTAGGCTAATTTTGTTAATACCAACTGATTTAGGCTCACAAATGTCAGGTACATGTAGCGGTCATTTTTCTTATAGGCTATTATCATTCCAGCTATTTTTACTTCCGTGGACTCGAGACCATTCTGGGACTGCCGCCGCTACTGGATTAGAAAAACAGGGATGGCGACTCACCTTCGGCTGAGACACAGGTTAATGGAGAGTAAGAGGGGAAGTAGTGCAGCATCTAAGGATCGCCCAAATCATCGAAAGAGAAATCCCATGGCAGCGATTAAAACTAAAAGACCAAAAAACCCCAGGAGCCGTATTCTTGAACGACTGGGAAGGGAACTGCTCCCGGAAACGTTCCTGGGATTTCAAAGTCACATTGACTCCCGTGTTCTTGAAATCCCGGGAATGCGTAAATGGGAATTTGTAAAAAATTAATTATTTTACTCTATTATGTCAGCCACCGTTAATTTTTCAATTCGTTTTATCCTTCTTTTGCAAAAACAAATGTACAATGAACTACATTTAGTTTAATTGAAGTAAAAAAGTATGCGGGAAATGGCGTTCTCCTGCCTAAGAGTTGGAGAACGCGGACTCCCGGGAGTATTCCCATTTACTTTCACGTTTTTAAGAATACCCTGTTTGCCTTTTCCCACTCCCATTCTCCTCCCGGAGATTCAAGAATAAGCGTCCACGGCCTTTATTCTTGAACTGCCGGGAGGAGAACTTGCTAGGGAAGTGGGCGTGGTTTACAAAAAAGTGAGATGGAGATATGCCAACGGATAATGGTGTGAAGAGGAAAAGGGTACTCCCGCGGGAGGATTCTCTTCCCACACTTTCAAGAATACAGACCCAGAACGCTTATTCCTGAATCTCTGGGAGGAGAACGGGAGTGGGAAAAGGCAAACTGCGCTTATTCTTGAAAACGTGAAAGTAAATGGGAATACTCCCGGGAGTCCGCGTTCTCCACCTCTTAGACAGGAGAACGACAATTCCCGCATACTTTTTAAATTCAATTAAACTAAATTTTGTTCATTGTAAGAAATAAGTGAAAAATTAAGAGTAAAATAATTAATTTTTTACAAATTCTCATTTATGCATTCCCGGGCTTACAAGAATACCGACACGGGCGTAAATCTGACTTTGAAATCCCAGGAACGATCGCGGGAGCAGTTCCCTTCCCAGACGTTCCAGAATACGGCTCGGGGAATTAACAAGAGGTACAAAGTGGCCATGCCAGACAGGGAACTATGGCAGAGTGAAAACCTCCGCGAACAGTGCGGAGATTCTTGAAATCTCACCCGGAGAGTACTTCCCGAAATTTGGGTGAAAATAAAAGTGCGCATGCGTTCTAAGCTGTTTCAGAGATCTGGAATGGTCTGGACCAGGCGAGATGTGAGTGCTCCCTTCTCACACTTTCAAAAATCCCAGTTCGAGGAAAACGCTGTGATCTGCTACATCGACGGTTCTAAAGTGTCGGAGAGGCAAACCACAGGAGCGGAGGTTTACGTAGAAGACCAGGAAGTTCGAAAGAGCTATCCGCTGGGAGAGCAAGCCACGGTCTTCCAGGCAGAGGTATAGGTATGCCATAATAATGGCAGCAACCTTAAAGAAGATAAAGAACGACACGGAGGAGCATGTAGTAACAAGGTCACAATTGACTAAGAGGAATCACATGACTCAGATCGCGGTCGAGACATCAGACCGTATTTATTAAAATTTTTCATCGTAAAAGCGATTCACCATAAAAACTGCAATTTGTTAAACCAATTTTTTATCCGAACCTTATTTCTTCAAACCCATTCAATAACAAATTCGAAATTTATAAGAGCCGTTTTTAATCGAACCATTGTTCATCAAACACATTCAATATCAAACTCGTAATTTGTAAAATCCATTTTTAATAAAACCCGGAATTTGTCAAACCATTATTTTTCAAAATCGTAATTCGTAAAACCCGTTGTTTTTCAGAAAATTTTTACTAAATTGATTGCGCATTCGCCAACAATACATGAACCGGAGGTGGCGCGATGTTTCGATGCATTGTCGTTCTATGTGCGCACACTTGGCTAAAAGTATATATTCACAGGTAGTGTTCAATAATTTGTGTATAGATGTCGCCACCTGTGTATGCGCCTCCGGTTCATGTATTATTGGCGAATGCGCAATCAATCAAAAATTTTCTGATAAACAACGGGTTTTACGAATTCCCGTTTTGAAAAATAATGGTTTGACAAATTCCGGGTTTTATTCAAAATGGGTTTTACAAATTACAAGTTTGATATTGAACGAGTTTGATGAACAATGTTACGATTAAAAACGGGTCTTATAAATTTCGAATTTGTTATTGAATGGGTTGGAAGAAAAAAGGTTCGGATAAAAAATTGGTTTACCGAATTGCAGTTTCTATAGTGAAAGATTTTATGATTGAACATTCGTTTATTTAACAGGTTTGATTTTGCACATTCTGATAAACCGTGGACGTTCATCTCGACCTGCATTTGCTCAAACGGGACAAAATACTGAATTGCAAAAAAAAACAGACCAGCTAAGCAGACTGCCAGACCGGTAGTGCAGGTGGCAGATTCAGGGCTTGCTCGAGGAAACGCAGAAAGGACCAAGAGCGGCCTACTTGCCAGGTGTCGTGCTTGGTGCCGGCCTACAGACTTTTAATTCTTAATTTTGGTTTGATAGAAAGATAAAAAGGTTCTTTTTTTACATTTTGTACAGAAATTCCACATAGGTCAAAAATTCAATAAAATTATAGGCATAATTTTAACTATATATCAGAACACAATTATAACAGTATAGTAACAAACTATTCAACTGTCTTTGATAGCAAGTAATGTGGACAAAGTTCTTTTTATATAAGCAAACATAGAAAAATGGCTTTTTTACGGATACAGATCAGGAATTTATTGGTTTATTTTATTTAAATTAAAACAAACAATTTTCGCGTTATTCAGCTAACAATTTTAAGGTTTGTTTGCTTTGCTTTAATAAATATCATAATTTAAAAGCGTTTTGCTATAGGGTGCTCCATTTAAATGATCACAACTATTTTATCTATTTATATGTTAGGTAGAAAAAAGTTCTAAAGTGTCGGAGAGGCAAACCACAGGAGCGGAGGTTAAAGCTTTTACAACTTCTAAGAACCTTTCAAAATATTTATCTAAAAAAGGGCAAGTGTCATTCTAAATGTCACATTTAGACAGCAACTTGTCTATATGTAAAACCCTATTTATGTTAATGCATTTTAAAATATCAGGGTTTTCCTGATTTTAAAAATATATAACTGCAATAATTATATGCCCCTGTATAATTAGTTTTGAAGAATAAGGAGTTTTTTCACTTTGACTTACAACTTTGTGTTTTTTACAAAAATCGATAAATCGAGGGATAAATCATATTGGAATCTATAAAGTTTTTACATTATGAATTTCTGAAATCAGGAAGAAGACTAGAAATTGAAAGTTTGACATTTTTTTTTAATACGTAGAATAATACCATAATACACCTAACTATTCAAGGGGGGGGGTTGAGGTTGAGGGTGTAAAAAGTGATTGTTTAAAAATAATGGGTTTTTAATATATCTTAGTGGCATGAAAAGACTTTTTCTTTTATTAAAATTGGGAGAGTAACTTAAAGGTGGGGGGGGGTGTCCAGTACACGTAGAGAATATACAATTTTTGTTTAAATAATTAAATTCTTAAGGAATTTCCCTTGCTTGAAAGATTTTTGTTAAAAATAATGATTTATGGCGGGTAGTTGACTGAAGGGAGGGGGAAATTTATAACCCCCCCCCCTTTCCCCAAAGTAGAATATATAACTTTTTTTAATATTTAATAAAATTTTAGCTAAAAAGTTAATTTTTTTCTACATAATTATGTTTTAAACCAATTAACACACCTATTCAGACCTGCATCCTTAATTTATTACACGATTATTTCGAGGGGTCGCAGGTGGTCTCAGCCAATCTTTATGGTTTTTATTTAAACAAGGTTTGGTCTCATTAAAATACATATTTTTCAGCCAGGTCATTTGAGGTCATTTTTTTAAAAGTCAAAAAACTTAAAAATTTGCAAATAACAAATCATTGATAAAAAAAAAATTAATACCTCAGAAATAAAAGACTCTTTAAAAAAAAACGGATACAATAGAACATACCCAGAACATATGTTTTTAATTACCACAAAGCGGAAATCATAAGCTTGGTACATATAATTTTTTTGATAAATTGAATATCAGATTGGACTAATATTGATTTTAACTCATAAATTTGTTATTTTCGTCTACTGTATAGACAACCAAAAACTCTGTATGGTGTTTTCTAAAAAGAACAATATGTTTACCATCCAAAAATATAACATTGGTTATATAAAATTGTACTTTAGAAAAATCGTCAATGTCCGACCATTTACAGTGCCTCGATCCACTGTGCGCCACTTCTCTACTACCCAGTGAGCATTTTTGTCTATATAAAAGTTACAGCAAATAATATAAACCTTCATAAAATAACCAAAAGTTATATTATTTAGTGTTGGTGATAATTTTATAACTCTAATATATCTCTTAAATGAGTAAAAAAGACTTGAAAAACAACTGTTCAACACCAGCTTATAAAAATTTATGGTACATAGTAATGGATAGAAAAACTACATATAGATTTTATAAAACTTCCTTATGGGCCCTCAAGTATAGAGATTATTATAAAAAGGTTTTACAACTGTTTTAACAACACTACATAACAAATTAAAGGTTTTTATAGATTTAGAAATCCAGATTTTCCATCTTTCTTCCCTTTGCTTGTTATCTATTATTCTTTTTCTTTTTACAATAAAAAAATTTATAAAATGGTGTTTAGCAATCTTCTAAAATAAATAAAAATGAAAGTGAGATAAGCTGAAGCAGGAATATGAATATTTATATACTATAGTCAAATAAAAGCTGTTTTTCAAGTCATCCTACTCTGAAAATCAGCTGCGGTCCCGTGTGTACTGTAGTTTTCGAATACACTCACGTAAATTTCATGGGCTCCAAAAATACTTGAGAAAACGGGAAAAAAATATTCATTTAAATATCAGTTTTTTTTTCATACGCGTTTTTTTCTTTCTGAGACAAATATTGAATTTTGTATGTTGTTCTTAACCCTAACAAGCAATATTTTTGGCCTGAATAAAAATCCCATAAATAACGTTTTTATTCAGGCCAAAAACCTATTTTTGTAATCCAAAATGGCGAAAATTTTCGACAATTCTATAAAAAAAACAATACAACTATACCACTGTTTACCTCGTCAACACTATTTTATAACCCTTTTAAAAAATGATGCTACTTGGAACAAAGGGCTACAGATGGCGCAGTGTTGAACACTGATGGTCTGTTTCTGCGAGCTTAACATAGTTACTATTGTTCTCTTTTCCTAAATGCATTCCTCGAGAGATCCAGCATACTACACATACCAGGAAAAATACCCGCCTCCACACACGTCAAGCCCGCATAACTGTCAGAGGTAACTATCTCAAGTTAGATTGCGGGGTCGAAGGGTGTACAGGCGAGTATTTTCCGGGGTATTCACATTTGCCGCCGAACAGCAGTATCAGCGTATGCGCTCGACGTTTCACGGTGCGTTTTTGCGACCTTAACACGGTTACTTTATTGTTCTCTTTTTCTAAAACACGGTTCCCATCTATGCGTTTCTCATTCGTGGGTCCCCCGAATCAAAACACGTATCACGTGGTCTAAGCGTGATTTGCCTATACAAGTTCATGTCGGACCACGTGATGAGTTTTTTGAGTCAGGGTGACTGCGCATGGGAAACGCTGGTGGGAATCGGGTGTAAAATCCATTCGATCCCGATATCTGTCATCGGCAACTATCTCAAAAACTTTTGGATATCTTAATAATGGTATGGTATCTCGCAAAAACGCGCCTTTTGAAGTCGCAAAAACGCTCCTTTTGATGTCGCAAAAACGCGCCTTTTGATGTCACAAAATTAACCTTAAAAAATCTTTTTTGTTTTGTTATTATAATTGCCAAAATAAATTAAAATCGTTTTTTTTGTTCTAAAAACAGTTGGATTATAATCACTATATAAAGAAATTAATAAAAAAATTATAGAAAAAATCTTATGGGCAAAAAAGGTATATGAATGAGTTCATAAGAATATTACAGACACCAATTTATATAACTATTGTGTGTGAGTTCCCAAGTTTCTATAAGTGTCTCTCGAAATATTTTCAATCTTATCTTATATAAATTTGTTGTTGGTTAATTAAGTTTCATAAGTGGGTTGATAGCAACATTTTAAAAACCAATCTATAATATATCTTTAATTGATAGTTACTTACGGTTTTATAGGTGGGTTCACAGAAAGATTTCAAACACCAATTTATATAACTTTTGTCACTGATGACTTATATTTTTATAAATATGTTGGTGGAAACATTGTTAACACCAATTTATATACCATTTGAACCGATGACTTTCATTTTTATAAAGATGTCCGTGGAAATATTGTTAACGCCAGTTTTATGTTACTTTAGGTTACCATCAATTTAGAGCCTCTAATAAAACAAATATACAAACTCAATTCTTGTAGAAAACTTCTAAATACCCTAGGGTATCAATGGAACCCTCTTTATAATAATTATATAAATATCTGTCACTAGAAGTTTCTGAAAATGCTCATTGGGTACTAACTCCTACTACCGCTCTTTTCGGGGTAACTACACTAGTGCTTTAAAATTTTCGATAAGGCAGTTGTTCTTACTTTGAACACATGTTCAGTGTCCAAATATTTTTAATTTATACAAATTTGATGTAAATTCTAAAAAGGCTAGTACACTTGTTTACAAAAAAATTTAAAAACGTATCTTTCCAATAATTCAGACAACAGATATTTGCCGGGCCGTTCCTAGCGGGGTGCAGCATGTGCCCCGCACGCGGGCGGCCGTCACCAAGGGCGGCCGCGCGCCGAAAGCTTAGATATGTCACAAATGATAAACGAATTTGCCTCCAAAAGTTCATTTTTAAAAAAATTAGTATACCTATACCTATGTAAGAAAGACTAGCTTTATTTTATGTTTAAATACTTTTACTGATATTTTCTTATCTAAACGTCTACTGTACTATTTATTGTTTTTATTAATATACCAAATACTTGTAATTTGCTTGTTTCTGTGTATACAGGGTGATTCAAAATTCCCTAGAAAGATTTGAACAGTGGTTAGATATCATTAATCTAAGAAAAGTTACGTGATTATTTTGTTTTTTTTTCTAAATTTAGGAGTAAAATTTTCGTATTTTTTTGTGAATCGCCTTTAAAATATTTACCAAGGAAGTCTTCGTTTGCTGACAATGACATGGTTTCTGTCAAGCATTTTGAAGTTGTCAAAGTTTTGTTTTCAAAAATTGATGTTTCTACCATATAGTAAAGGATGCTTCTCAAAAAATATTAACAATTTTTAAATGCAAAAATGTCTGAAACGAAAGAGTTTAAAAAAATACATTTTACTAATTTTTGTTCAGAACAACAAATTCTACCTACAGATAAAGTCTTTCTAGGTAATTTTGAATCACCTGTATAACTTAATAAAATATTTTGAGGTATAGGACGGTCAAATCGTTACCTGACGCGGGCGGCCTATACCCTAGGAACGGTCCTAGATATTTGAAGCAAGCACGTGATGTGAGAGCTGGTAACTCAGATATTAGGGGAGCCAAATTTGGAATAGGAACCAAGTGTACATGGAAACGTTTTATTTGGTTTTGTTGGGATAATTGCAAACCCACAGATAGATATGAAATATTTGGACAGAGTTGCAGCCACCTTTAAGTTGTTATATAATGTTGTCTGGTGTTCAAAACGATTTTATTGTTCCATGCACCCTGCAGTGCAGTCTGATTTTTTTTTTACCTAAATTTATCTTACCTGGGCGGCCGAATAACCTTGAGACGCAGCCCTGCTCCAATACAGCAAGCCCCGTACTAGAGACTCGTGGGTACTGAACATGGGTACTTCGTTCCTGTCTAGCAGAAATCCTGCATTGCTCTGCGCCACTTCGTAGCCCAATTCCGACAAAAGCGCGTATTGGACAAAGGCCTGGTTGTCGCGACCGGCTCTATAGTCCGAGTGAGCCTAAAATATTTTAATGTAACAGTTTTATTAAAAAAAAATATTCCTGACTCGTCAACACTACTTCTCGTCGAAAAGAAGATTGTTATAAAAACTGCTGCCCTTGCAGGTAGGCCAACTTTCAAAACCAAGCGACACCGCAATGTCGACAATATGTCGAGTATGGGTAACAGAGAGTGTTGGGAGAAGCCTGTCAGAGTTTTATGAAGGGAGGTCCTTAAGTGCTCCCAGCCGTGGTGTGTAGATTTAGGATGTAAGTGTCTATTGTAAAAAAACTTTCGTTGCAGAATTTTGTCACAAAAATGTCGAAAAACCACCTGGACTTTAAGTTTTGTTAATAACGACTTTAAATTAATCGCATAGATACGAAAATATTATTATTTTAAACATTTCCCAAACCATTCCTCACGTACGGACCTGAGTTTTTAATTGCCAACAAAAAATGACCTCGTAGTCGAATATGAAAAAATATGTAAAATTATTTATAGTAAAAGAGCCATGTATACTTTTCTCTTAATCAGATAATTCGAACTTGAATTAAAAACATTTTGGAAGAAATCCAAAGTTTAAATATTAGAATTTATAACATATTATAAAAAAAAATAAAATTATGAATAGCTTTTATATTTTTTTGATAATCCCCCATAAAACGGCCGGTTGACGTTGAGTACAACCTAACTTAACCAAAAAAAAGTCTTTAAGAATATCGACAAAAAATTAGATGTGACTTAAGTCTTAAAATTTAATTCTTCGCCAGAAAAAGCCACCTGACTTGGTCAAAAAATATTTATTGTTATAAATTATCTCATGGGAGAGTTTTCATTCAGAATAAGCGGCAGCAGTGTTCTGTGATCTATCGAAAGCATTCGATTCCGTGGATCACTGCTGAATATACTGGATTGGTATGGTTTTAGGGATGTGTATCTAAAATTCTTCAAGTCAATGTTATATGACAGATAACAAGCCGTATTCCTGTCTACCTCAGGGCTCTGTTCTTGGGCCGCTTCTGTTTATTATTTACGTTAATGATATTTTACAAACGAATATCGGAGGACTCATAACCAGTTTTACAGATGATAAGACGATTTTGTGGAATAATAAGAACGAAGAAACTCTTCAAAATACTATCAAAGAAGACCTTTTCAAAATAAAGCAGTGGTGCGATTCAAACAAACTTGTTTTTAACAACAAAAAGACAAATATTATAATTTTAATTAAATTTCTAGCTTTAACAATGATGTAAAATTTGATAAACATACCACTAGGAAAGAACTAGGTTTAGCAGTAGTAAAAAATGTATATTTTACACTTTTCGATTCTCGAATAAGATACGGTATTACTTTTTGGGGGGTATGTAGCCGACAACTTTTTAACATAATTTTCATATTACAGAAGAAGGCTATTCATTTTATGGGTGACGTAAGTTTACGTACATCTTGCAAAGCGCTCTTTGTAGAGCAGCAAAAATTCTTACATTAACCAGTATTTATATACTAGAAACTGTATCGTTAATTCATAAATATAAACAACCCTTTCCCATTCGGAGTCATTCATTCAATACGTGACAAAGATCAGAGTTACAACTACCAATTCCAGAATCTGCATTAACAAAAAAGTCAGTGATCTATGAGAGTAAAAATTTTTTAAATTATATTCCTCCATTTATTCGTGGCATTGAATGTACAAAACAGTTTAAAAACCACGTGAAATGGATTCTTTTATTATTTTGAGTAATCATGTGTTAGCGTTGTTTAAAAAATATTTGTTGTAAATGTATTTCTTTTGACAAAAATTAAAAAAATTTGTGACTTAGTTATTTTTACTACATATATGTATTTCCTTATACTTTAGTACAATGCAATGTTTTTTTTTTATGTAGGACAGACTGACTAAAAAATGTGTATTTATATTATGACTTTTTTAGGTCTAAAAAGGTTTTTTAACTTAGGCAATAAAGCACAATTTCACTTCATTTTCATGGGTGGAAATTGAACCAAAAAATAACAACTTATTTAGAGACAACCTATGATTCTCGAAGCGTTGCCGTAACATCAATTGTTTGCTTTTAATCTATCCTTTACCTACAAAAACTTCTCCAAAAGTACTGAATAGTCCACATAAATAAATTATTTTACGTAAAATTAAGAACACGAAATATTTTGATTTTGTATATGCTTAAAAAGGTATATGCAAATAAAACTAAGGTCTTGTTTATAATATGATAAAACTAGCTGAAGACCCACAGCTTCGCCTGCGGTTTTACCCGTCTTTTCCCGTTTTTCTTGCTTTAAATGACCATAACTTTTGTTCCCATGAACCGATTTTGATGAATTAAAGCCTATGTCTTGTAAAGTACTCCAAGGAATCAAATAGTGACTCCCAGTAAAATCCGTTCAGTAGTTTTTGCGTGATGCTAGAAATTGAATTTTTGGTATCTATATGGTTTTTTTAGAAGCATTATATGTATAGACTAGCCGTCGACTTGCGGCGGTGCCCGTGATATCTCAAAATCATGTCATTTGACAGCTGTCATTAACCGAAATGTCAAATAAAAAGTAGCCTATGTTTAAGCCAGGTCTTTTCTTGTGTCAAATGGTTTGTGTTCATAGTACACACCATTTTTTCTCTTCCTAAGTTATTTGCTCGGTTATTTGTACCTTGTAAAAAGACAAATAATTTTATTAGCATAATCAATAAAATATTTGCTGGACCTACTCTGACAGACACTGATTTGTTGATTTGACATGATAAGCAATTGCTTGTTAAAGTGTATTATATCGAAAAGAGACATGCACTGTAAATAGCTATAAAGTTACCTACCATCATAAGAAGTTCACCCCAACGACCTCTTTCGGCGACATTCTTAAACAATTCAACTGCAGTCGTGCAAGACCTCAACATGCCGGTTCCTTTGGAGTGCATCTGGGCTAAGTTATAATAGGCCAAAACGTGTCCGGATTGAGAGGCTAGCGAAAAGTACTTGTTTGCCATCTTGAAATCTTTCTTGACACCCAACCCGCCTGAAAAATATTTAGTTATTTTTTTTGAACACAACCTTTATAAAACCTCATAACCATTTTTTTGTTTTAGGAATATCTCAATCAGTATTCCTTGATAAATCTTAGTGTAATACATTATCCCTGTCAAGTTGACAAGACAACTTTTGAATGAAATATAATCTTTTATGCACAGTAAAGTATCCAACATGGGCTCTGACAGCTTATTCTTATCAATACTAAGAACTCTGCCGGATGTAGAAAATCCCCTTTCCAGATCTCCATTTCCATGAAGAATGGAAAGGAGGCATTTTATGATTTGCGTGTATAAACCCAGTTTTAGAATTGAGAGAATTGTTAAGAAAAAGTATTATCGACACGTCTCTACCATTAATTAATTCACCAAACTGTCCTAAGAGCATCTGATTTTTGTCGCATTTCAATTTATAGAGATTTTTGTGTTTATCTCCAACTGCATGTTGATTAATTGCGTACAGGGCTATTATTACAGGGACATCTTTGTTGCACGCTATGCAAAAACCTGTGTCATCATTTTTTTTTAAATAAGAACTAATCAAGTGTCCATTTTTATCGTCCATAGAAAGCCACGCATCCTGGAATTTTCCCATTTTCTTTCTCACCAAAACTCACCAGAAACTAATAGCGTATTTCACCATAACGCACTCGGCTCGAATTTTCGTAGCCCTAGTTCAAAATTGAACTATAGCTTGTACGGTGCTAGCTTGTTCTCGGTCTCGAAAGGAGAAAATTCGAACTTGCACAATGTGACGAACTAGAACCGTCAAAAACCATAGTTCTGAAAAGCACGAATTTTCGGGCCTTCGGATCGGCTAGTTAAATATGAAATCGAATTGTACGCGGGCAACTAGAGTCTAGAGAAATACGCCCAGCTGATTACACCGCGGCTTGAGTCGTGTATTGAAACATGCAAAAGCTCGAGCTTTGACGTCACAGCTCGAATAATTCTGCACCGGGGCAGGTAGTGAAATTTGCTATTAAATGCAGACTTCTAATTGGCCCAAATATAAAAATGCAACATAAATTGTTTCATCTCATTTGCTGAGGGTCAACTAAATCGGATGTTTCCGACAACGATCGCGAGATCGTATAAAAAACTCCTCCTTCGTAAAGGAAATGTGCTGCGCGTACGGAAACACAGGATGGGTTTCCGATTTTTTTGAGTCAATTAAATTAAAAATATGTAAAATATGTAAAGAAAACTGAAAAAGTGGATGAATATGTAAAGGTGTCTAAAACTTCGGTCAAAAATGTAAATATGTTTCGACTATGGACGCTGTATTACGAGTTATGATTTTTTGAGATATGCATCCCTCATCTTTGAGTTGACCGATTTCTATTACTTTTTTTTAACGTAGTTATGATTTTTTGAGATATGCAACCCTCATCTTTGAGTTGACCGATTTCTATTACTTTTTTTTAACGTATTACGCTTAAAAGATAACAATACAGATGTACTTACCAAAATACATATTGCCCAGCTGCAACTGTCCGTCAACCCAGCCCTGATCGGCAGCCGCTTGAAAATACTGAAAGGCCTTGGTATAATCTTTGTCGACCCCTTTACCGTAGAGATACATCAATCCTAGGCCGCTCAGACCAACCGGGTTGTTCAGTTCGGAGGCCCTTTTGAAGTACTTGAAGGCCGTTTCGTTATTGGCTTGGACTTCGTCGCTACCATCCAGGTAAATCTTTAAAAAGTTCAGTCATATCAACATTATACGGTGTGCGTGAACGAGATGTAAGTTACATAAAAATGAATGAGGGACCAGGGACTCTAAAAGGTCAAAAAAGAAGTGGGCTAGCTGGCAAACGAGGGGCTGGCCACAAAAGGGTTGCCTCTCCTAAAGATACCAGTGAAAAGATCCTTAAAACCATGGAGATTCGACAAGTTCATGTGCATATGTTCCGACAGCCAGGCTCCCCTCAAGGCTTTAAGCGCACACAAATAGTCATTGACATTGGTTCAGGACAAGTAGTTCCCAGGCCATGAGGGGATATCAGGGAACGGGAAGGCGGACGAGCTTTCCAGAGTAGGTGCCGGAAACAAATATATCGGACCGACACCTTTTCTGAGAATAAAGGAAACAGATTCAGAGTGATCTTAATAAATGGACAAACAATGAACTCAGATCGTCCTGGAGACAAGAGTCAGGGTGCAGACAGTCAAACTATTTGTGAATAGACCAAGACCATGAAGTGGCCTAATTGGCAGGACCTCGGACCGCTCCTCTCTACTACTACTACTAAATAGGAAATGTAAAGATTTACTTGCCTTATAGCATAGTCAAAAATAATTATAATCTTGGAAAGGGTCGAACCACACTGTATTGCCTGTGTCTAAGAAGTAAAGTATGACACCGTAACTCTTATCAGTCAACCTGGGCCTGTATTCTTCAATTTCGGGGAGGGGAGAAAACGCACCTGATTGGCCAAATTTTCATTTTTTTATCATATTTATGTCAGTAATGGCATTAGTTGTGAGCGATTTTACTCTCCAGCCTTATACGAGGAGAGCAAACTGATGGAAAACCGCTCACGAACAATGTCATTAGTGCCAAAACAGACAGAATAGTGACAGTAAAATGAAATTTCGAAATATCAGGTGCGTTTGATTCCCGGGAGCATTCCCTTTCCAGAAATTGAAGAATACGGGCCCTGAAGCGATAAAACCAACACTTCGTAATCTTACATCAATATACGTGGAATCTAAATCCTAAATCGATTTATTTTATGAAAAATAACCCAACCACAACTAAAGAAAATAAGTATATTCTGGCTAACCCGGCTATAACTCGAAGGCCGCGATTTACAGCTTGACGCAATCAATTTAAAATCGTGTTAAAATACTAAACCCTCTACACATAAAAAATACACGATTAGGGGGCATTTTATAAAGCATACAAAAACTGGCAAAATAACCACCACAAGTTGGTAGTACAAAAAACTGCAAAAAAAGGAAAACATAGGTACTTTAAGGATTAATCATTTGTAGGTAATTTCTACTATAAAGGAGCCTAGAAGAAAAAAGCTATTATAGTAGACAGAAATTACGGGCCTCTAGCCAGTTATTCTGTTATGCGTAGGTCTAGTGAAAATTCTGATTCAAAGCCGCACTTGCGCATAACGTAAACTAAGACTACTATGTTGGCTTTATTTTTGAAGGCACAATTATCTATATATCAATTGTTATTAGAGGTTATTTGTCTTAAAATATTTTATCTATTATTTTCTCAGAAACATTTTTACACCAACATAATACATTAAAAGTGGGTCTACTTACCTTTCCTAAATAAGCCATGGCCATTGCATTACCTGCATTAGCAGCTTGAGTAAAGTAATGCATGGCTTTCTGATAGTCCAAGTCCACTCCTCTTCCTCCTTGGTAATGTAGTTGACCCAGTCCAACCTAAAGACCATCACAATTGATGTTGATAAACGAGTTTCAATATCTACTAACCAAACTATCTTCATAAACTTTTTACGCAAATCTAAATTCAAAGCTGTCAAAACAATTACAGTTTTCAGGACTTGTCAGAAGTTTAAACAAAAAAAAATGTGGGTAAAAATATTCCTAATTTTAATATCAAAAACTGGAAAATATTAGTTCTGTAATTTTGGTTAGCTTTTTCCAATCCAACTTCGTCGATTTAGTAAGATGATACCTCGTTTATTAATTAATCTTTTTAAAATCCGCTATGGATATGCTTGCTTTTGGATGTCACCTATTAGCAACTCACTTGTCATATATCCAAAATTGTGCTCATGGTGAAAAATGTTTTTTAAACATACCTACTTACATTGGCATAAAATACTATTACCTCGACTATTACACATTATTTTTCTTAAAACTTTTTTGAGATTATGGCCGCTTCCTTTCGCCAATCAGCGCTCTTAATACAAAAACTGTGGCTGCTCTATCAAATATCCATCACAGCATCTAAAGTTATTGTATAAAAACATTACAATATTTGTAATGTTTTAAAGGGGATCATACGACTTCGGAAAGACATGTGTTAGGCTAATATTACTATACATGAAATGGTCTTGAATAAAGCTATATTACCAATAATACAAATCATCCAAAAAAAGCTTTTTTCTATATAAAATAATTAATACGAATCGCCGGGTATGCTTTAACTTGCCTGAGCCTGCACATCTCCCTTTTCGGCCAAAAGTTGATAATATTCGAACAGATCGTTGTCCAAAATGCCAGAGGTGTAACCGTTTTCCAGTTCATCCAGCAGCCTAATTCTTTGAATTGCCGCTCCGCCACTGAAGGAGACGCCTTGACTCACTAAAAAAGCAATTAGACCAATAAAGATACTTTTCGACAATCAAGCAGCCTTTAAGGCTCTTGGATCCAATAGGTGTTCATCGAGAGCCGTTAGGAGCTGCCAGAACACACTGAATACCCTTTGGCGACTAAAAATTGTGTCACCGGGATATTCTCGACATGAGGGACATGAAGCTGCAGACCAATTGGCGCGCGAAGCATCTTTCACCGTCCTCTTTGGCCCCGAACCAGCCTTTTGAATAATATACAATATGGCCAACACTACACTCTCAAATTGGATGCACAATAAATTCCGCTAGTGCTGGAGAGAATTGTCAGAAGTGGAACATTGCATTCTAAAGAGTTCATGACAGAAAGAAAGAGGGACGGGAAACTAATTGAGCTCATCAGGCAAGAGATCTGGATGATTGACCGGACACTGTAACATAAGAGTACCATTCGCAGGATGGATCTAAGCAAGGCAAGGACACCGAATACAAACTCTTATGGAGGACGACGAGATGACCAGACACGTACTGTGCTTACGTCCGACAGATCTAAAAGAGGAGCCTGAAAACACATTTGAAGGGTGGCAAATCGAGTGGCAAATAATATTAAAAAGGCCAAGACAAAGCTTAATGGACAACAGCACTTTCGGTAAGAGTCAATCAGATACTTGCATGCTAACTCAAGGTTCAAAGTGATTTTCAATTTTGAAATTCCCTGACTTTTCCAAATTATAAAATACAAGCAAATTTACTTTTTTCCAACGCATTCGCCAAAACTTTAACATGGTTGTAATACCTTAATAATTCTTGTAAAATGCAGATATAGGCAAGTAACATCTCCACCAAACTATAAAACTCAAAAAAATTTACTTTTTTCTTACGCATTTGCGAAACCTTGCTAATTAATACAAGACAATGCGTCAACACCTTCACCAAACATAAAATATAAGCAAGTTTTTTTTTCTCTGATGCATACGCCAAACCGTAAACCTAACGCAAAATAATTGGGTTTAATAACAGTCACTACAGTATTTAAGCACCACAATATCTCGGCATCTACAACGTTTTGTTTTAGAATAAAATCTGTCATAAATACATTTTTGTGAGTATCACAAATATTATTAGAATTTTTTGAGGTACTAGCTTCATTATTATTACCCAAAAGATTTGTGACGTAGAGGGCAAAGGGTGAGGGGATTTCATTATTTTTGTTTGTCATCACAATCTCTTCATGATTTTGCTGCTCATTTGATGTCACATTTTTAACAAGCCCTTTTAGTTTCAACTTTATTTTTGTGTTTGGATCCTCCAAAGTGGGATTTTACTGCCCAGCGGCACATGTTGGACAGTTCCAATGGCTTATTTTTATCTCACAGGACTCACAAAAACTGATTTAGATTTTTTTCTACTAACCTAAGCCACTTTACCCAATCAGGTAGAGTTTTTCTATTTGACTTTTTTAAATTCTTTCAGTAGCAAACAAAAAAAAACCACACAAATTACAGAACAAAAAATAGATTTCTGCAGGAAAACAGGAAAATTTTTACGCGCTTTAATTATAACAAGCAAAAAGAATCGCTAACCCCCTTTGCACCAAATATTTTTTATCTGTCCTTTACCAAAACTCTCTTTAACAACATCACACAACACTCTACCCAACTCTTTCTCTCTCGTTTTTAATGCACATTTTAGTTAATGGACACATAAAAATAAGTGGGGTAAGAGCCGGTGCAATGAGGGCGGAAGTAAACAACAAATACACTGGCATGTTTTTTACATGGTTCGGGGAAAAAAATACGAATATAGCTCAGACCAATGTAGCGACTCTCTGTTTATTTTTTTTGCACTATGCCGCACGGTTGCGAAAGAATTTCGGTAAGAATTATTTGCGCACGCCCGATTCGTCAGGAAGTGTTGAATTCAAACATACTAAATATTTTGGTTGTACCAGGTTTATTTCTATTATATTTCTATTCTATTTCCTGACTTTTAGGTCATTTTTGGGTTTTTACTGATCTTTGTTACAAAAATGCTACAAAAGCGTCTGGTGTACATAAAGCATTTCCCCTCCGACAAAACACTGATCCTTTAACAACACAAATTGCCAACCTCTTTAAGGAGCTAAACATACTTTAGTTATCGAAGGAAGTGAAGAACAATCTCAAAAGTAAGCTCAATAGACCGCAGTGGAGTCACTTAAAAATTTTTCATCTGGTATATAAAATATTTTGGATAAAATGGGGTTCTTTCACATCTTTCATAACATATTTGACAACTACTCAAAAAAAATTTTTAACCAGTTACCTTTATCAGCAACCTGTCTATAATAATCCAACGCCCTCTCGCAGGTAGGTGTAACGGTAACTCCTAACCAATATCGGTACGCCAAAGCCATTTGGCCCCAAGTGTTGCCTCCCAAGGCTGCAAAAGTATAGTGGATGAGCGCTTTTGCTTGGCTTACATTGACTGATAGTCCTGAGGCGTATAGAAATCCTAAATTTAAAAGAAGTTACTAGTTTCGAAAAATAAAATTATTATTTATTATTAGGGTTGCAGTCTGGTGTGAGGAAAATAATTTAAGCTTAAACGTGCAAAAAACTGCTTTGATCACTTTTAGTAAGAACACACATATCTATTGTAAACAACGATAAAGTCAAGTTCTTGGGTGTAACTATGGACCCAAATTTAAACTGGGAATTTCATATAAAACAATTACATTTAAAATTAAACAGCGCAAGCGCAGTAGGAGATTAAGAGAGGTCATTACACTAGACATTATACATGGAAAAAAACGTATGAGCTTTTGTTATGAAGAGGTCAGAGATATTAAGAATTAGCAAATGGGTGTTACATAAAAATTACCTAATCCCATGTGGCCATCAGGGTGTCCTGTCTCCACTAAATCTTGGAACATTTCCCTGGCCTCAACTATATCCTGTTCCAAAGGATTGCCGAATAATTTGGCCCAAGCGACCAGGGCTTTCGCCTCTAGATTGCCCTTGTTTGAGGCTTCCACCAAAATTGCGTAGGCCTTTGCTTTGTTTGGCCTTGTCTTATTTAGCATTGCTAAAAGTAAATTTTGACAAACTAATATAAGGTGGTGACTGTAATTGAATTTAGAAAAAAACAATTGTAATTTGAGGCTTTAACATCAGTTTAACTTACTATTTTAAAGTTACAAAATAAATTAATTATTATTTTATAATGGGACCTTAAGTAATTCCCAGTTAAAATTCATCAATTTTAATGTAAAAAAAAAAATTTATTAAAAAAAACTTTAAAGAAGCTTTTATTAAATGCACTAAAAAGTAAAAAATAATTTTTTATCTTTGTGATACCATAATAAAAGCGATGGGCGTAAATTAAAAATTTTTACTTTACGGTGACAAGGAGAACTACAAAAGAAGAACTAAATTCTTCTTCTATTCGAATGATAAACATAATGCTTTCATATGTTGTTGGGTTAGCGGGAATAAAGGACCGTGCTTATTGTTGTACCTTTTTTTATTTCAACGGCAACGTTTCGGTGGCATGGTTTCCACCTTTATCAAGCTATAATTAGAAAGAAAAAAGAGAACCATGAAAAATAATAAGTCTAGCACTAGATACTATTTAGTTACATATTGTAAACAAATCTATTTTCTTTTCCTTTTGTTCAACATTAAAATAAATGAATAAATAAATAAATATATTATTTAATAAAATAGCAATGAGAAGCTAGTCAACCAATTTTTTATTTATATTTTTTTTTATATAAATACCCTCAAAATTATAAGGTAAAAGCTTTAATACAACTAAACTCAAAATGATCCTTCATTATTAGGAAGTAGCAGGATATATCAAATATTCACTGTTTTTTTAGGTATTTTTCACAATTTTTTTTGGTAGGTCAACCAGTTATGTTTTACTATCTATAACAGCAAGTCGTAAAATAATTTGTTTTAATTTTTCTATTAGAATACAATTTATCAAATTAATATTATTTCTTCTTTTTATTTAATAAAATTAATATTATTTCTTTTTTTATTTAATAAAAAAAACAAATTATTTTACGACTTGCTGTCATAGACAGTAAAACATAACTGGTTGACTTACCAAAAAAAATTGTAAAAAATACCTCAAAAACAGTGAATATTTGATATATCCTGCTACACCTTTCTAATAATGAAGGATAACATCAAGGCTTTCACCTTATAATTTTGAGGGTAAGTTATAGTATTATTTTTTCATTATGAATTTCGTTTGCTTTTACATTATATTTATTCAAATGAGTTTGTAAGCGAACACAAGTTATGCTTATACAGTGTTCAAGTTGTAAAATTTCATGTTTCTAGATTGGTATGGTGAGGGGGTAGGTAAAAACATGGATATGTTATGTATTTCCAAAAAAAAGGATACTTAAAAATTATTTATATAAATAAAATAATAATAAAAAATTGGTTGACTAGCTTCTCATTACTATTTTAGAAAATAATATATTTATTTATTTTAATGTTGAACACAAGGAAAAAAAATAGATTTATTTAAAATATGTAACTACATAGTATCTAGTGCTAGACTTATTATTTTTCATGGTTCTCTTTTTTCTTTTTAATTATAGCTTGATAAAGGTGGAAACCATGCCGCCGAAATGTTGTCGTTGAAATAAAAAAGGTATAACAATAAGCACGGTCCTTTATTCCTGCTAACCCAACAACATATGAAATTCAAGGACGCTAACCCCTATCTTGGCATAATGCTTTCATCTAAAGGAGCTGAGAACGGGTGAGATTGCTGTGCTTGCCAAACCTTTGAAAATGTCCTTAGGTTAAAAAGTAATAAATTTTTTCTTAGGTGAATCGTCGATGTGACCGATATATGAGTAAAAAAGTGATACCTAAAGTTAACATTTTTAATTTGCTCCCATCGGTTTTATCATGGTATCAGAAAGCTAAAAAAATATTTTCTACTTTTTAGTATATTTAAAAAGCTAGTTCTTTAAAAGTTTTAATAAAAATTGATTTTTTAATTTTTAGATTTGTAAATCGTCCGTTTTGAATCCGCCATATTTAAAATTTCAATTTTGAGTGAAATATTTCCCCCTCCACTTCCCTCGTTAGGCGGAGGTGGGTACCAGATAATACCATATTATTATATTGTCACCAGAACTATAAACGTATACCAAATTTGAACAATCGGATGTGTATAAGTCAGTTAAAATTGGTTAGCAAAATATAACGAAAATTCGTCCATCTTGAATCCGCCATATTGAATTTTCAAAATCTGATCAAAAATTCGTATTTCTTATCCCCAAAAACCGCCGTATATCAATTTTGGTTGAAATCAACAAATTACTCATAAACCAAGAAAAAACTCAATTTCTTGCCTTTAGAATATTACAAAATAACAAAAACTATCCTGAAAATATATACTTAAATTCAAATAAAGTAAATCTAACAGAAGCAACAAAATTTGTAGGCATATATGTTAATCAAAACCTAAGTTGGACAACAAAATGTATTTGGATTTACACTATCTAAAAACAATATATTATTCAAATTTTCAATTACATTTAAGATTTCGTATAATTTTTTGGGGGGGCTCAAGTGAAACAAAAGATCTTCTCTTTAAAACTCAAAAAAGAGTAGTCCACTTGCTCCTGGGTATGAAATGTTCTGAATCATGCCGAACAAAATTTAAAGAGCTGAAAATTTTGACAGCCCCTGGTTTATACATATATGAGTGTTTACTATTTCTATTTAAAAACAAGGACAAATTTAGAATATTTTTTAGTGAAAGCTCCTACTACAACAGACATCTAAACAATCAATCACCCAAACACAGATTATCTTTGACAGAAAAGCTACCAACATATGCCTGCTTGAGGTTCTTTCATAAACTACCTCATAATATAAAACCAGTATGGTGGAATACAGAAGGCGTATTTTTGGATTGCTTTTAGAAATAGAACCATATACCACTGAGAATGTTTTACATTATACATTTTAAATGCTCTTTGTATTTTAATCTGTTATTTAAAAATAGTAATAAGTCTATAATTTTTTTTTGATGAAAAAACTGATGTTAATTCATTTAACCTACTTAAGCTTAATTAATAAGTTGTTATTGTTATTTGTTATTATTGTTCTTCTGAATAAAGAAATTTTGAATTTGAATTCAGACAAACTTAGATGTTTTCCCCCTCTACTCCCCTCATAGGGAGGGGGGGTAATAATACCATAATATTGTATTGTCATCGGAACTATAAACGCATACCAAATTTAAAGGCAATCAGATGTGTATAAGTCAGTTAAAATTGGTTAGCAAATCATGGCCAAAAATTGTCCATCTTGAATCCGCTATATTAAATTTACAAAATCTGATTAGAAATTCGTTACTGCCATTCCCAAATGCCCCCACACACCAAATTTCAACGAAATCGGGCATACTTGTAAGGTAACAGTACCCACTATATCCCCTTCGAGTAGGGGGGAGCTGTCAAGTTAATCACACGATATTATTGTGTTGTCACCGTAACTATACAAGCATGCCAAATTTGAAGCCGATCGGATATGTGGAAGTTGATCAAAATTAAGCTACAAGATTTCATTACATAAAAGTATACAAACAAATATACAGGGTGACAATTTAAAAACTATCCATCCCAGGTGTTTCGAGAACCGATAGAGATATTCACCTAATTACATTTTAATCGCTAACATCTCAAAAATGGCTATTTCAAATTGAGAAAAACATGCACCATTGTAAAGCTGATGCAAAAACCTTTCCAAAGAGGTATCACAAGGGGGGAGGGTCCAATTAAGAAAAACGGGTGGTCGTGGCCGGCGCCAACATGGTGGGTGCGACCAAGTTATTGAATACATAAATTACGTTCCCCCTCCAATCCCCCGAACTGTTTTCAGAATTAGGTAAATATCTCTTTTGGTGCTTGTAATACCTGCGGTGCATAGTTTTTAAATTGTCACCCTGTATATACGAGTGAAGTTAAATAAAAGCTTGTAAAAAAACGATTTTGTAGGATCGTTTTGTAGCTTACGGCAGATCCCAATGAAAAGTTTTATTTTCGGAAATAAATTCCAAACTTTAAAGTCTACAACGAAATCTGAGAAGGAAGTAAAAAAGTAAGCCAACCATCTTAAAAAGTGTCTAGTCTCTTCTCCCTGGCGACCCACAGTTTGTATTCAAAACATTTTCTGTGAAAAAAGATCATGATACTGCAAATAACTGAGAGATATTTACCAACTTTATTTACAAAAAAAAATTGTTCAAAGATTTTGATGGAAGGTTAAGAAATTGCTTTTATTTTGTTATAAAAATTGATTAATATATACTTTTTTTCTAAAAAGATAAAAATGTACTGTACCAGCAGCATTTTCAAACAGCTCCTTAGCATACTGCTCCTCAGGAGTTAGCTCAACGTTTTTAAAGGCGCTTTCTGGAATTGGAGGCAGGTCTTCAGCTTCATATGAATCAGATTCATCCATAGTGTTAAAAATTTCAAAATCTTTTACCATCTTCTCGATAATTTTCGCTTGGTTAAGCATGATCAAATCTATGGTTTCTGTAAACAAATAAATCTAACTTAAAATGAAATTATTTTTCTTCTGTTGATGTTGTTCCTCTTTGTTTACCATCACTTTTTTGAGTCCCATACGCACTATTAAATTAATCTGACAGGTCATCAACTACCTTCGAACCCCAGACCAGGTGGTTTTTGTATCTTTTTGTCCTTCAGTAGTTTACCGACTTGGAGAGTGTGTAACTAGGGCCGCCTCCACGGGATACCGATCCCAGCTGGCCTGGTTACCGGCATGAATGGAGGGCTAGGACCAAGTTACCTTTTACACTCTTCCCTGTTTTTTTAGCCTATTACGTTTTATCCAGGCCAAAGTATTTTAACACTGCGCGGGGTTTGAACCCACAACACACTGGCAACCAAGAAACCAAACTTGATTGTATCAGTCGGCTAACCGACTGGGCCACCCAGGCGTTTATTTTTTTCTTCTAATAATGAAATATTAGACATTCCAGGTCGTTGAGTTTGATGAGTCTAGATTTTTTAAAAAATTTTCAATCGAGAAATTTGTACTTTCTGAAATGAACAAAAAATCCTCATATGGCTTCAGGGGGATATGGCAATGATAAAAATTATGTCCATCTTATACCAGCCCACACTGAAAATTTATTTATTTCCCTAGTCCTTAAAAACTGTATTCCAACTAGTTTTAATGCAACTTCTTATCAACCCTGCAACTGTTATTAAAAAAACATCTAATAATTTAAAAACCCAATAATAACATAAAAAAAGAGCAGATTAAATGAGGTTAGTGATATTCATCTGGAAGGCTCACCAGCTCCCAAACTCAGTGAGTATCAATACCATCAATTGGTGAATTGGTGGAATTAATCGGGTAATTTAAGAACCTGATCGATGTCATCAAGAATCATAACTTGTTACTATTTTAATAAAGGACATGGGCCAAACAACATATGTACTGGGCTTCCGTGGAATGTGTTGTACTTTTGTACTCAAGGTTCAATTTTGTGCTACGATATTTTTACTTCGCACTTGATTGGCAGTCATTTATAATCTCTGCGAATGTTTAAACAAACTTTTTGATAGGTTAGATGTCTGTAATTGGCATATGGCTGTAGATACTTTGCAAATGAATGAATGGATAAATAAATAAAAATATTGATGTAGATACAACTAGTCTCAGTAAGTTTAAACAACTAGTCGAAAATAAACTGAAAACCAATAGGTAAACTAACTTAAATATTCTTAAATAAGTATGTATCTATTTTAGTATGTTCTCTCTTTTATTTGACTGTTTTCTCAATTTATTGTATTTTAACTTGTGTTTTTCTTTTTTGTTTAAATATTTTATTTTACTAGTTGGGTGGTGTCTTATAATCCTGTTGTTTTGGTACCTACCTGCGTTTTTATTAGATGGTGTAAAACATATATATACTTAGACTTTTTACCAATTTATGTAAATTATCTGAATAAGGGTCCTAGTTGTGTACCTGTGTATGACTAATTTACAAAATTATTAATGACACATATAAATTTAATAATTAATTTTTATTTATGTTTACTAAAATAGTGTACTTGCATAACTTTCTTTTTATTTTTTATTTCAGGGTAGCTTTAAGACGTATCTGTAATTGGCATTCAGTGCTGTTGATACTTGTGTAATAAATAAATAAATAAATAAATAAATAAATAAATAAATAAATAAATACATAAATAAATAAATAAATAAATGTTGCTTCAAAATGAGTTTTAAAAAGTCAGGCTGCAGAATTGTCAACAAATAGCTGTACCTATATTATCACTGAGATACAGGGACAAAAAAAATTGCTTTGATCTAACGGGTCTTCCCTTTTCAAGCACTGTTACACTCCTTGGTCAAATTCCCACCTTAAATATCAGTGACCCTATGGTAGAATTACCCAGATCGATGCTTCCGATATTTAATAGGCCTTCCATCTACTCGCATTTTAGTGAGCTTTGAATGTATGTGTCGGCCATTTTAACCATTAACTAGTGTAATAACTGTCAACAGTGTCAAAAATGGCGGCGGCAAACATGTAAAAGGGTACTAAAACGGTAGGTGTTGGCTGGCCTCCATGTCGGAGGTATCTCCCAGATCAACACCGTTCTCAACTAAAAAGTCAGTTAACTCATTTTCGTTTTAGTATCCTTGGTGATTTATTCCACACACATTATTTACTTCCAAAAAAACTAAAGTATCATTCATACAAGACTCTTTGGTTTAATTTTCTTTAGTCTTAATCATAAAATAGTTAAAAGCACTGTTTCTTATGATAGTGTTTATGCAATGTTTTTGATTATGCTTTGTCATAGGTTTAGTCACAGTTCTAAGGAAAAGTTGGCAATTTTTGTAACTAAAATTAGAACTGTTAGTATAACAACTATAAGTGCACATGTGCAAGTTGCAAATTTTAAGTATGGCACCCAACTATGTTGACAAGAATGAAATCAACATTCTCAAAAATTCTATATAGGCAAATCAAAAGCAAAAAACAAGCTGCTAAGTGTTTCGTAGATTCCAAAAAAAAAAAGCTTGTTTTAAACCGTTACTTTTTTTAAAATACAAACTACAAAAAATAAAAGTAATGTAGTAATAGAATTAAAAATTTAAATTTCCCGCCCATATGGCGCGATTATCGATTTACTAGCTAAGTTCGGTATATAGATCGCAGATCAGACGGATTTTTGATCAGCTGATCGTTGATTAATCCGAGCAAGTCGCATTACCGAACGGGTTCAGATTTAAACTTTCTAACCTAAGTTTTTTTTTGTTTAAAAATTTTTGTTTTTTTTTCGGCTGATGGGCTTTTGAGTCTCAAAGGTACCATGAATAACATGGTTTTAAAGGCTATTTGTGCTGTAGTGTACGGACAACAAATAATGTTTGAAGATACCCAATAAACCAAACCCCCATGAACCGAAATCGGCAAACTGAAGGCTTTCCGAAGTGACGGATTCGGGCCGAAAGTACCCTCCGAAGCGGCGCGCTTCCTCCAGGCGACCACGAGTCGGATACCCACTTGAAGTATGGTGCTTCCTGGGGCGTGCCGCCTTCATTCCGAACATCAGCCACAGGAGATTACCACTTTTGGCCATCCAGATTTTACCTCTTTTGTATCATAGGCAAATCAGGTTTAACACTGCGGTCCAATTTGCAACAATAAGGAACACAAATTTATATATTTTTTTTATTCTTTAAAATTAGTACAGGCACTTTGATTTGGTGTATAAAAAATATCATTTAACAAACACACTAAAAAGGTACATTGCAGTTTTCCAGAACTCATCACCCTACTGCAGGCTGAATCATGATCAAGCTATATCTGAAACAATGCAAAAAAAAGAATTTTACAAATTATTTTCTATCATTACCAGCCCCCCCTCCCTTTTACTACTAGGTTAATAAGTATAGATAGTTAAAGATACAAACTTTACGTTTACTGCATAATCATCTTTTCAGAAAACGTTGTTAGTAGGTCTGTGGAACAGAAATCTTTGTGTGACTTTGGTACATTTTTTTTTATTAACTTTCATTTAACTAAGCTTTAGCTCTAGTGTCCAGATATGTTTAGACTTAACTTTTTTAATGCTGTAGGCTATCTTTTGCAATTTGATTTTTAATATTATAGGCTAGCTTTTGCAATTTCAATTGTAAGTTCTGTAATATCTGTTTTATTGATTAAACCTAATATTAATTATATTTATTTATTTAATGGACTTGACACAATCGACACCCTATGGGTAAAAATATAACTTCAATCAAATAAAGAGTCTAATCTAATCTTTTGGGTAATACAACCCTTTACAAAATATGTCATGCTGCATTACTGACATAAGTTAATAAATACAATATGTTATTATTGTCATTTCTATATGGCACTTAACCTTCAAAAACCAGCCTACAATAGATTTAAAAAAGATAAACAGATGGTTATAATATAAGGTTATAACGACCAAATACTGACCACCTTTAATTTTTAGAATTAAAGTTCTCAGTTATTAAAAGTGATATAAAAAAATCAATTAAGCCACTAGTTTTAGGATCATTTCTACTACAAAATAAACACAACTTGTACTTTTACTGGATACCCTCTTTGAGTAATGACCAATATATTATTTACCTCCAATTAATAAACCAACTTATAGAAATCCTGATGTGTTCTCAAGCTATTCTTTGGTCCCCTGTAGCTATACTTTGGTGGCAATATGCAGGTTGTTCCTTCAATACCTTGCCTATTATTTTTCTTATGACAAATCCTAATGTGTTCTCAAGCTATTCTTTGGTCCCGTGTAGCTACACTTTGGTGGCAATATGCAGGTTGTTCCTTGAATACCTTGCCTATCATTTTTCTTAAGACTTTTTGGGGAGTTTTTTGTTTGAAACTGTAAAAAAAACAATAATACAATATAGTAACAAAACAATAGTACTTTGTTTGGTTGGGTGTTAGGAAAACAACAATTTACCCCAAAGAACTGTATTTTAGCAAGAGAAAATTAGAACTTTCTTCTTGTCTGACTTTTTAGGTTAAGCTGCAGTCTAGAGTTGCTGCACCATAAAAAGTAAGCCATAAGACGCAAGGAAAATGAACTATGGGTTATCAATGTTGATGTTTATAGTTCACAGAAGTAAGCAAAAAATTTACTCAAGTTTTAATGGATAATGCACAATTTTGTCTTCTTTGAAAAAAATTTGAAATAGACAGAAATAGAAATAAAAAAAGCATTAGGCATTATGCATTAAATTATGATGCAGCAACTCGTAGACTGCAAAGCTGTCAAAGTAAAACAACACAAAAATTGAAACCAATAAATTATAAACAATACTTACATATTTTCATTCTCCTCCTGTTGACTTATTTTTTGTGTTTGTATATCAATGATGATGAGGTTAACTGTTCAGAAGACTGCAATAAGCTCTTTGGCTTTGCTGAAGAAAAATTCCCACTATTAAGAGACAGGCAATTTACAGAACATTTCAGAATGTGCCACTCAACTCAACTCGTTTATAAATCACCCCTCAGCTTTCGATTCAATCGCGCCAGTCGTTGCCGATGGCGCGAGCGTTTTCTTACGTACGTAAACTTACTTAAATGGTTTTGATTTTCCACTACTTTTTCTTAAAATCCAAAAAAGTTCAAACACAAAAATAAAAATAAACAAAAACATAACCCTAAAAGTTTAGATTAATCTGGAAAATCCGTCTAAAATTTGGAGCAGATCGATCTAGCTCCGATTGATCTGGATTCATTAAACAAACGCGCCAGATTTACCTCCCCTACCTCCGCTATGAATTGCCGAACGATTTGGAGCAGTCTGATTGATCGGATGTATATACCGAACGTAGCTGTTGTCATGATGGGTGACAGCTGGAATTTTGGCGGTTTTATGGGTTAGGTTTTTGCGAAAGCATGTTGCATTTTAAAGTTTGCCTTTTATTACGATTAAACCTTATGTAAACTGCATAAATCATTTTTATTTACCAAACCCAGAGTTTAGACTACAGTTATCAGGTGTGGGGTCAAGGGCATCATGCCCCTAGACGACAATCCAGAGGAGTATCATGACGTCTGTCCTGAGGGTGCTCAGGGCACAGCAAACACACAAATTACCATTGATGATCTGGTTCAGACAGCTGTTAGAGCAGTCTTTATACATCAGCAGCAAATCCAAGCACCTGGAGGCGCGGGAACTGGGGCGCAGGACCCTCTAAGGAGCACGTTCACAAATACTGAAATAAGTGCCTTATTACCGGAGTTTAATGGGTCGACGGACGCCAAAATATGGGTTCAACGATTGGATGCAGTTCAAGGCGCTTACACAGTTCCAGACAAGACAATGCAGCTAATAGCAGTTGGGAAATTGACAGGTCAAGCAAAAACCTGGTTTCACTCTAAATTGGACCTCATTAATAAGTCATGGGATGAATTTAAGACTGAGTTGACCAAGATGTTTTCATTCAGGATTGACAGAGTGTCGCTTATGAAAAAATTTGAAGCTCGTAGATGGAAAAGAGGTGAGAAATTTTCCATTTATTTTCACGACAAGGTGTCTTTGGGAAACAATGTTGGCTTATCTGAGGAGGAGCTCATTGAATACACAATTGATGGCTTCACAAATAACACATTGCAGTCCCAAGCAAGGATGCAAGATTTTAAAAGTTTGTCTGATCTGCTACGTATAATGTCCAATGTGACACAGAGTGAGAGAACGAACACACACCCTGTCTCACATGGTTCGAAGCCATCATCAAATTCAACAACACAAAACACAACGACAAGCACCAGGAAATGTTTTAACTGTTATTCAACACTACACCTTGCGGATGCCTGTCCAAAACCTAAGCGAGAAAGAGGTACATGCTTCCAATGTGGTAAGTCTGACCACCAAATCAAAGACTGTCCTGATAAGAAGAGTCCATTTCGCAAGACATCCACACCAGTTGCAAAAGCACCTGCAGATTCTACTATGGGTGTTATTGAGCCACCCAGTGTACCAGGTAGTGTGCCACCTTCAACGAACATGGTCTGTACAGGTTCGTATGAGATCCCAGTTACGTTCCACCAAATCAAAGACTGTCCTGATAAGAAGAGTCCATTTTGCAAGACATCCACACCAGTTGCAAAAGCACCTGCAGATTCTACTATGGGTGTTATTGAGCCACCCAGTGTACCAGGTAGTGTGCCACCTTCAACGAACATGGTCTGTACAGGTTCGTATGAGATCCCAGTTACGTTTAAGGCAGAAGAGAATGGGAATGTACTACAGTTCACTCTAAACTGCATGTTGGATACTGGAAGCCCCATTAGTCTAATAAAAAATAAGTTTGTGCCACCAAATTGTATTAGTCCTAATTTAGATTTGGATAGCAAGTATTTTGGTATTAATAAGTCTGCATTAGATATTTTAGGCTTTTTTAATAAAACTGTCATTATTAATGATATGGTGGTGCCACTGCAGTTTCATGTGGTAAGTGATTCTACAATGACCTTTTCAGCCATTTTGGGTAGGGACTTTTTGCAACTTCAAAACTTTAAGGTCTCATTAACCGACAAAATTGTTTTGGAAAAATTATGTTTTGAGAGTCAAAGCGGTTTTGATGAACTACTTTTTATTGATGTCGAACAAAATTTTGAGAAGTCCATTAACATAAATAAAAATTTGCCCCCCTCTCTAATTTTTAATATTGAACAAAAGTTTCAAAAAGAATACTTAAATGTTGAAAGACCAAGCGAAGCTGAAGTTGATTTCGAAATGAATATAATTTTAAAAAATGACCAGCCAATCTCATTTGGACCTCGTAAATTATCTTTTTATGAAAAAAAATGAACTGGAAAAAATAATTGATGAGCTGACAGCCAATAACATCATTAGGGAAAGTAATAGTCCATATTGTAGCCCTATTGTCCTAGTCAAAAAAAAGTCAGGAGGTTTGAGGTTATGTATTGACTACCGTGAAATCAATAAAATTATGGTTCGTGACCATTTTCCTTTGCCCTTAATCGATTCTTGTCTGGATTTACTAAAAAATAAAAATTACTTTTCAGTTCTGGACCTTAAAAATGGCTTTCACCATGTGAAAATGGCCTCAGATTCTATAAAGTTTACATCTTTCATTACACCAATAGGTCAGTGGGAATATCTTTATATGCCGTTTGGTTTGGCAAACTCGCCATCTGTTTTTATGAGGTTTGTAAGCACAATTTTCAAGGAATTGATTAGACAAAACAAAATTCTAATTTATATGGATGATATATTGATTGCAACTGAGGACCTAGTCACTCACCTTGAAATTTTGTCTGAAGTATTTGATCTACTGTGTAAAAATCTTCTTGAACTTAGACTTAACAAGTGCCACTTGTTAGAAAATCAAAAAGTTTATCTGGGTTACCTCATAAACTGTGATGGTATTAGGCCCAGTCAAGAAAATGTCAAAGCTCTTGTTGATTATCCGGTTCCAACTGACAAAAAACAAGTCCAAAGATTTTTGGGACTTGCATCCTACTTTAGGCGTTTTATTCAGTCATTTTCTGTACATGCAAAACCCCTCTACGACCTCTTAAAAAAGGAGACAGAGTTTAAATTTAGTGAGAAAGAACTAGAATCTTTTAATATCTTGAAAACTATGTTGACTGAATCCCCAATCTTAGCTGTCTATGACCCTTATTTACCAACTGAATTGCACTGTGATGCTTCAAGCTTAGGTTATGGCTCCATACTGTTGCAGAAGCAAAAGGATGGCTTATTTAGACCTGTTTTCTATTATAGCAAAAGGACAACAGAATCAGAATCTAAGATGCACAGCTTCGAGCTGGAATTGCTTGCTATTGTAAATTCCTTGGAAAGGTTTAGGATCTATTTACAAGGTCTTCACTTTAAGATAGTTACAGATTGTAATTCGATTAAATTGCCTTTAAATAAGAGGGAGATTAATAGGCGTATTAATAGGTGGGCATTAACCTTACAAAATTACGATTATGAGCTCGAGCACAGAGACAACACTCGTATGAGACATGTCGATGCATTAAGTAGAGCAAACAGCATTTTGATTCTTGAGGAAAATACATTTGAACAAAATTTGTCTATTGCTCAGAATTTAGACCAGGAGATAACAAGGATTAAGCTTGAATTAGAGGTATCTGAGAATAAGAATTTTGAGTTAAGGAATGGCTTAGTATATAAGAAGTTGAAAGATAAGAAAAAAACTCTTTTTTATGTCCCAAGTTCTATGGAGAATAAAGTAATCTTTAATTGCCATGATTCTTTGGGGCATTGCGGTATTGACAAAACCTGTGAGTATCTGTCTAGAGTTTATTGGTTCCCCAGCTTTAGAGAAAAAGTTAAAACATACATACAAAACTGTATCAAATGTATTTGTTATTCAGCTAAAAAGACAGACGGTGTTCTTCATAACATTCCCAAGGGGAATAAACCTTTTCAAACCTTGCATATCGACCATTATGGTCCGTTGGAGAAAACACCCGCAAATAAAAAGTACATATTTGAGGTAATTGATGCATTTTCTCGATTCACAAGATTCTATGACGTTAAGTCAATTAAAGCTTCAGAGGCAATCAATAAGCTATTAGAATACTTTCAGAACTATAGTCGTCCTGTCAGAATTATAAGTGATAGAAGCTCAAGTTTTACTGCTGGAGAATTCGATGAATTTTGCAAAAACAACAATATAATCCACATAAAAATCGCTACAGGTTCACCTAAATCAAATGGTCAGATTGAAAGGAAAAATAGAGATCTTACTCCCATGTTGGCTAAACTTTCAGAACTAAAAAATAAGTGGAATAAGTATTTGCCTGAGGTTGAGTTTACGATTAACAACAGTTATTGTAGGTCTGTTGGAAACTCTCCTTCAGTTTTACTCTTTGGTGTGAATCAGAGAGATATGAATGATGATTTAAGAGTGTTTTTAGAATCAGAAGATGAGAGTGAGAGAGACTTATTTGAAGTGAGACAGAAAGCAAAAGAACAGACAATTAAGGTCCAAGAATATAACAAGAAGTATTATGATGGAAAACATAAAGTTCCTTATCAATACAAAGTTGGTGACTATGTAATGATTAAAAATATTGATGTTACCCCAGGAATAAACAAAAAACTTATCCCAAGATATAGAGGTCCTTATGAGATTAAGAAGGTCTTGGATCATGAGCGATATTTTATTACTGATGTTGAAAACTTTCAGGTGACTCAAAGGCCTTTTGAAGGTGTTTGTAGTCCGGATAACATGAAATTGTGGCTACACCATTAGTCCTTATTTTGACATATATTACCTAATTTTGACTTGTTTAACCCTATTTGTGATATTTACTCGATTTTGACACTTATTTACTATAAATTTCAACCTAGTCCTTTACTTATTTACCATTTTTCAATGTAAAAAAAAAACTACTTTAATTTAGGTTAAAATTTTATAAGATATGCTACAGTTAAGTTACTTATTTACTTATATTATGCCCAAAATTATGTTAATTAGATTATGACTTATGCCTTATGACTTTAAAGTAGTATTGTTATTATGTTATGTGCTATTATCTTAAGTTATGTATAAATTATGTCATGGTTTCCATTATGTTATGTTAGCATATTTTATATCTTTAACTGTTAAAAATGATCGAGACGATCAATAGTCAGGTTAGGCCGAGACTGTAGTAATAGAATTAAATTTCCCGCCCATATGGCGCGATTATCGATTTGTTGTCATGATGGCTGACAGCTGGAATTTTGGCGGTTTTATGGGTTAGGTTTTTGCGAAAGCATGTTGCATTTTAAAGTTTGCCTTTTATTACGATTAAACCTTATGTAAACTGCATAAATCATTTTTATTTACCAAACCCAGAGTTTAGACTACAGTTAATAAAACAAAAATCAAAAATGTGAGGTTAAATGCATTTGCCTAGTGATTGTTATGCCTATACCAAAGACAAGTAGGTATTAATCAAAGAAATTAAAATAAACTTTAATTTCTTTGGTATTAATAGTGGGCAATTTTTAAGACTAAAACTATAACTAACACTATAACAAAACCAAATACTAATCAAGTGACTAAAAACTAAAACCTCCTTTTGAGGATGACCTTTTGAGTACATCTTTGGCATATGCTTGGTACATACTATTTAAGTATATGCTATGAAGGATATTAGGTCCTTTTCAGTACAGCTTTAACACATGCAAATATATCAATTTAAAAAAAATTTTTGGTCAGTTTAGCGCACATGCTATTCTGGTACCATAAAAGAACATCAAAAGAATGAGTTTCTAAGTATTTTCTTAGCATATGCTAAGGATATACCACTAAATTTATTTAATTATTTATTTTGTGTTTTTTTTATTTTATTGTTTGACTTTGGAACCTTAACAAATAATTTTATGAAGGTATCTAAATTATGTCACAACAACTAATAACTGGTAAGTAGTTTTACTTTGCTGTTTTCTTTTTATTGTTAATATAAGTTAAGCATGGTTTGTCTATAATTTATTCATTTTTGACAATAAAGCTACTTTTGAACTTGAACTTAAAGGTTACTAGTAGACATTCTTTATCATATGCAAAGTATATTTCAACATCAAAAGAGTGTGCTTCTAGGCTAACGAAATACCATTAAAGAAGTTAACTTTTAGAACATCTTTGGCATACGCAAAGTATATATATATATATATATATATATATATCTTATTGAAACATTATTTGGTTGGCAGAACATTAAAATAATGTTATTTTAGTATTTCCTTAGCATATACTATATAATGAAATACCATGAAGGTTACTTTTAGGACATCTTTAGCATATGCAAAGTATAATACTAATTATGGTACAATATTAAGTACATCTATATGCATGATACAATAAAATCATGAGCATTTAATTCAGTGCACTCAGAAAACCATCCCCAGTGAAGTGTCCACCGAACGCGAAAATTCTCTGATTAGGTCAACCATAAGAATCCACCAAAACACTTATATTCCACAGTTTCAACCTATTTCTTCATAAGCACATGATACAGTGGATATAGGTTGGTTGTGTGTTGGTTGTGCGTTTGAACCTCATTGGCGCGTCATACTTTTTTTGTATTATTTGTTTTTATTTTTTTTTCTTAGAGTGTATTGTGATAGGACATGGTTTTTAAAGTTTTTATTTTATTTAAAGCTATATTTTAGGGGTTAACAGAGCTAAGGATAGCACATCCTAAGAATCTACATAGCATGTGATTAGGGCAGAATGTAACCTATTCTTCTAAGGATGACAAATTGCTATGTGGGTAAGACCATGCCTTGTATGAACGATCCTTTAGTACACTGAATATATAAATTTAAGAACCCAAAATTTCTTACAACTCACTTGAAAAATTCAAAATTTGAATCAAAATCTTTTATTTTTAAAGCATTCTAGAAAAACTTGGCAAATGCATAATACTTATGTACTTTACCAGAACAAGTAGTTATCAATATGCCCCTGGGTATGTCCCAAGTAAGGTATCATTCATACAAGGCATAGTCATACTTTTAGTTCTAATTTTAGTCATAACTCTATTTCTGTCACTGTTTTTTTCTTAACGAGACAGTGACAGAGATAGCGTTATGACTAAAATTAAAACTAAAACTATGACTATGCCTTGTATGAACAATACTTAACCTTATTCTTACCTTTGCGTTTGTCATCTTCTTTACTCAAATCTGAGGAAGACGGTTCAATTCTAATATTTGTGCGTCCATCTTGCTCTCCTTTGATAAAAATTATGGTTTTTTCTTGAGATATATCACTACTTTCCTCTTCTTCAGTCTGTATTTCTATGCTTTCTTCATTTTTCTTTTGGTTACTCTTAGGTGGCTCTTGGGCACTCCCCTCCAGAAAGAGGCAACACAGGGTTACAAAGGAAAAAATAAAAAGTATTTTATATCGCATTTTTTGGCAATACATGGAATATTTATCATCACAAGTTCATTTGTTTACAATATACGTGTCCTAAAACTGGCCTTAATTCGTCACTTTTGCGATATGGGAACCACTTCAGTGTTTATGCAAATTTTCCGATATTGTGAGAATATATGCTTAATTATGTTGTTTTGAAACACAGAAAAATCCAGAAAACCAATTTTTCAAAAATTTATTATGACAAATCAGAAATTGACACGAAAAGTAGTTCGAATATTACCCGAGAATAAATGGTTAGGAGTAGTCCAAAAGCCTTTTGCGGATAATGTTTAAACGGGGGTCCCTATAATTAATCCAAAAGATACATTTTACAAACGTATTTTAAACAAATATACATCGCACAAACAATACTTTAGACAAATCATACAATAGCATAACGATACATCACACAAAGCATACTTTTAGCAAACCGTACATCGTACAACTCGTACTTTCTACAAATAATACATCTTACAAATCGTATGTATTAGAATCCGTCCAACATACAACTTGTGTTCTGTGCTCGACTGACAGCTGTTTAAATCTGAGCTCAGAATAAAAAGAATGTTAGAGGATGTTTTTGTTATCTAAAAAATAATTTTAAATCTACTACCAGCTTAACTCTAAAAACGCATTACGTGACGCATCCTGGTTTTGGAGCTTCTATGAAGTTTTTTTTGGGGTATAAAACTTTAAATCGCTGTATCTGTATCCCTTCGGGGTTGTTATTTTCATATGAAAAATGCCTCTGTAAGATAAAGAACCCTGCCATTTTGTTATGTGGAATGTGTGTCGGCTAATTTTATTTATATGTAGATAATATCTGTTGTAGAGGGGGTCCCAACGAGCAATTCTCGTCATAAGGCACAGGTTGATTCATAAATTAGGGGTAAAAATTAGGAGAATGGCCGTTTTTAGTCGATTATACCAATATGGTATGGGGGACTATTAAAATCGTAAAATTTTGACTTTTCCTAATTTTATCAAAAATGGGTTACTAAGATTCCAAAACACCTTAATCGACGAAAAAAAAAGTTGTCTGTCCGTTGTCTGATGTCTGTCTGTATACACGATAACTCAAGAACGCCTTAAACGAAATTTGGTACAACAAACCTCCATCGGCTGACCAATACCTTCTCCACATAGGCCAATCAACTCCTACCGTTTTAGTGTCCTTTTCTCGATTTTGTCATAAAGTCCAAATTCGTGGAAGCTTTAGTTTCCGAGTTATTTGAAAAAAGGTTGAAATATATAAAAAAAAATTATAACTTTAGAAGTAAAGCAGCTATTGTTATGCGATTTTCAGATTTTGGTTTTCGTAAATATTACTCAATTTTGTTAGAAGGTTCAAATCTTTCAAAGATACAATTTTCGATATATTTTCATTTCCTTTCAACATAAAATAATTGATTGTTTGGTGGACTATCCGTGCTTTCTAGCACCAATTTTTTTCATTAGAAATCCATGAACGCGTTAGGTATACGGATACCGATGCGTTGAAATATTTACTTTAAGTGTCTAATATCAACGCATCAGTATCGGTATACCTAACCCAGTGGCGTAGTCTGGGGGGGGGATGGTTTGGGGGGTTAAAACCCAATCTACAATAAACTAATCATGATCCAGGGCCCCAGGGAGAGCTATAGCTCCCCCACTTTTTTGACCCTTTACTCCAGTTTGTGACGTGTGTTTGGTGTGATGTCCTAAATTTTAAAAATTTTGCCTGCGGTGCTATGACGTCATTAATTGTTATAATTTTATATTAATTCTCAGGAATTTTTATCAGCATTTAAAACGTGTAATAAATGGTATTCTTACTATAATTTTTCTTAAAATTTTCATCTGCGGCGCATTTATGATTTGGCAATAAATATATACCACCGCAATCTACCCCTTCTTGGCATCTAAACCAATGTAGTTTTTCAAAAATATTTTACAAAAAAAACCAAAGAGATGAAAATTATTTTTGTTTTTTTGTCAATTTTCGCCTGCGACGCTATACCAATATCCAATATTGTTCCAATTTTGTTTATTTTAAGCAATTTTTTTATCAACAACATTTGAGACGCGTAAAAAATAGTATTTTAGTGTAATTTATAAAAAAATTTAGCCTGCGGCACATTTAAGGGTTAATTCTACAAAAAATCTGCAAATGAGACTAGATGAGACTTGCTTTTAAAAATAAGTATTTTTGTATAAACTAACTCAACACCTATTAAACCGCCCCTCTTCCCTCCCTTCAGTTCAAGAGCTCAAGCAATAGAAACCTAATTTTTAAAAATTTGTCATAGGTAGGTAGTTGATAGGTAGGATAGGTAGGGACCGGATAATGATGAAACCCCCCCCAGAGTCGATTTCTGGCTACGCCACTGCCTAACCCGTTCGAAAAAATCCAAAATTCACTACATTTTTGACTTGTTCATGCTACATGTATTGAACAATGCCTGCTTTTTTGACGGGTGGGATGATAGAACAGCTGATTCCACTCGTTGCGTACGGAGGGATGTACGCATATAACGTTACGAACCCACGAACGTACACTGATAATTTTTTCAGTAAAGTGGTTTTGGCTGGGGCCTATGTTGCCAAACAATCTTGCTGGAACATCAAAGTTTTTGCTACAACAGAACTTGCTAGAACTCGGATAGGAATATAATGTTTAGTAGCCCCAGCGAAAAAAATAGTTACGTCAGCAAACAAATTTAGTAACCTAACATTCTAGCAAAAAATTTTGCTGTCCCAGCTAAGAACGTTGATGTTCCAGCAAGTTGAAAATTTCTCATTGTACGTAACGATTTCAATCAGCAGTTCTGTCATCGCACCCTTATTCATAAAAGCGTTCGAAACTTGGCCTAAACAAGTAAAATATGTGTGTATTTTGGCTTTATTTCAAACGCGTTTGGTATACCGATATACCCATGCGTTGAAATATATTTACTTTAAGTATCTGATTTTTTTGTTTGTAAAAGTGGTAAAATGCGCCGCATACGAAAATTTTTGCGAGAATGACTCTTAAAATGCGATTTTTGCCACCAAATCGCAGGCAGAATATTTTAATCAAGTTACATTAAAAAATCTATATATAACTTTATTGTTCCTAAAGGATGTTTACCTTATCGGTAGTTTTTTCGTAAGAAAGAGTTAAAAAAGTATATATTTCGCGAGTTTTAAACCTTTTTCTTTGGCGCAAAATTCTATGGCTTTCCCTCTATACATATACGGGTATTAGTACTAATATCAAAAATGTAAGACCCATAGTTTTCTTGTAAGCGAAGGGAGTTTAGTAAAAAACGGCCTAATATCTGGCTCACCGTGTTCGTGGTAGTGTCATATTTAAAGTAAATCGGATGTCGACCATCTTTGAACCGCCATATTTAGCTAACACTATTTCAAGTAAAAAGCCAGTTAAAAACTCTTTATGGTTTTAGTACCCTTAAATTTTTCTTTTACCTGTCAATTTGGTTAAATATGGCGGCAGCAGTAGGCTAAAGGGCACAGGACAGATAGGAGTTAACTGGCTTTTTAATTGATAACGGTGTTGATTTAGCGTAGTAGGTACTGTCGACTTTTTTTAACGATTAACGATTCGTGAAAAAATGAGGGGAGGCAACAAAATGCATACTTACTAATTTTTCGGTTTTTTATAATTACTCAGAAAACACAAAATCTAGTAAATAATTCATGCCCATTCTAAAATCGTCCTAAAAGTGCCCATTTTTTTATATTTAAAGGGTTAGTTTTTTATAATATACACTCAAAAAACACATCTAAATGGTTATTATATATAACCAGTGCGGAAAGTTAATATTTCCCGCACGCGACTGCCGTTGACATAAATTTGGGGTCTCCTCTCCAATATTTTGTCTGAATGTTATGTTCACAGAAATCCAAGAAAATTACAAAAACATAATAAAAAATAACGACTTTATGTTGTCCTGTTTATTAAGTGGTTTAAAAAAATTGTAGAATTTTTGTAAAGCCGATTTCAAAGGGGAGGGGCGCTTTAGTAGGTCTTGGGGTTAAGTTTGCAGGTTTGGAATTCTCCGTTGGGTCTATAGTTTTAATTCTAAATTTGCAAAAGGCGCAAATTTTAAAAATTATTCCAATTTTTTACGAGTGTTAAATAATGTTGTTCATAAAAATTGTTTAAAATTACTTAACTAAATTTGTAACAACCAATGATGTTATAGCGCCGCTGGCGAAATTTTTTTAAATATAGACCGAAAATTGTTTAAAATATGATATTTTTCAGGTATTTTGTAAAATGTTTTGACAAGCTTTTGTCAAAGGTGTGGCAAATAAAATTTATGAAATTTTATCTAAAGAAGGTTCTTAGCATATATTACGGGAATATTTAAAAAAAAAGAATATTTTATTCATATTAATGGTACATGAAAAACCCTCTCTGTAATCGATTTATATCACATCTATATTTTTTTACTTGGATTTAAAGAAGATTATACCCACTATAAAAAATTGTATTGTCCCAAATAGTATACTGGTGTATAAAGACTAATATCATGTCTCTCAGTCAGCGGCGTTAATTGGGGGGGGGGATCAGGGGCACTACGACCGCCCCTGGCAAATAAGGATTTTTTATTACTTATATATTTTTTCCTTTTTAAATGGGTAACTTCAAAATAAAATTAAGAATCCTTTAATCAGGGGCGGCATTTAAAAAAATGCCTCGGGTGGTCAACAATTTAGCGCCGGGCCTGCTTTACGCTCGTGTTAAGTGCAACATTTTTCCTAAGGTCGGGCGGAAAATTAAAAACATCTTGTTGCTGTGCATAATTTTGTAAAAAAAATATGCACGCGGAAAAACCATTTTTTCCGTACGAGACTGCCTCATTGGCCGAAGTTCCGTCAAAGAGTCGACTGCGGAAAAATGAATTCTGCATGCAAGATTAGGAACAATTGTTCTTCTAAGAGCGTAAGGAAAATAGTATAAAATGGTCAATAAAAAATGTGTTTCATAAAAATTTTATTATAACATTGAAATAAAGTGGTTTTGCACACTAGTGTGGCATAGTAACGTAACACCTAATGCGCAAAATCCTATTTTCCTCAACCTCGTAGAAATTTCTTTTTGCGTCAGTGATATTTTTTTCGCAAGCAAAATTTTTTCGTGCACGCTGTGCGGAAAACTGCTACTTTCCACACGCAAATGACTGCGGAAAAGACGTACAAACCAAATGAGGTACCCTAGGATGTTAATTCGGTGTCATTTTAAAGGATTTTTTAACGACAATTCAGAAATGGTAGCATTTGGGCGCTTAGATACACATTTACAAATGCAATTTATCCATTTTTGTTCATTTTTACGTCACTTTTTAAAAAATGTTGATAACGGCGCTTAATTTTAAAAATGTTACTATCTGTAGATTCTCTCAAAAAAACTCTTTAAAATGACACCCTACATCATAGGGCATCTAAAAACAAAAGATCAAAAGATCTTGGGTGGAAATAGGTCTGTGGGTGGAAATAACGAAAATTCAAACCTGGATGAGCATCCCACAAGGAAAACTGGATGCTCCTCCAGGTTTGAATCTAAAAACAAAAGATCAAAAGATCTTGGGTGGAAATAATGAAAATTCAAACGTGGATGAGCATCCAGTGTTCCTTGTGGGATGCTCATCCAGGTTTGAATTTTCGTTATTTCCACCCAAGATCTTTTGTTTTTAGATTCTTTTCGGTTGATATAACTGATTTGGAGGTTTTTTAACTTCTTTTTTGCATCATAGGGCATCTTATTTAGTTTGTGAGACTGAATATGAGGTATCTTTAAAAAGCAAATTTTATAAGGATTTAAAATTTGGTATCAAAAATAGTAGATCGTATAAAAAAAATTGGGATTGTCCCCAAAAATTTCCCCCTCAAAAAATATCTACATCAAAGATTTTTGTTTTATGCTAACTGCAAACAAGGCATTTTAAAGCCTACTGATGTATGCTGACAATGCGATGAACTGGTTTCGACATTACGATTACAGGGCGAAGTTTTTTCGCACTATTTTTGCGCACTACTGCGGCACTGTTAACAATGCGCAAAATCTGATTTTCCGCACGCCCGTAGAAAATAGTTTTTAACTTGTGCGAAAATTTAATCTTCTTGGCCTGAAAACGAATGCGGACCGGAGTTCGGGCAAGCAGCAAGGATGGGAAAGATACTTGACACATGAGTTAGGATAAATATTTTTTCTACGACCAGTTGTAAAAAAAATGGAGTAAAATCTATTCTGTAGGTATACTCAGTGCGGGAAAGTGATACTTTCCAAACTAAAATACGTGCGGGAAAGGGGTGTTTCACGCACGGTCGCAGAAATAAATAGTAGTTTACCTAACAAGTCCGGAAAGTGTCTCTTTTCCGCACGCGATTGCAGATGGCCGAACGACGCGTTAGCGAGTTCGGCCAGCAATTAAGTGCGGAAAAGTCACTTTACGCGAGTTGGGTACAATATTTTTTCTACTCGCTTGACTTAAGTATATTTAACCCAATAAAAGGAATTTAAAAAATGTTACTCTTTATTTATCCTGACTAAAACGTTTACCTAACACAAAGAAGAAAATTTTTAAAAATATAGCAATGCATTTATATTCAATTTTTGGTTGAGTGCGGAAACGTACCATAAAGTTTTTTTTTCCGCACTAGTGCGGAAAAAGTAAATTTTCTGCACTCTAGTAGAAAAAATATTAAATAGAGTCAGTTCCAAAATAGTGATTTTTGCTCTATTTTTAATATTTAAAAAAAATCATCCTGTATATGTAAATAGTAAATAATTTGTGTCTGTTTCCGTTTCCTTTATTTGCCTTGATGCTTCGTCTGTATAACTTTTTAATCAATCAGTCATCTAAAACCTTTTTTCAACTTTGGTGTCTTATTACATAATAATCTATATTTATATACCAATTTAACTTGATCATCACTTATGGAAACTGAAATGATTATCCTAATTATTTTGTCGAAAGATAAGTCGTCGTGTTTCGATTTTATGTAGACACAATAATTAATTAATTAATGATGGTCAAGTAACCCAAAAATTCAGGTGACTTGTCAAAATAAGGTTGCAAAATATTATCTGTCATCCTTTATGAACCAAAAATGAACTTGCCGGAGCTCTCCTCTCACACTGCAATGTGAAATCTAAAAAACGAACCTGTCAGGTAGATTTTAAAAAACTCCCTGTTGAAATAAGTTTTAAGCGTTTTTCGACAGCTTTAAAAGAATAAGGGCGCAGAAGAATAAAGACTATTTTTTCAACTTTTCTTAGTTTTCAGCAAAGCATTAAATTTACTCCTCCTACCGTTTAGGAGATATTCATGGTGAGCAGCAAATTTGACATCATATGTTTCACTTTTTCGGACCCTGCAGTCTGTGTTTGTGTGGGTCTATGTGGCTTTACAAATCGTAATCGAGTGAACCGATTTCAATGCAGGATAAAAAAAAAACTGTAAACGTCCCTCTCGTGGGAATAAATAATTTACACTCTTTGCTGTCAGCTTTGGAGGAGGGGTTTTCCTATACCATCAGAATATTCTTGGGCCCTCCTATATAGGGTGGGAACTTTAACTGGAATAATTTCGCTAGAGCCTCAGGATAACCCTAAAAACCCATATAATCGACATAAAATCGGGCCAACGCAACGCTGCCGTAGTGCCGACGTTATACCGACGTTGGCCCGATCTTATGAGTTATTTGACGATTTTTGTTTGTAGAAAAAATATGCGGCTAAAGCGCAAAAACACGTCAACTGAGATTTTTTATGGGCTTTCCAGTCAAATAAAAAATTCCTCTTTTAAAGGGTGAAACCTCTCTAACCCACTTAATTTTTTTAAAAGGATTATACTACCTTGTTGGAAAGCCCGTTTAAAAAGACAAATGAGGGTGCAGTTTTTCATTTTAATTAAAAAAAAAGAATTTTATAAAAACCAGAAATTAAAAAACGGCGCCAGCAGGCACGTATAGCCATCCGTAAAAACCTAAAAAAAAAATAAAAAAATATGAAAAATTTTGTTTAAAATTTTTTTTTTCATTTTTTTATTTTTTTTTTTGGTTGAAAATGCAATTATCTATCTTAGTGTGAAAACCACGTGTCGCTAGCTGATACGGTTCGTGAAGTTACAATTTTATTAAAAGCTTAATCCCCTCCTCCTATATCCTCTTGCCAAGCAACACGCGGTTTTCATATTAACTTACATAATTGGATTTTCAACCAAAAAAAAAATAAATTTTTTTTTCAGAATTTTTTAAATTTTTGGTTGAAAATGTAATTATCTATCCGATATTGTGACAACCGCGTGTCGCTAGCTGGTGTACGGTTCGTGAGTTAAACCCCCCACCCCCACCAAAAACTAATTAACTCTGCGTAGGGTGACTAAGAATTTTAGTGGCAAACTTTATAAGAATCGGTTCAGCCGTTTTTAAGTAATCGTGTTCCCGACAGACAGACGGATCGACAGACAGACCATAAAATATGTCTAAAAATTTAATTGATTAATTTAATTGACCGTATTGTGTTAAAAACTTACTCAACAAGGATACAGAGTCTATCCCAAAAGTCTGGAATAATGGATTTTTTGGGATAACTATGGGTTTTTGAAAAAAAACTTATATAGGATTTTTTAGGTAAAAAAAGCGATTTCGAAAAATGTATACCAATGTATAAATTGGACGCCCTGTATATTATCTCATTTTCTGGATCATTAATAAACAAGATTTTCAAAAATACCCAACATTACACAATACAGAGTGCTCACCGTGTATAAAAGAGTATACATTTTCCGAAACCGCTTTTATTCCTAAAATGATCCTATACCTATATATAAGTTTTTTTTTGAAAATAGCGTTTTCCCAATAAGTCCATTCTTCCAGACTTTTGAGACACACTGTATAAATGTGACCATAACCAGACTTTTAAGGGGGGGGGTTGCGTTTTATCCACATATTTTATCCTGAGGCTCTATAGAGGATTTGATTCAGTTAAAGTCTCCGCATTGCATATTAATGTCTCGATTTTTTGGGTTCTATATATACCTATATTTTGTTTTAAACCTATATTTTTTATAAAATAAAAAAAAAAAGAATATATCTTCGCCTTCTAAGATTGTATGTTTATTCTGAGCTTAAATTAAAACAGCAAAGAACAAAAATTGTATGTCAGACGGATTCTAAACTGTACGATTTGTAGGATGTATTGTTTGTAGAAAGTACGAGTTGTACGATGTACGGTTTGCAAAAAGTATGCTTTGTGCGATGTATCGTTATGCTATTTTACGATTTGCGGAAAGTATTATTTGCGCAATATACGTTTGTGTTAAATACGCTTTGTAAAAAGTATTTTTGTACAAACTATGGGACCCCTTAAACGGATCCAGAAAGATAACCACGTGACCAAAGTAAGTTAACCTACCACTTCGTTAACCGGCCGGAATGTCGTTGGTGCAATTGGCAATAATTTTCATTTCTTTTTCCAGAAAATGCCTTTGGTATTAAATTTTGAATTAGGTTGGTGCATTTCGTGGTAATTACAAATTTGAAACAAACTGATCCCAGAATTAAACATTTAGCAATCAGTAAATTGTAGGAAAAATAGGTAAATTGACGAATTTAAATTTGCCGCCATTATCCTTGTCCATATTTCCGCTTCCGTTAATTTAAATTTTAAAGCGAAGGGGGCCATGGAATTCTCCAATCCTCTACAAAACGGCCAGCAATAAGGAAGTTTTTTTGGTTTAAAGAATAAGACTACAAATTGGGGTAAGTAATACCTAATAACTAATAAATTAAATGCTTCCCAAAAATTGAGGTTTTTAGTAACATTGTAGGGTGAATACTTACTGAAAAAAATAATAGAAAATAGGCGATACGGCATGCACCGGGCGGCAAACATCTAGTATGTTTTCACATCGTACTCAATCAACACCGTACTCAACTAAAAAGCCAGTTAACTCATTTTCTAGTACCCTTTGGCCTATGATGGGTGCCATATTGACACCAAACTGACAGAAAATCCATGTTTTACTTGTCAATTTGGTTATAAAAATGGCAGCCACAATAGGCTAAAGGGCACTGAGGCGGTAGGAGTTAACAGGCTTTTTAGTTGAGAATGGTGTTGACTCAATATACTTATTGAAAAGATTGTCTTCTTTTTCTTTCGTAGAGCATGTACTCCGTTGTGACAAAGAGCGTTATATATGAAACAACAAGATGCTTGATTTTCGATACTTATTGAGCCCAAAAAACACATCGTGGTCTGGACGCTAGCGTATCTCTTGCAATTTTTCCGAAGCCAGCTGGCGGCTTGGGGCGCCGCGGCATGTATACCGCCCATAATCACTTGGGCAAGTGTCGGCCGACAGGCGGGTGGGCGCAAGAGTATTTTACCTGTCATTAAAAAAAGAAGTGTTGGACGCAACCGGGATCCGAACCTGCGCGTCCCGGGTGAGAGTCCGATACTCTACCACTACGCCACGTGCCTTAATTCTATATCAAATCTGTCTTAACTTCAACCGTTGCGAACCATAGAAATACGATTCATTTCTATGTTGCGAACCCACCACGGTTGTGTAGAGCTGGCGCCTACGAAGCGAAAAAACGCTTAATACGGTCAGCGTTTTTCAGCAAGCAAAGAACTTACTCGTTAGAAAGCGCATTTTCGTGGCGTTTAACCAGCCTCGGAATGAATTCGAATTAGCGAGCGTCATATATGTTCCGAAATACAGGACGATTTTAGCGCCTGCATTGCAAGTGTCTATATGTCCGACGTCGTGAATGTCGGCATCGGCAGTTAAACGTGGGCTGATGTTGAAACAACTGCCGACTTCCATCACCGATCATCGCCATGCACATGAAAAATAACTTGCTTGGCCTGACAAAAGTCCTATGTATACTGCTTGAAGTAACCCACACGTCGGCATATTGCAATTAATATACGGTGTCGGCCTTCCCAGCAAACACAGAAGATCGGTAAATAATCGAACCGACGTCGTCAACGTCGGCATCGTCAGTTAAACGTGGGCCGATGTTGGAGCAACTACCAAAACTTCCATCACCGATCATTCGCCACGCACATGAAAAATAATTTGCTTGGCTCGACGAAAGTTCAATGTAGTTCTCACGAGGCCCTACTCTCTCATACAGGAATAATACCAACGATACAACAAGAACGCGCCGCGCGCTCTCACTAATAGCATAGGGTATTCCAGTGATATACCAGTAAGGTGCTGTGAATGTCTGAATGTTCTGGCACATTCACAGTATGTATATTCGTAGGATGTTCCAAAAACTTGCTCTGAATAACTTTCAAGTTAGCACATGAACATCACATATAAGACATTCTCAGAATATCCTACCTAGTACATTGAGCGAACATTCTATGCAGGATATTTCAGGAATGTCCTTTTTTGGACATTGACAGCACATTTAAAAAACATTCTTAGGATATCCTGGACAGTACATTCAGCGAATATTCCATGCAGAATATTCCCTGAATGTTCTACTAAAGTCCGGAAAACGCCCTTCCTTTTGGATATTGACAGCACATTGATATTTAAGATTTTATTTTGTTCAAAAAGCTTGTTGGGCTAGGCTAATATTTATTTCCAATAAAAAAATAATGATGAAAATCGGTTGAGCCGTTCGGAAGTTATCCTGCATCTCGTCCTGCATAGAACAAAATAGGTACGATAATCCCCTTTCACTACCGTTTGGGAGGATTCGGGGATCGGGGTAATATTTTTATCCCATAAAAAAGAATTATGAAAATCCCTTGAGCCGTTCAGGAGTGATTCTGATTGTATGTAAAAAAAAACAATTTACGGTGCTCTTCTAACAGAAAACAATGTCCAAAAGGCTATACCCCGCTAATATGTAATTTCTTCCATAAGCCCCCGTAGCGCAAAAGGTTAAGTCTTTGAAAAATTGTTATATTTTTTTTGTGAGAGAACATATTTTTTCAAGCTCATAAATGTGCTATGAAAATCCGACGAAAATATTGTATGAATGTTCTACCAGGATGTTTTAGGAATATCAAAACTGCGGGCACAGAACATTCCCTGAACATCCCGGGTATGCTAAGAGGATTTGAGGGAACATTCAGGGAATGTTCCCAATATCCTAGCTGAACATTCAGCGAATGTTCGGGGAATATTTCTGTGCTATTAGGGCTATGTGCAACGCATGAAAACTAACCATATATCAAATAAAATACTTGAGTAACATTTCTCTCACCCTGTCCCATGCTGCCCTTAGCTGCTAAAAATCTTAGTTGACGTGTTTTTGGATTTTTCTAAAAAACAATTTTTTAACCCGCTATCGCTACGGCCAATATTCCATTTAAAATATCCACCCTGTATATAGTGAAACGGTATTGTAAAAGTAAAAGTAAAAGCATACATTGTAGAGCCGTTTTAAGCATTCGAATTTGCCGTTTTGCACTTGTACTTTTCAAAATTTTGATCATTTCTGAATTCTATTTGGCCTAACTGGCCCCATTGCACTGTGCGGCGCAGCTCTTGACATCGGACCGTCAGCATTTTTGGCTGCAGGTCAATTCCCAACGTGCCAAAGTCCATCTCCAGGAAGTAAGAAAAATAAAAAATGTGTACACATTATTATAATTGCGGCAGTAGCAATCTAAATTCAAACCACACCTTAGTATCCTAAACTTAACTATAATGAACTAACCACTACACTAGATAATACTAATACTAGATAGTTTGCATGCGTCGCACAAAGAAGGCGCGGCTCGTTCGCGATGAATCGTGGGTATTACTCCTGTATGAGAGGATAGGTCCGACAGTTTATTTACAATTTACCGATGTGAAACATACTACGACAAGGAAACTACCTATGGAAAGTTTCTCTCGGATCAAAGCATAATGCCTACTTGTGCCAGTTGCGCTATACTGCTGAGGTCAGTCAAACTGTATCCATGGAAACCAAGATGGCAAAGTATACAACCAGCACGCCCAAGAGCCAGCTCCTCCTGCAGAGTGTAACAGGGTGTCCGAAATTGGGCACTTTTGGGGGGTTTAAGGTACTTCCAGGCGAGATAGAACAAAACTGACCCCCACTTGCGAGGCTCGATTTTCAAGAGAAGTTCGAAGGTAAAACCCGCATCATGATATGTTAAGCCGTTTACAAGCTACGGGGGGGGGGGGGTTTGAAAAGTCTGCATTTTGGGAGAGGGTCTACAATTTCGTTATTACTGAAAATTTAATTTTGATGTAAAGAGCTTTTCTATAGAGTTTTTGACAAAAAATTTAACTGTCTTCAGATTTTTTCCACCGGCTTTAGTTTCCAAGATATAAGCAAAAGTTAGTATTTTTCTTATGGAAAATCCCATATTTTATTCAGTTTTTGAATTTGTAATGAAATTTCCTTTTAAACAATATAGCATATGTCATAGTTTGGTTGGGCCGTTTTCGAGGTATTTTATATTTTGCATTTCTGTCTAGTGTGTTGTGACTTTATTTTGATAGCTTGACAGTAGTCATTTATGTCATCAAATTTCTGTAAATAGACCATAATATGAGAAAAGTCACAATTTCTTCCTGTCATGGCCTGCTTTTTAAAACTACAAAGCTTTTGTTTGAATGTAACGATTTTATTATAGAAACGCGTTTCAAGTAATAGGTAATAACTTTTAAAAAAAGTAGGTATTTAGTTTATCATCGGCTTCTAGCCGTCTTACTGATCTATTATTATTACCGAGAAGTCCTAATTCCTTTTTTCCTTCTAAAATCATAAAGAGCCAAGGTTCTACAAAAAAAAACAAAGAAGTTAAAAAAAACCCTCCAAATCAGTTACTCCAACCGAAAAGAAAGTAAAAAACAAAAAGATCAAAAAATCTTGGGTGGAAATAACGAAAATTCAAACTTGGATGAGCATTCCACAAGGAACACACAATTTAAAGGACCAAAGCGACAAGAGAAATGATTAAACGATGTTTCGCCCTGGGTAACCAGCGTGCCTATCCAAGTTACCTGATACAGATTCGTCCTGGCGTGTTAATATTTCCAGTAGGATTATGCTCCTAAGAAAGAAAAAAAGAAGTTAAAAAAACCTCCAAATCAGTTACTTCAACCGAAAAGAAACTAAAAAACAAAAGATCAAGAGATATTGGGTGGAAATAACGAAAATTCAAACTTGGATGAGCATCCCACAAGGAACACACAAAGAACCAAAACGAAAAGAGAAACGATTAAACGATGTGTCGCTCTGGGTAACCAGCGTGAGCTCGTCAGTGGTTCCACTGGTCACCCTCCCCATACATCATTAAACACCATCATACACTTTGATTTCCAACTTTGAATTACTCTTAAATGGGCATCGTTCCCCACTGGCACTTATCCAACTTACCTGATACGGAGTCGTCCTGGCGTGTTAATAGACACTTAAAAGTTAATTTTCAGTTTTATCAGCTGTCGTATGCTTATCTCTATCGAGTCGAACAATCAAGCAGGTGCACTTTTAAAATCATGCCGAATACGTGACAGCTCCAGCTGATTAAATGCACGAAAATCTCGTTAGGTACGATAAGACAGTCGTAACATTACGACCGTCCCTACATACGAAATAATTTTGACGCATTTGATCAGCTGGAGCTGTCACGCATGCGCTATTAGTTTAAAAGTACAACTCGATAGAGATAAGGATACGAATGCGATAGCCCCGAAATTTAACTTTAGTGTCTAATATTTCCAATAGGATTACGCGCCTAAGGCAATTAAAACAAAAAAAGAAGTTAAAAAAACTCCAAATCAGTTACTTCAACCGAAAAGAAACTAATAAACAAAAGATCAAAAGATCTTGGGTGGAAATAACGAAAATTCAAACTTGGATGAGCATCCCACAAGGGACACACAAAGGACCAAAGCGACAAGAGAAATGATTAAACGATGTTTCGCCCTGGGTAACCAGCGTGGGCTCATCAGTGGTTTCACTGGTCACCCTCCCCATACATCATTAAACACCATCATACACTTTGATTTCCAACTTTGAATCACTCACAAATAGGCATCGTTCCGCACTGGCACTTATCCAAGTTACCTGATACGGATTCGTCCTGGCGTGTTAATATTTCCAATACGATTATGCTCCTAAAGGCAATTAAAACAAAAAAAGAAGTTAAAAAGTAAAAAAAAACCTTCAAATCAGTTACTTCAACCGAAAAGTAACTAAAAAACAAAAGATCAAAATATCTTGGGTGGAAATAACGAAAATTCAAACTTGGATGGAAAGGACCAAAGCGAAGAGAAATGATTAAACGATGTTTCGCCCTGGGTAACATTATTTCCACCCAGGATCTTTTGTTTTTTTAGTTTCTTTTCGGTTAAAGTAACTGATTTGGAGGTTTTTTTAACTTCTTTTTTTGTGTGCAGTGCAGTTTCCTGTTACATATAAGTATAAACAACGTGTCATGGGCGTTAGTAATTAAACGTTGTTAAATCGGCATACACATGTTGGATATTTTACCTCTAAAAACGTTATTGAACGTCCCATAGAAACCTTTAACACGTATAAAAAACGTATCGAGACGTTAGTAAGATACATAAAAAATGTATCTAAGACGTTAGGAATTTAATACACACACGACGATTTTTATCACGTCAAACAACGTTACTTAATTATCTTTAGTTACTTTGACATTAGATTTCTATCTGGAATGAAGGAGGGAATTATGGTTTCTCCCACTCTTAAGCATAAGTACCCGGGTAGGTAGTGCAAGACTTGTGTGTATATATATATCTTATATACATCGCCGTAACTGCTGCTCATTTTGTGCTTCTCATCCATTCTTGTCAATTGGAGTAGCCAAAATGTTTCGATTGGTCTGGCTCGGGGAACATTTAGGGAGGATGTCCTATGAGCCTCTAACCATTCGCACGTGGTCCTGGCATAATAATCAGCAGAGGCCAAGTTTGCTCAAAACATTACGTTGTCGTTGAAGGCAATTACTTCACATAGGTATTCTGGTACACCGCAGGACCCCTAAAACGTCCCACGTAGGGCTTAGACACATCATCTTCTGATATGTACCATTTGTTTCTAGACAGGACAACCCCGCACATGTTTCCCAAGCCAGACCAATTAAAACATTTTGGGTTAGACTGGCTAGTAAAGTTTACCAGAATGGCTGGAAAGCATAAAATGAGCAGCAGATATGGCGTATGCTCTTCCAAAAACTTAAAGTGTGTGTTGTCGAAGTGTGCCAAACCCTAATCAGGCGCGTCATTTATATAGTTAATTATATTTATTGTCCATAAATGCATCAAGATGTATATGTATTTTTAATAGTTCGGTAATGTTTATAAAGTTGGCCGAAAACTTTTGAATCACCGCCTCCATGGTTTAAATTAATATCTTTGTGGAATCCTACCTTGAGTTTTTATTTTTTTTAAAAATAATTAACCGGTTAACTTTCTTACAGATTTTTCATCATGCCGCTTTATCATAAAAAGCCCAAATCCAAACCATCATTTATATCTACACATCAAAGCTATACCCGCAGCTTTTTAGACAAAAGTAAATCTTTATTTGAAAACCCCTCTGTAAAAGCCTACTCCAAGAGCCTTGCCGATGTTTTAGCAAGGCCTGCTAATAGTGATAAAAAGATAGTTGAAGAAGCTGGAAACCTGGTCAGTAAAAAATTCACAGAAATTGGGCCTTGGAAACTTAAGCCAACTTAGTAGACCTAGTTGTCCCATTTTTCTAAGTAGATCGCGTGGTTATGGGCCCGCGGAGAATTTTACACCCGTAAAAATTGTGGCGCAAAGCAGCATCTGCCCGTAATGGGCTGCGAAGGTCTACTATGTTGGCTTCGTTTTCTAAGCTCCTTTAATTAACATTAGGCATATCGAAAATTAAAAATATATCGTCCTAAATGAAATGTGTTTTTTATAAAAATAGAGAAAAAATAGCCCTATATTTTTGTTTTCCTGTGTTATCCTAGGTTGCCCAACATAACACCACAGCAAAAATCTCAGCCTCCAGGGATACGACAATAAGAGATATTGCGAGTCCCCTATCAGAGAGCATCTTTTCATCACCCAGCGATTTTGAATCGGTCGAAATCTCTAGAGTGAAAACACTCAATGGAAAAACTGTCAAAACCTTTACTAGGGTTAGTATTCTTTTGGAGGCTAGTAAAGAAAATGATGGACACAGACAAACAACCATGCAGCCACCACTTTCTCTGTCCGAGAATCAAACCAGGGCCGTTCGCATCAGAGAAATTAAAATAAACTAAAAGGCGCACTCCATATATTGAGGGCAAATTTTCCAAATCAGTAGCCAAATCTAAGAAAATTGCTGAGGAACAGTTATGGCAACATTGGAGAGTCGCGTTCTGATTGGTTCTGAAGCAATTATTTAAAATGTGTCGGTTTCATACAGATGTGTTGTTTACCCGTGAAAAGATAGTTCCGGCGACTTTTCGGCACTTTTTTCACCTAACGCACACTTCTTATGCATTTTTATAAATCTATATAACAATAACAATTGCAAAAAACAAAAAACTAACAAAAACCCGACGGATCGGTCGGACCTAAGATGGCAAAACGTGCCTCGAAAAACCAATAACATTTTTGCCCTGGTTGTCAGATTTCAAGTCAGTCATTTCCTATCGGACTTTATAACGCACGTGAAAATTTTTAAATTCTCTAGTCTTGGGTTTAGTTTACATTCTAGAGATTTATTATGTATGGATATGGGGAAGGCACGGCAATTGCGATCGAAATATTTTTGTTAAACAAAAAATTGTCAAAACATAAAGCAAAGACATATGAAAGGTTTGTTATCTAGTGTCGGCCTCTAGTCACGTGCTTGTGTTTTCTTTAAAGTTGTGGTTTTCGGCAAGTCTTCTTTAGTCTCTTTTTTTATTGAGTATTTTTGCTCTTTTAACACGACAACGTGACTATTTACGTTCTTAGCCAACAAGTCCAAAACAAACACTGCTGCAATAGTCGAAATTCTCATAAAATTAATGAAACAGAAAGTCGACTGCCGCTCCTAAACAAAACGCGATAAAACTAAATGGTTCCGTTGTTGGTTTTTTTACTGGCACTTGAGTTTTTTTCTATTGCCATGGTGGTGTCAAAATTAACACAATCTAGGGTTTCAGTGTCCGTCAATGTGTAATATAATGGCAATAAAATAACACACTGTAGGTTGAGAGCAGCTGCGCGCATTCGCCAAACACTGACGCAAACATGATCAAGATTGCCTCCCAAAACGACTCACCAAAGTCAACTTTGTCCAATATGCTTAACGACTGCGTAAAGTCAAATTTGCGATTAGGTCAACAACTGATGAATGTTGATGAATTGGTTGCTTTGAAAAATGATCAGGTTAGTCAAACAATTTTTTTTTAATTTACCTTTTGTTCCATTGTACATACAGGTACTTAGCACCATGCTAAAAATTAATTTCGGTCTTTTTATTTAACCCTACCTCACTAAAACACACCAAAAAACCAAAATATTATAAGTTTTTGAAAAAACAACTTAAACTTCTTTATTTTATTTTTAACATTGAAGTTTAAAAATTTGTAGCATTAGCTTTACCGAAGAAGCACAAAAGTTTAGTCGTTCCATTGACTATATTTTTCCCCTTAGATTGACGACGAGCAACAATTTAAATCAGAATTAAAAACTCAAATTAGCGAACCCAAAACAGAAAACGTCCAAGGATTGAAGAAAACTTTGAGCCGATTTATCAGCAACTTCAACTTTATGAAAACTGAACCGAAAACGCAAATAACGCAGAATATTGGATTGAATGAACAATCTATAACAAAACAGACAAAGATAGCCGAAAATCAATCAAAGTCAATTTTAAGAGAAAAATCAGTTGAAAATGTTAATAATTTAAAAGAAAAATCCCAATTTATGACTGGCGATGAAATAAAATCTAAACCTATAAAAGTCGATGATACCAAGAAAGGTCAAACAAAATCTCGAGAATTACAGGAAATAACTGACTTAAACAACCGTTTAAGTCAAGAATATTTCAAAAACGTCGCTGAAAAGCCTGATGGTGATGGCAATCCTTCAAAAAAACCCACTAAAAATAAAATTAAAAAGAATAAATCTGAGAAAGCAAAGAAAAAACAGCTAAAAAACAAAAATGACAAAAGCAATTGGGATCAGAGAGTTGAACAAGATGTCAGCCTTGAGGAAGATATAACCCAAGTTTTATTGAAGAAAAACGATTTTAAAAAACCTACAAAATCGAAGAAAAATAAATATATGGAAGAAATACAAAATAGGCCAGAATCGGACGTCAGTGAACTTGAAGCTTTAACTGAATTCAATAACATTTTAAGTCAGGAGTATTTTAAAAAATTGGATTCGCAAAAAGACAAAAGGGTCACAGTTAAAAAAGACAAAGTTAAGATTAAAAAGAATAAGTCAAACCTTACCGAACCGTATAAGAAATCCAAGAAACGTACAGCCGTCGATGAAATACAAAGTCCGATAACTAAGAAATCAAAAAAACATGACCACAATTTCAAAAAATCAAAGAAAAATGTAATTCATCAAGCCAAAAAGACCACAATGATTCACACTTTCAAGAGGAACATGGGCAGATACAAGTCAGAGGGTTTTATTAACCACATGATCGAGCTTCAGAATCAACGAGATGTGGGAATTTACGTGTATTGCGACAACTGCAATAAAATACGACATTTGCCTGATGTTAAAGATCCCTTGGATTTGCCGGGTAGCTGGTAAGATTTTGTTGTAAATAAGTAGCTACTTTACAAAAAATTTTGCTTTAGATTTACCGAGTTGCCGGACCGTACTGACGATAAGGCAGTGCACAAAAACAAACTAGATACAGATGCCTTAAATAACTAATGCCAAATTTAGACATCAGGTTGGGATTTTTAAATAAAAAACCCTACTAATTTCAAAAATACCAAACACGCTATTTCTATCTATAGTTGTTTGTGAAAAAAATTTCCAAAACCTCATCATAAGCATTATGTGCTAAACAGAGAACAATTTTAGTTTTAATCTATCTCTAACACATTATGCTTATGATAATGATTAAGTAAATTCACTTATCTCTATCTATGGTATTTGTGAAATCAGTAGGGTGTACCATTTAAAAATAGAAGCCTGATAATGTCTAAATTTGGCATTTGCAATGACAATTAACTTTTCTTGGCAAATAAATCCCAAAAGCACTAAAAAAATAATAAAACTTTTGTATTTCATTTTTTTTCGATTTCTTGTATTAAACGAGTTTATATGGGGTTCAAAATATAATGAGACACCCAGTACCATGACTTCCTCCCATAAAAAAATGTGTCGGTAGGCGCTTACGTATAGCGAAAGTAAAAAGGAAAGAAAGGAGATCCTTTACTTTAGTTTTCCTATGTTGACAATAAAATTACATTATTTTTCAGGTACTGTTACATGAACCCAGATAAGGATTTTAAAAACTGCGACGCACCCGATTATGAAGTACCACCAGAGGAGGAAGAAAGATTTATCAAGAACAAATTCAACGCCGGAAGTGTTGTTTGGGCGAAACTTGAAGGCAAGTTTAGGGTCGGGGAGTCCATTTCCATTATCGTAAACGGCAAATTTTAAATCGCCAAACAACAAGAAAGACTAAAATCAAGTTGCTTTTTTTACCCAATCATTTTGAAAGAAAGCTTGACTCAGGGCTTTATCGCAGTGTTGGCATTAAAAAGCATGTGCATTTGTGTGTGTGGGTATGTATTATATTAATGTTCCTAGAAACTTTTTGGACCGATTTAAAAGAAACTTTTTTAGTTTGATTTGAACAATAATTTTTACAGGATATCCATGGTGGCCAGCCTTGGTAGAGGATGATCCAGATATAGAAGATTTTTATTGGTTGGATGATATCCAAGATGACGAGCCAGTAAGTGAAGTTGTAGTAATCTAATATAGCTATTTATTTTTAACAAAGCCTTGGAAAATTGACCTTTATGGAAGGAACTTGGCAGTTTCATTGGTTAAGTGCACCATGTTTAAAAGGTTACCAAACTTTAAAACAGTCAACAGTCACCACAGGTACTTTTCAATGAAAAGTGTGCATTTGGTCCAGAATTGCAAACGATTTGGTCCAAAAAATTGTCAACATTTTTGTTCATAAGGCTGTTCTCAACTTTTTCTTAGGACTGTGAATAAACCTACGACAAAGCAAAATCAAAAGTAGTGCTTGAATACCATTCATATTTTTATTACGATCAAGACTGTAACAAAAATTAACCCAAAGACCAAGCTTTCCCTTGTATGAACTTGCCACAATAATTTAATGACTTGTCGCTTATATCCCTTTATTAAAAGTATATAGAGATATTTTTTTTGTGTCGCTTGCCTTAGCTCAGGAAATGTCGACGTGACATTCAAAACGGTTCATTTGATATCCAACTTGGAGCAACACCGTTCTCAACTAAAAAGCCAGTTAACTCATTTTCGTTTTAGTATCCTTTGACCTACTATCGATGCCATATTGACACTTAACTGACAGAAAGTCCATGTTTTACCAGTCAATTTGGTTATAAACATGGCAGCCACAGTAGGCTAAAGGGCACTGAGATGGCAGAAGTTAACAGGCTTTTTAGTTGAGACGGTGTTGCTTGGAGCAACACATTAAATTTCTGTCAGTTTGGTATCAATATCAAACGAAGTGTTAACTGGCTTTTTAGTCGAGATGGTGTTGCTTGGAGTCAAATAAACATCAGAATTGGCTGTACTTTGAATGGAATGCACATTTTGCAAAAACTAAGACACAGCTCGGAGCACTTTTTTGATTTTTTGCCGAATAAACTAAAGTTTCTTTGTACGGCCACCGATTCAAATGTTTGAATATTTCGAATTGGTGGCCTTAGAAAAAATTTTTAGCTTACTCGGCAAAAAATAAACAAAGTGCTCCGACTCGTATCTTAGTTTTTACAAAATGTGCCTTCCGTTCAAAGTTCAGTGAATTCTGATATTTTACGCTTTTTAAAGCGCATAAATCAATACCTTGCACCCTTCAGGCGTTACTCGATAGCTCCCCTCGAGGGCGCGCGCGGCTATGTTTCACGGTAACTTGAAAACAGATTAACCTACAGCGATGAAACTTAGCACGATTGTCAAGCACTAGAGGGACATAAAGCTTATTGATTTTCAAAAATCGGAAAAGTGCAAGTGTAGTAGAAATGGGAAAAAGTGTCAAAAATTGGACTTTTTAAGGTACCTCCGATGTTCCGCTCTAACTGTTGAGGAAGTTGACTAATCGTTTTCAAATTTTGCACAAATTAGGCACCAAGGCGAGGACGAAGCCTATTGAAAATGGACTGAATTGGAAAAAGACAAGCCACCCATTTTAAGACTTCTAAAGGCCCGCAGAGCACCATTTTAAAAAAAAGTGTTTTGATGAAATTTATGCCGTTTTTTAGAATATATCTAATCATTATTCGAAAAGTTGCGAACCGATTAAAAGCCAATTTTGTACTAATATAAGGCAGAATGTGTGCTCGGTGACTGTATAGTTGGTTTTTGAGAGTAGTTTTTAGTTTTCGAGTTTTGAGGATTTTTCGAAAATTATGTAGAATGGTTGCAGTCAAAAAAACTCGATCGAGCGATTTTTTTGCCCCTTCATTTTTTGGCGGTTCCTGAACTGTTATTTTCTTTAAAAAGGTCCAAAATAATGTATAAACAAGTTACTCTAGGACGTACCGTTTTTTCATCAATCAATCAAAAGTTTGAGTCGGTTTGTAGATGGCGCTGACGTAGTTCACTTAATGTTTGTCAAAACATGCCCGATTCCAAAGAAAAAACAAAAAAATAAAGAAATTTTGAAATATTTTTAAAAATACATATGCCACGACATTGTGAGTAATTTCGTTTAAAAGATAAGGAGAAAATACGCAAAATGACGTGTGTCACTAGATTATCAGTGCCGTACGTGATTCATTGTAACGGAAAAATGTTGCCAAAACGGCAAAATTTTATAAAAATTAAACGAAAACTGCAATAATTTTTCAAAAATAAAAGTAAGTTAACAAAATCAGTGGCGTACGAAAAAAATACGTCAAACGACACAAGTCACTATATGATCAGTGCCGTACGTGAGTCATTATAATGTAAAAATAGTGCCATTTTAAATATAAAAATATGATCATATCATTTTACCAGTGTCTTTCGCGACCCGAAAACGAGCTTTGCGTTATTTAAAGTAACTAAGCTCTCTGATTTTTTAAAAATTAACAAATTTAAATTATATTAACTTTAAGGAACAAAATATACATTCATTCATACAAAAGGTAGGTTCTTTAAAAGCGTAAATCAATACCTTAACAGTTCTCAAAGTGTTGGAGAATAAATCAAATTTACAAGTTTATAAAAACCCGAAGAATCCTACTCATATGTAAATGTGTATGTATGTTTGTCCCCCAACTAAGTCAGAACGGCTGAACCGATTTGGATGAAATTTTGTAACAAGATATATTTATTTAATTTTTGGCTTATTCGGCAAAAAATCAAAAAAGTGCTCCAAGTCGTGTCTTAGTTTGTGCAAAATGTGCCTTCCGTTCAAAGTTCAGTCAATACTGATTTTTATTTGACTTCAAAATGTATGGATATCACATGACCTGTTTTGAGTGTCACTTCAACATTTCCTGAGCTAAGGTCACTGACAGGAAAAAAAGAATCTCTGCCCTTAACCAATCTTGAGGATTACTTTATAGTAAGTTTGGTCTTTGATTATGGGTCATATAATCAAAGGTTTGGTTTTCATTTTTGCCCTTGTGTTCGGTTTTGCTTGTTTGCTTTTATCATTTATCATTTTAGACATGGTATCATGTAACTTTCTTCGACACTCAAAAAGTAACTCGAGCGTGGGTCAAAACCAAATACTTAGAACCGTTTGCACTCAACCACAAAAACCGATATTTCCTACCGAAACCCAATGATTTCTTCAAACAGAGAATCGAGTCTTCAATCGTTCAAGCTCTGGAGGCCTGTAAAATGGAACTGTTACCTAGATTGAGGAAATACAGCTTTGTAACGCGTTACATTAAGCCGAAAAAAGCTAAAAAAGTTTGCGTTGATAGGCAGAAAAAGGTACGAAGAGTTGTCATGGAAAACATTCCAAATTTGTCTCAAAGCTCCGTAAAGTCTTCTGAGAGTTTCTCTCAGGTTGCAAAGCCGAAAAAAATGTCTAAATATTCCAAAATTTTGTCTGAAAATTTAGAAGATGAAATTTTAAAGGATGTTGACATTAATCAATTTATAAATCAAGACATTCCAGCTGAAATTAATTTTGATACTATTGAGTAGTTCTTAAGTAGTTTTATTTAATTGGAGTTGAATAAAGTTAAGCTTAGTTTTTAATCATTCAAATAATAAGAATCCTAGACAGGAAAACTGACTGCCGTTTAAGAGTTACCTTCATGTTAATAAAAGCAGCCTTCAAAGTTCACTTTTCATAACTTTTAAGAAAAAAAAAAAATATTTTGGGTCACATATTTTTGAAAACAACATGTTTTATAGCTCTTAAACTACCAAACCAAAAAATCTTCTAAGTGGGGCTCTTTGAGTTTTGGGCATTTTTGCGATGTCCTCCCATAAGCCCCAATGTTTGTTTGTTGTTTGATTCCGTATGTTCCTATGATTTATCAAACCAAGAATTTATCACATCGTATTTAATAAAAATTTTCATCGTAAGAATGATTCACCATTAAAACTGCAATTTGTTAAACCAATTTTGTATCTGAACCTTATTTCTTCAAACCCATTCAATATCAATTTTGAAATTAATAACAACCTTTTTTAATCAAACCATTGTTCATCAAGCTCATTTAATTTCAAACTCGTAATTTGTAAAATCCATCTTTAATAAAACCCGCAATTTGTCAAAACATTATTTTTCAAAACCGGAATACGTAAAACCCGTTATTTATCAGAAAACGTTAGCTAAATTGATTGTGCATTCGCCAATAATATATGAACCGAAGGCGTACGCAGGTGGCGCGGCGTTTCGATGCATTTGTCGTTCTATGTGCGCACACTTGGTTCAAAGTATTCACAGGTAGTGTTCAATACTTTGTGTATAGATGTCACTCTATTGTTCTTAACTGGAATGCAAGTGACATCTATACACAAGCTACTAAACGCTACATGTACAAGTATGCGCGCGTAGCAGCGACAAATGCATCGAAACGCCGCTCCGCCGCGACACAGATTTTGGCGAATGCGCATTCAATTTAGCAAAAATTTTCTGATAAACAACGGTTTTTACAAATTCCGGTTTTGAAAAATAATTGTTTGACAAATTCCGGGTTTTATTAAAAATGCGTTTTACAAAAGTATGATATTGAATGAGTTTGATGAACAATGGTTCGATTAAAAACCAGTCTTATAAATTTCGAATTTGTTATTAAATGGGTTTGAAGAAATAAAATTCGGATAAAAAATTGGTTTAATTATTATTTTACGATTGACCTTTCTTTTATTTAACGGGTTTCATTTTGCAAATTTGCTAAAAAGTAATTTTTGCTACCCTGTGTTTCAAAAAGTAGGCCAAATTAAGGCTGGAATTTATAGTCGATCCTCAAGGTCTCCTTAAGGCTGAGTGGTCTCTGAGGATCCCTTAAGGTCGAAAATGCATTTTATAGTCGCTGAAGAAAGCCTTAAGTCTGAGTAAAGGCCAAGGTAGCTCGGGAGCTACCTTAAGGAGGCCTTGGGCCGTGTTTTTCAGGTTAGGTTCACGTTTTATGTGTTGTTGTTAGTGTGATTTTTTAGAGTAGTTTTTTTGGTTTTTTTTCTGAATAATAGACAAACTTCAAGATTTCTTGGACTACTACTCAGGACATGGTAGAAGGACCCCTCTCACCATATCAGCGAGTTGACGTTCAAAAAACGATATTGGTTTCAAGATTATAGGTATACACCCAATTGTATATGATGAATTAAAAAAAGATAATAGAAGAGGGCTGTCGATAGAACCGATGATTCAAGCCAATCATGCAGAAAAATTGCTGTTGTAATATTTCGTTATTTCCTCCCATGCCCGTGATGTGGCATACATCTGTTTTTTTTTATTCCAATATGAAAAATTTTGCCACTAATAAACACAAGTGCTCCTTTTTCTCATTGGAAAAATGACTTCTGTTCTCCTTTCATTTCCATAGATAGCTTTAAAAACTACAACATGCAATTTAACAAAATCAGCAAAATCACACATATTAAAAAATAACATTCTTGACAACCACCACAGTTCACCACACAAAATCCTGTTTTGGTTTAAACCTGACATCAGCCGACAAAAAAAAAAACACCAAAAATGCAACGTTGCCCACATATTGCGCGACCTCAGAGTGGCCTTCAGCAAGCCTTTCTCGAGGAAGACTTTATAAAACGGACTCAATGAGGAGCCTTCACCGAAGGAAGGCCTTAAGGATCCACTATAAATTCCAGCCATAGTCGCTGAAGGAAGCCTTAAGTTTGAGTAAAGGCAAAGGTCTCTCGGGAGATATCTTAAGGAGGACTTGGGTCGTGTTTTTCAGGTTAGGTTCAGGTTTTATGTGTTGTTGTTGTTGTTGTTGTGATTTTTGAAGAATAGTTTTTTTTGGGTTCTTTTTTGCTGAATAATGGACAAACCTCAAGATTTCTTGAACTACCACTGAGGATATGGGAGAAGTAGAAGAACCCCTCTCACCATATCAGCGAGTTGAAAAAATATACCTCAAAGATTTTGAAAACGCTTTTGAGAGGTTTTCTGAAAAGACGTTCAAAAAACGATATTGATTTTCTGAAAATATATTTCAAGATGATATTCACCCAATTGTATATGATGAATTAAAAAAAAGATATTAGAAAAGGGCTGTCGATAGAACCGATGATTCAATTCAATTCAGAAAAATTGCTGTTGTAATATTTGGTTATTTCTTCCGATGCCTTTTGTTTTCTTTGAAGTGATGTGGCATGCATCTGTTTTTTTTGGATGCCAATATGGAAAATTTTGCCACCAGTGAACACAAGTACTCCTTTTCCTCATTGGAAAAAGGAGTTCTGTTCTCCTTTCGTTTTTCCATGGCTTATATAGCTTTAATGCAACAAAATCAGTAAAATCACACAAACTAAAAAATAACCTAATATTCTTGACAACCACCACAGTTCACCACACAAAATCCTGTTTGGCCAACAAAAAAAAAACAGCAAAAATGCAACGTTGCCACATATTGCGCGACCCCAGAGTGGCTTTCTCGAGGAAGACTTTATAAAACGGACTCAATGAGGAGCCCTCAAGGAATCCTCATCGAAGGAAGGCCTTAAGGATCGACTATAAATTCCAGCCTTGCCTCTATATGATAACTTTTGACCAAGAAATTTATTGTGGGAAAATACGAAATCAAACGAATTTTAATTTTTGGGCAATATTAAATTAAATATTGGGTCTCAAAAAGCCATACATACAAGATTTTATTTATTTGCTAGATTCTTCAGTGCAATATCTAACGAGTAGTCACCGCTAAATGATTTAAGAGCTATATTTGATATATTTATTATTTATAAAGGCTGGGACACGTCAAAATATTTTGGATTGATCGTGAGGTAAGCTTAAACAGATAACAGCTGAAAACAACTCGGGTAGTTTTTAAAATAAAATACAGTATTGAAGAAATCGTTGACAGCTTTTACTCAAGGGCAAACCTAAACTGAAACAATATTTTCCATAATATCACCGTAAGAGAGCGTCTCTCCAATCTCAACTTATTTTTTAAACACAATGTTGTTAATTCATCAGTTTTGGCCAGCTTTATTTATATCCCGCTATCGCAGGAGTGTTTATACTTTTCAATTCTCTGTACTGGCCGGCGTAGCTGCTGCTGACACAGCTGATGTGAACCTAGGTTTGCAATGCGACATACTTTTTAAAAAGATCAGTTTTTTTGTCGTTACTGCCATAACTGATGGTGTATTAATCAAGGATAATTTTCATACTATTACAGAGATTTAATATAAGATTTATTTTATTATAAAATATTACCTATCGATTAGTTTTATATCACACACACAATCTGATATTTAAAAAACGTCTTAGATGTGTTTCAAGTTGTAGATAATAATTATTAGAAACTTACCCTGGATTTATAAACTGGACTATATCGGCGAACGGCGCTGTTGCTGTTATCGGTGGAAGATCAACTATTGAAATGCTATCACACCATTTATAAACTTTTTAGCGCTAACGGCAAAAAGTTTATAAATGGTATGATCTTCCACCGATAACAGCAACCTCACCTCTCGCCGGTATAGTCCAGTTTATAAATCGAGGGTTAAAGTAACGCCACTCTACTTGAGCGTATCGTACGACGACTTCCAGCAAGTCAGATACGACGGAAGTTATCAATCGCACGTCGAGCCTACTGATTTTCATGATATGGGCGCTAGCGCGCGCTAGGTAGTAGGGGTTATAAACTACGGCATGGCGTAAACGCATCGTACGTTACGCAAAGAGGATACGTCGCCTAATTACGACAAGCTAAAAAAGGCTTTAAGCAACGCTTCTTGCGTATGTTGTAAATTGGTTAAGTAGTCGAGCAGAGGGCGCTCTCATTTGCTTTTTTTTCATAAGATAACCTAAAAATTGTCGTTTTTTTTTTTATTTTTTTTTATATTTCAAAAATGCAAGACCTTCTTATATTGATTTTTTTTATGATGTCGATGAAGAAAATGACATCAATGATGCCATCATCATCGAAATTCTCCGTGGAGAGGCTGCTCTCGAGAATAGAGAGTAGCCTGCTATTTACATATACCCATAGATTGCCATAGAATAGGAAACTACACAACTTTCATTTGATCTGGGGTTAAGCATTTACGTACGATACGCGGCGTAACGATAAACCGCACGTAAAGCGCATCGTACGTTTGGAGTTTACTGCAAATGCGCACTTGATCAAAACTTACGCTACGTCGAGTTACGTGCTGTGGCTTATAACCCCTAGTGTATCATTACGTCGCTTCGCTTGATCCGGTAGCTGAGATCGCGTTAGCCGAGGTGGAAATGCCCACCTCTGGCGGTTTTCACCAATGAGAGTGCTGGATTTCAGACCTACGTTACGTTTACGCAGTGGTTTGGCTTTAAGTGTCTATTGTTGTTTAAAGGAATTATTACCAATAAATGTAGTGCTTTTGTTTGTTATTTTATTGTTTTATGTAGAATTATTTGTTTAAAAAAGTGGCATTGGATGTGTAAGGAAATCATATTCAATTTACCACCGATTAGTTTTCTCTAAACATTTCTTAAAGTTAATCACTAGTCAACAGCCAATTTGCGACTTTAATGTGAAAGGGTTTTAATTGTTAATTTTTGGTCTCTAAATGCGTAAGGGATGGTAAAAACTTTCTAAAAGTAATTTGTAATTACAAGGTAGGAAAATTGTACACAATCTGGCAACGCCGTGCCGTCTAGTTGACAACCCGACCATGAAGTATCAACCCCCCAAGGGTTCAAGATAACGGAAATAGCCATCTAAAGTGGCGTCGCTTTTCGAACTTTATAGAAAATACCAGAGGTATGAAAAGGCTATAAAATCAGCTGGGCTACCGGTGGATCATGGCAGGCCAGAGATCTATCGCAGACCCCTGTGGGTCTATTCTTGAATCGAGAGAAAATATTTGCTCCCAGGAGGGTTATTCTTGAATCGAGAGAAAATTTGCTCCCAGGGAGTTAAATTCTCTCGCTACTATGCATCTCATTGGTCCAAATCTTCGGTTTAAATCGGTTTCTCTCACTTTTGCCCGATATTGATCGAAAGTAATTCTATTGGTCTTGACTAAGACGATTTTGATGGAAAAATTTTGGAATACTTCGTTTGTAGTATATTTAATGAAAAAAAACAAAATAAAAAAAATATATTTAAATTTTAAAAAAATAAAAATCTATAAAAAAAACTAAAAAAAGTTTTTCATTTTTAATTATTGATTTTACAAAAAAAAAATTACTATATCTTTGGGATCCATAATATACCCCAAAACTAGAACCAGAACTTTTTGCAGATAACCTAAATTTTTTGAATAGGCTTAGTATATCAAGTTTAAACCTCTTGTTATTCTATAATATGCGTTTTTTTTTAACAAATATGCCGATTGAAAAATGGCGGAAAGGTGTATTTTTTAAGTATTTATAACTTCTCAATCTCAATCTCAATAAGCTTTATTGTCTCAAAATAAACATATTTCATTGACAAAGCAATTGTTATTCTTCTTTATTTTTTATTCTTTATTTACAATATGTAAAACCTAACATCAAATGTTTAAATTTGAAAAGAATACAAAGTATATTCTTAAACTAAATATTAAAATACATTGCGACTACGACTACTCAAGTAAATTGGAAACTATAAAAACAATTTTCAAGGGCATATCCCTTAACTGCTTTTTTTAAAATTTGGAATGTTTTGAATACTTTTAATTTGCATTGGTAAGGATCTGTATGCTTTGATAGCCCGATAGAAGGCACCTTTCTCAAAGGTAGAGGAGTTATGAGGTATATCCAATTCTGATGCCTGCCTGGTTCTTATCATATCCTCAGAATGGTTATTTTAATTTATAGGGAAAACATCAGGATTATTTTTAACAAACATTACTAGGGACACAAAATATAAAGATGCTACAGGGTGATCCATTATAAGTCTCCCCCCCCCATCTAGAGACTAAACTAAGCGTGATAGAATGTTCAAACAAGAACTGGCTAAAAGAACTATTTTTTTAAAGTTTTCTTTGATAGTTTACTTAAAATTTCTCATGAAGAGCAAATTGGCGCCAAGGAAAGCGGATGGTGAAAAAAATAATCCAATTCCTAGTGACCAATCGTGCGCGAAAAACTACAAATAAAATAACAAATCGATATAAAAATAAAAGATTTAATAAAAAACTAAAATATTTTAGCAAAACAGTTGTTAACATTCTAGAAAAGTGGAATAAAGGTGGTAAGTAATCATGCAAATCCATAGCGAGGGAATACTCCCCGATAAGATAATCCTAAAATATTCAGCTTTTGATTATGCACCTTTCATTGTGATTATAGAAAGCGTTGAAAAAGAACGAAACATAGCAAACCTGCATCCAATCTCGTTGGGAAAAAAAACAAAAAAATTAAAAAGTGCCTTGATATTAAAAGAATGGCAAAAAAGGCAAAAATCGGATGTCTTTTGAATTCTTAAATTACGATAGTGCTAATAATTTCTTGTCCCACCCCATTTTAGAGAAAGAAAAGCTAAAGGCATTTGTTCCAGCAGCCCTTGCATCATGCAAGGGCATCACTTTTGATGTGTGGAAAGAGCTGACAGTAGAAGAAATTATGAAAGAGGCAAAAGCATCAAGCCCAATTATAGAAGCTAAAAGGATTCAGAGAAGAGATGAGACAGGGGAACTCGAGAATACTGATACAGTGGTATTCACGTTCCAAGGAACAAGGATACCCAAATATGTTTACCTACATTATTACGAATGCCGAGTTAATCTAATGTTCCAAACCCATTGCAATGTGGAAAGTGTTGGAGAGGTACCGATAGATGCCAGAGATGTGGAGAAGAACAAGAAGCATTAACATGCCAAAAGTTAGAACCAAAATGTATTTTATGTGAAGGAAGTCATGAATGTAACAGCAGTTTATGTCCGGAGTTTAAAAAACAAAAAAGCATTAAGAAAATAATGGCAGAAAGTCATGTCTCATATTTTGAGGCGAGAAGAAACTACAACATAATGCAAGGGGAGTCTGTGGATAACAACCGATCGTAGCAAAGAACAAGATATCAGAGAGATAGAGATAGTGATAAGGAAAAAGATAATACAAGAAGTTTCCCGCCTTTAAGAATCAGAGAGGACGAGTTTATAGGGAAGCAAACGCTACAGTATACTAGTCAGAATAGTTCATACGCAATCATAACAAAGAAGAGGAAATATACGTCCCCTTCACCCCCAGGGTACAATAGGTCAGAGCATCCACAAATGCTGTTCCTCTCTACAGGTAGAACTCCAATATCGCCCGTTAAAAGGTTGGAAAGAAAAGAAGCTATAGCTATGTCGCAGAAAGAAATACTGAAAAACACCTCCCTCACTCAAGAGGAAAAACAAAAAAATATGGAAAGAAATGCAACAAAGTCCGGAACTGTCTGATACGGAAGATATGGAAGCAGAGTCTGCCAAGGTAGAACCTGAAAAAAAGTGGGTCATGAACCCAAAAAAAAACATAAATTAACCAAAAACAAACACAAAAAAAATACAAACAAAAAAAAAATGACAAATACAATATGAGGAAAAAGTAAGTAAAAAAAAATGGCTAATACGGACATGAAATTTATACAGTGGAATATAGCAGGAAGTAAAGCAAGAAGAGACGAACTTGTAAATATTATGGTAAGCGAGAACCCGGACATTGTTTGTTTAAACGAAACTAACTTACTATTCGAAGAGATTCGGATAGAAAGAAATCATTCAAAATAATTCAACAGAACTTTCAATTATCTAATCAATTTCAAATAATAATAATTGAAATTAAGGGAGTAAAACTCATTAATGCATATTGCTCACGTAACATTAATATCAATGAAAATTTATTAATAAACATATTTAACCTACAGAATAACAACTTCATTCTCATGGGAGACCTAAATGGTCAACACGAACACTGGGGCTCAGGTAATAGGAACATAATGGGGAACAAAATTTACAGAGCACTGGAACTGACAAATAAGTGTATAATTAATGATGGAACCCGCAACAGAGATACTCCACCTCACCAGACAAAGAGCTGTCCCGATGTGACCATTGTGAGCACAGAACTTAAAATAGTTTCTTATTGGAAAGTAGATGAAGATTCTCACCGGAGTGACCACCACCCAACTGTGTGTATTTTAAGGAAAAATATAATAAACGAAATAATAAGTCAAATGCCATTAATAAAATGGAAAACAAAAAATGTAGATTGGGAAAAGTATCAAAACAGTATAACCAAGGATATTCGTAATGAATGGCATTAATTAAAAGAAGATATATATCAAGCGGCTGATGTAAATTTTAAGAAAACGAAAAGCAAAGCTAATAATAAATGTAAAAAAAAACAATATGGTGGAATGAACAGTGTGAATCTGTATGTAAGGACAGCAAACAGGCTCTAAAAAATTACACTAATAATATCACTGATGAAAACTTTATAATAGAATGTAAAAGGAAAGCAGCCATAGCCAAAAGAACTATTAAAACCATTAAGAAACAAAGCTTTTTCACTTTTACTGAATCACTAAATAGAAACTTTCCGATGAGCAATGTGTGGAAAGTGGTAAGAAAATTTGCTAACACAGGAAAAGAGGACAACCACCAAGTGGAGGATGAAAAATGTCATATCATTCTATGAACTATTGAATGAAAATCCTATCTTTTGGAAATATAAACCTACCCCAGATATAATACAAGGATTAGAATTTGTTCTAAACTTTTTGGAATTTCTTCAAAGGTATGATAGATATCTATGCTATTAACAGGAATACGAGACCTTAATACAAGAAATACACTTCTTAGACTCTTATATACAAAAGGATCCTATTTTAGTCCCAGCGAAGTTTAGAGAAATGACAGGAGATTACCCAAATTCCTTGGTTTTCTATACTGATGCCTCAGTGGTTAAAAATCCAGAATCTTGTGGAATAGGGATTTATAATAAAGAAAAAAATATTAAAATAACAAGAAAACTATACAAAAAAACAAATATATGCTCAGCAGAAATGATGGTCATCCATTATGCAATTTTAGAAATTAAAAAGATTAAAAGCAAAAATAGTTTTATAATTTGTTCTGACTCCAAGAGTGCTCTTATGAAGTTAAAGAATTCAGGATTAAATATTAAGAATGACCAAATATTTTACGAAATCACAAAAAACATAATCAACCTCGAAAAGCAGGGAAAAGAAGTGATGCTGGCTTGGATACCTAGTCATTGTGGAATTGAGGGAAACGAAATAACAGATAAACTAGCAAATGAAGGAAGAAGCTCAAACCACATTGTAAATAACAAAATATATAACACAGAGTTCTTCCCTATGTTTAAAAATATAATTTTCCAAGAATGGGCAGAGGAATATGAGAACATTAACCAGAACAAAGTTGTATATCATACCACAGAAAAGTCGCAGGAACATTAAAAACAAAACCATGGTACTCAAAATAAAATATGACACCCGTAAAGACATAACCTCACTAATAAGAATGAGAAATGTACATTGCCTTACGCCACAATATCTTAATAAAATAAATATCAAGAACAACCCCTACTGCGACTGCGGAGAATTAGGAGATATTAATCATATGCTACTGGGATGCCCAATCAAACCTGACACAATATATATACTCCCTATATCAAGAATTATTTAACCCTGTAACCCTCTGAAAATAGAAGAATTGGTAACTAACCCAGAGTCAAAAATCATGAAAAAGGTAACACAGTTTATTAAAAACAATAAAATACAAATATAATAGAAAACCTTTTTATTTAGCGAACCGTGATACATGGCTTGCTTAGTAATTAACACAGATAAATTAAGTTAGATAGAAAATTAGTCTTAGCACCATAATTCCATTATAATCATTACTGCATGCTTACATTTGCTTATACATTCCTGCAATCCACCTACTGCTTAGTCATCCTGCTTAGTGCTCGGCATGAAATTAAATACGAAAGTTTTGATAGAATAAAGATCAACTATTAAAATAATAAAAGTATAAAAAACAGTGCAAATCAGAAGTCAGTCGTGATAAATACCAAACAGGAGTGCTAAAATCAACTCTAGTGTTAAAAAAACTGTAAATATCGAGAAAACATTTTAACATTAAAAAAAATAAATAATTAAAAAAAATAAAAATATAAATAAATAAAAACTTCAAAGCTTGCATGGTTTATTCTAGACGTGAGCAAAAACTCACGCCGGCAAGTGGATGAAGAACCCTGGATGCTGGAGTCTATGGGCCCGAAGTCCATTGAAATAAGAATAGAATAATAGAAAATTTCTCATATGTCATATACAGGGTGTAACAAAAAACCTCGCAAAAAACATGTATTCTTTAAATGAGACACCCTATATATTTTGGCATTTTTGAATTCTCCAAAAAATCTACTTTTCAAAAATACTACATACTACTATTTTATTTTTTACTGTTTTCAAGATATTCGCGTTTAAACTGTTAATTTATATTAATAGCAAATACTAATAAATAATACGCAAGTGGTTGGCTATGAAATGCAGGATATTAATAACCAGGAGGACAGTGGATACAGTAGGCCATAGATTTATGATGTCGTTTACACTTTTTGTTTGAACCTTCTATCACGCTTAGTTTAGCCTCTAGATGGGGGAGAGACCCTTCTTATACACTGGGACCACTTTGGCAAGTTTTAGTTTTGATGGGAAGATTCCAGTTAGGAAGGAATTGTTAATGATTTCTGAAAGTGGAAATGATATTAAGCAGGCGACTTTTTTAAGAATAGCTGGAGGTATTTTATCTATACCTGATGAGAATTTGTTTGGAAGATTACGAATTATGATTACGATATTTCAACCTCATCTATAGGAAGAAGAAACAAGCGATTTGGTTATGTCTATTAATGCAGGGAACAGTGATTACTTGTTTTTGTGTCTTTGTTTATTCGAATCTCTTTTATTTAATTTTTCATACATTTATTTGTTTCTGAGTTAAAAATAGACCATAACGTTTTTGTTTTGTTTTTCGAGTTTAGATTTTGTTGTCATTTATCGATTTTTTATAGTTAGCTAGAAATTTTTTGTATTGCTTTTTTTCTGACTTGTGTGTTTGATAGAGAACTTGCGATTTTGTACTTTGATAATCTGTATAGAGGTCCTTGATATAACTGCCATAGTTTCTGATTTCTTTGTTAACCCAAGTATTTGAATCCCGGATTCGTTTGGTTTTTTTTTGGAAAAGAAATGTCAAAGTAGTAAAAGAATATTTTATAGAATTTATCGTATTGTTCGTTAGGATCCTCAATTTCAAAAATAGTGTCATTGCACAAATAATTTGAAAAATTAATAATATTGTTCTGTGTGTATGACCTGCATTTTTTAAAAATATGGTGATTATTTCTACTTGTATGTTAGTGATCAGAGAGATCAGTAGGTATGAGTTCTGAAGAGTCTAGGTCCTCAGCTGCTAGATTAGAATAAATGTTGTCAAGTTGTGCTTGTGAGTCCGGTCTTGTTATTCCTGAGATGTGTGGCTGAAGACCATAAGATACTAAGGTGTCGTTCAGTAGCTTACTTTTTTTACGCAGAAGACTGTCCAAGGTTTCTAGGTACAAATCAAAGTCCCCGTCGGGAGAACGATATGTACAAACAAAGATGAGATTTGCTTTATCCATTGTGACTCTAGAAACTGAGAACTCACAGTGAATTTCGAGAGCCTCTGTGATTGTAGGCATTTGCTTACAATCAAATTTATTTATGCAGAAAAAGGTTGTACCTCCATGAATGTGCCGAGACCTTGAAAATGAAGATATTAAATTATATCCTGGGATATTTACGGTTCCAATATCATTGTTTAACAACCAATGTTCTGATATGGTCAAGAAATCTGCCTGAATTTGACTTATATATTGATATGTTGAAATTTAAGAAATTACTTACTTACTTAGTTTATTGCTCACAATACTTTACAATATGTAAAACCTAGCAACTATTTAATTGAACACTTTTTAATGTCTGTTTTGACCCTGAGGGTGATTCAAAGCTTGTCGAGAGAGCCTCTGTAGATTCAAGAAAAAATTGAAAACCTTGTGGCCATATTGAAGGGTTATTTCAAATAAGGTCCAAGCATTCCAATCGATTAAGTAGTTTTTGAGTTATGTTAAAATAACGAGTAAAAAGTGGGAGTTTATGGGCGGATTAATGAATGATAATATCAAAAAAAATGGGGAAACATTTGGAAAGTAATCCAAATTTGTAAAACGGCCCCAGATCAGGTTTTATGGCCATCCCGGAATTTTTTAAAAAATATTTAAGTATTTTAAAATATAGTTTTTTCCAAAAATATTTGTTTATAAGAAATTAATAAAAAACGAAAACAGGGTGTCCACAGATTTTTCTATAAAAAATTTCCTGACTTTCCCTGACCAGATTAAAAAATTTCCTGACTGATATTTTTAGCAGTTTCAAAAAAGGAACCAATTTTTTTAGACTGTTGTTTCCACTATAAAATTAGAGTGATTTTACTCAAACTTTCACTTACTCATATTAGGTGCGTATTTATTAAAAAAGAGGAAAGAAAATCAGCCTCCACCACCCCTAACTAACTAAAAATTACAAATATTTGCGAGACAAATGGCCAAGCTTTTTGAACACTTATTTGCTTCTAAATAAGTAGGAAGCAAACATAAAAATAAGATATATTTTCATGTTTGCTTTTTTCCTGAAATAAAAGACAGTGCTACAATAGTTTATTCACTAGAGCACTGTGAAAAATTCCCTGACTTTCCCTGACCCATCGAAACTTTCCCTGACTTTCCCTGACCATTTTCAAATTCCCTGACTTTCCAGGTTGTGGATACCCTGAAAAAATAAAAATAGGTTGTTCTAAAGAAATATTAAAACAAATTTAAACTTTTAAAACACAAACATTCCCTCTGTTCAGGTACTACATTTCATTATTTACAACCATTTTCCAATAAAAAAAATATATATATTAAAAAATTTAAAACATTAAATCTAATTTTTTAACTTTACTTGCTTACCTTTGCATATTTCTTGAAGGATGTTCTGAAGCAGTGTTTTATTTATCTTTCTTTTGACATATTACCCAGAAACACAAATTAATTTCTCCAAACATGGGTAGTCTTTTCCAAGTTTAGAAACAATAATGAAAATCACTTGATTATTGCGTAACTCTATGCATGCCTCTAATTCGACGCACGGTCCGCCAATTAAGATTATAGCCTATATGGTAATAATTTTAAATAAAAAAGCTTCTCAAATACAAGCTTTAAAATATAAAGTGCACTAAAAAGAAGAAAATAATTTTTAATTTAATAGCGATGGAGGCATTATAGGAACTTTGGCCAGGTTGACTCGATAAATTTATGCTGATAATTATATTAAGATTTTTCGCAAGAATCTAAATTCACTATAAGGCAGAGAAATGCAAGGGTATTAAGTATATCCAACCCAACTCGACCCAAGCTACCCTAACATTTCTGTGATATATGGATGGACATTGTTAGTTTTAATTTGCACCCATCGCTTTTATTATTTATATTTATCGCTTTTATTATTTATATTTATCGCTTTTATTATTATGATATCACAATGCTGAATAGTACTTAATAATACTTTTCCGCACGCGACGGCAGTTGCACGTACGACGCGGAGTTCGGGCAAAACACACTTTTCGCACGTGTCAGGTACAACATTTTTCCTACGTGTGTTTGGTATTAAAATAGTATAAAACTGTTTTTTTGCATTTTCTTTACATTTAAGCTTGGAATTGAACCAAAAAAAAATCGTTAAAAAAGCATGCATAAAATTATTTTTAACCCACGCCGTACTTGGAAATTTATTTCCGCACGCCGTGCGGGAAAGATACAGGGTAAATCCATTCCCGCACGGCGTGCGGGAAATGCAACTACCCGCACGAAAATGCGTGCATAAAAGTGCACTTTTACTCATGCTAGTAGAAAAAAGATTTTAGCAGTATCTCTATGTTGTTAATATAATAATTTCAAATATAAGGACTGTAACTTAATAAACTATGCTTCCTTGAATGTACCAAAAATTAATTTAAGAATTCAAAACCAAAAATTATTTAGTACCGATTCAGGTAGCGTGTCTCCTTTCAATCATATCATGATGGTTACAAATCAGGTGCTTAGTGAGGTCCAGGTAGATATTTAGCATTACATTAAAACAGTTAAAAGTTATTTTAAATTAGATTTAAGTTTTGTATTTTTAAAATTCTGTTTACAACTTTGCATGTAAATTTTTTTTTTAATTCCAGTTTAAATTAACTGTGGAAAAAAATAAACGAAAACACGTTTTGCTTAAAAATGGCAGTACCACAGTGCGAATATAATTTACACCACTAATGATGGATTTATACAGTAAAAAAAAATAAAAATTAAAATAATAATTAAAATAAAAGTTGAGCTTATGGGGAATAGTCTAGGCATTTATACCGCAGATATAAGAAATAAAAATAAAAATAAAAAGATGAGCAACTTTTAACTTTTATTTTTATATGAAAACAGATTTGCACATGCCCCTTTGATGCACATATCCTTACTTTCATTTGTTGTTGTCATTTAAATAGGTGGTTTTCAGGTTTTTTGCATTTTTTGGTTTGTTTTTGGCGGTTAAAGATAAACACAAAATATCCATGTACCTAAGCCAGGACTCGAACCTGAGACCTTCTTTGCGGCAGGCCGATACACTACCTACTGAAACAGCATGATGGAGTTTACTTTAATTATTTTAACTATTGGTTTATTTTGTTTACATATGCAGCAGCTATGTGCTGATTGGTTCAAAGCTTTTTATTCTTATTTTTATTTGGCTGTGTGAACCAGAATTATTTCTTATTTTAATTTTTATTTGCCTCTATAAATCCAGCTTTCAACCGAGATAAGAACTGAACGAGTTTATAATTCCAACTTTAAAGTTCAGCTTCACTTTTCACCAAACCCGGCCTTAACCTCAATTTAAAAATCCGACCATAGCAGACTAGTCTGATTGATTTGAATGCAATGGTCGATTTATTTTATGTATACCTGCAGCAAGCAATAGATCTGTTTGTACCAGTTTTTAGGGCAAAAAACTCCAATTTTCCAAGTTGGATGCCTAGAGACCTAAAAAGCTCAATCGTTTTTAAAAAGGTATTACACAAAAGTTATAAAAATAGTGGTTTAAGTGATGACTACAATAGGTTTGCTATTGCTCGGCGAGAATGTAAGAATTTATATAATAAATCTAGGTCTGATTATATAAAAAATGTAAAATCATCAATTGAAGGTAACCCAAATGAATTTTGGAAGTTTGCAAAAAGTAAAAATAATACAAATTCTTTGCCAAATAGCTTGATGTATGAAAATCATCTTGCGTCTACACAAAAGATATAGTTATGAAAATCTAAAATTTCAACCATTAAATATCAAGTCGATTCTTAATTTGGGTTACTTGGAAATTAATCTAATGGATGTATTTTGCACCATTGAAAAATTAAAATCATTATTGGGTAAGGGTCCAGATGGCATTCCAAGAGATCTTATATTCAGCTGCAGATTTATTCTTTCTCCAATTTTGCATGAAATATACTCAAAATCTTTGAGCTCTGGAATATTTCCAGAGAAGTGGAAAGTCAGTTTTGTCACTCCTATTTTTAAGTTTATTCAGCAAAATATTTGAACAAATTATATCTAATAACATGGCTACCAACATGGCTTTCTTAGTGGAAGATCCACCATAAGTAATTTGCTGGAATATACAGAATATATATCAAGGGCTTTGGAGGGTCGGTGTCAGGTTGATGCAATCTACACAGACTTTTCCAAGGCCTTTGATAGAGTTAACCATAAAATTATTTTCCATAAAATGTCGCAGTATGGCTTTTTTGGTTCTTTTCTTCAGTGGTTAGAAAGCCACCTCTCAGGAAGATACCAAATAGTGGCTATCAATAACTGTCAATCTTTTCCTATAAAAGTGTATTCTGGAGTGCCACAAGGAGGACACCTTTCCCCATTACTTTTTAATTTATTCATTAATGATTTATCTCAATGCATTGAGAATGTCTTTTTTCTGCTTTTAGCACACCACCTTAAATTGTTTTTTTAAATTATTGATATTTCAGATTGTCTTAAAATTCAGCAAGACCTTGATCGATTTAGTTCATGGTGCAAGTGCAATATAATGCGATTTTTTAGGTTGCACAATCCTATAATATTTAATTACACAATTAATAATACAGATCTCTTAAGTGTAGATAAAATTAGACCTAGGGGTCATATTTGATCAGAAAATTGATTTTAGTTTGCATATTGAAAACAGCTACAATGAATGTCTAAGATTATTAGGATTTTTGTCACACACTTTAGAAGAAGTCACCAACATTTATTAAGTTATTATATTGTCCTTTGGTAAATACTTAATAATAATGTTGATAGTCCCAGATTACTGGAGCTTGTATCCTTGGATGTGCCTCAAAGAACAACTAGACATTTTTCTTGGTTTTACATTGAATTTCACAGAACTGTTTAAGGTATGAATTCCCCTATAAATAGGATGACTCCTTCTATGAATAAGTTGTTGTAAGTCGATATTTTTAATGTTTTACTCAGTCAATTTAATTGTCTCATAAAACAATTCTGTAGTTCTAACAGGTAGATAGGCAAAGTTACATGGCATGTCCGTTGAAATAAATAAATAAAAAATTAAAAATAGTCTAAACACACTGAACCATATTCGTGAATCCCACCTACCTGTTTAATGGTAATTATGCAGTGTACAGTTTTCTGCCATTTTTGATTTTTTATGAAAAATTCTTTAAGAGGGCACCTACTAGGGTCCCTAGGACCCCAAATCCGCCGGCGCCGGTTGTTTTTTTTTTAAATTTTTTTCACTAAAACAACCCAATCCAACACAGCCCAACCCAACCTATTCCAACCCAACCCAAAACAATCAAAAAAACACATTACAACCCCCCCCGGCACCCTTTTTTCTCTAAAAAAAAAACCCGGCTCCGCACAGTGATCTGGGGCTAGGTCATAAGTGCTCAAATCCGACATCCTGATAACATCCTTAACCAATGCTAATTGAACTCTTAAATATCCCTAGGGATTCGATGCATTAAAAGTTAATTCCTAAATCTATTCTTTTTTAAGTTATAGAGGGTTCATTTTGTATAATTTTTGGTTTATAATCACCATAAGCCTAAAGAAAAAAAGTAAAAAAAAATATAAGTAAGGCAAAAATTGTTTGTGAAAGAAACTAAAGACATTTGCATGTAGGGTAAGCATTGAGCTTTTAAGCAGTAGTAAAATAGTGAGAGCGTTTTGGTTTTTTACGTTATTTTTTTAAAAAATAAAACTTTATTTTAAAAGTAGTTTCTGCTAGTTTCATAGACTAGATCTTTTAAAGTCCACCTTGGTCCGGCTTGCTGGTATATAAGTATTATGTCTCAAGCCTTACTGAGTAAATCTAAATTATACATTTACCCGATTTGACCCGCCCATGAGGACAACAGAGATAAACTCTGTTGTCAGGTGCATTATTATTGCCATGAAGCATTTCTCACGGGATTTACTGGTGACATCATTATGATGGACATGGACAAAATTCATTTGACAGACTCCATAAATGTGTGCAGGGGGGGTAAGTATAAGTTAAGTACTTTGTTATACCAATGTGTATTCTTCATTGTGGTTAAGTATAATGTCTCATTAATAAATTTTGTATTCTGAAACATGTTATATTTCGCTATTTTTCATATATAATTAAATTATTTTCAACAAATACCTTTGTTTAATTTGTAAATATGCCAATACTCATTAAAAATATCTAACTTTTATATAAGGCTGAATTAATTTTTAATTTACAGTTAGTTAGCTAACAACAAACTGAAATGAAATTTCATTGATATTGAGAATATTTGGTGTTCGAAATATGTCATATCCCCTAGGTATTTGCACTTGCGCCGTATAAATATTAAAATAGTCTGCAAATTGAAGGCACCAAAGCTCACATGTCACAATGGCATTATGTTAATTTTTTCTGCAATATGTCCTATTATCAAAGATATGTCCAAACTGTCAAAATGACAGTTGGCAACTAAAAATATTTTTTTTACAATCCACATTCACAAGCCATGTTTGGCATCAAACTGTATTTTTTAAATAAGTCCCCCCTCATTATCTCTGCCACAGGGAGACTACACACCAAATTTCGTCAAAATCGGACAAGTGGTTAATGACAAAACGACTTTTGACCGCTTTTTGCCAGATCACTGTGCGCCGGCGGATTTGGGGTCCTAGGGACCCTAGTAGGTACCCCCATAAAGAATTTTTCATAAAAAATCAAAATTGGCAGAAAACCGTATACTGCATAATTACCTGTTTAACGTATTCACTTCTTCCTATTCCACAAGTTTGTCCTTTGGCAAAAACTTATAATTTTTATATGAAAAAAAAATTTGGTTATAATTTTATGATATCAGCTGTTCTGCTGAACAAGAATCGGTTAGATAGTAGTTCAATCATCCAAGATTAGATGCCTAAAATAGTCACGTGAACAGAAGGATAACCCGGAATTCTCTGACTTTTCGACTCTCGCGGCCAACTTCAAAAATAAGAACAAATAAAAAAAAAAAGTTGAAAATTTGATTTTTGTATTTTTTCATACATTTTGACCAGAAAAAATAGCAAAATAATACAAAAATGGCACTGTCGCTCATTCTAAGAAACAGCTCAAGGCTTGTCGGTTAGTATAAAATTTTATGTTTTACGAAAAATACAAATTTTGTCCCTTAAAATTACATAATTGTAAGTTATTTGCCTTTTTTTTTAGTAGGAGCTCACTGTCAACTGCTTTAGGTGTAAACTTTTCTTGAACTGCAGCTGTTAGCTTTAAATAATTTTTAAAACTTAGCCTTTATTATGTGAGAGTTTAATTCCCCATGAGAAAATGTCCTGAGTATTCCAATAGGGGATGAACTAATGCAATATGATAAGCATGTTTAAAAACTTGTAAAGCTGGGTTTATACCGGCAAATAAACATAAGAAAATAAAATTAAAATTAGAAATATAATTCTGGTTTATACAGATAAATAAAAATAAGAATCAAAATAATTTTGAACCAATCAGCTCACAACTTCTGCATATGTAAACAAAAGTGAGTGCCAATTTGAAATAATTAAACTAAAATCCATCATACTGTTTTCTTAACAAATTCACCTCCAAGCCAATTTTCACAAAACTTCCCACCATGCCACCCATAAGAGTGGCTCAGCAGACAGTGGAGTTTGCTCAGGCGCCATCAGTAAAAAGGGCAATTTACCGTTGCATCACGCCAGGGCAGATACTTTTTTGTCTGCTGTAGCTGTGTCAGCTGTGGCGCCTAGAGTATAGATGCTTTAAAAACTTTTACACGCCACAGCGAACACAATAACGGACACAGTTTTTAAAGTCAGTCAGTCAGTAGGCCATTCTAGAGCTCCGAAAAGAATACTTAATAATAAAATATTTGAAAAATTAAACATTTTCAGGGAAATATCATTTATCAACCCCCAAATCCTGGCATGATAAATCGACCATGCAGCAGACACTGGTGTCCACCCTGGTGGTGAATGTGTTAAATAATATCTGATAAAAACAAACCAAAATATGCAAAAAACCTGCAAAACACCCTTTTAAACCACCCAACAAATACAAGTGAAGTTTTGTGCGTCAAAGGGGCATGCACAATCTGTTTCCAGATAAAAATCAAAGTTTCCCATATTTTTGTTTTAATTTTAATTTCTTATTTCTGCTTTATAAATGCCTACACTGTTCCCCATAAGCTCAACTTTTATTTTAATTTTTATTTGCCTGTATAAACCCAGCTTAAGTTTCAATTGAACAAAATTTACAGGTTAAATTGGTAATTTAAGAATTGATTAGTTTTAGTTTTTGCAATAATCTTTGTTCCAATTTTACTCATAAGAAATAGCCAATGTTCATACTCGTCATAGCATTTGCAGGAATATCTGTTAATATGTTGTAACCCACAGAATAAAAAAATATAGGGTTTAGATGGCCAAACATCTCGATCTATGTTGGCCTCATAAGAAATAATTTAGGCTATTCTCTATTCTATTACTTTGTTGGGTGCCCTGACACTCCAAACAACAAAAACAGACAAACATTTTTAAAAAAATAAGACTGTAAACAAATAGAATTTTTAGGTTACCCAATCGATATTTTTGCTATGTTAGTCATTAGAGTTCGAAGTTTCCAACTTATCTGATTGCAAAGACTATTGCAATTGCAAATAAAGCAAAATCACTCTATGAACACTCCCATTTCAAACAGTGCTTTTTGACTTTGTTATGATTATAACTAACACTAAAATTAGAACAAACACTGTGACTATACCAATTATGAACAATACTTTACCTACAAATTATATTAATAAATCTTCCTAAAGCTGCCATACCATAAAAGGTAAGCTGTAAATAGTAAGAAATATTTTTTTTTCTGAATTCTTACTGTGAACTATGAACATCAATATTATAGTAAGCTCGATAGGAAGTGAGAGTTTATTGTGTCTTACTTCTTACTTTTTATGTTATATCATTTTTATCAATTATCAATGATCTTAGCTCAGGAAATGGGTCATGTGATATCCATACTCTTAAAAAAATAAATAAACATCAGAATTGGCTGAACTTTGAAGGGACATTTTGTAAAAAGTAAGACACAGCTTGGAGTACTTTTTTGATTTTTTGCCGAATAAGCTAAAATCAAAAAAGCAAAATCAATAATCCCTTATTGAATAATCCCAAACTAATTAAACTACAGTCATTTATTTTTTTTTAGCACAAAGATTAAGAACCAATTCTTTAATGTGCCATTTGATCACTTGTTTTTTTTGTTGTTACTAATTTTAGTTTTTGGTTAAAAGAAGTACTCTTTGTTTATAAACTTCAAGATCAACATCTTATCTGATTTTTATTTGTAGGTCTTTCATCCAAGATCCCAAAACTAGGAGTTCAAAGGACTCAAAAATTTACCCAATTTCTTAACCAGCAATGCACAAAATCTACTCGATTGTCAAACAGCACCAAAATGCACTTTGTCAATATCATAAACCAATCTAAAAGAAACATGTCTTCTGATCATAGTAAACTGTGGGCAATTGAAAAGGTTGTTTCACTTGTACTTCTAGGAGTTGTGCCTGCTACCTTTATGTGGCCCAACCAAATTTTGGATAATTTGTTTGCTGTGGCGACTGTCATTCATTTTCACTGGTAAGTAATTCAGAAAAATGGGAGGTGAAAGTGGCACTTTAAACAAAAGGGTCTGCTCTGCAATAGGAAAATTGTAAAGTAACTGCAGAAGTTCTAAGAAATTTGAATTTAAAATGATTTTTTCAGAATTGTGAATGCCCTCTTAACTAAAACTCACTCTGCTATGGTTATATAAAACAGTAAATGTCATTATTATATATATATATATATATATATATATATATATATATATAGGTCAAAGGGCTCAATTCACACAAGCTCTAGGTCTACAAAATTCAACTGAAGTGTTAAAAATGTTCATCTGTTGACTACTCAAATTGCTAAAACTAAAAAATGCTTTTTTTTTGTTTGTGGGCTATTTTTTTAATTTAAGGGGCAAACTGCTTGTTAGTTTGTACACTAATTTCTATTCATATTCCAGTACTTCAGATCCACTGATTTCATGGGAGTCTCCTTCCCCTCATTATTTTTGCAGTGAATTTTTTATATTATTATTTTATTGGTCAAAGTTTCTGCCTAAGATTTGTTATGTTTTATTTGGGCAAAAATATATTCCCAGTTGCCAGACGTATATAAAGTAACACAATGCGATTTTTAGATAGTTGTTAGATCTGTTTTTTTTTGTGTAGTCAAGTTAATTTATGTGACATAATCAGGTAAGTTTTTGATAAATATTGAAAAATATTCACTTTCTTGTACCTCAGAAATTTCGTAATATTATATTTGCTTTTAATTTGCTTGCTTAACTTGTTTTTTTTTTTAATGCAGACCTGATACTAAAATTTAAAAAAAAATCCTTATGGGCTTTTGAAATCCTAAAGGTTGTTTATTGGGAGTCAAATAAAAAAGTCAAAATCTTTCAGTACAAAATAACCTAAACTGGGGACATTTTTACCTTTGGGGGTCTAGCAAATAAAAAACCGGGTCAAAACGTAGACATTGCACACATCACTTTTTTACTAATCTACCCCTTTTTAGTTAAAGCATACTTCTTCAGCATATCTTCTGTGTAAAAAAACTAACACAATAAACCAAAACTGCATGCTGCTATTAAAAATGAACTGGGTATATCTTTAATTTTGAACACGATTGGATTCAGTAGCGGATACAGGGGGGGGGCAAAGACGTAATTAACAGTTTTTAGCTGCGACACTTTGAAGTCATTGATTGTTAGAATTTTAATTTAATTTTTAAACAAAGTTCTAGTTTTACAGCAAATTTTACTTGCGACGCTACAACGCATTGATTGCGTTTTTAGTACCTATATTTTTAATCTAGAATTAAAAAAAGATCCCAACCCAGTTTTTTTTAAATATTTTATAAAAACCTCCTGCTTAAACCTGAAAAAATTTTGCTTGCGGCGCTATATGCTATCAATTATTGTAACATCATAAGTTTAATTTTAGCAAATTTTTGTCAACAGCATACAGAACATGTAAAGAATGGAAATTTTAGAATAATAATTTTCCAAATTTTGGACAGCGCGGCGGCGTGACATAATTTTGCTTTTAAATATAATTTGTTCGTAAATACAGATCAAACTCAATACCTTCTAAACCGCTCCCCCCCCATCGACTTTAGTTAATTGGTTTAACTGCAGTAGAAAACAAGTAGAAAACAAGTTGGATGCTCGGACATATCTTTAGTTCTGAAAGAAAAAAACTGAACAGTAGGACTTTTAAATTAAATTTGGCTAAGGTGATAGATCCGAGTGGATCCAATTTTCAATTTTTTTTAGGGGATTCGAAGCTGTAGTCGCAGATTACGTAAGACCAGCAGTAGTGGGCAATGTCCTGCCCAAAGTAGCCATGGTCACACTATACATCATGACCATAACGACTCTTGGAAGTTTACTCTATTATAACCACAACAGCATTGGCATTGGAAAAACTGTCCAGAAATTTTGGTGTATTAAGGAATGATCATAAATAGACGAACGTCAGCATTCTTTCTCTGTCTTTTTGTTATGAAAATCGTGTACATTTGTTAACCAAATTTATTTATATCTTTAGAAATAAAACGAATTGTTTCATTTACAAAGTTTTTTTTTGTTTCATTTTATTGTTATCTTTGTACATGGAATTTCCTCAAGGTCCTACTTTTCAGCAAAGCTCAGGAGACGGATTCTTGATCTGTGAAAGAATCTGAATGTGCACACGGACTATAATTGTAATATTGTTCAACCAGCGTTCACCGATCACCATCACCCAAAAACTCGGCAGGCGAACAGCTTTATTTCTACAAACTTATGTGTATAAATAACTATTTTATATTCGTTTATTCAATTTATTGTTGATAATCCTACGATCGCCCCTCCCTTTGCTCCACAAAAAAAAGAAAAACAAAAAAAGTAGATAACAAAGATGCTGATGGTAACCCTGAAGTCTTTAAAGAAAAAACGAGAAATTGCAGAAAGTTCCTTTAAAGACATTCTAGAATCCCTACACAGTATTTTGAGACAGCAATTCTTTATACCAAGAATAAACAAATGCATGACGTACTTACCGCGAAAACCATTGGAAATACAGGAGAGTATTATAGAGTTTCTATTTATAAACAAGTTTTAGACAAAATCATACCAAGTTTTATACAGCGTGAAACCAAAATCAAGGTAAAATTAACTAGTCGTTTCTAAATACTTTAAACTGTTTGATTAATCCAAAACACAAATTCTTGAACTTTTATTGGGAGAAGTCGGTATTTGGAAACAATATTGGTCAGAAGTAGGCAAAAGCTTTAATCAAAAAATACCTGATAACGTTTTCAAGGCAATGAACAAGTGTGGCGATATTTTTCCGTTTATAATCATTGGATGTTTGCCAGTAAGTAATGCTTCATCAGAAGGAAGCCCCCCCCCCGTCCCTTGCTTTAAATAATGAAAATATTTAGAAAATCAAAAGTAGGGCATAGATTGCGGCGCTATAACACCTTTGATATCTACGGTATTAGTTAATTTTGTGTTAAAAAATGGCATTTGTAGTGTCATTTTCTTAAAAATTTTCGGCTGCTGCGCTTTGAAACCATTGATATATTTACAATTTTAGTTTAATTTCTAATAAAAAATGCATATTTTAGTGCAAATTTCTTAAAAATCTTCGCCTGCGGCGCTATGATACAGTTGGTATTTACGATTTTAGTTTAATTCGACTCAAAAATTGCATTTTTTATGTAATTTTCGGCGGATTTGAACATTTTTTAAAATAAAAAATGTATGAAATAAACGACTTAAAATCTGAGTACCCCCCCCCCCCTAGATTTGAGACAAAATCCGCGCTTCTAGTTACCAAGTTTTGTTTGCATATTAATTATTCTAGTTTTTTTTCGTATCGAAACCGCCCCCCCCCCCTTTTTCAAATGGCTGGGACCGCCACTGAGAAATGGTTATATTTTTGTTCGCTATCATAAAAAAAGTAATAAGTAAAAAAGTAAACGAAGGTTAAAGCTTTTGTCAACATAAAATTTGGACATTTTTAAAGTAGTTGCTAACATTAACTCAAAATTGAATATTTTGTGGATTAAGACCATTCACATTTAGGGCGATGATATGTGCTTTAAGAGGCGCAATCTTTTTAGGCTGTCTCCAAGGCACTGCACTTTTGCCAAACCCCTAGGTACATTCAGATTTTCATTTGCAATTACTTTTGACTGACGATCGAATACCTGTTCATTATTATTTGCGGTCCTTCCACCCGACTCTGAACCGCGATGGTCTGAGTTACGGTTAAAAAAATTGTTCTAATTTTGTTGTCTACGGCTAATAAAAGCCCAACCCGCTAATTAAAGCAAACTTATTCATATACTTGGTTTATATCCAAAAGACATAGAGAATTAGCGCTAAATTTAATCTTAATTGATGGGTTTAGATATTACTTTGGAAGTGTTTTGGTTGCGCCATTAGAGTTAACTACAATATTTTTTATAAAATCTCTTTATACAGGGAAGATAAATCTAAAAAACACTACCTAGCCTTGTGCACCAAAAGTGTCACAGTCAGTCAGTGTCATCCATATATTTTTTTCTTTGAGTATCATTTAGTCAAAATTCAAAAATGAAGCTGTAAGATAAAATTATTTTAAATCATTTATGGAATGTGGGACACTGGGACCTTGTGGTCATAATCATAGGAGACCTTGTATTATTGCTTGGTAAATTAAAGAGCATGTGCCCACGTACAATGTCAAAAATGTTTAATAAATGAACGGTCTAAGAGTACGTACCTAATTTGTTTTATCAAAATAGTTGACTTTTATGGATAAAAATCGTTAGATATCTTGGAACAAATGAGTCGCCCATTTTTCATTTGTTTGTACCGAAATTTTAATTTGTTTTTATTTAAAAAACCAAAATGTCCTGTGAAAATTAGAAAATAAATTGATGCCGTATTATTTTTATACAATTTCCATAAAAGCAGTGTTGTGACGATTTAAATATTATAGGCTGTTGGTCCTGTTTACAAATTCTTGAAACAGAGTCATTTATTTACTTTTTTGTCGGTGGTGCACAGCCCTTTTAGGATTTAATTATATATTAATTGACTGCACAGTTTACTTGCCAAACCAGCTTTAGTGAATAATACGTCAAAATTTTTGTCAAATTTGTAGCCTTTGTTTGCATGGTAGGTTATTAGTTAGTTATTACTATATAATGACCCAAGGATCGCAAATTTGTTACAATAATAACAAAGAAAATAATGTAAAAATCAGGGTTGGCCATATGGGCAAGGCCAAAGGAGAAAAATCTACCGCGGATGCTTTACTGCTTGCGGCCAGAAGAGTTTTAGGAGAGTTATAGCGACGTTTTTTTTTCGGGTAATGCAAGAGCAGGGCCGTTAGTATCTCGTAGTTATATGGGAAAAGCCAATTCAAATTCTTAAATTTATTCTTATTTTTGAAAAACAAGGTTTTAAAACGACTCAGTTTCCGCGTGCGTAAAAAAACCGCAATCGCCGTTCGAAGAATTGCCACCGCGTGTGGAAAAGTATCACTTTTCGTGCTTGTTAATTAAATAACTATTTTTTACAAATACCTCTGAAAACAATAAGGTTTTGCACACCAGAAATTACCTCTGAAAATGGCATTTTTACACTCTGCGAGCGAAACTTTTTAGATCCCGCACCCAGTGCGGGAAAGTAAAACTAAAATGCGTGCGGTCGTAGAAAATAATTATTACCCTAACTATAGTGCGGAAAGTTAATGTTTCCAGCACGCGACTACCGTTGGCAAGCAGGCAAGGGCAGGAGAGATACTTTATGCATAGTTATATAGGGAAATAACTATTACCGCACTAAAATCAGAGGGATAAAGTGCCTTTCGCACTGATTTTAAGTTAAGATGAATATTTTTTCAACGACCAAAAAAAAATGTCCATCATATCCGCACTAATTAGGTCGCGATTCTTCAACAACCGTCAGAAAATCTCGCCCTTACAAAAAAATGTGACTATTTTTAAACACAAGTTTACACTAATTGTTTGTCAGGTCTTATTTGCTAATATTCCTTAAAATTTAGTGTCTTAGTACTGTTCCAGCAAATAAAAAATATGTCAATTTTAATTTTTTTACGCCGTTCTTGTGAAATCCCTTTTCTTTTTATTTAAAAATGTGCTGTGTTAAGATTATTTTTGTGTGTAAACAAACCTTTAAAACTTTTAACATACAAAACCATAGGTCGCCATTGAATATGTCGCTGTCCAGTGTTCAGAAAAATCACACAAATTCTGTCTTTACTTTTACATGGTGAGAATTTTTGAAACTTTTTGACGTTTATTTGCATGCGTAGTAGCAATTTTGCTCCGCCGTAAAACTAGTCCTACAGCATATCTTTAAAATATTAAATTTACAAAATGCTATTAAAATGCAGTTTCTATTTATTTAAAGTGAGGCAATAAGTAAAAATCACCACTTCCCAGAATTGTGGCGGGTGAGATTTTCTGTCGTTTCTGAAGAATTGCGACCTTATAAGTACGAGAAAGTGACACTTTCAAAACTATAACAGGATTGAAAGTGATTTTTAGTTTTAAAACTCCCTGACTTTTCCAGGTTTTCCCTAAATATTTTTTAAAAAATTTCCTTACTTTTTGTCCATGTTACACTTTTTCAAGTTTAGTCTGATAGTCTCTGCAGGGCCGTCCCCAGGGGAGGGGGGGTGCGGAGGTGCAACCGCACCCGGGCAGCCAAATCAAGGGGCGGCCGAAGGCCGTCTGATTGTATATTAAAAAAAAATAATAATACTGTTTTATATTTTGATGTTAATTAGTAATCAACCTGTTTAGCAGCGTTTTTGCTCAATGTTTTTTCCGGATATCCCATAGTATAGTCCAATTTTTTGATGAGCGGACTGATGTCATTTTTTTGGATCTCTATGTGATACATTGTTTTAGACAGCGACAATAAATATGTAAAAAAAAGTCATGTCGTTAATTGTTTCAACTGTTACTTCAAATTGTTCGTTTGACAAGAACAAATTATTTGACATGCGAACTGTTGACAACAAATAAATATAAGTTTTTAGAGACAAAAATGACGTCAGTCTGCTCATCAAAAAATTGGACTACCTACTATGTTTCCATGCATTTCTATTCAATGCATGCAATTGTGAGGTGCGGGGCGGCCTGCAAAGTTACTGGTTATGATTATGATCGTTGGCGCCCACCAGTCAACTGACTTTACGCAGGCTTGTCTAACTTCTGCATATTCTCTGTAGCAGCACTTGGCAGCACCGCACTCTAAGTTGAGTGAGGTCTCCAGAGTGAAGATTATTCATAGTAAGACGGCAAGGAAAACTATTAAATCTTCACAAATTTTATTTGAAATCCCCGACCGGTTTCGACTAAAACGTCATTGTCAGGGGGGGAGTTGGATCACAAATCTGTCAACGTAAAACCGAATTAAAAACATGCTAAAAATAATTAATTTAAAAAAAACTTACATTTACAAAGTGCGGGTATAACACAGTAATATAGACACATTTTAAAAACAGAGAGTTCTTAACATTACAGGACTATTAAACTTAAAATATTTACGTGTTAAAAAAAAATTGGTATCATAGACAGAGTACTGCTTGTGTTAAAAAAAAAAACAAAACTTTTTTATATAGACGCGTTAATTATAAATAAATTAGACTAAACAACAACAATAAAATGCTCATTTTTGTATAAGGGTTTTAAAAATCAAATTGGGAAAAACTGGGATATTAAAAAGGATTAAAAAACATATTACGACTAAACAAATCATCCTAAAAAAAACCAAGAGGAAACAGATCCAAAAGAAGGGACCAAGACAAATTAAAAAAAAAACAACAAAAGAACAATTTAGGGCTTAAAAAGATTTTCTATATATGCCGCCTCTTTAAAATGACTTTGTATGGGGTCGTTAAGAGAAACAACATCCCGCGCAATCTCAAGTCTGGCAATCTCAATATTCTCAAGAGCATTAAGTTTAGAACCTTTTGAGGTATTGTGTAAAATATTTAGGTTGTTTTTTATCTCAAAGTTATTTGCTGCTTTAAAAAACGGAATAGTGAACATCTGACTACCGTTAGATCTCCTAACAATAATAAATCAGCTTTTGATCTACATTTGAGGGAGCAGTCAAATAACTCTGAGATAAAAAACAACCTAAATATTTTACAAAACCTCAAAAGGCTCTAAACTTAATGCTCTTGAGAATATTGAGATTGCCAGACTTGAGATGGCACGGGATGTTGTTTCTCTTAACGACCCCATACAAAGTCATTTTAAAGAGGCGGCATACATAGCAAATCTTTTTAAGCCCTAAATTGTTCTTTTGTTGTTTTTTTCTTTAATTTGTCTTGGACCCTTCTTTTGGATCTGGTTCCTCTTGGTTTTTTTTAGGGTGATTTGTTTTAGTCGTAATAATTTTTTTTTAATCCTTTTTAATATCCCAGTTTTCCCAATTTGATTTTTAAAACCCTCACACAAAAATGAGCATTTTATTGTTGTTGTTTAGTCTATTTTATTTATAATTATCGTTCCTATATAAAAAAGATTTGTTTTGTTTTTAACACGTAAATATTTTATTTTTAATAGTCCTGTAATGTTAACAAATTTCTGTTTTTAAAATGTGTCTATGTTACTGTGTTATATACCGCACTTTGTAAATGTGTTAGGTAAGTTTTTTTTAAATTAATTATTTTTAGCATGTTTTTATTTCGGCTATACTTTGACAGATTTGTGATCCAACTCCCCCCTTGACAATGACGTTTTAGTCGAAACCGGTCAGGAATTTCAAATAAAATTTGTGAAGAATTAAGGACTTTTCCTTGCCGTCTTACTACCGCACTCTAAGCAGCATGCTAGACAACAAAAATTTAAAGTAGATGTCTTTTTCGCAGTTCTTGATACGATTCATGGGTCTATTCAAGAGTTTTGAACAGTGAAAAAAGCAATCAGACTACTTTTCATTTTTGGATAATCTTCCGCCTCTTTCAGAACTTGACCGACAAGAAATAACGAAAACTTGCATGGACTTATACAACTTTTTGACTGACAGAGATAAACGCGATATAAATGGACTTAAACTAAGAGACGAAATTTCATCAATGACAATAATGCCCGGCCAAACCGAAAACTTTAAAACGCCACAAAAAATACTAAGTTAAAATTATCTGAAGGCTCATCATCTTGAAGGATATTATAAAAATTTATATATATCACTTTAAAAAATCCTTTTAACGTTACGAGTCTCAGAAGCAACTGGTGAACGAAAGGAAGAAGAACGTTTAAATGGGCAAGGGATAATTTCAATCAATCAATTCAATTTCAACAATCTTGACATCGAAAAGATTTTCCGAAAAAAAGGCAAGAAAATGTTATTAAATTACCTACCTTTTTTTTATGTAATTTAGCTTTACGAGATGTTTTTTTCTGTTTTTTTTTTAATGTCCCTACTTATGTATCTCTTAACGAAAGGCAATAGTAAATATTTTTATTTTTTGAAAAATTATTTTGGTCTTTAGTTATTTCTACAGAAAAAATCAAAACAACAAAAAATATATTAGTCAGAATATTTTATGGGGTTATGGGGCGGCCATTCCTGAACTCGCACCCGGCGGCCGAAAGGCTGGCGACGGGTCTGGTCTCTGTACATTATTTTTCCCCTTATTAGTTATTATTTAAAAAAACTGTTATAGTTACCACCGCCTTCACCAAACTATAAAATACAAGCAAATTTACTTTTTTCTTTACCTTAATAATTCTGTGAATTCTAATTAATTCTGTTATTTTTTTTCTAACACATACAAGACAATGATAAACACCTTTACCAAACTTCAAATATAAGCAAGTTTTTTTTTCTGACGCATATCCTCCTCGTTGACCAAACCGTAAACCTTTACAACATAAGAACAATAATACCTATTTTAAAAGAAAAATTAAAATTTAATAAACTACAATTTTTTTTTTCATTTACAATTTTTTTCTCAGTCGCGCAATTTCTAAACCAATTGCTGACATTTCATCCTTAGAAACTTGATGATTTAAGTTTTTTATTTTCTAAAAAGTTTGATTTTGCTTTCTGTTTTTCCGAATCTATAGTTTTATTTTGTTTATTCCCTGACTTCATTTTTGGGTTTTTACTGACTTTTTCCTGATAGCATACAAATTCCCTGACTATTCCAGATTTTCCATGCGTGCAAAAAAGTGGGGGTTTCCGCATGGTTGTAAAAAAAATTATTTCCGTACTTATAGTGTGGAAAAAGGACACTTCCCAAACTAAAATGCGGGCGAGAAAGTTGGTGAAAACGGACAGTCGTAGAAATATAATATTGAGTGATAAAATTTCGTTTTGAAAGTTTCAAAAAGTTTGACATGTTAAAATTACTTTTCAAAAATTACGTGGTGTAACTTGACATATTCGTGCGTAGTGTTATGCACAGACTGTGTGTAAAATATCACTTTCAAAACGAGTTTTTTGTGTCCAAAACCTCATCTTCTAAGGTAGTTGTCAAAAAAATCTTGTTTATAAATTTTATTGAATGAACTTGCATTTTAAGTGAATTAACGATCATAAGATACGGAACAATAACCTGTGCTTTTACATTGTACAAAATCTTAACAAACGAACCAACCTTTATTTCTGTTCTCCTAATACAATGGAACTTAAAATATTCAAATAAAATGCCAAATATTCAAATTATTTCATTGATGAGCACAAATATTTAAAAAGCTGCGGTTTTATATTCCTTTCCACCAGTTTCAGCGGCCCGGCGCAAAACTTTCACTTTTTTTCATTCGACTATACACTCCAATGCAGTAATAATAAACATCCCGCCGCGTGTCAAGAGAAAATCAATAGAAATAATATGTCGAAAGGTTCGTGAATCGTCTTTAATGCTGTCTAATTTGTCCGTGAAAATAGGGAGAAAATGTTCGCAAGGGTCACCTTTTATCCCACGTTGGTGTACAACGTTCTGATGGAAAAAATGACCCCAAGGCAATGGTACAATCGAATCGACGACACGGTCGTTTTGGGCGCGTTGCCGTTCCCGGAAGTAGCCAAAGAGGTGAGTTTTATAATTTTTTTAATTTAAAACCATAAAATATATATCTTTTAACTTAAAACTCCAAAAAAATCCAACGCAAAATAAAGAAAGTTTGTTAGGTTAGGAAAAAAACGAGAAAAAATGTAGGTCAAGTTCAAAGGACGCGTTAACTGCGCTAACGCTGCGGACAAAATCTAAGGCGCGTTCGCTAGTTGGTCTAGAGAGGGGTTTTAAGAAAAAATATATACTTAATCTTTAAAACATAGATTTGTGGTTTCGAAACTAAAGAGAATATCTCTGTTGTGTTTATTATCGATTTTGAGGGTTTTTAAGAGCAAATAAAAAATTACAACTATAACTTTGTTTATGGACCTCCTGAAATGTTGTCGTATAAACACCACTAAAACCGATTTCAGCACTAAATCGATTTTATATTTTGAAGCGATTTAAGAAAGCGGTTTATCGCTTAAAAACCCATTTCAGCCTAAAGAAATACTCAAACCTGGTTTTCCGAAAAATCTGTTGTTAACTAAGTGGTTTTTCTTTTAAACTGACATATTTAATGACATTTAATGAAGGACATATAAACCCTCGGAGAAAGCGATTTGATTTAAAACCGCCCTTATATAAAAGCGCTTTTAGGTGCGTATAAACGTAGAAAGTGTGACGTTTGCACATTCCTATTTGCAGTTTATTGATTTTCAGTGATTTTGACGATATTAGGGACTTATTGGGCGTACATTTTCGCGTTCCCCTATAAAGGAAAATTGACATTTGACATCTGAGCATGCGCGTGATCTTCGTTTTTATTAAGGGAACCGTAATAAAATACGGTGTTCCCTTAATTCGGTAGTTACCGTACGTCCCTTAGCTTTAAACATAATCTCAATTAGTACGGATAATAGTGATGGTTGGTTTGTTTTTCGACACGACTTTTTAATATTCTTGCATTTTTAGTTTTTTGTTTATAAACAAAAACAGTCTTATGGATTTTATTTATTTATTTATTAAATTTAAGTGAAAAAATTAATAAATTGGAGAAACCTACAAAGTTGAGGTTCAGCTACACTGACGATATAATTCTTTTGCGAGAATTTATCAGGGAAAATCCCTACAACGTAACAAATTTTTGTTTAGGAATAAGGAAAAGTAATGCGACTTCCAATAACACTTTTTTTATAGTATGGTTAAGGTTCAACCTAAATAAAATACGGTTTCCCCTTATTATGGTAAAACCTTATAGAGTAACGCCCAATAAGTCCCTATTATTTCAAACATATGAAGTAGAAGGTCAAATTTGAAAACTGTTGTCATTTTTTATTTCCTCGTAAAAAACCCGTAAAATCGATATTGAACATAATAAAGAAATTTTCTTTAGTTTCCAAGATATGGTCCTTTAAAAATTGAATTTTTTACATTTTAAAAGGCAATATCTCGAAAGTTAGTGAAGTAACCGTATGATATGGGGTCCCATTGGAAAGAGAATTTCAGCGAGAATTCAAATATGAAGTCAAAATAGTGAGTTGCTTTTTAAGATTTTTCAGTTCATTTTCCAAAAATAGCCCCACAGAAAAGAGCTACTTATATAGAGGATTTTACTTTTTACGGTAAATGGTAGTTGGAGATGTATCGAAAACAAACATCTATGTTTTAAAGATTATATTTTTTTTAAACTCGTCTCTAGGCCAACTGTGGACCAAAAGTCAACTATTGCATTTGCAAAATTTGTTTTACTTTTTAGCTCGCGGAGAAGGAAAATGTCAAAGCTGTAGTGTCAATGAATGAGGATTATGAATTATTTTTGTCAGCTGATGCAAAGGTAAGTAATTAAAAATTTTGTCACGTCTGGGGCAATTCCATAGAAATAAAAATTTTATTGGAGTGGCCAAAAATTGCAAAATGTGTATATATAGTCCAGTGTTGTTTTTAATAATAATTAGTAAACTTAAAATAATGTAAGCCGGACTTGGAATATCAGATTTTCACTGCACTGTGCTGCTCTTTAGAAGTAGGACTAACACCGTGCCAATTTCAAGATAGGTTTTGTAGTTAAAGAGGATAAATTTTAGTTTTTTATGTATTTTTATAAGTCACTCTGTATATTCCTCAAAAAAACGTAAACAAATATTATTTTATACCCGTTATGGAAAGGCCTTGACCTGAAATATTTATATATGTATATCTCTCTAAGCAATATGTACAAGAATTTCGTCGTGAATCACCCTTTCTATGTATTAATACAGGGTTCCCACAGAAATCCCAGTAATTTTTTCCAGGACATTTTACCCAAATTCCAGAGCATTTTTTTTGTTTTCAGAATTTAATACTACAAAAAACTGCTTGAAAAATATTAAAATAGGGGGATGAGTACATGTTCGGTTGGGTTAGCACGTGCAAAAGCCAAAAGCTTATCTAATACTAATTCTAAATTTGTTACCAAAATAAGCATGTCTTTTTTCAATATGACAAAAAAAGTCAATGTTATACTAGCGCCGCAGCCAAACTTTTATTTTGAGTTTTCTGTAAAACACTTAAAAAAATGTCGGTATTGTTGAGGTGGAATTTTGTCTTAATTTTAGATTTAGCAATTTTTTTCCAAATTTTTATCTTTTCTTCTCTCAAAATACATAAAAAGTGGGTTGAGTTAGTCACTTATAGATATAAACTATATGTTCTCTACTTCCCTAAAACCTACCCTAGTACAATATACATTTACATGAATAAGGTTAGTTAATAAAATTATAAAATAAACTGATAAAATCTTCCACCAACTGATAATTACCACCCTTCAAGATGAATCTTCACATAAATAATATTTATATTCTCATTTATACTAAAGATCCAGTGTGTCCACAACCTGGAAAGTCAGGGAAAGTCAGGGAATTTTCCCCAGTGAGAGTAACTTGAAGAGGATTTGTCACAGTGCTCCAGTGAATAAACTATTGTAGCACTGTCTTTTTTATTTCTAACTTTTCTAACTATTCAGAAGCAAAGTGTTCAAAAAGCTTGGCCATTTGTCACGCAAATATTTGTAATTTTTAGTTAGTTAGGAGTGGTGGAGGCTGATTTTCTTTCCTCTTTTTCAATAAATATGCACCTAATATGAGTTAAGTGAAATTTTATAGTAAAGTCAACATTCTAAAAAAATTGTGTCCTTTTTTTGAGACTGCTAAAAATATCAGTCAGGAAATTTTTTGATCTGGTCAGGGAAATTTTTCTCGAAAAATCTGTGGACACCCTGAGATCAATCATAAGCAGGAAAGCTAAAAAAAAATCCAGGACACTTAAAAAAATTCCAGGAAAATTAACTTTTTTCTGAAATTCCAGGCCTGGAATTTGGTTTTATAAAATTCCAGGACTCGTGGGTACCCTGTAATACCTTGTTCCTGAACAAAGAGAATAATTTTTTTATATTCCAAAACCCACTATATATTTTAAGTTTAACCCGATTGTTTTTAATGAAATAACGACGACATACTCTATTCAGCGTTTCCAAAAGTTCAAAAATTAATTATAATTTCATTGAGGAAAGTACCGAACACGAATTTATTTTTAGATGTGGAAAAACTTGGGCGTTTCCTTCCTTCAACTGGCCACCACAGACATCTTCGCGACCCCCTGTCAAAATAAACTAATCGAGGGTGTAAATTTCATGAACCAATTCGTCAAGCCCGGCAGCATTGTAAACGGCATTTCGACATCTTCGGTTTACGTACATTGCAAAGCTGGAAGGACGAGAAGTGCCACTTTAGTCGGGTGTTATTTAATGAAGGTATGTAACTACTCAACTTTTCGGTATGATTTATTGGAGAAACTTTAGCTGATGAATCCCTAATAAGGACAAAACGGCGCGGAGCACAATGGATCGAACTATAGGGAACATCGATCATAACTTTTCACCCATGTGTTCGATTTTCATGATTTTGGATTCTCTACGAAGCGGAGGCCTTAGTCTTTCAAAGACTAACATTAAATTTTATAGATATAATAGATATTCAAGACGGCGGGCAGTCTAAATTGATTTGGTGTGATTTTTAATTATACGACACTACAGATGTTAGGAAAAAAGTTTTAAAATTTGATGCCAAAAAAACTTAAAATTTGGTATTATTGGGGCTGTCCAATCCAAGTTGACGCAACGCTTTGTAAATTAATATTATAGTGAAGGGGCATGTGTAACTCCGTGGGATTTTTTATGAAGGAGTTTTGTGACTATGTGGGATTGATAGCTCCTTAGTCACACAATCAAGTGTTACCAGGTGTTTTGTTCGCATTCGTGTAGAAGAGGTTTATATGACGACATCTTTCAGGATGGCGGCCAAAAATCATAAAAAATACAACTTCGCAAAAGGGGCATGATTATACTCGATTCCATATAATTCGAGGACGAGGATTCCAAAAAAATTACTTTCAAGGTCTTTCGACCTTATATAACCTTAAAGATCGCAAAAAAACAAGATTTTTGCCATTTTCTCTTCAAAAAATCTTAAGAATTCGACGTTTTGTCAGACCAACTTCAAATGTACTTCAAACTATTAGGCATGTATGCCAAATTCGATCCTAGAGTTTGATGCAGTTTGAAGCTTCATGACCTTGAAAAATACCCCAGTAAAATTAAGATATTGCAAAAATAACATACTAAAGGGCGCTATTCATCAACTATTAAAACGAAGAGAATCAAATTTGGTGAGAAAGCTAAGAAGGTCAATGCCAATGATATTTTAAAAAAAAATTTGGTTTAGCTATGACGCATTTCAATATGGCATCTGATATAATTATTTTATCCTATTTCCTAAAAAACCAAAAATTACCAGATGGCCATCAATTCTTGTTGACTTATCTCCGCTTGACCTTGATTGACCTTGAAAATACCATGTACACATGAAAAACCAGCTTTTTGTAGTGTCAATCTTAATTTACCACAACGCAAAAACTTTAAGTTCCGGAGATGAAATTAATATGTTAGCGTTAGCATTTTATACCTTCCTACCATTTTTTTTGACCGGCGTCCCAGATGTTTATGCTATCCTCCGTTAAAAATGACCTATATTTTTTTTATTTTTCTTCAGAACCGTGAATTTTATGTTCTACTCACTTGCCTAGCCAAAAAAGTCATTTAAATTACCTATAAGAGAGCTGGCCGAAGTTAAGATATACATTGCCATATTCTGGACCAGCTGTTTTAGATGCCATTTTCCAAAATGGTGTTGAAAGATGTCGTCATATCAACCTCTTCTACACGAATGCGAACAAAACACCCGGTTACACTTGATTGTGTGACTAAAAATCTATCAATCCCACATAGTCATAAAACTCCTTCATAAAAAATCCCACGGGATGGTAATTATCGACATATGCCCCTATACTATTAGTATTTTTGTTGTTTATAAAGGTGATGATAACTAGTATTAGCGGAGATAGCATTTAATGTTTCAATTAAAGAAATGAAACAAATATATATTTTTAGTAGGTACACAGTAATTCATTGTATTTCAGCACCCTCCTTAACTAGAATAAAGGCATGCTAGATAATTTTCATATACACATCTGAGGGCTTATAAAAAGTTATGTTACTTTCTAGCTCCCATAATAATCTAGTTGAGGGGGGTGCTAAAATATAATGAATCACCCTGTATCTATTACTATTATACTTAGAAAACAAATTTCGAAACCAACAAAGATTTGGCCATTTCAATTAATTAAAATATTTTCAGAAATTCTTAGCGTTGAAATATGTGCATCAGAGGTTAGCAGAAGGGTAGTCTTTTAAAAAATCGTCTTAATTTTTTTTTTAATGCGCAAAGAAAAGAATGTTTTCAGACATAATACTGCAGAGTTACTATACATGCAGATATTTAGATTTTCAATGTGTTTGTCTTAAAACCTCAATTGATCAAATTGTTAGAGGCAGGGAGTCAAATAAAATCAAAATAAATCTTAAAGTGACAGGTAGGGGCAGCCCATTCTGATTAGATTTATTTATATTAAGGATTGGTTTATAAACCCCATGCAAAACTAACGTGGACACTTTTGGACATTTTTTTTAATAGTCAAGAAATATTTTTTTTTTGGTTTTTTTAATGGCAACATTTTACTTATAGTTACGATACATATTTAAAATGTTCTGTTGACGTGTTTTTGTTACTAGATGATCACTATTGCAAAATACGATGCCACAAAGTCGGCATTTTATAAGTAGGTTTAGAATGGTAGGCTTCAAAAATACTATTTCCTTAATTTTTTTTTGCACTACAAAACATATTCCATAAACATAGAGTCTTCTTCTTTAGAATATACCGGGTGGGCCATAAAAAACCGGACATGTTTTCCATTATAACTTTTAAACCATACCACCGATTTTAATGCAACAAACTGTTCTTTGCAGGGAATTGAGCAAAATTTTGACTAAAAGTATTTTTTTTTCTTCCGCCGCCATCTTAAAATCTAAGATGGCGGACAGAAACAAACTTTACCCTTTAAAGAGCCTTGTTTATTCTTATGTTGCCGAGATTTTTTGGATTTTTTTATGCAGTCGTAAAAAAGCCTTGTTTCTGCCACGCAGAACGAGGTACAAATCATTAAAATCGGTTAAGTGGTTCCTAAAAAAATAAGAAATTTTCAATCAGTGTTTTACGGATTATGCGATAGCCGTCTCAATTCTGTCTGCATACATTTTCTCATAAATTCATTATTACTAAACCGATTTTAAAGAAGTAAAAGCCTCATGGCGAAAATCGATTGTTCTTTAACTACTGCTATTGAAATTTGTCGCCATCTTGTCCCTTTAAATAGGCTCGTTTATTTATATGTTCTATAAACTTTTAAATAGTTTTTTTAATTTGTACAAAAGTTGTACTTTCGCCACGCACAACGAGGTATAAATCATCAACATCGGTTTGGTGGTTCTCCAAAAATTAATTTCTCTTTCCATCTCTGTTTTCCAGATTATACGATTGCCTTCTCAAATTGATACTCAACCGATTTCAATAAAATAAAAAACATCATGGCGAAGATCAAAAACTCAGATCACTATCAAAATTTGTCGCCATTTGGAAACCCAATATGGCGGACACAATTAAATTTATCCCTTTAAAGAAGCTAAACTAGATTTAACAGCAACATATGAAAAAATGTTCCTTTATACAGGGAAGAATTTGATTTAATCCGCCATCTTGAATTTTATGGCGCCAAATTTCAATAGTAATCTCCAAAGAGCAATTGATTTTCGCCATGTTGTTTTTCATTTTATTAAAATCGGTTTAGTAATAATAAATTTATGAGGAAACGAATGCAGACAAAATCAGCAAGGCAATCGTACCATTCGTACCCATAGTCTGTACAATAAGTGAATAAAAAATTAATTTTTTAATAACGACTAAACAGTTTTTAATGATTTGTTCCTAGTTATACGCGGCGGAGACAGAGCTTTTTTACAAATTTAAAAAAAGTCGAAAAGTTCTCGAAACAAGAATAATCGAGCGTCTTTGAAGGGTCAAATTTGATTTTGTCCGCAATCTTGGGTTTACAAATTACGACAAATTTTAATAGTGGTCTTTAAAGTTCAATCGATCTTCGCCATAATGCTTTTTATTAAATTAAAATCGGTCCAGTAATTATGAATTTATGAAGAAATTAATGCAGACGGCATTGAGAAGGAAATCGTATAATCTGGAAAACAGTGATGGAAATAATAATAATTTAAACCTCGTTGTGCGTGGCAAAAGCAGAACTTTTCTACAAATAAAAAAAATTAAAAAGTTTTCAGAAAATATGAATAAACGAGCCTCTTTGAAGGGTCAAGTTTTATTCTGTCTGTCATCTTGGATTTCAAGGTGGCGGCAAATTTTAATAGCAGCCCAGCAAACACGGTTCCCTCGGGCCTTCGTCGGTCCGATGTCGATTGCCGAATTTTGCGACCAGCAGTATTTTTTGTCCGCTTTGCGATGTAGGCCCAATGTATGTTTGCCGACGCAGCGTTAGACTGTAGCCCGCCGTCGCGTCGGGCCAATGGTAAATTTTACTTTTTGCTGACATCGGCATACCGTCGCCGTACGATTAAGGTCCGATATGGTTTAACCACATGGTACCGACCATCCGCTCATAACTGCTTAATTTGGTCGGTCTAACGTAGACAAGCTAGTCTCGGCCCGACATCGGTAAACTATTCAAGTCCGACATTGGTTTCCTAAAGCGGTCCAACTTCGGCGATTGACGGAGGTCCGTCGGTGGTAACTTAAAGCGGCCCGACATTGGCAAACTACAAAGTTTCGATAATACGGGTGCTTAACCAGTCGTTTACGGTTTACGTGGCAGAAGAGGTGATTCTTGTAGAGAAGTACCACCATCTTGTCAAGTCCACATTCTAGTTTTGAAATATCTTTGCTCATTATATATATAATATTATCTTCCACTGTACAGGAAACATAGTGACATTAGCGCCATCTCTACATACTAGGAAGAAACTATTAAGCAGTTTAGAAATTTTAAGGTGACGTAATAGGACCATCGTCGGTTGCCGATTCTCGACCAATCAAAGTTCCAATCGGACCATCGTCGGCCCTAAAGCAGATTAAGTGGTCGTCGGCATAAAGTCGATTATAGTAAATCGACCCATCGTCAGTTGCCGATTCTCGACCAATTAAAGAAAGTTCCAATCGGACCATCATCGGCCCTAAAGCAGATAAGGTTTGCGTTGGCATAATGTCGACTATAGTAAATCGGGCCATCGTCAGTTGCCGATTCTCGTCCGATTAAACAAAGTTCCAATCGGACCGTCGCACGGTGGTGAGGTCATGTGAGATTATGTGGCCAAAATATAGAAACTATTAATTTTGTTTTTAAATCCAGAGATCTATTGTAAAATAAGTTTGCTAGAGAGCTTTTAAAGAAAGAACAAGTAAAAATTAGCTTATTTATCAGAAACTAAGAAAATATTGCATTTTTTAGATAAGTAACGAAAGCCTTAATTTTCTCCTTTATAATTGAATATATATTTAAAGTGTGTTTAACATTAAAAATTAATATTATTATTATATTAATGTAATTGTACTAATTAAAAAAAATATATTTGTAAATACAGGGTGTCCCACGACGAAAATCGACGCCATCGATTTTTCAAAAAGTGGGCTATGAAAAATTTGGAAAATTTGGCAGTATACCAATGTCGATGGAGGCAACTCGGCTGAAATATTTTCAAGATGGCGGAACTTCCGGTTATATCGGAAGTAGATATCTACTCTCTTATTTTGGATGGGACAATAGTGACATAATATATTACTTAATTTTAAGATTATAAGATTTCTAGACATATTTTATGTCTGTACCTAACTTTAGCCGTTTTTGAGATAAAAACAATAATTGAAAATCGGCATGTTAATGTTAATCGTTTGTTTAACTATTTTAAAGTCATCGTCGGATAATTTATAATGCTGCTTCAAATTACGTAAAAATATATTCTCATCACCTTTTAACTCGATAACACTATCAGAAAGACACTTTCTACTAATCTTTAACATTTTTAAACAATATCTTTTAAGTCTATAATACTATCAAAAAGACACTTTCAACTAAACTATTTTTAAACGCATCAAGTAAGTTGACGTTTACAAAAAAAAAGTGACTATTTTAAAAATTTATATCATTTGAATAGGCAAACTTGGGCAGATACAAGTAATTAATTATGAAAGACGGTGAGTTATAGTTTATTTTTAGTGCAAAATCTAATCTTCGGCAAACTTCGCAGATTATTTATTTCCTTGCAGAAAGTGAAACATTTCATTTTAAAAAAGTAATGTGTATCATAGTAGCTAATTTACTTTATCGAACTAAAAGAAAGATATTTTGGAAAACCAAATATTATCGATTAAAATCAAAAAACATGATATAATTAAAAAAAAAGAACTTTAGGGATAAATTCCAAAACAGCCATTGGGGAAAATTAGTTCAACTTCATGGAGGTCTTTTCATTTTATTAAAATATTTAAAATTTTTTGCAGTAGTAATTTTTTTATGGTATTAGTTATATGATATTTATTATGTTAGATGTGGTTACAAAATAATGGCATGAAATATTTTATTTATTTTCTATTTTTATTTGAAGCAATTTTGGCCGCATGATCTCATATGACCTTACCACCGTGCGTCAACGGCCCTAAAGCAGATAAAGTAGGCGTCGGCATAAAGTCGACTATAGTCAATCGGGCCATCGTCAGTTGCCGATTCTCGACCGATTAAATAAAGTTCCAATTGGACCATCATCGGCCCTAAACCAGATAAGGTTTGCGTGGGCATAATGTCGACTATAGTAAATCGGGCCATCGTCAGTTGCCGATTCTCGTACGGTTAAACAAAGTTCCAATCGGTCCGTCGTCGGCCCTAAAGCAAATAAAGTAGGCGTCGGCATAAAGTCGACTACAGTAAATCGGGCCATCGTCAGTTGCCGATTCTCGACCGATTAAAGAAAGTTCATATCGGACCATTATCGGCCCTAAAGCAGATAAAGTTTGCGTTGGCATAATGTCGACTATAGTAAATCGGGTAATCGTCAGTTGCCGATTCTCGTTCGATTAAACAAAGTTTTATTTCATTGAAATCGGTTTTGTAATAATGAATTTATGAGAAAATGCATGCAGACAGAATTGAGACGGCAATCGCATAATCCGTAAAACACTGATTAAAATTTTTTTATTTTTTTTTTGGGAACCACTTAACCGATTTTAATGATTCACACCTCGTTCTGCGTGACAGAAACAGAGCTTTTTTACAAATTCATAAAAAAATCCAAAAATTTTCCGCAACATAAGAATAAACGTGGCTCTTTGAAAGTTTGTTTTTTTCTGCCATCTTAGATTTTAAGATGGCAAACAAAAAAATATCTTTATTCAAAGTGTTGCTCAATTTCCTGCAAAAAGCGGTATGTTGCATTAAAATCGGTAGCATGGTTCGAAAGTTATAACGGAAAACATTTTGTCCGGTTTTTTTTCGGCCCACCCGGTATATCGAACGGCTTTCTATGTTATTTTTCTACAAATCCAATGAAAAAAAAAAATGCATAACAAAAAACACAAAATTTGCATGTTGAGAAAATAGATAAATTAGATTTAGGAAAAAACCAAAAAAAACACAAACAAAATATAAAATAAGGTTGTTCATTTTGCACTTCGTACAAAAAAACCCACAGGCATTCTTCTATTTGTTTCGAACAATATAATATAATAAAACCGACAAGAACTAGTTTACATCAAAATGCCTTTTGATGATGATTTTACGAAACCTGTTTAAAGCAGTTATTAGTAGACCACTTAACATCGTCCTACCTGTTCAGCCCCAAAAATGCTGCAGTCAAAAAGTAGGGTCAGTGTCAAAATCCAATTAAATCCAAACGGTTCGACCTATGGCAATGAAATTTGGTACACATATCTGTACTGTTCCGGTATCTGGTCGAGACCATTTGGCGGATTTACTGGCGTTTCATGGTAATTACTGCAGTGGCATAGCGAGAAATCGACTCTGGGTAAGGGTTTCATCATTTAATAAAAATCAAATACCTAGGTACCTATAGCAAATTTTTAAAAATTAGGTAGGTGCCTATTCTTGAACTCTTGAACTGAAGGGAGGGGAGAGGGGCGGTTTAATAGGTGTTGGGTTAGTGTATACGAAACAAAAATACTTATTTTTGAAAGCAAGTCTCATCTAGTCTCATTTGCAGATGTTTTTCAAAATTAACACGCGCCACAAGCAAAAATTTTGAAAAAAATTAACTTAAATGCTATTTTTTACGGGTTTCAAATATTGGTAAAGCGCCGCAGGCGAAAATTTGTTTTTTGAAAAAAATTTTGGAAAAGTAGATTGGATTAGATGCCAAGAAGGGGTGGGTTGCGGTGGTATATATAGATTTGTTGCTAAATCATAAATGCGCCGCAGATGAAAATTTTACTAAAACTTTTACTAAGAATGCCATTTATTACACGTTTTGAATGCTGGTCATAAAAATTCCCTAGAATTAAACTAAAATTGTAACAGTCAAAGACATCTTAGCATCGCAGGCAAATTTTTTAATATTAAGGACATCACACTAAACACGTCACAAACCGGAGTAAAGGGTCAAAAAAGTGGGGGAGCTGTAGCTCTCCCTGGGGCCCTTGATCATGATTAATTTATTGTAGATTGGGTTGGACCTCCTGGGGGGAGGGTTTAACTCCCAAACCCTCCCCCCCTGGCTACGCCACTGATTGCCGACATGCGTGCAGTGTAACTTATATTTAAAGTCGTTTTTTGGACACCCTGCATAATATTGAAAATACGTTGATTTAAATATATTTTATGCACTTCAAGGATTAAATAGGTACATTTAATCCCTCCTTTTAGGGACTAAAGTGACACTTTTAATCCCTAAGGGATTCAAAGACAATTTAATCCCTGAGGGATTACAAATAAATTTAATCCCTCAGCTTAGGGATAAGAAGTAAATTTAATCCCTCAGCGATTAAAAAAAAACTAATCCCTGGAAAATTATAATTTAATTTATGGCAAGTCAAGCCAAACTGCCCTTGCTCGTGGTCAAGATTTCATTCTTAGCATCCTTTCTTGTAGTTGAAGAACCATTTGGCGTAGAAATAACGTAATTTTAACAAAGATCTTTTCAAGTGCATAAAATAGTATATAAACCTCGGGACTCCCTACGGTCGGGATACAAACCTTTCGCCGCGGGATTAAATGTGTCACTTTAGTCCCTAGGTTTATAATGTAAGGAATAAAATCCCTAACAATAAATAAAATCAGAAAAGCTATCTTGAATCTGCGAATTTCTTTGGAAAACGTACATAATTTGGTGTAACCGTCATGTTTATCTCGGTTTCCATGGCATAGAACATAATACATAAAACGCAGAAATAAATTATCTTTCGATCAGTGGTTTTCTTTTTTCGATTGGCCAAGGGAAACACAAAAAAATGCAAATTTTAAGCTTTTTAATACAAAAATGCAGGGTGGTCAATAAAATAGTTTGGCCCGGGTGATTAATGTCTACCCAAGATAAATTACTTCTATAATGATCAAAAAACATGAATCAAAAGTCAAAATTACCTAGATTTTTTTGCGGGGGTATACGATAGGGCCAGACTATTAAAACTGAGTAATTATCTGACTCTAACTAGACATATTTGCTTAGTGCAGAAAGTACGCAGGACCCACGATCCCTAGAATAGATCTAGTAATTTTGCCCCACTCTTCGACCCGATGACGACACAAAGATAGCAGCTGATTTTTGTCCGCCATTTAAAAATTGTATGAAGACTTGACAAATTAAATTAACTTTTTGGATTTTTCTTTTTTTTGTTCAAATGATTGATGCAAAACCTATTTTTTGCTTGTATCTTTTATTATAATTTTTTGTGTATTAGTACCAAATAGAAATTAAGATCATTAGTTAGTAATCGATTCCGTCAAAAAACTCTCCGGATGAGTTGGAGTTAGTTTGTGTTCGTAGTTCAGAAGTGGAAGTGATTATTTTGTTATTTATAAGGAAAGACTTGTTGTGCAGACCATATGCAATGTTTTTTTGTTTTTTTATTATTTAATGATGAGCCTTTTCACTAAAAAAACGCATAAATGCAACTACCTATGATGAAAATAATGTAATATCATAGGGTATTTAATTACATTAGGGCCAGAAGAAAAGAAATGATGAACAAATACACTTTTTATTACAAAAATTTATGCAAAAATAATATAACCCCAAATGTCACCCATTAAAAAAATAAGAAAGCAGGTTGATATCTTTGTGTCGTCATCAGGTGGGCGAGCACAAAAATTACTAGACCGTGTTTATTCTAGAGACCGTGCGCGAAACCAGGCTTCTCCGCTCTCCATTTTGTTAAGGCAGGTGTTGGGGAGTACGGAGCCTGCACTTTACTGTATAAAAATATGATGTATTTGTATTTCCCCGTCAAATCAAATATCGAAAAGAAAAAAAAAAGAAAATATCCATGAATTTTTGTAAAATGTCCTGGAAATAACCTGATTCCACTTAAACCCTCATATTTTTGATCATTTACTATTAAATATGTATAATTATATTTTAGAGATACAACTGGACCCCAGAACAGGCTGTTAATCATATGAAAGAAAAAAGGCCTCATATTCTCATGCACAACAAGCAATGGGAGGCTCTTAGGATATTCTATAAGGACCATTTAGAAAATACATCTCATGCTCAACATTAACGAATTTTCTATTAATAAAATATACCCCGTAATGGTTAAGGTTTGCGATCCCGAAAAATATATTTTTTGGTGCATTTTAGTGGGATAGGTTCAGATAAAAGGTACCAAATTTATTCTTCGCCGACGTTTCGACACTTTATTGTGCTATCTTCAGAGCTCTACAAGACAAAGAAAAAGGCTTCGTAAGATAACAGAATAACTAAAAAAAAACATTTTTCACGTCTGAGTATGTTTTGGAAATGTCGTAGATTAGTTTTGAATAAATTGAGATTGAATAAAAGTTAATTAGTAGGTATGTTAGGATCAAACACCGATTACGGCCAATGGGCGGAAAATATGACCAAAACGCATTGTGGTGACCAGCATATTGCCAATGCCCGAAATATCGCTTTTCAACCTTTTAATGTAGACCAGAACGCGTCCGTTTAATGTAGACCAGAACTAGTAGCGATAGCTATGGTTTACAAGCTGAAACACGCACAAAATCGGTTTTTGGACGGTTTGTTTGTGGGCTAGATGCATTCTGGCAATCGCAAAAGGTCCAGAACGCGTTCTGGGGCTGTATTCTTGACACCCGTGCCCGTGAGTGTGAACAAACTTCTCACATCTCACCTGCTTTGAACTATGTGAAAAGTGAGAGGCAAATACTCAACGTTGACTACTCACCTCATAGGTCGGAAAGCGATATTTCGGGCATTGGCAATATGCTGACGAGCAGAACGCATTTTGGTCATATTTTTCGTTCAGTGGCCGAAATCGGTGTTTGATCCTAACAGATACATAGTTAGGTAAACTTACCGAAAGTTATTGGTCCCCTATATCAAAAAGTCTTAAAAATAAAAGCATATTTACAGACAAAAACACGTAAAACATAGCAAAAAGAAAAATGGGCTTTCCGTTGTTAAAACCACACTAATTTAAAATGTGTTTATATACTAACATCAGGTCTTCGTTTGTTGATTAAATGTGAAAAAACAATTGGTAAGCACTGCTACACTGTACAAAAAGTGAAGAGAAATATATAAAAATAACATGATGGACTAAAAACATTCAACTTGTATACTATATAGTAAGGGATGAAACTGACACTCCTTAAAAAAACAACGGGCTAAAGCGATCCCTTCCTAAGACATAACATTTAATGTCTTTAAAGTTGTGTTTTAAGAAATTGTATGAGATGGCTTTAGAACCGTAGTTTTTAGGAGTGTAACTTTCACACAACTACTTTATAGCATACTAGTTAAATGTTTCTAGTTTCTAGTCGTTCTTGTTATTTTTATATATTTCTCTTCACTTTTTGTGCAGTTATATACGTGTTATACGTGTTTTTTTCTGTAATTATGGTTTTATTTTTAAGACTTTTTGACATAGGAGACCAATAACTTTCGGGAAGTTTTTAATTAATTCTATAAACATTGCAACACTTATATTATATACATACCTATGTACCTACTAATTAAATATTATTCAAAACTAATCTATATACATTTCCAAATCTACCTACGTAAAAAATGTTTTTATCTAATATTTTCTGTTATTCTGTTATCTTACGACCCTTTTTATTTGTCTTGTAAAGCACTGAAGATGGCACAATAAAGTGTCGAAACGTCGGCGAAGAATAAATTTTGTTCTTTTTATCTGACCCTATTCCCCTAAAACGCATCAAAAAATATACTCCTTTACTTCTACAATACAATAATTACACTGCTCTACAAAGCTTAAGTTATATCGAATGAATTTTTTAACTCTTTTTTCATGTTTCAGTTGGTTATTTGTTATACTCGGGTAGAACAATAGTAAAGGACAAAACAATTGTCCATTTTTGTCAAATATTTAGTTCATATTGTTTTAAAACAAAGTACATAATATTTGGAACAGACCCTGTACCACTTGAACCTTTCAAAACGACAGTTAACATGACTAAGGAGAGACAAACCGTTGACAGATGCAAAAAAAAATGCAAAAAGATTTTTTGTCATTTTTTTTTCTGGCTACTCCTCAGTTGTTGTAAACCATATAACTAAATTAACCTTAGTTCTCAAGGAACCATTCACTAAGTAAGAGTTTTTCTTATGCTGCCATAACAAAGATGGTATAAATTAAAAAGCTTTTTTCTTGCAATTATATATTATTTTGTTAAATGGAGAGCAGTGTTATTGTTATGAACGGATTAATTACTAAAATTTTTTAAAATCTTAGCAAGGTCCAAAGTACAAATCTAAATAAAAAATCAGTCACATTCATAATAATAATTTTAGGTAAATACCTATTATAAAATAGGATTGTCATTTTTTCTAGTTACCTAATTCGACAATAAAAATTGAAATGGTGCATAGAAAAACCAACAATGTCTTAAAAATAATATACATTGCACAATAAGTAGTGGGAAAAGCTAAGCTTCGTTTGGTTTGGTTCGATGTATTTTTTAAGCTGCATAATAATTATGGCCATTGGAAAGACCTAAATTGGCATCATTCAATTTTAGACTTCTATTTATCCAACTAAAGTGTATTAAAGAAGAGAATAAAAAAGTTAATGTCCATCTTTCTCCGAAAGTCTCGTAATCTATAAAAAAAAATTAAATGCATCTTGTTTTCAGGTAATACAAAAAGTACACTACAATGTTGCTTTTCCTCTGCACCTTTTAATTTATAGTATGTAAGTTGTTGAAAAAAAAATCCCATGTTTTATAAAATTGTTATTTATTTTGTAGTAAATATTAATAAAACTTTTTATACACCTATCATTTTGTCATTTTTATATCATCCTACTTATTTGTTCTTCTAGCGTTTTTGCTTATTTTTTAAAGTTAAAATTGTTTTATGAAAAACTGATCAGCATATACAATTTATTATTAATTATATATCGTCGTTTCTCGAGAATAACAACACAATCCAAAAAACCGACATATTTTATAATATGACATTAATCTTGCAAAAAAAAATTCTTCGTTTTGTGGAATAGTCATCTCAAGTAGTTTGTATTTAAAATGTCTATTTGAAATATTTTTTACCTACTCACGTGCTTTAAAGTGCACTTTACCCAAGATTTTACCGCACTTGTTTGCGTGCGTAAAGTAATACTTTACCGCACTCAGTGCGTTAAATATAACGTTGTGGCACTTTACCGCACTCACTTTTCGCACTTGTTAGGTAAACAACTAATAATATGACATTATTCTTTTAATAATGTATTAATTTTCCTTTGTTTTACCGTATAAACGTCATAAAACGCCATTATTCTTGTAAAAATTTAATTATTTTTTTTCTTATTCTATCGTAATTTGTTCTTTTTCTAAATGTTTAAATACGTATATTATTTTTTTTTAATTAAAAACGCTGTCATAATTAACAATGTGACATAATTGATGAAAAAACTCAACACAACTTATAAATTTTCAGAATGTATAATTCTTCTCGTAGGTTTTTCATTTTTAACGTCTTCTTTTTAATTTATAATATTTTTTCATTATTCTTGTTAGATAATAGAAATTGTTATAAAAACGTCTTTTTCTAAAGTTTGTAAGGTCTTGTCTATGTTGTGTAGACTCCAGAAAGTTCATCGTTAAGAGTAGTGTTTGTTCTTAATTTATTTTATGTCATTGCCGAAGATGTAGCTTTGAAACGTGTCGGCACTGACATTAAATAAATAAGTAAGATTTTGAATTCTACTTTTCTTTCACCCCTACCCTTATCTATCGTAAGAGTTCATCTTATTTTGGCACATAAAGCCTTCAAATGCTTTATTTTAGGATGGAACGTGACAGGGGCAAATTGCTGATGCATGATAGGGCCAAGCAATTACCGAAAATGGCAAGATTCTTTTGGTAAGACTTTAAATTGCTTAATATTGCATGGTATTCCTGATTATGATTAAAATAAAGTATTTTATTGTGGACGGCGTTTTATTTGTTTTGCATTATCTTTTTAGCAAAGAAAAGGACGAAAATAAATGTTTAAATGACTGCCTTCAACATAATTTTTTAGAATCCAAAAACCGAGTCAACAAAAGTCTTCTACCTTTCGTATTTAAAAGAATGTTATCATTATTGCTGTTGTTATTGCTTTATTATGTTTTTTTTTTGTTTTGTTTCAGCACAAGAAAGTGAAGATGAATTAAATGATGAATTTCAAGATGATCAAAATATACAGGATCGAGAAGATGCCATTATTTCTTTTCACGATTTTTCGTCTGATGATAGCGTTAAGGATCCAGTCTTTAAAAAAACTCAATCGATTTCTGCTTCATCTACATCTTCCTCAAGTTACTCTTCTTCTAGTTCCTCCCAGTCTTCCGATGATTCATCAATCCAGATCAGCGTCAGGTGATACCAGACGAAATTGATGAGGTAGCCAATCAATAAGGGGTAGAAAAAGAATAGCAAGAAAAGGCAATTGCGAAAAGTTTAAGAAATACCAGAAAATCTTATCAAACTCCAGAAGAAATAAAAAAGTAATTTCTGAATATAGAGCATGGGTCAAGTGTAGACCAAAATGTTATTTAAATGTGACAGAAGAACAACGTAATAACACTTTCTTGGCTTATTGGAGTATGGGAGACATTCAGAGGCAGAGAGAGTTCCTATCAGCCAATATTACAGCAAGTGTGAATAAGTATTCATACAGATTAGAGCACAGCAAGCATTCTGGGAATAGGGGACCATCCTATTGGAACAGTCCTTAGCAAAAGGAAAAATTCACCGGGTGGTATAATTCCATTAGATCAGCGTGGCAAACATGGTAATCACAAAAAGGTTGACAACGGTATTGATGCAATTCCCCGAATCGAAAGCCATTACTGCAGGTTAAATAATAAAGAGAATTTATTTATGGTGGAAAATATGTGGCAGATCTTCATAGAGACTACGTACATTATTGTAAAAGAGATAATAAACCCCCTACGGAAATTATGTCATGTATCATCGAATTTTTCAAAATGAGTTTAATATATCTTTTTTTAAACCCAGGAAAGATCAATCCGAAGACTGTAAAGCCTACTCCAACGCAATTGGAGAAACTAAAATAGAGCTTAAGTCTATGTATAATACTTATTTAAAAGAAAAAGATTTGTCGAGGCAAGAAAAAGAAAAGGATTAAAACTATGCTGATGAATCCTGCGTTGTAACTTTATGATTTGCAGGGAACTTTAATTTGTCCAGCAGAAGACGTTTCTAACTTTTATTGTCTCAAAAATAAAAAACTTTAATTTCACCATTTATAATTTTAAATCTAAAGATGGCTATTGTTTTGTATGGTACGAAGGTGAGAGGCAGCGTGGTGTGAACGAAATCGGTTCATGTGTTTACATTAATTTAAAAAATCTGTGAAACCAGGATAAAAAATTGATGTCATCTTTTATTCGGATAACTGTTGTGGGCAACAGAAAAACCAATTTATGATTGGTATTTATGTGTATGCAGTTTCAATATTTTTTTTTAATTCTATTACCAACAAATTCTTTATTAAGGGTCACACTGTTAATGAAGGAGATAGTATGCACTCGGTCATTGAAAAATTTCCTTGCAAAAAAGTTTTAGAATGGTATCCTGACAAAAGTATATTTTTGGATTGTGTCGTTATTCTCGAGAATCGACGATATATTAGCGTATCAGTTATGTTTAGGTTACCCGTATACCGGTGATAATGACATAAGTCACAGTTTCTTTTAACAGTGACTGAGATCGCTGTTTTACTGTCTTAACAACAACAGTCATTGCCCAGCAGGCAGTCAAGCAGCGGTTAGATTAACACTCAATAACGAAACAGGGTAGTAGTTTTGGTAAACTGTGACTGCACAAAAATTATACGTAGACGTCGCCGTCGATCAGTTTGCGACTATACTTTAATAGTGACCCAGGGCGCTGTTTTAAAAATTAGGTCACCGGCAGTAACCGTGGTGACCATCTAAGTCACCGTTAAAAATCACCGGTATTAATAATCATATATTATTAATCATATTTTATCAATAAAATATGATACCTGAGCATTTTTTCTTTACTAAGTTTTTAGCATTTTTTCTTTACTAAGTTTTTAATAGTTTTCAAAGCTTTAAAAACTTGTGAATTGCGCATTGAAAAAAATGTGTTTTTCTTAATTAGTTTTCACATAATATTTTTGACTATTTTAAAACAGCTTGAAAGCCAAAAAAAGCAAAGATGTAAGATTTTGATGTACAATTAAAAACTACAGCTTGTGTTTTTTCACCAATCCCATTTGTTCATAAAATTTAAATCAAACCTTCATCCAAACAAAACCTTCCTAAACTCCCATCCCGAAATGCTTTTAACATTATTTGTGATGCTGCCTCTAAATGAGGTTTAATTACATATTCATTCATTTGATTTCGTACCCTAATTATTTTCTTGTAATGTTTACTAATATGGGCAAGCACTTCAAGAATATTATCGCAAGGTTCTCCTAACTTAAAGTGATCTACATATTCAAAATGCTTATGTTGATTTAGCCAATATAATAAATAATCTGCAATAATAGTTTCCCCTACTAGATGGTCTTGAATTGTTGCACATAAGGCAAGTTTTAGACCTGTCTCTATATCCGTAATATTTGGAGTTAAAATACCTGGAGTATCTAGCATATAAATCAGAGGTTTTTCACACATTTTAATTTTATGTAAGACACTCCTAGTTATCCCTGGTTTAGCTCCCACTTCAGATGCCTTACCTTTATTTAAATTTTTGGCTCTCAAGGCATTTACAAGTGAAGATTTGCCAACATTGGGAACTCCAATTATCATTATGTTAAGGTCATCTTCGTTAGTTCGATTGTATCTGTCAGAGTTATTTATCAATTTCTGGGTAAGTGGGAAAAGTTTTTTGACACCTTCACACTGCTGATTCTTGCAGTTAGTAAATAATATATGGTCAAAATCTGATGAAAGTTTCTCTTCAATTTTTGGACGTAGTTTTGGTTCTATTAGATCTGACTTGTTTAGGACCAGTATATGAGGTTTAATGCCTCTTATTGTGTATTTAAAGTCGGGGTTTCTGCCTAAAGGGTAAGCAAAGTAATTAATATTTGATACTAATTTAAGGTAGCTTCAGTACTATGTTATACTACACTGCTTTAAACTGAAACTCTTGTAGTAGTTACATTGACATGACTTGACTATTTTACATAGTAATCCTTCTTTGGGCAAAATTTGACAATTTCTGATATCAAAGCCTGAAAATTTTGGCATTGTTACAAAATTTTATATTGATATGCATAGCAAATGAAAATTCTTCGACAAAAGTAGCTCCCAAATTTCTTACTGACATATTTAATTTTCTGTAGTTTCATTAAGTAATTCCTTGCTTTACTGTTTAATTATGTAGCTACTTTATCTTCAATTTGAATATCTGCTGTAATTTGCTTTATATATTATACAAGTACTGTCTCTCACTTCAGACAGAAGAGAGACAATAGGAAGGTTTGATTTAAAATATATGTACTTATCTACAACTACAGGGGCACAGAAAAGATACAATAGAGGAACAATTCCTTTGAAATTAACTCTGTATTTCGGACTTCTATTGTCTATATTTTATTTATACACGTTTCGATCAGTACAATCTCTGATCGTCTTCAGGTGCAAACTACAATCTATTCCTAATGCTACGTACTTATATACTATGGTAAACCACTCAACCGTGAAGTTTAAGAAGTTGGCTCCGCTATTTTCAAAAAAACTTTAATATTAAAACAGCTTCTAAATCTAATAATACAATTCAAAGCCTTCTTAGTAAAACAAAACCGGAGAACAAACAAAATAAGGAATGCATTTACCAAGTTCCTTGTGAGTGTGGTGAATCATACATAGGTGAAACAAAAAGACCACTATCTCTTAGGCTTAAAGAACATCAAACGAATACCAAAAGAGGTGAGACAACGAAATCAGGAATCGCCGAACACGCATGGTCAAAACAACACCGAATGAAGTGGACAGAAGCAAAGGTTTTGCACAAGGAGTCACACTGGAAGAAACGAAAATTCCTTGAAGCTGCCTTTATTGGGCAGAATCAGGGTGTTTTCAATAAGCCAAGTATTGAGATTGCAAATATTTGGAAGCCTCTCCTTGGGTGGAGCCAACTTCTTAAACTGCAGTATGGTTTCCCATAGTATATAAGTACGTAGCCTTAGGAATAGATTGTACTTTGCACCTGAAGACGATCAGAGATAGTACTGATCGAAACGTCGTGTATAAATAAAATATAGACAATGGAAGTCCGAAACACAAGAGTTAATTTCAAATTCATCATTGTCTCAAACTTTCAAACAAACAATTCCGTTGTTACATACATACGATTTTTGATTCAATCATTTCAATCATTTTTCTCTGTCAGGAAGGATTACTCCATAAAATAATCACTTTTTGTGTGGATCCTTTTTTAATTGGCGAGAATTTCTCTTATGGGAAACTGTGTTTACCATTCCGGAAAACTAAATCATATATTTTTTTTTTAATTCCCCTATAGGGATTGGTGCACTCTGAGTCAACTTATAAAATAATAGTCCACGAGACAGTACGGGCCCATCTTAAATGATTAACACCCGGCTGAAACTTTGTGAACAGCTTCATTTTAAAATAACCTACAAGATATGATCCAATGTAACCTTGAAACTGGGGCGTTATCAATATGGAAATCACAGAACGCAGTGACGCATCCAGGAATTGGATTTGGGGGGGGGGTTAAGGATAAATAATCAAAAAAACTTAATTTGAAGTAAAAATATAACCATAAGTGATACAAGGAAACATGTGCTTAAAGCATGGACCTGGGCTCACATGTAGAGTAAGTTTATTTTTAAAGATGTTTGTTAAAAATTAAAGTCCAGGCTCTTGAATTTTATTCCCTATATATTTTATTTCTGTTGTTATTTGTACATACATAAATATCGAAAATAAAAGTGGCCTACCATAATATTGGGTTGTTTAGTGACAACTCCACCCCCACATACAATCAAATGGTCATATACTGCCCTACAATTTTTATCGGCCGTTTTCCCTAACCTACCTTGCTCACTGATAAACAGCTGTAGGTCACAAAGCACACATGATCGGGAAGGCTATTTTATGATAAAATAATGCAGTGGCCTACAAAATACTGGGCCATATTACTTAATCTACAAAAAAGTATTTTTTACCTATAGGTAAAAAGTATTACTTACTTTATACCTAGATTGAAAGTACCTACTTTAAACGGTTTCTTTATAATAATACATAGGTACCTATAGGTAAAAAGTAAATAATAAGTAATGTAAAAACGATTAGCAGACTTATAAGCAAATGTCTAGTGTCCTTAATTATATGATGGACTTCTTATTTTTCATGAAACGCCAAATGAACATGACAATAATATTGGGTAACCTAAGAGATAATTTGACTGACATTGACTGGAGAAACCACTATCAACAGCTGATTAATGGGCTATGATTAGTGACCGAAGGTCACGCCTATAGGCTGACTCTTCTGAGCTATAGGGTAGTCTAACAAAAATAATATGGCCGATCCAATATGGCCGCTGTAGGGTAAACGAACCGTTTTTCCATAAGATGTAATGCTGGCTTAAATCAAAAGTTTGAAAAATTTGGAAAAAGACGCAGATTTAGCAAAGTGATTTTTTTTACAGAGTAATCGTTTCTGAATCGGGGAAAAACAAGCATTTTGACGAAATTTTATCAATAAACTCAAAATTCGCAATTAAACGTGGCAATGTCCTTCTACCTTTGTTAGACATCCCTATATGTGAGTGACACTTTAAAGACAAGGATAAACAGAAATTAAAAATCTAGGTTATTTAAAGAATTATCAAAAAATCAATTACACCGCTATTCTTGATCATTTCTACTACAAAATAAACACAACTTGTATTTTTGCTGGATAAGACCCCCTTTAACATAACGTAACATATTTCCTAATTTGCGTTGGTTAGAGTGGAATACCATACTCAACTAAAAGATGTGGAGTGAGTGAGAGAGACTGAATATTTTTTATATATAATATATTTCAAGGGCAGAGCCACTTTAAAAATAATTACTTCCCTTACTTCCGCAGGCACCGATATACAGGGTTGGCCATTTAAAAGGGTTCACCTGGATTTTTTCAAAAACTGTTAAGAATTGGAGAAAATGCTCAAACACATCGATTTTGTTTGTAAAGGGGACACTTTTTAACTTTAACTTTTTAAGTTTACCTCGATTATTTTGAATAGGGAAAGTGGGTTGAATAATTTCGAAAATCTACCGATTAGTTTTTTAGATATTCCCTTTCACAGTTGCATGGAAAAATGTAATAAAAATTTTTAAAGAGTTTTTTTTTTATTTTTTGAGAAATCCCGAGACGCGTCGACTTTGCTTTAGTTAATAGTACATTTTATCATTGCATATTTTTTCTTCTAGGAAACATTCCTATGAGAGGTGAAATTTACCTCTACAACTTGAGCTTACTTTGAAAGTAAATATCTTAAAAAAGAATCCATAGATTTTCAAAATTTTTACACTTGTCAAGACATTCAGGAGACCTTCAAAACAATGTATCACTCGACCCATTTTCCCTATTCAAAATATAGTGGTAAAGTTTACCCCTTATTAAATTACCTGCTCTACTTGGGATCTTGAGTTTACTAACGCCTTCGCCAAAATTCTTATATAGGTCCTGGTGTGGTGATTTAAAACAATTTGATTTAAAATAGATTAAAAAATACTTAAAACCGCTCCCATAAGTCGAGAATTTTTATATTTGTTTGGGTTTCTTGCAATTAACCTCTCTACAACAACTTTTGAATAGCTATGAAATAATTGCGAGCATATTTTGAAAACAAGTGGAAAAAGTTTAAATAGCATATTTAAAAAAAAATAAAAAAAATGAAAAAAAAAAGAAAATAAAAAATTACACAGTCTTACATTTTTTGTGAGAGGTCCTTTGAGCTATTTATGAGTGAAATTAACTTATAATTTCTTAGTTTTCAATAATTACACATTAGAACTTGAAATATTTGTTAATTAGGCCATTTTTCAATGTTTTACGAGAATGGTCCTGAAAATTGGTAGAGGGGTTTAAATGGTTCAGAAAATTAAATGGTAATTAAATGCTGCCATTTCAATAAAAAAACTTGTTTTTTTAATATTGACGTAAATTAGTGCTATTTTGGTGCTAATTAAATGCCATGTAACCAAATTTTGTGGTCTTGTATATAGTTTCCGATATACAGTCTGCACTGCTGGCTATCTGTTATAGGGTCAGTCCATATCAAGTCAACCAGGGTATTTTACCACACCATCTCCGATGTTGATGATTTTTAGTATACATGTTTTTCCTACCAAAAAACTGGAAAATCCAAAATTTCAGACTTTTTTGACCAGTTGTTTATTTTGAATTAATTTTTGAAAATCGAAAAAGTCACTTATTTGTCCTTAACATGTGCGCACAAAATTAGGAATATCCAAAGAACCACTTATAATAGAAAAGTAGGTGAAGGTTCATTTTAAAGCTCTTATAAAGACCTTTCATATGAGAATATTGCATAACATATATTGAAAAAAAAAATAAAAAAAAAAATTTTTGATTTTTTTTTTTGAAAAATTTCAAAAAGGCCATTTTTAATTTTTTTCAAAAAATTATATTATTTTCTTTAAAGTGTTATTAAACTATTCACAAAATTTTGAGATGGACAAATCATGGGTTCAATGTGAAAAAATTTATTAAAAATGTCACATGCATGAAAAATCGCCTATAAATAGACAATGCATTTTGGTAATTAGAAGAATATAATGGGGTTTAAAGCGATATTATAAAAATATTTAACAATATTTTATTTAATAAAAAATTATATCCTACGTTTCATTCTGTATCAGTAATCAGATTAACATTGCCCCCCATTGTAATATTTACTTACAAAACCTCTTTTCCACCGGAGACGTACTATTGGATGTTCCAATTCTTAGGAAAATATGCCTGTATAAACCTGCCAATACTTTTGTGAAATACTGCCTGTTTATTCCTGTTTAACATTAAGGACACACCTCCTTCATTTTATTGGTCTGTTTAGGTACATTGTGGGGATTTGCTGACATGAAAATTCCTGCATAAATTACAAAACCTCTTTTCCACCGGAGACGTACTATTGGATGTTCCAATTCTTAGGAAAATATGCCTGTATAAACCTGCCAATACTTTTGTGAAATACTGCCTGTTTATTCCTGTTTAACATTAAGGACACACCTCCTTCATTTTATTGGTCTGTTTAGGTACATTGTGGGGATTTGCTGACATGAAAATTCCTGCATAAATTGATTTTAAATTTTTGAAAATCTGTGATGGTTGTAGACTAAAGCTTTCAAAGGAGTTTAAGGCATCTGAAGAAGATGAGGCAGGGTAAGTAACAAATAGTATTTTTTAATATAAAATTAATAAACTAAACCAATTGCGTCAAGTACGGAGTGGAAAAATCTCATGGCATTATTTTGCATGGCATTTTGAGAATACAGACATTATGTACAAATTTCTTGGCATTATGTACACATTTTGGGTCAGCTGTTACCCCCTTTTTAAGTTCTTATAAAAAACTAACTTTTTAAATTTTTTTAGACCCAGTCAAATTCCAGAAAATGATCCAGATTTTCAAGATCCTGCTGAATCATTTACTCTTTTAAACAAGTCATTGGAGCTTCTTGGTGTGTCGCCGATTAAAAGAAAAAATGTATACAAAGAAAAAACGCTAGTAAAGGAATGCCAGAGTGACGAAAGTGAAATGATTAAGCAGTTAAAGGACAAATTTTTAAAAACCGAAAAGAGGAGTGAGAAAATACTAGTTTTATCATGTTTACCTCAAAGTTGGAGTAGAAAGAAGATTGAAGAAGAATTTGGAGTTTCTCAATATTTGGCCAGAGCTGTAAAACAGTTAGTTAAGGACAATGGGATATTATGTTCTCCTAACCCCAAACCGGGAAAGACCCTTAGTGATAGAGTGGCCCAAATAGTGGTAGATTTTTACCAAAGGGATGACATTAGCAGGACCATGCCAGGTAAAAAAGATTATGTTGTTATCAGAAAATATGGAGCTGAAAAAGAATATGTACAAAAAAAATTAGTCTTAGCTAATTTAAAAGAAATTTATGCATTGTTTAAAACTGAGTACCCCAATGAAAAAATTGGGTTTTCAAAATTTTGTGAACTGCGACCCAAAAACTGTATACTGGCAGGAAAAAGTGGGACTCATACTGTATGTGTATGTACTATACATCAAAATATAAAACTAATGCTCAATGGCTCCAAATTAAATAAGCTATATGATGAAAATAACAGGCCTCTTGCAATATCTTATCATGATTGCCTTTATAAACTAATGTGTAATCCACCTTCAGTGGACTGTTTTTTAAGCAATAGATGCAAGCAATGTCCTGGAGTAGAACAGTTTAAAAATACGTTAATAGAAAAATTTGAGGAAGAATTAATTGATGAGGTCTCATTTAAAAAGTGGGTCTCAGTAGATAGGTGTACTATGGAAACCGTTGTTAAGAAAAGTGATGATTTTGTCCAGGAATTTACTGATGATCTTGTAAAACTTAAATCACATTCTTTTATTGCAAAAATGCAAAAAGATAGATACAATGAAATAAAAATTAACCTTAAACCTGGAGAGTCTTTGATCACTTGCGACTTTGCGGAAAATTATTCCTTTGTTATGCAAGATGAAGTCCAGTCTTATCATTGGAATAACAGCCAGGCAACCCTCCACCCTTTTGCCATTTATTTTCTAAGTGATGGTAAACTGCACAACCTGAATTATGTGTTTATTTCGGAAAGCTTGACACATAATACAATTGCATTTCATTTATTTTTAAAAAAATTAATGCCTGATTTAAAAATCAAAATACCAGGACTTAACAAAATTTTTTATTTTTCGGATGGATGTGCTGCGCAGTACAAAAACAAAAAGAATTTTCTGAATATATGCCTGCATAAAAAAGATTTTGGTGTTGAAGCAGAGTGGCATTATTTTGCCACCTCGCATGGCAAAAGTGCCTGCGATGGCTTGGGAGGAACTGTTAAAAGACTTGCTGCCAAAGCCAGTGACAATCAAATAATGACACCTCTACAATTGTTTACTTGGTGTGAAGAAAACATATCTGGCATTGATTTTAAATATTGCACAGAAGCAGATTATACAAATCATGAAATAATTTTGAATAAAAGATTTGCGGAAGTCTTAACAATACCGGGGACACAAAAAATTCATGCTGTAATTCCTCTTACAGAAAGCACGTTTTTGGCAAAACAGTTTTCTACATGCTTAGAGGTCGAAACACATAATCTTTTTAAAGGTGGAAGCATTATTTTGCAAAATATCGAGTCAGGGTTTGTCACTGTAGAATATGACAGTGCTTGGTGGCTGGCTTGTGTCTTGGGGAAAAATAATGAGAGCGGAGAACTGAAAGTAAGCTTTCTTCATCCACGAGGACCTGCCTCATCATTTTTTTACCCAACACCTCAAGATATTTTAATTATTAAACCAGAAAGTCTTATAAAAAAAGTTGAACCCAACACTGCTACTGGCAGAACTTACAATGTCAGCAAAAAAGAAATGTCAGATTCATCAGAAATTCTTAAAAGAAAGTTAAAAAAATAAATTTAAGGTATATAGTTAGTCTTAGTGTTTTCTGTCTAATTTTTATCAACGAAGTAGAAAAGTTTGTTTATTTCTTTTGCGAGTTTAAAATAAAATAATTTGTAGATAAAGCCTCTGGGTATTTTTTAAAACCAGTATCCATCCAACAAATTTATTTATTTTAATATCCAGTGCACTATTGGTGCTCCTAAAATATGTTTATTTTTTTAAATGCATGATTTTTAATGTACTTAATATTTTTGATATTTTTTTTGACATTGAACCCATCATTTCTCCATCATAAAATTTTGTGGATAATTAAGTAAAACTTTGACCAAAATTATATATTTTTTTCAAAAAAATTAAAAATGGCCTTTTTGAATTTTTCAATTTTTTTTTTCAATTTTTTATTTTCAATTTTTTTTTTTGTTAAAATTATGTTGTGATATTTCATAAAAAAGAGCTTCAAAATGACTTTAAAATGATCCATTTATTACTTTCCTAGTGTAAGTGGTTCTCGAGATATTGCTAGTTTTGTACATTCTTGTTAAGGTCAAAATGCTGACTTTTTTATTTTGAAAAATTTAAAAAAAAAAACTACGAATCAAAAAAATCTAAAAATTTGCATTTTCAACTTTTATGGTAAGAAGAAAATATATACCAAAAATCATCAAAATTGGAATTGGTCGCGTAAAATTTTTGTGATTTTTTGGTTGATTTGATATGGAATGACCCTATAGTTAAAAGTGCACAAAGTTAATTTTAAAAAATATGCAGAAAAAAATAAAAAATAAATATTATTGAAATGGCATTCGGACGACTCTACCACTTTTTTGAACCATTCTAGCATGGTGCACTGCTATCTTTAACAGGTAGCTAGCAGTGCAGGTCTATTTCGGAAACTACAAGAGCACACAATTTGGTTACTTGGCATTTAATTAGCACCTAAATAGCACTGATTTATTCCAATATTAAAAACAACACCAACGTCTTCTTTAATGAGAACTGAAATATGCATACTCAAATGCATACTACACCACATTGATTGATTTTAAAAAATATGCAGAAAAGTGATACACTTTTTTTTAATTGCAATGGGATCATTTAGACCACTCTACTACTTTTCTGGACCATTCTAAAATGGTACACTACTATCTGTAACAGGTAACGATCAGTGCAGGCCATATCTCAGAAACTACAAGAGCACAAATAAATTTGGTTACTTGGCATTTAATTAGCACCTAAATAACACTAATTTATTCCAATATTAAAAACACCACCAAGGTGGCATTGATTGATTTTAAAATCTATGCAGAAAAAATTAAAAAATATTTTTTTTTTATTGAAATGGCAGAATTTAATTAGCATTTATTTTTCTGGATCATTTAAACCACTCTACTACTTTTCTGGACTATTCTAGCATGGTGCCCTGCACAATTGATATTTTTAGGACGTAGGTCAGGGAAAATGGCCCATGAAAATTGTAGGCCAGCAATTTCGAGATAATTGGCTGGGTCTTAATAATTTTCCATAACTTTGTAATTTTGAGATGTTCAGAGTGGTCCAATATTTTTATAGGCCACTTTTATTTTTGATATTTGTGCACAATTACCTTAGGAATCAAGTGGAAAGCAAAAGGGTGTTCATAAGTTTTCAATTCATCATAAAATTGACATATTTTGTGACTTAGTCATTTAAGAAGGCATCAATGCTGTCTTGTAGACTAAAAATTTTATTTTATTTATTAAGAATCTTAAGGCGGGATTACTAAGCAACATAATGCAAATTTCTTAAATTTAATTGTACTGCATAGGCACACATCTGTTTATACAAGGGTTCATAAGCATAGTGCATTAGGATAAATTTTGACAAATGACATACCAAATTGACAAAAAAGAAGAACAAAAAAATGTTTTTCTTTTTATAGGTTAGGTATTCTTCCTTACAATACAGATATTCTTTTGTTGTGATTGAAATGATTATAGGAACCAAAAGAGATTTTTTAACAGCTGATTCTGATATTTGTTTTTTAGATTTTCTTGAATTTTCTAAATTAAAATTTTTTTTAGGTTTCTCTAATATTACCCTGAGGAAAGCCTTTAAAAATGTAAAATAAAACAAATTTTGGCAAATTTTTTATTTTCTTATAGCAGGTTTATCCCTCGGTTTATTGAACTCATAATTATTCTCAAGCAAAAATTTAGTGCTAATTCTGTATGTCTGTCTTCTTCCTTATCAAAATAAAGAGTTGGGTAACCTGCCAAAACTGAGTAAATTTTATTTTCTTCTGGATCAAATAGATTAACTCTTGGATTAACTTGTACTTTATTATTCAGTCAATTATTCATTTTTGGAAGTTATAAACAATACAAAAGTCCAAAACAATTTTTCTTTACTTTTAATTGGAGTTAGGTTAACTGATCTGAGCAAAGTGCGAGTAAAAATACTTCCATCACTTTTGGCTATGAGTAAAGTGCAATCAGTTGGTTGGCATCATGTGGGAACTGATTGAAATGAAAAGAACAGCATGCAATGAGTTGGATATGATTTAAATCAGTTTGTAGATTGTTCAAAATGAAAGAACCAAAACTTTTGTTTGCTTTTGACTTGGGCATTTGAATTTTTTATTGATAGGGCATAATTAAAATAATGCACTGTACTTATGAATTATAAAGGAATGGTATGCAGGTATGCAGTAAGATGCAAAGAAAATAAACGATAGCAAATGCATTGTTTTTACTGCTTCAGCTTACAGAACTCTTAAGAGCAGTGTGTCTTTGCTATAGTTTATTTTCCTTGCGTCTTACCTAACACCGCTTTCCTTCTGGAACTCTGAATCTTAACTGAAAAGGGTAAACATGCCATACCTGAAATGGGAATCCTAGCATCATGCACTTCGATTACACAATCGACCGACCTGAGTTTCTGCTGCATTTGTTTCAGACCCTTGCCCATATGGCCCGGAAACCACCTCACCACGTCCTTGTCTATCGTCTTGAATGCGCTTCTGAAGGCGTCATTTGCTACTTTTTGAGCCATTTTTCAATTTACCGAACGTAAACAAAATTCTAACCTTACTTTTTAAATATTTAAATTTTCGCGATGTTTACCTCACGTTAGTGGTAGTTTTACACCGATTTCCTATTGGAACAGTGCGGACTGACTGTATCTCTATCCTTTATTTTGATACAAAAAGAAGAAAAGGATAGAGAGACACTTAGTGGGCACCAGAGCTTTATAGCGGTTTCATTGGTAATAAGCTCATACATATATGCGTAAAATGAAGTGCACCACTGGTGCACAGCAAGTTGTGCACTAACACCACATACTTATATATATACTAACACTCGTCCGGTGCTGTCAAAAAGTGCACCGGTGCAGTTTGAATGGAACATACAATTTTCCCTATGCCAGAGCCTATATTGATGTTACAACGAATATTGAGTGAATGCATAATACATAAGAGCTTAGGCGTATAGGTAGCATAAACAGACCCTAAATGTGAGTAATAAACTATATTGCATATCTTTCCATGCAGACACAGAAGAGGGGTTATTGGGTCCTGCAACCTGCTAGAACTAATTTCTGTTGTAGTTGTTGCCTTATTGTTACTCGTTGTTTTTTTTTTGTTTTATAGTAGTTTTATATAGTAGGCCTATAGTATTCCTACCTACCTTCTTCTCATTGTACTTATGTATCACATTTTCAACGATGTTTTTGATTTTGGGGGTTGCTTCACGAATAACATATGTAATAACGCATAAAACTACTCATCATCACTACTGCCAGATAAAAAAACTATAAAATTTCAAAAAATCTTTGGCAATATTACTTTTCACATTTCTGACCAATTTTTTTTAACTTTGATTTTAAAAAATAAAATGGCGGGAAAAAGTTTTCGGTGCGACACCGGTTCTCAGACGGGGTGCAGAAAATGCTGCACTCAGTGCAAAACTGAAATTGTCAGTTGTCCAATGGAACAATAAAACTGAGAAAGTGCACCCCAATGGAACAGGTGCACTGAATGAGTTGTGCACTAATTTTACCCAAGGAATACGCTATGAGTCAATAGAGAGATTTTGGAACGCTTAAAATTTTGATAACTTTGACAGCCGCTGTGGTAGTGTTTAACAACGACTACCACTACCACGCATCGATTTTACCAGAGTTTTTGGAACACATTAAAAACTGTCACTTGTAAAAAAATTAAGGTATGGGAAAAAACAAAAAATTCGTCTTAATTTTACAAAATAAGTGTTTTATATGTTAGAACGTGAAAATTATCTAAAATTAACCAGAAAAATAACCATAACCACAACGAAATGAATTCGTAGCTTACGGCAGTGGTAGTGGTTAATTACCACAACAGAATGACGTTTAGCTATTGCGCACACGCAGTAATTATCACAACCACTACGAAGTGTCAAATAAGCGTTACAAAATATCCCTAATGCTGCTGTTCCATTGGGGTGCACTTTTTCAGTTTTCATGTTCCATTGGCAAACTGATAATTTCGGTGTTGCACTAAGTGCAACTTTTTCCGCACCGGCTCTGAGGCTTGTGGCGCACCGAAAACTTTTTCCCGCCTTTATATTTTAAGTCAAAACCCACTAATCAACCTCAAAAAGAGTTTTTCATTGGTCCTAAGCTACTTTTATATACATAAAGTTCAAGTATTTGAATGAAACGAGTGTTCTGATTTGGGTGCAGTTTTTTTCATGTTCCATTCAATCTGGACTCAGACTGCTCTGACGCAATTTTTTGACAGCACCAAGTCAGTGTCAGTGCACTACAAGTGGCGCACCCATTTTACCAATGGAAAACCCTATAGTTCTATTAAGTACCAAAATAATGCTAGTGCAACAGCTCAGTCAAGCCACCCCCCCCCTCCGAAAGATATTCGAGTTTTGATATGCTTATAATTTCGAACTAATTTTGAACCACTTTTAAAAATTTTGAACCACAGTCCTTCCTGTTTTTTTTATATTCAAAATGGTGGGTGCAGCCGGACGTCAAGCTACACGCCCCTCATTTTAAGCGTAGAGAAAAATGAAAAGCAACTATTTATATCCCAAAATTAAGAACTAATTTCAAACTCTAATATCACCAAAAAGAATTTCGAAGAATCCACTCTAGTAAAACCTTGTTTTTTTCTTTAAAAATATGGTGGAGGGGTGCAGATTGACTTCAAGCCACACCCCCTCAAAAAAATTGAGGGGGTGTGGTGATATGCTTATAATTTTGAACTAATTTCGAACTAAGTTTCTCTCTCTCACTTCTATTCCCTATTTTTCAAATAGAGAGAGAAAGAAAAATATTTTTTGATTTTGCTACAAAGAAGTAGAATCTCGCACAACTTTTTTTCGTTTTTTTATGTAGACCACAAAATATGGACCTGGGTTCGGGCTGTTTAGAAATACTATACTAGTTTTGTTATGGTGAAGATTCTGAAAAATTAACCTTATTTTCAATCGCCAAATTTGGAAGAAATGAAACTGTAACACCGTCTCAACTAAAAGCCAGCTAACTAATTTTCGTTTTAGAATCCTTTGGCCTCCTGTCGCGGCCATATTGAAACTAAACCCATGGCGGCAACCGTAGGCTTAAGGGCACTGAAGCGGTAGGTTTTTAGTTTATTTTACAACTCCTAAACAGTAAATAAACTTACTGTAACTGTTTATTAATTATGTAAAAATAACCTAAAACACGTCAGAAAAACATATGGGTACCAACATACTAAGGTTTCAGCACACACAAGTTTGATTTCTTTGTGCTAAAAATTTAATAATGATTAGTTAAGATTACTTTTTTGTTTCTATAAAATACTTAATAAAAAATTAATTAATTGCCTAACCTAAGAATACCTGCAGGTTACTTGAGATGGTGTTGAACTGTGGATCCGGCATAACGCAAGTGAGACCGGGAGTCGTACTCCTGTGAAAAACGCATCATCGAGGGTCCGAAATCTAATTCTTGTAGAGGAATATTTTTTGCTTTTTTGTCGGAAAAAGAGATTTCTGTCCCTAACCTCCCTCTATAGAGGGCGTTAAAGACCCTCCAAAAACAAGTCTTACTCCCTCTAGGGTCGATGCTTAGTTTATTAACGACAAAACTTAAGTTTGGATGTTGTCTATTAAATACAGGGAAAATAGAACATATAATAGGGGTCCCATAAAATAAAAAAAAGTAAAATGCAGAAATCGTTATTTAAAGAAAAAAACTTTGGCAAAATCGTATTTTGTAGAAATATACATCAAAGAAATCGTAAAACAATATTAAACGTCAAAAAGATGCACGAGACACGCACGAGGTGTTGCCAACATAGGTATTTCTAGGAAATTTGGGCAAAAACGCATGCAACTTCATGCATTTCTGATGAGTTTCGTGGAAACGCGCCGATGTGAAAGGAAACGCCGAGTGCCCACCCCGCTTCACAGGCGAAAATCTGTTCTCTGCCTGACAGGTGTTTGCATGCGAGCTTAGAATAAGAAAGGGCGTAGAAATTTTTTTTTTTATTTTTTCTGCTAAATTTAAAGAAGTGGTGGGTTGGTTTGGATTGGTTTTTTAAGTGTTTTGAATTGATCTGGGTTGGTTTGGGTTAGTTGGTACAAGCCGGGTTGGTTTAGAAAAAAAAATAACTTGATCTACGCCCTTTCTTATTCTAAGGGTACTTACAAAAACAGCTGTCAGGCACAGAACAGATTTTCGCCTTACCAATTTCTACATTTTACGGTTTCTTTGTTTTCCGATTTCTGCGATGTATATTTCTCCAAATTTCGATTTCTACAACGTACGATTTTGCCATTGTTCATTTTTATACGTTTATCTATTGAATTTTTGCTACAAACTATACAGCCATTTGCACCAACATATTTAGGGGTCACCTAGCATTAGGTGGTACCTAAATCTAGTTTAGTTTTAGATTAGGGGAGCGCTAGAGGACCAAAAACGGGCCCATGGATTTAGGGATCACCTAAGGTAGTTCAGGGGAGTACTAAATACAAACGAAACTCTTCTCTAATCTAGGCCACCTTATTCTAGGTGACCCCTAAATAAGTAAATATATTGGTGCAAATGGCTGATAAGCCTTGTGCTCACCAACGCGTGCCCACCCTGCTTCAAAAAACGCACCATGTGACTGGACATATATTTCCAATGGTTTTAAATGCAGAGTCACGTGATGCCATGCGTGGGCATGCAAGGATACGCGTTGGTGTGCATCGGGTAATAGGGACTCAATATATATAGGGAATGGATATCCCAACCGACCAATCTAAAAGATCAGGGGTAACGATGCGACTGACAGTGGCATAGCTAAAAAGGCATAACGGTTGGGGAAACGTCACTTATGCTTTGACACAAGGAGTTGACAACACGAGCCTTTCAAAATGGCGTATTTTATTGTTGTTTTATAGCAATAATTTTCTTAAATAATAGACACTTAAAGTAAATATTTCACCGCATCGGTATCGGTAAACGTATGGCGTTCGAAATAAAGCCAAAATATTGCCATTTTTGACTTGTTTATGCGATGTTTCGAACGATGCTCGCTTTTTTGAAAGGTGCGATGACAGAACTGCTAACAGCAATCGATGCGTGCGTTGGGATGGACGTAACGATACGTTCATCACTCCGTACGCATCGATTGCTGTCAGCTTTTGTGTCATCGCACCCGTGAAAAAAGAGGGCATCGTTCGAAACATGGCATGAGCAAGTCAAATATGTAGTGTATTTTGGCTTTATTTCGAACGCGATACGTATACCGATACCGATGTATTGAAATATTTACTTTAAGTGTCTTTTGAGTGATTTACGTTAGCCAGTGAGTTTAGAATTAAAAATAAAGACAATATATTACAATTCGTTTATTCTGACACAATTTAAGCTACAAATTAACCTTTATATGTTCTTTACAGAAAATACTTACTTTTTGTAGAATTTTTTATACAATCCGCGAAGCAGGACAACTCTAGAAGTTGAAATGGAGCAATTTATTAGATATTCTAGAGAAAAGACTCAAGAAAAGGCCAAGAAATTCCAACTTTAAAAAAAAAAACAAAAAGTAGGGCTATACGTCAAGTCGAACCAGAGATCAAATTTACCCAGGGAATATAAATTTACCTAACCGTTATGCCTCTCAGATTGCTCCATCCGCTCGTTCAAAATTTGCTACTTTGTCTTTTATAAAATAAGAATAAAGATTCTTTAAGTCTCAATAATCAACTCGTCCGATATCTCTGTCTACCACTGGAATCGCCAGCAAATTAAAAACCATTCAAATAATCTTACAAAATTACTTTTAATCTTATTCCAGAAGAACAACAAATATATTTAACAATATACTGGAAAACCGTAATAAAAATGTTATAATACCCAAATCTTGTGCACCTAAGTAAAAAACGTGTAGTAGGTTCCAATTATTTATTAGAACTAGCGTAAAGGTATATGGCGAATCTAAGAGGGTACCAAAAGTGGTCCAAAAGACTTTTTACAGGAAACAGATGTAAAACTGTAATAAATCAATGGCTTCTAGCCCAGCCATTTGAAAGGGGGGGGGGGCGGTTTCAATACAAAAAAAAACTAGAATAAAAGCATAGCTTTTATGAGGAACATATCAATATATGCAAACAAAACATAGTAACTACAAGCGCGGATTTGGTCTAAAATCTAGAGGGTGCATTTTTTTATTTAAAATTAAACTGAAATTGTAAATATATCATTGCTTTCAAAGTGCAGCAGACGAAAATTTTGAAGAAAATGACATTAATAATGTCACAAAATTAAACTAATACCGTAAATATCAAAGGTGTGCCCCGCAATTTATGCCCTATCTCTGATTTTATAAATTCTTTCATAAAAATTTAAAGCCACCCACGTATAATTTTTTCAGTTATAAAAAACATAGATAACAAACAAACCACAAAGAAAACTTACAGCTAAATACTTTTTTTATGTCTAAAAAGCGTTTTAAGTTGAAACAATACCTTTTATATTGCATATCTCAAACATAAGATGCATATCACAAAAAAAAATCGTTTTCGGTTTTTTTGGGCAAACCGGTCAATGACTCGCTCAATGTCATTTCAACACTGTTGATATGCAGCAACGCTAAGTCCGTCAGATGAATTTCCGTCAGAGTGTTTTTAAATACCTATGTTTTCAATCTTCTGAGGCATGAGAAGATTCTTTCTGAGGAACCATTACTTACTGGCAAACATCCAAGAATGTTTTTATCAACGGAAAAATATCGCCACATTTGTTCATTGCCTCGAAAACATTATCAGGTATGTTTTGATCTAAGGTTTTGCCTACTCCTGACCAATATTGTTTCCAAATACTGACTTCTCCCAATAAAAGTTTGCATTGGTTTTGGCTTCGCGTTGTTGTATAAAACTTGGTAAGCAGGTACGAATTTGTTCTTGTTTATAAATAGAAACTCTATAATACTGTTCTGTATTTCCAATGGTTTTCGCGGTAAGTACGTCATGCGTTTGTTTATTCTTGCAAGTGTGACGAACTAAAGGTCAAACTGTCTCAAAATACTGTAGAGGGATTCTTTAGAGGTATTTTCTGCAATTTTTAATTTTTCTCTAAAGACTTCAGGGTTACCACCAGCATCTTTGTTGTCTATTTTTTTCTGGAGAAAAAGGGGGAGGGGGGGGGGGCGATCGCCCCCCCGGTCCCCTGTGGGACCGCCACTGAATAAATCCGTTTTTCAGGTTTCAAAAAGGAACTAATGTAAAAGCAGCAAAGTGGAAATAGCTTCATTATTACTAACCGAGATAGAAAAATATCACATACTTAGTTTAAGAAAAAACCAACGGGAAACCGAAAAAAATAGACCCGCCTAATTAGTTTTATAGTTTGAAGTGGGAAGAGCGAAATTATGTATTATTTTTGCCAAAAAATACAAACTGGTATCTTAGCCACGGTCTGAGAGGATAGTAAAAAGCTTTAATTTTGAATTAGATACGCTAGTTCTAATAATCATATGGTACCACAAGTACCTTGTTGGGGCAGTGGCTTTTTACTTGTTCAGTTCTTGTATCTTTTGCTTCATGTACATGTCTAATTGTGAGTAGTCTAAGAGGGTGTTTTGTACAAAGTCGTGCAGCACCGTGGGCCACTCTTGGTCGAGCATGCGCAACTTGTTCATGGCGTTCGACATTTCTTCGAGCAGGCCCGAAATGTGTTGTTTCGCTTTTTGGCGCATGGAGATGTCATCCTAAAAAATTGGCGCTAGAAATCATGAATAACCCTCGTAACATTTGATTTATATAAATAATAGCTAAAGACCCGCAGCTTTGCCTGCGGTTTTACCCGTTTTTCGTTCTTTAAATGTTGATGAGTTTTGTTCATGTAAATCGATTTCAATGAAATATGTGAATAATGTCCTACCCAAGCATCTAAGGAATGAAATAGTGAAAGTCTCATCAAAATCGGCCCAGTAGTTTTTACGTGATGCAAGAACAAACAGACAAACAAAAATTCTAAAAATTGGATTTTTGGTTAAACACCTAAAATATTCCACATACAGAAATGGTCTATCTAGAGATTTATTATATGTACAGATTTTCCCCATATTCCGAAAACGCAATATTGGTGTTGGGTTAAAGTTTGTTAAAGAATTTTCTTCCCAGTTTAAATTCGAAAACCGCATTCTGATATCTGATTTGTTTGCAGATTGTTTTAAAAGTTTTTAACCTTATCTAGAGACCCTAAGAATAAGAAAGAAGAATAAGAAAAAGAGATGCGACAACTCCATCAAAGTCACCAAAACTGACATTTTTTGGTTACGTTTTTTTCTTGTTAATATGTCAGAAATGCATTGGCGATACACTAAAGTAATTATATTCATAAGCTATTAATTAATAAGGTAATTTATAAAATACAACATCTTGCAAAAAAGGGGACTAAAAATATAAATATAATATTAGATTGTCCACAAGTTAAAAAAAATATAATAATTAAGGGATATCCCCGCCGAGGAATTCGCACGAGACTGACTCGTTCCCCGAACTACGTAGGAGTTTGGCCAAGGCAGTTGAGAAGGGGAAAATGATTTCCCCAAGCGTTATGAACAATTGTGAGAACCAAAATATTACCGTCAAGCGGGGCTAAGAGGACCACAGCTGGTAAAGTGGTCCAAAAGGACATTAAAAATAATAAAATTGTGTATCTTCTATAAAACAACCGGCAACAGCGATTTCGTATGCAGGTTGGATTGAGAACACCTAACGCAATAAGCTTTTTTGTCAAGATCGAGCGCGCTGCTGTTGTTCAGTTGCATTCTGAAAGCGAAAAGATACACGGCAATTTTTTGGTTATTTTATTTCCTGGAAAACCTCCCTTGCAGTGCGTTTATAGGTAAGTTTTTTGTTTTTTAACTTACGTTAGGCACTTCACCATTTAGTTTTAAATAATAATTGAGTTTAAAAAACGTTTTTATTTATTTGTGGTAGCAGTGGGGGAAATAAATATAAAAAGTCAACATAAATCTGGGGAAAGCGGACCGGTCCACTTTAGCCGTAGAATTGACAAAAGGTTTGTTTTTTCGTTACAGATGACAAAAGATGGTCAGAAATTACAAGAGGAAGGTGGGAAAAGCTCCCAACTGCAACTATACGGTAGAAAACTTAGAGCTAGCGATCAGAGAAGTAAAATTACGAAGGATGTCTAGAAGAAAAGCCTGTAAGAAATATGGTATTCCCAGAACCACATTAAAAAGAAAATTAGAGGGAACTCACACATTAAAATACGGCAGACAACCAGCTTTAAGAGAGAATGAAGAACAGCAAATAGTTCAAGGTCTCATACTTTGTGGAGAATGGGGATTTCCGATGACCAAGTTGGATATCAGGTGTATTATCAAACAGTATCTTGACCGAATTGGTAGGCAGGAATCACGTTTTAAGAATAACATGCCAGGCAGCGAATATATTAATCTTTTTTTAAAAAGGCATCCCGAATTATCGGTCCGTTTTTCAGAAAATATCAAGCGTTGTAGAGCTGAAGTTGGCGCCGACATTATCAACTCTTATTTTGATCAACTCCAAAATTCTTTAGAGAACGTTTCTCCACAAAGTATACTTAACTATGATGAAACAAATTTTTGCGACGATCCTGGAAAGCAAAGGGTTGTTATAAAAAGGGGATCTAAGCATCCAAAAAATGTTCTAGACTCATCAAAGACTAGCGTGTCCATAATGATGTGCGGATCAGCTGCAGGAGTATTGCTACCACCTTATATTGTTTATCGAGCAGAGAATTTATACCCAACTTGGATTGAAGGTGGCCCAGACAACACTCGATACAACAGGTCAAAAAATGGATGGTTTGACGAAAGGACCTTTGAGGATTGGTTTTTAAAACTGGCTCTGCCATACCTTAAAAAGCAACCAGCTCCGCGACTAATGATAGGTGACAACTTATCCAGTCACGTTTCTCAAACAGTCATCGAGAGTTGTAACGAAAATCAAATTAGATTTGTGCTACTGCCGCCAAATTCAACAGGAATTTGTCAACCTCTTGACGTAGCATTTTTTGCTCCCTTAAAACGAAAATGGAGAGCTGTACTTCTAGAGTGGAAACAGAAAAATAGAGGAGTTGTTCCAAAATCTGATTTCCCAAAACTCCTTAAGAAAACCTTAGAAAGTTTAGAGACCGCTTCTGAAAATCTAAAGGCCGGTTTTGCTGCCTGCGGAATCTATCCGTTAAATCGAGAAAGGGTCCTGCAAAAACTGCCAAATGAAACTCATCCGGAACCAGAAAGTTCTGGTAATTTTAATCCAGAACTTATTGATTTTCTTAAAAAAACAAGAATGCCTGAAAATCAAACAAAAAAATCTAGAGGTAAAAAGCTACACGTGGCACCAGGAAAAAGTTTATCTTTAGAGGAAATTGAAACATCGTCCGAGTCATCAGACGATGTTGAATATAGTGAACATAACGAGTCATCTGATGTAGATATGTTTCAGGAGAATTCTGATGAAGACATTTTGGAAGCTGAACCGCAACAGGAAACTGTATCGGTGCCGGCGCTTCAACAAAATTTGAGTGATTTGGTACAAAGCGATTTTGTCATCGTAAAATTTGAAATTACTTCTGGAAAAAGGCAGTTGTATTATGTTGGCCAAATACAAAGAAATTTAAACGATAAATTTAAAATTATTTTTTTAAGAAAGATGACAGGAAAAGAAATTTACTTTGTATTTCCTCAAGTTCACGACGAATGCCTTATAGATCCTACAGATATTGTTGAGAAAATCCTTGTTAAAAATCATACCAGAGGTAGATACAAATTTCATATGAATACTGATATTTCTTTACTTTGCTAAAACTGAATCCAAATTTTTTTGTTCAGTTTTTGTTGCTATTAGAGTATTTTTTTATTTTTTCTTAGTTCTAAGAATTTTTGTTCCTATTAAAGCTTAAGCTTTTGTACTTAAAAATTTTTTTGTACAACTTATTAGTTAATAAGAGTTCGTTTTTTTTTCAAATTAAAAATAAATAAAAAATTTTGATATTATTTTTACTACCAATCTTTTTCATATGTTGTTTAATACAAAAAAATCATTTTTAAAAAGTTTAAGGGTGGACCTCTTTCCCATTATAAAGATTAAATGGGACCCTAGTGCGTAAATTAATGAAAAACGGGCGGGTGGTCCCCTTTACCTCAAACTACGGGGTAAGTGGACCACCTAGAACAAAAATATATATAAAAAAACTACATATATTTAAAACAAAATTTGTCCAGACGCAGCTTATTAAAGCATGGTAGACTTTATATTAAAATTCTTAAGCCAAAATATTTTATAGTTTTCCCAAAATCTACAAAAAACCGAAAATTTTGGACCACTTAGCCCCGGATGACGGTATTTAAAAAAAGATTTAATAAAAAAGCATGAAGAAATATTTCGTTTTCCAAAACAGCAATAATTTTGAAATTCACTCTGTGTTTCGGACTTACATTGTCTATATTTTATTTATACACGACGTGTCGATCGGAGATTGTACTGATCGAAACGTCGTGTATAAATAAAATATAGCCAATGGAAGTCCGAAAACAGAGTTAATTAGCAATAATGTTATTTGAACATTTTAATTTATTAAGGCATTTCGAAGGCTGTTGGTTGTTGCATTTCTGATTTTTTAAAACTGGTATGTATTTTCCCAAACCATAAAAAGCTACTTTGCCCAAACTTTTTCTTACGCAGTAGAATGTTTCTAACATTGTTCCTAACACATGTCCAAAGCCATTTTCCCGCATCTTCAAGCTTATTCGAACACCGCTTTGCGTCGTCTAACTGCGTGCGGGAAAATGCAACTTTGCGCACAGTTAGAAAAACTATTACTTTTTTTATTCAATCAAAATAACGTAGGTGGTCGAAAACATAAACAAAACAAATTATTAAAAAAACGAGTTTTTCTCCAAATATTGTATTTTCTGGATAAATTTTATAAGCTCAGCGCAGCTATCAAGATTCAAAATAAAATTGTAATGATGATTTTTGATAACTGCGCACTTTTACTTAATTAAAAAATAAAATAATTATTTAGCCTAAAAATGTACTAAATAACATATTTGCTTATTTAACGACAAAAGCACTTACCTCGATTCTATATCCAAGAAGTCCGCAAATATATAAAAATAATCTGGTGAAGGTGAAAGCGGTGACAGTGACATCGAATATCAACATTAAACAAACGTGAACAAACACATTTGTCAAAAAAATTTCGTTTTGTCTTTAAATTTTCCGCTGCTTATGAATAAACAAAAAGGACCGATATTTTTCCTCTTTAATAAACTTGACTTTGATGGGGTTGTCGCGTCTCATAAATACAGGGTCTCAAACCTTGCCAGATGCTTCCCCTTATCATTCACACTAGATAGACACTAAATCAGAGATATGCAAACTTTTATGGAACTTCTCCCACGTTCTGGATTAGTTTAAGGCGATTGATTGGAAGTGACAAACAATTTGATCTTCCAAGAGCCAATCCAAATCGTAAAGAATCTCACAAGAAGTATCAATTTTCTTGTTAGTACACACGATTTAAAATCATTAAACCTCAACCTCGTTTAAAGACCTTCTGGCATTCATTCATTTATTCATTCATTCATAGGCTTTAATGTCAAAAAAATATATGATTTTTATAGACAAAGCAGTAAAAATAGGTACACACACTTCATCTATAATTAAAACTTAAGCTAAAAATATATATTAATAATACATACATATTATATTTGCTCAATAGTATAAAAGTTAGTATAACATAAGTTAGTATAATATAAGTTATATAAACATAAAACGAAATACTGTAGAAACATAATTTAAATATTCTTAAATTAGGTAGGTATGTATATATTATTAATTTTGTTTCCTAAACTCAGAAAATGTTAATACTAAAATGAATCTTCAAAAAACTCATTAATACCATAGTACGCTTTAGTAATCAATAATTCCTTAACTGAATATCGAAATTTTTTGTAATTATTATTGAGTTTGCAGTAATTAGAAAGCTTGTTGTACATCTTTATGCTGTCATGGAATACTGTCATGGTTTCTAGTATTATGTAGGCAATTCATTGTATTTATTCTGAATCAATTTTGTACTTTTTTAATTAATCTAAAATCTAGTGTGGTATAAATTCGATCGGGACTAACCTAGGGGTAAACCCAGTCCGGTCCGTATTATTGACAGGGAGTGGAATGAACCCTTAAACTCGTTACTAATTTTAATTTTAGTAACTTTTTCGTGACTCCCTAGCATGGTCGTTCCTGAGAGCGTTCCCTTCTCTCACTTTTAAGAATAAGCACAAAATCTTGTATCAACCCCCTAGGCACCCGACCACCAAACGAACCGGTCGCTTAAAGTGAAAGCTTTAAAACAAACATGACGGTCACAGTAACTTTCTGCGATTCCCTTCAACAAACATGGACAATGGTCAAGATCTAGTTAGTGGTGGGCATAGACGAGCAGCCTTAACAACCATGTCGAGCAGTCGAGCGGTCACAAGTAACTTTCTGCGATTCCTTTCAACAAAGACGGACAATGGTCAAGACCTAGTTACTGGTAGGCATAGACGAGTCCAATGGACGTCCATACCAAGTATATTTTTGGTCCAGAAATATAATTAGACATCAGACACAGGCGCCTCGCAAAAATTCGACATTGGTGTTATCGTAAGGTCAATTTTACGCTGGCCACACACCACACAAGTTATTAGAACACCCTATATTAATTAATTTTTAAAAAAATCAGTATATAGCGTTTTATAATTATTTAAAATACATATGCGTCCTTTTTATTTCAAATGGGAGATGGTCCAAAAGACGCCCATTGGACGTCCAATCGTGTACAAAAGACGTCCATTGGACTTTCAATGGTAGTAAACGACGTCCAAAAAGTGTCCAAAAAGTGTCCAGTAGCGGACGTCCATTTAACAGGCAAAAGTGTGCCATATGTTTAGTCCATTCGCGTCCATTGAACGTCCCCTGCCCATCAATTCATCAATTAAAAATGTGACAGTGACACACAATTTGTTTTTAAACATTTTCCTAGCAACTGTCAAACCCAGTTGCTCACCTCTGGTAAAACAATAATTGTCAAAAATCGTATACAGGGCCTCTAGTCAAGACGTAGTTAGTGGTGGTCATAGACGAGTAGGCATAACAACCATGTCAAGCGGTCGAGCGGCTACAGGTAACTTTCTGCGATTCCTTTCAACAAAGATGGAGAATGGTCCGGACCTAGTTAATGGTAGGCATAGACGAGAAGTCATAGCAATAATGGTCACTCAAAAAAAAACTACGTTTTACGTTTCCTTGCAACAGAGGATATTATAGACAATGGCCTAGACCCAGTTTGCGGTGGGCAAAACGCAAGTGACTCTAGCAACCATTGCCACTACAAAGGTAAAACTCTAGAGTTGCAAAATGTTTGGAGAAATAATGGAAAAACATTAAATTTTTATGGATGGGAATGATGGATGATAATAAGCGTAATAGTGTGACGGTGCCACAGAAGGGGTTTTTGTTTGTGTCACGAAATTTCGACGAAAAGTACATTGTCAGAATCATGCAAAAACAATTTTTTATAAAATTCAAGTTTAAAATGTAAAGCAAGATATTGGTACACCAGTAAGAGAGACTTTGATAATTCTTTACAAACTAGGCCTTCTCTTTGTACCAAAAATCATCTGGATCTTATTGGTCTGACTTTTTAACTAAGAACTTAACTCACTTTCCTTCAGTCTCTAGTAGGTATAGACTATTGTGAAAACTATTCTTCAGACTAATACCTCGAAAGGTTTGGAATGATAAACAGTAGATATATCTGGGAACATAGAACCCTGACATCTGTGAAATAGACTTTTTGAGTTCGTTATCAACTTTTCTAAATGTAGCCTTAGCTGATCGCTATTTGCCTACCAAAAATTTATTAAAATAGACCTAGTTTACTTTTCCTATGTAATTCGTGCGGACTTTTTCTTCCTTTGCAAACGTTGTATATAGCACCTACGGGTTTTACCTGAGACGTAGCTCCTTTTTTCCACTGCAGCGCCTCCTTACTGACGACACTTCTCAGTTCCGGATCGGCTGCTAGCAGCCATTTTTTGGCGTTCTGTTCCGTCACTCCGTGGTTCACGTCTATCCTAAGACGGGTCAGCAAAGGTTGGAGAAGAACGTCCGGCAAGGACCAAAGTACCAAGTCGCTGAGACTTTTGTATTCTTCGTTGGACTTTTTAATGTCCTCATCTGAAATCTAGAATTTTAAGTAAAAAGAATGTAAGAAATAAACGAAATATAATATTGCCATATATAGGAAACTTCCGTCAATCTGCTTTAAGGCAAAACTTTACGTAGAATTCGATTGCTGATGGATACAATGCAAAAATAATTTGTTGTAAGCATTTCAAATTTAGCGTAAATTTAGGTTTACTTAGGCGGTTTATTTTTGGCTTACGAAGGACTTTACTTTTTCAAATGTCATTAACAGATATCCAATTCTATTCCGCCGGTGTTCGTAGCCCGGTAGGTAGCATCTGCCTGCCGCACGGAAGGTCCCGGATTTGAATCCCGGCTAAGTGCATAGATATTTTGTGTTCGTTCTTAACTTTGCAAAAAAACTTGACTAAACTGGGAATTAATCCTTAATGGACGAAAAAATTAAAAAAAATAAAAACCAATCTTAAAATTCAACAACATCGGTCTACACCTAAACCATCATATTTAACACATCCTTTAGACGACCAAAAAAATTACTCTTGTATATATTTTGACGTAATATAAACCTAGGTTTAATCCATTCAATCGTGACATATGGTGCAGTGATATGGAGTCCAGTACTGCGCACAAAGAAGAAATTGTATATAAAGATAAAAATGGCCACAGTGAAGAAAATACCCAAGTAATATTTTTGGTTAAAATTTGGTAAAATATTCCCGAGTTTAGCTAGTAATTTTTTCTTATGAAAAACTGAGAGTTCAAAAAAGAGGGAAATTTCCCGCCTTTTTACCAAAGCGGGGACAAAAACCAAGGTAATTAGGTGGGATAAATTAGGTAATTAATTTTTTTTCCTGAAGGTGAATTTGCCCAGAGGACACTTTTCGCCAACTTTTGGGACACATCTGCATAAATGCTCAACCTAATTTGTGTCCTATTGTACACAATGCCCTCTCAGTGCCCTCTTGTTTTTCTGTGACTGAAGCGCCCTCTACGTGTCGGAATAGAAGGAGAAACATTTTTAAATGAAAATAAAAAAAGAGAAAAATAATAACTATGTCCATGGCTTACAACAACTTTGGAAATAAAAAATGGTGATGAAAAATCACAGTTATATTTTAATCATAGGGGTTAAACTACTATTTTAAACTATTAATTTGAGAAAACCGACATGCTCCGAAAATTTTTTTGTCGAGTTGTTTACTTTTACTTCCATAAAATTCACGCGCCCATCGAAACATGCAGTTTTAACAAAAAAATCTCCAAAATTATGCTTCAGGAAAACACTAATTAAATATTATTACCAATTTGTAATCATAATCTAATATTTGGGTATGAAACAAGCGTAAGCAAATCATTTCCATAAAGATTTTGTAGTTTTTTTTCAATAAAAATAATAAAAACTTGTTAAAAAAGAGAAAAAAACATGGCGCCTTACCTTTTTTTGGCGACCGTGTCCTAAAAGTAGTTTAACCATGTTTTTTTTCCCTTAAACACAAAATTTCCAATGTTGAAGCCAAAATTTCTTATTAATTTTGCATCAAGGACGGTTTATACATTTTTAGAATTCATTGCCAATTGTTCCTCGCATCCCCCCTGCCCATTGTTCGGTTGTCAGTTGTCATGTTGATTGTTGACATAAAGGCGGATTTACGCTGGCGAGCAATTGAGCAAGCAAACAATTCATATGGGAATAAACACTTGACAATCGTTTACGCTCGCAAATGTCATAACTTGGCATATAACATTTGTGTGCGTAAACGACTGTGTGTATTCCCATTGGTTGTGTTCGGCACTTGTAGAGATCCACTAGGACTTGTTGGGTCCCCACTACCATTTTTAATTTCTTTAACTTTTCTGTAAAAACTGCTTGATGCTGTGAAAGGTTTGTTTCTTTTTTCTTTTGGCATGTTAAAACATAAAACTGTCAGGATCACCATTACTAGGTACACAGAGTATCCTCTTTGACGATCAAAACGTGAATGCCCTCTCTTCCTTAAATCCAAATTTTACCTAAACATCTACTTTCTTTGTTTGAATTTACGTATCTAATAGCCCAAAATCCAAACAATGGTTGAAGATACAATAGTTATTAAGGAAATATCTTATAATTTGAGAGGACACGTGACGCAAAGGAGTTTTCTTGTTTTCTACAAGAAAAAAAAACTGAAGTTTTAGCTTAATCAAATTTTAATATTCCATATGGTTAAATAAAACAGAATAATTTTCCATAAAGTTCGAACATATTTTTAGGTTGCACTTATTTGGTCAAAAAACCAAATTTTAGTCCTAAAACTTATTCCAAAAAAACCCTAACTTTGAGGAATAACTGTAAATCAAAAATAAGTAACTTTGAGTTCAGTTTTAAACCAAAAAAGTTCTTAACATTGAGGAAACAAGGTGGGGACCTCAGAGTAGAATATCAAGTCAAGTTTACCATCAATTTACCTTCTCTTTTAACTTTATATTCAAAACAACTTTGAAGACATAATACGAGGAAAATAATTCGAAAAATATCCTAAAAGAAAACCTTTAAAATGTCGTGTATATAATGACCGTTTCGTAAGCTTATTTGGTCCAATTTAAAACTTATTTTCAAACCTCAAACTACAAAGTAATTTTCTGAAAGGAAAACGGGGATGTTTTGACGTATTATTGGTTATCTTAACCTTCCTACTTCCCAATATGCCCTAAAATGTTACTTGGGCAAACAAAAGAGAAAACACTGGAATCCTGGCAAGCAAGATGGGACCGAAATACCGAAAAGAACAATGGACGAAAATAATTATTCCCGACATTAAAATATGGATAGACTACAAACAGAAAAAACAAAGCGAATAAGGAAAACGGACGACATATGTCGGTACTGTCAAAGAATAGATGACGCAGAACATACGTTAATTTACTGTCCAAGATTTGAGAACTACCGCCAATTTAAAAAAGAAAGATATAAAAACTTTAAAAGCATGACAAAATTCGATCCCTCCCTACCTATTTGATAAAACCTTTATCACATTTACCAGAAAAAAAACTTACTTCTTTGCCATTAACATTTTTTAGCCCCCAATGCGCTAATCTATACACAGCGTAGTTTTGCCACTCCTTTTCGCAAACCGGGTTCCCTTCGTTGTCAATTGTCAAACTAACCAATCCTTGCACTTCTGCCAAGGCGTTCAGCTGTCCAATGCATGTTATGTTGGTCTCCTTGAATACAAAGTGGTCTGCGTTTGGAAATCTGTGTTTTACCTTGCCTATAGAAATAAAAATTAAGAGTTTTTATTATAACAAACGTCTGTCCTTTTTCCTGATTTCCTTCCTTCCGTTTTTTTCATCTAAAGTATAAGTAGAAATGGAAATAAATTCAGATTGCCCATGAAAGAAACAAACCACTACACTCCTCTGGATAATATCTCAAAAGGTATTAAATTACAAATACTCCACTCTAAAGTAGATCTAAAAAATTAATCTTTACTCTACTTGTGCTTTCCAGTTTGTTATCTATATTTCTGTACCTCGCAGGAGTCATTCTTCGGTAATCCGTTTATACTGGAGAGAAATGTTGTACTAAAAAAAAGCTTGAAAACATTTAATTGGCCCAAAAAGAAAAGCTGTTTATTTTTTTACACAATTAATTAACTTTTGTTTGGCATTTAAAAACTTTACCAATTTTTATCTACTGTTCTGAAACCTCGGGGCTTCAAACTTTATACATTGGGGTTAAAAAGATACAAAGGACAGACCTACTAATCTAAATAGGTATATATGCTTAAGCATTATTATGAATTTATGTTCAAAAATGACGGAGAAATTGTTTGGTAGCTAAAATGTTTAAAAAATATAAAAATAAAAATCCTTACTAACATAAAAATCCGGTGATACTGTTGAAATTTACGTAATTAAATTTAACAGTCGTCACATCATTTGCTTTTGCAAAGTTCCAAGGTTTGTCAATAAACCGAAGGGCTCCTTGACCATAAACGTTAAGATATCTTCCACAGATTTCAATCAGGTAGTCTCCACCTGCAACAATGGAAAAAAAATATAGAATTGGCGCTACATTCAAACAAATTGGGTTTTAAAGACTGATAAAAGTTTTGGGCAGTGCCTTTAAGGCGAAAGAGTACCCCATCCAATCGTATTTTGCATCTGTAGTCGAAACTTTGCACATGATAATTTTACTCTAACAGATTAAATAACCTATCTTTTGTTTGTGTGTCAGTATATCCTTCCGTCTTACAGGGGCAGGTCACCAAAATGACAAGTTAAGCTTAATCGATTGCAAAACCAACTTTACGACCTTCATCTTTTTCTATGAAGCCCCGTTAATCAGATATAAGCACGTTTGTACCACGTGCAGTACATACTTCACCATGTCAATTTTCGAATTCCACAGATTGGTATATCTTCGTGTTTTTCAGTTGACTGATTATCAAAGAAGGAATGTCATTATCGTGACTCTTAAAAATAAGAAATTAAACCAACAGTTGTTAGCTTTTTATAAATTAATGATTTATTTTGTTTTTAAATCGAAGCTTTGCTGATAGTTGAGAAGGCAGTGTCTTGCTTGTCATCAGCTACAAAAACGTGTAAAGTAGACTTGCAAATTCTTTATTTGTTTATAAACTGCTGCACTACATCTCAACTCCCAACAAGCCTCCTAAGAGTTAGAAACAAAAACAAGTAATTTAATTTATTACTACAACTTTTTTAATGATAGTTTTTTGTATTTTGAAACTTCACAACGCGATAAAATTAAGCGTAAAGCATTTACAGGGTATTTTTTATTTTTGTTAAATTAATTGAAATCGAAATATAGATTTTTGATCCATCATGACCACCTAGATTGGAAAAAAAATAAAAATAAGGTATTTGAAAGCTGTCACGTGACTTGTCAAATTTGTCATTTTATAATATTCTCAAGTTTCATATTTCTATTTGAAATATGCAGAAATAAAGGGAGTTCCCGTGAAACACATAACATATAAAATATTTTTAAATTAATAATAAAACTTAAAACTGCTTTGGTTTTGTGTTTTTAGTAGTCTAATATATTTTCATATTTTAGAAACTAAAATTTTAATGGATCTTTTACTTATAAACCCAAAATCCAATTTTCATTTGATTAAAATTTTGGTAACCTTTTTGGGTTAAAATCACTGGGAATACTCTGAGAATCAGCTCAGTCACTGGGAATCGCTGGAAATCACTTAGTAATCAATGGTAATCGCTGGGTCATTAGAAATACCTTTAAAAATTAAAATCACTGTACGTTTTTGGCAGCGAATTTCTCGTCGTTGGCAAGACATTGCAAATGACAAAAAATTGGCATTTTTGACCAATTGCCAAAAAAGACCCAAAATTTTAAAATTGGCACTAAAATTCGCAGGAGAATGGCGGAATTTGCATGATTTTTGTAGAAATCCAGTACTTTCGAAAATAAAATGTCAAATTTCGCCATTCTTTATTCAGTTTTGAATAAGTGTGCAAAATTTCAGTTTTCTGGCACCCTGCGTTTGGACTCCATCACTGAACTCGTTTGAGGAGCGCTGACCTTCCGTCTTAAGGGCTAAAAGGCATGTTTATAGAGTGTTTTGAAGTATTTTTATAATTATATAACCATTTAAAGGAACTACCTAAAAAGACACATGTTCTATCGTTTTAAATGTTAAATAGCCATACTTATGAACAAAAAAACGTTAGAGTGGCAGAATCCGATGCGACGCTGGCGGGGCTGCATTCTTGAACAGTGAATATGCAATTGCATTGGCTGTTAAGCTCCCTCTCCCGACTTCTTTTCGAAAAGGATTTATCTGTGAAAACTCGAAAAAAAACCCAGATAAAAGAAAGGTTATGATAACCAGTATCACAGTTAACAAAACCAGCATATTCAAGAAAAAAAAGGCATGCCCCCATATTTCGGCTGTCTCGAGCAAAAACACAGTATAGTCCAAATTTTTGATGTTGTCAACAGTTCGCATGTCAAATAATTGGAAAACAATGTATCAAATAAAGAGCCAAAAAAATGACAGTCAGTCGGCTCATCAAAAAATTGTACTATAAGTGACATGGGATAGAAATAGAGAAAAATGAATTTCAATAAAATGGTTAAAATGCAACATGTTTTACGAAGTGATGTTCGAATAATGCGTGTGAAAACAGCTGAAAGTGACTTTTTACACCGTAAAACTAATGTCTATACGCACCATTTTACACTGTAATTAGGGTTAGCTAATCGGAATTAACTTGCTAATCACGGTTAAACAATCATACCTATGCACCAATGTTATTTTATCAATAATTACCTAACCAGGGTTAAGTAATTGAAATGAATAAAAACATTTTTGAACGCAACGTTTTTTTGTGTTTTCAATTTAACCATTGGTTACATCGACTGGTGTCAAAATTTTTTGGCGTTTATATTTTATTTTCTTTATTGAATTTTTTGAAAAGTGCAGTATTTGCGAAGAGAAAAGATCACAATAAGGCACTAAAAATCTTCAAAGAGAATCAGGAGATTCATACATATCCCGGTGCAACTAATGTCCGGATCTTTTGAACATTATAATATTTGAGTTTTAGGTCAGTCTCAAGTAATAAATAAAGTGTACTTAGAATGAAAGAAAGTCGAGCACAGTTGACCCCAAAACAAAGTAAAAAACCAACATCTTACAGATTTTTTCAAAAATTTAAACCTACTTTTTTAAAATAGCAAATAAATTTTCTTATTTAATAAAAGTTTTCAGTTATTTTCGAGGTTATTTTATATAAAGTTTAAAAAAAATTAAATAAGACATCTATACTATTGCATCAACTACTGCTGCTTGAGCCACAATAGGTACTCTTTCTGTTTTCGTTGCATTGCAGTATTACATTTTATTGAGTAGCTCCTTGTCTATGGTGTGTGAGTCCCATATTAGCTGCCTCAACCTGACGTATACCAGCACACTCATCTATTAGGTGCTGTGCTAACGAATCTTCTGCCCACCAGCAGGCTTGGCATACAGATCCTTTAATATGTGCCAACATCACAAAGATAACCTCACTTGTTAGCTAACCGCGGTTATCTTGCCCTAAATTCTAGTTCATCGGGAAATTAAAGTTAATTGCTGGTTAGGTAAAAAAATGCTTGGTGCATAACAAAAATGTTAGTTAACCGCGGCTAAAGTATTAATCAGAGAAAATGCAGCATTAGAGTCTCTAAATTGAGATTAGATGATGTAGCAATAGAAAAATGTTTTTTTTTTGTAAAAATTTCGAATTTTGAAACTTCATGTGACACTCACAGGGTTTTGGTTTTTGCGCCACAACTCGTTTATTTTTTCATATTTAACGTATATATTTACGTACGAAAAAGTTCGGTTACTTTTATGCCTGTATGCACCATTTTCACGTATTTTCGTAGTTAGTTAATCACGGCTAATTACGTAATCACGGCTAAATAGTCAGTACTATGCACCAAAGGATTTTGCACTCAAAATAGCTAATTGTGATTTGGTAATCAGAGCCAGCAGAAAGGAGCTGGCAACGTCGTAAATTTCCTAGGTATTCATATTAAATAAATTATTTCGTGTCCAATAGAGGCATAAAACCTTAACGCCAACAACTGATTTATAGGGGTAACAGGATTTTCACTGAAAAACGACAAAAAATGTGACAACCTAAAATACAGTACCGTATTATATCTAGCTTGTAAAATGCATTACCAAAGAAAAAGCGCCATGCAATAGAGCATTTTGGTAGGTGCGCGATACTGCTATACTGTGGATTTCAAATAAAATGCGTACAATGTTATTATTTCTCACAATATTTTTTTTTCAGTTTTTTTGACAAATATTTTTAAACAAAAAACCAAACATAACCTCACTAATTAACTAGCCGCGGTTATCTGCTCCTTAATTCTAGGCCATCGGGTGATTAAAGTTAATTGTCGATTAGGAGATAAAAACACTTGGTGCATAAGAAAAATATTATGTAATCGCGGCTAAAGTCTTAATCAGAGAAATTGTGCAATGGTGCAGACCAGCATTAATCTACTAAAAACTTAATTTTTAGAAAAATATCAGTTACTGTGTTTTTCTTTGGGACAGCCGATTTGTAAGAGAACTTGAAACCTTGTATGTTGCCTTTTAGGAGTAGGGAGTTTTGGGGTGAACTTAAAAAGAGTAAATAAGTAACTTTTTTGTCGCAATATCCTACCCTGTTCTCTATCCTTTGGTAATATAGGCGACGTGTTTTTCTTAACTTTGGCAGTTGACGCTCGAGGATGGCTACTTCTAGCCAATGCACTTTTCCCGCTTAATGCGCTACGGACGGTTCTGTTATTGCTAGTATTCGACTTTGTACTGGCATTGTCATTGCTCGACACGGCAGCGCTGACAGTTGACGTGCTTCCGTTAGTATTGGTTGACAGATTACTGCATGTTTCCTCTGGGCTGCTGTTGTTGCTACTGCTGTTGGAGGCATTTAATTGGGGGTCGACCAAAGGGATTTGAGATTCCAAGTGTTGTTTATCTGGTTGTGGATAGCTGCAATTAGGAATTAATCATTTTTATCAATTCACATATTGTTTTTTAAGAGTATAAGTATCGAAGAGCATAAGGAAAATAAAATATGGGGTACTATTGCCTGACGCCAGTTAAAAAAAAAAAATAAGTAAAACATAGACCATAAATCCCTAGTGAATTTAAATATAAGAAATGGCTTTTTTCACAAGTTTATTGATTACTTATTTATCTTATGCATTATAAAAGCGGGTAGATTTTCACCTGATTAATAAGCGGAAATCGCCAGCTCAGAAAAGTGATTTTTCCCAAAAACTAATAATTGACCTTCGTCATACTTGGTGTCAGGCCGGACAGATCAGGCCACTATGGCATGAATCTTAACGTTAATAAAAGTCTCGCACAGGCATTCTCTACTCTGAGATCCTATACTTTCTAGGACACATAAGACCATGAAGTCCAAGCACACCAAAGTCTTTCGGCGATCGGCAAGTTGCGACGGGAGCAGGACAGTGTAGTCTGGAAGTTCTTAGTGACAAACCGGCACGAAAGCGGCGGGTGTGATCGCCGTTTTGCTCAAGGATTGGCTGTAGAGCAACTCGTGTCCTGCAATCGTGACTGAGCAGCCCTATTTAGGACCCACTCTGCTCACCCTGAAAGGGAAGGGGCTATAAAAGGTGCCCTAAACATAGCCAGCCAACAACTGCCCGACTGGACAACCACATGCGGTCAAAACAAAAGAATAATAAATCCAATAAACTTTGCCACATGGAATATCCGTACACTTATGGATACAGACACAATCACAAGACCATAAAGAAGAACGGCAATACTGGCACGTGAACTAAGGAAATATAACATCGATATCGCTGCTCTCAGTGAAACTAGAAGAGCAGGCGAAAAGAAGAAGACGAACCACGTATTCAAGGAGTGGGTTTGGCTATAAAAAATGAGATTGTGGACCACCTAACCGAATTTCCATCCAGAATAAGCGAAAGATTCATGACATTGCGCCTAAACCTTAGCAACCACCAACACGCTACTATAATCAGCGCCTACGCTCCAACTCTTGCAGCTGATGAAAACCAAAAAGATGGATTTTATTCTCAACTTAGTGAAGCCGTAACATCTGTACCTAAAACTGATAAACTTATCATCCTAGGTGATTTCAATGCTCGAGTTGGTACGAATTCAAACCTATGGAAGGGCGTCATTGGCAAGGAAGGTGTTGGAAACATGAACTCAAACGGACTGCGCCTATTAACCTTATGTTCGGAATATGACCTCATAATCTCAAATACAATTTTCCGACAAGATCAAGAAGCCAAAGCAGACGTACAAAGGCAAACACGTAGATTAAAAAACCAATGGTGGACAACAAAATCACATGAAATGCAACATCTAGCTGAGTCCAACAACACCAGAGCGTTCTTTCAAGCTACTAAGATGATATATGGTCCCACTACACAAGGTATCAATCCCCTACGATCCAAAGATGGAACAAGGCTGCTTAAAGAAAGATCCTATATCAATTCACGATGGAAAGAACACTTCCAAGAACTACTCATCAGAGAGTCTCAGGTCGATAATGACATCTTCGACAAAATTCCGGAGAAAACTACACAACAACACCTAAGTGGGATTCCGAGATCAGAGGAGGTCGAAAAAGCAATCACACAGCTAAAGAATAACAAGTCAGTAGGCACAGATGGTATCGCCGCTGAAGTCTACAAACAAGGGGGTCCCGCACTTAATTCCCAAATGCACATTCTAATAAGTAAAACATGGACCACTGAGACCATTCCTGCCGAACTCAGAGACGCCTCTATAGTTACCATTTTCAAAAAAGGCGGTAAGGCCCGATGTGGAAACTACAGAGGTATATCTCTGCTTTCTGTTGCTGGAAAGATACTTGCACGGATACTATCAAACCGATTAATTCCGATTGCTGAACAAAATCTGCAAGAGACACAGTGTGGATTTAGGCCCAATCGAGGCACAGCTGACATGATTTTCAGTGCCAGACAAATGCAAGAGAAATCTAGAGAACAAAATCGCCCTCTCTTCATGGCCTTCATACACCTAGTCAAAGCATTTGATTCGGTCAACAGAGAAGCTTTTTGGAAAATACTGGCAAAAGAGTCATTCCAGATTACGACAGGCGTTAAACAAGGGTGTGTTATTGCGCCCACCCTATCCTCTATATTTTTAGGTGCCATGCTTCACTTTATTGAGGAACATCTACCGCCGGGAGTGGAAATTCTATATAAATTCGACGATGGCCTACTTAACCTAGGCAGACTGCGAGCAAAAACTAAGGTCTCGACAACCTCGGTAATCGAACTGCAGTACGCCGATGACAACGTCGTAATAGCCGATACAGAGGAAGGTCTACAGCTGGTAATCTTGCCAAAACGCAAATTCTTCACCAACCAGAACCAGGTAGAAATCCCCAAGCTCCAAACATTTCCATAAATGGTCATCCTCTGCAGAACGTGGAACATTACCCATACCTTGGGAGCCACCTATAATCAAATGCAACTATTGACGCAGAAACACAGCATCGCCTAAAATGTGCTAGCGCAGCGATCGGGCGGCTTTCGGAGAGTCTTCAACAATCACGACATCAATGCGGAGACCAAGCTTCGTGTCTACAACACAGTTATAATACCAACTCTAACACACGGATGCGAAACGTGGACCATCTACAGAAGGCATATCAAACGACTAGAAAAATATCACCAAAGTTGTTCAAGACGAATATTGAGAAGCAAATGGCAAGACCGACGAACAAACATGTGTTTTAGATGAAGCCAGAACAACTAGTATAGAAGCCCTTATCTTCAAGCACCAGCTTCGTTGGACCGGTCACATTATCCGCATGTCTGAAACACGTCTCCCAAAGCAGATATTTTATGGACAACTGAAGGAGGGAAACAGAAATCAAAGAAGTCAACAAAAAAGGTACAAGGACGTTCTCAAAGGCAATATGATGACGGATCACATCGATATAAACAACTTCGAGACCACGGCAAACGATAGGGCTTCATGGCGCCGAACAGTCCATGAGGGAGCACAAACTTTTGAGGACCAACGACGTAGACTAGAGAAGGAGCGACAAAATGGAAGAATGGATGACTAACAACACCCGGCTGCTGCCGGAGACTGGGTGTGCCAGGACTGTGAAAGGGTGTGCGGCTCGAGAATTGGCTTACATAGCCATCAAAAAACGCACAACAGATAGCGACGATACAGAATAGAGGAAAATCATACTCGGTATCGAGTGATTGTCTATGATAATGATGACTGTCTGTCTGGAAGTATTCCGTAAATAAAATCTACAAAATACCTTTCGGGATGGGAAAATAATAGGAAAATCTTTAGTCAGGTTTGACACATTAAAAAACTGCTGCGTGCATTTTAAATGTTTTCGTGACTGCTTATGACGTCGAGAAAGCGCAAATGGTGACTGTGTGTAGATTATAGTCGTTTAAATGCTATAACAATCCCTAATTGATATCCCCTACTTAATATCCTTTGCATTTATCTTAAAAGAAAAAGGTCAAAGTGTTAAGGTCCCCATAGTTCCGTGTACTTAGTCATTGGTAAAAACCTCTATGGCTTCAAACATGGCGTCCGCCGAGTTAGCACAACAAATTAAAAATGAACTTCAAAAATTAATTAAAATTGACTTAGTAAACTATATTATATAGCAGTATTTAGTGAGTCAGTGCAAAAATTTTTGGATGAACCGGACGATGAGGTCGTTTTTCACGAGTCGCAAACCATAGACGAGGTACGTTGCACAAATTTGAATTGTATTAGTCAAAAATCAGATTTTAAAATAGCTAGATCCGCGCGGGACCCCCTACATTTAGTTTTCAACAGCAGGGTACGACTCGCGGAGAAAATGTTCAAAACAACAAAAATACCAAAGCGGTTTCAGGCACGCATACCGCAACGACGACGAGCTCAGCAGCCGTTCAGCCGACGCCGGGCGTCGCTACCGTGACAGCACAGGATTTTTCACGAGCTATGCTAGAAGTGACTCCCAGCAAATTATGAATAACTTAACTGAGCCTAATAATGAATGGAAAAGTGTAAGCAGAAAACACGGAAATAAGAAAAGACAGACTACGGTGGGAACCAGCACAAATAATGTGCTTAAGGCGGCACCCACCTTCTATTATTTTCATGTATTTAGACTGGACCCATCCGTCACAAATGACAAGCTTAAAATCTACTTAAAGGGTACTTTTCCTGAAGTCTCATGTAGTGTTTTACCTTCAAAGTATCCAGAAGAGTATTCTTCGTTTAAAGTAGGTGTTTTTGAGAGTAATAAAGAAAATTTTTGCAACCATCTATTTGGCCCTTAGGTGTAAAAATAAATAAGTTTTTTCACGTAAGAAACATACAGCGAGAAGTAAAGTAGTGAATTTAAGTTCATTTGACAAAGAAAATACGGCAAGTATTCTGCACTGGAACATACAAGGTTTGCCAAATAAAACTGACGAACTTTCATTGTACGTGAATGAGAAAAATCTAGATGTTTTATGTATCAGTGAGCACTGGTGTAAAAAAAATATTTTAAATTGTATAAATATAAATAATTTTAAGTTAGCTAGCTCCTTCTGCAGAAATAATAGCTGAGGAGTATGTATACTTGTAAGACTTAATCTACCGTATAAAGAGGTAAACGTAGAAGGATACTGTCAAGAATTACATGCTGAGTTTTGTCCAATAGAACTAATTTCTAAGAATATTTTAATTATTTCTTTATATCGTTCCAGCAAATACGGGTGCAAAAAAAAACTTTTTTAGACTTATTTGATCAATTACTGTATGAGCTTTCGCCAAAATTTAAAAAAGTTATTATTCTTGGAGATTTTAATATAAATTTTCTTGTAGAAGATTACTACTTAAGAGAATTAAGAAATATTATAAATAGTTATGGGATTGAAACTACCATTTTTGAATATACTAGAGTGAGGAATGGTTCTAAAACATGCATAGATAATATTCTTACTAATATTAACAAAAATAGCTTCGTAAGTACGGTGTGCTATTCTGGTCAATCAGACCATGACGGGCAAATAATTTATTTAAATTTAAACTTAAAAATTGCAAACAAAGTAAAAAAGTACCGAAAGTTTACAAAATTTGGAATAATTAAATTAAAAAGTGCCTTTGAGGCTTTAAACTGGTCATGTTTCTTAGAGTCTGAAGATATTGCTTATATGGCTTCTTTTTTGGTGAATAATTGTCAAAACTTAATACAAATAAATTTTTCTTTAAAAAATATACCTAACAAAGGTCAGCCTGTTAGATGGTTTAATGATGATCTAAGAAAACAGCGACAGATTTTATCGATTGTCAAAATTCTTAGAGATTCAAAAAATGACGAATACTACAATAATCTTTATTCCACTCTAAACAAGAATTACAAAAACAATATTAAATCTACCAAGGGGGAAGCCTATAATAGATACATTAAAGAATCAAACAGAAGAGTGAAGGACGTATGGGCCCTTGTGAATTACGAACGGGGCAAATTGACTCATAGTGAGGAGTTGGGTGAGATCTCTGCAGATGAATTTAACCAATACTTTGCATCAGTCGCAGAACAAATTGTAATGTTTTTAGACACGAATAAAAACTTTCAAGAAGATTTCATTAATAAAATTCCTGAAACAAGTGACCTGTTTGATCTTTCGGTGATCAGCGAGAAAGATGTCCATGAAGCAATTTCTAACCTAAAAAATACTAGCTCATTTGACGTTTATGATATTAATGCAAAACTCGTCAAAGAAATGCTGTTACAATTGGTAGTACCTCTAAAGCTATTGTTTAATAAATGTATTGAGTCTGGGATCTTCCCCGAATGCTTTAAAATCAGTAGAGTTGTTCCGCTTTTTAAAAAGGGAAACAAAAATTAGAAAATTACCGACCAATATCCATAGTCCCTATATTTGGAAAAGTATTTGAGGTAATTTAAAAAAACCAGTTGGAACAGTATTATTCTGAAAAAAAATACTAAATGTGGGCCAGTTTGGATTTTCTAAGGGCAAATCAGCCGTACAAGCTGTCTCGAGAGTGGTTGAAATGGTTGTCGGTGGCCTTGATCAGGGAGACGACGTTAGTATAACGTTATGCGACCTGAGCAAGGCTTTCGATTGCATTTCTCCCAGTTTATTGCTTAAAAAATTTCCTAAATACGGCGTTAAAAACAAAAGCTTAAAACTAATTGAGTCTTACGCAAATGGAAGACGGCAGAAGGTCAACGTGGAGGGAGTAGAATCTTCAACGCTTGACATAAACAATGGAGTTCCACAGGGTTCAGTATTGGGTCCACTTCTTTTTATTATTTATATAAATGACTTATTGTGACGATACGTCCTTAAAATGTAGCGGTAAGAATGAGGTGAGCCTTCTTGATAAAAAAAACCTGATGAATCAAAAAGCGGAATTTTGGTTTACCCAAAATAACTTAAAATTAAATATAGAAAAAACGCAGGATCTCACATTTTCTACAAAACAAAATTTAAAAAATAGCAATACTGTTAAGTTATTGGGAATAACTTTAGATGGTGGATTAAGCTGGAGACTTCATATAGCATCAATATCTAGAAAATTAGCTTCTGTAATATTTACTCTTAGGAGACTGAAGACTTTTCTTGAGAGATCCACTCTTTTAACAGTCTATTATGCTCTATTTAACTCCCATCTCTCCTATGGCGTTCATCTTCAAATCAAAAAAAGGCAATAAGATGTATTGTCTGTGCCGGTTTTAGAGCTCACTGTAGGCCTTTTTTTAAGGATTTAAAGGCTCTTACTTTAGCGTGTTTGTACGTTTTAAACCAGTTGGTTACAATACATGAAAATAAAACATTTTACCAAACAAACGCTACCTATAATAACTATTGCACAAAATCAGCAGAACTTATTAGAGCTCCTGGATTTAGACTCGAACTTACTAAAAAAACTCACTTGATATTGCACTTTATAATATTTTACCTAAAAATATTACAAACTTAAATAAAAAAAATTTTAAACTTAAAGTTAGGAGTATCCTGGCGAGTCAAGCATTCTACTCTGTACAGGAATACAAATCCTTTATGAAGACTTATAGAAATTAAGTTTTCTGTTTTTCCTTTTTTTTAGCAGTGTTTGTTAGTTTTACTACAAGTGTATTTCGTTTGTTATATACTTAAGTGTTTTTTGTTATTTATTCAATTGTTTTTTAACTTTTCTATGTTATATATTTTTCTCTCTTTGTCTGACTTGCTACAATTGCATTTGTGTACAAAATGTAGTTAAATAAAATTCTTGATTCTTGATTCTATATCACGAATTATATGGTGATTTTAACTATATAACTTAATTGCTTGTTACAAGGGTACACTCAAGTGATAAAGGAGACGGAGAAAATATGAGGAGACCGATTCCAGTACGCTGTCTTTATCAGATAATAATCTCTATCGATAACACGTTCAACTCTAATTAATTATTCGCAGGCTAACAAAATAAAAAAAAAATTTGGTGCCTGAGATCTAAGAACTGATTTTAGATATACTTAATGTGCTGATTCTAAAACTGGCAGCAGATTTTGTCTATCAGCTCTAGTTTTGAGATAAAGAGTAATTGAATTTAGTTCTAATAAAAGGCAAAAATAAATAAATCAACATCTCTTTAAAATTCAAAATAGAAATTTGGTATTCAGAACTAGGATCTAATTAGCCAAATATACCTGAAATTGTCCGTAAACCAATAATCCTATTAATTTTATTATTTATTTTATATTTGGAATTCCCTATGATCCGATCTCCCTATACCTGCTCAACCCCGACGAACTGGTTGTGGAAACATAGTACCTTTTGTTTACCTTTATCCTTCTCGACTTAGTATATTGTGTAGTTTTTGCAAATAAAGTTGTGTCATATTTTTGTGTACATTTTCGTCGTTTTATAGTGTTAAAACTACAAGCAGAATGGCGAATACACTTTGAGGGAAAGTAGAAAAAACTATTTCTGAATTTGTGAAAAGGTCTTATCTTGCCTATTTTGGCATTCATTTGGGAGATCAAGATAAATCTTGGACTCCACATTGCGACAGTGGACAATTGGAAACAGAAAGTACCTGAAATTTGGTGTACCAATGACTGCTATTTTTGTCTCGCTAATATTAAAGGCATAAATAGGAACAATCGACTGCAAGAAGACCTGTACCGCACTCTAAGGAAATACCCATTCCAACCTTCAGCAGTCTTCCTGAAATCCCGGAAGATGATACAGAAACATCAACGTCTGATGAAGTTCAAAGAATGCAATCAGAAAACGACAGCAAATTTGAAGCAGATTTAACAACTCCTCAGTGTTTTAATCAACAAGAACTGAACGATCTCGTGCAAGAACTATACCTCTCACAGGAGTGTGCTGAATTACTTGCATCCAGATTAAAAGAAAAGAACCTTCTTTATCCAGGCACTAATGTTACATTTTATCGTAAGAGAGAAAAGGATCTGCTGCCTTTTTTCACTCAGGAAAATAAGCTGGTATTCTGTAACGAAATAAAAGGACTGACAGTTCAAAACATAGTTTAAAATGTGTCTTTTTACATAACAGTAACAAATATGCCTCAATTCCTATTGGACATTCTACTACCATGAAAGAGGAGTATAAAACAATAGCAGAAGTTTTGAAACAAATTAAATACGAAGAACATCAGTGCGCAATTTGTGTTGATTTAAAAATTGTGAACTTTGTCCTTGGACAGCAAAGTGGATATACAAAATACCCCTGTTTTTTATGTCTTTGGGAAAGCAGAGCTAAAGGTCAGCATTGGGTTAAGAGAAATTGGCCTTTAAGAGATACTATATATACTATGGTTCAAGGAAAACAAGACGTAGTGAATGAACTTTTAGTTACGAGAGAAAAAATCTTACCACACACAAGTTGGGGCTTATGAAGGACTTTGTGAAATCGTTAGATCGAGATGGAAATTGTTTTGGGTACTTGTCACGTAAGTTTCCTGGGATTAGCACGGAAAAACTAAAAGCTGGTATATTTAATGGTCCTTAAATAAAGCAACTTAGTAAAGATCCACAGTTCACCACATCAATGAATGAGACTGAATCTAACGCTTGGAGTTCATTTGTTCAAGTATTTAAAAATTTTCTTGGAAATCACAAAGCAGACAATTACATAGAATTAGTGGAAACTATAACATGAGTATAAAAGTTCACTACTGCAGCCACCTAGATCGCTTTCCAGAAAATTTAGGTGACTGTAGTGAAGAACAGGGAGAAAGATTCCATCAGGATATTAAAACTATGGAAGATCGATATCAAGGACGATGGGATAGCCACATGATGGTCGACTACTGTTGGAGCCTTCAGCGAGACTACAACAGTAAACTCCATGCTTGAAAGTCGTATAAAAGAAAATTTGTAGGTGCTAGTGACTAATATGAGTATGAATGTATGTTATGCTATTTTTTATAATAAATATTTAATTATATGTATTTTTTTTTGTTACTGGCAATAGTCATAGTTATAACGTAAAATATATATAGAGGTTAAAAAAAAAGTAAATAATTCATATTTTAAAAACTAGATTTCGGATTCTCCACCCAAAAATTACCCAGAAACAGTTAAAAAATCACCGACACCAAAATGTGCGTTGGTCTGTGAATTATCTAATCTAATCGTTAAAGTATAGATTATACTTTACAGTTATTTTGTAAAAATAACCCAGAGCTTACCAAAAATGTAAATAAAAAATATCCATACAAAGATTGGAAGGTCATAGGTTACCAAATTTTAAGAGTAGGTTTTCTTAAATGAAAAAAATTACAAAAGTGACTACCAGAAAATTTAAGTTTAAATATGCACAACACTGCTTTAAAGACTGAATGAATGGAACCAAATTTAAGCTGGAAATTTTATATAAAGAATTTATATTCAAAATTAAATAGTGCAAGTGCAATAGGAGATTAAGAGTCATTACAATAGACAGTTTTAGAATTTACTATTTTGCAAGCACACAAAGTTTAATCACTTATGGCATTATTTTTTGGGACTTCTCCAGTACAGCAGTCAAAATATTTAAAGCGCATAAGAAGGGCGATATTAGGACTACATCCTAGAGCAACTTGCCAACCTCACTTAAAGAAGTTAATCTTTTTAACTGTGCCTCTTCTTTGTATTTTTGCTTTTAGTAACTTTTGTTTAAAAAAAAAAACAAACTATTTCTTTCAAAAAATGTCTATAATGAGCAAATGCTTAGAGAGGGTCTAGTAACACTTCTCTAGCAGTCTTCCAGCGGATCTCAAGGGAGAGAACAACTTGGTTGGTTAAGTTTAAAAAACTTGTCGGTTCATATTTGCATGACCGAGTCCTATGTAACTTTGATTTTAATTGATTTAAGATCTTTTGTTTTTTCTGTAATATTAAACTGTTGTAAATGCAAAAAAAAATAAATATTATTTAAAAACTAACTTATTTAGTGACTTAAGATAACTAAATTTTCCTACATACAGAATTGATAGTTTATAAACCAGAGGATCTCACAATGTTCAGGCTTGCCCTGAACTTGAGTGTGGTGGGATACTTGATAATTTTTTTCACTCTTTCCACTTTTGACGTTGCCCTTTTTATATAATATCTGTTTCTATGAATTTTGTTAGCAATAACAAATTTCACTTACGTTTGGCCATTTTCTTGTAATTTACAGTCCCTTCTCTCATTGTCGGCGTCAGATTCGGAATCGCAATTACTGGAACTGCTCGAAGTCGCACTAGACTGTGCCGTAGTATCACTGCCACTCGCCAGAGAACTTATCGAACTGTCAATGTTAGGACTTATGCTGGACAGACTACCTAAATAATGGTATAAATGGTAAATAAGTGTTAAATATTTTTAAACAAATAAAGGTTATTAGACAGATCAGGGTGCACGAGAATTGGAACGGGCGACAATTTCCGTTAGATCATTAAGTAGGTATATAGTTTAGGAGAAAAATACTATCTCAAAATTGTAACGGCAACCTTGCGAAAAATTAAGTTGGTCTGGGTGGGGCGGAACCGATAGTTTCTTGCATCTTGACATTGACGGCGCCATTTTTGTTTATTTTTTCTGTATATGTTTTGTCTTGTCAAGGAGGTTATATAACGAAAATATAAAAAACTAAGTTTAAACGTCCAAGACAAAATTATTTTTACAAAAGATAATGCGCAAGTGGTTATATCTGGGTTAAAATTATATAATATTCTCATCTCTTATGGCATTCCCATGGCATCGCGGCAAAAGGGTCTGGCGCATTTTTATCATTTTTTTTTTGTTTGTTTAATCTTGTTCAAATTAAGTTAATATCTCAAAATTCTACAACAATAACAAGAAAATTTAATTAATTAATGTTGTATGTATTAATAAGTTGAGCGTTTAGGTTAAGTACGTGACTTTTGAATCGTTAAGCACCAGTAATTTTTTTAGTATAGGGGTTACGGCCTACCTGACAATTTTACGTTGCATTCTTTGTTATTGCTGTCATTTTGTTCCAATTTGTTAATAATGGGAACTAAAATCGGAGGCAGTTTTAACAGCTCGATATTCGAATTGTTACTCGAAGACGTGTTTGAGGTATTTTGCGAATTTTCAATTTCTTGCGAATTGTGTCTAATTATCGCTAACTTTTTATCAGGCAAAATGGGCACTTTGGAATTGGTTCTTGAGCATATTTTTGATTTACCTGTTAAAAAAAATCATAAAATTTATCTTTCTAAATTGGGAGGTAAAAGTAGGTTTAAATAGGTTTAAAATGGGATGCGTTGTGGATTTTAACCTATGACGGGGTAACAGTTACGTCATAAAATCGAGTTTTAAAATCCCAACATCTGAATTCACGTTAAAAAAAATTTCTGCTAGAAAGCACGGATAGTCCACCATACAATTAATTATTTTTTGGAGGAAATGAAAATATCTTGAAAGATTTGAACCTTATAACAAAATTTTTGGGTAGTATTTACGAAAACCAAAATCTGAAAACCGCATATCAATAGCTGCGGAACCAGTGCGGAACGATGCCTATTTGTGAGTGGTTCAAGGTTGGAAATAGTGGATGATGGTGTTTAATGATGTATAGTGGAGGGTGACCAGTGAAACTACTGATGGGCCCACGCTGGTTACCCAGAGCGAAACATCGTTTAATCATTTCTCTTTGATCTTTTGTGTGTTCCTTGTGGGATGCTCATCCAAGTTTGAATTTTCGCTATTTCCACCCAAGATCTTTTGATCTTGTGTTCTTTAGTTTCTTTTCGGTTGAAGTAACCGATTTGGAGGTTTTTTAACTTCTTCAATAGCTGCTTTACTTCTAAAGTTAAGATTTTTTATATATTTTAACGTTTTTTTCTAAATAACTCGGAAACTAAAGCCGAGACTAAAGCTCCCACGAATTTGGATTTTATAACAAAATTCGTAGGCCATATTCATGGAAACATAAATCTGAAAACTGTATATCGCTACTTGCTTTTGTTCCAAAGTTACAATTTTTTTAAATATTTTATCCCCCTTTTCCCCCTTCAACCCCGCACAACCCTACCCAAAAGTTTATCAGTTCAAATTGATTAAGGCGTTCTTGAGTTACAACAGACCGACACACAACTTTTTTTTTCGTCGATTAAGGTGTTTTGGAACCTTAGTATTTCATTTTTGATAAAATTAAGAAAAGTCTAAATTTCACCATTTTAATAGTCCCCCATACCATATGGGTATGGTGGACTAAAAATCATAAGATTTATCCTTCTAAAATAGAAATTAGAAAAGTAAAAATTCGTTTAAAATGTCAATAATGCAGATCGTGCTTTAAAGTGTTAGTATCCTTACACTTTAACGCATTTTAAAGTTGGTTCTTGTGTATATTTTTGATTCATCTGTTATTTTACTAAATTGGAAGATAAAAATAATGATGATTGAGGGAAAGCTCGCTATTCATTGATTTTGTTATTTATTCACCCTCGCTAAATCCCTTTTTAGATAAAAATAATAATTTGTTTATATGGGTTGGAGAGGAGAACTTATGATGGTGTAATATGTATGTCATAAAATCGAGTTTTAAAATTAATATGGCAGTAACATTTTTAGAACCCAAGCCTTTATAATCCTTTTATATCGACAGCCTAGGATAACTACCGAAAACTTTGATGAGTCTGCTGCTCAGATGTTATGTTTCAGGCCCCTACTACTATAATAAAAAAAACAGGAGCCCTTTTGTTGATTATTAAAACTGTAAAAACTTTTTAAAAGTGGCAACTAGACTATAATGTTTATGACATCTAGGAGCTGTATTTACTCTTCCATAAGAATTTAAAAATTTCAAAAATTATTTTTTCTTTCATTCTTTTTTGACAAAATATTTTACATTTAGTGCCTTGTGCTGTTTTTTAATTGTTTATTAAATAGTCTGTTTTATAATATTTTAATTTATCAATGTGTTTAAAACTTACAAAAAACCTTCCTAGTGAGAGCTGCTAACTTTATGGCCATAACTATTGTTTTTTTTTTTAAATAGGCCCAAACGATAATTGAGGCGGATGTGGATGCTGTTGGCATTTTCTTCTTATTGGAGTGTTTATCTCGTGCTCCAGGAAACTGATTCAAAGGGCAGACAAATTCAAACGTGTATATTGAAATTTACTTTTGATAAGGAGAAAGTGGTCCCTGTTTTATAGATTATGAGAAAACTTAATAAATAAATTGATGACCAACTGTCCCAAAAGACCGGGAATAAAAAGAAGTGTGCGCAAAGGTTGCATATTGTCTCCGCTGTTGTTTAATATCTACAGTAATAAAATAATAGAGAATGCACTTCTCACAACTGCAAAGAGGGTTCAGCTATAAACCGCATAAAAATTAATTACCTCATATATGCTGATGACACTGTCTGCAAAAGTTGTTGAATCAAATTGCAGTTAAAAGTTCGCAATTTGTACTTAACTTAAACGTTGGATAAAAAAAAATGGATATCTAGATTACCAGCTTAAAGAGAACTCGGACAACATGCACCTTAATATGACTCTAAAAATTCATGCGTTTCGTTGTTGTTTTTAGGCACTGAATGATGTAGAATGCTCGGTATATTTTGGATGGACGGAGTATGTAATGTGGATGTTGTACAGAAAATTTAAAGATCTTGAATAAAACTTCACCGTTAAAACACGTAAACTTGACTATTTTGATCAGATTTTAAGAAAGTGCTTGTAAAATAAGTTCAGTGATGTAAAATTTAACATTTTAATATCGAACATAATGGATTTATACTAAAATGGAGCAAATTCCGCACCTTCCATTAGGACTTTATCACTGAACTCGTTTTTCAACCATTTTGCACGTGTTTCTGCTTTTTGACCTATCATTTGCAATGTCTTGTCGGCTTTTATCACCTGTGGATCTGACATCTGGTTAACCTCAATTTGGTACAGTATTCGTTCAGATTGACATTGTGCTTATCTATCAACCACTGACCTTCGCCCTTAAGAAGTGACAAATAATAAAAGAAGGCGGAAGTTAGCCCGGTTAATTTTAATGACTCTTCTACTTACTTGGTGTTCTGGGTAGTTGCTTCGACTTTGTCAAAGATGTCAAAATAAAATCCGAGTCTGGCTTTAAATTTTTCAACGTTTTGTCGACTGTCTGCACGTTGTTCGTCAGACATTTTGTTTGTGACCTAAGCAGCTCCCAGTTGGTTCTGGCGTTCGAGATCACCTCTTCTCTGCGGTAATTTGCCGATGTTTCGCTTGTCAAATCCATAAAAGCGGCGTTCGTTGCTTCTTTGTTTCTGCGCCAGGCCATTGCGGCCTTTCTGACCTTAAATTTAAAGAAAAAAAAGCGGCGTTAGGTATCAAGGATAGCCAACCATATAAGTTTTCCTAAAAATTGTAGAATGTAAGTTACCTATGTTAGACAGGTACATTTACTGATCTATATCAAATATGGATTGGTGATACAATAGTTGAAACATCACTGCCACATGCAAATTCAAAATAGGTTATGTTAGGTGGTGGAGAAGTGATGTGGTACCCTTGATTTATTTTCAGCTGTTGGAAACCCTGAGGTTTTAGCTAAGAAGAAAAGGCTTGGAAGAGTAAAAATCAGGTTAAATACATTTTTGAAGTATTAAAAGGAGTCCTTTTTTAGTCAATTATTATATTTAAATTCAATATAATTATTCAAAAAATAAAAGTTTTTTGTTATTATGATGATGTTATCTAAATTGTAAAAAAAGAAAAAAGCAGGTTTTTTGCCAATTGATAACAGAAATAAATACAATTTTATTACTAAATTATATCCTCATCTAAGTGATAAAATACATATACATAATATTTACAATCGATGCCTATCATTGCAGTTTAAATGAAATAAGTTTGGCATAACTCTTTTTATGCTTGTCCCGTTGCGGTTTCACTTTATTAGCAACGATGTTCATTCTTACGGAACTGTAACTTTTGCTTTCAAGTTTTAGATAATTTTTTCCAAAACAATGTTGGAAAAGTTAATCTACTCCTAGTTTTTCTCTTGTAGCGACGTATCTTGTTTGCACCTTCACTAAAAGAAAAACAATCAATTTAAGATATGGTGAAAATCATGATTTTTCTGCAAATTCTTATATTATAAGAGATTTTTTAATAATAATAATAAGATTTAGAGGATTTTAACTATAAAACTAAAGCAAAGGTGTTAAGGCTCTCGAGAGGTGAACAACGGAAGACAATATGTACAACTCCTGTCGGTGCTTAGGGTATTGCTTAATACTGCCCAAGTACTGCCTAGTCCTGCCCAAGTACTACGAGCCAAAACAATAACCACCCTTTCCTAACCTAACCAGCCTGATAGAGAGAAGATGTGTTTTTATTTTTTTTTTACAAAAAAGTAACATAAATTTTCATTTTGACCTCGATTTTGACGTTTTTTTTTACCGTGACACGAAACAAGAGGTCGACCTCCCCCCTAAGTATATTATATCGAAAATTAAAATAAAATCATGTAAAGCTGCTTAAAATCATAAGTCGTTTTTTGGCGTAATAGCAAGCACCGTATTCTACGCCAAAAAACGACTATAATACTAATGTCTCTTCCTTTTTTACGAGATTATTACATCTGGCAACGCTGATAATAATATAAAGGCAAATTTTTCATGACCCTAACCACTCTGTGGTTTGTTAGGATAATGACGTCAGGAATGACGTCACGGTTAACTCACTGGTTAACAGCTGATTTGGTTGACAAATACAGTATACCAATTTACGTTCTGTGATTTTGTCTTCTTCTAACCTAGCTCACTTTTATGTAAATAAAAGATTGGAAATACCAGAACTACTACTAGGTACTACTATATGGTGCTGCGTTACCAACCTAGAGACAGTTATGCAAATATGTCAAAAATGCATACCCACACGGACTCTAGACCTACCTAGGTTCCCCTATTAATATTTGGAAGTACAATTTCAACAGCATTTAGAGGCGCGTGGGCCAGAAAAAAAAACAAAGAGACCAAAAGTGAGTAAAAAAATTAGGTAATTATGCAGTATACGGTTTTCTGCCATTTTTGATTTTTTTATGGAAAATTCTTTATAGAGGCACCTAATGGCGCGGATTTTTTTTTTAAAGAGCAAAAAGAGTGCCTGGGAGGGGGTTGTAATGTTATTTTTGATTGTTTTGGGTTGGGCTGTGTTGGATTGGGTTGTTTTAGTGAAAAAAAAATAAAAAAAAAACAGAAAAAAATAAAATAAAAAAAACAACCGGCGCCGGCGGATTTGGAGTCCTATGGACCCTAGTAGGTGCCCCAATAAAGAATTTTTCATAAAAAATCAAAAATGGAAGAAAACAAAAAAAATCGATATGCTTTACAGATTTTTATTGTGGAAATTTCCCGTGAAAAATAAAGCAACACCATCAGCCTTTCGACAATTCATAGTTATTCAAACACTCGTATACACCTTCAGGCACACTGCAATTGCATTTTTTAAATAGGTAAGTATCGAAAGCAATCCAAGTGTACCATAATATATGATATATGTATGATATATATGTAAGGTACAGTACCTTTTCTTATATTTTCAAACGCCAATGGGTCATCTGTTTTGATAATAAAAAGTTCTTTGTTAACGACCACTGCATGCTCCAGCATTATTACTTACACCCACATAAATCTGTATATCTATTGATGTGAAAAAATCAGAGATATGGAGAAGGGCAAACCCCCACTTATAAACTCGACGTTGGAATCCCAGATAAGGGTCAACGTCGAACGGTAACGTCGGGTTTATAAATGGTGGGTAAAATGCAAAAAAAATAAAATTGGCCCGTGGCTCACTTTAAAGAATAATTTATAAATACAATGAAAATGCACAAAAAATGCATTTTCAAACTGCAAAAATTTATCAGCCAACAGTCAACACAGACCTCACCAAGCGAAGACCCCCTAACCTCATTTTCAAACTACAATCACAAACCAACTGCAAGAAGTAATTTGCCAGGTTAGTTTGGTCTGACGTCATGGTAGGAAAACCCACTCGCAAAAATGACATGGTTTATGGTTTAGTTAAGTATGACGTCACACATGATGCGCCATTTCAAATACAATTGATTGTGGTTTGCAAACCACACACGCGAAAATACGAGTGGTTTGGATAACCATAACCATGGTATAAGTAGTTTACTATGAAAAATTCGCCTTAAGGTTATCATAACATGTGGAAATCACAGGAAGTTACAAATGTTGTCAGGTTTTAATTCACATTTTACGCACGAGATTGTCATGAAAAATTGACTAATATCAACAAACTCAAACAGTTGGAGCCAAGCTTAGGTTCATGTTATGTTTGATAACTGCTCTCTCTCCATTATTATTGGAAAAATGTTAGTTTGGGAAGATAATATGGTCCAGAAGAATTCCAAATTTGACGTCACCATGCAACGCAAACTCGTCGAACGCAAAAATATATTATTATTACTATAATTCTAAGGTTGCCAATTGTCCTCTACAAAGACATTCAACTACCTATAACTCTAAAAAAGTATATTTCTTGTCCGTGTAACCCTATTTCAGGGAACAATCCCCTTTTTGATCATGATACCTTTTTTACCTACCAGAAGACAATACATGTTTTTCTTCAGAGCTTTACTATACTTTTTCACGCTTTTTCAATATTTTCGCCTGTGGGGGCATGGCCTTCCATAAACACTATTTTTGCCAATTTTTGTCCCCCTCCCACAAAAAAAACACGGACACCCGAATTGGAAAATTTTATTATTGGTCACGCACCCCTTTTCCTTCCTCGAAGTACTTACTTACTTAAGTAAATATTGATTTTTTTATGTTATGACAAACTGTTGCTTAATTTATGTGCCTTGGTTTAGGCATAGATTCAATAAATGGGTAGGTACCTAATTTAATCAGCCATCAGTTTTAAATAAAGATTTGATTTTCATAAAGACACACTTTATATTTGTGTACTCATATAAATGCACATTAAAAACAAACGTATAAGCACAGTGGGTTAACACTATCTAATTAAAAACAGATTTAAAAAAGGCAGTATAAATTGACCTTGCATGGCGCGGTGTTACTGGCCTCATTAAACTTGAATATAAAAATAATCACATGGCTACTTACCTAATAAACAGAAAAACGCACTTCTGCACTACTGCTAAAGTCATTTTGATTCCAAAAGCACCGAAAACGAATATGAATACATTAAAAAACACACAAAATCGTCAGCAGCATTTGTCACAGCCAATGCTGACAAAAAATGTCAAATCGTTCCAATGTTACCACATACCAAAATGTCTAGGAACTTCGGTAACTTCAGTTTCGCCACATCACTTTGAAACCAGCTGCATGTGGCAGTGATTTTTAGCTGGATCCTCCATATTTTAGACTTTGGTAAAGAAAATTAAAAAATAAAGTATTTACCTTATATTATGTTCTTAAATTAATTTGTGACTGTAGTGAATGTATTGATAAATATTTTTTAGTTCTATATAAATAATCTAAAATATGATTATAATCCTACCTGTTCTGTTATTTGCATCGCATTGAGCTTGGTCAAATGTGGTAAATACGAGACAAGAAATGACACACAATCTCCTGCAAGTGAAACTGGATTGTTATCAAATGCGATTTCTTTTATGTTGGACGACTTTGCTATACTGCTTATATCTTCGACACTGAAAAAAAATTACAATTAATAGAGAAGACATTTTTCTTGCAAACTTACAGTAGGATATCCTAGAACAAATAACATAACTCTCAACTATAATAAATAATAATATATAAGTTTATTTAATTATTTGAACAGCTACAATATTATACAGTATATTATACAACAGGTACACAGATTTTAAATAAACCATTTTAACCCTAGAAGCTTAGCTTCCCTTGCCCATAAGTATCTTATTTATATATTTAAGTTATTTTATTTTAGGATAATTTTAAATTAACTAGAATTTTGAATTTAATTAAATTTTAAAATAAAATTTAATAAAACCATTATTGACATTATTTTCCAAATATATTTCTAACTATGTTTTCAAATTTATTTTCAGATAGCATAAGCCATTTTTTAATTTTATGTTTATAGGCAAAATACTTAGGGCTATCATGTAATTAAGGGTCAAACCATATCCAATCAACAAAAAAAAAGGCACTTTTCGTTTTGACCATCTCCGATTTTGATGATTTTTGGTACACTTATTCTTCTGATCCAAAAACTTAAAAATCCAAAAAAATTAAATTTTTTGGATAAGCGGTTTTTGTTTTATTGATTTTTGAAAATAAAGAAATTAACCAATATGCCCTTGACAGGCACTTACAAAAATAGCAATATCTCAAAAACTATTGGTCCTATAGAAGCGAGTTATAGCTTATTTTGAAGGTTTTTTAAAGACCTTTGTGTACGATGTGTATCACCATGTAATTTTTTGTTTTAATTTTTTTTAAAATTTTTTTAATATTTTTTTTTGAAAAATCTTGAAAACACCATTTTGAATTTTTTTTCAAAAAAATACTATTTTTTTTTCAGTATTTTTTTTAATATTTTTGGAAAATTTCAGGATGGAGAAGTTATTGGTTCTATTTAAAAAAAAATAATATAAAAAACCTTGCAGGAAAAAACCATAAATTTTTTTATAAATACCTATATATTTACTATTTATATCTAAAAACTTGTCAATTGCTCCCAGTCTTGTAATTAAGATACATAAAAGGTTTTTCCAAACTTGTATATTCCTGCAAAATTTTGAGTATTTCTTCAATTGTCCTCCCCTCCACCCAAGATCTTTTCACTCAACTATTATACATTTAAACATGTTAATTCCTGCAAAATGTTTAGCTCCTCCCATTACTTTTTATTGGCCCTTACCCCTATTTGTATCATTTCTGGTTCAGACAGGAAAAGTTTTGACAATAATTAATTGCAAACCTGCGGTTTATGTGATAAATTGCTATTTTTTAATTTAAAACATTTATCGGAGTCGTGTGTTGTAAAATGGCACAAAATAAGCCAAAACAATGGACAACATTTTTTGTGAGGTTTTGTGATCCATTAAGTCAGGAGAAACATTCCGGAAAGTTACGGAATGTCACAAATTGGATGACTTCCTTTAAAGGGGTGGAGACTGGCATGCAAAAATTTATGAGTTATTAATACATAAGAGGCTGTTAGATTTTTTTCTGACTAATTCACTTTTAAACGATTTTCAAAATGTTAAAAAAACATTGAAAAAAAAAGAAATATTTTTTTGAAAAAAATTAAAAAATGTGTTTTTGAGATTTTTCTAAAAAATTAAAAAAAAAAATTAAACAAACTATATTGTAAAGAAGAAGTTAAAAAACCTCCAAATCAGTTACTTCAACCGAAAAGAAACTAAAAAACAAAAGATCAAAATATCTTGGGTGGAAATAACGAAAATTCAAACTTGGATGAGTATTCCACAAGGAACACACAAAAGATCAAAGCGAAAAGAGAAATGAATAAACGATGTTTCGCCCTGGGTAACCAGCGTGGGCTCATCAGTAGTTTCACTGGTCACCCTCCACTATACATCATTAAACACCATGATACACTTAGATTTCCAACCTTGAACCACTCACAAATAGGCATCGTTCCGCACTGGTACTTACTTATCCAAGTTACCTAATACGAATTCGTCCTGGCGTGCCAATATTTCCAGTAGGATTATGCTCCTAAGGCAATTAAAACAAAGAAGAAGTTAAAAAACCTCCAAATCAGTTACTTCAACCGAAAAGAAACTAAAAAACAAAAGATCAAAATATCTTGGGTGGAAATAACGAAAATTCAAACTTGGATGAGTATTCCACAAGGAACACACAAAAGATCAAAGCGAAAAGAGAAATGAATAAACGATGTTTCGCCCTGGGTAACCAGCGTGGGCTCATCAGTAGTTTCACTGGTCACCCTCCACTATACATCATTAAACACCATGATACACTTAGATTTCCAACCTTGAACCACTCACAAATAGGCATCGTTCCGCACTGGTACTTACTTATCCAAGTTACCTAATACGAATTCGTCCTGGCGTGCCAATATTTACGTGCTAATATTTACCCAGGGTGAAACATCGTTTATTCATTTCTCTTTTCGCTTTGATCTTTTGTGTGTTCCTTGTGGAATACTCATCCAAGTTTGAATTTTCGTTATTTCCACCCAAGATATTTTGATCTTTTGTTTTTTAGTTTCTTTTCGGTTGAAGTAACTGATTTGGAGGTTTTTTAACTTCTTCTTTGTTTTAATTGCCTTAGGAGCATAATCCTACTGGAAATATTGGCACGCCAGGACGAATTCGTATTAGGTAACTTGGATAAGTAAGTACCAGTGCGGAACGATGCCTATTTGTGAGTGGTTCAAGGTTGGAAATCTAAGTGTATCATGGTGTTTAATGATGTATAGTGGAGGGTGACCAGTGAAACTACTGATGAGCCCACGCTGGTTACCCAGGGCGAAACATCGTTTATTCATTTCTCTTTTCGCTTTGATCTTTTGTGTGTTCCTTGTGGAATACTCATCCAAGTTTGAATTTTCGTTATTTCCACCCAAGATATTTTGATCTTTTGTTTTTTAGTTTCTTTTCGGTTGAAGTAACTGATTTGGAGGTTTTTTAACTTCTTCTTTGTTTTAATTGCCTTAGGAGCATAATCCTACTGGAAATATTGGCACGCCAGGACGAATTCGTATTAGGTAACTTGGATAAGTAAGTACCAGTGCGGAACGATGCCTATTTGTGAGTGGTTCAAGGTTGGAAATCTAAGTGTATCATGGTGTTTAATGATGTATAGTGGAGGGTGACCAGTGAAACTACTGATGAGCCCACGCTGGTTACCCAGGGCGAAACATCGTTTATTCATTTCTCTTTTCGCTTTGATCTTTTGTGTGTTCCTTGTGGAATACTCATCCAAGTTTGAATTTTCGTTATTTCCACCCAAGATATTTTGATCTTTTGTTTTTTAGTTTCTTTTCGGTTGAAGTAACTGATTTGGAGGTTTTTTTTTTTTTTAACTTCTTCTTTGTTTTAATTGCCTTAGGAGCATAATCCTACTGGAAATATTGGCACGCCAGGACGAATTCGTATTAGGTAACTTGGATAAGTAAGTACCAGTGCGGAACGATGCCTATTTGTGAGTGGTTCAAGGTTGGAAATCTAAGTGTATCATGGTGTTTAATGATGTATAGTGGAGGGTGACCAGTGAAACTACTGATGAGCCCACGCTGGTTACCCAGGGCGAAACATCGTTTATTCATTTCTCTTTTCGCTTTGATCTTTTGTGTGTTCCTTGTGGAATACTCATCCAAGTTTGAATTTTCGTTATTTCCACCCAAGATATTTTGATCTTTTGTTTTTTAGTTTCTTTTCGGTTGAAGTAACTGATTTGGAGGTTTTTTAACTTCTTCTTTGTTTTAATTGCCTTAGGAGCATAATCCTACTGGAAATATTGGCACGCCAGGACGAATTCGTATTAGGTAACTTGGATAAGTAAGTACCAGTGCGGAACGATGCCTATTTGTGAGTGGTTCAAGGTTGGAAATCTAAGTGTATCATGGTGTTTAATGATGTATAGTGGAGGGTGACCAGTGAAACTACTGATGAGCCCACGCTGGTTACCCAGGGCGAAACATCGTTTATTCATTTCTCTTTTCGCTTTGATCTTTTGTGTGTTCCTTGTGGAATACTCATCCAAGTTTGAATTTTCGTTATTTCCACCCAAGATATTTTAAACTATATTGTGTCACACATCTTTAAAAAGGTCTTTAAAAACCCTTCAAAATGAGCTATTACTCGCTTCTATAGGATCAATAGTTTTTGAGATATTACTATTTTTGTAAGTGTCTGTCAAGGACATATTAGTCAATTTCTTGATTTTCAAAAATCAATAAAACAAAAACCGCTTATCCAAAAAATTTGATTTTTTGGATTTTTGAGTTTTTTGATAAGACGAATAAGTGTACCAAAAATCATCAAAATCGGAGATGGTCAAAACTATTGCCTGGTTGACTTGATATGGTTTGACCCTTAATGATAAAAATGACTTGACATATTCCTTGATTTCGATCAAAATATTGTCAAATTCCAAACTTTCGGTGGAAATTGCTCCTGCAGCCCATCGGAAGATTTTTACAATTTAAACAATGCACAAGAGGATCTCATCTACCGTATACGTGAGTTTCAAAGTATTTTACCGAATCCCAATGCCCTTGTTATTTGTGCCTCCTCCTTTCAAAAGTAGCGTAAAACTAAAATTTTTCTGGCACCAATTTTTTGCTCAAAAAATTGCCACTGAAAGTATAGACGGAGAAATAGACCTATAAAAATGTAAGTAATCGTGTTATTAATTTATTCACCCCAAACAAATAAAAATCAACTTTAGCATGACTGAGAATCATTACTTAAAATTTTTATTGTCGAAAATAGTAGTAGTAGTAGTAACTAGGGGGCGACCCAAGACCTGGCAAGTAGGCCCAATCCGTCCCTTTTTACCTTACCCCAGCCCAGCCCCCTAATCCACCACCGCTTGTACGGTAGTGGGCTCTCCGGGCCTTCCTGTTCTCTTCACGAATATTATTATCGAAAATAAGTAATGGATCAGCGAAATGTACTCTTTAAAAACACAAAAATTATCATAAAAGCGCTATACATATACAAAAAAACAGAACAAAAGACTTTGTTTTGCAAGCTATCTATTTTATCATAAAATCATTGTTTATCGTCTCCTGATGATGCTAACGTTGTTAGCGAAACGTGCGTCGAGTGCAAAAAAGTGTAGTTTTGGTTTGTGGAAAACAATCATAATTTTGTTTAGTGCAACAACCAAAGGTTCCAAATTCCCAACACATAAATGAAATTATCAAAAAAAAGTTAGAGTTCGCCCTTTTAATCAGTTTTTTTTTAAATATGATATCACACTTGTGATTGCAGCTTACCTTTGAATATCATTATTACTAACAAACAACTTCGTTAAATTCGGAGTATCACTAAATCCCAGCAGCTTCTTTAGTCTGTTCCTTCTTAAATTTAACTCCTGAAGAGAAATGAGTCCGTGCAGGTCTTTCGCGCCCACCATTCGAATTTGATTTCCAGCTAGGTTTAAAACTTTCAGTTCTGTTAGATTTGACAGACCCGCTACGCTTCCAATTAAATTTCCATGTAGGTCTAGAACTTCGAGTTTTTTCAGATTTTCTAAACCTTCGATTTTTCTAATTCTGAAACAAACGAAAATTACTGGTTTTTACAAAAAAAAAATAATACAGTGCGCGGTGTTTAGTTTGATCTGTACGGGGCCGTTTTACTCGAGGAAAAAATATATATGCACGTGTTATGGATATCGTGTCACATATTTTAATGGGGGAAATTAAAATTAAAAAACAATTTTTGGAATACTAATTTAAAAAAAAAAGTGAAAGAACCCTTTCCAACGTTTTTCTGGTATCAATCATTTTTATTAATAAAAATGTATTTTCTTTACTTAGTGCAGAGGTTTTTTGGACATCCTGTATCTTCTCAATATTTCGGTGTTTAAAAAAACTGAATAGGATATTTTTGGATCGTAATAAATCGAAAAATCATTTGGCGCTATCAACAGCTCAGTCAAGCTACACCCCCCCTCAACGAAACTCAATTTAGATATTGTAAAAATTATGTACCAATTATGTACTAATTTAGTCGTCTTTTAAAAAATTCTGTACTTAATGAATAACGGAGTTATTCGCACTTAAAAGCGCGGGGTGTGGCCTGGCGCCCATGCTTAGGAGATAGATTTAATTAAACCCATAAAAACAAAAAAAAAATAAAGTTATCTTAAGAGTAGGGAATTTTCTAGAAGGGGACGAAATTAGTAAATAATTGGTAGAAAATTATGGTATAATTACTTTTTTTAAATCTCTTTCCTAGGCAGAGGGGGTGTCGTAATTTTGTCCCAAAATTACGAACTCCAGAAGTTAAAACTTCTGGCACCGCGCTGATGTTCAGAATCCTTTCTTAAAGATTTCCCACCTCCACCCTCCTTCGATAGTGCAATGAAGGAGCCATGGCTGCCTGGGAGTGCAATGGAAAGCACCTTCCAGTAAAAACGGCCTGCCAACAGTTCCGGCTTACTCAGTTCGGCGTTCCCTGCTGGCAGCAAAACTCTTCCTCCAAATCTTCTTCGGATGAGGGACCCGATGGACTGGTCCCTGAGGCTTGGCTGCGCCCGTTTTTGTTACCTCGGTCGCACTGTCATTGGCCGAACAGCTAAATCCAAATCTGACCGATAGGGGCGACCGGATAACTTGGATTCTACAACACGGCCCCCTGAAAGAACGGGTCAAGCGAAGCACCGCGTAGTGGCCCGTTCTAGAAACCATGAGTAGAAGCCATCTTTGGTCCCTCGTATGGTTCGTCACTCCCATTCTCATTCCAAAACCTCATCTGCAAAATCCTTTTCGTCAAGACGACATCCAAACGGCTGCGTAACATTCCAATCCCTACGGCGTGCATTATAACGTCAGTGACTGAATGCCATTTCACCCGATCTTGAACCATAACGAAGTTCCATCTCGATTTCGGTGGAAAACCTCGCGCGGTGTAGGGATCCGGGAGGAATACTAACCCTCCCAATCGAAAAGTCATCGAAAGATCCCCACCAGGGATGCCATGTCGTAATTTTGTCGCTAATGTTCAGAATCCTTTCTTAAAGATTTCCCACCTCCAACCTCCTTCGATAGTGCAATGAAGGAGCCATGGCTGCCCGGGAGTGTAATGGACAGCACCTTCCAGTAAAAACGGCCTGCCAACAGTTCCGGCTTACTCAGTTCGGCGTTCCCTGCTGGCAGCAAAACTCTTCCTCCAAAGCTTCTTCGGATGAGGGACCCGATGGACTGGTCCCTGAGGCTTGGCTGCGCCCGTTTTTGTTACCTCGATCGCACTGTCATTGGCCGAACAGCTAAATCCAAATCTAACCAATAGGGGCGACCGGATAACTTGGATTCTACAACAGGGGTGTGCCTTGATATCAAGTTAAACACCCCATAAAAACAAAAAAAAAGTTGCTTGAGCGTATGCAATTTTTTAGAAGGGGATGAAATTAGTACATAATTAGTAGCAAATTATAGCATAATTTTTTTTTTAAATCTCTTTCCTAGACAGAGGGGGTGTGCCTTGATATCAATCTCCACATCTCATAACAAACAAACAAAAATCTTAGAAACCGATGCTCCACATCTCATAACAAACAAACAAAAATCTTAGGAACTAAAAGTACACTTCTTTAAGAGTACAAAATTGACATATTAAGTTTCATTAAATCTATCTCCTAAGGGGGGTGCGTGCAGCCCAGCGCCAAGCCACCCCCCCCCTTTTAAGTGCGAATAACTTCGTTATTCATTAAGCACAACATTTTTTAAAAGGGGACTGACTAAATTAGTACATAATTAGATCCAAGTTGAGTTTTGTTAAGGGGGGGGGGGTAGCTTGACTGAGCTGCTATCAACTTTTCTGGAATATCCTTTTTGGTCCACTCCTCAAACTCTAAAAACCAATATTTTGGAAAGAAAGAAGTTTTGACCTCTACTTTTTAATTTCCCATTACCCATTAAAATGTATGACATTTTCATAATACCCTGTATAAATTATGCTTTTGTTTTTCATTGATCCCATTTTAGATAGTTAAAAATAATATTTTTTAAAATCATCTTTAGTAGGTTATTTGACGCGACCCGGACTCTTTAGAAGGAAAGAGTACCACTTCAACCTAGGAAAGTCTGCTAAAGCAGCTACTTAGTAGGTTTTTTGGGGAGGAAATATGGGTATTTTTTAGTAGATTCGAATTGGAATTAGCACACAATAATTAACTTCAGTCTGGTATGGATATTTTTAAAACGGTTTTTTTAATCAAAACCCAATTCGAATGAATTTCAACATATTTGGGTAAATTTTATACAAAATTTAATTTTTTTAAAATTATTGTCTGCACTTAAGTTCATTTCGACATCGTAAATTAATTTTTTTATTATATCATCTAATTTCTGTATGATAACAACAACAATTAGTAGGTACGGAATGTGTCAACAAAGTGTTGGTGTAAATGAGTGTTGGTTGGTTGAATTTTTAAACTAGAAAGTCTGGGTTGATCCTTTACCTATTTTTTCCCATCAACAAAACCCTCAGATTCTCTAAAAACTCTAGCGCCTTGATCTGTTGCAGCTGGTTATCGTACATGTCTAAAAACACTAGTGTGGGGAATTTCTGTTTGCTTAGCGTTTCTAAATCACTGACCAAATTGTGTTGCAGTGACAATAGCCTAAAAATAAAAATATTTTTATTTTACTTAGTAGTTTGGACTATCCTTGACTACTAAAATTCATAGATATTTTAAAAATGTTCTGAGTCTAATTTCTGATTTTATTAAAACACTAGCTATTGCTAAAGGTGTTACCTCTAACATCTTTGGCTATTGCCCACGACTTCGTTCGCGTGTTTAAGATTGTAGCTGCACCCCTCACCATCCAACTAACAACAACTTTTATTTCCGTAAACCGATTTTAGTAGTCAGATTTTTAGTAATTTTTTCGCGTGAAAAATAAACAAAAATTCTATAATTTTTTTTTATATATATATATTTTGGTTAGAAGTTGACATAAAAAAAATCAATGTAGAGAAATAGCCTCGCTGGATGTGGAACCACTGTAAACTAAACACTGAAAAAAGTAGGGAAACATTGAGTGCCCACTAAAAGTTCATAGTTTAAAACTGGAAATTGTTTTGGATAATAAACTAACCTTAAACTAAATTCGCCTTCTATAAGGGGCACCCGGGTGAGGCCGCGACGGTCTAAGCTGATTCTGTCTGGGTGTTTTTCTTTCTCAGCTTGTGTACGTGATATGAAAACGTTTCCCTCGGCATTGGTCTAAAAATAAATTAATTAATTACAAGCTAATTTTGTATTTTGGAAGGCTCATTTCCTCTTAGAAGTTCAATTTTTTCATACCTGCGGAAACGTATTGCCATTTATTTATTTAAAAAACCAACGAGAGATGGCTGTGGAACTGTAAATCTAACGAAAAAACAAGAGTTACTTCATACTATAAAATCGTGCGTTTGTTAAATTATTGGCAAAAAGACGTTTTTTCCATTCCATTTTCATTTAATTTTTTTTAAACACGATTTTACCCACTGTCCGCAAAAAAAAACTTTTTTGCACACAAACTTCAAAAAATGAAATGGCCGACAGCAAGAATATGGTGCGAAATTTAAAAAAGTAGGCAGCAAATGCTCTTGTGTAGTGCCATAACCGTCCTTGATTTATAATATAGAAATGGGGACCTGCCAATAGTTTTTGAGTTCTAGTTTTTTGCTTTTCACAGTTTTTATTTTTCTTTTTCATATTTGCGGAAACATATTGCCATTTATTTATAAAATCGTGCGTTTGTTAATTTATTGGCTAAGTCTTTAGTTAAAGGCGTGACAAGGATTGTTTTAACAGTTTTCATGTTGCGATGAGGAAGGCAACGGGAAATCACCTCATTACCGTTCCCAGAAAATATCATCATCATGACTGGAAAACTAAAAGCCCAGGCCCTCAGTACCCGGCAGGTAAGTGACTAGTGCGTTTATTCTTGAATCGAGAGAAAATTTGTAAATCTCTTATTCAAGACCAATAGTTACTTTCGATCAATATCGGGCTAAAGTGAAAGAAACCGATTTAAACCGAAGATTTGGACCAATGAGATGCATAGTAGCGAGAGAATTTGACTCAGAGACACAGAGGGTGCTAAGAATCTCCGGACTAGTCATGAAGAAGATTGTCTCTTTTATTCCTGTGTCGGATCGAGTCATATTCCCTCAGCTAAACTCTAAACCTTATCTCTTTTGTTCCTGTGTCGGATCGAGTCATATTCTTTCAGCTAAACTCTAAACCTTTCAATGTCAATATTATTCAAGTATACGCTCCATCCAGTAAATATTTAGATGATGACGTATAGACATTCTACGACCAAGTTCAAACTGCCCTTAGTTTTACAAAAAAGACAGAAGTCAACATTGTTATGGGGGACTTTAACGCAAAACTTGGAAACGCCTTAAGAGAAGACATTGTTGGAACGTACAGTCTTGATACATCAAATTAACGTGGAGATCGCATTTTCCAGTTCTGTCAGGAAAGGGATTTTATCGTGTCAAATGCTTTCTTTACACTTCCAGCTAGACGCCTTTATACTTGGACTTCTAAATCCGACACTCCTGAGAGATTAGAAACCAGATGGACTTTATGTTAATTAATAAACGATATTAAATCTGCAAAAACTTACCTTGGCACAGACGTAGGCTCGGATCACAATCCAGTTGTGGCGAAAATTAAATTTACTCTCAAGAAAAATCGTCTAACAAATAACAAACCCAGACCCAGGTTAGACGAACTTCAAGATAACATGATAGCAACTAAACTTAACTACCGAACAAGATGCAGAAATGGTCTGGATAAAGGTTAAAAGTGCCATAGTCGAAAGCACAACACTCTTAGGCAAGAATGAAGCAAGAAATAAAAAGAAAGTTTGGATGACCAATGAAATCCTGGAGTTGATGGATAAAAGACGCAGTAAAAAAGGCAGCGATCAGTATCATGAAATCAATTGAGCAATAGAAAACAAGACTGGATAACAGGATAACACAGCAATGTTAAGAAATAGAATATCTAGATGCTAAACATGACACTTTCAATCTGGAAGCTGGAATCCTTGTGGACAATCAGGGCCAAATCATACCGGATACCAAATAAAAACTAAAATAATGGTGTAGCTACATAGAACATCTCTTTACCGATAACCGATAACAGATGTAATACCAGATGAAGTAAAACACGCAATATCTTCAGCTAAAAACAGAAAAGCGGTAGGACGAAGTATACACTGAGGTTTTAAAGCTAATAAAAAACGAAGATTCGCTAAATACGCTAAATAAAAAAATCCCTGCTGACTGGCTAAAATCAACCTTTGTTACGCTGCCTAAAAAACATTCAGCAAAGTGTAGTGATTACCGTCTAATCAGTCTAATGAGCCATATGTTAAAAAATTTTCTAAAGGATATTCACAAAAGGATTTATGGGAAATGGGAAATGCGAATCTTTTATGGGCGACACGCAGTTTGGATTTCGTGGTCGGTTCGGGACAAGAGAGGCCTTGTTAGGCATTCAAGACTTAGTTCAGCGGTCTAGGGATGTGTCGATGCCAGTATATGCCTGTTTCATAGATTATGAGAAAGCATTTGATCGAATCCAATACGAAAAGCTCATAGATTCGCTAAAAGAAGTTGGTCTAGATGACCGAGATCTAAAGATAATCGCTAATCTATACTGGAATCAGACTGCTCAAATAAAGGTTGATGGCCAACTGTCCGAAGAGATCCAGATAAGAAAAGGAGTACGCCAAGGTTGTATATTGTCTCCGCTGTTGTTTATTATCTATAGTAACAAAATAGGGTCTGGCCGTAAACGGCATAAAAATCAACAACATACGATATGTCGACGACACTGTTATAATAGCATACACGCTGGAAGGCCTGCAAGAGTTGTTAAATCAAATTGCTGCCAAAAGTTCGCAATTCGGGCTTAACTTAAATGTTCGAAAAACAAAATAGATGGTCATATCCAAGGAAAAGTCGAACGCGTGAATTCATACAAATACTTGGCTTGTCGTCTCAATGAGAACTGGGACAACATGCAAGAAGTTCGTGCAAGAATTGAACAGGCCAGATTATTAAAATGAAATAAATCAGTGTTGTGTAGTCGCGATCTTAATACCACTCTCCGAATTTGTGTGGTTCGGTGTTATTTTTTTAGCATCTTATATTAAAAAGTTGGAGGCATTTGAGATGTGGTGTTATCGTAGAATACTAAGGATATCTTGGATGGACCGAGTAATTAATGTGGATGTTCTGCACATACAATAAAATTATGACCCATCAATTTTGATGAAATTTTAATGTTGTTTTCATGACAAAATTTAAAAAACTGGTGCAAATTATTTTGCAGTTTCAGTTAATAGTGTGGCAAGATTTTAATTTTTTTAATATCTTATCAGGCAGGTCAACATTTTCCATCCTAGAAAGTTTTAAGTAATTTTGTGGCAAATATTGTTTCCATCCATGAAAGTGACCTTCGCTATATAAAATCTAAATTTACTCTTGTAGTTTTTAGTTTTTGAGAACATCTAAGCAAATTAAGTAGATGTTTACACTTTGCGGACATATTCAGTTTGGAAAGAACAAAATTACTCTTTCCGCTCATTAGAGTTCGGTTGAGTTTATACGAAGGGAAAGGATAGAGCAAACATAGAAAGTTTAATACATCCTATGAGGTACAACTGCTCAGGTTTCCTAATGCTTCTTTCAATTTTGTCTAAACACTTTTAAGCTAGTTTTTGGGATGGAAGTTGCATATATTTATAAAACAGATTTGTACAAAATGCTTATTAAGCAATTTATTAAAACATTTTGTATGTAGACAAGTCAGACTACAAGGTTTGGTAGCTTAAGTTTGATAATGGGTACCTGCAAGGTAGCAAACTCAAAGGGCTCAATTTCATGAGCCTTGTGAAGGCTTGTAGGGTTTAAGGTACTGTGCGAGCGTACATAGCTCCTTCTATCTTTCAGAGGTAGAGCTGGGGCTATTTTCAACAGGTTTTTTTCTGTTTGCTGCGATTGTGGTGATTTCTCAAAAACATGGGGCTCATGTTGCTCGATGCTCTTGTGGTGTAGTAACTTTATAGCCTTCTTCTTTTCCTAAAAGAACATTTAAAAGCTGAACCTGTCACTGTTTACATTATTAACAGAATTTAAAATAGTGGACCATGATACACTAAAAAAATATGTTTTTAATATGTCAAATAAACGAAGTCCAGATGGACTAAATATGTTAATACTTAAAAATTGCTTTGAAATTTTAAAAGATCCATGCTTACACATCATAAACTCTTGTATTTTGGAATGCAAAGCAAAGTTACATTAAGAATTCATAGAGCATTTGAAGGCAAACAGTGTGTTAACCCAATGGCAATCAGGTTTTAAGTCAAAACATAACTGCGAATCAGCTATACAATGTGTGTTGGATGACTGGAAAAAGTTAAGTGATAAGAGTGAAGCTGTTGGAATTGTTTTCCTTGATTTGCAAAGAGCGTTTGATACTGTGGATAGAGAGTGACTAGTTTTGAAATTAAAAAAGGTTGGTATTGTGGACAAAGCTTTAAAAATACTTCAAAATAATTTGACTGAAAGATTCCAAAAAGTTAAGGAGGCTCAACAGATGCAGATTAACATTGGTGTACAGTTACTGAAAAATTCAAATATTTAGGTGTAATAATTGACCGTAATTTATAATTTAAGGAACATGCAAAATCATGTGATTAAGACAATTTCATTCAAATTGTCCTAGTTGTATCGTTGCGCTTTTTATTTGACACAATGGTCTAAAGTACTCATTGATTTTACCTCATTATATATATTGATCCACCGTGATATTCCTGTTGCAAAAACATGATATTGAACGATTACAAAAACTTCAAAACAAAGCAATGAGGCTTATACTTTCTTGTCCTAAAAGAACACCTATTCGTGGCATGCAAAAAAATTGGAATGGTGGTCAGTCAAGGACCTTATCTTATTTCATACCCTGACGTTTATCTTTAAAATTAAGATGGGAATGTTGCCAATGTATTTAACCACAAAAACAACATACATATTTTACAGACACGAAAGAAGCATCAAATCCAGAGATAATTTTGATATTCCTGGAGTTAACACTACAAAGGCCGATAATTCACTGTTCGTTAAGGGTTTAAATGAATTCAATAGATTAAAACAACTACTAAACGATAAAATTCAATAATTTGGACTATTTTCTCAATTTTTCTCATTTTTATTTTTGTACTAATGCATATTATTAGCAATTAGTTTTTTTTAAAGACAAATTTATGAATGTGAATTAGGGGTGAAAAATATCTTGTTTGCTTTTGTTCTTGTTGTTTGGGTATTTTGTGTTTTTTCTTGTATGTACACATTTTTAAACTTTTTAACATTGTATTTTATTAGATAAACGATTTGTACTACTACTACCACCTACATAACAATAAATTAATATAAAAGTTATGTATAAAATGTAACATTCTTAAAAAATCCAAATTTATTAAAAAAGCAACAACAAAATAGATAAGTAATACTAAAATGCAATACTAAATTGGTAATGACACAAATAATTAGAAAAATTAAAACAAAGAAGTTAAAAAAACACCTCCAAATCAGTTACTTCAACCGAAAAGAAACTAAAAAACAAAAGATCAAAAGATCTTGGGTGGAAATAACGAAAATTCAAACTTGGATGAGCATCCCACAAGGAACACACAAAAGATCAAAGCGAAAAGAGAAATGATTAAACGATGTTTCGCCCTGGGTAACCAGCGTGGGCTCATCAGTAGTTTCACTGGTCACCCTCCACTATACATCATTAAACACCATCATACACTTTGATTTCCAACCTTGAACCACTCACAAATAGGCATCGTTCCGCACTTACCCAGGGCGAAACATCGTTTAATCTTTCTCTTTTCGCTTTGATCTTTTGTGTGTTCCTTGTGGGATGCTCATCCAAGTTGGAATTTTCGTTATTTCCATTTTGTTTTTTAGAAAATTTAAATTAGTAACTATATAGTAAGTTAATATCAAATGCAATATACACAGACCATAGCACATATATCAATGTTTTTATCATTTATCAATGATATTTATCTATATATTAAAGGTATAATGACGACGTAGACCCGCATATGGTACAGGAAAACCAACTCCAACCAACAGATTCGGACAATCAATCTTCCCATTAAAAGTTTAATGACAAATTCCGTACCTAATTTATCTCTAAGTGTGCTAAGAGGGGGTAATAAAAGCTGATGTTCAATAGTACCATAATCATGGTCTAAAATCCTACAACCAGTTTTAAATGCATATACCCTTAAATATTTGTGCTGAACTGAAATGGATGGTCATATCCAAGGAAAAGAACATCCGGGGCATGTTAGAAATAAATGGGCAGCAAGTCGAACGCGTGGATTCATACAAATACTTAGGTTGTCTCCTTAATGAGAACTGGGACAACATACAAGAAGTTCGTGCAAGAATTGAACAGGCCAGATCATCTTTTGTCAAAATGAAACCAGTGTTGTGTAGTCGCGATCTTAATACCACTCTCCGAATTCGTGGGCTTCGGTGTTATGTTTTTAGCATCTTATATTATGGCATGAAAGCATGGACACTGACTGAGGCCACGTGCAAAAAGTTGGAGGCATTTGAGATGTGGTGTTATCGTAGAATATTGAGGATATCTTGGATGGACCGAGTAACTAATGTGGATGTTCTGCTTAGAATAAATAAAGAGATTGAAGTTTTATTTACCATCAAAAAACGAAAACTTGAATATATTGGCCATATTTTGAGAAATGACAAATATAAACTCTTAAAATTGATAATAGAAGGCAAAATTGAAGACAGAAGAGGTCCGGGTCGCAGACGGATATCATGGCTTAAAAATCTTAGACAAATGTATGGTGTTAGTACTACGACACTTTTCCGAAAAGCAGTGGACAGGGTGCAGATTGCGCTGATGATATCCAACGTTCGAAGAGAGCATGGCACTTGAAGAAGAAAAACTGTTTCTAGAAAATCAATATAATTCTAAAAATGGAGCAATATGCCAACAAGGCTTCTGTAGAGAAAATTTTACAGTTTCTTATAACAAAGCTCAGCATTTTTGCGTCTAACTCCCAAATCTCTATGTAAGTTGCTCATTATTTATGGAATAAGTAGTTTCGATCCTCTTTATCTTACGAGAAAAACTAATATGGCAGCATTTTTTAACCTTTAAGAAAAATTTATTATTTTGGCACCATTCAACCAACCGATCCAAATCCTAATGCAAAAGTATTCCAGAACAAACCTTACTAAGGAGCAATATGCCAACAAGGCTTCTGTAGAGAAAATTTTACAGTTTCTGATAACAAAGCTCAGCATTGTCGCGTCTAACTCCCAAATCTTTATGCAAGTTGCCTATTATTTATGGAATAAGTAGATTCGATTCTATTTATCTTACGAGAAAAACTAATATGACAGCATTTTTTAACCTTTAAGAAAAATCTATTCTTTTGGCATTCAACCAACCGATCCAAATCCTAATGCAAAAGTACTAGATCAATGATACTCTCAATAGTTTTCCAAAATTTTATATCATCAGCAAAATTCAAACACTTGCTATACATAAAAGGGGAGAGGCAATGCCCACAAATTGATTACATATTGCAAAATAAGTTAAAACACGCGAAAATAAAAAGTATTGTTATGAGTTGGGTTTGACGGGCCTAGCTTGAGTTGGTTTGGGTGAGTTATAATAGGATTTTTTTTCCAGGAGGTTTTTCCGAGGTTTTTTCCGTGATTTTTTTCCGGGGTTTTTTTCCGGGATTTTTTTCCGAGGTTTTTTCCTAGATTACTGTTGTTGACCATTGTTGACCAGATTTAAACAGTTTAACAAATAAAAATATATTAAAAAGGTATGTGGGTCTGTATATCAATTCAATTTGATTGATTGAAACTGATATTTTTGGCGAAAATCTCGGTGAAAATTTTACTTATAAAACTAAATGCAAACTTATTTTACGACTAAAATCATAAAAAGGTGTGAAGATTCTTTAACTTTGACACCTTTCAAAAAAAGATATTTAGTTAGTATAGGCACAGAACTGACCAAAAATTTTTGGAAATTGACTTTAATTTAAAAAAGAAAGCAGATTTAGATCAGGCTTAATTTGAATGCTTTAAAGGATCCCCTTCTAGCAAAGGACATGACCAAGGTATTTTTGTGAAACAAATATTTTTATTCAATAATTTCAGTTTTTGGTCGTTATAGATCGAGTATTATTTGTTCCTGTTGTTATTTTCTTTTAACAGGTTATGCTGTATCTGTAATTGGCATTTGGCTGTATATACCTACTTTGCAAATAAATAAATATAGTAAAAAGAAATAAATAAATTGAATTGAGTGAGGACATCTAGAAATTAATTTAGGCTGTATTTTAAGCTGTCACAATGATATATGTTAACTTATTTTTATACCCAAATTGCCACCGACGCAAAATTATATAGGAATGTGCTATTATGGCTTGTTTTATGTTAAAATAACAGCTAAATCTCAGTTGACCAAATCTGGAAGTACTGAAAGTACTTAGCCAATTTTTATTGAACATAGCTAAAACACTCCCTGAAGGATAGGCTGATGCTACAAACAGAAAAAAAAACACATCAAAATCAGCTCACTGGTTTGAGATCTACATGCACAGAGACACAAACTTATAACAACCCACTTTTTTTGCATTTGTGTCAGGGCTTAAAAATGAAGTATAATTTAACTAAAAGGCCTGTGTAGTCATATATGTAAAGGATAGTGTTTAATCACAATTTTATATAATAAAAAATAATGTTTTGGATGGTTTGGTTTTATCTGTTTTCTTTTTAATAAATAAATAAATAAACAATAAAGAAATTATTTGAAATGACTTTGCTTTTTTATACAACACTATAGTGCCCATAAAACACAAAACCAGCCAAAAAAGTGACAAGTGATGGATCACATACATGCATTTTATTATTTTGATTAAATTTAATGCATACAGTTAAAAGTTGCCCAACTTTATCAATTATCCATTACATTAATTAATTAATTTTAAAAATAATGCATTAAACATTGAGGGGAGGTTTACCCAGCAACTTAACGCATAATTGTTAAATTAAGAGCTTAATTTTTCATCTCTGTCTTTTTGAGCCATACTATGCTGGAAAAAGACAGACTCAAAGACAGATATAAAATTAAGCACTAAATTTAAGAATTGCCCATCATGTTTCTGGGTAATGAATGAAAATTTTTATTGTTACTGAAAATATTATATACAAACAACAGGTTTTAGAATCATTTTACACATTTAGTTAGTAAGATAGGCACCATTTTAAATCAACATTTGTGATATGGTACCCTAAAATTTTTAAAATTTTTACATATATAGGTACTTAACTGGTTTGTTAACATTTCACTGTTTCTAAATATTGCAGTAATAATAAGTTTAATAAAATTAAAAGTAGATATAATCTAATAAAAGAATTAACTAAAAAAAAATTACAGTTGATAATTAAAGAATAATTGATTTTGATTGAATTGATTAAATTGATCAATAAGATTTTGACAATAAAAACAATAATTTAGTAGAATTGAATAACAAGGTTTCCAAAAAGAACAATAATTGAATAAAGTTGATCAATGATAGAAATTAATATTTATATATATATAATAGTAAATTGATATCTAACTCGGTAGCTATGATAATATAGACAATAAAATAATTAAATAAGAAGTTTGGATTTCAATAAAGATTCTAATAGTTGCCTAAAATTGAAGAAGCATGTAGGTAATTGCGTTTAAAGCTTTTAAATATACAAAAAAATATATAAAAAATAGTTTACAAAGCAAAAAAAAAACTTTTACAATTTTGCAAATAATTAGAATCAATTTATATCTATATGAGGTTGATGTAGTACTCATATCTCTCCAAAAACTCAGATGTAAGCTTCTTTCTGAAGCTAGGTAGTTAAGTATTTTTATTTGCTCTGGTAGTGAACTAAATATTTTTGGCCCAATATAAATAGCTTGTCTTTGGGTAAGTGTTAACTTATATATTATGGTTTTGAAATTGTTTATGTTATCTATTCTTGTTTGATAGATGTGATTTATTTTGGGTATGAGATTAGGGTATTTTTTGAAATAAATTGTGGAAGCTTTGAAAAACAAAAATCTTACTGGAAGAATAAGGTTTTGTTTAAATAAAATACTAGAGGGATATCTGAAGGGTTTTTTAAAAACTATTTTTAGTGCATATTTTTGTGTTGAAAAAATGGATTGTAGGCTGTTATTATACATTCCTCCCCATCCAATTATGCCATAGGAAATTATTGATTGAAAGAGTGCAAAGTAAAAAATTTTAGCTAATTTTATATTGACAATTTTGGATATCAGTCTAAGTTTATAAATGACACATCTTAGTTTCTTTTTCAGTGATTCTACATGACTTATCCATTTTAAATTTTCATCAATATGAATTACTAGATATTTTGTGTTTTCAACTTGCTTTATGTTATCTTGACAGGTATTATAGATGTTTTGGCAATTTTCTTTATGAATAGTTAAATATTGCAAGTTAGGCAATGTATCTTTATAGCAAGAAAAAGTAATGAAGTTGGTTTTGGTCAAATTAATAGACAACAAATTGGCATCCAAGTTGTTTTTGATTCTGGAAAGCCCTTTTTCAGATTTTTGTTTTACATCTTCCCAGGTATTTCCTTCAACAATAAAAACAGTGTCATCTGCATATGATATAATATATCCTGCCTTAAATAAACACCACCCACCATTGATTTAGTAATTATGCAGTATACGGTTTTCTGCCATTTTTGATTTTTTTTTAAAAATTCACCTTCTAGGGTCCCTAGGACCCCAAATCCGCCTGCGCCCGATTTTTTTTTTTTTTTTTAACGATAAAAAAGGGTGCCCAGGGGGGGTTGTAAAGTGTTTTTTTAATTGTTTTGGGTTGGTTTGGATTAGGTTGGGTTGGACTGTGTTGGTTTGGTTTGTTTTAGTGAAAAAAAATTAAAAAAAAAACAAAAAAAAATAAAAAAAAAAAACCAACCGGCGCAGACGGATTTGGGGTCCTAGGGACCCTAGAAGGTGCCCCCATAAAGAATTTTTCAAAAAAAATCAAAAATGGCAGAAAACCGTATACTGCATAATTACCATTGATTTCCATATATGTAACTATAAACTTAAACTTACCCATTAGGTACCAAAAGTTAAGTAAATAGACCTTAAATATAATATAAAAGGGAAAAATCCTGTACGCATGCATACCCATACTATAATATTTAGAAAAATAAAACCAATTTGAAATGTAAAAAACTTACAATAATTGTAGCGGCGCAGCTACTAGTGGGCATTTAAATTCCATAGGGGAATATAGTGATAAAACGCTCCTATTTTTTCATTTTCGGTTCTTTCTATGGCTCTTTTAGTTTTGTTTGTGTGACAATTCTGACACAGAAAAATGATTGATTATTTATTGAGGTTATGAGCTGTTGCCGTGGAAACGAGAGGTGTGTTCCAAAATCTATCGGGCTTATAGGAAACCAAGCCATTTTGGCCTTCTAAAAAAAGTTTTATTCTTCTTTGTTGGCCTACTAACCCCGTACAGTAACCTCACTTTTTTGGCAAAAATTTTAAATTTATTTTTGTGATTAATAAACTTTTGAAATGAGTATACCGACGTTTTGTAGAATTACTGTATTTAGAAAATCGGTAACTTTGTCTTTTCAGTTAAATATTCCAAGAAACACGTATGCCAAAGCCACTGGAAGCAGTAAGTTAAATGTAACAAAAATAAATTTAAAAGTTTACCTACCATTAAAGGTCAATTCATGTAGGCGTAGATCAAACAAAAAGTCTTCACACTTTTTTATATGCTGACACCATGAACAATAAGTTCTAAATAATAAAAAAAAGGTAACTATGCAGTATATGGTTTTCTGCCATTTTTGATTTTTTATAAAGAATTCTTGATGGGGGCACCCAGAGACAACTTAATAACTTACAGAGACTAACAGAAAGATGGGGCTGTGCATTCCTGTAGCGCATAGCGCATTTCGGCGGCGAGTGAAAGTAATGCTTGTATTAAGTAAACACCTACCTTGCCCCGTCCATCTCTTTCTATATGATCATGAAAGAAAGACAGAACATTTTTCAATGTCGAAATATGTTTCATACAATTTTAATTTAGTACCTGCCGGTTTTTGCCACCGCTTGTCAAAGTCTGTCAAGCCTGGCAAGCGGTTTTTTTAGATTTTCAAAAGTAAGTTATTTTATTCAGTTTTGGTTGGAAATCGCGATAGTTTATGGGATTAGCTATATAGTGGATTAACAACTTATTGTAAAGTCTAAAATGCCATTCAAATCAGGATGGATCAATACCATTAAAGCTAGGGAGCAAGGGACTATTTGATGAGTGCCAAAAATTGGGGTTCAGATTTTTGCAAACCAAATCCCTGAAGAAAATATTGTGATGATTTATACAGAGTTAAGCAAGAAGATAATAGGTTAAAATACAACAAAAAAAAAAAAGAGATATAGTTTAAAACATTTATAAAATCTGTAAGACTTATACTGGGATTTTTTCCCAATTAATAAAAAAAAATAACATAATAAAATGTTGTTACCTTTAATATTTTATAATATTCTTCAACATAGTTATCATAGTTATAACCCCCTCACCCTATTTTAGATTTTTAAAGGGTTTTTTAGCTGCATGGAAAAGTACAAAGTTGGTTAAGGTTTGTATAGAGCTAAAACCTGTCTGTTAAGCTTTTTCATATCTTTTTATTATTAAATAAGTATTTTATTATGCGTCTGGCTGTACAAGTAGTTCCTTCCTGTAGCCACTGGCTGCGCTCGTGTCGCCGACAAACAATGTTCCCAAGTATAACACAGTATCGGTCACTCTCGCGTAGCTATTAATTTCTCTATGGGGGCATCTACTAGGGTCCCTAGGACCCAAAATCCGCCTGCGCTCGATTTTCTTTTAAAGAGAAAAGAGGGTGCCGGGAGGGGAGTTGTAATGTGTTTTTTTGATTGTTTTGGGTTGGGTTGGATTAGGTTGGGTTGGGCTGTTTTGGATTGGGTTATTTTAGTGAAAAAAAAATAAAAAAAAAAACAACCATCACAGGCGGATTTGGGGTCCTAGGGAACCTAGTAGGTGCCCCCATAAAGAATTTTTCAGAAAAATTCAAAAATGGCAGAAAACGGTATACCGCATAATTACCTAGAAAAACACAAACGAAAATAACAAAATAAATTCAAAAAATTGTTTTTATTATTTATTTTGAAACTCATGTTTTAAGAAATGCCATATGTATATTTTGTGTTATGATTTATTTAATTACAACCTGTCTATTTTTCTTTTGATATTTAGTTTTGTTGTATATATGATAAAAAATACCACCTCCCTATGTAGGTCGTATTGTATTAGGTCAAACAGTGATGACATGTTATGATGTTCAATGTCATGTGTTAAGTATATCATGCTGCCTGCCTCTGCCACTCCTGCATCAGCAGTAGATTCTCCAAGAAAACATTGCAAGCCCTTGTTTAAAAATCTTAAAGGTTTTTACACAAACACATATCTTCATTTCCCAAACTCCAAATAAACTGACTATATGCCAAAGACAAAACATACCGTCTATATATAAGATATCTAGTAACTACAAAGAAATATAAATTAGGAATAAATAAGGAGACACTTATCAAAAATCCGTATTCCTCTATAAATCAACCATCGATGTACGTTGATGAAATCAACTCATTTTAGACCCTATTTTGTACTGGAGTTAAAGTTCACTAAATGTACATCTATTTTTTGTATGGAAGTTTGATTAGGGCAAATAATTTAAAAAAAGTTGTCAAGATGATATTGAAGGTATGTTGGTTGTTTGAGACCTTAGATAGAATATTTTGGAGATTATTGGCAACCTTGTCTGAACAAACAAACCTACAGATGTTATATTATGTTTAGGAAAACTAGGTACAGGAACATATTAAAAAACACAAAATACAAGTTTTTTCACTTACTCTTCTTTAGCACAACATTAGATGAGTTAGTGAGGCTATAAGAAGACATGCAGCAATAAATTGCATTTTAAATATTTTTCAAAATTCGTGGCAAACCAGTAAAGCAGTTAGCAGTGCTTTTTCTGGTAGACCATGTATGTCAAAGCCCTGTTGCCATAGAAAACTTAATCAAATTTTAATAAAGGTTGGTGATTATGGTGCCAAATTTAAATATGTGAGGGAGTTAGTTTCTTTATTGGGTGTAACTTTAATTATGTTTAAAAAATATTAAAAGAACTTTTTTAATTACTTGGAATATATCTTTTTTAAATCTTAAGTGATTGTAGCACCATGTTCTATTGATAGAAATAAGACTTTATTCTAATCGTTTTAGCATCAAGAAAATAAGGCTAATCTATTTTTTTTTCTAGCATCAAATATGTATAAAAATGGGGGTGGGTACATATGAGAGAGTAAAATATATCTTTTTTTGTGCTGAGATTTGTTGTGTTTGGTCTTTATTCACTGTGGTACTGGCAAGATACTTAAAGTTTGTTAAAAAATGTTTCATTTAATTTTTTTTTGTGTGATACACCATTTTGGCTCTATTTATAGAAAATCACCCATATTCATCTTCCAGCAGCTATTAGAAATACTTTGAGTACCTACTGCAAAGTTTCAAAGTCAACTAAAAAACATTGAACATGCCTTTTATCTTCAATTGAGGTTTTTATTTATAATGAGTTATGTCCTTTCTAGGTGTGAGCACTTTGGGCGCAAACCTAAAGAAGTCCAAAAAACTAGGTAAACTGGGTCCTATGGTAGAGAAACAAGTTTTACCAGTAGAAACAAATCCAGAAAAACTAGTGAATTATGTTTGTGGGTCAAATATTTACAAGACAGGCGAAGATATAAAGTTAAAACCAGATAATGAGTATCCTGACTGGCTGTGGAATATAAGGTAAAACTCTTTTTAGACTTCCTGATATCTAATTCAGGTCAAGCTGCAGGTATTTAGCTAGTTATACAGGGTTCCTAAAGACTTTTTAGGGGTAAGATTTCAATAAATCTGCAGCACATATTGATTTTGAATAAAGCGGCCCCTACATGGACGACTTTTGCTGGTTGTCGATATTTGTCAACCAGGTGTTCTAGGTCGTGAAAGGGGCCGCCAATATACACCCCAAAGAAAGGGAAGCGCGCCTTTATTTTGCTCTGTTTTGTTACAAAAACTATTTTTTTTACAAGAAAAAATAAGCTCTGCCACTTTTTTTAATTTTTTACATCTATTAAATCTAGGAAGAAATATTTAGTATAGGTCTTAGTTTAGAGTATTAGGAGGGCGCGGCAGGCGAAAATGTTTCAACTAAATTAGGATGCAAAAAAGCGCCGTACGCAAAAATCTTTAAAAAATTAAGCAAAATTTTTTCAAAAATTAGGTAATTTTGGTGCTGCAGGTGAGAATTTTAGAAAAATATAGTTTTACCGAAGAAGATTCCACCGCGAGCGAAATATTTTATAAACAAATCAAAAACTATCTCTAACGGCTATGATTTTTAAGAAAAAAATATCAATTTTCGTCGCTCTTCCCTCCTGGGACCACCACTGACTGTCCCTCCTTTTTGCTTTCGAAATCCGGGGACGTTCGTTAAGGCGTCACTGCGTCCTACTTTCTCGATAGATTTTCCCATGCGATCTGCCCCTTCAAAACGGTCGAGCCACGTAAACACGCTTAGGTTGCAGATATGCATTTTTCTCAGTCCGCAAGCGGTAAACCGTGCATGGTTACAAAATGAATAGCCAAGTCATTTTTTCACTATAGCATGATGATATAGATGGAAGCTAGGTCAGTATGTCAGTAAAAGTCAGTATTTTTGCGATTGTCTATTTATTCAGTATTTGGATAAATTGGTCAGTAAAGTCAGTATTTTTACTGAAAAAACAAAATAATTAATTTTTAATGAACATAAACTAAGAGAAAAAAATAATGTTCTCGATTTTTGCAGCAATCCTATAATAGTAGAAGTTTCAAGTTTTTTGAATGGAGTTCATGCATAAAGAAGAAATATTCTTTGTTTCTTCTGTTAAAATTTTAAGATTGCTAAATTTACTGAAAAGCTTTCTTAGAACAACTTTTTTCCACTACTTCACTCTTTTGCTTCAAACTTGGGGCCCTTGAGACATCACACCAGCCATCCATTCTTAATGACTGACATAAATACGCGGCAAGAAAAAATAAGTATGGTCAAGCACAAAGAAAGAATCACGGTCACGTGGACAAAGGCGGATAAAGGCGATCGCCTTTCCTCCCCTTTATAGCTTATCCATCAATGTACTAACCTAAGTCGATCAGCTGACCCAACTCTTATTTTCTTATATATTTTTCAAAAAATTTTCAAAAAACTTTGCGAACGGTATATGTGTATATGTACAGCCTATTTTTTACTATTTGAGAGTCATTTGAGGTATGGAGTATCGTTCTGGGGTGCAACCTGTCTATATTTGTTGAAAATAATTTTCTTCCTTCAAAAAAAGCAGTTAGGTTTATAAGTAACGTAAACCAAAAGGAATCCTGTAGACCTCTCTTCATTAAACATAAGATCCTGACTTTGACATCTCTCTTTATATCAGGGACCTCTAGTTTGGTATTTAAGAATGCCAGTACTATAATGAATTCCAGAAATCAAAGGCTCACAAGGCAGACAGGTAACTTGCCATTGCCAATTCCACACAGTGCCTTAACTCAAGAGGTCTTTTATTTATGAAGGTTGAAAGATTTTTAATCATCTGCCACTAACCATTAGACAGGCTGCTAATATCAGAATATTTAGAAAAAAACTTAAAAATGTCCTGTTACAAACGCCATATTATGCACTTTCTGAGTACTTTGATGACCAAGTTGTTTAATTGTTAAATGTTTTATACAGTTAAATAATAGGTGCTTTGAAAAATTGTGTGTTATGTATGACTGATAATATTTTATAAGTGTTTACCTTTTTGTTATTAATAATTGTCTGACGTTTTTATCACTGTGGTGTAATGTTTATCTTTTTGTTTTTAATAATTGTCTGACTTTTTTTTATCACTTCGGTTTAATTCTTATTTTTTTTTAATTCTCTTAAATAATAATTAATAAATTAATCTAATAATCTAATTTTTATAATCTAGTAGAATTAGGTACAAAAAGTCATTTATATTTTTCCATAATATTCTAGATATAAGTAGAACTAGTTAGGCTTCTTTGACTATATTATTTTTATTATTATTGCTTTGTTGAAAACCATATTGATAATAAAGTACTTTTTGAATTGAATTTAATGTGGTTGATTGTTGCGATTGTAGTTAAATTTCTGAAAATTTCCTGCACATAATGCAAAAAATTTTGGCGGCACTATGATATAAATAACTGTTACACTTAGGAAATAATTCTAGATCCGCCGAAAGTTGCTTTTATGTAAAAATAAATTTTTTCGTACACGCTGATCCAACCAAACACTTCTACTAAACCGCCCCCTTTGAATTCAGATCACAAATCAAGAATTTTTGTTTTTTTTGTATGGGAACTTCAAACGCGATTTTCTTGATTAATTGTTATTTTTTCGAAGAAAGAAAAAACTCAATTTTTTTAATTGGATTTTTTCTAACATACAGTTTTTAAAAAAATTACAAGAACCTCATTTTCATTAAAGATAATAAAAGCTGTTGAACTTTATAGGTTTTTATTTTCATTTTTAAATTTTGGATATTTTTGATAATTTGATTGTGTTAGAAAGCGTCATTTATAACGCAGTCAATTTTAAGCGTTGCAAAAAGTTATACCTTTATGGAGCAGATAGAATGCGGAAAATTGTCAAGGAGGGTAAAAAAAAATGAGAAACGAAAATCTTCTCTAGTAATATTGTTTATAAGAAATACAAAAAAATAAGACTTTCTTAGTAGCAGTTTTTGTAGGCTTTAAGTATTGAATACTATGTGTATTAAAAATAGCAAAGTTTGAAGGGTGGACGTTGGCTGGCTAGAAGGAGCCCAGATAAATAAAAATTTCGAAAAATTATTTACCAAGATTTATACCTAGTTTTTTTTTGGTCAGTAAGTCGGTGAATAATGATTCTAAACCGCTTCCATCTCTACTATAGCTTTCATTAGTTTATTAAAATTGAGCAAAAACAATTTTTATTCCAGTGCTAAACATATAAACATTAGAAAACAATAACCTGGAATGGATTTATTACATGTAAGATGTAGTGACAACCTCGCCCTATATCCATCTTTCTCTGCTTAATGTGCTTTTCCGTTTGTCTGCGTCTTATAAACGGCTGCTCGGCACCCTAAGGATTTGTTAAGGAATGAACCTTGTATTATAAGGCACAAAGTTTCCTAGCCTTTTTTTAATTTTGAATCAGCTGTCATGTGACAGCAATCCAAACAGCCCCTTCTTCAACAACTTAAGTTCTTACACTTTTTAGAACTGGCCCTCCTCCACCACTGGAAGAACTGGACCCAAATTCAAAAGCCTACTGGAGGCGGATCCGTAAGATGGCAATTGTAAAACAAAATCAGTTAGCAAGGTTAAAAAAGTTTTAAGTAAAGAAGTAAGTTTGTAATAAGTACAGGGCAATGGGTTATAACTGTTTCCCGAGTTCAAATAGGATACAGGTTGTGCCATCGTTTTTTTTATGGAATAACCTGTATATTTTTTAATTTTTAAATTCCTCAAAAAATTAACCTTGTAATAATATCATATAGTATAGGTCTGCATACATGTAACCGTTTTCCAGAAATTTCAAATTGAATTATTACAGAATTTCTATTATTTACTGAACTATAATACAACCTAAGTATGCCAAGACATAATAATGTGATCACAATCATACAGTTTGGTATATTTGTCAAATGAAGAGTTGACTGTGTAAAAAATGACATGGTCTGCTAAGGTTGTATTATAACTATAAACTATTTTAAAAAGCTAATTTTTTGAAGAATTCAGAAATAAAAAAGATACAGGGTATTCCATAAGAAAAAACATAACTTGTTGGTTCAACTTATATACTATATGAACTGATTAATTTTAATTAATTATTTTTAGGTCTCTATAAAAAATTTTGTTTGATCCCTCTGCAGCTATTAGAAAAACAGTTATCCCGGGGAACAGTTATAATAAATCACCCTGTAATTGATAGCATGGTTAAAAAAGTTAAATTGTAATAAAGTATTTGTCAATAAAAAAAATATGTATTTTTTTACCTCTAAAACCTTGTATGCACATAGCAAAAATTCCAAATTTTTAAACTGATCAAAAAGCTAAACAATCATATTAATTAAGACAAATATTTTTTGAATAAATGCAATATATTACAAAAAATAACTTTAAAAGTAGTAAATAGACTTTCACCAAAAATATAAAAACACTTTTTAAAGCTGCCAAAAAAAAATATAAAAACACTTTTTAAAGCTGCCAAAAAATAAAAATAACTAGCTTAAAAATACTGTAAAACTAAAAATACTAAAATACTGCTTTAAAATATAAACTAAAATTTACAAAAGCAGGATTTTTGGCATTATATACAGAAAGCAGGTAAAAAAATTCTATAAGCATTATTGTAATAATTCCCAAGTAACATTTAAAGCAGTGGCAAAATTATTGCAACACTTAGCAATAATAAAATATTACTTTGGATATTGCATTTTAAAATAAAATAAAAAAAGGGTAAATAAATTTAAACGAGAAATACAAAAAAATGTTAAAAATATATTTAAAAAAAAACTGATTAATCTAGTCGAGCCTATTGTAATTTAACAGTACTCATAAAAAACAACACATGCAATAACAGAAAATTTGAAGTACATAAGGTCATCAGATTGCTAAGAGTACCCCATATGTATGACATATTTTTTTCTTCAATAAATATCATACATAGAGTCGAACTAAGAGGACAAACAAAAAACGTTTAGTCTATTTTTTAAAGTTTGCTGCTATCCAAAAGTCGCGTAAACTACGGTTCTTTAATAACACCCTTATTGTTGACTTAAATTTATCAAGATTTTTTTTACGCGACGCTTATAGGGCCGATCTTAACACGTTGAGTGTCCCCGTAAGAAAATTTTTCCGACCTCGGATGCCCAAGTGATTTTTTAATTGGTTCATTTTGCTTAGTAAATAATTTTTGTTTGTCATGTTAATTTGCACATTTTTTACCAAAGCAAATAATAATTATTGAACCTTTAGTAAGACGTTCGCTAAATATCAAAAGCCAGGCATACCACGCTGAAAAATTAGTCATTTGTATTGGACGAATAAATATCAGAGTCCGTTTTTGGTTAAAACAATAAAATAATGGCGCCATAATGTATATTGTACTAAAACATAATTAAACTATGATTTAATAGGCCAAAGAAAGTTCATAGTCCTTGAAAAACAACGTTAAAAGATACGACGGTCCGCCTAAAAACGATCATTAAAACGTGAATACTGACAAAATAGAACAAGGACGTCTGGGAACGAATTGCATGCACCACGTGTGATGCATGGCAACGTGTGTTAATTTTATCTAGAGACAAAAATTCAAACTTTAAATATAAGAAATATAATTTGTGCTGATGCAACCCGTATTAAATAATAATCCTGTCAAACTTGCAATCGTCTTGGTTGCAAAATACGCTGGTTTACCCAAGATTTTTCTTTCTTATCGAAGGAACTTTTTTACAATTTAGGGTTCTTTTGCGGTAGTTTTTCGTCTTTTTTTATGTGCAATATTATTATTATTATTAAAAACTTTTATTTCCGAACCAAGAAAAGTACAAACACTTTTTCGTAGGCTCATCCTCTAATATTTAAAAAAAAACTAATAACAATCTTAAAGAACAAAAAATAAGATATTTCTTGCAGTTTAAGGGGGGGTTGGTGTGGAATATGGTCTCAATTCTAGATTTATTGCCAAAATCCTATGCTTAAAATGAATATAAAATTGTAACAATCAATGATGTTATAGTGCCGCAGACAAAAATGTTTGCAGTAGCTACCTATAAGCAGAACATTTTTCAAAAATTTAGATTTCTTGCAAGTTTTTTGTAATTTTTAAAAAAAATTTGGGTTGGTAGACATCGAGTTGGGGTGGGATCTAGTCTCAGTTTTATGTGTTATACTCATCGATGTACTGTTATACTAAAACTGCTATTTTTTACACGTTAACTAATATTGGAACAACTAATGACATTATAGCAAGAACTAAAAGTAAATTTTGTTGAAACTTTTGAGTTTGGTGAGCTGCAACGAGGGGGAGGGGGGCATTGCCCACTGAAAAAAATTACCTGATATTATGATCGAAATTTTTTTAAATATTTTTTATTTATTTCTAAATTTCCTTAAAATTATTAAATTCACATTTTGTATTTGATATTTCAACATAATCATATTATTTTCTCATATCAAAAAGCAAGGAAATTAATCCTGTGTGCTTTTTAAAATTAGTAAAAAATAGAAAAAATCATATATGTTTCAAATTTTCTGAATGTTAATTTAAACAAATTAAAATTATTTCTAATCAATTATTTAGACACTCTTTTTTTTTGTTTATTGTCTTTTTAAAATTGCTTCTACTATGGAGTTTAAAAAAAAGAATTATTTTATCTTTATTTTAAATTTTTTAAAGGGTAAAATTTGAATTTCTTTTGGAACTAAATTCAATATTTTTGGTCATAAATACATAAACATCTTTTGACTATGTGTTTTTGTTACTCGTGGTGTTAATTCACTATTCTTTTTAATAATGTTATGCAGAATAATTCAGAAAATTTTAAAATTTTATGTATTTTGAAAAGATTTGCTGTATGCTCTCTTTTATTGCATCCCTCTATAATTCTAATAAAATATTTTTGAATAATTTTTGAATTATATTTCAAAATATATATATTTTGAATTTCACCCCATATACCTATGTTTTCTATTATTTATAAATCGAAAGATAGTGCTGCAGGAGAAAATTTTATTGAAATTTAATGTTTTTTTACAGGTACTTTTTATTAAAAACAAACACAAAATACCCATCCTATCCAGGATTCGATCCCGGGGCATTCTATGCGGCAGGCAAATACGCTACCTAGTGCGCTACGGACGCCGGCAAAAAAAGTTATATGTAAATAAGGGAATCTCAACCAGGTCAAAAATATCTGAAAAGTTCAAGGATTCTTAGCAAATTTTCCGACTTTTTCGCGGATATTTCCCGACCCCATCGAATTTTCGACTTTTTCCCGGTTTTCAAGGTAGTACTGGAAAAACGAGAAATGTTAGGGAATTTTAATCACACCTCAAATATCAGGGAAAAAAATGGGATCGGCCACATTAAATTAAAACACCTCTCATTGCAGATAACGTAACTCAGCTTATTTGCAAGTTCAATAAAAGAGAATATAAATATTTTCTTTTTTGAACATACCCTTGACGTGGGAATCGGTCAATTGTGAGAAAATAATTTTCCCTTTTCTCCTGCCAAATTGATGATTTTAATAATAGAAGCTCTTGGTTCAAGGTATGCTACACAGACCAAAAATGTTGCGAAAGGGCGAAAACAAAGCCTTACAAAGTAAGATGTCAAAAATTTCAAATTAATAAAAAATAGTTGTTTTTTTTTTAATTTTTCTTCCTTGGTCTATTTTTTGATCAGGGTTAAAGATTTTCTTTCAAAAATACCCTTTTCGGAAAACTGGTCCCTTTTTTCCTTTTTTGCAGCTTAAACTTGCTATGCCTGTATTCGGCAGCCTACACCTCGTACCAGAAACAAAAAATGAAAAAAAAAGAGAACAGTCAAACGTCAATCAAATATAACAACATTTTTGTTCAAAAAAAATTGGGTATCTTCTAAATTTAGGGCAAAAGTAACCCTTGCAAGCCGTTACTTGATTAAATTTAAACCAGTAAAATCTCATTCGTTCTGGGAAAATGAGAGGACAGGTAACCCGTAAAGAGGAACGCACTTTTTACATGGGAAACTGACTCGCAAAAATGAAGCAAATTTTAATATCTAAAACTATCACTTCTGAAAAAGTACTGAAATATAAAGGGGGTCGTACATCTGTGTTTGTAGATATAGCCTTCAAAAATGCTTATGACACCTAATTAGATTTTTCTAAATATCTTGAGGAGTTTTTCTCCGTTTTTGGCCATTTATACATCTTTTTGTACGTATTTTATCAGTCTACTTAAAGTTTAAAATTGTTATACGGAGTGTCATAGAAATCGTTAATTTTACGTAACTTTATATAAAGACAGGCTAGGAGAAGTCAGGGTGCCCACAGATTTTTCTAGAAAAAATTCTCTGACTTCCCTGATCAGATTAAAAAAGTTCCTGACTGATATTCTTAGCAGTCTCAAAAAAGAAAACAATTTTTTTTCGAATGTTGATTTTACTATAAAATTAAGAGTTATTTTATTCAAACTTTTACTTAACTCATATTAGGTGCGTATTTATTAAAAAAGAGGAAAGAAAATAAGCCACCACCACCCCTAACTAACTAAACATTACAAATATTTGCGAGACAAATGACCAAGCTTTTTGAACACAACAGTCCTACAATAGTTTATTCACTAGAGCACTGTGAAAAATACTCTAAAATTACTCTCATTGGGAAAAATTCCCTGAGTTTCCCTGACCCATCGAAATTTTCCCTGACCATTTTCAAAATCCCTGACTTTTTCCTGATTTTCCAGGCTGTGGGCACGCAACCTGGAAAATCAGAGAAAATTAAGGGAATTTGAAAATGGTCAGGGAAAGTCATGGGAAGTTTCAATGGGTCAGGGAAAGTCAGGGAATTTTCCCCAATGAGAGTAATTTGAGGGGATTTTTCACAGTGTAGAAGCTTTCTCAAAATTCTTTCTATGCTATGTAAAAAGTAAGAATTCCGGAAACAAATTAATTAATTAAGCCTATAATATAGAGAGTGAATCAAGTTTTGATACATAAACCTTTACACGGTGTTAAATTTTATGTTAGATAGCACCCCCCCCCCCCCCCGGTTGATGCAACGATTTCCTAATCATTTACTACGTTTATACGCGCCCTACAATTTTTTTTAGAATGTTGATTTTATTCAAACTTTTACTTAACTCATATTAGATGCGTAATTATTAAAAAAGAGGAAAGAAAATAAGCCACCACCACCCCTAACTAACTAAACATTACAAATATTTGCGAGACAAATGGCCAAGCTTTTTGAACACAACAGTCCTACAATAGTTTATTCACTAGAGCACTGTGAAAAATACTCTAAAATTACTCTCATTGGGGAAAATTCCCTGACTTTCCCTGACCCATCGAAATTTTCCCTGACCATTTTCAAAATCCCTGACTTTTTCCTGATTTTCCAGGCTGTGGGCACGCAACCTGGAAAATCAGAGAAAATGAAGGGAATTTGAAAATGGCCAGGGAAAGTCATGGGAAGTTTCAATGGGTCAGGGAATTTTCCCCAATGAGAGTAATTTGAGGGGATTTTTCACAGTGCAGAAGCTTTCTCAAAATTCTTTCGATTCTATGTAAAAACTAAGAATTCCGGAAACAAATTAATTAATTAAGCCTATAATATAGAGAGTGAATCAAGTTTTGATACATAAACCTTTACGGGGTGTTAAATTTTATGTTAGATAGCACTTCACCCCCCGGTTGATGCAACGTTTTCCTAATCATTTACTACGTTTATACGCGCCCTAAAGCGGTTTTATATCAGGACGGTTTTAAATAAAATCACTTTCTCCGAAGGTTTATACGTCTTTCATAATAAAACACAACTAGGTTAACACCAGATTTTTCGGCAAAACCAGGGTAAAGTATTTCTTTAAGCTGGAAGCAATGTGCTAACGCTTTTATAAAGTGTTTATACCGACCCTAAAATTGGTTTTAAAGCAATAAACCGCTTTCTTAAATCGCTTTAAAATAAAAATTGATTTGGTGCTTAAAACGGTTTTATTGGTGTTTATACGACGAAATTTTGAAACCTTCCTTATATAAAAGCGCTTTAAGAGGCCCGTATAAACAAAGTAATTGCGTGTTTGAGACAACTCTTGGCGATACATCTTTTGTCCGACCCTATACATCTTAAAACTGCATTAACGTTTACTCACTTACTTTGTTTATACGGGCTTCTTAAAGCGCTTTTATATAAGAACGGTTTGAAAATTTTGCCGTATAAACACCAATAAAACCGTTTTAAGCACTAAATCGATTTTATTTTAAAGCGATTTAAGAAAGCGGTTTATCGCTTTAAAACCCATTTTAGGGTCGTTATTAACACTTTAAAAAACGCTTTAGCGCATTTCTTCCAACATAAAGAAATACTCAACCTTGGTTTTCCGAAAAATCTGTTGTTAAGTTGTTGTTTTATTTGTTTTTTCTTTAAACTGACATATTTAATGACATTTCAATAGTATAAACCCTTTTAGAAAGCGATTTTATTTAAAACCGTCCTTATATGAAAGCGCTTTTAGGTGCGTATAAACGTAGTAAGTCAGTACACTTTTGGATTTACAGTTCTTCCGAAAAGTGTCACGAGTCTAATGCCCTATGGTACTTGGGACCTGTACCCAATGTTTCTTACCCTTAAGATAAGATTGTCAATAAAGTTTATGATGTGGCTAATAAGAACGGATAATTTCCTTAAATAATGTAAAAGGCAAAGGGATTTTGTACATTTATTCTTTAATTTATATAAAAACAATCAAGTATAAATAAAATAATACGTCAATTTTGTCTTCAAGCAATCTAACTGCAAAATAGATAAATAGATTCTATAATATGACTACTATGATCACCTGCCGGAAAAGGTGTAAATCTAAAAGTTTGCTGGCTAAGTAGGTATACGTTAATACCGTTTAAGGATGTATACAGTCATACCAAAGGTGTAAAACAAAATGATAAGGGACACGGTGCATCAACCGGGGGGAGGGGAAGATGTGGGGAGTTGAGGAAGAGTATAAGAAAGAGTATAAAAAATATGAACTACATACATAGCAAAAAATTAAACACCCCGTAAAGGTTTACGTATAAAAACTTCATACACTTCGTATGTTATAGGCTAAATTAATTTTGTTTCTGGAATCCTTAGTATTAACATAAAATTTTGAGAAAGCTTGTCCTGCATTTTAAAGTAATAATAAAATAAAAAATTTAGATGTCATAATGTAGCCTGATAAAATACCTACAAAAAAACGTATAAATGGCCAAAAAGGGATAAAAACTTATAGATATTTAAAAAATGTAAGTAGGTGTCATATGTATATAACATACATACATATAATATATGACAGGCTATACCTCCCATCACAGTTATACGACCTCCTTTATAATTTAGTATTTTTTTAGCAGTGATAGTACCTCCAAAGTATTAAAATTTGGGTACGGGAGACTATATACCCTTAAGCAATTTTAAATTCCAAATCATTAAAATATCGCAACATTTTCCTTGGGTGAGTTCGCGATGACGCTCGGTAGAGCGGGTGGGGACTAATGACGTCACGAGCGGGGCGCACAGAGATTTGCTGATCATTTCGAACGCTATAGATTCGAGAATCATAACCTGTAATAGTTTTCTGTTCTATTTTTTGTATTTTTTTTTAAAACTTGGAACTGCAGAAGCATTGAAGCGGAAATGGATGTTAGCAAAATTGTTTTGCATTTTGCTGTGGATATGTTTTTCGGCAGCATTCAGAAAGATGAAGAAAATGAGCCTGTTCGACGTTGGTACATATCCGTCCCTTTTTCCCTTAGTAAACGAGGAAAGAACAGAGATGCATCACCGTCGAACAGTTAACCGTCAAGTTTATAAATCCGGGGTTAGAAAATTATTTCACAAGTGACAAGCCCAGCCTATCGATTTTATTCGCAGTTTTACCAGATCCGACCACGCATTTTGCAAAAACTATAAATTTAATAAAAAAAAACAATTTTTTTTTAAGGTTAAGTTATTTTTCCCTTCGTTCTCCATCGACGCGCTCGGGTCACATAGGGCACGCTCTTAGAGCTCGCGCTTGTTATCTCGAACACAAAATTGCTCGCCCCGAGCGTCGGACGGACGAACGGAAAAGTGATCCTCGGAGCGCACGGGGTGTCATCGCGAACTCACCCATTATAAAAAGTATCAAAATTGTGTTCATATTAAGCTGCGTGTTAAAACAAAACTGTATGGCTAGCGACTAGACTAGCTTTAAAAATTAAACTGCTCCTCTAAATAATCATAAAACAATAAAAAATTAAAAGAGCAACTTTAAATTGCTTTTACAAGTACTGAGTTTTGAAGCGTTGGATCCTAGACTTTGAGGAGTGAATCGCAATGGGGTGCTTTTGGGGGTATTCCTGGGGGCTCTGGGGGTTCTTTTCGGGGACGAAGACGCGGTGCAGATAAGCATATCTTGAGGCAGTATTGTGCTGCGGAATTTTTCGTTACTGGACAGCTCCTTCTGAAATAATAGAAAGCACATAGACGCGCAGTTTTTTGCTGTGGCAAGAAAACATCGAAAATTAATGTGAATAAGCCCTCCGGCTTTATTATCTTTAAGCAACCTTGAGTAATAATTTTCTTACCCTCTGACAAAATACATAGCGATAAATCAATACACTCGGGAAAGATAATGCCCCAGGTGGTTCAAAAATATAAATTTTTTAAAAATGTGCGTCATCCAATTCTTAAATTTCGAAGTATTGGCTTTTCGTAATGCTTAAAATTTTTGAAATATGGCAATAAATTTTGAAGTAATGAAATATTAAAAAAGTTCCGTCGTTTTGAGCCACCCTATATATTTATTCTGGTTTAGCCTCTACACCATTTTTTTTGAAGGTAAGTTGGGTGCGGTGTATCATTAAAATATGTACTTACTTCAAAGTATTTATCAAAATTAAAAGTAAACATTTATCCGTTTGTAAACAGTCAGCATACCCGTTTTTTATTCAATATTATTTGACATTAGCGCAAATTATACGAAATGTATTTTAAAATAATAATTGTTTACTCACTAACTCCGAAAACAAATTTCTTTACTACGAAAAAGTGTTTGCTTTCTACAAAAACTTTAACCTATTAATTATATCAGCATTTTTGTTAAATTTAAAGAAGGTGTACTAATTGTGATAAAAAAAAAAACTAAAACATGCACAATGGTTATTGTAGACGAATATATAGCAGAAAATATTAGCAAAATCAAGCAAGCATTAAAAAATAATATGACAATTCATCCTTTATTTTTTATCACTTTTAAAGCAAAACTTTTTATTCATTCAATAGTCGGAGATGTTAATCGAACATGTTATAAATAGGATTATCGGAAAAAATTATTTGAATTTTGCTCTTGGTGAAATGTTTTTTTTTTGTAACATTCTGCCACTATAACAGTTTTTAAAAATTTGGAATAAATAGGTCTTACATAACATAGGCGAAATAGAAAGATAATATGACAATCAGTGGCGGCTCGTGATCTATGAAGAGGAGGTTCACAAATTTGAAAAATTGACAGTGACTTTTTTGGTGGTTGCAAGACTAAATGTCCATTTTAAATTTTCTGTTGAAGTGCCTAGATTTGCCCTTTGTGGTTTGCGCCAAGTCAATTTCGGGTTTAGGTCTACCGAAATTTTTTATTTCAATTTTTTGCTCCATACTCAAAGAGCTAAAATTATTCAGTACTTTATTTTATTTTCAAGTACTCTACCGTGAAAATGTTCATTATAACAATTGAACAACAAAAAAAATCGCTAAACGTGCGAATGCATCACGAACCACAGCAACAAGGCAAAGTAAGCGGACTGGAGTACACCAAATGTGTGCGCCTTTCTCTATTGAAATTCGCGATATCTTTGGCTAATGGCTACTCGCCCACTGAAAACATACAGATATCCTGCTAGGCTCCACCTATTTCATCGCATGTGCGACTGTTCCGCGTCATCAAGCAGAGGTTTTTTTCATTCGGCGGTGGCGGCGCGGCGTCGAGATCCATTAGGTGGAAGCAGGAACTGCGTTGAAAAGACGGACGCGGCAATGAGAGCGCGCAAGACCTGGCTGTGTTAAATTTTAAATACTCTTATAATTTTGACGCGGTGCCATAATAATAAACGCTGATAATAATAGGAACTTTCGGAAACATTACAAAAAATAATACAAATCAGACATTTTATTGTTACTTCCTTATTCTGTGTGGGGGTGAACCGCCCCTGATAACAATATAAACATTTATTGAAAATTTACCACATTTTTCCTTTACATAAAATTTTTTATTATTATCCGTGCTTATAACACATTATAATTGAAAGAAAATCGTATGGTAACGAATTCCCCCTTAGTTAGGTGCAATGTTCTTTTGACATTAATTGTTCTCATATTGTCTTTCAATTTCGCCTGGGTTCTTCTTAAATTTTTAAAAACGGTTTATAGTGGCAGTACGTTATAAAAAAAATCGTCATTAAGTAGATAGAAAATAGACCATTAAAACTATAAAACCATGAGATACCATAATGGCCCAAGGATTGCAGAGTTTGTAACAATAATAACTTTGAAAAACGAAATATCTACTTGTGCCCATTGGCTGTATTCTTGACACCCGTGCCCGCGAATCTAAACAAATTCCTCACTTCTCACCTACTTTGAACCACGTGAAAAGTGAGAGAAGCAAATACTCACTTGCGGCTAGTCACCTTACAGAACGTCAAGAAGAGTTTTGCCTCTGCATTTTTTCCAGACTAACTTCATTGGGAGAGTTATTGTCGGTGCGGATTTTTCTCCGCAAATGCAAGGGCAGGGCCGTTATAGTATCTAATAGATATATGAGACCGCACTTGAAATAGCTTACAAAAATATGGGGTATTTTGTCATTGTTTTTAATTTGACAACCCTGGAAAAAAACTGGCAAGCACAGATGTTTTACCGTGATTTTAGGTATACAAATCTAATGTTTTATTTTTAGAAAAACAGGAGCTATTTTTATAACTGAAAAAAAAAAGGATGAATATATAGGATCATGCGAAAAAGTCCAAAAAGCAAACAAAATTAAATGCCAAACCCAAAAAACTCCAGAATACTGACCCTCATCAATAGGCGAGCAGAAAGAACTGTAGGCCATTGGGGACTGAAAAAAAATTAGTTAGCTATAGAAATGCTTTACTTGATTTCACTACATATGTTCATTCTACTACTGATCCCAAAATCTAAAATGTATATTTAGATTAAAATAAATTATATATTTAAAAAAACTTTAAAATTTCGTATTTTTAATTAATCACAAGAAAAAAAAAAACTGTTAATGAGGTGAATTTAAAAATTTGGTTTATTTTTCTAGTTAGTTATTTTAAGGGCAGAATGGTACTCCATCCAATCGTATTTTTCTTCTGTAGTCGAAAAGGCAGGAGGTATTATGCTGAAATTTTGCACATCTGCTAAACTTTTTGAGCCCAATGGCGCTGACTACCTGGATCTAGCCAAACTTACGTTTTGAATTTTTCTTTCCGAATTAGTTACTTTTAGAAAGTAGAGACTCAGCGCCATTTTATAACCAATTTAGGGATCTATGCAAAATTTCGGCATTCTGACTTTCCGTTTGCGCTACAAAAGAAAAATACGATTTTACAGATTTTCCAAAACATTTCAACCTTCGACAAAGGTCTCTGAAAAAATATGCTAATTTTTTTGTCGTTTTTTATTTACTCGGTAACCTTATAATGTCCATTTGTCAGCGATCTTTCAAATTCCTGTGTAAACACTGACAAGTCACATAAACTATTATTATTTTTGTACGTCAGTAATACGTCATTTAAATGCTTTTGTTGTCAGATTGTGCAAATCCATCAAAGTGTACCCTTCCGCCTTAAATGTTGTATTTTCAGCATTTTGGACATTACTTGAAAACTGTTAAAAATAAGGTCTTATTGTGTGGAATTACTAAAAAGGTATTGTAAAAAAGATTTAAAAAATGACACAATATACAGGGTCTTACAGTAAAAAAAATAGCAAAACATTTTTACGCAACTTAAATGTCAAACAAAGTGTCAAATGTAGGAATGCCTTTTGTTTGAACTTTCTGGGTTGATTTGCGCAATCTGAAGCCCCGTTTCCAGAGCTTCGACGTGTCGCAAGCGACAATCCCCTCCGCTGTCGCCGGTGTCGTAAAGCATTTGGGTTTTGAGGTTAGATTTTTGTTTAAATAATGACATCATTTAACGATAAACCGGAACAACACCGTACTCAACTAAAAAGCCTGTTAACTCCTACCCCCTCAGTGCCCTTTAGCCTATCGTGGCTGCCATTTTTATAACCAAATTGACAAGTAAAACATGAATTTTCTGTCAGTTTGGTGTCAATATGGCACCGATCATAGGCCAAAGGATACTAAAACGAAAATGAGTTAACTGGCTTTTTAGTTAAGAACGGTGTTGACCGGAATACGTTACGCCAAAGATACAAAACAAATTTATCTTTGGCGTAAAGCAAAAAAAGAAATACTCGCAGAAGGTACAGTTAATTTCAGATAAAATGCGTACATGGAAAAACAAAATACAAAGTTTTTTCTTCGTATAGATGCGCCATTTCACATTATTCATATTGCACCCGTCATATATCATGACATATTTTATTTTTGATTTAAGTTAATCATTTTTGACTTTAGTCAAAATTACTTTTTTAAAATGGTTCCGCAACTTTCGGCCTTTACGAAATTGCAGATAATAACTCGACTGCAAGATGGACGGTCAGTAAGAAGGGTCGCCGAAAATTTTGATATTAATAAAGCCACTGTGGTTAGAATTTCGAAACAATGGCAAGAACATCAGTCTTTGGAGCGAAAGCGGGGTACCGGTTTGCAAAATAAGTTAAGCACAGAGGAACAGGATGGACAATTACTGAATAATTTGGGAGATAACCCATTTTCTACAGCTGTCGAAGCCATCAACACAACTGGTTTTCCGGGTTCCCGATCTACAGCATGCAGACGAATGAAAAATTCTGAACTTAAATGTCGCATTGCAGCAAAGAAGCCCCTTTTGACAGAGCAACAAAAACAATCACGAGTGATATTTGCTCTCAATCACGCTGCAGAGGATGAGAAATATTGGGAAATATCTTCTTCGGATAGCCGAAATATAAAAGTATATCGCCCACCTCGGAGTCGGTTTATTGAGCGATATACCCACCAGGTTAATAGAGCAGGACACTTCTCAGTGAACATGTGGGGTTGGATATTTGCTAGAGGGTTAGGTGTTTGCTGGCAAATTGAAGGAATATTTACCGCAGTGAGATATTTGGAAATTTTAGAAGGGGTAATGGTGCCGTCAGTTAATTTTTTATATCCAAACATTTAAATACTTTTTCAGCAGAACAATTGTCCTGTTCACACAGCTAATGCTGTGCGTCGCTGGTTTAAAGACCAAAATATAGAAGTGCTGCTTTGGCTATCGAACAGTCCCGACCTTAACCGCATCGAAAATATTTGGCGAAGATTAGTCAAAATAATATATGAACATAATTGGAGTCCCCAAAATGCCGAAGAACTTTTAAACGCTATACGTAATGCATGGGATTTGGTTTCTAACGATGGACAATATTGTCGAAATTTGGCTTATTCCATGCCACGTCGATTGGAAATGGTTATTGAAAAAAATGGAGCCGCCATTAAATGTTAGTTTGTTTATGAAAACGCATGCATAAACAACTCTTTGTAGTTCGCTTTTTCTAAGTTCATGAACTTGCCTTGCTCGTGTATATAAAAAGTTGTTCTTTAGCCTTGTTTAAAAATACTATTTTCTATTGCTAAGAAGTGTAAATTACATATTGACAAAATAATAAATAATCCTTCAAGAGTTGCAGTTTTTAATATAATTAGGTTAATTAACTTTTTAAAAAAATAATAGGTAAACTATAAATATCTTACCTAAACTACAATTAGCAGCTAGTGCCCCAGGTGTATACTAAAAAGCGTGAGCATAGCTAAATACACTGAAAAAAAAACATAGTTTGGTATTTTCATGTACGCATTTTATGTGAAACCAACTATACGTGTTGATATTATTTTACTTTCTTTGGAAGAAAGGACCGTACAAAATAACTGAAAATGTCCAAAAGACTAAAAATATTAAACAATTTGGAACAAATATATCGCAAAAGTCTGTAAATATGGCGACTGTCGCGGCTACAGGAGAAAAAGTTGAAATAAATTTAACTCTGCCTGCGACAGATGAGTGGGGGAAATAGGAGAAAAACCGCTTAATTGCGCTCGCGACACGTCTGACATCTCTGAGAACAGGGCTTAAAATACAACCCCTACCACGGCAAAGAGTGATGTGACAAGTAGTTTTTACGCACTTCAGATTTACCAAATGGTAGTAGGCATTTTACCCCCAAATTACAATGCCCCTTCACCAAAATTAAAAAATTTAACGACCGTTAATCTATAACATATACAGGGTGTAAACTATTACTCTCCAAACCTTTTTATGGACAATAATAAAGACTAAGAAAAAAATGTAACACAACATGTGAGAATCGCGCTCTTTTTTGTCAAAACGTGTTTAAAAAGAAAAGAAAAACACGAAAGGAGAGGACACTAAATACATCGGTATAAATACCGGTATCGATGAAATGGCTTCGGGTTGTGATATAAGATATAATTAATTAAAGGAACGCCGCTGGAATATAGAATAATGTAACCCCCATCAGTTTTTGTTAAATAATTTGATCAAACATTGGGATAGAAAGTCAAAAATTGTTTAATTTTCTTACAAACACCTTATAAGAGGTAAGGCCGGTATTACACTATAAAATTTATTTGTTAAAGATCTTTTATAAAAAATATTTGATGAAACATTTTACAGTTTTATATAATATTTCTTTTATTTTATAAAATATGGTATATTACAATGTAAAAGGTTTCATTAAAATACTTTTACAAAACATATTCGACAAATAAATCTCATAGTGTAATATCGGCCTAAGTGAGTTTTTTGTCATATATCCAAGTTGTAAAGATACAGGGTGGTTCCAAATTAGTTAGACCCAAAATATGACTGTAATAATTAATATATTTTAACAAAAACTTAAGAAAGAAGGCTAAACTTGCTTATGTTAAATAAAAGTATTTATCTACTCCATATATTTTAAGGTAATTTCAACCCACAGTTTGAGGTACTCTACTTACAGAGTGATACAAAATGGACTAATAATGAATTTAAAGCAATTAAAAATCTTTTTTTTTTCAATGGTCTTAATGGAGATGGGAAGTGAAAACTGTTATTTTTTTAGTGTAAAAGATAATTTAGTAAGATTTTTTTGAGATGTTTTGTGTGTTACCTATTTACAGGGTGGATTAAATATTTTAATATTATTAAATATTTTTTAACTACCTGTTTTAATTTAATTTTTGGCATATGGAGTAGTGTAAGTCTTTAGTTAGATTTGAAATGTCTTGCTTTGTCATAGCCATCTACTTACAGGGTGATTGAAAATTAATATATATGTATATATATATATCAATTTGTAAAGATTTTTTAGTAATATCTAACTTCTGTTCATAAAAATTGACTTTTAATGACCTCCCTGTATATAGATACATGATAGTAATGTTCTTATACTGTGTAAGAAGAGATAAAACAAAGTAAAAAATACTATCTTTTTGCCACTGCTTTAGTCCAACTTTTTCAAAATAAACTCTGTTCTGTAGAAAATAAATCGGCTTTCTAAAATGGTAAAACAAATTATACACAATTTTAAAATTCAAAATGGCTGCCTAGTTCAATTCAAGTTTTTTTAAACTGATCCAAAAGTTTACATTTTAATAATTGACAGAATTCTATAAAACAAACAGTATTTCATAGCTCACAAAACTTTAACCCTTTTTATAAGGTTAAAACAGGATATTTGGGCTGTAAAATGCTGTTTGTTTAAAATAAATCGACAATTAATAAAAAAGTTGTCATAATATGCGAACTTTTGCATTGAACTTTGGCAGCTAAATTGAATTTTAAAATGGCGTACAATTTGTTTTATTATGTTAGAAATCTAACTTATTTTCTACAGAACAGACTTTACTTTCGAAAAATCGGACCAATAGTAAAAAAGTAATTTACAAGGCCGTGTTAAAAGTACAGAAACTGCCTATTTAAACCACTTTTTTAAAAATTGGGGTTAAGACTAACAATAAATCATTTATATTTGTTATATTTTATTTTTTTGGTTAACTATTTTAATCCATTTTGGACCACCCTGTAAAGTTAACAATATAAATTTAAAAAAACAACGGTTTTAACTTTCCGTCTCCATCAAGTCCGGTCTAAAATAAAAATTTGGAATGATTTATTAATTAAATTCATTACTAGTCTATTTTGGATTACTATGTAGGTAGAGTACATATAACCAACCGCCGCCGCCGCGCCGTTGCGCAGTGGGCAGCGTATCTGCCTACCGCACGGAGGTTCCGGGTTCGAATCCCGGCTCGGTGCATGGATATTTTGTGTTTTTCTTTAACTTTGCATAAACTTCGCTAACACTGGGCATTGAAATATTTGAAGTGAATATATATATATACTTTTATTAACCAGTAGCTAGTTTAGCTCTGCAGTTTTTGTAGAAATATTTTAAAATATACCAGTCAGTAGAGTCATATTTTATATATAACATACATCGATATGTAACAAAAAACTTACTTATCTCTTACAAGACCTGTGTTTGTAAGAAAATTAACCAATTTTTGACTTTCTCTCCCACTGTTCTATAAAATTATTAAAAAAAAAAAACTGATGGAAAGCATATTATTCTATATTTCAGTAGCTTTCCTTTAATTAATCATATTTCGAAAAGTAAATTGAGGACCAGCCCAAATTTTTTTGGAAACTATCAGGAAAGACAGGACTATAACATATCACAATACGAAGCCATTTTACCAATACCATTAAACAATATATTTAGTGCTTCGTCCTTTGTTAGTAAGCTAAAATATAGTCCAAGAGTTCGCAAAAAAAGTGTAAGAGTTTTAGAAAGACAAATATTTTTAGGTTCGACTATACTTTGACGATAAAGTAATAATGGCAAATGGAAAATAGTTAGTCTTTGATTTTGAACTCTATTACCCCAAAAATTTCAACAAAAAAATTATCTCCCCTTTCATTCTTTTTTGATTTGATTCATTTTGATTTTCCAGATCCAAAGAGGCTTTTTTATTTTCTGATTTCATTATATTTTTATTATAATTGGTTATTTTTAAAAAATCATATCTTTTTAAAAACACAAAAAGCCTTAAAACTCCATAACTAAATTTTGACAATGATCAATGGTGATTGTCCCATCCCAATCTAAATATTTTTTTTTCTAAATATAATATAACAATATACGTTTAGAATAATAAGCTACATATGATGAAAATTGATAAATATAGCCAATATTCCCAAATTGAGATTTTTTTCAAAACAGTATACGAAAAACTGATTTTTTTAAAACCCATAAATGGTAAACTTATAAACTTTTTAGAATAGAATTTTAATCACCATCGATTATTGTAAAAATTTAAGGGTTTTAAGGTCCTTTGTGTTTTTAAAAAGATCTGATTATTTAAAAATAACCAATTATAGTACACATATAATTAAATCAAAAAATTAAAAAGACCCTTTAGATGTGGAAAAAAAATGACCTTAAACTAGTATTAAAGGGCAATCCCTAATCTAAATACTGCAGCTCATTTGAAATCGCTACCCCAATCTGGGCAAAAGTTCTTTTATAGTTCGACCCAAAAAAATCGACCCACCCCCAAAAAAACAATGAAGGGGATAGTTTTATTGTTGACAATTTTGGGGTAGTTGAGCCTTAATAAGACCAAACTATTTTTTTTTTCAAAATCGAAGACCCTAACTATTGTCCATTTGCCCCTATTTTATGGAATTACCCCATATAAATCGTGCTGGGAAGATAGTGTAGGTCTAAAATAAAAGGATAAAAATTCACACACTAGAATGATAGAGACTGACTCAAAAACCTCCAATGATTTTAGAATAGATAGGGTACATTTTTGATTTTTTGTATTTAAACTTAAACAGCATTTCAATACCCATCTTTTGACGTTTTTGAGATATAAAATAATAAACTATTTTTGAATCGAATTTTACTGTGGGTAAATAATTTATACTTGATTTTGAAATAAACATTAACTTTTAGGGTACGGGATTCACGAAAAATACCTTGCTTACTGTCTCTAAAAATATCAACGTATCGGTACTTACGGTGGTCCTTGATTTATTTGAACTAAAAAGTCCTAGCACCGTTTTACAATATTTTTTTCATATCATTTTCTAAATACTCTCCAAAAAAATAGTAAAATCCTACATTGAGCACTTTTTTTGAAGAAATGATTTTTTGAATTTTTATATCAAAAACTATTTTTAATTTAATTACAAATTTAATCCAAATTAATTACTACACTTAATTCTTCGCCTTATTAATGTAACTTTCTCCCGAAGAAAATAAATAAAAAAGTAAAAAAACTTACCTGGAACTCTGAGTACGTAGTATTGGTGGTATCACTGGCAGTTTGTCCTTCCGCATTTCTGTTCATTTTCCTCGATTGTCGTCTGGCTTTCACGATCCTTTTCGTCCGTTCGCTTGAACGACGTTTTTCACGTTTCTGACGAAGCGACGAAAGCGTGTTGCTGGTGATTTTAATTTGAGGAATTTGAAGAGGGGTCTCTAAAATATAGTAGGCTTGTTCAATTGTGAATCTTTACAAGCTCGAGACAGTTAAAACGTGGCTCGAGCCAGTTAACATGTGGCTCGAGCGAGTTAATATGTGGTTCGAGCCAGTTAATATGTAACCCGATCTAGTTAATATGTGGCTCAGTCAGTTAATATATGTGGCTCGAGGAAGTTAATATATGTAGCTCGAGCCAGTTAATATATGTGACTCGAGCCAGTTAATATATGTGACTCGAGCCAGTTAATATGTGTGACTCGAGCCAGTTAATATGTGTGACTCGAGCCAGTTATTATATGTGACTCGAGCCAGTTAATATATGTGGCTCGAGCCATTTAATATATGTGGCTCGAGGCAGTTAATATATGTGCCTCAAACCAGTTAATATATGTGGCTCGAGCCAGTTAATATATGTGGCTCGAGCCAGTTAATATATGTGGCTCCAGCCAGTTAATATATGTGACTCGAGTTAATATATGTGCTCAAGTCAGTTAATAAGTGGCTCAAGCAAGTTAATAAGTGGCTCAAGCCAGGTAATAAGTGGCTCCAGTCATTTAATATTTAGCTCGAGCCAGTTCATCTTTGACTCGTCAAAATTGTGGCAAAGAGCTCACCCTAAAGGTAGAGAATTTTGAAGGTCCTGTGATGCATCGGGTATATAAAGTGTGTCCCAAAAGTCTGGAATAATGGATTATTGGGTGAACTATGAGTTTTTTCAAAAAAACTTATGTAGGATCATTTAAGGTAAAAAAAGCGGTTTCAAAAATTGCATACCCTTTTATACCGGGTGTCCCAAAAATAAAATATGGCACAAACTTATCTTCTTTTAAATTGGACACCGTGTATATTATCTCACTTTTTTGAATCCTCAAAAAATAAGCATTTCAAAAATACCAAATTCAGATATTCAAGTTTAAATTTGTATAGAAAAGATTCTATACCTATGATACTTATTTTCCTTTCTCGTCCACACAAATTTAAACTTGGAAATCTTGGAGAAGATATAAGATAGACCCAGTGTTTGGTATTTTTGAAAAGCCTATTTTTCCTACTAGCGTTTTTACACGCATTTGCATTACCTGCACGCCGTGCGGGAATGGATTTACCCTGCGTCTTTCGCACACGGCGTGCGGGAAAATTTTTTAAAATTATTTAAAATAAAATTTAAACAACTATTTTACGCAAGTAGGAAAAATTTTGTACCTGACATGTGCAAAAAGTATCACTTTTCGCACTGGTTACGTAAGTAATTATAATAAGGATTCAGAAAATGAGATAATATACAGGGAGTCCAATTTTGTGCCATATTTTTTTAGGAACAGTTAATTTAGCGGGGTAAATATTGTTACCCTTAAAAGAACAAGACGAAACATGAGGTTGTATTATTGCTACATTTTAATTAAAATATATGGGCCATTCCACGTCAGACTTACAACCCAGTTTTAATTTCTTCGAAAAATTTTTTTCGCACTCTTTAGCGAAAAATAATCGACACGTATTTTTTTCACAATAATATATTTTTTTTCTCAAGTTATGATTTTTTGAACTTTCGAAGTTTATAAAATTGAACAGTTTTCAATCACTAATAACTCGTAAACTATTCGATGCATGGGAAAAATGTTCGAATAATAAAAGTTGCGTTTTCGTATGAGCTCACCGGAAAAATTTTTGAAATATTTTTTTTTTGGTATTGAACTCATATATTCTGCAATTCTTATAAACAAATTAAATGCTTTTTAACTTGGACCAATTTTTTTTGTGTTTTTTTTCTTTGTAAATATTTAGAATCAAGATTGGAAGATTGTGTGAAAATTTCGGAGTGGATCTCGAAATACTTTACGAGATCCACTCTGAAATTTTTACACAATCTTCCCAACATGATTCTAAATATTTACAAAAAAAAACAAAACAAATTGGTCCAAGTTAAAAAACATTCAATTTGTTTATAAGCATTGTGGAATATATAAGTTAAATAACAAAAAAAAATATTTCATACGAAAACGCAACTTTTATTATTCGAACATTTTCTTCATACATCGAATACTTTAAGAGTTATCAGTAACTGAAAAATGTTCAATTTTAGAAACTTCGAAAGTTCAAAAAATCATAACTTGAGAAAAAAAATACGTCTCGATTATTTTTCGGTAAAGATGCGAGAAAAAATTTTCGAAGAAATTAAAACTTATTTGGAGAGTGCCACCTAAAGAAATACGCCGAATAAAACATAAATATATTTTACTGTTTATTATATTTAACAAAAAATAACACAAACGCAATAAAAAACATAATTTATCTATTTCCCATTGAAAATTATTACTTACTCATACAAAATAATTATAGTCTTTCCACTTTTTTTCGATAATACTACGTAGGAAAATTAGTAGGCAAAAGGAAATTGAAAAAATTAAGAGGAGGAGTATTAGGAAACAAAATAGTGCCGCAGTCAATTTTTTTTAGAAAAACCATGATTTGACAAAAAATAATGCTGCATGTGAAAATAAATTATTATATCCCCTTAGTAGTCTGTAAAAAGTTTTCCTCTGTGTGTGGAACGCTCGTTTCGGATTAAAATGCCCAGCCAGGGTAATATTCAAATACCACAAATTTCGATGTAGCTATTTATGATAATAACAGCCTTTTAGAATCAATAAACTTAGCTCAAAAATGATCATTCATTTGTTTTTTTTTTTAATAATACACTTTCCTGGAAAACTTAAAAAACACGTAAAAAAATTGGTGCTAGAAAGCACGGATAGTCCACCATACAATCAATTCTTTTATATTCAAAGGAAATGAAAACATTTCGAAAACTGTAGCGTTGAAAGATTTGAACCTTAAACAAAATTTTTGGGTAATATTTACGAAAACCAAAATCTGAAAACCGCATATCAATAGCTACTCTACTTCTAAAGTTATGTTTTTTTTTTATATATATTTCAACGTTTTTTCAAATAACTCGAAAACTAAAGCTCCCACGAATTTGCACTTTATAACAAAATTTGTATACCATATTCATGGAAACTTAAATCTGAAAACCGTATATCGCTACTTGCTTTTCTTCCAAAGTTACAATTTTTTGAAATATTTTATCCCCCTTTTTCCCCCTTCAACCCCCCCACCACCATACCCAAAAGTTAACCAGTTCATGTTCAGCCGATAGAGGATTTTTGTACCTAATTTCGTTAAAATCGATTAAGGCGTTCTTGAGTTATCGTGTATACAGACAGACAACAGACAACTTTTTTTTTTCGTCGATTGAGGTGTTTTGGAACCTTACTAACTCATTTTTGATAAAATTAAGAAAAGTCAAAATTTAACGATTTTAATAGTCCCCCATGGCATATTGGTATGGTGGACTGAAAAGTAATACCATGGGATACTAATAAAATAAATATAAAAAATCGAAACTTGTAAACTAAAACTCGCGTACAAAAATGTGGATTCCACATTTAAATTTAATCAAAACCTTTCTAATAAATTTTATCCCACAAAACATTTTTGTTAGACATTTACTCTAAGAGATTTTGAGAAAATAACTATACAATGTGCCATCCAATTAAAGGTGGGTGCCACTTTTCAAGCGGTATCAATATATTCCGGCCACATTAAAGTTCTTAATGGGCGAAATTGGATTCAATTGACGATTAAATGTTATTTGGTCCTTTGCTCTTAAACCAGACATCATTGTCCACACAATGTACGCGCACCTACATTTTATAATTTATCGATCAACAAGCAAAATGTAACATGAAACAAAACATAAGCTTGCCGGTAACCAGTTTCATTCATTTTGTAAAAAATTGGCTGCGAATAATGTAATTGTTGGGACTACACATGAGAGCCTTGAAACATATCAAAAGTGGGTATTTTTAACCTAAATTAAACAAGTTTTTTGTTAATATCGAACATAATTTTAAAAATACATTTAAATAAAAATAAAATGAAGAAAAACATTTTGACAGCTGTGATAGTTATTGTATTATTTATCGTAGTGTCAATTAAAAAAGGAAAGTGTAATAATTTTGAGTTGGCCACTGATTTGGTAGCGAATGGAACTCTTACTGCGGTAGATATAGTTGGAAATGGAACAAAAACTGTGGTAAGTAATTTTTCTACTACCCTGTCACACAATTATATTATCCTCCCTAGGAAGTTTTGATTAGTTTTGCTCCCACCGGAAGTTTTGTTTACTTGGCGCCCCAAGGCAAGGACAATTTATGGCCTCTCCCCACTAATAAATGTATAAATGTAAATTGAGGGATGCCACTGTTACCGGTCATGTTAAAAACAATAAAAATGCGGTAATATTTGAACAAAGTTATTTTCTAGAACTCAGTATTGCATAATAATTAGCTCAAAAAATCGCTAGGTGACATATTATTATTTAGATCGTTTTTTATAAGTGGTAAAAATATTCAATTCCTAAAGAAGTCTTTATAAATTCAGAATATATATTATAAAAGCGTTTAGACTTTTGAAGAAGAATTTCTTTAATAGAACTTGTAATGGTTCTGGAATCCAAAAAATCAAAATAATCGCATACCGTCACCATATCTCTGAATCGATTCTGAATTTGACCTGTAACCTGATCAACAACATAAAAATTGGGTTATGTGAGTGGTGATGTTAGGTTGGGTTAGAGAGGAGAAAAGCGCAGGTCTAATAAAATTAACATCAGGTTTTAGATGGTTTAGTAAAATAAATAAACAATTTTATTTACTGGAAATACTGACTGAGCAGTGGGCCCCCTTGCATCGCCAGGCCCCGAGGCTTTGCCTCGGGTTGCTCGACGACAGCTACGCCACTGCCTCACTCCACCGCGCATATCTAATAATTTGTGTAGAGATACTGCTAATACAATTTATGTGATTTATTTTGTTGAAAAAATATTTTATTTTTAAAACATGAAAATGTATTTACAATAATGGAGGTAAAAGTAATTTGTGCAGGGTCCTTGGTATATTTTACTTTTATTTTAGCTAAAATTAATCAAAAGGGTTGAGATACCAGTATCGTTGTCAGATTTACCGGATATACCAATCATAGGTACCCTTCGTCAATCAGTGCATTGTAAACCTGATCCCGATGATGACTTAACTGTTCCACAAATTATAAGGGTAAGTAAAGGTCGACACATTAATTTAATTTAATAAACTTTAGTTGAGAGGTTGTGAGGTGACTACGTGTAAGTTTTACCTATGGAGTGTTATAATGATTTTTGTCGAAAAATAAAAAGTAAAAAAATCCGATATATCTTCTATTCGTTTTCAAATATTCAACCCAATATTTCTGGACCTGAGTATAAAAAGGGCCAATCTCCATTTTTGCCCATATGGAATCACTGAAATAAGCACATTAAAAACTACAGGTAGAAAAAAGGCCATACTCCTTGTATACTTGGTTGCCGATATAGTTCTATTAATTTTGACCTCCAATATACATATAAATAAGAACGGAACTTTAACTAATGATTACTCAAAACACGAAAAATGGAGTTTGGCTCTTTTTATACTCAGGTCCAGATTTAACTTCTTCCACAGCTCTCCCTTTTTGCTAAATAGTCCTTTTCTGAACTGAAACTAATTAGCTCTGTGTTATATTATTTTAAGACCAAATTGGTTTAAACTGATAAATCGCTAAGGTCTTGTGAACATTTTTGAATTAAACAAAACTACATTTTTACGATATCAATCAATAGGAACGGAAAGCTTAATATAACTTAGTAGCTTTTAGATCATTGTGTGTTTAGGTATTCAAAAAGTTTTATTAGTTCTATGGAGTTATGGATCCAATATAACTCGTGTGACAACTAAAAAAATTTTTAGAGACATGGCTACCCTTCAGAATCTCACACAGTCCAAACCCAAGACGGTTATCTACTGGGAGTCCATCGGATACCAGGAAATAAAAAAGGAAACAAGGGAGGACAACCGGTTCTACTTCAGCACGGACTATTTGGTTCGAGTTATGATTATTTAGCGGACGGAAATACTACATTGGGTAGGTGTTACAATCAAAAGATTCTGGAACCAATTATTAAATCACTTAGATTGCACAAAGAGTGGGCACCCTTTATAAGGAATTATGGTTGGCACAGTAATCCAACCAGGTAATACTACAAAAAACCGCTTGAAAAATATTAAAATAGGGGGACGAGTACATGGTCGGTTGGGTTAGTATGTGCAAAAACCAAAAGCGGATCTATGACTAACTAAGGACACTAATCCTAGAGCAAGCTCTAAAGAAAGCGAAGCCTGACATTTATTTTGACACTTGCGTTGTCATTTTTGATTTGTTTGCCTCGCTTTTGTCATTGGCGGCTCGTTATTATTGTAAATAGTTTTTTTATCAAACGATTTAATTTTATTATTTATTCCTGTTGTGTGTCAGGCTGCAAAAAATAGTCCTGCGACGGAGTTCAGCTCTTTCAAGTACCTATTAAAGGTAAGTTATACTGAGTGAAGAAGTATTTTTACTAGGAAAATCAAACAGCAATAGAAGGAGAGCTTGGCTGGAAGCCGTAACATATAGGTACTGTGATAAGAATGCGTTGTATTGGTAAAAGATTTTAAACATTATAAATCTTATGTAGTGTTAAGTTCATTTGAATAATTTAGATAACTTTAATCAGTTTTATGTAATTATTACGGAATAATTATTTTTTGTAAGTATAGTATAAATATAATAGTCAAAAGAAAGAAGAAAACTGTTTTAATTCTTACTTGAAACACAGTGACCCAAAATGTATTATTAGTATACCATCATCATACCAACGTATGGTATGGTAGTTCATCAAAAATTTAGTTGCTATTTGGGTCCTAAAATACCTACATCTACAAAAAAAAGGATTTTCTGTCGGTCTGCACACATGATAGAGAAGGCATTATTATGCTTTTAACCAAAATTTGGTACCAAAGCGTTTTTTTTTGGCACCCACCAAGTAAATGTTGCATAGAATGATGGGGGTTTAGGAAGAGAAGAAGAGAAAAGTGTGAAATAGTTGAAAAAATTGTAACTTTAAAAAAAAACATTTTTCTGCAGTTTGGTTCAAATTACTAAGAGCTTCAGTTTTTGAAATATTTAAAAGACGTGTTAAAATATATTTTTTAAAAACATAATTTTTAAAGCAAAGGAGCAAATATCAATATACGTTTCCAGATTTTAGTTCCTGTAATAGTACTTACCTGAAAATTTTGTATTGATAATTTATTCATAACTTTTAGTAATTCTGAATGCCTGTTGTTTTACTTCTTTATCAAAATACAGAGAACCCGGACTAAGAGTAAAATCTGTTAGATTTATAATTTTTGCGTATATTTTTTACTTTAGTAACTCGCGACTGGACTAGTCGTACTTTCGAGTAATACTTTCTTATCGTATTTATCATTCATTAAAATATTTAAAATAAGAACGAACCGCCCATGACAAAACCGAGGCAAACAAATCAAAAATGACAACTCAAACTTTCAAAGTAATGTCAAGCTTCGCTTCCTTTAGAGCTTGCTCTAGGATTAGTGTCCTTAGTACTAACTCTATAAGCTATGCTACATAGGAAGAATAAAGGAAAAAATTAAAACTCAATTTTTTTTTTCATAAAGAAGCTTAGGAAGGACTACCGTTTAACATACTAAAATTCCCCATTCCTACCCCCTCGGGAAGTGTTATTTCTAACCTCCAAAACCAACGTTTTTGGTGGTGGTTTGGTTTGGTTTTTCTTGGATAACTGCTAAACGGTGACAGACTGTCAAAAGTGAAAAATGGGAAAAATGTTGCAAATTTAATTCTTTAATAATAAGTAAATAGAGATAGTGTAGCTTAAACTAGTTAGAGTTAATCTAAGAGCAATGAACCAAATTATATCAGAAAATTAAATTGTTCCAGTGGCGTAGTCCAATTTTTTTAACTAGAACATTTCAAAATGCACCAAAACTCTTTGATACGCCACTGTTACTGACATATACAAAAAAAAAGGCACCGCTTTTCACTGGATCTTATACCAAATAAAATTGCATTTCCAACGACACCTTCCGCTTGTATTTGCTGCTTCCAGTAATAAAATAAGAATTTTTTTAAATCATAATTTTTTCATATTTTTTTTGTATTCGAAGAGGCGACCTTGGCCCTTTCATTTAACAAATTTCCTAAAAAAAAGTATATAAAATGATGATAAAATTTTATTTTATTACTAGAAACAGCAAATACAAGCGGAAGTTGTCGTTAAAAATGCAATTTTAGCCAGTATAAGATCCAGTGGAAAGCGGGGCCTTTTTTTGTATATGTCAGTAAAAGTGGCGTATCAAAGAGATTTGGTACAGTTTGAAATTTTCTAATTAAGAAAATCGGACTACGCCACTGAAAAAAATTAATTTTCTGATATAATTTAGGATATTGCTCTTAGATCAACCCTGCCAAGTTTGTTACTCGTGGGTTGAGAAATCTTGATGAAAATGCTAAAAAGAAATATGCAAGAAATTGTTCAAATTGGAATAATTTTTGCTTGGGTTTTTTGGAGGTTAAAAATGATAGTTCTCGAGGGGGTAGGAATGGGGACTTTTAGAATGTTAAAAGGTGGACCTTCCTAGCTTCTTAATGAAAAAAAAAATGGGTTCTCATTTTTTCCTCCATTCAGAAAATTTATATCTGAATTGCCTATCCTATTAAATTTGTTATCAAAATAAGAATGTCTTTTTTCAATGGGAAACACACAAAAATTTCCGGAAAGTTATACTAAAAATCCAATTTTTTACATGTTTTAAATTATTTTGTTGATAAAAAAAATCAATGTTTTCTGTAAAACATTAAAAAAAATTTGGGTAGCGTTGAGGTGGGATTCTGTCTTAATTTTAGATATAGCAATTTTTTTCCAATTTAAAGTTAAAAATTCTTTCAAAATTTTGAACTTTTCTTCTCTCAAAATACATAACAAGTAGGCGGGATTAGTCTCTCATAGCTAATATCAACTAGGTTATCTACTTCCCTAAAACCTACCCTAGTAAAATATACAGTTACATAAATTGAGGTTAAGTTGTGTAATAACATTATAAAATAAACTGATAAAATCTTCATCCAACTGATAATTACCACCCTTCAAGATTAATCTTCACATATATAATATTTATATTCTCATTTATACTAAAGATCAATCATAACCAAAAAAGCTAAAAAAAATCCAGGTCACTTCACAAAATTCCAGGAAAATTAACTTTTTTCTGAAACTCCAGGTATTCCAGGTTTTCCAGGACGTGTGGGAACCCTGTATTAAGGACGCGATTCTTCAAAAACCGTCAGAAAATCTCGCATTAATAAAACATCTGACGATTTTTAAACACAATTTTACACCAACTTCTTTTTTGTCAAGAGGAATTTGCTAATATTTCTTAAAATTTCGTTTCTTAGTACTGTTCCACTAAATAAAAAATATGTCAATTTTAATTTTTGTAGACAGTTTTTGTGAAAACCCCTGTTTTTATTTAAAAATGTATGCTATTAAGCTTATTTTTGTGTGTAAACAAACCTTTAAAATTTTTTGCATACAAAACCATAGATAGCCATGGAAAATGTCTCTGTCCTGTTCAGAAAAGTCACACAAATTCTGTCTTTCCTGTTACACTTCTCTCCACATAAAACTGGTACAGCAGAAGTTAGCAGAATGTTTAATTTTTAAAATTTTTGTTGTACAGCATTGTCTTCCTATAAGTGACAAATGTCACAGACTCTTGACAACATAATTTTTTGCCAGTAACAAAAAGTCAGTGTTGCACATAGGAAAATATAAAAAAATCGTATTTGCAGCTACCTTCTGCTGTACCAGTTTTATGTGGAGAGAAGTGTACATGGTGAAAATTTTCGACACTTTTTGGCGTTTATTGGTACGCGTAGTACCAATTTAGCACTGCCGTAAAATTAGTCTTGCAGAATATTTTTAAAATAGACACTTAAAGTAAATATTTCAACGCATCGGTATCGGTATACGTATCGCGTTCGAAATAAAGCCAAAATACACTACATTTTTGACTTGCTCATGCCATGTTTCGAACGATGCCCGCTTTTTTGACGGGTGCGATGACACAAAATCTGACAGCAATCGATGCGTACGGAGTGATGAACGTATCGTTACGTCCATCCTAACGCACGCATCGATTGCTGTTAGCAGTTCTGTCATCGCACCTTTCAAAAAAGCGGGCATCGTTCGAAACATCGCATAAACAAGTCAAAAATGTAGTGTATTTTGGCTTTATTTCGAACGCGATACGTATACCGATGCGTTGAAAGTGTCTAATATTAAATTTACAAACGTTAGGATAAATATTAAGGACGCAGTGTTTTTATTTTAAATAAGTCAATAAGTAAAAATCGCCACTTTTTGTAAATGTGAGATTTTCTGTCGTTTCTGAACAATCGCGACCTAACTACTAAAATACGTTGATTACCTTTTTTTTTCTGCAAAAGATAAATAACCAACTAATAAACCCTAGCGCTACAAACGGAAAACACACTACTTTGTAGTACTTTTAAAGCACCTTGTAACTATAAATACTTTTTTTCGGCTTTTGATGCTTTTTAAACAAAATCGCTGTGTGCCCTTTTTCTGCGGGGTTCCATAACGAACTCTTTCATTCAGTACCTTTGGAAAGAGATCAAAATTTTTTTTGCATCCCGAATTATGTGATAATAATAATAGTCAATAATAATAATTCTCCCTCCTCAAAAGAATAGCTTGTGCGAGGAGGGGTTGCCAATTGTTATTACATTCATCTGTCATGGGCGGGATAATCCAGGCAAATTGTAAGTTTTTTGGGAACTAAAAGGGGTAAGGTAGTAGGGTACTACTGAGAAAGCTTAACTATAGATTTGCACCATTCTCACCCCCTTAACTTCGGCGCCTTCTTGAATCAAAGGGTTAAATCGGGTTTTCGCTCATATTTTCTGTTAATTTTGCACTAGAAAAATCAAAAAAGCATTTTGTAGGGAAAAACAAAACCTAACGAAGCCTTTCAAAATTATAGTAACTTTTTTGTTCATACTCAGAATTCCATTATTTAAAAATGAGCAGTTTTTTCGCTATTTCTAAAACTTCAACAAACATTGTAGAGCAAAAAATTCTCTACATTTTATGTTTGAACGTTTTTTTTTCTTAACTATACTGGAGAACAAAAAAGAATGCAACACCAGAAAGGACAAATATTTTTAAAGAAATTTATTTATATATTGATACATAGAAGATTCCTCCATGATAATCATCAAAAAATTAATAATGAGTGGCTTCTCCATGGTTATTTATGCACTCGTTTGTTCTATTGGCAAAATAAGATGCCAGAGTTCATCTAAGTTTCCTGGGGACTAATTCTTGAATCTCGAGAGAAGGAACGATCCCTCAAGAGAAGGGATCAATCCCAGGGAATGATCCCATCCCTCGAAAAAAATATGCTTTTCCTTGAAACTACTTCGAAATTTTAGGGGGACCGATCCCTGGCTTTGGAGTCGGGGAGCGCGAACACCCGATTTTTTATAGAATGGAATGAGCGCTCACCGCTCAAGAATACGAAATGCGTTCGACGTGAGATCATTCGACACAAATCTATGTCGTTCTTGCTCAAGAATTAGGGTCCAGGGGGACGTGGTAATTGACTAAGATTGCGCCCTATCATATCCCATACGTGTTCGATAGGCGACAAGTCAGGCGATCTTGCTGGCCATTCAAAAGTTTCTATGCCAAGTTCATGTAAGAAGTCCATTGTTTCACGAGCAATATGCGGTCTGGCATTGTCTTGTTGAAAGATCGCAATTGGGATAGTTTGTAGGTAGTGATGGAAAACTGGCTGCAGCACTTCATCGATATATCGCCGAGCAGTCAGATTGCCGTTGATGAGGACTAGAGGTGATCTGGTTCCTAAACATATAGCACCCCATACCATGATACTTTGCTGTCTTGCTGTATCCACGAAAGTAAAAACAAAAGTGGAATGATAATACCCCCTGAGAAATTTCACAAAAATGACCGCCTTATGCAGGGGACAGTTATGAGCCTAAAAGAACGTAGTCACATCAATCGAATCGATTTGACATTCTTTTTTGTTTTTGGTGTGTCTTTTCCACAATCAGTAATTGGTATGTTTTACATAATATATTAAAATTTTGTTTTTTAAAATTTTTGTTAATAGAAAAAGTAAAGTTATATCATTTTTAGATGGGTTTCAAGTCCCCCTGTAAACATGATATATATTTGCCTGCTTTTTTTATTAGCCACACACTTGTTTGAACCAAAACAAAAGTTACTAGGATGTTACTCCGTTGTTTTTTTAGTCAAAATAAAGTTTTTTCGTTTTTTTTGCCTGTTTTTGCTAAAAATATAGTGTTTTGAGTTATTCAGTGCTGTTATACAACCGGAATGACTAGTTTTTTGCCTTCCATAAGTAATGTGCGATAACCCTTTTTATTATTAGCCTCAGAGTTAGGGGAATTTTGTCAATACCAACTTATTTAGGTTCACAAATGTCAAGTACATGTAGCGGTCATTTTATTTACAGGATATTATCATTCCACTTTTGTTTTTACTTTCGTGGCTGTATCACGTTCAACAGCAAAGTCTACATTTCGTCTCTCACCTCGAAATCACCTAACCCTCATGCGTTCATCATGGCCGCCTAAACAAAACCTGGATTCGTCGATAAAGCTTATGGTATTTCATTCGTCATTCTAGTTTTGCCGAGCTCTGCACCACACCAAGCGGCGAGCCTTATGTTGTGGGGTCAAAAGTAGCTCCAAAAGCGGACGGTAAGCCCTCAGCCCCATACCAAGCAATCTTCGATTAACTGTCATCCTTGAAAACACTAGTCCTGTAGCTGCAACTAGAACATCTCTTACTTGGCTTATACTGTCTCTTCGATTTCTGAGAGCAAGAAGTCTGAGATGCCGTAAATCACGACCTTGTAATATCTAGAGCGTTCAGAACCCGCACGACGTCTATAAGTCTCATCATTGGACCACCTTCTCCAAACTCTTAACACTGTTGATGGATTGGCATTAACCCTCCTTGCAATTTCCCATAAACCAAAACCAGCCTCTTTCATGCCCAACGATGCGTCCTTTCTCGAAGTCGTTTAAATGATGAAATTGTTGGCGACCGCGAACTCTTGGCATTTTAATTTTTTAAGTAAACTGTAAGCAATCCAAAAAGACCAAAAACTGTGAGAAAAATGATTTAAAATTTTCAGAAAAAGTCTTTTATGTGTTGGTTGTTTTTGAAAATGAATAGAAAAAATCTGTAAAAAAAGGAAAAAGATTAGAAGACAAAAAATTTATCAAATATTTCTTTTGAGATAAGGTATACACACAAATAAGTTTCATTCAAATAATTATCCAGTATAATTATTTTTATTGTACACCGCGCCAAATGTTGAACAAACTTCAACGATCCAGCATATGCAGTTGCTCTGCGCACGATTTAAAAAATCGCTGGAGGACGAGGATTCGTTATGGTATTTAAGGCCGTTTTTCGTCATTTGTTTACAAGCCTCATTTATGTGGAATGTAGCCTGCAGTCCCGTGATAATGATATATAAAATATAAAAAATATTTCAAAATTTCTTAATTTAATTTTTTATTAATAAATAACTATAATTTTGAAAGGCGTCGTTTTCTAGATATTATTTTTCCCCACAAAACGCTTTTTTGATTTTTTTCTAGTGCAAAATTATCCACACCCAATGCGCTACTGCCATAGGATAGGAGTAATACGATAACGTTTTGGAATTTACTTTTTAGCGTTTCTTCTGGCCGATAACGGCTACGACGTTTGGCTGGGCAACGCCCGAGGCAACGATTATTCCAGGGCGCACGTTAGGCTCTGTCCGCACGGCAAACAATTTTGGGACTTTACTTGGCACGAAATGGGTACGAAGGACTTACCCGCCGTGATTGAAACCATCAATTTTAATACTGGTAAGGCATAATAGGCAATTCGAGTCACGTGACTTTGAGATTATATTTGACGTCCGCGTGGAGCAAACGGACCGTTTTCCCATAAGCCGCAAAAACGACAAACAATGTTGTTTTAAAAAAGGTACACTGTTTTAAGTATTGATCCTTTGTGCATATGGGAAAAATGCATTTTTTGCAAAATATCGTTGTTAAATAAGGCTATGTCAGCTAATCCTATCTCCGACGCTCTTTACTACTGTAGATAGCGCCTTCTCTTTTTAGATTTTTATTAAGTGATTGGACTAACTTAAGGGAGATGGCATTATCTACAGTAGTATAAGTGCTAAAGAGATAGGGACAAGAAAACACTGACGTATTTAACAGCGATTTGCCAGCTTAATTTTGAATAATTTTCAAAAAAAGCATTTTTCCCATATGTACTTAAAACAGTAACACTGCAGGAATAAATTTACCCCGAGCCTTTCCCGCACTCAAGTGTCAGTTTATATTGTTCTCTAAAACTTCTAAAACTAAGTGATGGTTTTATCAACTTAAAAACATAAGTCAATTCCACTGTCTTTTGACTTTTAGCAGTTTGTTTTTTTATTATAGTTTTTTTTGTTTGTTCAATCGCTAGGGAATAAAGTGGCACTTTTAATCCCGATACAAAAAAGTTTATATATACTTATATATAATTTGTCGAGGGATTGAAAATCCCTTTAGTTCTGAGGTGTATACAGTATTTTATGCACTTCAGAAGAATAAAAATTAAAAAAACTGTGAAAGATCTTTAAAAAAATGTTCAACTGTAGGTACTCTAATAATCTTGAATGGTAAAACAAAGTGAACACCAACATTACATAAAATCGTAGTGTGCATAAACTTCAAAATACATGCGTTGCTATGACAATAAACAATGCATGTGACGCTAACAGAGTGAAAATTCGGCAAAAATCGCGTTGTTCAAATTGACAAAAATGGATGTCGGATCCCTATAAAAAAACCTGAAACCAAATTTGGCAGAAACATAATTTGTCAGAATTTAAAAGAAAAGAAAATAATTGGTCCGAAAAAAATTGTCTCGAAAATGAAATGACGGGAAAATCAAATCGCTAGAAAATATATGCATAGAATTCAAGAAAAACAAAATGTCAGAAAATATTTTTAACGAAAATAATTTAATAGAAACATAATAATGACGAACCACAAAATTCAAGAACCCCAATACGGCAGGGAAGAGTCGAAGTAAGCTGTGATATTGTATTAATTTACCCCCTATACATCCCTCAACCGCCCCCTACCACCAAATTTTTTCATAATATTAAAATCGGGTCACGGGAAGTGTCAAAAATGAATCGCAAGACTTGATAGACAGTTAGATAGCCAGAAACTGTAAAGTTAAATAAAATCGTTCAATAAAAAAAAATCCCCGTGTCATCTTTCAAATAGAGACACTTGTCAACGCCGCAATTCAGGGTCTCCGGCGCTCTAGAGATTTAAATTTGACGCATGCCCAATAGGGCCATTCCACCGTCACGTACGGGACATGTTTTCGCTATTTTTTCTACTTTTTGTGTTTTCTAAAATACTTGTTGTTGAGAAATCAATAAAATGGACCGAAACCCTGCATGTTTAATGGTAATTTAGTACCAAAATCTTGAGTGCCTGTCACGTACAGGACACTTTTAAAAAATGAGAATGTCCGGTACGTGACGCGCCTTTTAGATTTTGTTACTAAATTACCATTAAACCTGCAGGGTTTCGGTCCATTTTATTATTTTATCAACACATTAAACTACATGAAAAAAAATTTATGTAATACTTTTATGGACAACAAGTATTTTAAAAAATACAAAAAGTAGAAAAAAACAGCGAAAAAATGTCCCGTACGTGACGGTGGAATGGCCCAATAGCGATTCGGATGGATTGTGGTTCTGCTTATTTAAGGATCGGGTATATTATTTTCTATCAATTTGTCGTTCGGGTGTTTTTCGTTTCTAGAAAATTATGTTCGATATTTTTGTAATTATGATATTTTAAGGTTTGGGAAAATTATAATCGGTAAAAATATATTCGTGTCTTTTAAGGATCGAGTAAATTAAAATTCTATAAAATTATATTCGTATCCATTATTTTCTGTTTGTTTTACTTTCGTTCATATTTCGTTTCGGACGTTTTATTTTCTGTTCAATTTTGTTTCGGTTTTTACAAATTCGGCTTTTTTGTGGGCTCTCATAAAATAGTTATATTAATACACATACGTCTCTCGAAATGAAGCCGTTCGCCTGCCGCGAGCCAAGCGATCAAGTTCGCATATTACAATTATAATCCGTCCATTCACATGCGTTCACAGGTTAAGAATCCGGCCCCAGGAGCTTTTGTTGAAATATCCCAATTATTTTAAAAAACCTGGGAAGTGCCCACCAAATTTTTTAATTATTTTAAAACAGAATCGCCTAACAAGATTGTTGTATTTTATAACCAAAAAAAACTAAATTATTTGTGATAATTCTAATTAATTTAAAAATAACAAGACCATAAACACTTTTTCTTCAATAACCAAAGAATAATTATTCATTCATAAAAATGTTTCCGTCGACGGCAACTCAAAGAAAAGCTTTTTGCTCATGAACCTTGCTTTCATAATGCCACGGAAATAAAAGTAAACTAAACGTTTACAAGATTTCGTTTGAAGCAGATCACCCTTTTTTTTTATAAATATGTTAAGAATATGTAAAAATCTTAAAAATACGCAATAAAACGTCAAATATATACCAAATACGAGCCCTGTAACTGTATTTTTTAGGTAGTAAGGGCAACATAATCTACATTGGCCACTCAATGGGCACCACCATGTCGTTCGTCCTAACTTCAACGCTTCCCGAAGTCGCCGACAGTTTAAAATTAATCATTTCTTTAGCCCCCACGGCCTACATGACCCATGTACAGAGTCCGGTTCGCTATTTGGCCCCTTTTTCCAACGATCTGGATTGGATCGCGAAAAATTTGGGACTTTACGGGTTTGAGCCGAATAAAGAGGTAAGCACAATGCAACTACGTTTGAGTAATTTGGGTCAACAAGGACCTAAAAAAAATTTTGTGATGTTGTCTGTCTGGGACACAGTAAAGAAGCCCAATTTTGATAAAATTCTGAACAAAAATTATTAGGCACCAGGTGATGATTTTTGATGGGGCTGGAAAGAGGGTGAGAAGGGGGGTGTCGAACTTATTACAAATATCTACTTATGAACCGTAGTAGCTAGCGACACACGGGTTTCAAATTTAGATTTAGAAGTGTAGTAATGTTAAATATATAGAAAAATACATATAGCTCAGCTAGCAAAACACGGTTTTTTACATTTGGATGGAGAAGATTTTTAACAAAATCTATAATAATGTCAAAGTTAGTCGGAGCCTTAGTTTTTGGGATATTGGAATTTGTAGCGGTGTACGTGCCTGCTAGCGCCATTTTTATATGTTGAATCGAAATCTAATGAAAACACGGATAGAACTCAAATTTATTATATGTTATTTTTATTATATTATATTAGTTGTTACTTAAGTAACACAGACAGACTGCAAACAAGTCCTATGTTTTCAAATTCAGTAAAATTGTAATTATGTTTTTTTTTTCATGATTCCTAGTCTTTGTCATGTAGGAGTTTTACTTTATTCTAGACCCGTAAATTTAGACCACTCTACCAGGATATGCATAAGTTCGGAAGATGGTGCCAGGCACAAAACTAGACATTGCTACAATTTTACAACAATTCTAAGAAACTAGTCACACGATTTGGATGACTAGCTAGTAACTTATTTTGAAGAGCGTAGGTACAGCGCTTCCACTCATATTAAAAAGTATATGACACAAAATACATTTTGTCGTACGTTTCCATAGAATAAGGTTTGCAGTGGCGATCCCAGCCATTTGAAAAGGAGGGGAGTAGATTAAAAGCATATAGCTCTTATGAGGAACATATCAAAATATGCAAACATAACTTAGTAACTACAAGCGCGGATTTGGTCTCAAATCTAGGGGGGGGGGTACTCAGATTTTAAGTCGTTTATTTTATACATTTTTTAATTTAAAAAAGGTTTAAATCCGCCGAAACTTTTTGAGAAAATTACATTTAAAAAAATGCAATTTTTGTGTCGAATTAAACTAAAATTGTAAATATCAACGGTATCATAGCGCCGCAGGCGAAAATCTTTAAGACAATGGCACCAAAAAATGCATTTTTTTAATTTAAAATAAAAGTAAAATTGTAAATATATCAATGGTTTTAAAGCACAGGAGCCGAAAATTTTTAAGAAAATGACACTAGAAATGCCATTTTTAACAGTTGTTATAGCGCCGTAATTTATGCCCTACTTTTGATTTTGTAAATGTTTTCATAAAAAATTTAAAGCAAGGGTAGAGAGGGTTAACTACCCCCTATCCCCCTGAAAATCGCGCTTGAGTAACTATGTATAATTTTTTCAGTTATAAAAACATAAATAACAAACAAACTACAAACAAAACCTAATAGCTAAATACTTTTTTTTTGAGGTCTCAAAACCTTTTTAAGTTGAAACCTTTTATATGGCATATCTAAAACATAAGATGCCTATCCAAAAAAAATCGTTTCCAGTTTTTTTGGGTAAATCGGTCAATGTCAATTTCAATATGTCTGCTAATATGCAGACGAATTTCCGTCATAATAGTGTTTTTAATTAGTTATGTTTTCAATCTTCTGAGGCATGAGAAGCTTCTTTCTGACGAAGCATTACTTACTGGCAAACATCTTTTGTTCATTGCCTCTAAAACGTTATCAGCTATGTTTCTCAACAATATTGTTTCCAAATACTGACTTTTCCCAATAAAAGTTCAAGAATTTGTGTTTTGGATTAATCTAACGCTAAGTCCGTCAGACGAATTTCCGTCATAGTGTTTTTAAGTACTTATGTTTTCAATCTTCTGAGGCATTAGGCATTCTTTCTTACGAAGCATTACATACTGGCAAACATCCAAGAATGTTTTTATAAACGAAAAAATATTGCCAACTTATTTCTTGCCTCGAAAACGTTATCAGGTGTGTTTTGATTTAAGCTTTTGCCTACTTCTGACCAATATTATTTCCAAATACTCCCAATAAAAGTTCAAGAATTTGTGTTTTGGATTAATCAAACAGTTTATAGTATTTAGAAAAGACTTTAGTTAATTTTGCCTTGATTTTGGCTTCAAGTTGCAAAAAACTCGCTGAGTTTGTCTAAAATTTGTTTATAAATAGAAACTCTATAGTACTGTTCTGTACTTCAAATGGTTTTTGCGGTAAGTACGCCATGCGTTTGTTTATTCTTGGTGTGACGAATTGAAGGTCAAACTGTTTAAAAATACTGTGGAGGGATTCTAGAATGTCTTTTTCTCCAAAGACTTCTTCTTTGTTGTCTACTTTTTTCTGGAGCAAAGGAGGGAGGCGATCGCCCCCTGCCCCCCCCCCCACCTGGGACCGCCACTCATTCAATATTAAATAGCTTTTATTTGAAGATGGTAGACAATGTTGAACTTGAGAGTAAACTAGAGTTTCGAACTTCCATTGACTTTATTTTTTAATTTTTTTTTACATCAGGTGAATACTAACAAAAACTAAGACTACCTAATCTTACATACTAGCATGTATTTAGTGGAACATGGTTGCCTCCGCCCTTTCACAATTGAAATCTGTTACCTCCGAAAAGTATGGGTTTCCAAATATCCTTGAAGGTGACGCTCTGTTGAGAAAATATATTCTGGTTCCTCTGTATGAATGCTGTTTCTTTTAACTTTCGCTTGAATAGATTTTCTTCGTTGGCGACCATCTTTGCCTCTTTCCATTCCATATGATGTTTATTTTTCCATTGGATCCAATTGTGTCCCCTTGTCGAGTTTTGCGTTTGTGTTCTGTAAGGCGAACTTCTATGGGTCGGCTGGTTTCTCTGATGTAGATATCCCCACACTCGCATGGTACTTGGTAGATGCAATTCTTGATGTTGCGGCGATATGGTTTAATTTTTGTTAACTGACTTATTGTTGTAGTCGTTTTGAAGAAAGTCCAAAGATGGTATTGGTTGCCTATTCTTCTTTTCTGAGATTCCTTTCATGTATTGAAATGTAAGTGTCGCCTTCCTTTCAGTATTTACGTATGTCGTCCTTTGTGCTGGTGTGGTCTGAAAAGTTTTATTGATCGTGTAGTTGGAGAAACCGTTTCTTCGCAGATCGGATCAAATTTTTGCCTTTCCTTTATTTACAGCTTCTTCTGTATTGCAGATGTAAGTGGCTCGATCTATGAGATTAGTTCGCAGTCAAATCAGTTACCACAAATGAAAGAAATCTCAACTCTTAGATGACATTCTACAACGCTTTGAGGAAATCAGATACCACACCGTCACGTCGCCGAGGACTATGAACCTATCCTCCAAAAAATTGAAAAACGCTTTCAGAAGTCCTTAGAAGAACATCGAAAAACACACGACCAGAAATGGAAAAACCTAGTCCAAAACAAAGAAGAACAAATCAGCAACACCAATACCGTTATCAACATCTCTTCCCGACCACTTACACATACTGAATCATCGTTACGCAGCAAAGGACTTAACTACGTCATTGCACCCAACACCATACCAGCAGTCAATATCTATAAACATTGATGAAAGAGATAGAATAAAAGCAGAGGAATTTAGATGGAAGATTAGAAAAATTTTGGATAACAAACCAAAATTGGAGAAAAACCTAACACCGCAAGAAGAATCAGTCCTCAAGGATCTTAAATCAGTCTATCAAAATTCTTCCTGCAGACAAAGGAAATGCAACTGCAGTAATGGACGTCACCACATACGACCAGAAAATTGAATAAGCTCTACAAAAAGGAAATTACAGACAAATAACTCAGGACCCAACCACCACCATATAAAGCAAAAATCTACCAAACTCTCTACCAACACAGAAGATACTTTAAAGACATTGAAAGGAGCAAACTCACACCACACTATAGCAAAGCACCGCATATGTATGTCGAAAATTCATAAAGAAAACCTGCAATTATCGCAATTATCCCACTTATTATCTTGCTAAATACCTTCTACTCACCATCATTTATCAAAAATTCAAAGCACTTCGTGGACCTCCTTAGAGACATCAACCTATAACCTGACGACCAGTTCGTTAGTTTTGACGTCGAAAATTTGTACACGAACGTACCATTGGAAGAATCACTTCAAATCATTGAACAGAAATTACTCAAGGACAACCACCTCTCTGATAGAACCAATCTTTTAATCAATGCCATTATGGATTTGTTGAAATGCTGCCTGCAGAATTCTTACTTCCAGGAAAAGTACAGGTATTTTCGACAAGAAGATCTACCCATGGAATCTCCACTTTCGTTTTTCTCAACGTTCTAGTCATCAAAAAGAATTCAACCATAACCACTTCTGTATAGCGCAAAGTTACTCCTACTGGACAATATCTAAACTTCAAATCAAACCACTCCACATCAACCAAACTGGGAATTGCAAAATTCTCATAGATCGAGCCACCTACATTTGCAATACAGAAGAAGCTTTAAATAAAGAAAGGGCAAAAATTCGATCCGATCTGCGAAGAAGCGGTTTCTCCAACTACACGATCAATAAAACTCTTCAGACCACATCAGCGCAAAGGACGACAGGCGTAAATATTGAAAGGAAGGCGATACTTATAATTCCATACATCAAAGGAATCTCAGAAAAGATAAGAAGAATATGCAACCAATACCATCTTCAGACTATCTTCAAAACGACCACAACAATAAGAAGCGAATTAACAAAAACTAAACCATATCGCCGCAACACCAAGAACTGCATCTACCAAGTAGCAAGCGAGTGTGGGGATATCTAAATCGGAGAAACCAGCCGACCCATGGAAGTTCGCCTTACAGAACACAAACGCAAAACTCGATAAGGGGACACAACTGGATCAAAAATAGCTCAACATTGCTGGAAAAATCATATGGAATGGAAGGAGGCAAAGATCGTCGCCAAGGAAGACAATCTATTCAAGCGAAAGTTCAAAGAAACAGCATTCATACAGAGGAACCAGGATATATTCGGAGATAACAGATTCCAACTGTGAAAGGGCGGAACTAACCATGATCCACTAAACACATGCTAGTATATAAGATTAGGTAGTCTTAGTTTTTGTTAGTATTCACCTGATGTAAAAAAAGTAAAAAATAAAGACAATGGAAGTTCGAAACTATAGTCTATTCTCATTAAATAGCTTCGCAGTTTATGTGATTATTTTAATCAAACTTTCTCAGAATTTTTCATCGTGTATTTTTTTAAACCTAAAGGACATTTTTTTTATATGGAAGAATTTATTGTCGGAGGTTAGTGTGTGTGACTTTGTTAATTTTAAAACCTGATGGCAGTTTCAGAAGGCTATAAAATTCGCTTTATAGTGAGTGGTTTACTTGTCAGATAATTCTAAGAATACTCTTTTTCCGAAGTTACCAGTCTAATAAGTATTGCCAACTAATGTGTCAAGTTTGTATTGGTTATAAGTTAGCAGTAAATTCTAAATTCCTCTCAACCCTTCTGACGTATTGCATTTAAAGGACGTGTACATATTCCAAATCGATTTCTAGATTATTACATGGGTACATAACAAGTCATCGTACGAGTAGAATGATGTCATATAATTTACAGATTAAAAAAGTTAAATTAACAGCATAGTATTTGAATTCAAACTTTTAAATAATATATTACGTAGTGTGATTTTTTTTAAAAACAGTTTTTGTAAGCCGGCCAAAATTTTGTTCCGAGATTGCAAAATAAATTAGTGCAACTAAATCTGAAGAAATTGTTTTTCTGAAGATGGTTATAATGAAAAAACTATTGAATTTTAATACATAAAACATGTTTTTATTAATTATAAACGGAACATGCGCACCGCTTTCAGAAAACGACGGATTAATTCAGGAACATCAATTATATTATCGATTTTGTGTATTATGAAAAAACAATGTTTTTTTTTTAGAAGATCATGCTCAAAATTTTTGTCAGGTCAGCTTATTGGATAACTATTATAAATAATTTGGAATTTTTTTGAAAAATATTTGTATACAGAAATAGATTTGTACCCGAGTTTTTACCATAATTTTATATTATATCTAGTTAGTAAGTATATTTTACTACCAATTTTCGATAGTTATATTTTTTCTCCAGCTAGTAGTTAAATGTTTAAAAAATGTATAAATATGCTTTTATAAAAAAAGAAGGTCGAATTGTCCAATTAAAAAAAAGAGGCTACGCCTGGACAAGTTAAAAACACGCAACAAAATGCTTTTTATCCTAATTTCTTATTTTTCTTCATTCACAAATCTAACGTTTTTTTGGCGGTAATAGCAAATAAGTGCTTTAAAAATTAACCAAATAATTCCGGAAAAAAAAGCAAATAAGTGCTTTGAAAATTAACCAAATAATTCTGTTTTTTTTTTAAACTGCATTTAGTTATTTTTTCTTTCGCTGTTTTAAAGCATATATTACAGACTCTGAAAGAACAAGGTTTTGGAAACAACGAAAAAGATAACCGAGTAGTTTTCCATAAAAAAAGCGTTTTTTCAGATTTATTTGGTTAATTTTTAATTTCTATGCTTTAGAAAATTTCAGGAATTCAGATAAATTTGTTCTATTTATTGTTTTAATGAATACTACAATTAAAAGTAACATTTTAAGCACATGTATCTATTACGTAACTGCAGTAAAATTATCACATATGGATATTTCTACACATGAGTTAAATTATCTCCTTCATCGGGAAATATATTTTAAACTTGATAAGCATAAGACAAGGTCTGGGTGAAATGCAGGAATGGAGGGGAGTGGGCGATTGCTTTCCTTTTTTTACGGCTTCTGCAAAAAATCTCCGAACTTTCATAAAAACTCAGAAGTTTCTAAAATAACACGTAACTTTTTCAGGCCCTAGCGCGCAAGAATTTACTGCAAAGACTTTACCACGCAGGACTACCAAAACAAAACAAAAATGAGGTGAAAAATATACATTTGAATGAGGCCAATCCCTAACAACCCAAAAATTCATTTCGCTCTTCTTTAATTGCCCCTGTAATCTTTAGGTATCCTAAATTATTTAGGTATATGGTCACGTTTACGCTGTAATGGTATGAGCGTAATGGTATAATTACCACAACTTTTTACAACGCGATTTTTACCGCGCCGGCATATACAGCGCAAACCATTTACCGCGCATTTTTCTTATTTTTAAATTTTTTTAAAACTTGTAAAAGGCTTTTTTCTTGACTTGAGTACACTTAAAGTGAGATCACGTTTCTATACATCGACTTAAAGAACGGGCGGAAATGGCCAATTAAAGCAGAAAGAAGCCTTGAATTTGATTTTTTTTCTAAATAAAAAAACTTTAAATTTACATTTTGGAAAAAACAATCAAAAAAATCGTCATTATTTTAAAATTTAAAGTAAATTTATTAATTTTTACGGATTAGTTGGACTGTTTTAGGAAAAATGGCCTATGCATATGTCAGCCTTTAAGCCATTTCCTTAAACTATAGTCCTAGTAAATATTTTGGTCATTACTTGAATTTACGGCCACGCGTATCTGTCAACAGTGTCAAAATACTGCCCAGCTATTTTTTTTTTCAGGTTTTCCCTGACCATTTTTAAAAAAAATTTCTGACATTTTTGTCCATGTTACACTTTTTTAAATTTAGTCTCATAGTCTGTGTACATTATTTTTTTCCCTTATTAGTTATTATTTGAAAAAACTGTTACCACCGCCTTCACCAAAATACAAGCAAATTTACTTTTTTCCAACGCATTCGCCAAACCTTTAACATTTTTGTAATACCTTAATAATTCTGTAAAAATGCAGATACAACACCTTCACCAAACATAAAATATAAGCAAGTTTTTTTTTCTCACGCATACCCCAAACCTTAAACCTTGCTAAACACAAAATAATTGTCACTACAGTATTTAAACACCAAAATATCTCGGCATTTCTGAGTATCACAAATATTATTAGAATTTTTTGATGTACTAGCTTCATTATTTTTGTTTGTCATCACACTCTCTTTATGGTTTTGCTGCTCAATTGTTTCATTTTTCCAATCCAAAGTCAATCAGGTCGAGCTTTCGCATCAAGATCAATCCAATCCATACTAAAATTAGTTTTTCTGACATTTTTTAAATTCTTCCACAAACCACACAAATTACAGAACCGAAAATAGATTTCTGCAGGAAAACAGGAAAAATTTTACGGGCTTTAATCATAACAAGCAAAAAGAGTCTCTAACCCCCATTTGCAACGAATATTTTTTATATGTCCTTTACTAAAACTCTCTTTAACAACAAGTGCGGAAAAGACGAAAACTCTACCCGTCTCTTTCTCTTTCGTTTGTTAATGGATGATAAATAATGGACACATAAAAATAAGTCGGTGAAAATTGGGGTAAGAGCCGGTGCAATAAGGGAGGAATTAAACAACAAATACACTGGTACGTTTTAACATCCTCATTGGTGATGACAAAAATACGAATATAGCTCAAACAAACGTAGTGACTCTCTGTTTCTTTTTTTTGCACTATGCCGCACGGTTGCGAAGGAATTTCGGTAAGAATTATCTAAAATAATCATAAACAGTTGCACACTATGGGTATCATATTCCTGACTTTTAGGTCATTTTTGGGTTTTTACTGACTTTTCCCTGACAGCATACAAATTCCTTGACTTCCGGGTTTTCTCTGACCACTTTGAACCCTGTAATAGTACTTCAAAAATATCCAATGAGTCCCTAATATCTCGCGAACCACGCACCGTTGATTTAAATAAAATACATTATTCTACTCGTGTGATGCCTTGCTTTGTACCCATGTACATATGTGTACATCTCCTTTAAAATACTTAGTTAGACGGAAGTGTGAATTGAAAGTAGAAAATAAGAGAGAAAGAGAGAGAGAGAAATTTTTTAATATTTATTATTTTACGAAAATTTTTACCAGACCTTCAAAAAACTTAAGGCGTTCTTTTAAACTAAAATTGGTTAAGATGGATATAGATTTGTGTTCTTTTGTTAAAGGTGTTAAAAATCCTCTCATACAGCTGCCTCGAAAAATACACGGCCGAAATATGCAATAATATAATGCTGCTATTCGTGGGATTCGACAAAAACGAATTCAATCCGAATCTACTACCGAGACTGTTTAGCCACGATCCCGCGGGCGTTTCTACGAAAACGGTTGTGCATTATGCACAAGAGATCAATGCAAAAGGGAATTTCCAACAATTTGATTATGGGCGCCAAGGTAAAGTACTTAAACAAATTTTACGTATTGTGGTAAGTATCCCGAAAATCAAACAGATCGCATTAAATAGACAATAGATAATAGTTTATTTAGCCAAAATCAATACAAAAGTACATTTGGGTAGTCAAAAATTTACATATTAGGTGCAAAACAATATCGTTTAAAATATTATGCTTAATCCATTGAATTTACAAACGTTTAAACTAAATTCGAAAACCGCACACGAGGGGTTCTGAACCAACTATAGATTGTTAAAAAATGGTTCCCAAAATCTGATTGCATATTTTGATTAAGGATACTCTCGTGAGACGATATTAATTAAAATCCCACCTGATCCTTTTTTAAATTTTACACACTTTTGGGTAAAACCATAAAATGGTAACGACTAGGGGTTAGGGTTAGAACCACTGAATCTAAAGTAGAACTATTACACTGCCCAACAGACAAAATGTTGCAACAAAATTCTTTGTTAATTATTACTCGTCAAGATGCCCTGATATCATAACACCCATTGGCTTCATTTTGCAGAAAAAAAAAGAAAAATCAACAACTCTTAAAGATATGCAACTCAAACTTGGATCATAAATAAAGGATTAACAGCTCCATATTTTAATAAAATGTAAAAACAAAAGTCAGTACAAAAAAGGAGACCAATTTGAAAAATATCACCATTAAGTAAGTAAAGGCTAAAATAATTTAATTTATTGCTCTTCTTTATCTTTTAAGAGAGTATACACCACAAACATAGCAAAATTTGTCAGTATCGTTTAAATTTTAACTTAAAAAATTAAAATCCAAATCAAATTCAAAATTCAAAAATTACTTACAATATCAAAAACAGTCAAAGTCGACTTATATCATTAAGGGGTTTAATATAAACATTTTTGAAAGTCATATATATACCATGTCTTACTTGTTTTGGTTATCGTAAAATGAGTTTTAACTAATGATTCTATAAAAAAATATGCATAGGATCTTTTTTCTATATTCTTGATCTAGGAATACAACGGTATACTTAAAACCTCATGTAGTCAAGTGGTTTCCCGAAAATTATTCTTTTTAGTAGATTACTTTTTTTGGTTTAGAAGACAATGTGTATCTAACGCGTTTATATACAATTGATATTTCCAAGTTCCAATAATTTCAAAGTTACAACAAATATTCTTTAGAAAAACCGTTTTATTTTTTCTAATGACTTAAAAGTGAGCCAACCTAAATAAACTAAAGGTAGTTTTTGCTAGTGGCGGTCGCAACTTTCCCGAAAGGGGGGGGGGGAGCGTGTGAGGTCAAAATTTTGTAAAAGCAAAGAAAATTTTTTATTTTTATACAAAAGTTTTTGACCCAATAGGCAGGCGAAAATTTTGGAAAAATTATCAAAAATTTTACTGTTTTTATGAAAAACCGGTAATGTTTAAAATAAATTACCGAAAAAAGGGGGGGGGCAATCGCCCCCCCCCCCTGCGACAGCCACTGTAAAGTGCAATAGAATTTTTTTCTTATTTTATAGACCTGTGTTATCCATTACGGAAGTTGTTGTTTAAAGATTTTTTTTTTATAGAGTACTCAGTTTTGTCAAAAAATTTAAATAAATAATGGTTTTAAGATTTTTCGATACAGAAAACTCAGAAATACAAAGTATTCAGTGATTCTAAAAGACTATTATCCTAAGAATAAAATCAATAAAATGACTGTAAAAAAATATCGGTTTAATCGAGGATTTAAGCAAGGTCATATCATGGTGATCATGGCAGAAAGGCCCTTGAACCGGCCTAATTGCCAGGCTTACGGGCCGCCCCTCGACTACTAGTAAGGTGTTATGAAAAATGGCCCTGAGTACTTGCTGATTTGTCCCCCTGAGCAACATGAGAGTCGACAGTGATTTTTTCAGAGGTACATCTAATCCTTGACTATGTTTTTGTCCGGGACGAAAAAGTAGTTAACCCCTTTAACGTCGCTTTGCCAAGAGTTGCGGCAAGACTTACCCCGGCGTGGCGACTTTTTTTGGAAATTAGGGACTTGTTGGGAGCCCTACAGTGCTTGACCAGCCAATTATGCTCTGTCAGCATCCCAATATTTTAAGTTTTGGCCCAGGAGCCATTTTTTCACCTTTAACTGGCGACGTTGAATTTTTCCCTTGCCTTTTATCGAAGCGTTTTCATAACTAACCAATCGTAAAAATACATTTCTGTATTTAACAAGTAACTGGAAAATAAGGTTGCTGACTATTTAGTCTCAAAAATTAATAAAAAGTGTACGTGCGAACTTTGCGACGGAAGGCGAAAAACTCACTGTTTTATTTTTCCACAGGTAACATGGCAAAATACGGAACACCAACACCACCCCAATACAACTTAACTGATATAAAAACCCCCTACTACCTAATCTACGCAGAAAACGACAGGCTTGCGAATTATATCGATGTGGAACGTTTAGCTAAAAAACTGCCAAATTTGGCGGGCATGTATAAGGTTCCTAATGACAATTTTGGGCACTTAGATTTCATAATTGGGTCAAAGGCGTACGAGTTTGTTTATAAGCAAATTTTAAAGGTTATGCAAAATTACACGGATAATGAGGTTGAATGAATTTTTTTTAAAGTAAATTGTGCATCAATTTTTAGAAAATAAAATAATTTTTTGATATTTTCCCCTTGTATTTTTTTACAAAAAAATTGACTCCGCCCCTCAAGTTACCCTTGTAAAAAAACAAAATCTTTCAAAAAAAGTATGTATTTAATAACATCAATACCAGACAGAACCGCCTGAGAGAAAAGGCCGCGTATAGCGGAATCAATATGGTACACGGCCAAGACTAGAGGGCCTCTATACATTTGACAGCTGTTGTTTTACCAGAGGTGGACTACTCATATTGCCCCCTCTTTCTAGTTTTTTTTTCATATTTGCATGTAAAACCGATTTTATGAAATGGACTGATGTTTTGTTTTCTATTATTATAATTGCACTAGACAGTTTTTTGAATGAAGATGACTTTTGGTTAGTAAAATATGTCAAATTTTCACAAAAAAACATGCGGTAGATACACATATATTAAAAATGTTAGTAGTAGGTAAAATATAAAAATTTTATTGATTCATCTTTCTGTTACTCATTTTCTTAAAATAATAATAATATATAATATTATTTAAATAAAAACAATCTTACTTACTATTCCTTTTTTTTCCAGTTTGGTATATGCATGATCTTTTTTCTTGCGTATTATTTTTACAGTTTCTTATACCGCAATAATCGATTTTTAAACCGCATGTAAATCAAAAAATTATAATCAAACATGTGACACTCACAAAATTATATATTTCTAATAGTTGCCAACACATAAAAAACTTATCAACATTTCCCTAACAACTGCCAAATCCAGTTGTTTACCTCTGGTAAAACAATAACTGTCAAAAATTGTATACTACAGGGCCTCTAGCCAAGACCAAAAAAGGTGTAAGAATCTATGGACAAAGGGACAAAACGTCAATCCCGGTATGTCAGACTAAGACATCACAGTATTCCAATAGCGGAGTAGTAGCAATACCACATCAGCATCCATAGGAAGTGTGCGGGGCTAGGGACAGGGTTCTATACATTATTTTATGAGACACGATACTTAACACAAGGATCGCATATTGGCCCTGTCTTTTTTAATTTATTCATTAGAGATTTTAGTGATGTAGTTGTGTACTCGTCCCACCTGGCATTTGCCGACGATTTCAAACTTTATGGAATTATTGAGTCTTACCTAGATACCCTTATGCTGCAGAGATCTTGACAATGTTAGTTTATGGTGTGTTGGTAATGGTCTCGAGTTAAATGTAAAAAAAATGTATGTGTATATCTTTTGGTAGATTGAACAACTTGATAGAAAGTCAATATTCTATTAATGAAACCACTTTAAAAAGAGTAACCACTGTTAGGGAACTGGTAGTTCTATTTGATAGTAAACTGACCTTCTTACCTCATATTGATGACATTATAAACAGGAGTATGCGAAACCTTGGTTTTATCACTCGTAATACTGATCAATTGTCACCTTATTGTTTAAAAACGCTTTATTGTTCTCTAGTTCGTTCGTTGTTGGAGTATGCCTCGGTCATATGGTCTCGGTACTATGCATGTCACATAAATAAATTGGAATCTGCTCAAAAAAGGTTTCTGAGAACTTTGGCATTTAGAGCTAATATCAATATTGTAAACAACTTCGAAATAGACTATACTATAATCACCAATATTTTTAATATTGATAGCTTGGAGAACACAAGGATTTGTGCTGATGCCTTAACTTTCTATAAGATCCTTAATGGAGTATACTTTTGCGCTTCTGTTCTTCAGTCAATTGAATTTAATACCATTTAAAGAAGAAATAATTCCCCAATGTTTCGCATCCCTTTCCATCGTAGCAATTATGGTCATTTTTCCCCCCTTACACGCACTTTAAGATTCTATAATAATCATGAGCTTGACCCATTCTCTGGCAATCCTCGTACTAAAATTACGACGATACCAGAAAACTGATTTAATTTTTGTTATAAAATTTTGTGATTTTTGTGAGCTTTTGTTGTGCATTATTTCGTTGTTAATTATCGGTACTACTTCTATTTCTTTGTTATTTTAGTTACCTAGTAATAATTTAATGTCTGCATCTTGTTAATTTTTAATTTAAAATTCTATTGTAAAATATTTTGTAAAGTGGCTCTGCCATTGAAATATATAAAATGAAAATAAATTATTCCGAAACTAAAGAGTGGACTAAAAAACCCTACTTTCATATTTAACTACAGCTTGAGAACTGCAGAGTTGCAAAAAATGTTGTCACTGCTTAAAAAGGTGGTGACAATCTATATTCAACTTTAATTCATTTTAAAAGCTGTATTATTGGGGTCCAAATTAAAGTAAAATTTAAAAAAGTCTAGTTTAAATTCTTTCCGTTGCTATTAAGCGATACTTGTGTAATTATAAGAGATGGTGTAGCTTTCCACACGGTGTTTTATTTTTGTTCCATTGGCATTTGCGACATAAGATTTTTACAGAAGAGGTATAAAATATTTATTTTTTAGAAGTCGGTTTGGACCACTAGTTTTTAAAGTACAGTAAACAAAAAAAGTCCAGTTCTAATTTACAAAAAATCGGTGAAGTATTAAAAACATTAAAAATAGTACAAAAGTAAAATTGGCGGATAATTATTTCTTGCGGATTTTTACAAGCCATAACCAATTTATTTGACATAATATTAAACAGTACTATTCTACAGATTCTTGACGGAAAAAAGACTTACGCGTTTAATAGCATACAAAAAAAATCCAAAATTAGCAAGGGGTACAAATATATTTTATAATAAAATCTCACAAAAAAACATAAGGACGGACTACATCAGGTCATGCAAACAAACACACAATTGAGTAAATTGTTGTCTGCTAACCAGTATCAGTTACAATCTGGGAGGGGGGAGGGATTTTCAATAAAAGCATAAAATTGGTAGTCAAAAATGTCTGCTTTCCGGTAGCTAATATAAACTTAAAAGGTTCCCAGAGCAATTATATACACCCAGTATAAAAAACACACTTGATACGCTACCAAATTTTGTTAAATAATAGTTCCGGATTGGGAGTTCAAAACTTTATATGCCCACTTAATGCAAAAAAAAAATCTGGTTAACAGACAACTAAATACAATCGCGTTTCTAGCCAAACCAAAAAAAAACATCACCTTAAACGCCACGGTGACTTACTTGATTTGGAACTCGCCGGGCGCAACTGTCTCGCAGCACTGGAGGGTGTCGTTCCCAGTATCCTGGGCTTTTTGTTTATGGTAGTAGGCGTTGCTAGGATCTTCCTTTTGGTCGACGACATGATAGTGTTCGGTGTTACTGCGGTACTGGTCGAGGGGAAAAGGTTCGTCGCCGACTTGGCAGGAGTGAGCATTGTGTTCTCCCGCTGGAGTTTGCGCGCGCTCAGTTTCACCTTTTTTTGCTGCAGAAAATAAATAAAGAAAAATCAAATTTTAACTTTACCCAAGGTTTGTAAAAAATACCATTTATTTTGATTAGAAGTATGTAACTAATAGCCAATTTTAATAATAAGTAGTACATCTTTAAATATCTTGTGCAAACTTCAGAAGGCTCATCGGGTAGGAGTGAAAGAAAAGTAGAATATAACTGTGTTTTTCAGACTGTAAAATGAAAAAACAGGGATAATTCGAAGAACAAACTATAATTATAATGTATATAAAAAGGAACGTGGATCCGAATTATCCTTGTTTTTTCATTTTTCAGTCAGAAAAACAGTTATAAGTTTATGTTTCGCTTCTGTGATGGTTGAAAAACTCACATGTCCCAAAGTTTTTTATCCTTGAAAATGAAGCTGTAGCTTCGAAACGCATCGGCACTGACATTAAATAAATTAGGATTTTGAATTCTACTTTTCTTTCACCCCTACTCGTACATATTTAACCTTTAATACGCGGACTGAGGTCTTTTGGGACCCCACGATGTGTTTTTTGTGGAAAATTCGTCTATTTTTTTGAGTTATAAAAACTCCTTCACTCAATGTGCATATTTTTTTGGTCTACTATAGATTGTATATTTTGAATTTTGACATTAGTCGTCCATTTTTTGTTATTGGGGTCCCTTAAAACCTCAGTCCGCCTTGTTGTTATAAATTATAAACATTTTTTTTTCAGTTCATGCCATAGAAAAATCTCAACTTTTTGTGGTATATTACCCATTTATTTCTAGTTCGGGGAATCCCATGTCTTTTCGGTACTTCACACATTTATTTTTAGTACGGGGAATCCCATCCATTTGCTATAAATAGTGTGTTATCCAAACGTTTCAGTTTAGTTGTATCTGTCCTGGAGTCACATGCGACTAAAGTCCAGTTTGCACTACGCAACTTTTTCATGCATCAAATTTTATAATAACATGTTAAAAGGAAACACAATCTGCTTGTCTTTTTTTAACCTGTGAAAACTAAATTTGATGCATGGAAAAGTTGTATAGTTAAAAAATGAGTATAAATTTGCCTACTCACAGGCCGTTGACGGACAGGGAGATGTTATATTTTCTTGAGAACTACGACCCAGAATTTGATACGTGGGTGAACGAAGATGCTGCGAGCGATTTAGAAGATGAAGATATTGTCGAAGAGGATCAATCTGCGGAGGATGTGATCGAATTTGACCGTAATACTGATACTTCTGATTCCGTCCCAAATAATGCTGATAATCGTAAAGGCCCAATTTATGTAGCGAAGAATGGTACAGAATGGTCTAAGCATCCAGTGGAAACACGACCAATCAAGTGCCAGAAGGCTAATATATTGACTAAAAAGTTGGGACTTACCCCTTACAGTAGCAATTTCTCAACAATAAAATAAGTATTTTCACTTTTTATGTCTCCAGATATTGTTTCAAAAATAATTGTTGAGACAAACAGAAAAGGATAAGCCATTTTTGATAGAAAATTTACACCTGTTGATGCCTCAGAGATTGAGGCATACCTCGGCCTTTTGATAACACTTGGTGCTCTTCGCTCTTCTAAAGAGTCCGTAGATTCCCTTTGGTGTGAGGAGGAAGCTTATTGTCGTCCTATAATCCCAGCTACCATGTCCAGAGATCGTTTTAAAGAAATAACATATTTTCTAAGGTTTGACAACTTTGAGGCGAGAGCAGCACGGAAAGCCATCGATAAATTATTCGACATATTCGAAATATTCGTCAGAAACTGTAGAAAATCCCTTTCTCCAAGCAGTCATTCTTACGTTGACGACCAACTAGTTCCTTTTAGAGGCAGAGCGCCTTTCAGAGTGTATATGAAAACCAAACCCGACAAATACGGGATAAAAGGGCTTTGGTCGACTGCTAACACCTGGTTCGTTTGCAACATGCAGGTATATTTAGATGAGTATTTATCTTGAAAAATATAGTCCTTGCTGTGGTGTAATTATTTTGCTAAAAGCGATTGTTTGTTTCAGGAAAACCACAAAAGAATCCAGAAAAGGGTCAAGGCCAAAGAGTAGTAATGGATTTGGTCAGTTATTTGGAAAGCGGCTATGGCATTACGACGGATAATTTTTTCACCAGTTTGGAACTTGCCGAAAAGCTCTGGGCGAGAAAGCTAACTTTGTGTGGAACTCTTCGAAAAACAAGACTTTCATACCATCAGAACTTTTACCAGCTCTGTATAAAAATGTAAATTCAAGTATGTTTGCTTTTAAGAAAAATTGCACTTTGGTGTCAAATGTCCCGAAGAAAAATGCGGCCATTATTTTGCTGTCGACTGAGCATATGAAGGATGAAGTATCTGGTGAAGAATTCTACAATAAGCCCGAGATTATTCTTCATTATAACAGAATGAAAGGAGCTGTTGACACTACAGACAAGTTGGCAAGAGAGTACTCTGTGAAAAGGAGACCTAATCGCTGACCTGTGGTAATATTTGCACATCTTCTAAATGTTGCTGGTATCAACGGGTTAAAATTATGGCTGATGAAATTTCCAGATTGGAATAAAGCGAAACCGCAGAGACGTAAATTATTTCTTCTAGCCTTGGGAAAAGCGCTCATAAAACAGAATGTTACTCGGCGATACAGCAACAAACAGATTTAAATAGCCAAGAAAAGATATATGACTGCCGTATAAAAATCAGGCTGAAGCGACTGAAAATCAACTCACGCCAAATGTTAGGTCACGATGCCATCTTTGTAACAGAACCAAAGATAGAAAATATAAAAAAGTGTGTACCAAATGCAACAAATATGTATGTCGAGACCACTCTCTTATTCAAATAATATGTATCGGCTGCCAAAATGATTTTTGTGTGTGTCCAAATATTTTAAATGTTTTGAATTTTTATTTTAAGTTAAGCTTTATTTTCAAAATGTTAGTTTAACACTAGATTATTCTTTTTAGGTATGTTGTTTTTTAAAAATATATGTGTCAAAACTGAGTCTTACTTAATTTATTGAAGAAAAAAATAGTAACAAAACACTATCACAAATTAATAAATCAAAACCGAATTGGGGTCTTTTTCGACCCCAGTCCGTGTCCGTGTAATTTTCCGAAGTCCGCCTATTAAAGGTTAAATACAGGGTATCCCAAAAGTTCGATTCTCCCCTTATCTACCAAACCCAAAAAAGCAGAAAAATCAGATTTCATTAAAGAGGGCGCTGCTAGGGCGGCGATGTTCTTTTTTTAATGGAAAAGTCAAATTTGACAGTTTACTAAAAATAATTAATCTTTTTGGATGCTGGCCGTTACCCCGATCCAAGGGTCGGAACTAAGGCATCAATGTTATTTTATTTTGTATATTTAAGAAAAATTGACGGTTTTTAAATAGAATGGAAAATAAACTCTACAAGACCCACAAGTCAAGCAAGAAAAATGACAGGGAAAATTTTAGCGCCCTTACAAATTTACAGAAGATTTGTGGCGTAGAGGGCAAAGGGTGAGGGAATAAATCGGAAAAAAGTTTTTCCTCGACCAGGATTTGAACTCGGAACCTCTAGAATACCAGTCAATGCTCTACCAACTGAGCTATCGAGGACATGGGGTTTTGATTGGCTATTGCTACTTACGTTTTCCCTTTCATCGTGCAAATGATTGATATACTCCTCGATGGTCAATCCTCTGGTGGTGAACGGTTTGTCGTTGCTGTTTTCAAACTCGCAAGCCAACTCTCGGATTTCGTCTTCCAATTTCGGAATCAGTTTTGATAGTTTGTTACGCTCTTTCTCTTCTTGTAACAATTTACCGCCGCGATTCTGGTAACGGTTGGGCCCTGTGGCGTTTTCTTCAAGTTCGATCACCTAACGGAGAAAGATGAAGAAATAAAATAAATAAATAACGCCTGTATTTTACAATCCGCAGAGTATTGTTGTTTGAGACAATGATGTGTTTAAAATTAACTCTGTGTTTCGGACTTCTATTGTCTATATTTTATTATACATGACTTTTCGATCAGTACAATCTCTGATCGTCTTCAGGTGCAAACTACAATCTATTCCTAAGGCTATGGACTTATATACTAAGGGAAATTATATACTGTACTATGGGAAATCAGTCAACCCTGAAGTTTAAGAAGGAGGGGCTTCCAAATATTTGGAATTTCAACACACTTGGTTTACTGAAAATAACCTGGTTCTGCCCAATAAAGGCAGCTTCAAGGAATTTTCGTTCCTTCCAGTGTGACTCCTTGTGCAAAACTTTTGCTTCTGTCCACTTCATTCGGTGTTGTTTTGACCATGCATATTCGGCGATTCCTGATTTCGTTGTTTCACCTCTTTGGGTATTCGTCTGATGTTCCTTAAGCCTAACAGATAGTGGTCTTTTTGTTTCACCTATGTATGATTCACCACACTCACAAGGAACTTGGTAAATGCATTCCTTATTTTGTTTGTTCTCCGGTTTTGTTTTACTAAGAGGGCTTCGAATTGTTATTAGTTTTAAAAGGTGTTTTAATATTTCCGATTTCATGGCGCTGCAGGCAATTTTTTGCAGTGTAAGCAGAAAATGCTGCGTTGGTGTGGAATCTGCTCTCAATTCTAGATTTGTTGCCAAAATCCTGTCATAAGTATGCTTAAAATTTAACTAAAATTGTAACAATCAATGATGTTATAGTGCTGCAGCCAAAAATTTTTACAGAACCTACCTACAAGAGGTCTTACAAGTTTTTCGTAATTATTTTTAAATTTGGGTTAGGAGACGCTAAGTTGGAATGGGATCTAGTCTCAGTTCTATATATACTGAAGAACAAAAAAAATTCAACACCAGAAAGGAGAACTATTTTTAAAGTAATTTATTTATTTATTAATACATTAGTATGCTCATAATAATTGATAACATTTCCAAGAAGATTACTCCATGATAATCATTTCACTTTTGAAAATGAATAGAAAAAATCTGTGAAAAAAGGAAAGATTAGAGATAAGATAACACACAAATAATTTTCATTCAAATGGTGTTGCATTTTTTTTTGTTCTCCAGTATATGTTGGTGAAATGTTATAAATGGCCGGAGGCAAAAATTTTTAAATGTTGTAGCAAAAAAGCTATTTTTTACACGTTTTGAATGCTATTGATAAAAACTGTTAACTAAAATTGTAACAAAAAGCAAATTTTGTTGAAATTTATGGGTTTCGTGAGCTGCAAAGGGGGGAGGGACTCTTGCCTGCTAAAAACAAATATCTGATATTGTGATCAAAACAAATACCGCAGTGTGTAAAATTTACCAAAAATTAGTGTGTAAAATTGTATATTTAAGGTTAACAAACCTTTTTAAATATTTTATAAAAATATCTTTTCTAATCATTTATAAATCGCATGCATCTAAATGCAAGTTTATTGGCATTATTTTCTGCAGGTCTCGACCTATAATCAGTCTTAGTTCGAGAGGTTCTATATGATCCTACAGTACACAGGTGTCATCAGCAAAAAGTGTAAACAATCCAGAAATTTCCAACTGAACAAGATCATTAATATATATTAAAAAAAGTAAAGGTCCCAACACTGATCCGTGAGGGACACCACGCGTCACACTTTGAGCCGATGATCTTTCACCAGAGCACAAAACAATCTGACTTCTTTCACTCAACTAAGATAGAAACCAGTCAAGGCACCATGAAAACCATATCTTTCTAGCTTCCGCAACAGTATTTCATGATCAACGCAGTCGAAAGCTTTCGACAGATTACAAAAGACAGCCGCGGTCGCTTTTTTGTCGTTAATCTTAAATATTGCATTATGTGTGCCCTTGGAGCTTTGAAAGCCAAACTGTCTACACGTTTTTATGCTGTGTTTCTTAAGGAAATCCCATACCCTTTTTTGACAATTTTTTCTACTAGGGATATAGGTCTAAAATTGCTAGGATCACTTAATTCTCCACCCTTATGCAAAGGAATTACTACCCCTTTTTTTAAGGTAGGAGGAAAAAAAAAAGTTTACTCATAATTTTAAATTAAATTCAATTTTCGCTTTACGTAAAAGCATAAAAAATATTTTGTTTGATAAACAAACACAGGCATTTAGGTAATTTTTTCAATCTTGAAGTTATACGTAATTTTTTAATCAATAAAGGGTTGAGTAGCTGATTTCAAACTAGCTAGACTTCTCCCTTTACGAATTAAGCTAATTTTCGCTATATTGTTTATTTAGTTTTTTAACTATGACGTATTGTTAAATCTTTTTCCTTAATTAGATAGATAGATAGATCGATAGATATTAATTATTTCAACGTATTTATAAATATGTATATATATACATGCTTCCTCATTTAGTAAAAAACGTATAAAAACAAATATTGATTTACATGAATTAGACAATTAAAAAACATAAAAATATAATTTTATTTAATTATTATTTATTATTATATTATTATTATTATATTTATTATTATAATACTATTTTAATTATATCGAAAGTCAAAAAACTCTTTAATGGTATATGGTTCAATTTGACAAATATGGGCAAAACAAGCTTTTTTAAATGGGTTTAAATTTTTAATTGTTTTTATCTTGCTTGGTAGGTGATTATAATATTTTAACGCAGAATAGAAAGGGGCCTTCTCTGTACAAACAAGTCTATGCTTGGGGAAGTTGTAGTTGTTTTCCTGGTGTTTAGTAGGATTTTTATGGTTTGGTTTAAGGTGGTCAAATCTTCCTGATTTTTTTTTAAGTAAACGAGATATTGAAATATATATATATACCTATTACAGTTAGTAAGTTATTTAGGCGAAATAGACCATTACAACTATCTCGACTTTTAAGTAAGAATATAACACGGAAAACCCTTTTCCGCTGGACACGCGCTATCTATATGACCACTGCTACCACAAAGCACGTAACCATATCTTAAATAAGAATAGAACATTCCGTAATATATATTCGGTGAGTATTCGTTGGTCTTGGAGATGTTTGGAAATTACTCTTATTGCCTAAATTGATTTACTTAATTTGCTGTGTTCGTGATAATTTAGCAAAGAATCAACAGTCGCACCTAGCTCAATAAAGCCAAATAATAATAATCCCACAATCGCACGGTACCCGGTAGATGCAGTTCTTGGTGTCATGTTGTTGCATTTCAGTTTAAGTTAGTATTGCTGTAGTCATTTGGAAGAGAGTTTGAAGCGTTTTTCTTGCTTTAAATGTTCACAACTTTTGTTCCCGTGAATAGAATGAAAAAAGGCCTATGTTCTGCCCAAGACTCCAATGAATTTAGTAGTGAAATTACCGTCAAAATCCGTTCAGTATTTTTTGCGTGATGATGAAACAAACAGAACAAAATTCTAAAAATTGAATTTTTGATATCTATATGGTTTGGTTAGAAGCTGACACCAAAAATTAAAAAAAAAATATTCAATTAGAAAAATTTATTATATGTATAGATAAAAGGAGCTTTAGTCCTCTGTCTAGGCGTGGTCTAATCATTTAGTTGGAGAAACCATCTGTCTGCAGGTCACAATGAATTTTTGATTTTTCTTTGCTTAGTATGTCTCCTGATTTGCAGATATAGGTGGCTCGATCAATGAAATGGATTTGACTGCTTACTCATTCCATGCTGGCTGTCTTTTAACTCATGACGATTGTAGATATATCGAAGCGTAGTGAAAAAGTAAAAACAACAATGGGAGTTTAAAACTCTAGTTTACTCCCAATAAAATAAAAGTTTAAACCAAAACGAGCTAAAGAGTCAATTATTATTACTATTATCAAGATCCCGAAAAAATCGTAAGTTCTGAAAAGAAATACGCAGTACTTGATCATTTAGAAGAAAACTTTTTAATAAATCCATTCGAAGAAAATATAACACGAACTATCTTACCCTCTCCCACAACTGCGTGTGCTTTTCAATCATCCCCAGTAACTTTGCATTTTTATCGAAGTAGCTTTTCCACTTTTGAACCTCCATTTCATGGAAATATAACAAGTCTTCTGTATAGATGTCGCTTTTATACCAGGAAAATTCGCTTTTGTCTCTTTCGCTGCAGTGACATCGGTCCCATACCTCTTCCAATTCGCGGCGAAGTTTTTCAATGAATGACTGAAAATTAAAAAAAAAACAAATTCAAAATGTGCGCAATTTACTGGCCTTTTTAGAAACACAACAACTTCAAAAATGTCCAGAACATCTTGGCATTGGTAGTTTTTCAAATGTCCAATTTTTAGGAAATAGTTTTTAAAAAATACTCACTCTGATGTTCTTTTTTCTGATCTCTTCACATCTCTTGACTTCCAATCTCATTGCCTCTAAGGTGTCCAACGATTTGCCAGTATACCTATTTCGGAAATCTGCCTGGTCCATAATATCAATTTCCAGCATTCTCCAAAGATCTTCGATTCTCGATCTGAACGTGTATTAAAGAAACGATTAAAATTTAAAAAGCTATAAGATAGCCACATATTTTGCTAGATTTTGAAAACAACGCAGGCGTATACAAGGTATTTGATAAAAAATCACAGTGCAAAATACGCAAATTAAAAATTGAAATTGAAAACATAGTTTTAGGTATTTTACTCCTTTTTTTTTCGTATGTAAACCAATAACTGATAATAAATAAATACTAAGATGTAGTTATTTTTTTTTCAAAATATATATATCAGAGCAATACACTTGCGGAGAAAATATTTTTTGTATCCTTTGCTTTAGTAGTAGAAGAGGGCGGGGATCGTTGCACATCATCACTCCCGTCCCAGCAGAACTTGGTTTAGATGGTAGACTATTTCTCCCCACCGAAAAACGGAGGACATTCTCGGTTCACCGATCGAGCTCCCCCGCGCTCGGAAAGGTCGTAGTAGGTATGAATAGTATGGTGGGAGTTACAGTGCGTGTTCAACTTTGGACTTTACTTAAAAAGGGTTCATTACGTGTCTAGAAATAAAGGTAGGATAAGGGCACGTGGATCACCTTAAAAAAAAACTACGCTAAAACCACCCCCAAGTGGGAAAAAGACAGGTATAACAATTTAAAGAGCATAAAATTCCCTATGGATTGGTATATCATTTATTGATTTTGGACAAAAAACTGCCCTAAAACTATTGTTCCATTATATTTGTGCTGCTTTTCCCAAAATCATTTTTGACGGTTGGAACATTGTTAGTCCAATATGTAGTAGTTTTTACAGTTGAATATGCAAGTAAAAACTTAAAATAAAAGCTTTTAATGTACAATAACAAATATTTCTTTACATCAAGATTTTAAACAAAAACATTTGCATAATAAGATACAAGGAAGTTTCTTTTTTTACAATCGAATACCTTTAGGCAACCCTTCTTAGAGTCACATTTAGTTAGCTCCTCATAAGCTTTACTAACGTGAAGAAATAATATCCATTTTGGGATCAGCTTACCCTCGGAAGATTTTAGCCAGTCAAAATCACATGTATCTGGAGCATAAATTAATGGTTTGTTGGCAGACACGCCTATGCTTGCTTGGTACAGAGCTCTTTTACAATGCATCAAAAAGGCATCCTGTGTTGTTATTTCAGAGCTGGTTTAAACCACCCGTATCTCCACCGTAAATTTTAACAAAAAGTTCGCCAAATATTGGAGAGTTTAATTCAAGAGGTGAAAATGGACATGGAAAAGGGATTTTCCTATTTTGTAATCAGAGGAATGCGGTTTTTGTATCTCCCTCTTGTTGCAGATGAGGAAGCACTTCCCATTAGGGTGGTAAACAAAGGCAAAGCAAGTTTTGAGCCCAAGGCGTAATAAAGAATGCCAATATTTAATTTTGTTTTGTTCTTCCAGAACATATTCCATAATTTTGTTTTGTTCTTTCCAGTTCCATAACATGTGTATATTGAACAATCATTAGAAAGATGTTGAAAATAGGTAAAGAAACAATTAATTACGTGATCATCAAAAGTGATCGTTTCGGACGTTAGATTTAAAATATCACCACCATCAATTACTACACAACGAATAAAAGATTTTATCAACACTCTCTCCTAAAGCAGGCGGATATTCTTGAACTTCGTGAGCAAAAAAATCATCAATGTTTCTTCTTTTTTAACTCTTTAAATAGAAGAAAGTTATTTTTCTTAATAGGTTCATCAAAAGATTTTGTTTTATCAAGCAGAACAGTTGTTTCAATCAATCATCAATCAATTTTTGTCATTTAAACTTACAGATGTAACTTTTCTTTTGTTTATAATCCTTTTTTTAAATAATTATTTATTGATTATGAACAATATATATACCAATCAATAGACAATTTTATGCCCTTTAAAATTCATCGTTCCCGAGAAAATTAAAAAAATGAAAATAACGTACCTATGGGGGTGGTTTTCAGATAATTTTTTTTAAAGAGGATCCCCGGGCCTTTATCCTACCTTTAAACCCCCTAAAAACCCTGTTTAAGTAAGTACCAAACTTACACAGTAACTCACGTCACATTTTTTTTGGGACGCCACTGTCGTTTTCTGTATCCAAATTTAGCGTGATTCCCTTGACGTCCCCCTAAGAGTACCGCTAACTTTTCGGTCAACCGCGCATTGTTCTACCTCATTCTTTTCACAGCGAGGACTGCTGCATCGCGTTGTTAAACGAAAATACCTTCTTTCGGTGTTATTTGGATCAATCTGATCTCGCCAGGCCAGTGGTCAGGTTTTTTAGTTATAGCTTCTAAATGGTGAATCAATAATAATTAAATCCATACAGAAACCACATTAGGGACTTATTATGGGATATTATAGTCATACTTTAATAAAGGTGGCACTTTTTTTGACAGTTCCAAAGGTAAACACATCTGTTATGGGACGGCGCGGCGCTCTTCTTGGTTGCTGGGGCAATCCAAAACCTACGTTTGGGCTATCCAGCCAAAGCTTTTTTGATCGCGACGCTGTCAAAATAATGTTGAGTTAACATAATGTTTGTGCCTACCTTTAACAGTGACGGTCCCAGCCATTTGAAACGGGGGGCGGTTTCTATACGAAAAAAAACTAGAATAAAAGCATAGCTCTTATGAGGAACATATCAATATGTACAAACAAAACTTAGTAACTACAAGCGCGGATTTGGCCTCAAATCTAGGGAGGGGGGGTACTCAGAAGTTGTTTATTTCATACATTTTTTACTTTAAAAAATGTTTAAATTCGCCAAAAATTTGAGAAAATTACATTAAAAATGCAATTTTTGATTCAAATTAAACTAAAATCGTAATTATATCAACGTGTCATAGCGTCGCAGGCGAAAATTTTTAAGAAAATTGCACTGAAAAATGCATTTTTTTTAAATTTAAAATTAAACTAAAATTGTAAATATATCAATGGTTTCAAAGCGCAGCAGGCGAAAATTTTTAAGAAAGTGACACTACAAATGCCATTGTGCCAAGGTGATCAAAGGTGTTATAGCGCCGTAATTTATGCCCTACTTTTAATTTTCTAAATATTTTCGTCAAAAATTTAAATTCAGGGTTGGGGAGGGGGGTAATTAGCTCCCTACCCCCCCCTGAAATCCGCGCTTGAGTAACTACGTATAATTTTTTCAGTTATAAAAAACATAGATACATACTTTTTCTTTGAGATCTAAAAAGCTTTTTAAGTTGAAACATTACCTTTTATATTGCATATCTCAAATATAAGATGCCTATCTCAAAAAAAAGTTCGTTTCCAGTTTTTTTTGGGCAAATCGGTCAATGACTCGCTCAATGTCGGATCAATTTCAATATGTCTGTTGATATGCAGGAACAGAGATTTTGTCTAAAACTTGTTTATAAATTGAAACTCTATAATACTGTTCTGCATTTCTAATATCGTGGTTTTCGTCTGTTTCAAACAGTCCTAAAATACTGTGGAGGGATTCTAGAATGTCTTTAAAGGAACGTTCTGCAATTTCTCGTTTTTTCTCCAAAGACCTCAGGGTTACCACCAGCATCTTTGCAGCACATTTTTCTAGAGAAAAGGGGGAGGATCGCCCCCCCCTGGAACCGCCACTGCCTTTAATAAAGAACGGCATTAACTTTAATTTATCAACTCTATGGATGGCAAAATATGAGCATGTTTAGATGACATGTTTAAATGACAAAAATGTCAGACACCTTTTAACCTGCGGAACTGTCAAAAATAGTGCCGATTAAGACTATGCCGACTTTATGTACCGATAAGTTCCTATTGTCAACGTATAATTAAACTTTCAAAACTCTGAAATAAACTTAATCCTAGTTAAAAAAAAATTAGTTGTAAGTCCAAATTTCAACATATCAATATTCAAGGGCTCTCCAGCTGCATCTTGGAATTTACAGTATTGGTAAGTCAAATTCAGGCAGATTTCTTGACCATATCAGAACATTGGTTGTTAAACAATGATATATATATAGGATATAATTTAATATCTTCCTTTTCAAGGTCTCAATAAATTTTATTGTAAGCAAATGCCTACAATCACAGACGCTCTCGAAATTCACTGTGAGTTCTCAGTTTCTAGTCACAATGGGTATAAGAAATCTCATCTTTGTTTGTACATATCGTTCTCCCGACGGGGACTTTGATTTGTACCTAGAAACCTTGGACAGTCTTCTGCATGAAATATACAACAAAAAATGTTCATTGATAGTGGGCGGACACTTTAATTGTCATTTTGAATAGAATGATAATCAAAGTAAGCTACTGAACGACACTTTAGTATCTTATGGTCTTCAGTCACACATTTCAGGAATAACAAGACCGGACTCACAAGCACAACTTGACAACATTTACTCTAAGATAGCAGCTAGGACCTAGACTCTTCAGAAATCATACCTACTATCTATCTCTCTGATCACTCAAACATTATGCTTTATGCATATATTTTTTTTTAATTTTTTTTTTATTTTCCATTTTTTTTTTGTAGAAAAACCGGAGAACACGAATAAAAGTTGTACACATTTTAATAGTTTTGCTTATAAACAAAGTGTTTTTTACGTATTAAAAACTGAAAAATGAAATATATACTATAGTGATTGTTATTACTAAACCATTTGTGAATACAAACGTGCTAAAACATTATGAGATTGTGCTCTCTAAGACCAACAAATTAAGTATATTTTATTAATTAATATTGTTCAGTTGGTGAATAGATGAGTTGGGTGAACTAATCTCAGGTGACTTCAGATAAGTTTAGTTCTTATCTATAAACGTTTATTTATAAATGTTTTTGTTTAAATCTGGACCCAAAAAGAAAGAGGTCAAATTTCTTAATAAAATTAACAAAGGATCTAAGTGACTTTTTCACAAATTTATGGAAACCGCTGCGAACTCTAAAATGCGTCTGTTTTATGAACTTTGGGAAACTTTGTGTTGAAACTATTATATATTTTTGGTTTAACTTTACAGCTATAGTGATTATCAAAAATGGCTGACAGACTCTCATGCTGCGGCACCTTAAATGGTTTTTCATAGCATGTCTGCAAGGTATGTCTGAATATCTACCATAAGTGGTGTATTTTAAAGAATACGGCAAAATGATATGTTGCACAATAGAAACTTTTAATGAATTAGAGGACATTAAGGAACAAAAAAGTATTCTTGAAGAAACACTTGATGATCTGACAAAGGACTCAGAAGCTAAAGATAAATATATAGAAAAATTAATACAGGACAAAGAAAATAATATGGAGGAAGCAGTAAGAAGAGAAAATGAATTAAACTCTATAATTAACGATCAAGCTTTAAATATTGTATAGTTAGAGACAAAAATAGATGCGCTAAAATAAAAAAGAACTGATGACATCAGTATCAACCCAAACAGCTATTAGGGTAATAAAATGTGCCAGTACTAATACCGATCAAAAAAAAACTGTACATTCTAACACGCAAACAGATGCAAAGGTAAAAACTAACAAGTCAAAAGGAACGCAAACTACTCAATATAAAACAAAAGAATCCTCTACAAGTACAGAAAATAATAAAAAATCAAGGCACTCAAACTAAAATATATACTGAGAAGATTATTGTAGAAGCCCAGGTGATAGCTGAGGCAGACTGTTCCCCCAAAGAAAAACAAAAAGAATTCAGTTGTGATAAAAACAAACCCAAGATTTTGCTTCTTTGTGATGAAAATGGACGGAATATCAGCACAAAATTGAGGAATAATAAATTACTTTAAAACTATTCACTTACAACCTTCATAAAATATGGTGCAAGATACAGTGATGTACTAGGGACTATATAATAATAATGGCAGGGGCGAATGACTTAGACAATAAAAAATACCCTTTGGTTAAATTTATTAAAGACAAGCTTAAAAAATGCATTAATATAAACATTATTTTCCTTTCCGGACCAATATTGCATAAAAATTAAAATAATGTTCAACAAATATTAAACTTTAATAAAAAATTTAATGAGTTTGTTTGCAAGATTAATAACTTTACAAAAGTAAACATGTCACAAATTGAAGTAAATGTAAAAAATGGATGTAAACGAGGGAACTATTTGACATCTCAAAAAATTGCAGGCCAAATTTTAATGAAAGAAATGCAAAAAAACTTAATTTTTGTTAAGGTTCAACCATCAGTTGATAATAATAGTAAAACCTGTGATACCTTGGATTTAATCGAGATGTTGCCTACAAAAAATTCTGATACTTCTCTTGTTACTGTTAGTAGTAGTCAAAACATTTTATTAAATACTCAAACTGCAATACAAACACTAAATCATGAAAGTCTAAGAAACTATACATCATCAAGTTCTTCTCAAACTGAAATCGAATCCGAAACTTCTCTCAGATTTAGCGATTATTATATTCAAAGCTTAAATAATGATTCAATAGCTCGGATAGAGCAGAACCTTGGTAACGCTTTTTTATGGATGGATTCTACAGAAGACTTAATCCACCTATAACAAAGAAAGATAAGTTTAAAGTTATTTTTGTTAACCCTCAGTCGTTACTTAATAAGCTTAATTCTGTAGAAATATTACTCTCTCAAAACGATCCAACAGTTTTTTGTATTGCAGAACATTGGTGTATAAACGATAATATTACCAATATACAAATTGGCAAAGAATATAAATTGGCATGTCACTTTTCTCGAAAAAAACACATTCACGGTGGTACAGCAATTTATGTTAATAAAAATTGTAATTTTAAAGTTTTAAATTTTATTCAAAAACTATGTATCGAGTTATATTTTGAATGTTGTGGTATTGAACTTAAGATAGACAATATCACAAGATGTATTTTATGTATATATAGGTCTGATTTGAACCCAAAAGATACATTCCTAGATAGATTATATTTTGTAATAAGTGAATGTCCAAAAATGTGTGAAAAAGTAATTTTCTGTGGGGATCTCAATTTTGATTTTTACAAAACTAACCAAAAAACAATTATTACTGATATCCTTCAATGTTTTAATCTAAAGGTATCAAATCTTGATTTTACCAGGGTATTTACAAACAGTTATGGTGTCATATCTAAGTCAAAGTTAGATAACTGCCTTACAAATTTTTCTTCAGAAATATTCAAATGCACTGTAAGAGATTTCTCATTAGGTGATCACTTTGCCTTGGAATGCCACATTGACGTCAACCAGATGCAAAGCAAAAACCAAAATATAACCCAAAAATTCAAAAAAAGAATTGTGTCTAGCGATAATATCCAATAACTAAATAACTATATGTGTGATAAATTTAGTGATATATATGACGCAGTAGAAGATATTGATGTCCTTTTAGATAGATTTATTTTTACTTTAGGTACTGCTGTAGATTTTTATTGTCCGTTTCGTATTTTTAACCACCTGAAAAATAACAGGCCTGAATGGGTTAATAGAACTGTAATAAATTCTAGTCAAAATCTAAAAATAATGTTTCTAAACACTAAAACAAACACTGAAATAATTAGTAATTACAAAGAACTTAAAAAGAACATAACAAACTTGTATATAAAGCAAAAAAAGAATATTATAAGAATAAAATTGATAAATCAAAAAACAAAAATAAAGAAATTTGGCGAATAGTAAATAAAAAAAACCTACCAAATCATCAAAATATGTCTATAAACCTTAATAACAAAATAATTAATGACCCTGAAGATATTTGTAAAGCCTTACTAAATTACTTTGACAATCTACAGAAGGAGCTAATTGAAAAAATTACCCTTCTGGCATACAAAATTAAACTGGACATATCGGTTGTCAGCAACTTACAATAGTTGCAACTCCTTTGCGTTTATGCCTGTAGTACCATCGGATATATTAGAGATAATTAATGAACTTAAAAATACAAATACTGTCGGATTAGACTGCATTTCTAGTCAAAAGCCAGGCATATAGCAGGTCCCTTAAGCTTTTTGATTAATCAGGCCTATCAACAGGAAAAATTTCAAAGTAGTCTTAAAATTTTCAGTATTATACCAGTCCATAAGAGTGGGGATGTACATGAAATTAACAACTACAGACCTATTTCAATTTTAAATATCATTTCTAAGGTTTTTGAGAAGGTCATGTATAAACAAATGTTTAATTACCTTACAAAATATAATTTGTTAAGTAAGTCACAACATGGTTTCCTTAAAGACCGAAGTACAGAAACTGCTTGCTATGATTTTCTACAATATGTATTTGATAAGTTAGACAAAAAGAAAAAAGTCGGAGCAATATTTTTTGATATATCGAAGGCATTCGACTACTTGAATCTTGACTTTGTACTAAAAAAGTTGAATAATTTGGGTTTTAGAGGAGTTTCATGAAATTCTTGAATCGTATATTCGAAAAAGAAAAATGTGTGTTAAGTATGGAGGTAAAGTATCTGATTTTGTAGAAATAGATCAATGTGTGCCTCAAGGATCTATATTTGGTCCTCTATTATTTATTGTTTTCATTAATGACCTTCCTGAAGCATTGAAGGCAAACTGCTGTGCAAATTTTGCTGACGATGTGAATGTGTGTGTTTCAGCTGATACATCAGAAGAACTAACCTTCAAATTAAACCAAATATGTAGTCATTTTAACACCTGGTGCATCAATAATAAGCAAATAGCAAACATCAAAAAGACTGTATGCATGAAATTTTCATCAAACAATAACCGAGTTTCTTATGACATTGGCGACATACGGCTGTCATTGAAATCATTCAGCAAGTAAATATTACTAAATTTTTCGGCATACAAATTGATAGTGGTCTAAACTGCTCTATGCCATAAGTCAATTAAAAGATAGTTTGGACAAAAATGGTCTTATGAATGTCTATTATGCGCTAGCCTACTCTGTATTGTCATATAATGTTATATTTTGGGGACATGCGGCATATATTGAAAGAGTATTTGTGGCACAAAAAAAAATCCTGAGGCTTATCTTTAAAATCTCTCCCCGTACCACGTGTAAAACTGTCGTTAAACAGCAAAAAATACTTACTTTCCCTGCAATTTTCATTTTTAAATCATTGGTTTTTGTCAAAAATAATATTCCATTGAGGAAAATGCAATGTTTAATAACAATCATTATAACACAAGACATGGCAGCTTATTAAGAACTAATCATCACAATACTGCACTTTATGAGAGATCTCCCTCTTGTAAGGCTGTAAGCCTTTATAATAAACTACCAAAAGCAGTGAGAGATATCAGTAATGTTAAAAGATTTAAAATCACAATTAAAAAAATTCTTTTAGAAATGTGCCCCTATCATGTAGAAGACTTTAAGCCTTAAAATAACTATTAGTGTTTGTAGTTTGTCTTAAATTTGTGTATTTTATGCACTGTTTTTTTTTTTTAAATTAATTTTTAGCTATACCTAGTTTATAGGTTATTTTATGTATTATTTTTATTTGTTCATTTATATGATTTTATTTATTCATTTATTTTCTCATTATCAACTGTATTTATAAATTGACGAACCTACCCTCAGGGTATTACAATCTTGCCACCATTTTTTTTTTAGTTAGGTACATTTTTTGACGATTTCCATATTGTAACCTGTACAATCATTTAGAAAATAAATAATTTATGATTCTGATTTGCATATTTTTAAAAAATGTAGGTCATACACACAGAACAATTAAATAGTATCAATTTTTCAAATTATTTATGTAATTCCTTCCTAACTGGAATCTTCCCATCAAAACTAAAACTGTGGTCCCAGTGTATAAGAAGTGTCGTCAGGACGAGGCTCAAAATTACAGACCAGTGTCAAAGGTCTTCGAGAGAGCGATTTACAATAGACCTATTAAGTTTATAGATGAGTCCAATAACATTTTATTAAAATCTCAATATGTCTTAAGACCAAAAAAATCAACGGAACAAGCAATATTTGCTACATTGGACTACATTACAAAAGAACTCGACAAAGGAAACAAAGTAGCATCATTTTACTTCGACCTATCGAAAGCTTTTGACACAATAGACCATAAAATACTATGTGTCTATATGGAATTGTGTGGCATCAGAGGGATTGCACTTGACCTGCACATGTCCTAAATATTTCTCAGATTGGGGCAACGTCAGTACTGGTGTTGCCCAAGGGTCAATTTTAGGCCCTATTCTATTCCTCATACATGTCAACTTGTTACTTGAAGCCACCAATCCTCTTCATCCCTGTAAAGGTATGCCTGCCCAGTTCGCTGACGACTATTCTTATGTGGTAGTTATTGAATCAATACAGACTCTCTCAAAAGGATGTTCGGAGGTTGCCAATCTTATGTCTCAATGGTGTAGTGATAACTCGCTTATTTTGAAAAAAAACAAAACCGGACTAGTAACTTTCAGCAAACAAAAAAATACTTCATCATCTCTTTATGTCCAACTGGAACAAAAAAGTATCCCTACAACTGGAATGCTTAAACATTTATCATTTCTCTATTATACAAAGCAGAATATCATATGACATTCTGTTCTGGGGCTCCTCACCTTATGCAATGAATATTTTTATTGTTCAAAAGCGACTATTAAGATGCATGCTAGGATTAAGGCTGCAAATATCCTGCAGACCACATTTTAAAAAGTTAAGTATCCTCACTGTACCATCTTTATATTTTGTGTCCCTAGTAATGTTTGTTAAAAATAATCCTGACGTTTTCCCTCTAAATCAAAATTCTGAGGATATGACTATAACAACCAGGCAGGCAGGCATCAGAATTGGCTATACCTCATCACTCCTCTACCTTCTTTGAGAAAGGTGCCTTCTATCGGGCTATCAAAGCACACATATCCTTACCAATGCAAATTAAAAGTATTCAAAACATTCCAAATTTTAAAACAGCAGTTAAGGGATATGCCCTTGAAAATTGTTTTTGTACTTTCCAATTTTACTTAAGTAGTTAATAATAATATCAATGTATTTTAATATTTAGTTTAAGGATATTCTTTCTATTGTTTTTTCAAATTTAAAACATTTGATTTTGCTAGGTTTTACATATTGTAAAGTATTGTAGAGCAATAAACTAAGTAAGTTTTAAATGGCAAATTTAAGTTTTTACGTTAGTTTCAATAATTAGTATTTTGACACTGGTTTTAATAATTATTGAAAATAAACAATAATCCTTACCTCAAATTTGAAATCTCCTCCTCAGTGCTCCTCTTTTGTTCTTTCAAATGCTTATGGAACATGTCCAGATTTTCCATGTTGCTCTTGGTCACCAAAAAGTTGCCATTTCCCAACAGCAGTCGCTCGAAATCTGAACTAGGTTTGTATTTTAACTCTTTAACAAAGTCTTCAATTTCTTCCTTAAGCTTGAAAAATTTCTCCTCTCTTAACAGAAAATAAAAAAATATTAAAATAGTGCACTGCCGTCCTGTGAATCGAGCCGATTGTGCCAACGTATCTACCAAGTGGTGTGCTTATAATTTTCTCAAAAATGCTTTTAAATTTACGATTTTAAATTTGATGAAAAGGAAAAACTTTAAATTTTAATATCAAAAAGGACATGTTCTAAAAATGCAATGAGTAATTTTACCCCCATGAAAAAAAATATTAATTTCTATATTTGGTAATATCTCATTACAGTAGTATATGGTTTAATTAACTCTTAGCCACTGACATCAACTGAATTTTTAATAGAACAATAATAGAAGATATGTACTAAGATGTAGAGAACTACCTGAAAAAGGCACTAAAACTCGAAGTGAATTCTCTGTATGTAGAAAGGATGTAGCTATTACGTCATGTTTCAGTGGAGTAGTAGTTAGCGATACTGACTCTTACACGGGTGGTCCGGTTTTAATTCCCGGCTAAAGCAAATAAACTACTTTGGTGATTGGGTATTTTTGTGTGTACACTGGGCATTGTTGAATGAAATCCTCAGTACAAAAAACACTTTTATTGTTAAATTTCACTGTAAGACTTGTAAAGTTGCACGGAAATAAACGTATAATAAAAGAAACTGCTACAAGTTAAAAAAGTTATACACATATTCTTACCTTTCAAATTTCTCCAGTTCCAATTGTTCAATGTATTTTTTGAATGTTTCAACTTCAGTGGGAGTCGGTAAAGGTGGATATTCCAGCATGTGTTTTGGCTCTTTACCGAGACTTTTGCAATATGATATCTGTTTGCTGCGTAATTCGTCAATTTCTGCCTTTTTTGCGTCAATGATGGTTTGATATCTGAAAAAAGAATCAATATGGTAGGAAATGTTTGGCAAAGCTTTAATTTTGGTGTAATATTATAATAATAATAGCAAAAAAAGTCCAATAAAACTTTAAATTTATTTATTCAGAATATAGTAATTGTTTTGCTATCAATATTTGCAAATTAGGTGTTGCAGACCTAATTAAATTCATGATACATTTGACAACTAAGGAAGCAGCAGAATATTTAATATTTTCTTGATAATGAGACTAATCATTAAAGTCCAGCGGTCTTACAAAATAAAAAAAATAATGACGCATGGGTTTCCATAGACTTCAGAAAACCAAACATTAAAACGGGGAACGATATATATCCACTTCCTCGTTGATTTGGTAAAAATATTCTTTCTACGGGATGCGGATAGTGTCAATTTTCCGCATGAATAATAGTTTTGAAAGTGCCACTTTTCCGCATTAGTTTTTCGAACGTAAAGTGACTTTTCCGCCCTTGATTGATGGTTGAAGTCAGCTAACGCGTCGTTCGGTCAACTGCAATTGCGTGCGGAAAAGTGACACTTTCCGCACTAGTTAGGAAATATTTTCTACGAGCGTGCTGAAAGTGCAAATTTTTGGCACGCACGCACGACACATGAAAACGGATACAAAATATTTTTTTTGACGGCCTGTGAGGTTAGTAGTCAGACGTTCAGCAGGGTCGTCACGTCGAAAGGCTAGCCCCTCCCACCCCACTTTTTGACCTTTTACTCCGGTTTGTAACGTGTGATGGCTTAAATTTTGCATGCGGCATTATGACGAAATTAAAAGTTCAATTTTAAGCAATGTTTACCAATAGCATTTAAACCGTGTAAGAAATGTCATTTTTGTAGTCAAATTTTCTTAAAATTTTCGCCACCAGCGCATTTATCCATAATCCACCCCTCTTGGTAGTCAACCCAATCCACTTTTTCAAAAACATTTTAAAAAAAACGTGATATCAAAATTTTTAGAGAATTTTTTGTTTAAATTGCAAAAATTGTGGCTTGCGTTGCTATCATATAACTATTAGGTATATAAAGGCCCAGGATGCGAGAAAATCGTAGCGGCAACGGTCAAAATCTATATTGCCATGAAACGGCCAATGGGATAAAGACGGCTCGATCTGAGCCTGCATTAGTTTGTAACGTCGAATCACCTCATTTCTCGTTCAGCGCAATACCAGCTGACGCATGCGCATTGTAGACCGTCATTAATCCATTTCGCAGGGGAGGGGTTTCCGCTACGTTTTTTTATCATAGGGAAATACACGGGCATAATTGTTAAAATTTTGGTTTTATTCTAAGCAATTTTTTGTCAACCTAATTAAAAACGACTGAAAAATAGCATTTTAGTATATTTTTTCTAAAAATTTTATTTAATTCCGCCTTGGTTTTAAAAATAAATGGGTATTTTTTTTCTTACACACTAACTTAACACCTACACTATAAACCGCTCCCTCCCCATTAGTTCAAAAACTCAGCCCACACTCACAGGCACGGGTGTCACGAATACAGCACCAAATGGCGATTTTAAACTTGTGATACCAAAAAGTTGTTGGGCACGATAGGCAAAAAAGTGCGGAATTATTAAAAGACAATTATGGTTTGAACTGTGCATTTGGACGTGGCGAAAAATACACTTCATCCGTTCATATTTGGCATATAGATCATTTGAGACCCTTTATTGTTCATTCATTATCAAAATATGTATTTGTTAGACCTAGTAGAACTATGAATGTTAAGGAAAGCATACACCACTTAAAAGATTTATTTAGGATGACTGGTGTATCCAAACATTTATTTAGTGATTTGCGTAAAGATTTCGTGTTCAAAGAGTTCTCTCCACTTGCTAATAAAAATCACTGTTCCATTTGTATCAACAACTAAAAAAATTTATCGGGCGCGGACGAAGTTCACTCTTTCTTAGATAAAAAAAAGTTTTGGATTTGTTAGTTCAACCTTTACGCTACCGCCAAACGTCTAGGCGCGGGACAGCTTCATCCCGTGGGGTCACCTCAGCTCGCGGCCCACCAAGGCGACAATATGAGAAGGCGGCCAGGGAACTGGCCAAAAAAGTAGCAATGGCAAACCTGCCGACAGGGCCAAAAGGAGTGTCGGACAGCACCAACCAGGGGACCCAAGCAGGGACCTCTGGGTTGCAGCCGACCACCCCAAAGCGCCCCCGATCTGAGCAGCAAGCGCCGCCTGAAAGACTGGGCAAAAAGCAAGAAGGGACGTAGCCTTGAAAGGCAAGGGAGACGGGGAAAACAGGTCGCCTCTTTTAAGGGACGACCTGGGTTCCCAACAACCCAGCACAGAGGCTGCCCCCGGAAGACACCCAGTAAGAAGGCGATGAAGGTTGTCTTCAGATCGGACAGAGTCGGAGGCACCATTACGGAAGATGAGGCCAAAGAAGTGTGCGGCCAACTTCTGGAAGCGATGCTCAGGACCATGCGGGGACCCCCCCCAGGACCCGAGCTACGCTTCCTGAACTGAGGCCTAGTAGAGCCAGAATGGCTACTGGTAACGGTGGACCACTCCGAGGAGACCAGAGAGTGGCTCCTTGGTCAGGTGGCGACGATCGGAGACGTCACCTTCAGTGCCATCAGGGCAGACGAGGCGCCCTGGCCAGAACGAATCTCGTTCTGGCTAAGAACCTAGGAGGAGGTAGACGAGGCCAGGCTAAGGGAGTTCCTGGGTCTCCAGAACCGCGCGCTCGACATGTCGCAGTGGCGGCTTCTGGGGACCGTAGGGGGCCCCGGCGCTTGGCGCCTAACCTGGATGGTAGGAGCGGACACTATCAAGTACCCTCGCCGTGTCGGGTGACAGAACCCATAGCGCCGCTACTCGACGCCCTTCCCGGGGGCCTGGTGGCGACCCCTCCGCCAAAAGGCAGAAGTAGGAGGTTCCCCCACTCTCCACGATGCAAACGGCAACGGGAAAACTGCGGGTGAGTCAAATCAATCTGCATAAAAGTCTGGGCCCTGCGGGGGAACTCGCTAGGACCCTGACTGGCACTAGTGCCAGGCAGATTGTTTTGATACATAAACCTTATATTTTAACAGGGACCACAAGAGTAGGAGCATTAGGAAGCACGGGCCTAAACATCACGGTCGGCACAAGAGAGGCAGCACCAAGAAGCTGCATACTGACATCAAAGGACGTGAACGTTGTGGAGCTTCCACAACTAGGAACCCAAGACGTCACAGCAGCTATCCTGGAATTAAAGGTAAGAGATAGGACCATAAAGGTGGTTATATGTAGCGAGTACATTCCGTACGACAGCGTAGATCCTACTCCTTCAGAGGAATTAGCGCGGGTCATCTCATTCGCGGAGAGTAAAAGACTTCCAGTAGTCGTGGGGTGCGACCCCAACTCACATCACGTAGCGTGGGGTAGTAGCGATGTGAATAAGCGTGGGGAGGCTATTTTTGAGTTTCTGACCACCACGGAACTGGAAATAGTGAATAAAGGGTGCGAACCAACGTTTGTCGATAAGACCCGACAGGAAGTTATCGACATAACACTGGTCTCGCGGAGTATATACCAAGACGTTGTCAACTGGAGAGTAACAGAGGAGATTATTACGTCCGATCATCGCATGATCAGGTACGAGATAGACACCGACGAGAAAATCCAGGAACAAAAAAGGAACCCGCGTAATACAGACTGGACACACTTCTTAGCGACCCTAGACCTGAATAAGGGTATCTTAGAAATGAACATCGACAACTGTGAGGACTTAGAAGAGGCAGTCGACAGGCTTAAACTGTCATAACAACAAGTTTCGAAGAGGCGTGCCCCCTAAAAACCCAGTCGACCCGACGAGTGCCATGGTGGAGCAGCAAGCTAGACAGGCTTCGCAGCAAAACCAAAAAGGCACTAAACAAGGCGATGAGGGATGGGGAGAATGACTCTTGGGAAATATACAGAGAAGCTAGAAAGGAGTTCAAAAAAGAGGTAAGAAACTGCAAAAGAGATAGTTGGAGGAAATACTGCGGAGAGATAATTCTCTTCCAAAGACCTTCAGACTTCTCAAAATCCTAAGCAGTGAGAACAAACAAACTCTAACATCGTTAAAAAGGCCAGACGGGAGCTGGACCGCCTCATCCCGGAAGAGGGCGGCGAACGGGGGGCGCAGAGGACCGCCGGACCCCGGGAGGGGCAAGACCCTGACTGGAGACTGGCGGACCGAGTTGTCTCGGATGCTACCATCTCCTGGGCAATAAACGAGTTCAGCCCCTACAAGTCCTCGGGGCCTGACGGCATATTCCCGACGCTCCTGCAAAAAGGCCAAGAGATACTCCTACATTTTGTAAAGAGAATCTTTAGGGCCAGCATAGCGATGGGATATGTGGAGAGTGGAAAAAAGCCACCGTTGTCTCTATTCCGAAAGCCGGAAAGAAAGACTATACGGCGGCCAAATCCTTCAGACTCATTAGTCTAACATCTTTTTAGATGAAAGCATTGGAAATAATGGTGGACAGACACCTACTAGAGGGAGTCCTAACCAACCAACCTTTCCACAGAAACCAACATGCATACGTGGAGGGAAGGTCTACCGACACGGCCCTACGCGCAGTAGTGCATAAGGCAGAAAAAGCCCTTCAATTCAAACAGTACGCCCTGGCAGTATTCTTTAATGTCGAAGGAGCTTTCGACAAGGCGAAAGTGCAGATAATAACAACAGACCTGCAGAGAAGGGGAGCCGAGTCTCTTATCTCCGAATGGGTAAAATCTGCACTAACAGGGAGAAAGATCCAGGCCAATCTAGGGGAGTCCGCCCACAAGGTAGCCACCTGTGGTCTGATCATGGATACTCTCCTACAACGCCAAACAGAGGAAGGATTCGACGGCCAGGCATACGCCGACGACGGTGTCGTGGAGGTGGTAGGCCACCACCTAAACACCGTCTGTAACAGAATACAAAGGGCGGTACGAATCATAGAAGACTGGTGTCAACAAAACGGTCTCTCTGTCAGAGAGAGAAAGACAGAGATGATCCTGTTCACAAGAAAGAGGAAAATGGAGTGATTCACAGCACCCAAGATGTACGGGTGACCCCTGACTTTGGTTTCAGAACTGAAGTACCTAGGGGTCACCTTAGACAAGGGGCTTACCTGGACACCACACGTTGCGAAATTGACCAATAAGGTGCAGGCAACGATGTGGCAACTGCGTCGAGTGGTTGGCTGCACCTGGGGTTTGAGCCCCAGAAACCTCCACTGGATGTACACGGCAGTACTAAGACCAAGGATCCAGTACGGATCCATAGTCAGGGAACCATATGCAGAGGGATAACCGGCGCTATGAGGACGGCACCTATACAGGCACTCGAAACCATTCTGGGACTGCCGTCGCTTCCGATTTGGATCAGAAAAGAAGCGATGGCGACCCACCTCCGGCTAAGACATACAGGTCAATGGAGAGGAAGAGGGGAAGCTGCGGGACATCTTAGGATTGTCCAAATCGCCGAGAGAGAAATCCTTATGGCAACGATTAAAACACAAAGACCAAAAAACCCCTGGAGATTCAACAAGAGGTACAAAGTAGTCATCCCAGACAGGGAACTATGGCAGAGTGAAAACCTCCGCGAACAGTTCGAGGAGAACGCCGTGATTTGCTACACCGACGGGTTGAAACTGTCGGAGAGGCAAACCACAGGATCGGGGGTTTATGTGGAAGACCAGGAGGTTCGAAAGAGCTACCCGCTCGGAGAGCAAGCCACGGTCTTTCAGGCAGAGATGTATGCCGTAATAATGGCTGCAACCATGGAAGAAATAAAGAACGGTAGGGAGGAGCATGTTTATGTATGCTCCGACAGCCAATCAGTCCTAAAGGCACTAAGGGCGCCCAAGATCAACAACACCCTGGTGGAGGAATGTGCGGATGCACTAGAATCCTTGGGAGAGGGCAAACAAGTGACACTTATGTGGGTACCGGGACATATGGGGGTGTCGGGTAACGAGATGGCCGACGAGCTCGCCAGGATCGGGGCAAGCACCCAGTATGTAGGGCCGGAACCACTCCTAGGAACAACAAAGAGGCAATTGCAAAGTCGACTCAATAAATGGGCCAACGATGCCATGACGACCGCTTGAAGAGGAGGAACAGGATGCAGACAGACCAAGGACTTCGTGAAGGGCCCGGATGTAGCCAGACAAAAATGGCTTCTGGGGAGATCGCGAAGGGACGCTGGTCTGCTGACAGGTATCATAACAGGTCACAACCGACTAAGGAAGCACATGACCCGGATCGTGGTGGAGAATGACTCGACCTGCCGGGCCTGCGGGCGGGCAGAAGAGACATCTCGACACGTTATAGCGAACTGCGAGGCATACCAGAGGACGAGATACCAGGTATTCGGTTTCCCGACCCTGGATGAGGAGGACCTGCACATGCTCAAATGGGACAAAATACTGGACTTTGCAAAAAGAACAGTGAAACCAAATGAGCAGACTGCCAGACCAGTGGTGCAGGCGGTGGATTAGGGGCAGGCTCGGAGTAGGGCAGAAAGGGCCCAGGGAGGCCTACTTGCCAGGCTTCGCGCCGCCCCTTCTCTACTACTACTACTTTACGCTACCTTATAAAATTTCCTTAATAAGATATGATGATTCACAGTGTCAAATACCTTTCACCGATCCACTTGATGATAGCTGGGAACTAGATTAGCTTGTTTCCAGTGGAACACTACAGGGTTTAAAGTCTCCAGGTAAAAAAAATCTCCATGACTTTTCCATGTTCTCTCCTATGACCAAATTTTTAAAGATAACTTTTTTTCAAATAAGCAAAAAATTTTGACATCCATCCAGGTAAAAATATCTTACCAATTGCGGTATAGTTCAGCTTAAAATCAATTTTTAGATACCCATGTATATGTCACCCTTTAAATCAAACTTTCCTTAAACTATAGTCTTTAGTAAATTCGCCCTTTGGGTTTTTCAACTGCTTCTCATGACTTTATCAGGTCTTATTCTGAAAATCATGACAATGACACTTTGAAGTTTATCAGATCTTGGGGGGCACCCTGTTACACTAAATATTTCATTTTTTACATATTTTAAGAGAAGGCAATATAAGCAGAAATTTTTTTACACATTTTGATCTCGTTTACGTTTTCTGTGAAATATGTTTATAAAAGTAGGTTGTAAAAAAGACTTGAAAAACAACTGACCAACACCAGCTTATAAAAATTTATGGTACATAGTAATGGATAGAAAAACCACATATAGAGTTTATAAAAATTCTTATGAACCCTCAAGTCTAGATATTATTATAAAAAGGTTTTACAACTGTTCTAACAACACTACATAAGAAATTAAAGGTTTTTATCGATTTAGAAATATAAATTTTCTATCTTTCTTCCCTTTGCATGTTATCTATTATTCTTTTTCTTTTTAAAATAAAAAAAATTATAAAATGGTGTTTACCAATCTTCTAAAATAAATTAAAATGGAAGTGAGATAAGTTGAATATTTATATACTATAGGTTAAATAAAAGCTGTTTTCCCAGTCATCCTACTCTGATAATCAGCTGCGGTCCCGTGTGTACTGTATAGTTTTCGAATACACTCACAAAATTTTCATGGGCTCCAAAAATACTTGAGAAAACGGGGGAAAAAAATGTTCATTTAAATAATACTTTTTTTTCACATATGTTTTTTGCTTTCAGGGAGAAATATTGAATTTTGTATTTTGTTCTTAACCCTAAACAAGCAATATTTCGATTAAAATACATGTTGAAACTCCATAAATAACGTTTTTATTTTGGTCGAAAACCTATTGTTGGAATCCAAAATGGCGAAAATTTACGACAATACTATAAAAAAAACAATACAATTATACCACTGTTTACCTTTTTCAACACTATTTTATCAACGTTTTAAAACATGATGGAAAAAAAGGCTGCAGATGGCGCAGTGTTGAACAGTGAAGGTCCATTTCTGCGAGCTTAACATAGTTACCATTGTTCTCTTTTCCTAAATGTATTCGTCTGAGAGAGATCCAGCATACTACACATATCAGGAAAAATACCCGTCTGCACACCCTTCAACCCCGCATAACTGTCAAAGAGGATAATAGTAACTATGTCAAACTCGCAGAAACGGACCTTGAGGCTGCGTTTCGTCGCGTTGTAATTGCCGCCGACCAGCCGTGCGCACTGTATGCACTAGAAGTTTCACGGTGCATTTTTGCGAACTTAACAAGGTTACTATATTGTTCTCTTTTTCTAAAACCCGGTTCCCATCTATGGTTTTCTTATGCGTGGGCTCCCCGAATCAAAACACGGATCACGTAGTCTAAGCGAGATTTGCCTATACAAGTTCATGTCGGTCCACGTGATAAGTTTTTTGAGTCAGGGTGACCGCGCATGGAAAACGCTGGTCGGAATCGGGTGTAGAATGCATTCGATCCCGATATCTGTCATCGAAAACTATCTCTTATCTCTCTCAGATTGATGTAATTAAAACCAGATAATGATGGTATGGTATCTCGCAAAAACGCGCCTTTGATTCTACAAAAACGCACCTTTTAAAGTCGCAAAAACGAGCCACTTGATGTCACAAAATTAACCTAAAAAATCTTGTTTGTTTTGTTATAAATTAAAATTGTTTTTTTGTTGTAAAAACAGTGGTATTATAACCACTATACAAAGAAATTAATAAAAACATTATAAAAAGAATGGGCAAAAAAGGTTTATGAATGAGTTCATAAGAATATTACAGGCACCAATTTATATAATTACCTATTGTGTGTGTGAGTTCCCAAGTTTTTATAAGCGAGTTGATAGAAACATTTTAAAAACCAATCTATATATCTTTAATTGATAGTTACTTACGGTTTTATAGATGGGTTAACAGAAAGATTTCAAAAACTAATTTATATAACTTTTATCACTGATGACTTATATTTTTATAAATATGTTGGTGGAAACATTGTTAACACCAATTTATATAACATTTGTTTCCGATGACTTTAATTTTTATAAAGATGTCCGTGGAAATATTGTTAACGCCAGTTCTGTCACCAACTCGATTCCTGTAGGAAACCTTTAAATACCCTAGGGCATTAATGGAACCCTCTTTATAATAATTATATAAATTGTCACGAGAGGTTTCTGAAAATGCTCATTGGGGTTGTACCACCGCAGGCAAATTTTTTTTAATATTTTTAAAAAAGTGAACTGGAACAGCTGAGAACGTTTTTTTAAAAAAATAAGTTTTGTCCAAGAATTGCATGAATGTTTATAAGATTCCATGACTTTGCATAAATTTTAAAATATTCATGACTTTTTGGGACCCAAAAAATTCTCCAGGACCCAAAAAATTCTCCATGACATTTCCAGCTTTTCCAGGATATCCAGGTAACTTTAAACCCTGAAAACTTACTCTTCAATTTTTTTGGCAAGTTGAATTCTCTCTTCGAACAAACTCAGCCCCTGGAGACCAAATGAAGGTAACTGCTGGTGAAGTTCTTTGCAAAGATTCTCCAATTGACAAAGCATTTGCTCTATTTTTTCAACAGTTCTTGTGTTTAGATCGTTAACATCTGCCACCATTGCACATAATGTCTCTTCAACCTAGAGGGAAGAAAAAATTTCAGTTTTTGAAAAATATTCTCCAATTTCCTTTCAACAATATGTTTATTTTTACTAGGTACCTGTTCAATGAAAATATTAGACCAGCCGTCAATACTCTCCTTATCCAAACCAAGTTTGATAACCACTTTGCACCAGTTTAAAAATGCCTTCTGGGAGCTCTGGAAGAGTTTTCTCCACATTTCTTGAGCCCACGGTTCTCCTTCAATACTATAATTAGAAAAAAAAACAAGAATTTAGAACAAAACACCTAAAAAAAAATAAAATCGAATATTTTTTCAGAAATTACTGTTTTCTTTAAATGAACACAAAAAATGTTGCTTTTTAAAAGAGAAAATTGAAAAAAATCTTAAATTTTTGTCTCGATTTTTGCAAATATAAAAAACAAATAAAAAATTTTCTGTCTTAAATTGCAATGTGTCTTTCCATTTCAGTAAGAAAGAAAGAGACAACTTACGCTTAAGTTCATTAGGTTATTAGATTTTTCTGGAAATGTTTATTTATATGATTTTTTTAAAAAAAGAAAGATACATTTAGATAAACAGTAGTTTCTTAAAATAAGTAAAATAATATTAGTTTCATAAATAATTAAATGGCCAATTCGGCATATTAAAAATCAATTGAAAGATTTGTACCAAATAGACAGACCGACAAGAAAAGCAAGCGAATAAAAACGTGGTAAAATTAACTGGTTATAATGAAAGTGTTTATACCAGGTTATGCCTTTACCTCTGCAACATAGAGATTTTATGCATTGAAAAAATATTCATACTGTACACTTGGCGCCACGTAGATCGGAAGATAGCTGCTGTTCCTTAGATAAAAAAGAGACAAGATATCTGGTCCAACGAAAACTCCTTGGCAAATAATAACCACTGTTTATTTACAAATAAAATCACAACAAAACAAAGGTGAGAAATATCGATTATTTTTCCATCCTTTTAAACGACGTTAGAACGATAGGGACAGAGAATTCTGTCTCAACCACTTTAGGTCGTGATTGGCTTGTGGGTGGGGAAAGTCGGCAGAGCGCAGACAGTCGGATGATATTTTTATTGACATAAGCTTTTTCGTGTTATTTATTTTAAAATTTCAGGATGTTTTAAGCAGTTTATAAGTCGTTTTAAAACCACATTTTGTCAAAAAACGTTTATAGTGTGTTTTTTTTATCAGTAGGAGAATATTCCAGTGCATCTAAAGTGATATTTTGGAACAAATCGTCCAATGTTTTGAAAACAAAGGGAGAGCAAGGGAAATCAGTCAGTGGCGGTACATGCCGGTAGGTACACAGAAAATAAAAAAAAAGTTTATGAAATATACTTAAATTAGTAGATCCTTAGATTAAAATATCAACAAAAACGTTTTTTTTTATGAAGTAGTTAATTCCCAATGCGTCATATGAGATATTTTCGAACGTTTTTATAAGGTTTTATGTGAGGTTCTTTTTATAAACACGATAAAATAAAGCATACTTTTGATGAAGTTCCTATTGCGCAAATAAGATATTTTCGAAGGTTTTTTTTTTTATAAAGACTAAAATAAAGGTAGGTAAAGTCCTTAAACCAACTTGCAAACAACATTAAAAGTTAATTCACATTCAGGTTTGTAAGAATATTTAATTCCTACCTGTTATCAGAATATTAAGGTTGATTTATACTGCCGCCGTTGCCATCTGCGCTCGCCCTTTGAATTGATATTTAAATCTTTTTGTCTGTCCTAGATGTCTCTATATACCTAAGAATTATTGACTTTATTGTGTACTGAAGAAGTCAGTATAAGTAAGTTTCTGCTAATGACCAGAAAAAATAACAAAATTAACAAACACAATAACATAATTTTTAGCTAGTGGGTAATATTTTTTTTTCTTGATGTTCCAGGTGTTATGGGTCATTCCATATCAAATCAACCAAAAAATCACAAAAATTTTACGCGACCAATTCCAATTTTGATGATTTTTGGTATATATTTTCTTCTTACCATAAAAGTTGAAAATGCAAATTTTTAGATTTTTTTGATTCGTAGTTTTTTTTTTTTTTTAATTTTTCAAAATAAAAACGTCAGCATTTTGACCTTAACAAGAATGTACAAAACTAGCAATATCTCGAGAACCACTTACACTAGGAAAGTAATAAATGGCTCATTTTAAAGTCATTTTGAAGCTCTTTTTTATGAAATATCACAACATAATTTTAACAAAAAAAAAATTGAAAATAAAAAATTGAAAAAAAAATGAAAAATTCAAAAAGGCCATTTTTAATTTTTTTGAAAAAAATATATAATTTTGGTCAAAGTGTTACTTAATTATCCACAAAATTTTATGATGGAGAAATGATGGGTTCAATGTCAAAAAAAATATCAAAAATATTAAGTACATTAAAAATCATGCATTTAAAAAAATAAACATATTTTAGGAGCACCAATAGTGCACTGGATATTAAAATAAATAAATTTGTTGGATGGATACAGGTTTTAAAAAATACCCAGAGGCTTTATCTACAAATTATTTTATTTTAAACTCGCAAAAGAAATAAACAAACTTTTCTACTTCGTTGATAAAAATTAGACAGAAAACACTAAGACTAACTATATACCTTAAATTTATTTTTTTAACTTTCTTTTAAGAATTTCTGATGAATCTGACATTTCTTTTTTGCTGACATTGTAAGTTCTGCCAGTAGCAGTGTTGGGTCCAACTTTTTTTATAAGACTTTCTGGTTTAATAATTAAAATATCTTACTTTCAGTTCTCCGCTCTCATTATTTTTCCCCAAGACACAAGCCAGCCACCAAGCACTGTCATATTCTACAGTGACAAACCCTGACTCGATATTTTGCAAAATAATGCTTCCACCTTTAAAAAGATTATGTGTTTCGACCTCTAAGCATGTAGAAAACTGTTTTGCCAAAAACGTGCTTTCTGTAAGAGGAATTACAGCATGAATTTTTTGTGTCCCCGGTATTGTTAAGACTTCCGCAAATCTTTTATTCAAAATTATTTCATGATTTGTATAATCTGCTTCTGTGCAATATTTAAAATCAATGCCAGATATGTTTTCTTCACACCAAGTAAACAATTGTAGAGGTGTCATTATTTGATTGTCATAGGGCCTCTGCAAACTGGCTTTGGCAGCAAGTCTTTTAACAGTTCCTCCCAAGCCATCGCAGGCACTTTTGCCATGCGAGGTGGCAAAATAATGCCACTCTGCTTCAACACCAAAATCTTTTTTATGCAGGCATATATTCAGAAAATTCTTTTTGTTTTTGTACTGCGCAGCACATCCATCCGAAAAATAAAAAATTTTGTTAAGTCCTGGTATTTTGATTTTTAAATCAGGCATTAATTTTTTTAAAAATAAATGAAATGCAATTGTATTATGTGTCAAGCTTTCCGAAATAAACACATAATTCAGGTTGTGCAGTTTACCATCACTTAGAAAATAAATGGCAAAAGGGTGGAGGGTTGCCTGGCTGTTATTCCAATGATAAGACTGGACTTCATCTTGCATAACAAAGGAATAATTTTCCGCAAAGTCGCAAGTGATCAAAGACTCTCCAGGTTTAAGGTTAATTTTTATTTCATTGTATCTATCTTTTTGCATTTTTGCAATAAAAGAATGTGATTTAAGTTTTACAAGATCATCAGTAAATTCCTGGACAAAATCATCACTTTTCTTAACAACGGTTTCCATAGTACACCTATCTACTGAGACCCACTTTTTAAATGAGACCTCATCAATTAATTCTTCCTCAAATTTTTCTATTAACGTATTTTTAAACTGTTCTACTCCAGGACATTGCTTGCATCTATTGCTTAAAAAACAGTCCACTGAAGGTGGATTACAAATTAGTTTATAAAGGCAATCATGATAAGATATTGCAAGAGGCCTGTTATTTTCATCATATAGCTTATTTAATTTGGAGCCATTGAGCATTAGTTTTATATTTTGATGTATAGTACATACACATACAGTATGAGTCCCACTTTTTCCTGCCAGTATACAGTTTTTGGGTCGCAGTTCACAAAATTTTGAAAACCCAATTTTTTCATTGGGATACTCAGTTTTAAACAATGCATAAATTTCTTTTAAATTAGCTAAGACTAATTTTTTTTGTACATATTCTTTTTCAGCTCGATATTTTCTGATAACAACATAATCTTTTTTACCTGGCATGGTCCTGCTAATGTCATCCCTTTGGTAAAAATCTACCACTATTTGGGCCACTCTATCACTAAGGGTCTTTCCCGGTTTGGGGTTAGGAGAACATAATATCCCATTGTCCTTAACTAACTGTTTTACAGCTCTGGCCAAATATTGAGAAACTCCAAATTCTTCTTCAATCTTCTTTCTACTCCAACTTTGAGGTAAACATGATAAAACTAGTATTTTCTCACTCCTCTTTTCGGTTTTTAAAAATTTGTCCTTTAACTGCTTAATCATTTCACTTTCGTCACTCTGGCATTCCTTTACTAGCGTTGAATCTGATTCCTTTGTAAATGCTTTCGCAATTGTATGCTGTACAATATCAATTTTTTCTTTGTATACATTTTTTCTTTTAATCGGCGACACACCAAGAAGCTCCAATGACTTGTTTAAAAGAGTAAATGATTCAGCAGGATCTTGAAAATCTGGATCATTTTCTGGAACTTGACTGGGTCTAAAAAAATTTAAAAAGTTAGTTTTTTATAAGAACTTAAAAAGGGGGTAACAGCTGACCCAAAATGTGTACATAATGCCAAGAAATTTGTACATAATGTCTGTATTCTTAAAATGCCATGCAAAATAATGCCATGCAAAATAATGCCATGAGATTTTTTCACTCCGTACTTGACGCAATTGGTTTAGTTTATTAATTTTATATTAAAAAATACTATTTGTTACTTACCCTGCCTCATCTTCTTCAGATGCCTTAAACTCCTTTGAAAGCTTTAGTCTACAACCATCACAGATTTTCATTCCCATTTTGACATTTTTGTAACTGCACATCCACTTGGTCACATTTCTTAATTTCCCAAAATGCTTGATTTTTAACTCTAGTGGATCACAGCACTTTACTTTATATTTAGTCCATCCACTTGCCTCACCCATAGTTGAAACTTTTAAAATTACACAGAGATGACTTCTGATAAACCTTCAGTCGAACTATTATGTATCGATTATTTGGAGCTGTATCAGGAAGATACTTGCCAAAAATTTAAAATCAATTTATGCAGGAATTTTCATGTCAGCAAATCCCCACAATGTACCTAAACAGACCAATAAAATGAAGGAGGTGTGTCCTTAATGTTAAACAGGAATAAACAGGCAGTATTTCACAAAAGTATTGGCAGGTTTATACAGGCATATTTTCCTAAGAATTGGAACATCCAATAGTACGTCTCCGGTGAAAAAGAGGTTTTGTAAGTAAATATTACAATGGGGGGCAATGTTAATCTGATTACTGATACAGAATGAAACGTAGGATATAATTTTTTATTAAATAAAATATTGTTAAATATTTTTATAATATCGCTTTAAACCCCATTATATTCTTCTAATTACCAAAATGCATTGTCTATTTATAGGCGATTTTTCATGCATGTGACATTTTTAATAAATTTTTTCACATTGAACCCATGATTTGTCCATCTCAAAATTTTGTGAATAGTTTAATGACACTTTAAAGAAAATAATATAATTTTTTGAAAAAAATTAAAAATGGCCTTTTTGAAATTTTTCAAAAAAAAAAATCAAAAATTTTTTTTTTTATTTTTTTTTTCAATATATGTTATGCAATATTCTCATATGAAAGGTCTTTATAAGAGCTTTAAAATGAACCTTCACCTACTTTTCTATTATAAGTGGTTCTTTGGATATTCCTAATTTTGTGCGCACATGTTAAGGACAAATAAGTGACTTTTTCGATTTTCAAAAATTAATTCAAAATAAACAACTGGTCAAAAAAGTCTGAAATTTTGGATTTTCCAGTTTTTTGGTAGGAAAAACATGTATACTAAAAATCATCAACATCGGAGATGGTGTGGTAAAATACCCTGGTTGACTTGATATGGACTGACCCTTATGAACTGTGTTTCTTTGTTTTAATGTTTGGCATAATTTTATTGTGTTGAAAATTGAGATTGCTATAAATCATATACAAACTTTGTAATAAATTTCTTTTGTATAAAATTATACTACAAACATTTATTGTTAGGAAGCTTCCAAAGCTCAAATTGGCAGAATTATTATTTGCATGTTTTTTAAATTATTTTGCAGATAAATTTCTATTTAAGTAGGTACGCCACTGGTGTGTTTACTGTAAACAACAGAAAGGTAAATATTGTTCCATATAATGATATAATATCAGATATCTTGTCTCTTTTTAATCTAAGTGCTGGTCTGATGTATTTAAATTTTGCTCATTGCTATGCTTATTGTAATTGACTTCGACATTTACTAATTTTAGGTTATATTTTTTGAGAACATAAACATAATCGAGTTATTGAGTTGTAAGGCCCATAATATACTATATAAAATCGGCGTACGCGTACATTGATATTGTCATATTTAATCAATTTTTTACCATCAAGAAATTATCAGGAAAATTGCTACTAATACTGAATGACTGATATTAAGAAAAAATAATGTAGCAGACAAGTGCTTAAATGCATAAACTTAATTGATAAATTTTACATGCAAAAGTTGACAGTATTCAATATTTGTGTTTATGAATTAGAAATTTGAATTATCCATTAAGTTCCTGGGTAAACCTGCCTTATGTTCATAAATTGTTACCCATATATGTCTTTTAATAAAATTGGTTGGTTGGGTTTATATATCAAAATAATAACTAATATAAAATATTTTCAATGCTACATTTTGTAGCGTTTTTGTAGCGTTTTTGTAGCTATTTTGTTATGAATGAATATATATTCCTAATTTTTTTAATTAAAAACAAACGATTTTTTGTTGTTTTTACATAGTGTGTGGACTCCAGAAATAAACTACCCGTTTAAATTTGGTTTTTCTTGGTTCGTTTAAAAGTGTAAAAATCAGCAAACCTAATAAAACGTCGCGATTTAGTTGCAACTCCAGTTCTTTTAGGCAATGACATCTTATTTTATTAAAAACAGTCAAAATGCAAAATGTCCAAAATAATGTCTGGTTTCTCCCACCTGAGAAACGTTAAATCTATAGAAATATTTTCTCACACAGAGTTCTTATCACATCTGACGGATTTTCTTAAAATTCGACCACTACGGGTCGTGACTGAAAGATTTGTCCTCTTCTTCATAGGGATGCCCCCATGGCTTCTTCTTTAGCTATGGATACTTCAGGATCTAGATACTCCAAAGGGTATAACTTCTGGACTGCAGAGAGAATCTGGCCGTTCTTTCTGAAGTCTGACAAGACTTATGACGCCATCTTTTCCAGGCAAAAGCTCAATCACTCGACCCATTGGCCAATCCAAATTACAACATTGTGGGAAACAATGTTTAAGGACATCTCTTAGTTGTTGTTTGGCATACCGTATTCATTGGTCAAATCTGTCAAAAACATTGCTGGAGTCAAGGCAACTAGAACTGCGGGATTGTTAAACAAATAGGTAATTGGTCTATTCTTGAAAATTGCTTTACACTCGCAAACCATTGTGTATAACTCTTCATACTCAATAATTTCGTCAGCAAAACTTTTACTACACCAACTAAACGTTCCCAAAACCCACCCCACCACGTGGCTGTTGGAGGGTTAAAACGCCAGTTAATTCGTTTAGTCGCACATTGATTTACAATTTCAGTCCAATCAAGTTTTTGAAATGCGTTTTCCAAACCGACAAAACATTTACCGTTATCACTGTAAATAGTCTTTAGTCGACCCTACGCGAGACGAAGCGTCGAAGTGTCATCATGAATGCTGACGTTGATAGACTAATAGTAATTTAAAGATGCACTGCGCGATAAACCGCCCACTTAAAAAGGCAAATGTACGCTTTTCTACCATTTTTCAAAATTAACGGTCCGGTAAAGTCAATTGCCGTTACTTCTAATACAGTAGAGTCTCGAGCACGATCAATCTGCAAAGCTGGTGAGGTAACAGTCAAAATGTTTCGCGTCGAATGCACGCCACACATTTGGATATGATCGAACGTAGAATACGACGTCCACCGCGCACCCAATACCGCTTTCGAGGAATACTCAACAAATCTTAAACTCCTACATGACATGACATGACATTTATCCATAAAAATAGTTTGATCCGTCTTGTGTCCCAATCGGAACAGACTTCAAATCTTTACAAGAAAATGGACCACGTAGTTTTTCTTCATTATTTTTATATTTTAAATTATGTATAAATTGAGAGAGAGCAATCATTTTCACAGTCTGTGAAAACTCAGTAAAAACTGTAAAATGTCAAAAATCAGACTTCTCATTGTTCAGCATGAAGTTTACCAACATTTTCCTATGTTCACTATAGATTTCTTCTTCGTTAGTAGAAAGTTGGGAGAACAACCACGTGATGGAAGGTCAGCTGGATTGTGTGTACCAGGGATATGTTTCCATGCCTCCGAAGGTGTCAATCTACGAATTTTAGTGGTTCTGTTCTACACAAAAGTACAGGGTTCCCAGCAAATTCTGATTTCCAAATTCCTTGACTTTTCCAGGTTTTCCCTGACCATTTTTTAAAAAATTGCAGGTATTTTTTTGATCTAAATTGCTTGTCTACGTGAACAAAATTAGCAAGTATTTATACTATCGAGATAAAAAGCAGATAAATAAGACGAGAAACTTTGTTCGAAACTTTATTTGAAGACAGAAATCACAGGAACCGAATTTCGTTAAATCCTAAAAACAAATCAGGTAGTTAACAGTATAACAAATAAGAGACTAAATTGCATGAAATGTTAAAATATATGCACATGTGCACATGCACACGAAAAAGAAGACCAGCGTAAGCTGGAATACGGAAAAACTTAAGACAGAACAAACACAAACCAATTACTGAAGAAATAAAAGAACCACAATGGGGCTATAATGTAAACGAGCTTTGAAAGAACATCCAAGAAACAGTAACTAGGGTAGCTAGTAAAGTGCTCGACAAAAATAGAAAACAAAGAAGGAAGTAGTTTGATGTAGTAGAGCGACGGAAAGAAGAAATATGCCCAGAAAAAATGCTTCAACACCCAGCAGCATCTAATATAGAAGAGTATCAACAACAACAAAGATCTGAAGCACGCAGAATGATATAAAAGAAAAAGAGATTATTATAACAAGAGAAATGGAGGAAAACAGACAAAATAACCGAAAACTTCCTCTCAATAAATAACGGACAGCTGATAGCCAACGAAAGAGAGATCCTAACCACGTGGCAAAACTACTTTTAGGAAGCATATAGACCAGATTTTCACAGTTAGACACAATGAAAAAATGCTGGGAATTTTACAGAGAGCTTCACCAGACGTTTAATGATTTCAAACAGGGATTTTACAGAGTATGTAGAGCGAAGTCGTGGGAAGCAGTGCAGATACTGGGCTTTTAAAAGCTGATATCCTTATTAAAAATGTGTACGGAGGATACAAGGTGCAAGATAAGGGTGGAACAGAGCTACTCTGATTGCTTAAGCAGGGTCGTGACTCTCTTTCACCCCAACTCTTCAACATAGCATTAGAATATGCAATTCGGAAAGCCAAGATTGAGACACCAACGGCTATATTCCAACAGGAAGGACCCAACCTACTACTGGCCTTCGCAGATGATGTGGTGGACATAATTGGCAAAGGCAGGATTAATCTTAAAAACTCCTTGCACTACAATATTTCTGCATCCATAACTGTTTGCCTAATAAGAAAAGAATACAAAAAAGGCGTAGAACCCTTTTTGTTTTTGGCCGTGGAAGCAGTTGCTGTGGAGGTTCCTAAACTTCCAGACTGATAGTGTATAAGTTTTCTTGATTAACAAAGGCAACTTCCTTTAATTTTTTTCAGCATCCACGTACTTTACATGACCACTGCTCTTAAAATGGCTCAAGATGGCCTGACGCTCCATATTACTCAATTCAATATTTTTTAAACAAAGCTTACAATATGCTTGATATTTATTGGTTTACACAGCCTGTAGATACTGCCCCTCTGGTGGACTTATGGAAGGACTTATCTAGTCTAAATTAGAAACTGTTTTTTCGACATTTTGGATTATTGCTCCTAAAAAAATCGAAAATTCTCGAAATCTCACATCGCAGTTCCACCCCACAACATTTAATTATATATTTATATTGTCGGATTGGAAAAAACGCGCTAGACTACACTTGAAAGTTGTAACAGAAGAGAGCGCGATGTGTGCTTAGAACAACACACACAACACAATCTGCCACCCTGGGTAATAAGTTCATGTCCTACACGTTTTAAAAAGCTTTCCTCTCTCTTTTCTCTTGCTTTTGGATTTTAGGTGGACTGTAACTGATTGAGCGCGAAACAGATGTGCAGAGAAGAACTCGCATAATATTTTTTACAAAGTTAGTTTAAAAAATAGATTGAAAAAGAAAAATTCCAGGTTTTGTGTGCCAATTCCCTGACTTTTGAGGATTTTTTGGTCATTCCCTGACTTTTCCAGGTAGCTCTCAAAATTCCCTGACTTTTCCAGATTTTCCAGGTTTTCCAGGTCGGTGGGAACCCTGAAGTAGCAATAAGAAGGTTTATTTTCAAGATTTTCTATGACACTTTTAAAAAGTCTTGCTATCGTTGCTGGGAGAAGCTCTAAATGTGGAATCGTAAGACCATTACCATTCTTTTGAGTTGGAAAAACTCTTGCTTTTGCTGCTCTTAGTGGTACAAAAACATCATGATTTTTCACAACTCGCAAGAATACAACTCCCAAATAGGCAAATTTGCTGGCGTCATAAAACGTATGTTACGAAAATTCTGTATCATCCTCTATATTAATCCATCTTGGTATAACAATTTCTGAAAAACAAGTCAGTTCATCATGCCAATTTTTGAATTTCAAAACTGTTTCTTCATCACCTTGTTTATCCCACGTACGATTTTTCTCCCATATGGACTGAAGTAAAAGTTTCGGAATCAATGTAGTGATGATAAAATCATTCTTTTTGTGATCTTGTTTTCATCTAAGCTTGACATCTCTTTCAAAAAACTTAAGATTTATTGACAAAACTGAACTTCCACCCTCTTAGATCAAAACTGTCCTCTGCCATAATCATTGTAGCTTCTTGGACAAAGTTTTGCACAGAAAATTCGCTAGGAAATCTAATATCGCAATTATCCACGAAAAATCTTTTATCTGCCAACTTCAAAATTGTTTTACAAGAATAGCAATTTTTTTTCACCTGCTGCATTTCTTTCTAAAATTTTTTTTAAGATGATATTTAATGGTCGCCCGCAATTATTTAAAGAAGGTTTTTCCTTTTCAGCAGAAACATCAAAAAATGGTCGAATCTTGGTTGTAGGACCGCTTTCTTTTATTACTGGTCTGTGTGGAAGGTAGTGAATTTCATCTCTCTCATGATCATTTATAATAATTTCAATGATTTCTTCATTTAACCATTTTCTAAAAACCTGATGTGAAACAAGATGCTGTTTCTCTAATTTCTGAAGAATCATTTGTAATCTCTTTTTAACCAGGAAGTAATTTTTAGACAGAGGTGGGTGTCCTTCTATCCAAAGTAACCAGACTTCATAGCGATTTTCTAAAAAAAAATGTTTAGCTGCCAGAACTAATTCGTCATGAGTTCTGCTCTTACTAGGTTCTTGAATTCCCAGCGCATCAAGATCCCACAAGGTCGTTATTATAGAATTCTTTACCAAAAGTGTCAGGAACGAGTTGGTATAAGAATTGACTAAATTTGAATCACTTGGTATTCTACTTATCAACACCCAAAAAAAGTGTTTCAGTAGCTACCAAACCACTAGATATGCTCTTATTAAGATCTCAATGGGTTCAGACATTCCATTTACCGATAACTCTACTCCAAGACATCTTAGCTCTTCAATCCATGGTTCATAGAAAATAAGGGACACGTCGCTACAAATTTTGGACTGATCTAAAACCTTTAGTTCATAGCAACCTGCTTCATATTCTAACTTATATATATATATCTCCTGATTGCTTTGATGAGACTGTAGAAAATCTTAATATAGCTGATCATTTAGCAAGTATTTTTAAAATGTACACAAAGAGCCAGCCTGCTCCCTTTTTAACAACTATTAGCTATCGAAATACGTCACAAATACAATTAGCACAGTTACACAATGTTATAAAAAGAGAGAACTTTCTTGATGTGTACTGCAGAGATAGTGTATTTCTGAATTTCTGGATACCTTAACGTATCATATTATTATGTTTTGCCCGATGATAACAAAACAAATTTATCAAACTAGTTCTAAGAAAAACTGGGTTTCTGTGGACATTGTAAAAAGGAGCTCACAGCTCAAAGATTTGTATATTTTGGCGACTAAAACAAAGAACACTCATCTTCTGAAACAATAAAATAGGCATAAAAGGAAATATGGCTGTGATATAAGAACTTTGAGACCCAACTACTCTGAAAATAAGTTGAAAAATCTTAGCTATATTAGTCAAAAATCTAAAGTTGTTTGGAACCGGTGCGTGAAAAAACAGAAAAAATAGTCAGATACTAAATTATGAATAAAAATGGGATATCAAATTATTAATAACAGCAAAATGTTGGCAAATGAGTCTGCCATTTATTTTTCTGGAATAGCTCAAAAAAGTTTCTGCAGCCATTTTCGTAATAATCTTAAAGATCAAGTGCAGTCTCGTATCGAACTAATACTTTCTTTTTCTCGCACGTCAGTGCTGAACATATTGTTAGTCATTGACTGTATCTAGTGTGTAGTGTTGTATATGCAGACGATATGACGGTTGGAGGGGAGCTCCAGGACCAGCTTAGTACATACGCTAGACAATTTACTGTCAGGCATGAAAGAAATCTCCAATTCTACAACTGCAGAACAGTAGATAACAATTTTGTATTTAAAGTAAATTATGACAATATCGGTGTATCAGAATTAACCAAAATTTTAGGAACTTTCTTAGATAGCAATATGAGTTGGGAACATAACATTGAACACATTTGTAAAAAAGTCAGTAAGAGTTATTATGCTATCTTACAATTGAAATCTCTTCTAAATGTTACAAAGTTAATCGATATATATATATATATTATGTCCTAGTCCATTCTCATATTGGCAATAATATTATTCTTTGGGAAAATGCTTCCAGTGGTGACAGTTTTTATTAAACAGAAAAAAGTTATCCATATAGTATTTAACACAAAATTATGTCTTTGCCTAGTCTATAAACGGATTTTAGGCTTAAAGTACACAAAACAAGTATGTATGGAAACAGTCCCAAGTTATATTGGCTGTAAGCTTTTCAATCACTTACCGCCTATTCTTAAAAATGAACTTAATTTTGTAAAATTTAAATATAAAGCTTATGTTAAAAAATTGATCCTATAGTACAGAAAAGTATTTTATCCGTAACCACTGGTTAAAAAATTAACTTTGTATTGTCTCTGATGTGCGTTTATGTAATAGTCCTCTTACTCACGAAGGTACCTTTACTTAATTTTACCAAATTTTATATTATATAAAAAACCGTTTCTATAGTTCAGAAAAGTATTTTATGATTATGGAAGTTTTTATTGTGTCTATATGTGAATTTATGTTATAGTCCTTTTAATCGCGAAGTACCTTTACTTAACTTTACTAAGTTGTATATTACTATTAGTTAATCTATATAATATATTTTTTTACTTATTAATTGACTTGTCCTATGTCATATTATGATCTAAAGGATGAATAAACGATTTAATTTGATTTGATGCATACAAAAGTTTGCAGAAACGTGTGGTGGATTCTCGTGTTATTGCAATTATCAAGTGATTTGTCAATATTTGAAATTTCATCTTTCTTGAATGGCTGCTTTTGTCTTGCTCGAATTGTGCCTTCTTATCAATCGGCAATTCACACATGATTTCAACATGAGACTTCTCACAAACTGCCATGTGGTTTTAGACATCTAAAACACAGCTTTTTCGACGCAAGAATACCTTTTTTCTGTTCTAGGGAAATCTTCTGAGCTTTGTAACAATTTTCACTAGACTACCCTCACAAAAGACACAGTTAGAGGAACTAACATTCGCCAAATTTGCAGCAGTGGGTGAACTTGCCTTCTTTTTGCTGGAATTAAGAGTACGAAGTAGTTTTAAAACTAGCGCTCGCGCCGTTTCCTTAGTCGACGGTAACGCGATGTGTTGTTCATTCTCAAATTCGGCTTTCAGGAATTTCCAAAGATTTTTTAGGCGAGGGTCTATAGAACCTAGAAGAATCTGAACCTCCTGACTGGCTCATATTTAAGCTTTCTAAATTGTCAAGTTCAAATCTTTGAGAAGGTCTTTGCCATACCCTCAATGAATCTTGAGGAAGATAAGATTCAATAAGAGGAAAAAACATAGCTGAACATTTCTCTGACGTAATGCCCAAAGTATCTAGTGCTCTAATTTGAGTTTCTACTCTTTTGAGGATCTACTCACTAATTCAAAATTGGTATGCTACCCGAACTATATGCAGACAGTAATAAATTCGAATTATGGGCATCTGGAGTAATATTTATGCGTTTCAATTTTTAAAAAAAACAAATGAATAACAATCTGGCTGCAAATTTTCAACCTCTAGGCGGCAATCAAGTAAGAAATTAAAGTTTTATTATCAGAATGTCAATTGGTTAAGAACAAAACTTTTCAATTTCAGTACACACGGAAGAATATGATGTAATTTTAATAACAGAGACATCTCTGAATTCTGATATACATGATAACGAACTAAATATATCAGACTACAATATATATCGTACAGATAGAAGCAGTGAAATCAATAATGCCAAAGTGAAAGGTGGTTCATTGATTGCAGTCAAGAAGCACATACCATCCTTAAAAATATAAACAAATTGCAAGAACACTGAAAGTATTTTTGTACAAGTTACAACAAACAACAGAAAAATTTTGTTTGGGTGCACATATCTTCCTCTCTCTTCAACAGAAGATCGGTATAAAGACTATGTCGCATCAGTAGAAGAAATTTACTAGAATCAGAATTTTGAATTGTCATATTTATGTGGAGATTTCAATTTACCAGGATTACAATAGGTTAATGACGAATATGGATGTACATCAACTGGTAATATTACAAAAAAATCTAGCGGACCTATTTGCAGTTTTAAAATTTATGCAGAATAACCCAATTTCTAATTGTGCAGGTAACTTTTTAGACTTAATTTTTACTAACTCAACCAATTCTTATCTAAATATTACTGATGTTCCTATTGTCAACTGTGATAAATTTTATCCAGTGTTAGTATTTAATGTACCATGTGATAATTGTCAATTTTTAGAATATAATTATTGTTATAAAGATTTAATAATTAATTTTTACCTAACTTTGATTGGGAGTGAATTTTAAATGTCTGATGTTAACAAATCTATTGATATTTTTTTATGATATTTTATACTTTACTATAGATTTATATTTACCTGTACATCGATGTAAAAATAAGTTATTTCCAAAATGGTATTCTCATGAATTACATAAGTACATAAGAAATACAAATTATCCAAGTCAGTACAAGATTATAAAACATTCTCTCAACTAAGTCGAGATTGTAAAACTTTATTGTCGTCCTGTCACAAGGAACACATTAAAAATCTAGAAAATACCATTTGTAATAAAAAAGTTTTGGAAATATAAGTATAAGTATAAGTAAGCGCAAAAACCATGACATACCCAATTTTATGCAATTTATAGTAAGTTGTCAAATAACATTAATGAAATCTCTAGTTATTTTAAGGATTATTTTTCATTTGTTTACAGCACATCGAATAATTATTTAAACGAAGAACCTTGTTTTTAACGCAAGGTTAACATAGGTTTCTGTAATATAATGTTATCTGACATCCTTAAAGCAATTGGGAAATTGAACTTAAAACTATCCTGTGGTCCTGACAATATATCCTCTGTATTTATACACAAAAATAGATTTATTTTCGCACAAATATTGGATTTTTTTTATTTTTTTTTTATGATTTCGTTGTCAACAGGTATTTTTACCAAATAAATGGAAAGAATCTTTTGTTAAACCTATATTTAAGAATGGTAACAGGTCAAGTTGAAAATTACAGACCATACAAACATTTTTGCAAAACTCTTTGAATTCATTATAGCTTCCAAAATTAGTCCCCTATTATCAAACATAATAATAAATCAACAACATGGTTTTATTAGTGGAAAAGCGACTATTACTAATCTTACAATTTTCACAAACTATTTGTTGGAAGCTTTGAAGAATAACTGTCAGATATATGTTATCTACACTGACTTCTCCAAGGGTTTTGACAAAGTTAATGTGAATATTATTGTAAAAAAAACTTTCTGCTCTAGGTGTTCTTGGTATCCTTCTATCTTGGATTCAAAGCTTTCTTACTGATCGTAAGCAAATTGTCAAGGTGCATAACAGTCTTTCTGAAACAGGGGGGGGCATTTATCTTCAATTTCTTTCAACTGTTTCCTTAATGACATTTTAACATGATTTAAAAATTGCCAAGTTCTTTTCTATTGTGACGACCTAAAAATATTCAAAAAACTAAAAAATATAAATGATTGTATCCTTATACAACAAGACTTTTTTTTTTAATTATGTTAATAAAAATTGCTTAGACCTAAATATTAATATTTTATAAAATTTCAAGTCCTATTAATTTTTACTATAGGTTTAATAACATTGGACTAGAAAGTTTCATTAAGATTAAAGATCTCGGAGTAATAATGGACACTTCACTCTCATTTAATGATACTTATTATATTAAAAACAGAACCTTAAAAATGCTATCTATATGCAATATCTATAGTTTTAAAAATATGTATTGTTCTCTTATTCGATCTGTTTTAAAATATGCATCAAATGTTTGGTCACCTTTCTATGATCCTCATATGGATAATCTAGAAAAATTCTTTAGATTTATAGCATACAAACTTAATATATCAGTTGAAAATATAAACTATTATGATTTAAGTCAATTAGTAAATTTACCTAGCTTAGAAAATAGGAGATAATGTTTAGATCTAATATTCTTGTATAAAATTGTCCAGATTTATTAGAGAAAATATCATTTTCTATTCCACAAGTGAATTTAAGAAATCATAATTTATTCCACATAGAACATCATAGAACTAATTATAGCCAAAACATTCCGACCCAGAGATTATGTAAACTTGCCTTACCGAAAGTAATAGATTTTTTTTAACTTAAATTTAAATTAGTTCAGATCTAAGATTCAACGCCAATTATTTTAATACCTGAGTGTTTTTTTTTTAATCATATGTTGAAATTTTATGAGTCTAGTTTTTGACTTGCTACTTTAGTATAAGTAATTAACTATAACTATTGTTAATTGTATATTTTTGTACATTTGTAAAAAATAGTCTATCCGTAAATAAAACTTACTTTACTTTACTTTCCTCAATTTTGTCAACAACGATAATAAGGGGACAATTGCAGACATTCTAGAATCCATCTACAATAAACGCATAACGTACTTACCGCAAAAACCAGGATATGGGAAATACAGAAGTGAAGAACAGTATTATAGTTTCTATTCATAAATAAGTTTTAGAGAAAATCATTTCGGACAAAAAATCAAGTTTCAACAACGAGACTCTAAGTATTTTTAACCTGAACATATTCATACGAAGTTTTATACAACGTGAAGCCAAAATCAAGGCAAAATTAACTAATGTCGTTTCCAAATACTATAAACTGTTTGATTAATTTAAAACAAAAATTCTTCAACTTTTAATGGGAGAAATCAATATTTGTAAACAATATATTGATCAGAAGTAGACAAAAGCTTAAATCAAAACATATATGATAACGTTTTCGAGGAAATGATCAAGCGTGACGATATTTTTTCCTTTGTCAGAAAGAAGCTTCTCCTGTCTCAGAAGAATGAAAATATAAGGACTTAAAAACACTATGATGGAAATTCGTCTGACGGACTTAGCGTTGCTGCATATCATGGTATTGAAATTGACATTGAGCGAATCATTGACCGGTTTGCCCAAAAAAACTGGAAACGAACTTTTTTTTTAGATAGGCATCTTATATTTGAGATATGCAATATAAAAGGTATTGTTTCAACTTAAAAAGCTTTTTATATCTTGTTTGTTATCTATGTTAGTAGTAGGGCATAAACTGAGCGGCACTAGAACACCTTTAATATTTACGGTATTAGTTTAATTTTGTGTTAACAATGGCATTTGTAGTGTCACTTTCTTAAAAATGTTCGCCTGCTGCGCTTTGAAACCATTTATATATTCAATTTTATTTTAATTTTAACTCAAAAAATGCATTTTTCAGTACAATTTTCTTAAAAATTTTCGACTGCGGCGTTATGATACGTTGATATTTATGATTTTAGATTAATTTGACTCAAAAATTGGATTTTTAATGTAATGTTCTCAAATTTTTGGTACATTGAAACATTTTTTAAAATAAAAAATGTATGAAATAAACAACTTCAAATCTGAGTGCTCCCCCCTATATTTGAGGCCAAATCCGCGCTTATAGTTACTAAGTTTTGTTTGATATGTTTCTCATAAAAGCTAGGCTCTTATTCTAGTTTTTATTTCGTATTGTAACCGCCCCCTCTTTTTAAATTGCTGGGACCGCCACTGTTTAATGTAATGCTAAAAATATCTAACGGACCTCAATAAGCCCCTGATTTGTAACCATCATGATACGATTTAAAGGAGACTAATCGGTACTAAATAATTTTTGGTTTTGAATTCTTAAATTAATTTTTGGTACATTCAAGGAGACATAGTTTATTAAGTTACAGTTCTTATATTTTAAATTATTTAATATATAATATAAAAATATCACATCTTGTTTCTTTCTTCTTTCCACAAGAGATGCTTTTGTACGCCAATTTTATAAGGATATAAATTATTTTTAACCACATAGAGATACCGGAAAAATATTTTTTGCACTTTTTCGATGTCATTAATGTGTATGGCTTCTAGTGGCATCCAAGTTTGTGAGGCATATTCAAGTTTGGATCTAACAAGAGCATTGTATAAGGTAATTATTGCATTAATTTTAAAACTCTTGCTATTTCTAATCACAAAGCCAAGTGATTTTACTGCGTTATTTACGATATGGCTAAAATGCTTGCTAAACTTCATGTTGGACTGGAAAAAAACACCTAAATTTTTCCCCTCAGTTTGGCGAATCAACTCAGTCACCAATTTTGTATGATTTAACTATTGGATTCGTTTTTCTGGTAAAACTGACAACAGAACATTTTTGAGACATTTTATTATTTATAAACCAGTTATTAACTCAAATACATAAAAAATGAGAGGCAGAATGATCTAGCAAAACTAATGAGGTGGTGTAAATTGCATAAAATGAAACTAAATATCTCAAAATTCAAGTACATTCAGTTTATCAGACAAACAAAACCAACATAAAACTCATACTCCCTTAAAAATAAACTATTAGAAAATGTGGATACTATCAGAGATTTAGGAATACTTTTTAATATGAAGTTAACTTTTGAAGGCCATATCAGTTTTTGTTGCAATAAAGCTTTAAAAATGCCAGGCTTTGTAAAACGCCATTATACTTCCGTAGTGCACTCTCATCTTGAGAATAGTACTCCAGTTTGGTCGTCATCCTTACTTTACTACACAGATATATCAACTAGAATGCACCCAGAAAAATTTTTAAGTTATATACAGTTTAAACTTGGTATTCCTAGGAAGTCTATTGAGTCCAGCTCTTATGCAATTGCTAAAACTTTAAACACAAGACGTAAAAGAAACAACCAATTTCTTATATATATGCAAATTAATAAAAAATAAAATAGTATGTCCTTAATGTTAATAACCTGCATGAAGCCTTAGGACAATTAATTTCGATTAATACATTTAGTCTTGAACAGCATGACACAAAATATGGCCTAAATAATTCAATAAATAGGGCAATGGCCTATGTGAATGAGATTCAGACAGATATATTTTTTAATTCTTTAGAATTAGGTCTGTAATTTAACGTGTGAATTATTTACTATAATGTAAACTATTTTTTATTTTATGTTATTTAACTTTAATGTTTTAATCTTGTATTATTTGTATTTGTATTCTAACCAAGCTTGTTATTTTTTAGTCTTCTGGCAAGTAGTTCCATCGTATAGGAAACTTGAAGCTCATCTAATAATATGGTAAAAGCTCTACCTAAAATGGTGCCTTTTTTTTGTGCGTCTCCATATTGAGGTATTCTAGAAGTGTCCTGTCATATATTTTAGAAATGTGCACTCCAGAAATAAGCTATCCGTTTAAATTTGGTTTTTCCTAGATTCATTTAAAAGTGTAAAAATCAACAACGTCGCGATTTAGTTGAAAACTCGAGTTCTTTTATATTCATGTTAGGCAAAAAATTATAAAACGTTTTATTCAAATTCAAAATTTCTTTATTCAGAAGAACCTATCAAAAGTTAACAATAACAACTTATTAATTAAACTTAAGTAGGTTAAATGAATTGACGTCAGTTTCCTCATAAAAAAAATCTAAAATAAATTGTCCCTAGTCAATAAATAAATTGAAAAGAACATTTAAAATTTATAATGTAAAAAATCCTCAGTGGTATATGGTTCTATTTCTAAAATACCATACTGTTTTCTGTTTTTATATTCTGAGGTATCTGGTTTATTAAAGAACCTCAAGCAGACATATGTTGGTAGCTTTTTTTTTCTGTCAAAAATAGTCTATGTTTGGGTAATTGACAGTTTAGATGTCTTTTGTTGTAGGATCTATCACTCAAAAATATTCTAAATTTGTCCTTGTTTTTAAACAGAAACAGTAAACACTCATATATGTCAAAATTTTGAGCTCTTTAAATTTTGTTCTGCATGATTCAGAACATTTCAGACCAAGGAGCAAGCACACTACTCTTCTTTGCGTTTTAAAGAAAAGATCTTTTGTTCCACCACCACACACCCCCAAAAAATTATCCCCAATCTTAAATGTGATTGAAAATTTGAACAATATATTGATTTTCGATGGTGTTACATGATCTAAATCCAAATACATTTTCATGTAAATATGTTGTCCAACTTACGTTTTGATTAACATATATTCCTAAAAATTTTGTTGTTTCTGTTAGATCTAATGTATTCGAGTTTAAGTTTATATTTTCAGGATAGTTTCTGTTACTTTGTAATGTTCTAAAGGCAATAAATTGAGTTTTTTCTTGATTTACACCATTTTTCTGCTTTTTTCAAAGTAGATTGAGAACATCTTAATTTAAAAAAAAAAAAACAGTCACAATTCAAAATGTACAAAATACTGTCTGGTCAAAATTTAAAATATACAATGTGATGATCTCACATTTTGTTTAACTTGTTGTTAGGCTTTTTTTTAATCAGACCGGCACGGCAGCAAAAAATAGACAGTAACGTAAATTTTGCTTAAATACCATTCAAAATAAAGCCTCACAATAAGTTAAACATGGTTAAACACTATGTAAAAAAAAATCTTTTTTTTTATTAATTAAAAAAAACACCAGGAATACTACAAAATGTGGTGTTTATTTGAACTTTCAAGCTTTAGCGGAATTGAAGTTATGGGTTGTCCCCTCAGCTTAATGGTTAAGCTAGGGAAGTCGCATTTTCTCAAAAACGGGTTCAGCCAAATTAATTTAAAAGGCTACAAAACATAGCATTGAAAATATTTGGGCCCCTTACGATGGAGACCCTGGGCTAACCAATGATGGATTAATTTACACAGCAAATGAAATACCATAAAATAAAATATATACATAGGTAACAAAACTAGTAACAACCCAAATTATTGTACACATGTAAATACCAGTACAAACTTGTGAAAACAAGTGTAGGCTTTAATAAGTGTGGCAACAAGAGAGAAGCAGCTCAGGGTATTAGTCAATTCAATTTCAAAACAGTATGCGGGTTAATCTGCAAAAAGTGGTACTTTGGGATGGACAATCTGTATCTCCTTGTACAGAAGAGCTGTAGTGTAAAAAATGTAATTTTTAGTTAAATTCTTTTAGGAAGGTGTACAGTATAGATTATTTCTCATAGTTTTTGAATAAATAAGATTTAAAGTTTCAAATATAGCCAAAATTCTCATTATGCTGCTTGCAACAAGCAGTGTTGATTCAATATTTTTATGGCAAAAATTTAAAAATTATTACTATTTTGGCCTAATTGTACTTAACAGATAATAAAAAATAATAACAGTGAAGGAATTTAGAAATGATATTTTATAGTGTTCTAAAAATTTAAGAAAAACTGCAACTTATTCCATTACTTCTGACTACAAATGTACCTATTTGTCTACAATACCGCGGGAAATAGTTTGCCCACGCGAACCTGTCTATGAATGGCAGAACCAATTCTCAGTCTATGGTTGCAGTAGCTTTGGAAGGAAAATCTATCCGAGACCGATTGTAGATAGTTAAATTCTCATTGTTATCTTGTTGTTATGGTAAGAAATATTTTTTTCAACATTTTATTTTGTTTAAACAAGTAAGGTACTTTTGTTAGCCATAAGCGGGAATAATTTTGTGACTTTAGTTTTTTTCTTTTGTTATTATTTACTTTTCAATATTAAGAAAAAAATGTTAAAATTATCATTATATTGACACCTCATTATTGCAATGTGGCAGCATAATGAGAATAAATTTTTTAAATAGGCTGTTAAAAAGAACAAGGGATCTAGAAAAAAAAAGAAAAGAAAATTATATTTAAGGCAAAAAGAATCCAAAATCAGAAAGAGTATAAACAAGTTACTTCGAGTATAAATGAGTTTGTTCAGTTTTGTAGTTTTCTAAAAAAAGTAGTAAGTAGTAAGTATATATATATATTCTCCTGGCATCCATTGTCATTATGCTGTCATGGATTTTCTAAAAAATTGCTGTATTTTAAGGCTGCTCATTATCAGAGTTTATTTATGTAGTAACAATAAAAAAAAATAAATTTTTTTGGTTCTAAAGATATTTTATTTTTAATCAAAAAATTAAATCCAAAAGACCCACTTTTCACAGATCCACCTATTCATACAATACACACACAAAAACTTGATAAAAGTTTTATGGAAAGGTCCTCTAAAAAGCAAAAATTGAATCTATCCTTAGTAGAATAGAAATGCTTATTATATGAAACATAAAATGTAAAAATAGTAATAAATAACTTAAATTTGTATAGATAATATTACAAAAAAGAAACAACATAGCAACCTGTAAAATTAATCATTAATAAAATCATAAATCTGCAAATTGTGCACTAGCTTTTTTAATTTGTTCATGAAGAGTCAAACCATATCAAGTCAACCAGGCAATAGTTTTGACCATCTCCGATTTTGATGATTTTTGGTACACTTATTCGTCTTATAAAAAAACTCAAAAATCCAAAATTTTTTGGATAAGCGGTTTTTGTTTTATTGATTTTTGAAAATCAAGAAATTGACCTATATGTCCTTGACAGACACTTGCAAAAATAGTAATATCTCAAAAACTATTGATCCTATAGAAGCGAGTGATAGCTCATTTTGAAGGGTTTTTAAAGAACTTTTTAAAGATGTGTGACACAATATAGTTTGTTTAATTTTTTTTTCTTAATGAAAAATCTCAAAAACACATTTTTTAATTTTTATCAAAAAAATATTTATTTTTTTTCAATGTTTTTTTAACATTTTTGGAAAATTTTAGGATGGAGAAATAATGGAGTCATACTTTAAAAAAATAATAAAATATTTAATACAGCTAATTTACCTAATATGGGTATAACAAAAAAATTAAAAGTAAGAATAATAGAAAATTTACAATAAAAAATATTTAGGTTGCTAATTTTTTTTGTAAAATATTTGAGGAATCTGTCATTTCTTCTGAAGTTAGAGTATATGTCCTACCAGTGGCAGTATTTGGGTTGACCCATCTTAAAACAGAATTTTGATCTATGACCAATATATCAGCTTTTGGCTTTGAAAAGTAAAAAGACGGAGAGGGACCATGAGGATGTAAAAAACTAACTTTCAATTCCCAGCTTTCTATATTTTTGCCAATGATACATCCCATCCATCAAAGACAGTCATAGTTTATGGTTACAAAACCGGAGTCGATGTTTTCAATTTCTGTGTTTGACAAACCACAGGTTGCAAAAAGACATTGAATATTTTACTTTTTACTTAGTGAAAATGGTTTTGTAATAATTTTTTCATTACTGAGGGGGATAATCGAGTGCAATTTTTGAGTCCCAGGTATCGATTGTGCTTCCAGGTATCTTTTTTCCAATAACTTTTCATGTTGCTGGTAGTCATTTAATGAACAATATTTAAATGTTATACCAGGAATGTTTTCTGTTGCAAATTTAAAAAGATCTTCGGGGGTCATAATCTGTTCATTATATGGTCTCTGCAGACTTGCTTTAGCAGCAAACCTTTTTACGGTGCCTCTCAGTCCATCGCATGCACTCTTCCCGTGGGAGGTGGCAAAAAAATTTCATTCTGCTTTAATTTTAAATTCCTCGAGATGGTATGCAACAAATTTTTTTTTATTTTTATACTGTACAGCACAGCCGTCTGAAAAATAGATAATTTTGTCTAAATTATCAATTTGCCTCTTTAGTTCAGGCATAAGGTGGATTAAAAACAGATGAAATGCCACAGTGTTGTGTACCAAACAGTCTGAAATAAATATATAATTTAAATGACCCAGTTTTCCCTCATGAGTTTTGTAATATATTACAAAAGGATGTAGGGTTGCCTGGCTATTTGTCCAGTGATAGGACTGCACTTCATCCTGCAAAATAAATGAATAATTTTCAGCAAAGTCGCATGTGATTAGTGCTTCCCCCTTTTTTAAATTGTCTTTTACCTCATTGTAGTATTCTTTTTGCACGTGAGTGTAAAAAGAATAAGATTTCCTCTGCTGGTTTAATTAATGTCTCCATATTGCATCTATCTACAGCTATCCACTTCTTAAAAGTCACATTGTCAATCATTGCTTCTTTGAACTTTTCATTCAAAAAGTTTTTTAAATTCTCAGTTCCTGGGCATATCTCACATTTGTCCAAATTACCCTTATCATTTAAAATAAACTTGTTTATTTTAGAACACTCTATCATTAACTTCATATTTTGATGTATTGTGCACACACACACTGTATGTGTACCACTCTTTCCTGCTAAAATGCAACTTTTTGGTCTCAATTCACTAAATTTAGACAAACCAATTTTTAGGTCTGGATGCTCTTTCTTAAAATGCAAATATATTTCTTTGATATTAGCCAAAACTAACCTTTTCTGATGATGCTCCTTAGTTCCTTCTTTTCTTACAACAACAAAATCTTTTTTTCCAGGCATGGGTCTACTCACATCATCTCTAAGGTAAAATGATGTTACAATGTTTTTTCTTTGACCATTTTTTTACCATCCTGCTCATGTATTGGGAAACTCCAAATTCTTGCTGAATTTTTGCCTGACTCCAAATCATAGGAAGACAAGATAGAATTAACATTCTTTCGCTTCTATTGAGTATTGTTCCTGACCTAATCTTTTTTCGATCACTGCTTTCACTTTTTCAGCCTTTTCTTTGGACACTCTTCTTTTTTTGATAGGCGATTCCCCAATAATTTGCAACAACTGGTTTAGAAGGTCCATAGATTCATCACATTCTTTAAAAGGAGAATCTGGAGTTTGAGCGGAACGTCTGTAACAATAAAAAAAAACAACTTTTAATATGAAAACATTTACTAAAATTGGTAATTATTTAGTATCCGGTTTTCTGCCATTTTTGATTTTTTTTTTAATTCTTTATGGAGGCACCTACTTGGGTCCCTAGGACCCCAAATCCGCAACCGCCGAATTTTATTTTTTTAAAAAAATTTTTTTTTAATTTTTTTGTTTTTTTTTAATTTTTTAAAACCCACCCAACCCAACCCTACTTAAAAATACTCAAACCAACCCAACCCAACCCAAAACAACCAAAAAAAACCCTCACAACCCCCCCCCACCGTCACCCCTTTTTGCATCAAAAAAATTAAAAAAAAAAATTTTCGGCGGTTGCGGATTTGGGGTACTAGGGACCCCAGAACAGACAAGACAATAGTTTATTTCCAAATTGTTTACAATAGGTAAAATCGGATCGTCATAAAAATCTACAAAAAAATTGTAAAAATAACAAAGGTATATAAATAAGTTGCAGTTACAACTTCTCTAAAAATTATTTCTAATAGTAATCGGTTTGAGAGTTTGTGACCAGAAAATTTCTAAAAACTGTTAAAATTGTACACACACAAGTCAAAACATAACATTAGAACAGACAATAATGTATAGTAACAATATAATATAAAATTAGTTAAAATATGGTTAAAACATTGTAATAATATTTAAAAAAAACAGAAACCAGATGTGGCGAACATTACTTAAAAGACACACATATATACATTACCAAAATAAAAGACATTAAAATTCATTAAAATTTAGGAACTCACTAATGCTGTAGGGTTCAATCTTACAAATTAGATTAAAGCATTCTTTTTTGTAAAGTTTGTAGCTTTGGATATTTTTTATTTTGTTTTGAAGTTTATTAAAGAATTTAATTGCAGCATAATCCGGGCTTTTTTCAGTAATACTTAGTCTATGTTTTGGATATATATACATGTTGTTTTTGTTTATTGTGTTACAGGTTCTAGTACCGGCATATTTAGCAAAAAGTAATGGATTTTTCCCAAATACAGTAAACATTCCAAGATATAAATACCCGGGACCGTTAACAACTTATTTTCTCTAAAATTATTTCTACAAGAAGCATATGGCTTGATTCCTACAAGATTCTAATAACACGTTTTTGTAAAATAAAAACGTCATTTATGCGACTACTATGGCCCCAAAGTAATATACCATATTTTAATTGAGAGTAAAACATACCATAATAAATTGATTTTAATGAACTGTGACCTCTAAAAATTTTACTTAAAACTCTAACAGCATAGCTTGCCGCTGATAGTTTTTTACATAGATCTCTGATGTGTGAAAAAAATTTTAGGTCTTTATCAATAGTTACTCCCAATACCTTCATGTGACTTTCAAAATTTAATGTGTCTCCTTCATAAGTAAGGTTTTTAGGGACATATATGTCCATGTTAGAGATAACAACTGCTTTTGTTTTTTCTGTGTTCATAATAAGTTGGTTGTTAACACAGTATTCAGACACTTTACCTAGTACGTCAAAATATTCCTCATGGATGTTCCCCTCCCAATAAACCGGCATCACTATGTTGGCATCATCTGCGTAATTGACCAGAAGGTTTGGATTTTTGATGACATGGTTTAGATCACTAAGATAAATAACAAAGAGCAGAGGGCCAAGAATACTTCCCTGTGGAATTCCTGTCATTATGACGTTTGATTCTGACGTTATTTTATTGTTGTTCACATTTATTGTAACTTTTTGTGGTCTTTCAGTCAGATACGAGCAAAATAAATCCAAAGCACTTCCTAATTTTTCCAAAAGAATTTCATGATTTATTGTATCAAATGCTTTTGATAAATCCAAAAAAAGTCCACAGGCCGCTCCCCTAGATTCAACAGTCGAAATTATTGTTTTGTTCAACTCTAAAAGAGCCGATTCTGTAGACCTTTTCGGGAGAAAGCCATGTTGAAAATTGTTTAAAAGTGAATATGTCAGAAAAAAATCTAACAGCCTCTTATGTATTAATAACTCATAAATTTTTGCAACGGATGAAATCAGACTTATAGGCCTGTAGGTGCCCTCATAAAGAATTTTTCCCTTAAAACCAAAAATGGCAGAAAACTGGATACTAAATAATTACCCTAAAATTATTAGCAGAGCCACAACACACAAAAAAAAAACAAGTAAAAATGTAGGTAGGTATTCGTTACTATTACTTACCCTGCTACAGGAGATGGTTGTTCATCCTGTTCCTTGTGTTCCTTGGAAAGTTTCATTCGACAATTGTCACAAATTTTCATGCCAGTCTTCACCCCTTTAAAGGAAGTCATCCAATTTGTGACATTCCGTAACTTTCTGGAATGTTTCTCCTGACTTAATGGATCACAACACCTCACAAAAAATTTTTCCATTGTTTTGGCATATTTTGTGCCATTTTACAACACACGACTCCGATAAATGTTTTAAATTAAAAAATAGCAATTTATCACATAAACCGCAGGTTTGCAATTTAGATATAAAGAGTAAATATATAGGTATTTATCAAAAAATGTATGGTTTTTTTCCTGCAAGGTTTTTTATATTATTTTTTTAAAAATAGAACCAATAACTTCTCCATCCTGAAATTTTCCAAAAATATTAAAAAAATACTGAAAAAAAATAGTATTTTTTTGAAAAAAAATCAAAATGGTGTTTTCAAGATTTTTCAAAAAAAAAATAAAAACAAAAAATTACATGGTGATACACATCGTTAAAAAGGTCTTTAAAAAACCTTCAAAATAAGCTATAACTCGCTTCTATAGGACCAATAGTTTTTGAGATATTGCTATTTTTGTAAGTGCCTGTCAAGGGCATATTGGTCAATTTCTTTATTTTCAAAAATCAATAAAACAAAAACCGCTTATCCAAAAAATTTAATTTTTTGGATTTTTAAGTTTTTGGATCAGAAGAATAAGTGTACCAAAAATCATCAAAATCGGAGATGGTCAAAATGAAAAGTGCCTTTTTTTTGGTTGATCTGATATGGTTAATCATATGATATATAGGTTTGACCCTGAAAACTTTTTCTTGTAGTTCATTTGATATTTCATGAGGTAGAAAATTTCTATTCTCTTCTAGGTCCAATCAGCATTGGATAAGTAAACTGTTATTTCTTGTGTTGTGTTACTGTATGTCAGAGGTTGGACTAGTATGTCCTGTTATTTTTGTACATAAAGAGAGCTGACTTGTAGATGTCAAGTTTGGTCAAAGTAAATATTTGATAAGTTTTAAAATATATTTTAAAATATTCTTTACATATTGCTTCCAAGAGAGTGAAAAAATAGTTCATACAACACATTTTGTCAGCAGGAAAGTACTTTCTGCTTCAGGGGCGTCATTTCACATTTCTCTTGGGGGGGGGGCATACCTAATTTCAAAAAAAAAATGAACAAAAAAAACACTTTATTGATGCCAAAAAATAAACAAATTTTTTGGTAAAACAAACATTACAAAAAAAACAAAAAAGCTTAGATAAAAAAATAAAAAGAGAGTTTTACCAACAGAAAACTGTTGGATTTTTCGCCTTCTCCACCAGTTCTACCACTGACTGGTTTCAGACACAGTCCATCCACCAAAATCCACATCCACATCCACCTCTTTTTATTTATATTTATCTCCACTATGGACATTGGGAATTTATTTCTCATACTGTTAAAAAAGCTTAGGCCTATATATAAACACTAAACTAACAGTTTACTGGGTAACAGCAATGCAGTAAACTGTAGTAGGTGTTTTTCAAATTTTGATTTTTGTGGGCGGATGCTCAGGGGGGGAGGCAATTGACGGCCCTGTTCTGCTTCAACAGATAACCCATAGTTCTACCCCATATTGACAAAGGCTATAAAAGTAAGTATAGTCTGTTAAGGGTGGTTTTCTGTAACTTTTTCTTCTTCCTTAAGTAAAAAGTAAAAGTAAAAAGCTGGTTCATGCTAAAATTCCTTCTTCTTAACATTAATGATAACGCTAAATTTTGGGTTAATTTTTTCTCAAAAATGTGAAAACTCTTTCACCAAATCTGTTAAATGTTCAATATCATTCAAACAATCCATTTTGCCTACTGCACTTGCAAAACAAAATTTTTCTGTTTCTTTTTCCCTAAAGTTAAGGTAGAACAGCACCTAACATAATTTAATTTAGCATAAGGTAATTTAACCTAACTTAAGGAAAATTTAGGGTGTTGATACAGCTTCCTTAAGTAGCTGCCAATTTTTGCTGTTTTATGTCAAAAATTTTGTCAGCTGGCCAATAAAATTCTTGTATTTGTTTACAAGTTGTGAAAAATCAGCATCCATCTTTGTTTGGGCATGCACAATTTTGATTTCACTTAAGGAAATTTATGAAGATAAAAGTTGGTCATCTCTTAAGTTAAATTACGCTAAATTACGTTAAACTACGCCTGTATGAAGGTGATCATTAAATCTAATAAGAGAAAATCTTACGCTAAATTAAGTTACACTAAATTAAATTATGGTTAGTGCTGTTAGAATCCACCTTTAAATATTGGTTAACTTACATTAATTCCTTAAGGCTTAACAAAAAAGATAAGGAAAAGGAGCAAACAAGAATAAGCGGTAATTATGCAGTATACGGTTTTCTGCCATTTTTGATTTTTTTTGAAAAATTCTTTATGGGGGCACCTTCTAGGGTTCCTAGGACCCCAAATCCGCCTGCGCCCGATTTTTTTTTTTGTTTACGAGAAAAATGGTGCCCAGGGGGGGTTGTAATGTGTTTTTTTGATTGTTTTGGGTTGGTTTGAATTAGGTTGGGTTGGACTGTGTTGGTTTGGGTTGTTTTAGTGAAAAAAAATTAAAAAAAAAAACAAAAAAAATAAAAAAAAAAACCAACGGGCGCAGACGGATTTGAGGTCCTAGGGACCCTGGAAGGTGCCCCCATAAAGAATTTTTCAAAAAAAAATCAAAAATGGCAGAAAACCGTATACTGCATAATTACCTTGGACTGTGTTGGTTTGGGTTGTTTTAGTGAAAAAAAAACAAAAAAAACCGGCGCAGATGGATTTGGGGTCCTAGGGTGCCCCCATAAAGAATTTTTCAAAAAAAAACAAAAATGGCAGAAAACCATATACTGCATAATTACCGAAAAAGCTACACCAAAAGTTACAGCATGAACCAGCCTTTAATTACTCATTACAACCAGATTTACATGGCATACTGACAACATAAATTTTGGGTCAGCTGTTAATAGCCTCCCCAATGGCAAGTTGCAATCCTTTAGTTTATGTTTAGGGCATGGTTATAGGAAAATGTTTAATTTTAAGATGTTTTTTTTTTGTAGAAAGTTTCCTAACAAAAACACTTTGATTTGATTGATAAAACCTGATACAAAACAAAACGATCTTTAAAACTTACGTGGACATGTCCAAATCCTCCATTTCCGAGATGGAACTTTTTGTAACGTCCCCTTCCGCTAAGCTTTTATTCATTTTGAAAAAATATCTGGCAACAATCTTATTTTTTCCTTGATATTTTTATTATTTTTCCTAACAGACACTACAAAAATTTTTAAAATGGGAAACCGTCGAAAACGTCAGCCAAAGTACTGTAATTGGTTGGGATGGGTCTGTTCAACCCATAGGCGTTTTCTCGCGTTGAAATTATTTTGAAATATTATTTTAAACTATTTAGATGTGACGTCATCATTTAGAACCGAGAAAAAATGAGTAGTTCAAAACTTTTTTTTTTTTCGTTTTTCTGTTCATTTTTTTGGTGTTTAAAATTAAAATGGATCAACTACTGGTTTATCTAACAAAATCTTAGAGTGTACAGCCCGTTTTAGTAGCATGGATGGTCAGCAATGGAAGCTACATGGATAGTGAAGTTTTTTTATTTACTGTTCTTTTAAGCCCAGAAAATCATATAAGACCACAGGGATACCATGAAGAATGGCTAACAAGATATCTAGAAAACGATTTTTCATACATTTTCACGCAAAAACAAAAAAAAATCGGTTAAAACAAGAATGTAGAATTTTGACGTATCTTCTACGCACGCGTCAGTTTTGAAACTAGAGAGGATTCCGTTTCAAAATATTTTTAACCCGTTTCGATGTGACGTCACCGTTGCAACGCGAGAAAACAAATGTTTCAAACTTTTTAAAAACATTTTAAACAATTTCAACGCGAGAAAACGCCTCATTATATTTCTATGGTTCAAATATTTTTAATCACAGGACTACGAAAGGGCAGCAAAAATTACAGTAGCTCAGTGAAGTTAGAAAGATTTTGATAACATGAGAAAATTTTAGGTTATGTAACTTGTTTATCTCACGATTCTCATGAAAACACAGATAAAATGGGATTTCCAAATTATATATAAAATGAGATTAGGGATAATTATAATGTATTCATTTACCAGACTATGCCAGTGAAAGTGCGTGTCATATTTTTTGCACGAGCTAGGGAATTAGCAGGTAAAATTCTGTTTTTGGATTTAGGAATTTAAGGTCAATTCATGCTTAGAATGTGCGCATCTTTTGTATAAGGTAAAAAAACTGCGCAACTTTTCATACTTTGGCATTATAATTCGACATTTAAGGTCTATTTAAATTGTAAAGGCAGATTCCTTGGCAGATTCAGAGGCAAGGAAATAAACTATAACAAATGCATGCTGCTGTGGCCGCAAGTAGTAAGAGCAGCATGCAATTGCTATTGTTTATTTTCCTTGTGGCTTACTGCATACCTACTTCATATCACTTACCTTATGGAACTCCGAATCTGCCTTAAGTGTTACATACCTTCACCTCTTCAGTTTGTTATATTTTCTTATCTGTTAAGTTTAAGTTACCAGTTTTTCAGTCATAAGGAGGTTCATAAATAGCACCAAAATATCTGGTATGGTATATGCATAGCCTGAACCTCAATGTTTTGTTTCAGGTAAAGACTGCTCCTATTTGGAAGTTTCATCACCCTTAACTTCACTAGATCTTCTTCAACTTATTGTCTCAGAATATCAGCTTCAGGAAATAAAAAACAACATTCTTTTGTCTGTAAATGAAGAAATACATTCTTGTGAAAGAACTCTACAATTAAACGAGGGTGACGAAATTGCCGTTATCCCACCTATAAGTGGAGGCTAGTTTTTAATAGAAAATGAACCACATTAAGTTTTCTAATGATAAACTTAACTTGGATGATGTAACTAATTTGGTAACAGCATCATCATGTGGGGCAATATCCATATTTGTTGGAACCACAAGAGATAATTTTGATGGAAAAACTGTTATCAATTTAGAATATGAGGCCTATGAGTCCATGGGAATCAAAGCTATGGAAAATATTTGTTTGGAAATTAGGAAGAAATGGGACAAAGTAGAACATATTGCAATTTACCATAGGTAGGTAAAGGCGGGTAAAGTATGGGCTTCGGTATCCTTGTACTTTTTGTATGCGTTTGTAATTTTGATGTTTGTTTCTAAATATAGGGTGGACCACAAAAAAAAGTTTTGAAAAGTTAATGAAATAGACAGGGAAATAGATGAGGAAATAGACTTTTTGCAAATATGTCAAAAAGTGACATTGGGTTTTTTCAAGGGTTTTTTTTGAGACACTTTGTAAATTTTTTTTGCCACCACAAAAATTTTCTATCTATTGTCTGTAAACTGATGTATCACTCGATAAATTCTATTAAGAAATAAGAAACTATGGGTTTTTTTGTATACCAACTTTTTGCATAAAATAAAACTGAATTTAAGTAAACCAGATTTTGTTATCTTTTCGCCAATTTTGTTGAAAAGGACACTTTACAGATGCTAACAATAAGGCTTTGTTTTCTAAATGTCAAAAAAATAACATTCTGTGACAATCCAAAGTGGTATATGCCTTACAATTTTATGCATATTAAAAAACCTGTCATCTTTTTTCTTAAACCACTTTGTAAATTTTTTTGCTATAACAAAATTACCAACTATTATTATCTGTTAACTCATGTATCATTTGTTAAAATCTATTAAGAAATAAGAAAAATATTTGGGTCTGGTTTTTTTGTGGTCCACCCTAAGTTAGCAGTACAAACTCAGCAGTGCAAAGATTTTATGATTGAAAAAATTAGTACTAATTATGTGCTAATTAAATGCCAAGTCACTTGTGCTCTTGTAGTTTCCAAGATATGACCTGCACTGCTAGCTCTGCAGTAAAGATAGCAGTGCACCACACTAGAATGGTCCCGAAAAGTGGTAGAATGGTCTAAATGGTCCAGAAAATTAAATGCTAATTAAATGCTGCCATATCAATAAGAAAATTCTATGTTTTTTTTACTTTTTTCTTCATATTCATAATTCACTGGGTGCAAAAAGATGTTGGTGGTGTTTTTGATATTGGAATAAATTAGTGCTATTTAGTTGCTAATTAAATGCCAAGTAACCAAATTTTGTGCTCTTGTAGTTTCCGAGATATGACCTGCACTGCTAGCTACCAGTTAAAGATAGAAGTCCACCATCTAGAATGGTCCAGAAAATTGGTAGGGTATACTGAATGGTCCAGAAAATTAAATGCTAATTAAATGCTGCCATTTCAATAAAAAAAATTCTATATTTTTAACTTTTCTCTGCAAATTTTTTAAAATTAACTTGATGCACTGCATATCTCGGAAACTATACGAGCAAAAAATTTGGTTACTTGGCATTTAATTAGCACCTAAATAGCATTCACTAATTTATTCCAATATCAAAAACACCAACATCGTTTTTCACGAGAACTCAAATATGTGTACAACCTAAAGTTAGCAGTGCACCAAGTTAATTTAAAAAAATATGCAGAAAAAAGTAAAAAATAATTTTTTTTATTAAAACGGCAGCATTTAATTAGCATTTAATTTTATGGATCATTTAGACCACTCTACTACTTTTCTGAACCATTCTAGCATGGTGCACTGCTATCTTTAAAGGGTAGCTAGCAGTGCAGGTCATATCTCGGGAACTACAAGAGCACAAAATTTTGTGACTTGGCATTTAATTAGTACTTTATTAGCACTAATTTTTCCATTCATAAAATTTTTGCACTGCTGACTTAGTACTGCTAAATTTAAGGACATCTATAATTCTCTTTATTTTCAGAAATATAGATTTTTATAGTGGTGGTCAGGGTGGTCTGGCAAGTGGTCCCCTTTTTATCTTAAAACCGAGCTTAAAACTTTCCCCAACTCAGCCCCCTAGTAGATTTGTATAACTATATTTATATATATATATATATATATATATATATATATATATATATATATATATATTTAGCAAAAAATTTAATCTTTTTTATCATTGACCAGATATGATTATATTTTTTAATCTTCTGCAATGTTTGCAGTTTAGTTAAATGATCCATATAGGTAGATTCTTGGAAGAACTTAATAGGTTACTAATAAATTTTAGAGTTAATTTTGATAGTGGCAACAAAAAATTTAAAATTTAAAAAAGAGTAGCAAATTTTGATTATTAAAAATCTAAGCCTATTTATTTATATTTAATAGACCCAAATCAACTATTTTTGGTAGAAGTTTGCATAGAGAAAGAACTAATTTTTTTTTTCAATTTTCCAAATAAGTTTTGGTTAAAATTTATTTAAGATCACACACACAACACAACCAGAGATTATTAATGCTTTTAGATTAGGCCAGGTTCCTGTAAAAGAAGCCAGCATCATCATAGCAATATCCTCACCCCACAGAGAAGATGCTATTAAAGCAACAGAATGGTGTATTGACAGTGTCAAAAGATCTGTACCGATCTGGAAAAAGGAAGTGTACTCTGATGCCAAGGCTGCTTGGAAGGAGAACAAAGAATGTTCGTGGTCAAGTAATTACGTAGAAGCTTAGACACTGTGTAGCATTCACAGGTTAACAAAAATTGGGTCTTTGAAAGTCAAATTTTGAACAAACTTTCTTCAGCTGATATTTATAATTATTTTAGCAAGAATTTAAGGTAGAAACTTTGGACCTGTTAAACTGAGTGTGATACAAACCATACCATTAAATTTTGGACATGATCGAGGGGAAGATGGTTGATTAAGGGATTAAAATATGTAAAAATCATATAAGTCTTGAGCATAAAAAATGTTAACATACAGGTTTAAAAAAATTCAGGTTGAAATCAGTTAAGAGGAGAGTACAGAACATTGTTGTTTAAAAAACTTAATTAGCCCCTAAAAATTAATGACCCCTGGGAGAAAGACCTACCAAAGTTTTTTTTGTTGACTTGTGTTTTTGGTTGTTTACTTAGTAGATCTTTACTTCCTAATACAATACCCTTTTGCTATTTTTTCTATTTCAAAAGTAGAATGAGTAATTATATAGATACAAATTGATCATTTTTTTGTTAGTAAAAAGTGGAGATCCTATCTGAAATATGCATAAAATTTTGGGACCATTTTAAAAACTTTCCAGTCTGTTCGCTTGGAAGCTTAGAAACATAAACATATTTCGGGCAACAATCAGTATCGAAAAAATAGCTATTTCTTTAGCTAGTATGTTAAAAATTGGGTTTTGTAATGTTTTAACAACATAATGTCTGATTTTTGAGTAGTTTATGACTTTAACTAGGAAGATTTAAAAAATATATTGATTTATTATATTTATAAGTTTGGAAAAGTCCTATATAAGCTAAATTGCTAAAGAAAGTTGCAATAATTTAACTTCGGTGATTTAAGAGTGGAGATTCTTTTTTTTCTGTCAGTGACCTTAGCTCAGGAAATATCAAAGGGACATTCAAAACGGGTCATCTGATAACCGAGGTGTTAACTGTACTTTTTGGAGTCAAATAAACATCAGAATTGTAGATTGTTGAATGAGTCGTTTCGGCCGTGCGGCCGCTCGGCACTGCTACCTTTAACAGATATTTTGTACATGACTCTAAATCTTAGATTGCTTCCAGGAAACGTAGACTTCTCCCAAAGGAACCTATTTTCTTGAGTGGTAGTTGGCCCACTTCTACAGGTGATAGTGATACACTCTCGAGGTATTTCAGCCCCTTGCAGAGTTGGGCTGGGCATATGCAGAGTAGGTGTTCTGCGGTTTCTGTTTCGTCTAAACAATATTTACAGAGTTCGTTTTCTGCTCTGCCTATTGTTTTTTAGGTGGTACTTCACCGGGCAGTGACCGGTGAGCAGTCCAACGACCGTTCTTATGTCTGTTCTGTTCATGATTAGGAGCTGTTCAGCTCTTTTTGCTGTAGGGGTGGTAATAAACCTTTTTGCTTGTCTTTGTCCTGGAGTATGCCTCCAGTGAGATGATGGTCTTTTTCCCATTTATTCAGATCTCCAGTAATGTAACTTTTCATTAAGCCACAGTAGGGCCCCGGACCGTAGTATGGTGCTTCGGCCCCTTCTTTTGAGAGGCAGTCTGCTTCCTTATTTCCAGATATGCCTCGATGACCAGGTAACCACATTAGGGTTACCTGGTTTTGTGTCGCTAGTAGCTTTAGGGTCTGTTTTACACTCCCAGACTAATTTCGAAGTACATTTGAAAGCTTTTCGAGCTTTTAAGGCAGCTTGGTTGTCTGATAATATGAAGAAGTGTGTTCTGTTGAGGCTTTGGTTAATGCACTCTTGTGCACACATGTTTATGGCAAGTAGTTCAGCTTGGAATATGGTAGAGTATTTGCCCAGTGACTTGGAGAGCTTAAAGTTTGGACCGGAGATGCCCAATCCAGCTCCTTCCGCTAGTTTGATGAGCTGTCCGTGTACCACATTAACATCAGAATTGATTGAAGTTTGCCAAGGCACATTTTTCACAAACTAAGACACAGCTCAGAGCACTTTTTTGATTTTTTGCCGAATAAGCTAAAATTTCTTTCTAAGAAAATCGATGAATATTTTGAAATACTTTGTAAAAGTAAATTGTGGACCAAATTAACTTTCAAGGTTATTTTGAAATATGACAAACATTAATATAAAAACGGTTGTTTATTTTCCAGAGGACTTTTACAAGGCGGATTTTTTATTACATAATTCACAACTTATGTCCAGAGGAATTTCATAGATTTTAATAAAGTTTCAAAAATAATTCTATATATAATAATCTATGATCTATAATAATAATAATAATCGTTATAACCATTTAAGTGCTCTTATTATATAGTTACGAAAACAGGAAATATAAACACCAACAAAGTTTGAGATGAGACGGTAGGAGTCGGAAGGAGTGTTTAGAAGTAGACTTGGGCAATAATCTTGGTCCTAAAAATATCGGGGGTATCATTTAAGTGAATTTGGGGTTATCTTGGTCTCGATAGAGTTGTTAAATACTACCAAATTTCGTACTATTATGATGATTCCTGGAAATTTTTTGGAGAAAAAAAACTAAACAAAAAACTTTGTTATGTTTAATAGTAACATGGCATTGCATTTGCTCCCAACTTAATAGTATCCCATCCAAAAATGATCTTTTAGACTTATAGTACGTAGGTAGCAAATTATTTTGTAGCATTATTATTATTATTAGATTCGACGTAAGCATGCGTTTTATCTGAGATAAACTTGGTAAATTTTTATTTTTTAAAATTGTTTTTTTTTTAAATTTTGTTAATCTCTTGAATCTATTTTGAAAGTTGTTGTTTTAATTATTCCTGTTAATAAATTGTTAACCAATAAAAAAATTGTTATTTAGAAAATACACTTTATTTTCCAAACTAACTATCGTTTTCTTTCTACATTTTAGCGACCGACCATCCTCCCAAACGCAAAAATATTAAATTAGACATTAACCAAAAAATAAAGGTACCATTTATACCCTCTCATTTGGTGCAAATCAAAGCTAACAACGAAGAGGTCGCAAACAGGTAAATTACTTTTTTTTATACCATAGCCCAAAAGGAAAACGGACTTTTTTATTTCACTTATTCTCCCTGCCTCCCCAAAAACTGCATGACTATAAGGGAAAATGGAAAAAGTCGGATTGGGCAAGAACATTTTCCTCAAGCAATGCGTAACATGCAGGGTCACTTTTTTTAATATCCTGATTTCTTATTGGAAATTCACACTTGTCAACGGCCATTTGCCGAACTATTTCCACTCCCTTATATGTGTTTGTTTACAAAGGAAATTTTGCAGTTTTAAGGACAAAAATCGCGTAAAAACTACCTATAAAATCAATATATTACAAAATTTGGTGCAAAAATAATTCAAAAACTATCAAATCATTATTCTGAGATAGTTTTATGAATGAATGAATTTTATGAACAGCCGTATAGCCTCTGCGAAACGTGACTTTGCTTACTTGTAATCAGAAACTATTGAAATTTGTAAAAAAATTAAGATACTCAATAAAATCAGAGAACAATGCTTAAAATGCAGTAGTTTTTCAAAACTTCTAGTTGTAACGGTCTACGCACGGGGATGAAAAATCCACAAGTTTGAATACCCAACACAACCCTTAAAAAATAACCATTTCAATAACTCGACGTGGTTACGAAAGATAGACCGTCGGCTCGCGATAAAAGTTATACAAGGGGATAGTACAGGCTTAAAAGCAGATATCAAGTAGGTATAATAAACTATAAAATAAATAAGAATGCAGTAAAAACGACTTACCAATATGGAGGCGATTTACAAGGTAGAAAACCTCTTGATGTTAAGGAGTCTTTGGAGTTTGTAAAGCACAAAATAAATACGTGAAATTGCGTGCAAAACAATGCGTTCTTTAAAAAGGAAATAATAGAAAATGCGCGGGTGAAACCCGTAAAAATAACACTGCGTTTTTGGTATGCGAATCAATTGGAATGAACAAAAATTGAAGGTATATCGATCACCACAGACAAAGTGGCGCGCGACATCACCTATTTACGCGAAAAGGTCCGGAAATTCCCGAAATTTAAGGGGTACTAAGGATTTGATTGATTATTTCCGAAATTGTGAATAATTACAATTTTACTTATTTTTAACCCCAAAATCTTACGCAGGGGTGTAACAAACGGCACAAAAAGTCGTGGCTTAAGTTGCTCCAAAACTGCAGTGGTAACGGAAAAAAACATCACTTCAACAAAGAAAATAATTAACAAACAAATTATTAAGAATTAAAAGCAAAATTATAAAAAAAAAAACAATTCCAACCGGCTAAACGACATTTGTTGCTCCAGCGGAACAAGAGAGCCTAATTATAAATGGTGCTGAAACCACAGAGTACCGAAACAGATTGGTGATCCGTGCTGAAACGTTCTAGAATAATAACGCAAAAGTATTTTAAAATCAATTTTTCTATTAATTAATAAAAAAATAATTTTGGAGGATATAAAGTGATGACACATTACGCCCGATCGATACGTTTTGTCCCTAACAGCTAAAAGGTATTTTTTCACATCTACTTTCCGATAAGTCAACAAATTTGAAACAAGTTAAAAGTAGATAATATCCACTCAAAATCGCAGAATCTCCATTGTAAACAAAATTAGCCGAGGGAGCCGAATTAGTTCCAGTTTTTTTCGCCAGCGCTTAGCTGGAATTCCCAATCGTCATCAGGTGAAGGTTGCTGCCATGAAAACAACAACAAATAGCGTCCGATCGACCAAAACCGGAAAAAATTGTTTAACATATCACTTACTGGCAAAAAATATACCGGTCACAGTTTTGCTTCATAAAGCTTAAAGACAGCTAATAAAATAAATAAACTTTTAAATAGAAATGATAAAAAGTAACAGTTTGACAAAAAGCTAAAATGAAACTAACTAAATTCCTAATTTGAGAAGTACTATTTTTTTCCGATGAGAGGTTGACTTAAAAAAATCGATTTTAAAACCATTTGTCACTTGTCAGGTTCGTAAAAACTGGCTTTTAGAACATAGCGTGGTTTTAAACTTCTGTAAGGAAGTTCTTTATCCTATCTTTCTTTCTCTAGTAAGTTTCTAATTTTATTCTCATTAGTGAGTTAAGTGCCTACAGACTTTTTAAGCGCTTCTGTTGCCCCCCTCTCCTTTGACTTAAATTTTAAAAAAAACAACAATTTTTTTATTGAAACAAAATCACGTTTTAATTTTCTAACTCTAAATACAGACGTACTATATTAGTACTTAATTTTTTTTGTAATTAATTTATTGTAATACTGTTCTTTTATAATATAATTTAAACCTACTTATGCCTAACTGAATCATTCGACAAAACTTTATTTGTTTATTTATAATGTTGAAGGTTTACAAAGAACCTCTCCGCTCGACACTTAAACCACCAACAACAAAAAATAAGCATAAACAAGCTAAACTTCTATGAAAATCGCCGACACGCCACTTCACTCAAGAGTTAGAAAGTATTTCCAGTATCCCGAAGCAATGTACTAACCTCATAGTGCGCTCCATTTCCCACTTGAACCGCAGCCATAGCCCCCTTTACGCGAAGAGTTAAACGAACGGAATCCAACGAGAGTGAAGCGCGCCATCAGACTGACATAAAATAAAAAACAACATCTGGAAATATAACTTAAACTTTCAGGAATCTATCAAAGATATAATAATAATATAAGATATAAGATAGATAAAACATTTTACACTCCAGGACATGTAGGTTTTCCAGTATGGTTGCCCAAAATCCTGAACCTGTATGTACGGTTGGCCAGCCCGTTCCGTTGCCCTATATAGCAAAAAAAAAGTAAAGTCATTACATCAACAAATATTTTATTTGCTAATTGTTAAATTAGCTAATTGCTAAAGCAATACGTCACCTAATTTTTAATCTATTTGATTTTGTTCGTAGGAAACAGATTTTTTAACGGCAAACCCGGTAAACTAATAGAAAAGGAGCTGTGCTTGAATTTTATCAAAAAATAAGGAAATACGTTTTTAATAGCAAATATGACGTCAGTCCACTTATAAAAAAATCCTGATATAATAATACCTGTTTACTTACTTTTACGGCAGTTTATAAGAGGGAGTTTGATTGATTCGTTCAATGAATTGTAAATCAATAAAAAATTAACAACATTTTGCGCAGCAAATGCTTTTAATTTATTTTTTATTTTAAAATCCTCCATCATCTTTTTAGGTCACCAAGGGATTTTTAAGATGAAATAGGAAACAAACTCAAAATTTTGTAAAACCACGTAAAACATCCCGAGTTTTCAAACTTTTATTGGGCAGAATTTCTTAGAAATCTTAAGTCAATTTATTTTTTGAAAAAAAAAGACATTTTGCGAGGTCTGGAAAATAAATCTATTTATCACAATTTCTTCAAAGATATTCGAAATTATTTCTTACAAATACTTTTCATTTTGTACTCAATACAACAACGGCGTGGTTTCTTGAATAAGCGATCGACAGTTACCAGTTTTCTTTTAATTATTTAGTCCACTTGGTTAGCCAAACAGATGTCATTCATGTACGACGCCGATATTATGGCAGTGGCGTAGCCAGAAATCGACTCTGAGGGGGGGGTTATCATTTAATAAAAATCTACTTAAACTACGGCAAATTTTTAAAAATTAGGTAGGTGCCTATCACGATCCCTTACGGACCGTTGGTGCCTATTGCTTGAGCTCTTGAACTGAAGGGAGGGGAGAGGGGCAGTTTAATAGGTGTTGAGTTAGTGCATACGAAACAAAAATACTTGTTTTTAAAAGCAAGTCTCATCTAGTCTCATTTGCAGATTTGTTTTAAAATTAACGCTTAAATGCGCCGCAGGCAAAATTTTTCAAAGAAAATACACTAAACTGCTATTTTTTACGCGTTTAAAATGTCTTGACAAAAAATTGCTTAAAATTAAACAAAATTGTAATAATATTTAATATTGGTATAGCGCCGCAGGCGAAAACTTTGACAAAAAAAAACAACAAATTCTTTAAAAATTTTGATCTGTTAGGTTTTTTGTAAAATATTTTTGGAAAAGTAGATTGTGTTAGATGCCAAGAAGGGGTGGACTGCGGTGGTATATATAGATTTGTTGCCAAATCATAAATGCACCGCAGATGAAAATTTTAAGAAAAATTATACTAAGATTGCCATGTATTACACGTTTTGAATGCTGGTGAGAAAAATTCCGTAGAATTAAACTAAAATTGTTGTTAAAATTAATGACGTCATAGCACCGCCGGCCGGTAAAACTTTTAAAATTTAAGATATTACACCAAACACACGTGACAAACCGGAGTAAAGGGACAAAAAAGTGGGGAAGATTTAGCTGTCCCTGGGGCCCTTGATCATGATTCATTTATTGTAATTTTGGGGTTTAACACCTAACCCCCATCCCCAATTAATAGTCTCTTACTTACTTACTTGCTTACTTTTGAATCTTATAGAGATGACTTTAAAATGTATTACAATAATCAATTCACTTATAGGCCGCATATGAAAAATATTTCTCTCAGAGGCTGTAGATTTTACTTATTCGCAAAATATCATGGAACTTGTCAAAAACTCTCTATCTTTAATACTAACTTAACCCTCTTCAAAATATAAATAAAAAATATGTTGTAAATTAAAAAGTGTGAGGACCTAAAAGTTATTTCTAAATTTTTGTTAACATAGAATTTTGAAATTCATGGACAGAAAAAGAGCGGAGATTGATTCTCGGAACGTAACAGAGTTTTTCCCAGCTGACAGAGATCCCGAGTGTGGATGTGCGAGAACTGATTCAGTCATATATAAAAGAAAGGATTCCAAGAGCCATTTAGAAGGTACGTACAGGCCCAAAGTCGATAGACTACACAGGTTGCCTACATATTTTGACGGGTCATTGAACTCATTATTTGACTTTTTGAAATCACTACAGACAGCAATTTTGGCACCTCTCATATTAATAAAATAAAGACTATTTATGTTCGAGTAAAAATAACTTTAGGGCCTCTGTGAAATATGTTGTAGGTTAGGAATCAAAAAGCAGCAAAAATAGAACAAGAAAATATAAAAAAACTAAATTTTCTGCTTTTCTCGTCTCTGATAAGGTTGGTGGTGTTTTAGATATTGGAATAATTTGGTGCTGGTGGTCTGAAAGAACGCTGCGCGAAATAGATTGAAAATTTATTTCGGTGAAATTTGATAAAATTTTAGTATGGTTATGAGATAAGAAAAATGTGGGAACATAAAATGGTTTCTATGTCTAGTTCCAGAGATATAGACGGTCAAAATGAAAAAAAAACGTCGTTTTGGGGTAAATTGGCAACGCTCAAAAAGGCATTTCCTGACCGAAATAAAATAAGTTATCGACGAATATGGTTTACTGACGAACCACACATGGACTTTCTTATTCTTATGTTGGTAAAATGTGAAGATATCCAAAAATTGCAGCTTGATTTAGATAAAAGTATGATAAAAGCGTATGCAAAATTAAATTAAAATCCCTCGATCAGTTTTAAAGAAATTAAAAATTGAATACTTTTTTGCCAAAATTAATGATGTGACTCGTAGCTAGGAAAAAATAAAATATATTTTATGTAAAGTTTATTTACCTATCACTTTAACTGAATGCAAAAGAATATATAGATTTTTAAATTAAAAAATAATTATTTCGTATTATAGTAGAAGTAAAAAATTAAAAAAATATGCAACACAAAGAAACTGCTATTGAAAAGAAAAACTTGTTCAGTTTATTATCTAGATCCAGAAAATAATAAAATATTCATGTTAAAACAAACAATGATTTTTTTGACTAGCCCCTGTATACAACCTGTTAAGATTTTACCAACATAATAATAAGAAAGTCCATGTCTGGTTCATCAGTAACCCATATTCGTCTATAACTTATTTTATTTCGGTCAGGAAATGCCTTTTTGAGCGTGCCCAAAATACCCCAAAACGACGGTTTTTTAAAATTTGACCGTCTATATCTCTGGAACTAGACATAGAAATCATTTTATATTTACACATTTTTATAATCTCATAACCCACTATAACATACTAATTTTATCAAATTTTACCAAAATAATTTATGTATTTCATGCGATCTAGATCTTTTATGTTCTCGTAGTTTCCGATATAAGTATAGCACTGCCAGCTCTCTGTACGAGTACCAGGTTAAGAAAGCAGTGCAGTGCAGTACGAGTAGCACCAGGGTAACCTTTAGGCCGGTCATATGAGGCGGCTAAGCAGGGGGCCTTGACGCATAGGTATCTTAACGGACGAGCGTTCACTAGTGTTGTTTGCTACTTAAAAAAGGGCTCTTAACTAGTAGCCCTAGGGGTAGCTAGAATCAACTGAGTAACAACGTAGATAGAGGACCATTGTGGCTCTAATTTCGACGGGGATGTCGGGGATACGGTCCATCAATGATTCATGGTTATAACTGCATGTGCGTGTAATAAAATGTTGTAATAAATAATAAATAAGTAATAAAATGTGAAATCTGCTGGGTTCGTACCTTACTAGATAATAATTTTTAGCACAGGGCTGCGTTCAGAAAGCCCACACCATGTTGTAGGTGCGCGCACTCAGTGTTTCCGCAAGTGTGCACACCACCTATAATCTGTCATTCTTGTCTAATGTCAGCTGATTTACAAAAACAAAACAAAGTGATGTTGGGATAAATGATAAAATAGGCTTTTTGTTTCCTCTTATTTTCGAAAGTTGGTTTGGTTTCTGGGGTTGCTTTTCTTGTATGACATTATCTAATAAGAAATGACCCAAAAGCATATTTTTTTGGGCAACAAGTGGATAGAAAAACGTTAAAATACACTTTTTTCTTTTCTTATTTTCGAATGCTGGGTTTTGGGTTGGTTTCCGGGGTTGCTTTTCTTTTTTGACGTTCTTCAATATGGAATTACCCAAAAAGGCATGTTTTTACGCTAAAAGTGAGCAGAAAAATGTTGGATAGTTTTTAAAACCGTACCTACCACTTTTTTTACTTCTTAACGGATCATTTGAATATGAGTTCATTGAAAAGCTACATAAAAATAGAAAGAAAAATAATAATTTTTACTTCCTATATTAGGGGTATTGGCTTAAAAACGACTCCAGAAAAAAAAAACATGAAAAACTATATTATACAGATAGGTTTAAAAAAATCCAATAAAATTAATTTTTTAAACAATCTTGTCATTAAAAATAATCCAAATTTCACCATATCATAACTTCATTCAAGCATACCAACACCATGGCCCTAGTCAAACTGGGGTATGGTGTGGTGTAATAAGCTCACTAAAACAGACATAATTATGTGCAGTTTTGACCCTTATTGCTGCATATTAGTGGCCTTGCTCATGACGCTATAAACGCACCAGTAGACATACCATCTTTCCTGAACGACGAAAATGAGACGCACTGGTCATTTTCATATTCCTGAACGGCGATATCTACGCACCGGTGCGTTTTTACACTAGTGTGGGCATTCTGAACGCAGTCCAGTAGGTACCGTCAAGCGGGGCTAAGAGGACCACAGCTGGTAAAGTGGTCCAAAAGGACATTAAAAATAATAAAATTGTGTATCTTCTATAAAACAACCGGCAACAGCGATTTCGTATGCAGGTTGGATTGAGAACACCTAACGCAATAAGCTTTTTTGTCAAGATCGAGCGCGCTGCTGTTGTTCAGTTGCATTCTGAAAGCGAAAAGATACACGGCAATTTTTTGGTTATTTTATTTCCTGGAAAACCTCCCTTGCAGTGCGTTTATAGGTAAGTTTTTTGTTTTTTAACTTACGTTAGGCACTTCACCATTTAGTTTTAAATAATAATTGAGTTTAAAAAACGTTTTTATTTATTTGTGGTAGCAGTGGGGGAAATAAATATAAAAAGTCAACATAAATCTGGGGAAAGCGGACCGGTCCACTTTAGCCGTAGAATTGACAAAAGGTTTGTTTTTTCGTTACAGATGACAAAAGATGGTCAGAAATTACAAGAGGAAGGTGGGAAAAGCTCCCAACTGCAACTATACGGTAGAAAACTTAGAGCTAGCGATCAGAGAAGTAAAATTACGAAGGATGTCTAGAAGAAAAGCCTGTAAGAAATATGGTATTCCCAGAACCACATTAAAAAGAAAATTAGAGGGAACTCACACATTAAAATACGGCAGACAACCAGCTTTAAGAGAGAATGAAGAACAGCAAATAGTTCAAGGTCTCATACTTTGTGGAGAATGGGGATTTCCGATGACCAAGTTGGATATCAGGTGTATTATCAAACAGTATCTTGACCGAATTGGTAGGCAGGAATCACGTTTTAAGAATAACATGCCAGGCAGCGAATATATTAATCTTTTTTTAAAAAGGCATCCCGAATTATCGGTCCGTTTTTCAGAAAATATCAAGCGTTGTAGAGCTGAAGTTGGCGCCGACATTATCAACTCTTATTTTGATCAACTCCAAAATTCTTTAGAGAACGTTTCTCCACAAAGTATACTTAACTATGATGAAACAAATTTTTGCGACGATCCTGGAAAGCAAAGGGTTGTTATAAAAAGGGGATCTAAGCATCCAAAAAATGTTCTAGACTCATCAAAGACTAGCGTGTCCATAATGATGTGCGGATCAGCTGCAGGAGTATTGCTACCACCTTATATTGTTTATCGAGCAGAGAATTTATACCCAACTTGGATTGAAGGTGGCCCAGACAACACTCGATACAACAGGTCAAAAAATGGATGGTTTGACGAAAGGACCTTTGAGGATTGGTTTTTAAAACTGGCTCTGCCATACCTTAAAAAGCAACCAGCTCCGCGACTAATGATAGGTGACAACTTATCCAGTCACGTTTCTCAAACAGTCATCGAGAGTTGTAACGAAAATCAAATTAGATTTGTGCTACTGCCGCCAAATTCAACAGGAATTTGTCAACCTCTTGACGTAGCATTTTTTGCTCCCTTAAAACGAAAATGGAGAGCTGTACTTCTAGAGTGGAAACAGAAAAATAGAGGAGTTGTTCCAAAATCTGATTTCCCAAAACTCCTTAAGAAAACCTTAGAAAGTTTAGAGACCGCTTCTGAAAATCTAAAGGCCGGTTTTGCTGCCTGCGGAATCTATCCGTTAAATCGAGAAAGGGTCCTGCAAAAACTGCCAAATGAAACTCATCCGGAACCAGAAAGTTCTGGTAATTTTAATCCAGAACTTATTGATTTTCTTAAAAAAACAAGAATGCCTGAAAATCAAACAAAAAAATCTAGAGGTAAAAAGCTACACGTGGCACCAGGAAAAAGTTTATCTTTAGAGGAAATTGAAACATCGTCCGAGTCATCAGACGATGTTGAATATAGTGAACATAACGAGTCATCTGATGTAGATATGTTTCAGGAGAATTCTGATGAAGACATTTTGGAAGCTGAACCGCAACAGGAAACTGTATCGGTGCCGGCGCTTCAACAAAATTTGAGTGATTTGGTACAAAGCGATTTTGTCATCGTAAAATTTGAAATTACTTCTGGAAAAAGGCAGTTGTATTATGTTGGCCAAATACAAAGAAATTTAAACGATAAATTTAAAATTATTTTTTTAAGAAAGATGACAGGAAAAGAAATTTACTTTGTATTTCCTCAAGTTCACGACGAATGCCTTATAGATCCTACAGATATTGTTGAGAAAATCCTTGTTAAAAATCATACCAGAGGTAGATACAAATTTCATATGAATACTGATATTTCTTTACTTTGCTAAAACTGAATCCAAATTTTTTTGTTCAGTTTTTGTTGCTATTAGAGTATTTTTTTATTTTTTCTTAGTTCTAAGAATTTTTGTTCCTATTAAAGCTTAAGCTTTTGTACTTAAAAATTTTTTTGTACAACTTATTAGTTAATAAGAGTTCGTTTTTTTTTCAAATTAAAAATAAATAAAAAATTTTGATATTATTTTTACTACCAATCTTTTTCATATGTTGTTTAATACAAAAAAATCATTTTTAAAAAGTTTAAGGGTGGACCTCTTTCCCATTATAAAGATTAAATGGGACCCTAGTGCGTAAATTAATGAAAAACGGGCGGGTGGTCCCCTTTACCTCAAACTACGGGGTAAGTGGACCACCTAGAACAAAAATATATATAAAAAAACTACATATATTTAAAACAAAATTTGTCCAGACGCAGCTTATTAAAGCATGGTAGACTTTATATTAAAATTCTTAAGCCAAAATATTTTATAGTTTTCCCAAAATCTACAAAAAACCGAAAATTTTGGACCACTTAGCCCCGGATGACGGTACGTGAGCGCAACAGACAGAGATGGGCGGCCTACGTGCATGATTGGCAATCGCAAGGGTGTTAAGTTCGGTACTCTGTGGTGCTAACGTTCACTGACTATACATTCAGTGCAGTAAAAGGGTCTAAATAATCAACAAAATAAGATTTCACAATTTCCATAAAAAACTAATTTTATTAATAAATTACGTGGTGCTAACTTTGTGCAATACATATAGACTCACGAATGAACCTCCATGTACGCAATTAGAAGAGCAAAAATAAATAAGCGAAGCAGTAAGAGATAGCGGGTCAAAAAATCTTGTGGCGACGTTTATTTATTTGGAACAATGAAAGACAGCCTAAAGCAGTGGCAAATTTTTAAGAAAATTGCACTAAATAATGCATTTTGTTATTTAAAATTAAACTAAAATATATCAATGGTTTCAAAGCGCAGCAGGCGAAAATTTTAAAGAAAATGACACTACAAATGCCATTTTTAACAGTAAATATCAAAGGTGTTATAGCGCCGCAATTTATGCCCTACTTTTGGTTATGTTTTCATAAAAAAATTAAATCCAGGGAAGGGTGGGTTAACTACTAAGTCTAAAAAGCTTTTTGTTGAAAAATTACCTTTTTATCGCATATCTCAAACATAAGATGCCTATCTCAAAAAAAAAAAAATTCGTTTCCGATTTTTTTGGGCAAACGCTAAGCCCGTCAGACGAGTTTCCGTCATAGTGTTTTTAAGTACTTATGTTTTCAATCATCTGAAGCATGAGAAGCTTCTTTCTGACAAAGCATTACTTACTGGCAAACATCCAAGAATTGTCTTATCAACGGAAAAATATTGCCACACTTGTTCATTGCCTCGAAAACGGTATCAGGTTTGTTTTGATTTAAGCTTTTGCCTACTTCCGACCAATATTGTTTCCAAATAGGTACTGACTTCTCCCAAAGTTGAAGAATTTGTGTTTTGGATTATTTAAACAGTTTATAGTATTTAGAAACAACTTTAACTAATTTTGCCTTGATTTTGGCTTCATGTTGTATAAAACTTGGTATGAATATGTTCAAGTCAAAAATACTTTTTTATGTCCGAATTGATTTTGTCTAAAACTTGTTTATAAATAGAAACTCTATAATACTGTTCTGTATTTCCAATGGTTTTCTTGGTGTGACGAATTAAAGGTCAAACTCTCCCAAAATATTGTGGAGGGATTCTAGAAAGTCTTAAAAGGAAGTTTCTACAATTTCTCGTTTTTTCTCCAAAGACTTCAAAGTTATTACCACCAGCATCTTGGTTGTGTACTTTTTTCTGGAGCAAAGGGGTGGGGCGATCGCCTCCCCCCTGGGACCGCCACTGCCTAAAGACGCACTGGCTTTCAATTTATAATGTGCTTTAAACAATAACTAAATTAACTTATCGGGTAAAAGTACTAGAATAACATTTCAACAGTCGATTTTTGAATCCCTGAATGTCAGATTTTAGACAGAACCGGTCATAATCGATCGTCATTGTCCTCATTATGTAAAAATAAATATTAACACATTTTTGAATACCCAATGATGTATCGTTGGCCTCCTTAGTTTTACCATTTTCGTGACAGATAGCCTGGTGTCTTTCTTAATAAATTAGAAAAATAGTACTAACGTTATTCTTACTAGCCTTATGCTTACGAGTGTTTTATTCCATTTACGAGTCGGGTGGTTTAAATATAAACCACAGGTAAACCGTAAAAAGCAGGTCCAAAAAACATTTTTTTTACTAGGTGCTCATGCAAATCTGTCTTGCTTACACTTCAAAATATTTCTACCGAAAAAATGATCAACGGAGATTACGTATGTACTATACTCCATTCCAAAGTTTTTTGACACTGACAATGACAGTTCCATTTAGCTTTTGTGTTTAATTGTCAGCCGTCATATTGAAATTGGTCTGGAGAATTTGGAATGAGGCGTACCTAATGTCAACTCTCAAAACAAAAAATCTGGAAAAGCCGAATCGCTCCAGAAAATTATCTTTCTCTTGAATGATAAATAGTTGACAAAAAATTTTAGCTGTTAAAAATCTTAGTTGACGGATTTTTCCATTTAAAGTCTCCACTCTGTATATACACGCGCGCAAGGGGACAAGAGGGGCAAGGTTTTAAATTTTGTATGATTTTTACATGCAATATTTTACTTTATAATTTATTTTTCAAAAACTAGATAACCAATTTTAATAAAAATGTTGCCTGCTTGAAAGGTAACGCGTACCGCAAAATATTTAAAAAGTTTTAGTGTTCAGCATTAGTCCCGGAGGTAACTACAAAATTTCGGAGGTAACTACAAAATATTTTTAAATATGGCTTTAGTGTAGCCTTATAATTTTATTGCATGAGCTAAAACAGAATTATCCCATATTTATGCCCAAATTATACTGCTATAAACTTGGTATTAAAATGGGCCAAAGATTTGTTTGTATATTATTTAAAAAAAATATTGTCCTCAATTGAAGAACATTTTTTCCTGGTAAAATAAAAAAACTATTTCCATCCAAAATTATTTTGGATGTACTCCCTATTAGATGTTAAAAATAAAAAGTAGACAGACCAGTCTAGAAAAATAAAAAATATATTTTTCCCAACACACTTCTTGAAGGGTGATTCTGAGGTATTTGGGCTGGGTTGGGTTGGATCTTTGTTTAAAATGGTCGCATATAGAGTGTGAGAAGTTGAGAACTTTTCCACATTAAAATTGGTATGTAAAAGTGGACTTTTTCACACGCATTTGCATTTGCATATTTAATGTCAAGTGGCATAAAAAAGTGCCTGGAATTTATAGAGTAAAAACTTTATTAAAACATCAGCATGCGTAAAGTATTTTTTTAGGACGGAGTGAATTTTAGTCTAATTGGAGTTTTTAGATGCATTTATAAACTAGATTAAATTAAAAATGGAAAGAAAATTCGTTTTTAGTTTTAATTTTTAAAATACCAAATATATAACCTTACGGAGAAGCTTTTTATGCAAGTAGAAAATTGTTGTACTAAAAACGTGCCAAAAGTACCTTTTTCGCTTTTAACGGCCATCGCGTGCAGGTTAGGCAAAGTGAAAAAATGCTTGTGTTTCGTAAAAACTGATGTGGAAAAATTAAGTAGAGTTAAAAATAAGCAAATGCGAATTAAAAAATAAAGTGGTATTGATGGTTTTTCATTGTGTAAAAATAAATGGAATTTATACACTCAATAAATACATATTAATAAATAAAAAGTTGTAACAAACATACATTCTTTATCCCGTGTCTGTCTAAATATAATGTTTTAAAAATTTATATTTATACCCCGGAAACGCTTGTACTATTTTTAAACAAATCTCGGCAGAAAAAATCAGCTAACTTCAGATATTATTAAAACTATGGAACAAGTTATAAATAAATATACATTGTTTTGCTACTCATGTAGGATATTTCAAAATGTCGCAGCTGGGATTGTTTGATTATACCAAATATAGTGCAATTAATTATAAGTGCTTACCATATTGTTTTTATCAGAAAGGCACGAAAATATCTTAAAAAACTTATTTCTTTTCTATATTTATCATTTATATTTTGTATTTATTGTAACACTAGTTGCACGCCTATGGCGGCCTATAATAACAAGATGGCGTCGGAAAAAATATGATAACTAACCACAAAAACCAATATTAAAAACAGGACAATAATCTGTAAAATATGCCAGTTTGATAATAAAATATCATTTTTTTTATTTTAAAGTTTCGAATTTCAATTTAAAAAAACTGTGTTGATAAGGCAAATAAACCTTTTGAAAAAAGAAACATTTTATTAAAATTTGTTTTTTATTTAGATATAAGTGTTACTTTTCGACATACAAAAGAAAGTATTTAGAAAAAAAACATATAACAAAAAGGGTTTAAAAAAGGTAGGCATTTGATCTTCTCCGCCATCTTGAATTTAAATATGGTGGCAAAGCAAATGTTTTTTTTTTCAAAAGGTTTATTTGTCTTATTAATACAGTTTTTGTTTAAATTGAAATTGGCGAAGTTGTAGCAAAAAACAATTTGTCGGATTTTTTTTTGGTTCAACCCTGTTTATGCAATATATCTCGGTTGTCCAGGTCTACTATATTTTAGTTAAATATAAATAATGGTCTCAAAAAAATAAATAAAATAGGACAGGGCCGTACCAGAAAAAAATGCACTGAAGATGATTTTTTTAGGGATCGAAACTTCAAAATAAACAAAAGATACTTTATTATCAAACAAACTTAAAATGAAACTAAAATATGAAGTGAACCATTCTGGTTCGTATTTAACTTTTTGATCCTGATGATGGTATCTACGAAACTAAAGGTCGGATCAAAATTTTTAAAAGACCATTGTGTTTTTCTGAAAAGGTTGACAGAGACATGTTTTTTCCTAATTAAGGGATAAATCACCAATTGGTAATTCCGACCATTTTTCAACTTTCCTCTGTAGGTCAAAAACTATAAGAGACAGAATAAATCTGTTAATTTTTTAAAGCTCAAAAAAGTAGGACAGTAATGCGAAAACCGCAGACTATGTGATGAGGATGACGAACCAGCCGCTCACATCATATTTATGTGCCCAGCACTAACCTTCTGCAGAACACAAAACCTCCTGGAGGACGACCCCTCCAGAGAAGCTAACTGCCAGAAAAACCTAATAAAGGGGCTGCTGCTCCTCGCGAGGTCGTCAAACCTCTTAGATTAGGAAGGCACACAGCAAGAGATACAATAAACTAAGAAGCTGCAGTGTCAGGGATTTCAAGACCTAAACTTGCTGTTGAGACAAATCAAATCAATGCGAAAACCGCATGTCTCTATCTTGAATAAATAACAACAGTTTTCCATTGAATCCCATCGAAAATGGGACACCCTGTACTTCAAAACTGCGAAGAGGGTCTGACTATAAATAGATAGAGGTGGTGCAATTGAGGTGTATGATTTCATCCACATTATAACTAGTATAAAACTGTAGTTTACATGCATATGAATTAAGTAAAAATATGTAAAAAACGCCCCCACACTGAGGGTACAATATTTTTTTTTGCTATCTTGGTGTGGCCGTTAACATAATAGCACTAATCAGAAAATAACTTCATAGAGCTATTATTTTTTGCAAGTTTTGGGACCTCCCTGTAAAAAAGCCCCCACCTCGAGGCGTGCCATATAAGATCTTGGGTGGAAATAACGAAAATTCAAACCTCGATGAGCATCCCACAAGGAACACACAAAGGACCAAAGTGAAAAGAGAAATGATTAAACGATGTTTCGCCTCCTCCACCCAAGATCTTTTGATCTTTTGGTTTTAGATTCTTTTCGGTTGATGTAACTGATTTGGAGTTTTTTTAACTTCTTTTTTGTTTTTAAATGCCTTAGGAGCATAATCCCATTGGAAATATTAACACGCCAGGACGAATCCGTATCAGGTAACTTGGATAAGTATCAGTGCGGAACGACGTTGGAAATCAAAGTGTTTGATGGTGTTTAATGATGTATGGGGAGGGTGACCAGTGGAACCACTGACGAGCCTACGCTAGTTGCTCAAGGCGAAACATCGTTTAATCATTTCTCTTTTCGCTTTGGTCCTTTGCGTGTTCCTTGTGGGATGCTCATCCAGGTTTGAATTTTCGTTATTTCCACCCAAGATCTTCTGATCTTTTGTTTGATTCTTTTCGGTTGATGTAACTGATTTGGAGGTTTTTTAACTTCTTTTTTGATAATAGTACTAATTATAAAAGGGATGAAATGACTAACTTTTTGATGTATCATAAATATTTGGAAAAATATTAACTACTCGTAAACGCCCCGCCATAGGCGGGTACCGTTTCATTTTTTTAAAGTCCTGAGGTAAGTAGATTGTTTTAATATAAATTGCAGATGGGATGAGATGAGTTCATATAGCTATTATTTTTTGCAAGTTTCGGGGCCTCCCTGTAGAAAAAGCCCCCACCTAGACGCCTGAAAATATTTTTTTTGTTATCTTTGGTGTGTTTTTATCAAAACTATATAAACCTCAAATGGGATGAAATGATTAATTTTTTACTGCCACCACCTCTTTATCTAAAACGGCATAAAAGTTAACAATTTAGGATATGCTGACGACGCTGTCATAATTGCAGATACGTTGGAAGGTCTTCAAGAATTGCTGAGTCGAATTGCAGTCGAAAGTTCGCAAATTGGGCTTAACTTCACTGTTGCAAAAACAAAATGGATGGTTGTAGCCAAGTAAACTAGAAGTAAATTGCGAATAACGCGCCGAGTCGTACAAATACCTGGGTTGTGAGCTCAATAAGAACTGGGACAACATTCAAGAAATCCAAAAATTGAACAGGTCAGATCATCTTTTGATAAAATGAAATCAGTGTTGTGTACTCTCCGAATTCGTGTGCTTCGTTGTTATATGTTTAGCATTTTGTATTTCGGCGTAGTGGTACGGACACTGACTGATGCCACGATGTGCAAAAAAATTGTTGTATGCGAGATATGGTGCTATCGTAGAAAGCTCAGGATATTTTAGATGGACAGAGTACGTAACGTGGATATTTTACTCAGATTAGATAAGGATCTTGAAGTTTTATTTACCATCAAAAGAGGCAAATTTGAAATAAAAAAAATCAAAAGAGACAAATTTGAAAATACGAACTCTTAAAATTGGGGGGGGGGGGTTCGCAGATGAATATCATGGCTTAAAAATCTACGAAACTTCAGAAAGATAGTAGATAAGGTGCAAATCGATGATAACCGACGTTCGAAAAGACAAGAACATTCTGTTTTTGACTATGGTTCTACCTTTGAGCATAGGGCTTTCCAATGATTTATAAAGTAATATAAGGTCATATGAAAAAAAAGTGGGTTTGATGGTTAAATTTTAAGGAAATTAAATGAATAGGGATTCTGCCTTGTTGTTGGCCCTATGTTAAATAGATTTTATGGTAAGTTGGAAATGTCCTTTCAACAGTAACTTCAGAGGCATAGGCTTGCTACGAAAACGTATTTTTCGCAAAGTAAAAAGTTACATAAACAAGTGTTTTTTTATTTTAAATTAAACACAATATAAGACTAAAATATAACACAATATTAAATCTACACCAATATAACGTAGAGAAATATTACCTACGTGTTGCAATAATTATTATTAATTTATATATTATAGTTTATAATCTTTGGTTATTAACGATTTATTCATTTGTTACACCACTAATACCTTGGCAACCAAATCTTTCGTACACTTTTCGAATATAGTTTAAATTGTCTACCACCCGAAATGACTTTGACATTTTGTTTTTGATAGAGTGCCTTAATTTTTTTAATTGTAAAAAATAATACAGAATCACGAAAAATAATATATAAACTTCTGGACTAAATTGTCTTTTTATCCCTCGACGAATTCTATCCCCCCCTTCGGCCGGGCTACAAACTTTTCGCTTAGGGATAAAAAGTTACACTTTAGTACCTTGGTGTATAATATACTATTTTCACTCAAAACCCGCGCGGGGGTAGGGAGGCTGTGTTTTGGCTAACTTTTTAAATATATGGTGAAATTAAGAAAATGACCTGTTTTTACTATATACTGGGATCCGCTCTACATATAATATTAAAAAAGTTAGCCGAAACACATTCTCCATAAGAAAATCGCAGGGTGGTCCAAAGAAAACCAGTGCACGTTATCTCTGCTCCCCGCGTAGGTTTTGAGTAAAAAAATTGGTGGTAGAAAGCACGGATAGTCCACCATACAATCAATTATTTTATGTTGAAAGGAAATGAAAAATTTCGAAAACTGTAGCTTTGAAAGATTAGAACCTTATACAAAATTTTTTGGTAATATTCACGAAAACCAAAATCTGAAAACCCCATATCAATAGCTGCTTTACTTCTAAAGTTATGATTTTTGTCAATATATTTTAATGTTTTTTCAAATAACTCGGAAACTAAAGCTCCCACGAATTTGGACTTATAACAAAATTTGTAGTCCATATTCATGGAAACTTAAATCTAAAAATCGTATATCGCTACTGGCTTTTGTTTCAGTTATAATTTTTTTAAATATTTTATCCTCCTTTTCCCCCCTTCAACTCCCCACCACTCTACCCAAAAGTTAATCGGTTCATGGTCAACCGATAGAGAATTTTTGTACCAAATTTCGTTAAAATCGATTAAGGCGTTCTCGAGTTATCGTGTATAAGACAGACAACAGACAACTTTTTTTTTTTCGTCGATTTAGGTGTTTTGGAACCTTAGTAACTCATTTTTGGTAAAATTAAGAAAAGTCGAAATTTCACGATTTTAATAGTCTCCCATACCATATTGATATGGTGGACTAAAAAATAGGTTTTTGTAGCAAGCCTATGCGTCTGAAGTTACTGTTAAAAGGGTATTTTCAAGCTACGTAAAATCTATTTAACACAGGGTCGCCTAACCACAAGGCAACATTCAGATTAATTTAATTTCCTTGAAATTTAACCCTCAAAAACTAGGAAACATGGAAAAGTTCTATCCTTAAAAGTTAAGAGTCCATAGTCAAAACCAGAATCACCCTTTAAAAATGTATTCAAAATGGGAAGAGTTAAGAAACGGTGCTTGCAAGTAGGCAATCACCAGTTCATCTAAGGCAAAAGTATGTCTACTTTTTATTTTAGTTACTTATTTTATTACTACTTACATCAAAAATAATTTTAGATTAATATGTTTTTATTTTATCAGAAGAAAATTATTTTTAAGTAAGAACAAATTAACTAAAAATAAGAAAAATTTAATGTTTCCGAAGGCAAACAACATTTTTTTTAAAAATATGCAAACAAATCTTCGGACCATTTTTATACACCAGGGTCGCCTAACAACAAGGCAACATTCAGATTAATTTAATTTCCTTGAAATTGAACCCTCAAAAACTAGGAAACATGGAAAAGCCCTATCCTTAAAAGTTAAGAGTCCAAAATCAAAACCAGAATCACCCTTTAAAAATGTATTCAAAATGGGAAGAGTTAAGAAACGGTGCTTGCAAGTAGACAATCACCAGTTCATCTAAGGCAAAAGTATGTCTACTTTTTATTTTAGTTACTTATTTTATTACTCCTTACATGAAAAATAATTTTAGATTAATATGTTTTTATTTTATCAGAAGAAAATTATTTTTAAGTAAGAACAAATTAACTAAAAATAAGAAAAATGTAATGTTTCCGAAGACAAACAATATATTTTTTTTAAATATGCAAACAAATCTTCGGGCCATTTTTATACACCAGGGTCGCCTAACAACAAGGCAACATTCAGATTAATTTAATTTCCTTGAAATTTAACCCTGAAAAACTAGGAAACATGGAAAAGTCCTATCTTTAAAAGTTAAGAGTCCATAGTCAAAACGAGAATCACCCTTTAAAAATGTATTCAAAATGGGAAGAGTTAAGAAACGGTGCTTGCAAGTAGACAATCACCAGTTCATCTAAGGCAAAAGTATGTCTACTTTTTATTTTAGTTACTTATTTTATTACTCCTTACATGAAAAATAATTTTAGATTAATATGTTTTTATTTTATCAGAAGAAAATTATTTTTAAGTAAGAACAAATTAACTAAAAATAAGAAAAATGTAATGTTTCCGAAGACAAACAACATTTTTTTTTTAAATATGCAAACAAATCTTCGGGCCATTTTTATACACCAAGTTTACTGCTAAAGTATTAGTCATACATATGGAATAATTAATTGTGTGGTGGCTTATGTTTTAAATTTGTAAGGTTACACTAAAGTTACATTTCAAAAATATTTTTTAAAACATTTTTTTGAACTCCCAATTTTGCAATTTTGTATTTACCTCCGGGACTAGTGAGTGTGTTACCTTTTAGTCGACACCATCCCTATTTAAATTGGTTGTGTAGTTTGTCAAAAATAAATGATGATTGCACGGATGGATGTATATGCATAAAAAACAATTACTTTTGCTCCTAATGCTTCAGTTAAAAGGACTATTCCAGCCATCAAACTTTAACGAGAAATCCCAAAATCTGCCCTACTATATCGGATAACCAGCAATTTCGGAACTTGGCATTTAATTACCACTAATTCTTCTATTCATAAAATCTTTGCACTGCTTACTTTAGGGGCGTCAATAATTTTAAACCACATTGTAACAGCTTTAAAATTATATTTTGTTTCAGTAAAACGAGTTCTAAATAGTTACCAAAACCGAGACCAAAAATCCTCCCATTACCTGATGAAATATATTCCACCTAACGGAATAGAGGAGCGACTTCAAAATATCGAATGTCAGCTGAGTTTGGGTAGACCCACGCCGAAAAATGTATATAAGAGACTGCAAATGCTAGAGGACCGTTTGATGATGCTGGAATCAATTTCGCCGGAATATATTCAATTTTGGGTAAGAATATAATGACTGACTTTAGATGCGTTCAGACCTAGAAAAAAAAACCCAATCCAATTCAAGCTAGACCCACCCAACCAAACCCAAAACAATATTTTTTTTATTTTTACGTATTTTAACTTAGTAATTTTTTTCAGTTTTTTTCCGATTTTTTTTTCGTTCACGGGTAATACACTCTGTACGTTCTTTTTCCTCCAAGTACGTTCGAATTTCCTTTTCCGATCGAGTTTTAAGATTAGGCCACTCGAAGTCCCACCTCCCAAAGGTAGGGTGCCAGGTGCGGGCATGCACAGATAGTCCTTCCAAAGTCTACGTTCTAACCTTATTTTTTAGTGTTTATTCAAAGATGATCCGAGAAACAATGGTCTTTTTGCAGAATCAAATTAATTGTCACCCTTTTCTAAAACTACTGGTTCTTCATCCGAAGAATCACCATACAAAGAAGACCCACAATATGTGGAGCAATTTCGGAAAAATCCATTTAAAACTAGCGAATATATTTTTGTTTTAATTTATAGGCCAAACGGAAACACGTGGAAAACACCGCATTCAAAATTAGGTTTTACAGTTCAAGCTTTTCACTACCACGCGCAACGCGTTCGACTATTACAGTTCTACTCCAAACACTCTGACCGCACTCTCACTCCAGTCCTACACCACACCACTTCTATTCTTTAGTATTACCCGAACATACATATACTTAACCCATTCCTTCCTTGATGAATGTCAGTAACGTTATTTAATCAGTTGTTTTTTTTTATTATTATTTTTTTAAATTTATTTGATGTTTTTTTTAATAACGATTGCTGGCTTAATGAGAATTCGTGTTCAAACTATTTCGAAGACAGTTTTCGAGAACTAAGGAGATAAATAAATCTTCAATTTGGGCCGGTATAAGATGGAAAGTTTCATCCTTGCCATATCATTCTAAGGCCCTATAAGAATTTTTTTATTCGTCTTTATTGCAGTACGAGATTTTATGAAAAAAAACATAAATTTTTCAATTGGAAAAAATTCGAAAAAAATTTAGGCTATAGCTAAATTCTGACTGAATTTTACCGCATTTTTTTAACTTAAGAGTGAATTTGAATCGTCAAAAATCACTTTTAACCAACGCCTCATTTTTTAATAGAAATGATCCTATTAGATGGCTCTGTGTGTACCGTATTTGCCGCGTTCAGGGCGTGTTCCAAATTAACACGGGTGGAGTAAAATATAGCCAGCATCCAGGCCGTAAATCTAGTTTTATTTATTCCACTTGGTCCACATAATATATTTAGAATAATTGTTGGAAACCATTTCATAATTTTTACATGGTTTATACATAAATCTCTCAAAAACAACTTACCGCGATTTTTAAGATACAGCGACAGCATTTTTTAAATTTTTAATTGTGTTATTTAAAGTTGAAGTAATACTTTTTCGCACGCACGGAAAATTGTATATTTTGTCCGGGTGAGTTTTAAAGATAAAGAAAAGACGCTTTCCGCACGGGTTAGGCACATTTTTTCCACAGAAAATTAAAAATAATTTTTTGTGAATAGTTTCGCAGAAAAAATATGTTGGCCGAAAAAAATTTGTGTGCTTGAAAAAAAAATCCTGCACAAAAAAAAATTCACGCATGCAAAACTTTTTCAAAAAGAAGTTTTATCTACAAACAAAAATGCAAAGAGATTTTATATGCAGTATATCCTTTACGATTTAGCAACCTTTTCTGTCACAAAGTGTCAAAGTTCACTCATTGTTATGTTTTGTTGTCAGTCTTGTACTACTAAAAAATGCCACGACATCTATCGGAATCCGATAAATCCCAAATTTTAGCAAAATTAGGTGGATGAGACAAGTTCACTATATAGTACTGTCAATGTGTGGAGCTGGATTACGGCAAGAGAGCACGATGCGCTTTAGGCTTACAGCGAAGGTTTCTGTGAACATCATGCAAAATATTATGCTTCCGGAAATATCAGCTTTATATCCCGATTGTTTTGTGTATCAACAAGACAACTGCCCGGCACACACTGCCGGGATTTCTCAGCAGTGGTTCAGGGATTATAATATTGATTTTTTGCCATGGTCAGCAAAGACCCCCAGCCAATCTCACTGAGAACGTATGGGGGCTTATTGCAAAAAAGTTATCAAAATTTAATGTTCTTCCACAGAATTCTGACCATTTGATGGAACTAATAGTTATAGCTTAAGAAAAGATCATTGAAGAAAATCCAAATTTATTTGAAAATTTAGCAGACTCTATGCCGAGGCGTTTAGAAAAAATTATTCAAGCAAATGGTTTAATTACCACTACTGAAATTAATATCTTTGATTTTTGTTTATCGATAGGTTTTTTATTTTTATTTGTTTTTTAATATTTTGTTGTTTATAACACTGAGCCTGTTGATGTGTATTGACCATCGACATACTAACTAGTACATTGATGGTATTGACCAAGCTTGCATAACCCAAAGCCTTTCTAGTTCTTTCTTCTTCGTATTTTTCTTTTAGTCGCATTATAGTGGACTTGTTTCGTCCCTTTTGACCGTCTATTTGACGAAGAGACCAAACTTCTTCTAGTTTTTCCAAAATTTGATTAAATTGCTTTGTTTATAATAAAAAATTTGTTTGGAAAGTGTATTTTATATTTGGTAACAGCAACCTTAAAACTATAGAACCAGTAAATATCGGTAAAAATACTTCTTAACGAAATTTGTTTATCTTGTCTAAAAGTTTTAACCTACAAAACTCGGTAACAATAAGCAAGCAAAATTTTTAAACTATAGACATGTGCCTAACTTCTGCTGTATGCGTTTTATGTGTCGGGAAGTGTACATCGCGTACCCCTATACGGCACATACATTCCATTCCAAATTGCTGCGGAACAGTTTTTTGACACTGACAATGACAGTTCCATTTGGCTCCTGTGTTTAATTGTCAGCCGCCATATTTAAATTGATTCGGATAATTTGGAATGAGGTGTAGACCAAAGCGTTGCGGTTGGTATATGGGTGCAAGGGTGAAGATGGTGCTCCCCAGCTCTACGTGACCCATAAGAGGATAACTGGCTAAAACTCCCACTAACCCGGTTTGCACCTATGCGTGCCTCATCATGTGATGAGTCAAATGAGCGGACACGCAAAGGTGAGAAACCAAGCGTACTGTGATTGCAAGGAGGCTTTTGTGCATCCCACCCTGACTCAACAAACTCATCACTCGGTGTGACGTGGTATTATCTACCTATCTAGTGAAGAGTTTTTTCATTCAAAGGTGTGGGATGCATAGAGGGGAACAGGCTTGAGTCCTGAGTGCATGCGGGCATTTATCGCGGCAACAAAAACAGCTCAAATATATATATATATCTCAAAAATAATTTACCGCGACTTTTAAGATACCGCGACAATGTAAAAGCATTTTTTTAATTTTTACATATTTATTATAGCCGCTTGCCTCTGACGAGGTTTGCCGCATCTCCCTACGGCTATAAGGAGAAAAAAAAACTATAGTCCAATTTTTTGCTGAGCGGACTGACGTCATTTTTGCCTTTGAAAACGTATTTCTTTGTTGTCAACAGTTCGCATGTCAAATAATTTGTTGTTGTCAATTTGAAGTAACAGATCCAAAAAAATGACGTCAGTCCGCTCATCAAAAAATTGTACTATAACTTAATTTTGTTATTTAAAGTTGATGTAAATTCACTTATGTCAGTGGTCTGTTATGTAGCCAGTTTCTTGAAGAGGTTTCAATGCTGCCGCGGCTATGTTGCCAATGTGAATTTTTGCAATTTGAAATTTTTCCCATGTTCAAAATACAGTAGTTTTTTTACACAAGGTGTGGAAAATGTATGTAACACATTTGAAACATGGCTGATTTTCGAGTTACATAGTCTCGAGAGGCCGTTGCGTTACGATATAATGTAAAGTTTTAAGATTTGTTCAATTAATTATTTATTCCAACACCCCCGAAATAAGCCAGGGTGCGCCAATGCTATATATATATATATAAGAGAAACCTCTGCACCCGCAACAACCGTGTCCTTCCAGTTTATTTTTTTTTTAAATAGAAAAAAAATATTATCTTTTATAATTTTTTATGGCATGTCGTATCTTAGTGTAATCTTTGGCAATACCGAAAGAGTGTCTGCGTGTTTTTACCCACTATAATCTGCATAAGTAGCGCGCCTACGAATTCCGCGCAAGTTTTTACAGCGCCAAGTAATAACCGCGCTTACAAAAATGTTGCCTTTACAAGTAGCGCGCAAGTCATATATCGCGCAAGTTATTACAGCGCCAACCAAAAACCGCGCCTAAAAACATTTCAAGCGCAAAATAAAAGTTTTTTTTTGGTGAGTTAACCCAACCCGCGGTTTTGGTTTCCGCGAGTTTTTCCTGTTCATTTTTTAAAGGCGCGATTGTAGAAAAGTGCGGTAATTACGTGCGCGAATAAAAGCTGCGCGGATTTTGTATATGCGCGGTATTAAACAAGCGTCGTAATTCGTACGCGGTTTTAGGCTGCGCGATTCTACTCATTGCGCGGTATAAGACAACCGCGACAATTACTCGCACGGTATTAAGTCGCGCGGTTTTGGGTTTCGCGGTTGACGTCGCGAACCATAGCAGAACAGTGGTATAGAAACAAAAGATCTAAAGATTCAAACTTGGATATCCCACAATGAACACACAAAGTACCAAAGCGAAAAGAGAAATGATCAAATGATGTTTCGCCCTGGGCAACCAGTGGTTCCACCATAGATATTCTGTTTTGTTTATTATGAAAGGAAAAAACAAAAAAAAGTGTGTTGGTTTTTTTTATTACCTATTGATTTTGTGATTTTCAAATGCCTAATATTAGGACAAAAAAAATTATTTAAGTATTAAAATTATATGTAGTAGATTATAATGTTTATTTTATCTACTCCTTACCTTACCGAATCTAAATTTAGCAAACTAAATGTAAGTAAGTAAAAAATGCCACCAAATTCAAAAACCCTTAGAATTTTAGATTAGAAATATCACACTGAGCAACCCACTATTTGCCTCAAAAAAGGCGGATTTACAAACAAGCAGAAGGCTGGTGCATGCGTGTGCACATGTCCTTTTCTTAAATTTCCATTGCACGCTGACGAGTTTTAGCGATAGCTTTATCAAACGTTACATAAAGCAGTAGCGCACCCAGGAATTGACTTAGGAGGAGGGGGGTAAGGATAAATAATGAAAAAAATTTAATTTGAAGTAAAAATTTGTCCATAACCAGGCTTCTTGGGGGGGGGGGGAGGTTTAGCCCCAAAACTCAGACCATGACTCAGATACATAACGCAAATTATCAATTTACTTTTTCCCTGATTTTTAAAAGGCGGTATCGGCCGGGGAAAACGTTACGTAATTTTGGGGGGAGTACTTTCGACAGGCCATCCATATAATACGTAACGCCGTTTTTATCCAATTTTGATCCCCCCCTGCCTGCGTAACGTTTCGTAACCTTGCCGGGGAAAACGTTACGTAATTTTGGGGGGAGTACTTTCGACGGGCCATCCATATAATACGTAACGTCGTTTTTATCCAATTTTGATCCCCCCTCCTGCCTGCGTAACGTTTCGAAACCTTTAGGACTGCCCCCCTTAAAATGACGTAAAACCGGTTTCACATCTATGTGTTAACCCAAACGCAACGTAGAAGGTTACGCGACGTACTGACTAAAAGTCCCTAATTTCGGGTCACAAATGTTTTTCTTGTTCACTTTGATCAAAATTTTAATTTACTAACATTCCTGCCGCAACAGTTTTTCTCCGGCCTGTGTCTGACCCTGCTAGGCCGTGAAGGCGATTTGTTTGAACGCTCCCTTTTTGTCTGCGTAAAAAGCGTCAACTAAAACTGTCAGTTTTGTGTTTATTTTCCTTTGCGGAACACTAGCTTTCTTATAATAAATTAAACACACAGAACTGAACAGACATGGTAAGCAATAATCTATAGGCCATTCCAATAAAAAGGTTCATACTAGTTTGAGCGCTTAGATACATGTAGTTTTGTCATGATGACGTACCAATTCTTCTGGCCATTATAACGCTAGACCTCTAGCTTGGCTATTTTCCCCTCTTTTTTTTTTAAGTTAAACAATTCTTTAAAAAAATGGAATGGGTCCGAAATAATATTAAAATAAATTATCTTGCAAAAAAAAACGTTTAGCTGATATGAAAGGAAGGTAAGCCAATTTTTCGGATAGTTAGACATGGCAACAACGCAAAAATAACATTCAAATTCACTACATGGAATGTCAGATTAACATAATGTCATTTGTAAAAAAATCTGACGAATTTACAAACTCGCCTAAACACGAGAAACTTCCATAACTCAATAAAGCATTTTTTACGCAGGTTTGTGCGTGTGCATGTCAGAAAGGTCCATTGTAAAATTAACATTGCTGTTTAAGCCTCATCTTCAGTATTCAACTTTTTCGACAATATATCTATTTGCTTCTTTAACTGAATATATTTTCTTGAATAAAAAGCACCAAAACAAAATAAAAATTTGATCTTTGGGTTTAACACCTGTAAACTCCTAACATTTTACTTCGTCATGTTCGATTAATGCAATTCTGCTATAAGTTTTCACCCCACTCCTACTCTTTAAAGCTACCCGAACGTACCTTCTGTTTCTCGAAAGAGGTTGGGTTGGTTGCGTTTTTCAGAGTTCAATGTATTATATTTTTTAGGAGAAAACTAGTTTACCTACAAAATTAGTGAAAAAGAAGATATTCTCATTAGAAGAAATCGACGATCTAATTCTAGAAGTGGAGAAAAAAGGTATGAAATTGTAAAATACGTGCAGGCAAAACTTTTTTTTAAAAATTATGTCCGCTAAATCATAAAAAATAAGTGCCACGATTTAAGTATGGTGCTCGTCGTGAAATTCCTTAGTAAACATTATATACAGTGAGAACGTTAAACCCCTCTCCCCCCTAGGTTTACTACGGATTGAGACATCAAACAATAACTGGATTACTTACTTACTTTTTATTTATTGTTTTTTAAAAGATATTACAATCTTATAAACAAGGGTTTACCTGATAGATAAAGTTAAAAACTAACAAATGCCTAGAAAAATAAAAGACTAAAATCATTTCATTTACCTATTAATTGTTGCAAGAGTTTCCAAACAATAACTGGATTACACGGCAGAAAATTTCCTACTATTTCAAACAAAACTCAGAAAAACACTATGAATAGGAATAAGGGTAAATCAAAGAAAATAAAATATATCGGGGGGTGGGGGGATAATGTAATAACATTGTTGTTTAATTTGACGAACTCTACATCACATAGGTATAAAATGTATTTTTAATTCCTTTAGGAACAAAAAATAAAATTCTTCATAAAAAATAGAATCGAGTATTGTCACGGATATCTGCTGATTATCCTTTGCATTTTGACACCTTGAATTGCGAATATCTGACCCAATCATAAACGGATTATTTTAATTTTGTTCTAAACGATTAAAGGTATAGCTAAAAATCATTTTCTGAGTTTTATTACAATTGTTTTTTAAATCATTTCAATTGAAAACGTCCCTGAAACTACTTAACCAATTGCAAAAATTCGATCATTTTATATAAGGTTAATTTTTTGGCAATTTCCCAACAATTAAAGCATCTTTTTGTTTGTAGTTGAAATTTTAAACCCATAAAAAAGTTATCCCAGGGAGGCTCTTGTAACATTCTCACTGTATAGAGAAAGTTTTCTGTTTACAGCCAAATTATACATATATAACATTATTCCAAGTGAAAGTATTTTTAAAACAATAGTTTATCAATTACTTATTTTTATTTTATATTTTTACTTTATGCTTTTATATTGTATAAAATTGGGCAATATTCTAATAGATAGTAAATTATTATTTTATTTTAATTGATTGTATAGAAGTTTTAGAATTAAATTCTCTATTTAAAGATTGAGAGTAAACAAGAGTTTAAAACTTTCATTGTCTTTAATTTTTTTTACTTTTTTGCAACGTTTCGATTGCTTATGTATGTGCAATTGCCATCAGGTAAATACTGCTAAGATTATCTTAAATTTCATCTGGAACCTCATGTTATTGTTTAGTAGTCTTTAAGAACTAACAATTTTTTATTTTACCCTTTAAATTTTTTTAACTGCATTTAGTAGCTCTCAAGATTCAAAATTAAAATATATATTTCAAGGTGTTTATCAAATGACAAAGAAGGTTACTTGCTTAAAATGAATCTTAAAATTAATTTTGAGGTCACTATTTTTTTAAATTTAATAAGCTCCCAATAGGTTCTCAAATATAAAATTTGCAAAAAATTGACGAAAAGGAAATTTTTATCACTTTTCGAAACAGATAGGTAAAGCTAGAAAGAAAAAAAGTTCCTTATTTTGAAACGTTTGTCAGAATTTTATTGTATTAACTGTAAAAATAAAATACATGGTTTAGCTTATTTATTATTATAAATTCGCTGTTTTTAAAAATGTATCCACAGACCACTTAGACAACTAAACTTCAAGCATCTTTATTAAACGTTTTCAATTTTTTTGTGAGCAGAATTTTTATTTCGGTATAAAATTTTTAGATAGTTTTATAACTGTTTCTAATGTTTGTTTTATATTTTTTAAACACTTTCTTTTTTGGTATAAAACTTTTTAACTTACCTTAAATATTTTTACCAAATTTGTTATAAAACATTTTAGTTTGTTCCATAACTCTTTCCAGCGTTTGTTTCATATTATATTGTTTTTTATCTAATCCTTCTTCCAACTCTTTGATTTCGTTTTCTTGTTTATTGATCGCGTTGAGCGACTTTTCTATTTGAGCCTTATTGAGTTCAGACTTTTTTAAATTGTTTTCAATCAAACTGTTTTCAAGCAAAGCAATTTTTTTCCCTTCCAGTACGTGACGTTCATAAAGGTTTTTGTTGTCTTTTTCCAACTTTAATGCTTCTTCCATTAAATTATCAAATTGTTCTTGTAGATCTGACTCACTTAAACCCTTCGTAATTTTGACAGTGTATTGATAACTTTGTTGGGCATCTTTAAGATCCTGTCTTTGTTTTGAGAGTTTAGAAGTTTCATTGTTAAGTTTTAGGCGTTTTAACTCCACCAGACACGTTTTAATGTGATCTATTGCAGATTTGTGTTCCTTTAACCAATTTCTGATGTCAACTTCTTCTTCCTCCATGTTTTGCTCCTCTTTTTTCTCGTTTTCATGAACAGATTTTAAATTTTCATACTCCTCCTCGGTTATGATTTGCTCTTTTAGAACGGCTTCTTTTTCTTCTAGCACTAGGTTTCGTTCTTCCACCTGTAAAAATAGGCCCGTGGAATAATAAATTTTCTATAATAAGTTTTAAGTAGGTATTTTTATATAGCTACATCTCTAAAAATTGTAGGTAACTCTCTTTGGCCACATGCTCAAAAACTCGAGACGCGAGATTTTTCATTTTTTAATGTAATGTCACTAAAGTTTCAATGCATTTCAATGCGTGGCCACCCTTTCCAAGTCCACATGATGCATTTTAAGAGTCAGGGTGGGCACACATGGGGAATGTCTAGATGGGAACCGGGCTTTATAGTCATATATCGCGTTGTGATTGTTAGCTTAAGAAGTTTTTAATTTGTTTATTGTTAGGTCCGTTATTCAGTCTGGTAACCGTTGTTAATTCAAGTCACACAAAACCAATGGAAAGGGGGTTAAGTTTAACAACAATCATTAACACCCACAAATATCTACATATGTTAAAACTAGATACAATTTTGCTCGAATAGATTTGGTGATGTAGGTCCAGACAGATTCCATCCTCCAAGTGTGCCCTTCATTTGTTTGCCAGATAAAATTTAGTTTTATATTATATATATTTATTATTATCATCTCATAAATTCTTTGCTTTTAAATGTATGAGAAAGATCCTGACAGTTTAATATAATTTTGTTGAGTTCATTGCTGTCATCATCGGATACAAGGGTTAAAAAAAAATGGACAATACAACAACTGTCCATACGTAGAACGATTTGCAACTATCGTGCGCGTGCGCTAGACTTAAAAACAGCTATTTTGAATATGGTGTTTATGCCATAGTGTGATTTATGTAAATGTAATACTTTGTACTATTTGCAAGGCGGGGAAAGTGCTAGATTTGTTTATCGTGTTAATTACGGGATTATTAATTAATTTAGACGGACTTATGTGCGTCGTCACCGGCATTAAAATATAAGATGTAATAGCGCTATCATTTATTGCTCTAAAACTACTTTCTGGTAGTGGGCCAAAAATACGCAATTATATGTCTGCAGTGGTCACCGATTATACTGAGGAGCGAGTAGCAAAACAAAATAATTGTGAAGGCTAGTACAAACGACTAGATCACTTTTATTTTTTTAATTAATATTCCGTTCTGTTTTCTCTTTATGGACGCGTGTTTTTCAAATGACTGTCCAATTTAAAAAATATTGAAACTAAAATAAATAAATAATAAAGTGAGGTTAAAATGTAATTTTTCGAGCGAATGGCGGGTTCGATATAATCACTCTACGGTTGGGATTCAGAGCTCCCGCGGGTAGATTCGTGACGTCAGCACTCTACTCCGGATCGATCTGAGAGTATGTAAGCCGAAAGCGCTATAAGGTTGTTGGGAAATTCAAATTTAAATATAGAGCGGGAAATATCACACTTTCACAATAAAAACATTATATTTTCATAAATAGAGTTAAGCTGATCATACAAAGATAGAGTCAAAGAAAAAATGGAGGAGTTGTAAGTATTAATTTAGTTGGTTTTTTAATCTTCCTAAGTTCTTAAGAGTAAATAGGAGATTAGGACCGCTTAGGAACTAAGGAACCAAGATTATTAATTGCAAGAAACAGAGCGGATACAGCTTTACAAGAAATCGAAACTACTTTTTACCAACAATAATGAAGCAGTGAAATGTATCTTATAATACAGTACAATCTAAAAGGGACCAGTGGTGCTCATGAGTACGGTGGTACTAGAGGCCCTGTATACAATTTTTGACAGTTATTGTTTTACCAGAGGTAAGCAACTTGATTTGGCAGTTTTTTTTGTGTTGGCAACCATTGGAAATAAATAATTTTGTCGGTAACATTTTTGAATAATAAACATAGGTATATCAAATTTTAAATTTGATTATTTACATGCGGTTTAAACATTGAATATTGCGGTATGAGAAACTGTAAAAAAGAAACACAAGAAAAATGGAAAGATATCATGCATTTACCAAACTGGAAAATTAATAAAAATAATCGAATTTGCGAGGTAAGTAAGATTGGTTATATTTAAATAATTTTATATACTATTATTATTTTTTAAAAATGAGTAAAAAAAAGATAGATCAATAAAATTTTTATATTTTACCTACTACTAACATTTTTAATATCTGTGTATCTACCTCATGTTTTTTTGTGAAAGTTTGACATATTTTACTAACCAAAAAAGACATCTTACCCTAATTGTATTGGTTTTATTCAAAACTCGAGTCAACGGTAACCTTTACCTTTTTGAGGGAATGCACATTTGCCTTATTTAACAGCTGGCCGCCCAACAGCAAGATGATCGCGGCAATAATTGTCGACCGCTATTTAACCTTTTATTTTGGATATTAACAGGACGGCAATAGTAGGCCAAAGTGGGAACGCGATATAGTGGAATACTATAGAGTTATCTGATTTTACTTAAGACGGTGAAGGATTGGATCGCCACTTTGGGTAATTTTTGTTTTGTTTCTGGCAGCTAGAGCGCCGGCGGATGCTGCGAATAAATTTTTAAAATTGCAGTAAGATTACTGAAAATTTTAAACTAAAATCTACCCCGGTCAATAATACGGTTTTAACGTTGCATTGTACTTACACTATCAATTTCTTCTTGTACTTTTTCCAACTCTCTTTCTTTCTCCTCATATACTCGATCCTTTTCCTTTTTAATGCTGATAACTTTATCAAACTGCAAGGTTATGATATCATATTCATTAACCTGCTTTTCATTTTCTTCCTTAAGCTTAGAGTAATCTTGCTGATTCAATTCCTCTTCAAGGTCTTCCAGACGTGCCTTTTTCTGTTCCAAATCTTCCTTGCGATTTTGAACATCATTTGTGAACTCTAGAAGAGTATTTTCCAGAAGGGCATCGGCAAAAGACAGGTAATGCATCACAATTTGCATCAAAGTCGTGGTTCGGATTGGGTCAAAAATGTAGAGATCCCCCAGCTTAAAACCATAGTCTTGTAGAGGAGGTATGTGTTTTATAAGGTTGAGGTACAAGATCTGAAATGAAAGATTTACACATTTTAATAAAATGAAAATTTCAAAGTAATATTGGTCGGACCAAAAGTGTGTCTATACCATCAGGAGAATTGTAAGAAATAAACTAGAAAATGTGCAATGTCTTGTTGGAGTATGTTGCTACTGTCAAGATTGAGACATTGGAAACAATAGGCATATCAAGGGGGAAAAATCTCCCATTTCTCAAATGGTGATTAATAAATGAACAAGTTTAAAGAAGGTAAGAAAAATCATATTCCAAAAGAAAATTGCGCAGAGAGTGGGAAGGGATGTCAGTTGCGCCATCTTGCTGTCAAGAAATAGACAGATATTAATTACATTCAAGAACATTAAAACAACAATAAAATATTACCTAAAAAAGAATGTTTAAAAGTCAGGCAAAAAATAAAAGTTAAAAGACTACAAATTTACATTCAGGATAATGGGTAATTTTCTGTAACCAGGGACAAACACAAGGTTTCGGCAATTTTTAATTAAAGAGTAGCAATATTTTCCAACGCTATATTATATAATGTTAAGGCAAATAAGTTTTTTTTTAAAACTAGGTCTATTTGGAACCTACACCGAAAATAAGTACTTTTCATTTTTTAACAAATGAGAATTTCTCTTTCTTTCACTCCCAATACCACAAGGAAATTTATTATTTTGAAATATATATATTTTGTAAATGTTTAGTACTATTTTGATTTATTTTGAAAGCCTCACTCTATTTTGTTTTCAATCAAACTGTGCTTTAGAAACAACTTAAATTGACAATAAGACTAATGTTACAATATACGTATTTAAATTTGTACAGGGTGACTGTTAATAAAGTTCCACCTGGGAAAACTTTTTTATTATTCGTCACAAAAAGATAAACAAAAAAGTAAATTACCCATGAAATTATATAGATTTCTATTACAGTTTCACTTTTTTAAAAAATCACCTGTTACACACAGGTTGGCCATGAGGTCCTTTTTTTTAAATGGAACACCCTGTATATTTTTTAAAATTTGATATTTGATCTTTTTTTTCTGATTAAAAAATATACCATATATTACCATTGTCTTGAATGGTCATTGAGCAAATTCACAAAAACGTTGCCATAAGAATAATGTGTTGAACAAAGAACCACATAAACTAATTTTCCTTGGCCAACAAATTGCCCTTATGGCAAATTATTTTTGATTTTACTCGAGAACCGCCAAAGATAAACCCTACATATGATATATTTTTGGAATCAGAAAGAAAATATCTATCAAAATTTTATAATAATAAAATAACACAACCTCATGGCCACTCTGCATGAAGAATGTGATTAAGGAAAAAACTAAAAATGTTACAGAAGTCTACCTAATTTCATAAGTCATTCACTTTTTGATTTATCTTCTTGTGAAAAATAAAAAAAAGTTTTTCCAAGTGGAACTTTATAAAAGGTCAAAAGGTGTACAATGTGAAAAAAAGTAGTTATTTTTTTCTTATTCCCTCACTAATAAACAAAATAACTAGGATGGTTGTTAGATGATTTTTGCATCTTTACTTAAGTAATTGTTGAGGGCTAGATTCTGTGAGAAAAAACCCGTGTTAAAAAATTTTTACCAGGTAATGAAATTTTTGAAGAAATATATGTTTTTTTTTCTGATTCCTTCATTCTCATTACCTCACTTTATAATTAAGTGATTTTTGACATTCTGATACCTAACAACTTTCGTATCATAGTTTAATAGTAACTGACAACGTTACATCGGTTTAAAAGAATAGCCTGTAGCCATTTTTGCTATCATTTTGATCATATTTACAAAGAATTACCCTAATAATTAGGAAGGTTCTGAAAGTCTCCAGGGTGAAGGTAAGTAGTCATTTTAAAGAAAAAAATAATTTTTAATTTGTTCACTAATGCCTATTATCCCTGACGCGTTTCGAGCAAATAAAGCTCATCTTCAAAGGGTTCCAATAAAACTTAGATAACAAAGAGAGACTCCTCCATGGACCATACCATAGTTTCTAAGGCCATACTTTAAAAAAATTAACATATAAAATATTCACATTTAAAAAATATAAAATATCAATTTTATTTTTGGTATTTTTTAAATGTGAATGTTTTATATGTTAATTTTTTTTTAGCTAGCTAGCTAAAAATGTCAACTACTTTGTCTGGCCAAAAAATAAAATTAATATTTTGTATTTTTTAAATGTGAATGTTTTATATGTTAATTTTTTTAAAGTATGGCCTTAGAAACTATGGTATGGTCCATACAGGAGTCTTTCTTTGTTATCTAAGTTTTATTGAAATTCTTTGCAGATGAGCTTTATTTGCTCGAAACGCGTCAGGGATAATAGGCATTAGTGAACAAATTAAAAATTGTGAAAAGGACCACTGTTTTTTTCTTTAAAATAACTACTTACCTTCACCCTGGAGACCTTCAGAACCTTCCTAAATATTAGGGTAATTCTCCTCACTCTCCTCTTACCCATCTAACTACCCCCGTTAGATGGGTAAGAGGAGAGTGATAACTACCCTCGTTAGATGGGTAAGAGGAAAGTGATACATTTAAATTTTCAAAAATCCATAACTTTTGAACGAAAGCTGCTACCATTATGCAGTTTTTAGTTTTATGTTGCACAAAATATTTTCTAATTTCGAAGGTAAAAACTACGTTGCTAGAGGTTGGTTAAGGGGCTGAGAAGAGGTTGATATATTTGCAAATTCATAACTTTTTAGAATGGGGCAGGGAGATAATTAAGGGGGGTTATATTATATATGAGGTTGACAACTTCCCCTTCTCTTCAAAGAAGGGTGGAGGGGTCGTAGGACAAAGTATTTCCGATTTCATTCAAAATTGGTTTAGAGGGAGGGGGGTCGAGGAACACGATTTTTTTATCGGATTTTTATGACATTGATAGTTTCTCTTTTTCAGGGGGGGGGGGTTTCCTTTACAAAAGCCATTTTGATTTTTTGAAAGGATGTTCTGAGATTCACGAAAATCTACTACTTGTTTGTGAATAGCCTTCTCAATTTTTGTCCCCTCTCCAAGTTCAACTTCCCCAAATATAAGGTGCCTTTTGCAATCCAGTGCCTCGCATTGGCATATTACATGTTCTACTGTTTCCGATTCCTGATTGCATAGTCTGCAGGTCTCCGTGATACAGGTCCATGTTGTTTAGGTGAACTTTAACCGTCATATGACCGGTCATGATTCCTATTATAGTCATCACTTGCATCCTACTATAACTTAGCAGGTCTTTCGTGAGTTTGGCATTCAGGCCTTTGATAAAGGCTCAGTTGTGTCTTAGCCCCTGTCTTTCTAGCCAGTGGCTTTCATGTTTTTGCCTTATCCAGAGTTTCACCTGGGACCTTATAGTACATTTTGGTACCCCCAGGGCTGGCTCTGGTTCAATATATTTTTTTTTGACGATCCTTGTCTTGCAAGTTCGTCAGCTTTTTCATTGCTTTGGATACCTCTATGTCCTGGAACCCATACTAATTTTATTTTCGGTGGCCTTAAAAAAAAATTTTAGCTTATTCGGCAAAAAATCAAAACAGTGCTCCGAGCTGTGTCTTAGTCCTTCCATTCAAAGTTCAATCCATTTTGATGTTTATTTGACTCCAAAAAATAGCGGCGTAGCATGTCTTAAAGGGCGGGGGGGATGTAGTCCGGTATCACATCGAAATCAATAGTATGGCTATATTCCCGCTTGTCTACCGTCATTTTTACCAGTATTAAATGGGAGGGAAATTCCATACCATACACCAAGGATATCAACAAAAAAACGATTTATATTAATTTCTAAAAAGTAAAGAGTACTAAAAGGCCTAAAACCACCAGTAATAAACGGGACGGAAATTCTATACACCAAGGAGGGAAATATCTAGGGGTCATCTTTGACCAAAAGCTAACATGGAAACCTCACATAGTCAAGGCAGTCCAAAAAGCATCGATTGCATTGGGCAGATGTAGGAAATTGGGGGTGGAAAAACTGGGGCTAAATCCCAAGATGACTTTATGGTTATATACAAAGGTGGTAAGGCCCATAATAACCTATGGTTCAGTGGCTTGGTGGACGTGAACCAAACAGGCCAGCAAGCATTTGCTACTCTGCATGTCTTCATTCAGCCAGAAGCATGAACATATACGGGCAAAAATATGAGACTTTAGTCTCTATAAACCTGACAAACGATTGCAGTGTTCCAAGCTGAACTAGCGGCAATACATCAATGTGCCGAAGAAATACAAAGAGTAGAGGGAAACTCTCATTCGGTAGTTATATATTCAGATAGTCAAGCTGCACTTAAAGCTCTAGAAGCAGTGCAAGTGACGTCCAAACTGGTTTGGGACTGCAGAACAGACCTAAATAAGCTGGCAAGCACCAAAAGGGTGACACTAGCCTGGGTCCCAGGACATCGGGGACACTGTGTGGCTCACCAAAGAGACGAACGGTCTGTGGGAGCAAATGCCTAGATAAAGACCAGGCCAAACAGTTTATTAAAGAACGTTCACCAAAGCTGACTGGAGAACTTCTTAGTAAGGAAAGGAAGCTTGTCAGACAAATAGTGGGGCTCCTAACAGGTCACTGCCAACTCAATAAGCTAATAATGTATTTGTATCAACGAGGATATAATCTAAATAGAGGGGACACATAATGGTAAATTTCGACCCTGCTTAACTGCTTTGAACAGTAGATGGCGCAGGCTATCGTGCTTTTAGTACTTAAATCCAAAACTTGGTGCGCCACTATCGTTTTCGAACTTGCTTATTTTTAAGGATCGAAAGCAGTGGCGGCAGCCTGGGAGATCACATTCTTTGGGACGTGTTCCGCGTGGGTTCATTGAACCGTTACGCTGTAGTAGACACAGTTTTCGATACAGTGTTTTCATGCAAGGTGGTGTACTTTCGTGCTGCTTACTATTTGTATTGAATTGTGTCGTGAATCGAAATAAATACAAAATGTCAACAAGGTGTTGTTAGTATTGGAATTGCTCCAAACATAAAAATAAGGACAAAGATGTGGATTTTTTTTTCTTTTCCAATCAAAGACATTGTACGATTGGAAAAATGAAAGGAAAATTCGGGAAGCTTAAGCATTCTTTGTAAAACCGAGAAAGAACTGAAAAATTATGTAATTTGTGAAAAACATTTTGCCCCAAATTTTATATTGTTCAACAATAAATGCAAAATATTAAGCAAAAACGCTGTTCCAATTTGCTGGATGAATTCTACAGGTGGTGAGTAAAAAAAGGCTGCATGTAAGTTTGTCTTCTATTTAGTGCTTCTTTTTTTATCATGGATGCTAATATCGACGCTAATATCATGTCAACGAGGGAGGAAATTTGCCTGTACAATTTGAGCTTACTTTGAAAGTGAATATCTTAAAATCTAATCGCAAGATGTTTGAAATTTAAACAGTGTTGTAAAGGCATTTGAAACACCTTCAAAACAAGTTATCACTTGACGCACTTTCCCCATTGACATTCTAAGGACATGTCCCTCTTGAAATAAAAGTCGACGTGTCCGAAAATTTTTTGAAATTTCGGTTCTAAGTACTTGAAAACGCCTTGTTATGGTCAAGCCTTGATGGTAATTTAAGGCTTAATATTTTAGCATAATTTAGGGGGAATGTTTTTAATGAAGCAATTTTTTACTACATTTTTATGCCATGATATTGCTCACATTTTAAAGCTTTCTTTCCAAAGTTTCAATTTCTAGAATAAAATACTCAAATTTTTTCAAGTTTTCACTGTTTTTTAGGCGTTCAAAAGAAAATACTGCCAAAAAACATTTTTTCTCTGTTAAAATGAAAAGTATTTAGAAAGAGAGGGCAGAATTTTAGAGGTAGATGGAGAGATATTTTAGTGACGTTCAAAAATATTTAAGGGTGTTGAAGAGAGACAGCAGGCTAAAAAAAAGTATTTTAGAGAAAGATGGACATAATTTAAGGCAAATGTTTACTAAAAATTTCTGTTATGTCATCTGTCTATCATATTGAGTGGTGTCGTGCATATGATTTTTATTTTGCAATTTTTATCCAAAAAAGAGCAAAAATTGTAGTTTTTTTAAAGTGTAACGTGTTTAAAACATAAGGTGGTATTAATTTCTTTCAATCAAAGTTGTTTACAGTCTTTAAATTTACCAAAAAACGTGTCGTGCTAAAGTGTATTTTAGCACATCTAAAAATAATTTAACAGGTATTGATGGAAAAGCCATGATGACCCTTAAAATAATTTTCTTAAGTACCTGTTAAATTATTTTTAGATGTGCTGAAATATACTTTAGTAGGACACGTTTTTTGGTAAATTTAAAGACTAAAGAACTTTGATTGAAAGAAATTAATACCACCTTATATTTTACACACTTTACACTTTAAATAATTACAATTTTTGCTGTTTTTTGGATAAAAATTGGAAAATAAAAATCATAAGCACGATACGGCTCAAGATGACAGAGAGATGACAAAACAGACATTTTTAGTAAACATTTGCCTTAAATTATGTCCATCTTCCTCTAAAATACTTTTTTATAGCCTGCAAATATTTTTGCACGTCACTAAAATATCTCTCCATCTACCTCTAAAATTCTGCCCTCTCTCTCTAAATATTTTTTATTTTAACAGAGAAAAATGTTTTTTGACAGTACTTTTTTTGAACGCCTAAAAAAGTGAAAACTTGAAAAATTTGAGTATTTTATTCTAGAAATCGAAACTTTGGAAAGAAAGCTTTAAAATGTAAGCAATATCATGGCATAAAAATATTAAAAACATAGCAAAAAATTGCTTCATCAAAAACGTTACCCCTTAAATTATGCTAAAATATTTTAATCCTTAAATTACCAGCATGGCTTTACCATTAAGTTTTCGTTGAAACATACTGTACGGGTACCTAGGTGTCTTGTGTGGCCCAAGGTGGCGGTTTTAAGCTTATTTGCTTGCTTTTTCACATTCCGTATGGAATACAACATTTTTTTGGATAACAAGTTTTTATTTGTTTTATTGTTTTTTTTGCAGAAACAAGTCAAGGTTTTTCAAATACCTTACCATAAACAAAATCCATACAAAAAATAGAAAGCAGAAAACAATTAATAGGTAAGTTGGTTTAAAAAAAATTATAGAAGTATAATTATAACTTAAATGAAAATAAATAATGACAAAACTTGAAAAATGTAAATAAAACTTTATATATGAGTTCACGTATACTGGGGCGAACGGGGGCTTTTTCACGAATTTAGCATGCAACTTTGCCAGCGGTTTTACCCGTTTTTTAGCGTTTTTCTTGCTTTAAATGGTCATAACTTTTGTCCCATGGGCCGATTTTGATGAAATAAAGCCTATATCCTGCCACAAACAGACAAAAATTGTAAAAATTATATTTTTAGTTTCTATATGGTTTGGTTAGAAGCAGACATCAAAAATTTGTGTGTGTGTGTGTGTGTGTGTGTGTGTGTGTGTGTGTGTGTGTGTGTGTGTGTGTGTGTGTGTGTGTGTGTGTGTGTGTGTGTGTGTGTGTGTGTGTGTGTGTGTGTGTGTGTGTGTGTGTGTGTGTGTGTGTGTGTGTGTGTGTGTGTGTGTGTGTGTGTGTGTGTGTGTGTGTGTGTGTGTGTGTGTGTGTGTGTGTGTGTGTGTGTGTGTGTGTGTGTGTGTGTGTGTGTGTGTGTGTGTGTGTGTGTGTGTGTGTGTGTGTGTGTGTGTGTGTGTGTGTGTGTGTGTGTGTGTGTGTGTGTGTGTGTGTGTGTGTGTGTGTGTGTGTGTGTGTGTGTGTGTGTGTGTGTGTGTGTGTGTGTGTGTGTGTGTGTGTGTGTGTGTGTGTGTGTGTGTGTGTGTGTGTGTGTGTGTGTGTGTGTGTGTGTGTGTGTGTGTGTGTGTGTGTGTGTGTGTGTGTGTGTGTGTGTGTGTGTGTGTGTGTGTGTGTGTGTGTGTGTGTGTGTGTGTGTGTGTGTGTGTGTGTGTGTGTGTGTGTGTGTGTGTGTGTGTGTGTGTGTGTGTGTGTGTGTGTGTGTGTGTGTGTGTGTGTGTGTGTGTGTGTGTGTGTGTGTGTGTGTGTGTGTGTGTGTGTGTGTGTGTGTGTGTGTGTGTGTGTGTGTGTGTGTGTGTGTGTGTGTGTGTGTGTGTGTGTGTGTGTGTGTGTGTGTGTGTGTGTGTGTGTGTGTGTGTGTGTGTGTGTGTGTGTGTGTGTGTGTGTGTGTGTGTGTGTGTGTGTGTGTGTGTGTGTGTGTGTGTGTGTGTGTGTGTGTGTGTGTGTGTGTGTGTGTGTGTGTGTGTGTGTGTGTGTGTGTGTGTGTGTGTGTGTGTGTGTGTGTGTGTGTGTGTGTGTGTGTGTGTGTGTGTGTGTGTGTGTGTGTGTGTGTGTGTGTGTGTGTGTGTGTGTGTGTGTGTGTGTGTGTGTGTGTGTGTGTGTGTGTGTGTGTGTGTGTGTGTGTGTGTGTGTGTGTGTGTGTGTGTGTGTGTGTGTGTGTGTGTGTGTGTCTGTGTGTGTGTGTGTCTGTGTCTGTGTGTGTGTCTGTGTGTGTGTCTGTGTGTGTGTCTGTGTGTGTGTGTCTGTGTGTGTGTGTCTGTGTGTGTGTGTCTGTGTGTGTGTGTCTGTGTGTGTGTGTCTGTGTGTGTGTGTCTGCGTGTGCGTGTGCGTGTCCTTTCACGCAAAAACGGCCAAACTGATTTGGACGAAATTTGTTAAGAAGATAGATGGAGACCTGGTTTGAAAGATAGAATACTTTTTTATTTTATATTTCTTTAAGAAAGCCAAAAAGGTCATTAGGAAAGCCTTTTCTTTGGGAGTTGTGATGTGAAAAGCAACAGAAGCTCATTGTCTCTAGTGAAAAAGAAGAAGAAAAGCCTTTTGATGTTTATAATGAAACTGTTAATTGCAGTACCGTTTGGTTTTGATAGTTGGCATATTTGCAAAGGCTAGCAATTGTTTTTGCGATCGTCCTTTGGACTAGAAATAAAGTGACCAGACTTTATAATTGTTACGAAAAGTTTAACTAAAGAAAAACACACTATACCTACATTATTGCTACCTTGATCGTAAACCTGTGTTGTTTGTTACTAAAAAGAAAAATAGGTTAAAAACTATTAAAGTAAAATCTTGACTTATATTCTATCTGACCTGTTTATAGAGGTGGAAACCCCTCAGTCATTTAAAAAGCCATTTGCCATTGAGATTTCTTCCTATTGCACCATTAGGTACTTACAGGGGTGTCCAAGTATTTTCTAAAAGTTTTCTGATACTTACCATCATATTTACTGTATTACAATTTTTTTGATGGGAAGTCATTGAAATTTAAGAGTGGAGATTCTTTTTTTTCTGTCAGTAAAAAAAAAATAAAAGTGCTCCGAGCTGTGTCTTAGTTTTTACAAATTGTGCTTTCCATTCAACCAATTCTGATGTTTATTTGACTCCAAAAAGTATGGACCCATTTTGCTTGCATTGAGCTAAGGTTACTAACAGAAAAAAAAGACTCTCCACTCTTAAGCTACATTGCAATTTTTACCTAAATATAGCATCCCTATTTGGATGTGGAAGTTTGACATTTATTGTTACTTTACGAACGTAGGTAGGTATTACCTACTTAAACAAAACTTTCGTTTGGTTTTGTACTTGATTCAAAGACATTTTCTTAACTGTTTAATGTTATTGATTGACATTTTTTTAACTTCTTAATGTCGTTGTTTAGATAATTACAACGCAACTGTTAATAGACACTTAAGTAAATATTTTAACGCAACGGTATTGGTATACCTAACGCGATAAAACAAAGCCAAAATATACATTTTACACTTGTTTATGCTATGTTTCGAACGAGACTTGCTTTCACAGTGAAGGCGATGACAGATAAACTGACAGCAATCGACGCGTACGTTACTAGGTCCGTTACATTAGGTTCATCACTCCATATGCACCGATTGTTGTTAACTTATCTGTTATTGCCTTCAATCAAGAAACGGGCCTCGTTCGAAACATGGCATAAACAAGTCAAAAATATTCCTACTGTCTTTTGGTTTTGCTTTAAACGTGTTAGGTATACCGATACCGATGCATTGAAATATTTACTTTTAAGTATCTAATTTTTTAAATTTTATCCTGTTTTAAACCACTGTGTTTCTATCCAGGCAACCGAACTCAAAATATGAAATAACATAATTAGTTAAAAACTGATCAATTGACAATATTCTGGGCAGCCATGCTGGTTATTTTTTGTTGCCCACTTTCAATAACAAAATAATGGTAATTTTTTGGGATTTTTGTACTGCCAACTTAGTAATCATGCAGCTACTAAAATTTTAAATTTTAAGAGAACATTTACGCGAACCATCATGGGTATCCAAAATATTATTGTTAATTACGTTTTATGCGCGTGTGACATTTATGGCTGTAGTAAACAGAGATCTGCCAAATAATTTTTTAATACAATTTTTTAATAAAATCGTTCAAGTTAAAAAAATATTTGTTTTATTTTTTACATAGTCCTAATTAAAAAGAAACAAAATGCAGAATGCTTTCGCAACCTTTCCATTTCTAGCAATGCCTTATTATTAGCAACAGCTAGTGCATCTAAAACCACATCAGGGAGTGCTTCAAGTACAGGGAGTGAGATTTTGTCCCACCCAGAATTTTTGTTTTTTAATTTCCCAAAAACACCCTTTATTTCAAAAGATGAGGTGTGAGCCATATTTGATAAGTCTGCAGCTATATTGCAGTAAAAGGAATTTAGGTCGTTTGCTCTAAGATCTGATTTAACTAATGCAGAGTTTTTACCCCTTAGTTTGTTTACAATTTTCCATGTTTCCCTATTTTTATTATTGGATTTTTTTTTTGTAAATTTTCCTATAATTTTTAAAGTAAGTAAGAAAGTTATGATTATTATTAGCAAATTTTTTAATATAATGTAAAGATCTTAAATTTAAAGCCGACTTTTTTATACCCTTCTTATACCAGGACTTTTCTTTTTTACATTTAATATTTACAATGGGAAAGGAAATGTTAAATTTATTACTAATAATGAAGTAAAAATGCTCTAAAGGGTCTTCGCTTAAAAAAATTCTATCTTTCTTTAGACTATATCCTCGTTGCATCAGTTCAACTATGACTATTTCAAACCACTAACACATATGGTTAGGCTTTAATCATTTAGCAAATTTAAAATTTATCTCAAAAGACTGTTGTTTTAATAGCATTCCTTATTCCTTATTATTGTTATGTTATTTATTGCTATTGTTCTTTATAATTGTAATTTAGTATTGTATTGTAATTTAGAAAAAAATTTTGTCAAATTTCAAAATGGTATATACGTTAATAAATAAATAAAATAAATAAAAAAATTAAGATCATTTCAAAAAAAAATTTGTGTAAGGTCACAAACAATTAAAAAAACTTCCCTCGCTTATGTCAAGAACACAAAGCAAGTTTAAGGATTCTCGCTTGCTACGTTGGCGGGTTCGATTCCCGTCGGTTGCAGAGGTAGGGTGTTGCAAGACATTTTAGAGGATTATCCTTTGGGAGTGGAAAATGTAATATTGTCCCCGGGATGGGGTTCAAGGTGGTTGAGGACCGGTTCCAATTGGCCTTAGTAGCGTAAAGTGGATTATTATCAAATGAACACAACAACAACAATCTCTAATTTCGTGGGTAGACTGAAAACAGTAAAAAAATTAACAAAAAAGTATTGGGGGGGGGTTGAACATTTCAAAAGAAAAATTTGGAGGGGTCTAAAAGATTTTAAAAAAAATTTGGCTAAAAAAATTTAAAAAATTTTGGGAGGGAGGGAGATTGAAGTTTTTAAAAAAATTGTGGCGACCTAAATTTTTTAAAAAATTCCAATACCAAAGCTACTAATTCCACCATTTTTAAAAATAATTCGACAAATCCCAATTCCAATTCAACCAATTCCAGGTCAATTCCATGAATTCTGTAAATTCCAGCAATTTAATTCCAATTCCACAAATACAAATTCAAATTCAACCAATTCCACTAATTCCAAAGGGTTGTACACCATAATTCCTCAGCGGTTCGCCCCTAGCATAGATGGCACTGCAAAGCAACCTATTGAGACACTCAACATGATGTTTTCACCCTGAAAGACAATATGAATAGCAATTCCAATACGAAAATTTCCATGACTTTCCAGACTTTTGTGTAGAAGTTCCATGACTTTTCATGACCCTTTTTTTTCCCTGACTTTCCAGGTTTTTCCAGAATGTGGACACCCAGACAAACCCCTGGTTGATTTCACATGAAATGACCCAAATATCAAGTCCTGGTCTGCTTTGAATCTGTTTTTTTTTGGGGCCCCTCATGGGGCACTTATCTCTGGTTGATTTTGGACTGTACCCTTAATAACAATTATTCTTAATTTAGTCAGATTCACCATGTTGTTAAAATAAATAAATTTTAAGCTAAAGCTCGAGATAAAGTAAGCTGTCAGATATAAGCGACATATACATTTCTTACTACTTACAGTGAACTATATATTATTTTCCTTGCTGACTCATATGGTCAACTAAGGTACAGCAACTCTGAAACATGCAAAAGTTGAAAGTATTCAATTATGAAGTTTGTGTTTATGGATTAGGTATGTGAATTATCCATTAAGTTTCTGGGCAAACCTGAATTTATTGAAGAAGTTCTGTTTCAACACAAGCTCTCAAATAAGCTAGATGAGAACAGGGTTTTACATCTACCTCTTCATCAGCTAAATGTTGAGGATAGGCTGGGGGAGTATCCTCCTTTCGACGAGCAACGATAGCCATCATTTGCAGCGAAGAACTAACGCAGTCCACATAGAATTTCAGCACAAACTCTTTCGTGGGTCTCCTTAAATTTTCTACAGTAACCGGGTATTCTGGCCACTTTGATTTTATTAATTCTATGATCGAATTTATGGTTGCCGTGGTAATTTGTGTCTTTTTTGTGTTCTTTTTGGATTTTGTTGCCATTTTTACGTTAACCGCACAATTTTTTTATGTTTTGAATTTTAAGCAGAGATCAACAAATGGTATGCCAACCAAGGAAATATTCATTAGAAAAAAATAGATGGCCAGCAAAATTTAGGTAATATTTCTGGCCTTTCACTGAAACGACGTAATAATGGGGGTCCCGTCACCCAAATTTTTTTTCTTTGCTTCTTTCATTTCTACCGTCGCATTTCCAAGGAGCGTCGTCAAATAAACGTGTAAGAAAAATTAACAAAAAGTAGACCAGCATATGTTTTAAAAAAACAGTATTTTATTAAAAATTTAATTAATTTACTACAATGAGTACGCGAGTGTTCGTGGGAGGCCTGACCTATAAAACCCGCGAGAAGGACATCGAGAAATTCTTCCGCAAATATGGCCGCATCAAGGAGGTTTCCATGAAAAATGGCTATGCTTTTGTCGAGTTCGACGACCACCGTGATGCCGAGGACGCAGTTTACGAAATGAACGGTAAGGATCTTAATGGTGATAGGGTTACAGTAGAGAGAGCTAGAGGTACTCCTAGAGGCAGAGACCGCTGGCGTGATAGCCGCACCCGAGGATCGCCACGTAGAGGCGGCAGGGACAGAGATCGCGACCGCGGCGATCGTCGTGACCGCGACCGTGAAGATCGCTCTCCTAGAGGAGTTCGAGAAAGATATGGCCCACCCACTCGTACTAACTACAGGGTCATAATTCAAAACCTTTCATCCAAATGCAGCTGGCAAGACCTAAAAGATCTAATGCGTAAAGCTGGTGATGTTACCTATGCTGATGCCCACAAAGAAGATAATAATGAAGGTGTTGTTGAATTTGCCAATCTGGAAGATATGAAAAATGCTATTGAAAAGTTTGATGATACAGAAGTCTGTGGTAAAAGAATAAGGGTTATAGAGGCTGTCAAGGAAGCTCGGTCACGTTCAAGGTCACGTTCAGCTGAACCCAAAAGATCAGCTTCAAGATCACGCTCTAGATCCAGGCAAAGGTCTAGATCCCGTTCTAATGGAGGGGAGGAGAGAGGCAGATCCAGATCCCGTTCAAATGAGATGGATTAAGCTCCATTTTAAAGACTTATTGATTGATGTATAATGACACAAAGTACCCACTTAGATTGTAGAGTGGTGTTTTGTATTCAGGCAGATGCTTAATCTTCCTACTATAATATGTGGTTATTTGCAGATTTTTTTTATTTTGCTTATTGTCTTAGTTTTGCTTGTAATTGTAGGTGCTGCTTTCATTTAGTAACTCTTATTTTTTTACATTTTCAACTGGAAAAATTTGATATAATTGTACTCATAATTTGAACTTAAAATTGTCTTGTTTCCCTAAGCAACTTAAATATTAATTCTTCCATTTTATAAATACATTTTACTTTAAATCTTTTTTTAAAAGATCAAAATGAACTTACCTTCATTTATTTTTCTTAATTATAATGACATATTTCCCAAAATCCATTGATGTTAAACTAATAAATCTGACACCTTTAAATGTAAAATGATCAAAGGTATTATATGTAAGGTATAATTTCATAATCTAAAAATAAAAATACATAATGTAAAGATTACTGTTGTTTATTTAGACATTTTTATTTACAGTATTTTTGTTCTGTGCAGGTTAGAGCCATTCCTTTTCCCCCAAAATGTGACTCGACTTTCAATCTGCCTTGTGGACTCTGGCCAATTCAATTCTTTCCAAATTTCCACACAGGGTCATTTGGGCTTACTATTTCATCCTCCCCTCCCCAAAAGGTCAAAGTTGAGTCTGCTCAAAGCCACAATCCAAAGGGTTCCCCCAAAATAAGTTCCAAATAGTGTGGATCAACCTTCAACAACTGAACTCCTAGCCATGACTCTAAATCAAACAAGCAGTTCCAAAAATTCAGATGTGTCCATATGGATTTTATTATTCACAATTGCTTATGAAGGGTAAATATTCTTATTTTTACATTAGGATATGTGCTTTAACATTATTTAATAAATGAGGTTAATTTCCCCTATCCCCTAAAAAAAATGCATTATAAAGTGTTGATTTTTAATATTTGAATAGAAAAAAGATCTCAGAATGTGAACTCTTGGACATATTTATTTAAGTCCTCTTGAATTAAAGTTAAGGTAAACTATATATTTTGTGCAACAAATATTTTTTTAAATTATGTACAGGGTCATCTGTTATACACCTTTCCTATTGGTCCTAGGGAGTTCAAACAAAAAAAAGATATTTCCATTTTAAGCTGGCTTCAAAAAAATTAACATTAAACAATGAAAAGATATTCTGGGTGTCCCGAGGATAACAGTATTCTGGGTGTCCCAAGGATAGTGAGCCTATTGGTATATTTTGCAAACAAAGATTAAAGACTTTGCTTTAAACATTAAACTAGGCAATAGCTTTGTTATGTATTTTGCACTTACAGTCATTTTACATATGTTTCATTAAATTGCTATTGCAAGACAATAGCAATCAATCCAGCAAATCATTTTTGAGATAGAGTTTTTTAAATGGCAGTATTTATTAACCCTTAATTTTGGAATTTTGCACTTGGCTAAAGGACATCTTAATACCAGAAAGTAGAGTAATATACTCTACTTTCTAGTACAGTATGATATGACTTTCAGTTCTTAACATTTATGTGTGCAAAAAATGCCTGTTTGGCAGGCACATATTTAAAAAAATTAAATGAATAAGTTAGTTTTTTTTTATATAGCTATTTAACTATAATTAAAATTTGTTAATGTATGGATTCTTATTTAACATGTTGGACAGTCATGTGCATCACATGTGATTCATGACGATTTGTCCTCAGACGTCTTTGTCACAGCAATATAAATCACTGTGGAATTTTTGTTCAATAATTGGCCAAATTCTAGTTTTAAAAACAATGTGTTAATTACTTTCTGAAGTATCGCCATTTTCCCAACTGTAATGTTGATTAAAAACCTAGAAAATATTTTGAAGTTTAAATACAATAAGAGCTAGTACCATTGTTTTACAAAACATGGGGATCTCCTAAACAGAAGGAAATACAAAAAGGTTTAAATTAGGGCAAAGTTGCGAAATTTGATGGTTTGCTAAAAACTAAAAAGAAGTTTACAAAATCCCTTATTCCTAAGAGCTGTCAAAAAACACTTAAAACTTTCTAAAGACACTTTTTTAAGATCTACCTAATTTTTCGGTTTTGAGATTTGACATTTTAGTGTGGCACAAGCACTGTCAAGTTCATATTTTCTGATGGACATGATCTTTTTTTTTCCTTGCTGTTTGGTTCATGAAGGATAACACATGATATATTATGCAACCTTACTTTGACAAGTCAACTGACATTTTGGGTTAGTTGACCATCACAACTTACAATAATACAATACCTTTTTTAACATTTTAAAAATGACAGTTTGTGGTTTTAAAAATATGTTTTTCCTTTGTTTTGAATTCTAAAATTTGTGTTTATAAACACTGCTTGCTGACATATTCATACAGTTAAAATCTAAAAATCTTATTTAACAATTAAACACAACAACACAATATTAGGCAAAATTATTTTGTTATAACAAAAGCAAAAAAGCAAAAATTGAATTTGGGCTGATGATGGTCAATTGAGTGGTCAGTTAACCCAAAATGTCTTTGTCAAAATAAGGTTGCAAGATATTAACTGTGATTCTTTATGAATCAAAAGTTAGGAGAAAGAAAGCATTTGTCCATAAGGAAAAAATGAACTTAATTCAGTGCTCCTGTCTCTGAAATATCAACTTTTTTTTAGGTTTAAGCAAAGCGTCAAATCAGTTCAATATGTGTAATATATTACTTCTATCTTATCTACCCTTATACATCATATGAAGTTAACAAAATGTTGATCAAGTAGTTTCTGGAATATTCTAATAGGCCACTTACTTTGGGGACTGGGCGAGGGACTGTTTTATTGAGCGATCTTTCTTGTGGTTTTTCATGAGGCGACTTATTTGTAGTTTGGTGTTATTTTTCACTTTTATTTTATTAAATTTAAATATAATTGTAGTTAGGTACCCAATTTTAAAGCAAGAACAACACCAGAAATTCTTTTATAAGAAGTATAGGTTAAAAAAAAAGTTAATTTTATGATAAACCCTTGTATAAATCTATATCTTGCTTTGGCGGTCAAAGGTTCTGACCCACAAAAATTACAAAATGGACTTATGACTGTTCTTCCTATAACTATGGTTCAACCTAACAAAACTATTAGGCGTTTTTTGTAAAAGGTTTAATAAATTATTAAAATCTTGAAATACTTGCAGAACCGTCCTAAACCAAAATTCCCTATTATTATTATTATTGTTTTTCATGCGACTCAAACCTATGAATGTGTGGGTTAGAACCATATATGTATGAGCTTAAATATATGCCCTTACAATGCTTTCGGCATGCACAACTTTGTAAGCAGGATGTCCTATATATATGCCTATACCTTTCTCTTTTATGACTCTTATTGTCTCTTTCTGGCGTCAAAGCGTAGCGGTTCTGCACATGCGCGGCATCGTCATCGGTTAACCAACCAAAATCCAGAAAAACAGCTGTGCAGTTGTCAAAATTTTTTTATTTGTTTACGTTTTTAGAAAATCAGTATTTTCTATTTTTAAATAAATAAATATATGAATAGAAATAATTTTTAAGTATTTTAACTTTTTTTTCTTCAAATTTTAAGAAAAAATAGCTACCAACCTGTGGAACTTCTTTTTTGTTGTTTGGCGGCATCCACAAATACATCTTAAGCTCCAAGATCCTATCAACAGTTTTTATTATAACTTAAAAACTTTCGCGTAACCGAAGATGAAAAATATCACAATAAAAAAATTTGCATAAACGAACCGCGGAAAACGATATATGTAATCAAAACAAATCAACAAAAATGGCGTCTCGATCGAAGGGCGAAGACAAAGGTCGCGAAACCGGCCGCCTCGTAAAAATTTCGCGCCTGCTAGATTTTATATCTTGCTTACAAGTTTGGCCTGGGAAAGGCCTATATTTAACCTCATCTATATATGGTTAGAACCTATTCCTAACTTTTATTAAATAATTAATATATTATCCATCCATTTGGGTGCCCATAGAACTGCCGACTGAACAAAGCCCGAATTCTAATTTGTCCGAAAATAAATCACCTGAAATTTTATATGAAAATAATGTAGCCACCAATCACATAACCAAAAAGTATATTTTTTGCCACACCTTATAGTTATATTTTAGCCAAAGAAAAACTTCTACACAGCTTAGATATCAAACTCGCGATTTGTTCAGTTGGCAAATACAGATCAAGAAAATTACGTTTCATTCAATGTATTTTCGGTTTATTTTCGTACATTTTTTTCGGGTGTTATATTTTCGGGCATATTAAATTCAGCCGTTTTATTTTTGGCAATATGGATCGGACGAATTATGATTTGGGATTTGATTTGATTTCCTCTTGATCTCAATTTTTTGGTAGGCAGTTCAAATACCTACTTAAATTTTTTTTTAAAAGAGTTACAAGTGTTCTAAACACAGATTTTTTATAGGTTCCATATCCCCTTACTATGCAATTCTTAAGGAGGCTCCAGTTTTCAAAGTTTCCAAACGAGCAAAGATCAAAAATCTACGGCCAACATTCCATCCATATAACAAGGGTTCCATACATTCCATAGGATGCAGATACTTCCATATTCTCTTTCCATCCAGACTTCTCCAAATATTTGGGATCAATATGGAAAAATCAGCATCCTAAAAGTCCTACTTCAAAGTGGGGTCCCCCTTACTATCCAATTCTTAAGGAGCTCGGGTTTTCAAAAAATTTCCACACAAGCAAAGATCAAAATCTACAGCCAGCATTCCATCCATTTAACAAGGGTTCCATACATTCCATAGGATGCAGAAGCTTTCATATTCTCTTTCTATCCAGACTTCTCCAAATATTTGGATATGGAAAAATCAGCTAACATTCCTACTTTAAAGTGGGGTCTCTCTTACTCTCCAATACTTAAGGAGGCTATGGTTTTCAAAATGTTTCCAAAGATCAAAATCTACGGCCAGCAATATATTTTTGTTTTAGACTGAATTTTTTAGGTTACTGCATTTCTTTAAAAATTGCACAAAAAACGACACATTTTTGAAGAATTAAGATTGGATCCCACTCCAACCCACTTTTTTTTCGATATGTAAACTTTTGTGTTCTGCTTATATTGCAGAAAAATTGAAAAGTATTTATAGGTTCACAAGCTTGTGATTACGTTTTCTTTAAAACATTTTTAAGACGTAAAAATTTAAATAAAAATTGCTTATTGGAGCGTGTAAAATAAGCTGGATTTTTTAAATTTTGGTGAGGAAAAACATGGTAAAGTCTGGAATCTGGAAAACCCCCCTGTATAAAATGTCATTAATTGTTGTAATGCTAGTTTAACTTTTGTCAGGAACAACATTCAAGAAAACTTGCATTTTTAATGCATTCAAGAAGAAATTACATTTTTTATAGGTACAGTGTTTTCAAAATTTTCGCCCGCGGCGCATTTATGACGTGATTTTGGCGACAAATCTATAATTGAAACTATATGTAACCCAACCCACTTTTTAATAAATATTTTAGAAAAAATTTAAATTTTCTAGAACTACATATTTGTTTAAATTATAACATCATTGCTTGTTACAAGTTTTTTTGTCAAAAACATTTAAAACGCGTAAGAAATTACATTTTCTTAAAATTTTTGCCTTAGAAGTTGGTTATTTTAAAAAGTGCTAAACAAATTTTTGAAGCAATGTCCGGTTTTACAATTTTAGAGATGGCAAAATTTACCTTTAAGGGCATAGATAATTAAAAACACCTCTTAAAAAATGAAAGGCTTCTAAAATCGCTAATAAGGCAGGATACTTAAAGAAAAAAAAATCTTGGAAGGAAAAAAAAATTACAAGTTTCCATAGTGCTGATAACAATACGTAAAACAATCATGCACAACTTTAGAATAGAATAAGTTTATCTCTGAACCTTGGAGGAACACACCTCTGAACCAAGAAAATTACATGGAGGCTTCTCCTCTACTATTATTAAAATAATCATAAAAACTAAAAGTACTTATATTTAAAAAAATATCTAGTAGGTACTTAATTATAATAAATTAAGTACATATAAAATATTAATCAGGCATTCTTCACTAGGTATAATACACAGCAATGAAAATTGATAATTATTTTATTGTTGCATGTCAATTATGTACAGAAAGGTTGTTGTATGACTTAACTCCTTTGACATAAAGGAATGAGTGAGAATGTTTGTGTGTATCTGTGAAAATGTTAAATTGTTGTCTATTCTAGTGCGGTAGTTGTATTTCACATCTATTAGAAAAGGTAATATTAGAGTGTATATATATCACATTGTATTGTGTATGAAAGTAGATGCTTGAAATAAGTATGTATGGCTTAAAGACATGATTTTAAAGTTTTTGTAGTGGGGTATCTATGGTGTAGAGAGTAGATATTTTTCACAGCCCTATTTTGTAGTGTTTTAATTGGTTTAATGCATTTTTCACAAGCAGAGGGCCATACTAACAGCTGGAGATGAGAAGGAACGAGACTGAAATAGACAGATCTTAAAAATTGCGTTGGTACTGTATAGGTCAGTCTAGTATTTTTTAGATTATGAAGATGAAGAGGCCAAGAAAGTGTCTCGTCCATTATCATTCTCAGATATCTGATCTTTTTTGCATATTTCAGGGTCTAATTTCCGATGACCAAATTTGTCCATTGTCAGGAGTTCTACTTAAAATTAACATGTAATTTTATTTGTCTACATTTAACGTGAGCTTATGCGAATTCAACTAATTTGAAATGATGTCCAAATATCTCTCGATATTACCAATAATATTGAAAATAGACGAGTCAAAATGACTTTAAAAATTCTTGCAATTTTGAACTCGATATTGAGTTAACATAAATCAGAAATAATGTTGAACCTTGGAGTACTCCTTGGAGTACATTTATGCAGACACACTGCTCTCGGTCAGAGAGATAGCGTAAAACTCAGCATGGACCTCTTATGCCCAGTAAAATAGGGTGGTTCACTGTGTCAAAGGTTTTTCGCAGATCCAGCGCCACAAGAGCACATTGTTTTTTCCATTTTACTTTGTATTTCAGTAACTGTATCAACAACTGCACTGTTTGTGTCAATGGGAACTGCGAAAACCATATTGACCTTTGTAGAAAAAATATTTCACTAGCCTCACAGTAGCATTTTTCTCTATTATTTTGGAGAAACAGCACAGGACAGACACTGGTCTGTAATCGCTTACTATCTCCATCCTTGGATATAGGTGTAACTTTTACCATTACATATTTTTGGACACACCCCTTGTTGTAAGCACTTGATTTGTTAGTTTGCACAGCACCGTTAAAACCTCATTTTTACATGCCTTTATATCTCTAGCATCCACCTTATCTAGACATGGGTAAATCGATCATTTTGTACTGAACGAATCGATCAGTGATTCGTTTCTAGAATGATCGAATCTCTTGAATCGATCATTAAATCAATCATTTAAAATTAAATTAAAGAAAATGGTGACCAAAAAAAAAGGTCTATGCAAAATAAAGCTAAATACGAAGTACTCTGCTGACCAAAAAATCTATATTTTCAAACAGTTTACCCCGCGCGTAGGAATTCGAATCAACGGAACGAATGAACGAAACGATCGACCTATTTCCAACTGGTATCGCCACAGTGGGTCAGTCAGTCGTTAATCCATTCCGATTTGATTCACCCGTTTCATTCATTCTGTCTTCGTCGGTCATTTGACTGATTGAATCATATCGAGCAAACATGATTCAATCATTCAATACTCGCAAGTGATTCGCCATTCATAATGAACGAATCGTTCACGAATCACACATCTCTAACCTCATTCATCCCAGTCGCCTTCTTACTGTCAAGCTGACGAACATATTCTTTAATCTCCTCTACAAGGTTTGCTCCTATTTCAGTAAAGAACTTGTTACAATGATCAGTTGATTTTTCTTGATCTTCACAAGTAGCACCACTTATCTTCAGTGTTTTTATTGTATTTTGTTCTTTGCTTGTTTTGTTGGTTACTATTGAGTTGACAAGTTTCCATACTTTCTTAAGGTTTCCTTGTACTTTAGCGAATTCTGCACTATAATAGGTTCGTTTTGTCTGTTTAATTGCAGTTTTTAGAGTTTTTTTTGCTTCATAATTAATATTTCTGACTCATGTTCAGATTATTAGGCGGTTTTTAGACCTTTCTAAGTGGTAGCAGCCCAGTTCTGTTACTAAAGAACCATAGTTTACTTTCGTTGTGTACATTTAAGTTCTTAGTTTTGATTTGTATGTTTCTCTTAAAACACCTCATCAGATACTCGTAGTTTGAGTCAACACTGTTTGTTTTATTATAGTTGATCTCAATTTCTTCTAGATGTTCCTTGACCTTCGCATAATCTATTTTTTTTATCTGAATAGTTTTGCTGCCCATTTTATTCTCGTTGCTATTACTTTGAGTGATCAACTGAATAGAATGGTCGCTGATGTCTGTTTCTATTATCGCAGGATTGCTCATACAGTCGAAATTGTTAATCGGTGCATGATCAACCAACGGTTTTGAACTGGGTCTGGTGGGTATTTTTTCATTGATAAAACAAACGGTTTGACATACACTGTTCAATGTAGCCATTGACAGTGGCATTTTCGGCAAGCCAATTTATGTTAAAATCGACCAGTAAAAGTGAATCCTGTCTAGCATTGGAAATGTGTTCTTGTAGTAGATCCATGATTATGTCTGTGTCAGTCCTTCATATATTTGTTTACATATTGAATCAGGTAGATTGAGATGTATGTAGTGTTTACCCTACACACTTGAAATAACTATTGTCTATATTTGTCTATGATTCTCTGACAAAATTTGCTATTCCTCCACCCCGCTTTTCTCTGCTGATTTATAAAAATCCTGTTTGCTCCTGGCATACTGGAAAAGACTGGACACAGATTCTACGGTAAAATCCTGATGCGGGAAAAGTCAGTCAGTGGCCACACCGGCCGACGGTAAATCCTGGACCAACGCCTCGCATCGGGAGAATATCAAAACTAAGTAAGGCCTACAAACTAATTTAAAAATTGATTTTTGTCTGAACGGGCGAATTATAATATATTAATAACTTCAAATCCGGGCATAAAATTGATGGATCAAACGATCGAAGTGTCAAAAGTCACGTGAAGTAAAGCCTCTTAAAGACTGTTTTTCCGTCTTCCATCTTAAAATGTTCAGAGGTAACAACATTTTTTTTTCCATGTTTCTTTGGTACATTAAAAATACTTGATATAAACTGGTTTTCTGTAGGTACATATTTTATAATTACTCCAACTTTTAAAAGAGGTTTAATCTCCTAATTCTGACCCTAAAAATTCTGCAGGAGTTCTTGGGGGAGAATAAAAATTACTTTTATAGCCTTTAATAGTATTTAAAATAACGTCTTGTGTAATTTCACACCATCACTGTAATGTAAGGCTAAATTACCAGCAACAAAATCTACCTGTGATTTGATTGAAGTGATACTTCTTTGAATCCTGTCTGATCTCGGGTCTCGTGTAGGTCCTGTTGTTTTTCAGTGGAGGTCTCCTTGTAAATTTGGGCCCGCTGACTGTAGGACGTCCCACAGGCCTCTGCTTCAAAGGGCCCCTGGAGTTTGATGAGCTTTGCTTAATTGAAGGTTTTTTAGTTTTGATGTCTTCAGCTGCTTTCTAAAGCATTCTTGCTTCTTTTATTTTTTCGCCCAAATCCTTGCCAAAAAGCAGAGTATCAGTAGATGACTCAGTAATGGCTTTTTAAATCTTGATCCAAACAAGAAGCAAGGATATTCTTTCTGAGCAGACTTTGTTGATTATAAATGTCAAATATCAGTCGACAGGCATCAGTTATAGTGTGGATGATCTTTAACCTCGAAGGTTTTTCTCCCTCCTTTTTATCCTTCATCAAATCAGATAACGCCCTACCAAGAGCTGACAGATCAGCTGACAATTGTTTCTGTAAGGTCTAAGTTTTCTTGTCTCTATTAATAGTTGCCTTAGAAACTGCCGCAACTATTTCAGGATTGACCACTGGGGCAATCATTATTGAAATATTAAAAGGACGATAATCATGAGATAAGCTCATCCCTAACCTCTGATGGTATGCCATTAATAATGGTATAAATTGGAATTTAATTCAAATAGATTTGATTTATCTGGTGGAGTGGATCCTAATAGTTTCAACGTGGATAGTTCATTGGGGGGGTGTAAAGAAAAGAATAATTTGTTTGCTGACCAATGGCTCCAAATTTCAACAGTAGCTGATATTTGTGTAGTTCCAATTAGGAACTATAATGAGTACCAGTAGCTTTACTCTTTGTTGTTGTAAGACATTTTGTATTACCACATAGCTCTATAATATGATGTTACTATAGTTCCAACTAGGAACTATTTGAATACATTGACCAAACAAATAAAAACATCATATTTTAACCCAACAAACAATAATTAAAACAGCAAGATGGTCACATAACCAAAAATAAAACATAAATTAATGTATTTTACCCTTACTGTTATTTTCTTGGTTTCCTTTGGTTTTATCTATAATCTTACCCGCTGCTTCATCTAATGCAACATGGTCCTCTTCATTTGAAGACCGTCATTTTAATTTTTCGAACTTTTAAACTTTTTTCTCCAAAATTTCGCCTCATCGGTGGAACTGGAAGAAGAAGAACTGGAACGATGTATTTTTTTTTAGATTTATTTTTTCCCATTTTACACAAAATTTATAACAAAAAATTTATTTGACTTTAAATCACGCGACTTTTGGGTGGTTAGGGAATACTACATTGTCCAGATCAGTCATCTGAAGGGAAAAGCACATGTAATTATATTTTTATGCCTGTATGGTCATTTTTGTCCCAGGCATGCCATAGAGAGTGAGGCAGCACATTGAGGCTTTTGTTAGAAAGCCCGAAAACTCCCCACTTTGGGTTGAGGTAACGAGTTCCGGTCGGAGGATGAGTACTAATTTCAATTATTTCAAGAGAAGTAATTTTTGATACAAAGTTACTTTATTATAGCCCGACAGTAGGCCTTCGTCAATATCAGGAACGTTAGTCTGATTTTTTACATCTTTCCAAGCCAATTTCTGGTATGTGTACATTAAAATTGGCCAGAATTTAGCCATCAATAAATTAAAATAAATTTCTAGTTCGTTTTTTTAACAACAAATAGTTTTGGTACAAAATTACTTCATTAGCCAGGAAAGTTGCTCTGGCCCTCATGTAGCCTTTTGTTTAGTTCATTGTACCGGGTTACCACAGGATATTAGACAAAAGACCATTAATGGTAAACGGGGTTTCTATACTACAATGAGCCGGACATTTTCCGTAGTAAGCAAGTTTACTGGGTACCCACTGAGCTACGAAGGCAGAATAATTTTGCCTAATATTTTTAAAATATGTTTGTTTTGAACGAGGTTTGGGTCAAACCATATCAAATCAACCAAAAAAGGCACTTTTCGTTTTGACACTTATTCTTCTGATCCAAAAACTTAAAAATCCAAAATTTTTTTTGGATAAGCGGTTTTTGTTTTATTGATTTTTGAAAATAAAGAAATTGACCAATATGCCCTTGACAGGCACTTACAAAAATAGCAATATTTCAAAAACTATTGGTCCTATAGAAGCGAGTTATAGCTTATTTTGAAGGTTTTTTAAAGACCTTTTTAACGATGTGTATCACCATTGTAATTTTTTGTTTTTATTTTTTTTTAAATTTTTTTAAAAGTTTTCAAGATTTTTGAAAAAAATACTATTTTTTTTCAGTATTTTTTTAATATTTTTGGAAAATTTCAGGATGGAGAAGTTATTGGTTCTATTTTTAAAAAAATAATATAAAAAACCTTGCAGGAAAAAACCATACATTTTTTGATAAATACCTATATATTTACTCTTTATATCTAAAAACTTGTCAATTGCTCCCAGTCTTGTAAATAAGATACATAAAAGGTTTTTCCAAACTTGTTTATTCCTGCAAAATTTTGAGTATTTCTTCAATTGTCTTCCCCTCCACCCAAGATCTTTTCACCCACCTATTATACATTTAAACATGTTAATTCCTGCAAAATGTTTAGCTCCTCTAATTACTTTTTATTGGCCCTTACCCCTATTTGTATCATTACTGGTTCAGACAGGAAAAGTTTTGACAATAATTAATTGCAAACCTGCCGTTTATGTGATAAATTGCTATTTTTCAATTTAAAACATTTATCGGAGTCGTGTGTTGTAAAATGGCACAAAATAAGCCAAAACAATGGACAACATTTTTTTGTGAGGTGTTGTGATCCATTAAGTCAGGAGAAACATTCCGGAAAGTTACGGAATGTCACGAATTGGATGACTTCCTTTAAAGGGGTGGAGACTGGCATGAAAATTTCTGACAATTGTCGAATGAAACTTTCCAAGGAACAGGATGAACAACCATCTCCTGTAGCAGGGTAAGTAATAGTAACGTGTTTTTTTTTTGTGTGTTGTGGTTCTGCTAATAATTTTAGGGTAATTATTTAGTATTCGGTTTTCTGCCATTTTTGGTTTTAAGTGAAAAATTCTTTATTAGGGCACCTACAGGCCTATAAGTCTGATTTCATCCTTTGCAAAAATTTATGAGTTATTAATACATAAGAGACTGTTAGATTTTTTCTGACAAATTCACTTTTAAACGATTTTCAACATGGCTTTCTCCCGAAAAGGTCTACAGAATCGGCTCTTTTAGAGTTGAACAAGTCAATAATTTCGACTCTTGAATCTAGGGGAGCGGCCTGTGGACTTCTTTTGGATTTATCAAAAGCATTTGATAGGTACAATAAATCATGAAATTCTTTTGGAAAAATTAGAAGCGTACGGGGTTAGATTAGATTTATTTTGCTCGTATCTGACTGAAAGACCACAAAAAGTTACAATAAATTTGAACAACAATAAAATAACGTCAGAATCAAACGTCATAATGACAGGAATTCCGCAGGGAAGTATTCTTGGCCCTCTGCTCTTTATTATTTATCTTAATGATCTAAACCATTGCTATGTTTTCATGGGTATTGAGTTCGTTTTCAAAACTCATTGTATCTTCTTCTTTTATAGAGCGTGTTCTTTATCAAGAGCAAGAACACGCTATAAAAAAGAAAAAGATACAATGAGTTTTGAAAACGAACTCAATACCCATGAAAACATAGCACATGTCATCAAAAATCCAAACCTTCTGGCCAATTACGCAGATGATGCCAACGTAGTGATGCCGGTTTATCGGGAGGGGAACATCCATGAGGAATATTTTGACGTACTAGGTAAAGTGTCTGAATACTGTGTTAACAACCAACTCATTATGAACACAGAAAAAACAAAAGCAGTTGTTATCTCTAACATGGACATATATGTCCCTAAAAACCTTGCTTATGAAGGAGACACATTAACTTTTGAAAGTCACACGAAGGTATTGGGAGTAACTATTGATAAAGACCTAAATTTTTTTTCACACATCAGAGATCTATGTAAAAAACTATCAGCGGCAAGCTATGCTATTAGAGTTTTAAGTAAAATTTGTAGAGGTCACAGTTCATTAAAATCAATTTATTATGGTATGTTTTACTCTCAATTAAAATATGGTATATTACTTTGGGGCCATAGTAGTCACATAAATGACGTTTTTATTTTACAAAAACGTGTTATTAGAATCTTGGTAGGAATCAAGCCATATGCTTCTTGTAGAAATAATTTTAGATTGAAAACATCGACTCCGGTTTTGTAACCATAAACTATGACTGTCTTTGGTGGATGGGATGTATCGTTGGCAAAAATATAGAAAGCGGGGAATTAAAAGTTAGTTTTTTACATCCTCATGGTCCCTCTCCGTCTTTTTACTTTCCAAATCCAAAAGCTGATATATTGGTCATAGATCAAAATTCTCTTTTAAGACGGGTCAACCCAAATACTGCCACTGGTAGGACATATACGCTAACTGCAGAAGAAATGACAGATTCCTCAAATATTTTACAAAAAAAATTAGCAACCTAAATATTTTTTATTGTAAATTTTCTATTATTGTTACTTTTCATTTTTTTGTTATACCCATATTAGGTAAATTAGCCCTGTATTAAATATCTTATTATTTTTTTAAAGTATGACTCCATTATTTCTCCATCCTAAAATTTTCCAAAAATGTTAAAAAAACATTGAAAAAAAAGAAATATTTTTTTGAAAAAAATTAAAAAATGTGTTTGAGATTTTTCCAAAAAAATTTCAACAACAACAACAAGAACACCGGTCTTAAATTAGTATATCAATCCGGTAACACAATAAGAAGCTTACTAGGAAATCCCAAGGATAAAACTACAGTTGCATGGATTGTGACAAAAAATATGTTGGCCAAACGAGACGCTCTATTCAAACACGTTTTAAAGAACATTTAGCACACTTAAAATACGGAAGAACAGAAAAGTCAAGTGTGGCCGAGCATGCCTTTGAAAACAATCATAGATTCACATTAGATAACCTAAAACTTCTAAAAAGTGTACCAAACAAAAGACTTTTGAATGCATATGAAAGTATGGAAATCATTAAATCCAGAAATAGTTTAAATAAAGATAGAGGACCCATCCCGTTTAGTACACTTTATTCTTTGGTTGAGGGGAGATAGGATTAAAAATCGTGATCAATCACAAATTATTAGTCTTATCTCCGCCCACTAAAGGATTGTATATAAGATAGAGCCTAGATTAATTTAGTTCATTGTTTATCGTCTCCTGATGATGCTAACGTTGTTAGCGAAACGCGCGTCGAGTGCAAAAAAGTGTAGTTTTGGTTTGTGGAAAACAATCATAATTTTGAACAACAACTCATGCACTGCTGATATCATATACAGGGTATAGGTATAGGGTAAATATCTCAAAAACGAATCGATGGATTTTCGAAATTTTTACGCGATTGTCAAGACATTCAGGAGACCTTCAAAACAAGGTATCACTCGACCCTTTTTCCCTATTCAGAATATAGGGGTAAAGTTTACCTCTCAAAGGGGATGCGCGCTACAAAAATTTCAAGCCAAAAAGTCTCCCCCTTACAAACAAAATCGACGAGTTTCTGCATTTTTTCCAATTCTTTACAGTCTTTGAAAAAATCCAGGTGAACCCTTTTAAATGGACCACCCTGTATGTCTGTTAAAATCAAAAATGATTAAAATTTTAAGTTATAAAATTAAACAATCAAAAACAAAGAAAAACCATATCTTAAGTGGTTAAAAGCGAAATAGAATTTGAGCTGATGATGGCCAGTTATAGGTCAAAACAAAGTTGCTAAATATTATATGTCCTCTTCAATAAACCAAACAGCAGAAGAAAAAAAAATACGTGTCCATAAGTAAAAATGAACTTGACAGTTCCCCTGTCACACGGAAATGTCAAATCTTAAAAATAGACCTACAACAATAAGGTATTTATAATCGGAAAAAAACACTGTGTAAATACTTTTTTTTATACCTTCATCAAAAACATGATTTTAGTAACTGTCTGCAGATAACTAAAGCATGGCTCTTTTGGTTACCGATGCAAAAAAACTTTTTTTGATCCCGGGTGCAAAAAAAGATTTATGTCCGTTTTTTTACCCAAAATTAAAGAGAAATAGCGGAAAATAGTAATATAGAAAAAAATTAATTATTCTTGCCTAAAAATTAAGTTATTTCCGTCAGTTTTCACCAAGTATTTACGAAAAAATCATTTAAAAAAATCGACAAAATATCAAACTGTCAAATATTAAAATATAGCAACAATAAACGTCACCGAGTAAAAAGGCACATCGCTATGGAAACCATATTGTTATTTCATTTACCAGCCGCCTTGATTTTTAGTGTAAAGATGGTGTCTTGCGAGAAGTGCTCTTGTTCGAGACTTTTAAAAGCATTTTTCTGTTTTTCTTGAATTTTTTGATAAAGGTATTAAAAAAATAGTGTTCACAACTCGCGGCTAAACTGCTTTTTGTTTACCCGCGTATTTAAATTTAAAATTAGCAACAATAAACGTCACCGAGTAAAAATAATGGAAATATGGAAACCATATTGTTATTTCATTTACCAGCCGCCTTGATTTTTAGTGTAAAGATGGTGTCTTGCGAGAAGTGCTCTTGTTCGAGATTTTTAAAAGCATTTTCCTGTTTTTCTTGAATTTTTTGATAAAGGTATTAAAAAAAATAGTGTTACAATTCACGGCTAAACTGCTTTTTTTTACTCGCCTATTTAAATACCTCGCTGCGCTCGTTATTTAAACCAAACCAACGCTTGTAAAAAAAGCACTATTTTAGCCACTAGTTCTGAAAACTACTTTTAATTCTACAGGAATTTGTGGTATGTTGTGTTAAGGTAACGCCTGAACGAAATGTGTAATGATTTTTTTTTTGGAAAGATATAGGATCTGGAAAAAGTTTATTTAAAAGGATTCTACCTATGGCATAGAATCAAATTTGGATTTGTGGAGAGGGGTCTATTACATTTTATAAATAAATAACCCAGCCAACACCGTTACGCAAATATTACGTAAAAGTTACATCACATGATTACTAAACTGGAAGTCACAACAAGGTAAAAAGTAACTTCCATGTTCTGCATTTTACCATGCACAAAGTTCCCTAATTTTTATGTAAATAATATGTAATTAAAGAAACATAAGTTATGTTATGTAAATATTACGTAAATTTTATGAAAACTTTTTTTATGTAATTTTTTTTACTTTAGATTTACGTAAATACTATGTTAATGTAACAGATGTGTTTACTGGGAACTATAGAATTTTATAAATTTACCTAGGTAGGTATTTTCTTCTAAAGAGAGGGAGGTTAATAATTATGTTCGCCAGTGGCGAATAATACCTAGTCAATATATACCGAGTTATATATAACTAGGGACTAAAGTGGTCCTTTTTATGCCAAAGTGAAAAATTTAAGACGAGCAAAGCGTCACTAAAATTTTATTTTAACCCCTAGAATTTCATTTTACTTTGTAAATGTTATTTTAGTCTCTAAATTGCAAGAACAAAATTATTTTAATGATTATGAAAAATTATAATTTACTACCTGGTCTGTTTATTAGGTATAAGGGCATCTGTTGGGTGCTTATCTGAGGGTGCAAGTTCTAGTTTTCTTCCGTGGTATTTTTTTGGGAGACTTTCTTGTTTTTTTTTCGGAGGTTTTTTCCGTTTACCGAATCTGCACTTGAATCTTGAGGAGAACCCATTAAATATGTTTTCCCTGGTTCCATATTTCTCAGGGGGGGGGGCGGGTTTTGTTAACAACAGATCCTGTTTAAAATATTAAAAAAGATAAAATATATAAAAAATTGTACAACAAATAATAACTTGCTTTGCATTATCTATGGAAAATAATTAAACACAGCTCTAAAGACACGACTACGACACTCCCAACAGTCTAAAGGCACCTTAAGGTGCGCTATTGTAGATTAGTGGTGGTCATTATAGTTTAATTTAAATTAGATTTTTGTAAACGATTTCTGAAATAAAGGCATAAATAATTCAAAAAATACTTAGGTGTGGTTTTTGTTTCGTTTGTGAATACAAATGCCTCTATTATAATTGTGTGCACAAACTTTTTATTTTTCGTACCTCGGAGATGGATTTTGTAGGCAATAAAATTGATCTATGAAGCCGCACGTCGACCGGCGGCCAAAAATGTTCATGGTCCGATGTCGAGGGCTACGGCCACTGGCGTACCTCCGACATCGGTCCGCGTCCCCTGTGTGTGTCATCATCTGAAATTCATTTAAACGTTGGCACCGACGTCAACATTTGATTGAACATCTGATTCTGACAGCCATCACTGATAATTAATCCATCCATCAATAGCCCCCAAGTAACACAGCGACAATATATAAACTTTAAGCCCAAGTCAATGCTGCAAAAACGTTAGTACAGCTCTCCTTTTGCTTCAAAATAACTAGCTTCATTTATCTGTAATTTTGGCTGTTAAAATTGTTCGACTACTTTATTTACATTCAAAATAACCTATATATAGTTAAATCTTCTAGCTAATCGTTTAAACGTAAAAGTTATACCAAAAAATCAAAACTTTCATGGCAAGGGCATCGTCAGTTGTTTTAGATTTTTTGTTTAAAAAAATGCAGAGATGTACCCTGATTCCTAACCAGGATGAAACAGGCCTGTAGGTTTCTGGACTATCCATTAGATCTTGGGAGGCCTGGTCGTAATGAATTGAAAAGCAAAATGTGTGTCCGATATGCCACGAACCTTTCTTTTTATTTATTTTTCACGGACAACAAATTCATTTTTTTTTTTTAAATAAACTTTTTTACATAAATATGCTCAAATATAAGTCTGAAAATCCTCCAAAATTAAGTAAATATGCAAGACATGCATGATGGTTTTTCTTTAATTCTGGATTAAAATTTAAAAAAAAATAATTTGTGATCAAAAAACCACTATTCGCACAAAGATTTGACTCTTGGGAAGTCCACAAAATGCGTATTTTTGATTGAGCGTTTCTTAAACGTCACTAATATTTATTTTAGTTGTCTTCCATCTTCAGACTTTTATGTTGGCGGATAATTTTGATTTAATTGCTATTTTTAGATACATTTTTTGTCAGAAAAGTTAAATTTTAAACAACATTGCTTTCATGTGCAAAAATGCTGTATTTTCAGCTGCCGTAGACGTTGTCACAGGCAAAAAATATTCCTCAAAATAACTAGGACAACATATTCATGACGTTTTCAAAATGTTGGGGCAGAAGACAGCAAAAGCATTATTGTTATCTTTTTTGCTGCGGAAACGTTATCCTAGCTAATTTACAGCACGCTGTACTTGGGCCATCAGCCCTCGGAGCCGATTGCGATTGTTGGCATCGCTTTGTATCAAGAACTTGAGCGTCGACTTCAAGTATATAATTTAATGAAATAGAAAAAAAAATGGGTTGTTAAATAATATAAAAACTATGGATGATGCGGACATCTGCGCTAATTCAGAATTATTGCAATACAATATTTAAATATTATATTAGAGTTTCACGACATCAACAGTATCAAGCACTATCTCATTTATTAGAGACAAAAAATGTTTAACTTTATTTCCAAATGTCGAGATAGCCTCAATAATTTTTTTAACACTGCCAATTACAAATACATCAGGAACCGTATTCTTTAACGTCTGGGAAGGGATAACTGCTCCCGGGAACGTTCCTGGGATTTCAAAGTCACATTTACTCCCGTGTTGGTATTCTTGAAAGCCCGGGAATGCGTAAATGGGAATTTGTAAAAAATGAATTATTTTACTCTTTTATGTCACCCACCGTTAATTTTTCACTTCTTTTGCAAAAACAAATGTACAATGAACAAAATTTAGTTTAATTGAAGTAAAAAATGATGCGGGAATTGGCGTTTTCCTGCCTAAGAGGTGGAGAACGCGGACTCCCGGGAGTATTCCCATTTACTTTCACGTTTTCAAGAATACGCAGTTTGCCTTTTCCCACTCCCGTTTTCCCCCCGGAGATTCAAGAATAAGCGTCCTTATGGCAAGCAATATTTTAAATAAAAATTATGTGCAGTTCTTTTTTAACTTTTATGTATATAATACGATAAAACCTTAACCGTATCCCCTTTTTTTATACCAATATTGGGGGGCGCTTGGAAAAAAGTAAATCCGACGCTGCCGTTTCCCTATATTGAATTAACTTTTCCAAAATACTACCCAAAATCAATGCAAATTCTTGTAATAAATACGTCTTTTTGAATTACTTGACCCCAAATTATACAGAATCGACACCCATTTATCTAATGTGTACAACTTTTAAGATTTTTACCTTTTTCTACCTCTCCTACCTCAAACTCTCGGAACTTCGACTCTGTTCATCAGCCTCTCAAAAACGTTTTGTCTTACTTAGTTAAATTTCATGTGTAGATAATAATTTTAAAACTTATACTTAAGTATACTTACTGCGCATCGACTAACAGCTGTTTAGTTATTAGTCTGAGGCTGTTACTTTTTTTTGAGTTGCTGCGCTAAAGGAATATACTATTTAATAAACTATATATGGTCTTGTAAAATGGAGGGGTTTAAACATGTTTTATAAAAAGTTCTTAATCTAATTCAAGCATACAAATTTTAAAAAGCAAAGTGGGGTGGCTGATAGCGGGAAGCAGTTGGCCCCACCTACAAAGAAATGCCTACAGTTTCCAGAGGGTTTCTGCGCAAAAGGTTAAGTGGTTGCGGAAATAGAATTAACCAGTACTCTTTTTTTACTCTTAAATAAAGCTTTGAGTTACAAAGAAAAAAAAAATTCTTTAATTACTAGTATACGTATATCAACTTTTGGCTTCCTGATATAAAGACTAGGAGAAAGTATTAAGCACCAGGACACTCCGATGAAAGCATGTGTCCCCCCCAAATGAAATGATCGCAGTAATTATTCGGTCAAGCCTCCGCTTTGTCGAATATGTGTGAAAGAATGTATTTAATTACATTGCAACCGGTGTCGTCACCGGCTCCGGTTTTGCCGGTAACACTAATCGGAGTTTGAAATGAGCCTTGTAAATAACCACATTCTAAACACTGGTTACTAATCACAGATAAAGCTTAATAGGGGAATTTTTGCGTTGTTGGATACAGTGATAAATGTCCAAATTTTGACACATATAATAAAAAATTAAAGTTAACGGACATTTTGACTAATAGGACTTTTTTATTTTGAATTTTTACAAAATGTCAGTCGCTTTGATTGGATTCTTAAAACTTAAATACTCACATATTGAACTCAAAATTGTGAAATTGGGATAATATTGCGCAATCAAAGAAGAGAAGAATATAAAAAAAGACAAAGAATTATAATTAGGGTAATAGGGATTTCTACTCCAAGCGAGGCAATAAGCCATCCACAGATGTATATATATATATATATACACGCAAAAAGGGTGCGACTGTTTACCTGACATCTTAGCATAATTACAGTGCGAAAAAATTTCACTGGGTAAAAAATAGTAGTTTTCCCAACTAGTGGCTAAAATAGTGTTTTTTTCTACAAGCATTGGTTTAAATAACGAGCGCGAGGGTATTTAAAAACGCGAGTAAAACAAAGCACAGTTCATCCGCGAGTTGTTAATACTATTTTTTTAATACCTTTATAAAAAAGTCCAAGAAAAACAGAAAAGTACTTTTAAAAATCTCGAACGAAGAGCACTTCTCGCAACACACCATCTTTACATTATAAATCAATTTAGTAAAAACGGACAGAAATCTTTTTTTGCACCAGTGATCAAAAAAAAATTTTTTTGCATCGGTATACCTATCCAAAAAAGCCATGCTTTAGTTATCTGAAGACAGTTACTAAAAATCATGTTTTTGATGAAGGTATAAAAAAAAAGTTTTGCATCGGTAAACAAAAAAGCCATATGCTTTAGTTATCTGCAGACAGTTTACTGAAATCATGTTTTTGATGAAGGTATAAAAAAATAAATTTTTCAAAATGTAATTGACATTTTTAGACACTTCAATTTTAGAATGCCATATGGCAGTGAGTGGAATCCATATAACTATGAGTTAGTGAAGGGACATGTTTAAGTCCGTGGGATTTTGAATGAAGGAGTTTTGTGACTACGTGGGATTAATAGCTCTTTAGTCACACAATCAAGTGTTACCGGGTGTTTTTCTCGCATCCGTGTAGAAGGGGTTGATATGACGTCATCTTTTATATAATTCAAGGACGAGGATTCCAAAAAATTCGCGCGATTCTTGGGCCATTATGTCTCATACTTAGTGGAGGGGCATATGTCGATAATTTCTATCCCGTGGGATTTTGAATGAAGGAGTTTTGTGACTACGTGGGATTGATAGCTCTTTAGTCACACAATTAAGTGTTACTGGGTGTTTTGTTCGCATCCGTGTTCGTGTCCGGGGTTGATATGACGTCATCTTTCAAGATGGAGACCGTGTTAATATGGCGGCTGAAAAATGACAAGGTTGCCACCAATTCTTGTTAACTTATCGCCGCTTAGTACGAAAAAAGTTTAGTTGATGCATGACCTTGATTGACCTTGACAAAACCATGTGAATGTGAAATCTGGCGTTCAAGATGTTTATGCTATGTGGTAAAAATGACCTATAAGCCTGTCGTTTTTATTAACTTTCGAAACTGTAAATTTTATGTTCTCCTTACTTGTCTAGCCAACAGTCATTTAAATTACCTAAAAGAGAGTTAGCAGAGGTGTTTTAGATGCTATTTTCCAAAATGGCGGTCAAACAAGCATAAAAAATTCTAATTATGCCAGTAGGGCATGACTACTTGTTTATTAACATTTATAATAAAATTCAAGGATGAGGATTAAATAGCTATTTAGTCACACATTCATGTGCCACCCGGTGTTTTGTTCGCATCCGTGTAGTTAATAAAATCGACAGGTATATAGGTCATTTTTACCGGGGTATAGCATAAACATCTGGGACGCCAGATCAAAAAAATGTTAGGGGGGTTAAAAATGAAGTGTTTGTTTATGGCTAATATGTTATAACAGCACTTAAAGTTTTTGCGTAGGTAAATTGGAAAAACACAAACAAGCTGGTTTTTCACTTGTACATGGTATTTTCAAGGTCATGCATCAACTAAACTTTTTTCATAGTAAGCGGCGATAAGTCAACAAGAATTGATGGCCACCTTGTCATTTTTGCTTTTTTACGAAATTGGATAAAATAAAATGTGGTTATATTTTTTTTAGGGACAAACGTAGTTGTTTGTGAACAATGCATTAGATATTATAAAGATAACATGTTTTAAGATTGAATTAATTACGTTTCTTTTAATTTACCTTTGGCTTTTTTTCTTTATTATAAGTGCATTTTAAGTTTCGAGTCTTTTTAGTTTCGGCCTTTTTTTCGGATATATTAAGTTTGGGTGCTCTTTGGAGATTTATATGTAGCATTAAGGTCTCCTCACCCGCACCCCAGACACCAAAAATCGACTCGTAAAGGTTGAATTTTCTCCAAAAATCATCGGCCTTTCAACAACTGGTTATTTGGGACACATCGTACTCAATACGTATTGAAAAGATTGTCTTCTTTTTCTTTCATAGAGTATGTTCTCTGTTCCGACATAGATCGTGATATATGAAAGAACAAGATGCTTGATTTTCGATACGTATGTACGATATGAAAACACAATTTTAATGTCCTGTACCTAAACAGGCAAAATAAGGAAATAAAGCAAAATATAAAAATAAATACACTTTTTATTTAATTGCTCATTACAATAATTAGTATCGATGATTGATCTATACAACAGAAATGGTGCAAATATTTTACAGTAAGTCGTAAAGATTAAACGCTGACTTATCCTTAGTTCTACTTTTTTCCTACACATTTTTTTCTATGGGAGATCCATATTTTTATTTTTCTCGTTAAAAAATTCAAACGTTTTTAAATGCCGCTGGCAGTACCTACTGATAAGCCCCAGGCATACAGGATGTTAGTTTTCACCATTATAGTTATTTGATAGTTATGTCAAACATGAAATAGTTATATTGGAGAAAAAACTCAAATCCTGAACGACATTCATTTTAATTATATAGCCTCTCATTAAAAATGCGTTTGCATTTTTTGGATGGAAAGTTGTCAAGTTTTTTACGCACTCTGGATATAAATTAAAGACTGCCAAAACAAGATTTTTGCCAACTTTGTTTTTACACTCTCAATCAAAGTCCAAGAAGCGTCAACTACAAGTTATCTCAAGAAATGACATCCGAGGGTAACAAAATTTTGAATAGTAAGTATTTAAATAAAAAAGCGCTGAACCGCCTAACAAAAGAAAAAAAATTAACAAAATAATAATTTCCAGTTCCAATTGACCATGATAAAAAAAATAAATGGCGCCAGCAGTCACTTATATATTTTTTTTTCAGCTTTTTCAATTTGTTTTTGGTTGAAAATGCAATTATCTATCTTAATGTGAAAACCGCGTGTCGCTAGCTGCTGCCGGTTTGTGAGTTACAATTTTTTTAAAAGTTTAATCCCCCTCCTACCCTCTTGTCAACCCCCCACCACCATCAAAAACTAATTAGCTCTGCGTCTGGTGACAAAGAATTTTTGTGCCAAATTTGATAAAAATCGGTTAAGCGGTTTTTGAGCAATCGTGTTACAGACAGACACCATGACAAAATTTTAATTAAGTAGTCTTTTTTGACTTAAATAACTTATTTTTAGTGGAAATAAAAAAACTTTTTTTTTGGCCATCCCAATAGCCCCTATACTATATACGGATGGCTAATAAACAAAATAGTGATTTGCAACCGGTAGTTATAAATTTGTTTTTAAAGTTTTTTTTATAATTGTAACAAGACTATGTATTTGGCTATTACTTTTTTGAAAAACCTAGATTCTTTAATTAACTTATTTTTGTCTTTTTGCAGAATCAGTTTTCCGGTGAAATATGGTCGCGGGGGATAGTTCACCAATGTAGCTATTCTTGAAATCAGGGAAAAAACAATTATTTTCCTGAAACGCCCACTGTAGCTCTTCTTAAATTCAAGGAGAAAACATTTATTTCCCTGAATCCACGGATCCTATTGGTCGACGCCACCGATTCCTCCAAAATGATCCTAATAATATGACTTTTGATGAGATTTGTTTCTACTGGTCTTTAGTGATAAAAATTTAAGATACCGATTTCCATTTAAAATACTGTCATTAGTGTCATTTCTGTGCGAAACCGCGAATTTCAGGGAAATAAGTGTTTTTCCCTGATTTCAAGAATAGAGGCCCAGATCCTATTGGTCGACGCCGCCTATTCATTCGAAAATGACACTAGCCTGCTGAAATTTTCCCCTCAAATCTCATCCAGACCGGAGAAGTTTTTATCATGTTTTTATAAGTTCTATAAGATTCAATGAGAAGAACAAAATTTTTTCATATAATATTTTATAGTCCTCTAGAAGCGGAGAAGATTATATAGGAAATATATAATATTTTATCAGCTTGTAGTTTTAGAATAATTTATAAGATTGGATAAGACTAGTTACTTTTATGAGAATCACGGGTGTTTTATAAGACAGAAGTTTAGGATATTTTATCAGTTTGTATAAGGGTGAGGGCTTGGAGATTTTATGAACGCACAAATACACATTTTTGAAGGAGATTTGATGGGAATGGAGTATTGAGGATGTTTGAGGAGATTCTATCAGTATTGTGATTATAGAAGGTATGAGGAATAATTTTGGAAAAGTTTCTATGGGTTCTTGTGGGATCGGTTTCTAGAATATTTGATGTGTCGTAATTTCAGAAGATCTTATTAGCGCAATAATTTTGGAAAATTTTTTATGGGTTCTTGTGGGGTCGGATTCTAGGATATTTGATAAGATTCTATCAGTATCGTGATAACAGAAGATCCTATGACGAATGATTTTGGAAAAGTTTCTATATGTTCTTGTGGGATCGGTTTCTAGGATATTTGATAAAATTCTATCAGTATCGGGAGTTTAGAAGATCTCATGAGGAATGATTTAGCACATATTTGTACCCAAAAACTTAAACTTTGGGTTTTTGAAAAATAACATAACTTTAATAGAATCCAGAATTAAAGAAAGATGCATGGTGCAACTGGCTCTCTCGTCACTTAATTTTGGACCAAAAGACGATAACCAAATTTCGACAGGTTGATATCTAGCGAAAATCATACATCGATTCCAGTGTCCTAACTTTCACTAAAAACTACGCCAAATTAATGCGATGCGGAAGCTAATAATTTAAGGCAAGTTAATTTAAAAAACAAATTATTCAGACCTAATAAAATATTTTAGGATCTCATCGAAATCTGTTCCAAAACTATTCCAAAACCCGATACAATCTCGTCGCTCATATAGGATCTTCTAAAATTATCATAATGATAAAAGCTCCTGAAATCATCTAGAAACCAATCCTATAAGAACTCATATAATCTCCTCCAAAATCATAGACCCATAGACTTGATAAAATCTTCCAGGATCTCATTGAAATCTGTTTTTAAACCGACCCAAAACCCGATAAAAAATCATACAAGAATTCTATCATTTTTTTAATGAGATTCGATAGGAAATTTTCAGCAGGGTAATGACATGACTTAATGAAATTTGTCTCTAGGTCTTTAGAGAGGGAAATAAAAGACACTAATTTTTATTTAAAATACTGTCATAAGTGTCATTTGTGGGAGAAATCAGCGACATCGACGAATGAGAACCGGGCATTTGTGGGGAATTACTTTCTTTTCCTTGATCTCAAGAATAGCTACACTGTGTAGTTAACACAACTTGACCAGTAAAAACCTCAAAGGATTGTATTCTCTCGGTTTTCCTAGTTTTGGTAAAGTTTATTGGTTCAGAAAACGCCAAATAAGATGGCAGAAAGTTGCAGAATTTTATGAAAAAAGCAATTTTTTCCTAAATAACTAACAATGACAATGATTTTCTCTTATAAAATGAAACGATTTTTTAAAATTATTTCTAAACATCAAATTTCCTGAGCCAAGGTTCTTGAAACCGCAATTTTATAAACACTAGATTAAACAGCTAAAATTTCTAAGTATTTTGTGTTGAATTCTAGTAAAAAATATTAATAAACTGGCAAGTAAATTTCTAACTGTGATTTTTTATATTTGCCCTATTAACTTTTATATTTCTCAAGGTAATTTGACAGATTTCAATTTTTGTAAAAAAAGTAAAAAATTCTAGACACAACTTTTAAGACATTTGGAAATACATGCAAAACGTAAAAGAAGGTATAAAAATATAAAAAATCACGTTCTTGTCCCGATAAAATTTGAAAATTTACTTTTTATGTACAATAAATTATTAATGGGTAGGTATTATAAATAACTAATCAGTCTTTTTGTTACTACATTTTTGTTGTGTCTTCACTATACAATCCAATCTAATTATTAATATTATAGGGATAATCACTGTATTACCTCATTGGGGTAAACCTAGAGAACTGCATTAAAAAGTTACACCTAAACATTTTTTTCGGACATTTAAGTAGTTGCAGTAGGTATTATTATTCAACGCAGACGCGTCATTCATTCAGAGTTTTCATCTCGAGGTTTTTAGATAATATAAAGTAACATAATTATTAGGGTGTTTTATGTCAGCTTACAAAAAGAACAATCTTTATGGTTATCGTTGTGTGATAAGCCGTCACGAATAAAGTTATTTTGGTTTATTTTCCTAACTTCCTTAATCAAAAAGTAACAATTTGAAACATTCTTTTTGAAAAGTTCTTCCAAAAATACAAATGCTTTGACGTGAATTGAGAGAAATATATATCAAGAAAATAAAGTTAACCAGAAAAATATCGTAATTTTGGCGGTAATAAGCACGTGTTGGTTACAACGATATCCGTAGTTATCTTTATTTTTTATATTTAGTTCTGTCAATCCACGTCAAATTGTTTGTATCTTTGGCGTATTTTGCAAAAAGAAAGCTAAAAAAAATTGTAACTTTTCATTAAGGAAGATGCACAATATATTGCTTTATGAGTAAGAGTAGTAGGTAACTAGGTAAGTAACTATTCTTGACGGCTTGTCAGATAACCACAAAGGTTGTTAATTTTATATACTGACCAAAAACTTCCTATTATTACCTTTTTCCGTTAACCTTTGATAGCTTGTTGAAGTTTAGGCAGTTTGGCATTGATAAATAAAACTCGAGAAAAAAGCAAGCATTTTTTGACAATTGTCTTGAAAAAATTTTGTGGAAAAATGCGTGACAGAGGAAAAAAGTTCGGATAATTAACTCGTGCGACGGAGTAGCGGCAACAAAAATTTAACAGGGAAAAAAATATACTTTTTGTCTTATATTGCTGATTGTCCACGCCTTCGTTCGTGTGGTAAAACATTGTAGCGCTTCGACCACCTCCCCCACTTCCATGCCTCCTTCAGCCCCTCAAACCCTTCCATCCACTCGAAAAACCATTTGCTTGATTTGTTTTCCCGTTTTTTGCTTTAAATGGTCATAACTGGTGTTCCGTGAACAGATTTTGATGAAATAAAGTCTATGTACTCCCCAGGAATCCAAGGAAAGTAAAAGTTCCATCAAAATCGGTCCAATACATAAAAAAATACAATAAAGTGGATTTTTGTTATTAATATCGTTTGGTTAGAAGTCAACAACAATTAAAAAAATATTTGTACAGACATGGTCTATCTAGAGACTTATTATATGTGTATAGATAATAATATGGGACCTCTTAACACATGAGTGAAATAATCCATTCAATTTTTAAGATCGACTGGTATTCGGTGGAGAATTCCATGAATAAAAATAATAATAAAAACATATTCTAGCTCAAATGGGTTAATTTAGCAAATAATCTTTAAAGTCATCGTGATTAAATCGACATTAATTTTCAAAAATTACGTCATTGCTGGTAAAGTTGGAATTCTCAATTAAACCAATTCATCAATTCAAATAGCCAAGAAACATTTTACAGATAACACTGGAGAAGCTATATTTACTATAACTATTTCAAGCTAAACACGAGAAATGGTTCAAAAGGAGACGATAAGGACATACCATGGGAAACATATCTAAATGTCTAAAATTCTAAAACAAATTCTCTACCATTTCGTTTTTGACCCAATGATTAAATTAACAAAATGTTAAGAGAATTTATACCTAATGTACAAAACATTCAAAACAAATTTGAATTGCAAATTATTTTCTTGCAACAAAAAATTGAATATTTAGAAAATTAACACTCGAGAAATAGGGAAGACACAAACAATTTAAAGAACGAAATATCAAATCAAAAGAAAACCTAACTGGGTTTCTACCTACAAGTAATTTTAATAAATTTAATTATCCAATTTTTTGGTCCACATTTTGAAAGTCGAAGAAAGGATCGAAGCAGCTGGTATTAGTTTAGACTTCATTCAAAAGTAGATAAATATAAAGGCAACTAAAGTCTAATAAGTCGCATTGCTGATTTTCGAATTTATTTTGTGGTTTGTTAGCCACTGAAATTTAGAAAAACATAAATTTCTTCTGTGAGTTTCATTTGTATTTCCTGCTATTTTTAACGCACTTAACTATATTGAACCCATTTAAAACAAATTAAAAAAAATCGAGAAAGGTTTACTCTAAAACTTCCCTCGCTCAAGAACATATATAAAAAACTCGATAAAAAACCACTACTCGTATATACATGGATTAGATTGGTGGGTCCAACTTTTCCAGGGTATATTCAGACTTTTCTTTTGTATATCCACACTGTTCAGGGGTGTATGCAGACTTTTCTATTGCGTACTCGGACATTTTCAGAGTGTATTCAGGTTTTTCCAGAGTGTAGCCAGACTTTTCCAGGGTCTTTCCAGACTTTTCCAGAGTGTAGCCAGACTTTTTCAGGGTCTTTCCAGACTTTTCCAGAGTGTAGCCAGACTTTTCCAGGGTCTTTCCAGAGTGTATCCAGAATAATCCAGGGTATTTCTACAATTTTATAAAGTGTAGGCAGACTTTTCCAGGGTCTTTCCAAACTTCCAGAGTATATCCAGACTTTTCCAGAGTGTATACAGACTTTTCCAGAGTGTATCCAGAATTTTCCAGGGTCTATCCAGACTTTTCCAGGGTCTTTCCAGAGTGTATCCAGACTTTTCCTGGGTGTATCCAGACTCTCCAGGGGTGTATCCAGACTTTTCCAGGGTCTTTCCAGACATTTTCAGAGTGTATCCTGACCTTTCTTGGGTGTTTCCAGACTTTTCTAGGGCGTATCCGGACTTTTCCTGGGTGTATCCAGACATTCCAGGGTGTATCCAGACCTTTACGGGGTTTATATAGACTTTTCAGGGTGTATCCAGACTTTTCTAGGGTGTATCCAGAGATTCTTTCGGGTAGACGGACTTGTCCAATACATTTTATATGTGCTATATATATAAAGATTCAGACTTTATTGTTTCTAAAAACATTTCGTTTTAGATGTGCTCTATCAGGGTTGCCACAATCCTTGAAAACCGGGAAAAAGTCGGGAATTCGGTGGGGTCGGCAAATATCCGGGAAATTTGCTAAGAATCCTTGAATTTTTTAGATATTTTTAACTTTTTTTTTTAACTAAATTTACATATAACTTTTTTGACCAGCCTCCCTAACGCAGTCGGTAGCGTATTTGCCTGCCGCACGGAAAGTCCCGGGTGTGAATCCCGAATAGGATGGATATTTTGTGTTTGTTTTTAACTCTGCAAAAATACTTTGCTACATTGGGCATTAATTCTACTATGGATTTATATATAATGGAAATATATTTTTATAAAATAATTAAAATTTTACGGGTTTTTTTTAATTTTAAATATACAATACCACTTTTTGTAAAATTTTACACCCTGCGGTATTTGTTTCGATCACTATATCAGATAATTTCGACACATAATGGACTTATGTTAGAATAGAAAGTTTGAAAAGTTTTCATTGTATAGTTTCCAAAATATTCTAATAGGTTACTCACCTTGGGACACGGCATATATACATCTATAGATTTTTGTCCATTAATCACGGAAAAACGGCTAAACCGATTTGCATGAAATTTGATAAGACGATAACTTTCGATAACTCGAGATATATGGCACAGAAAATTGAATTTTTCAAGAGTTTTTTTGCATTTTTTATGTGGCGCCATTCATGTACGGTTTTTATAAGAGGTATCACACGGTAAGAAAAAACAATATTTTTTTTAGGAATGAAGTAGCTCCGAAGGGTGTAACAGGGGAATGCTCAAAAACAATAGGGGTCTGCGCGTCAACACAAGTAATGACTATGTAAAATTTTGTTATGATTGGTGCAGGAGTTTTTGAATTAGAGTGGCTACAAAGTAGGCGACAGACAGACCGACCGACCGACAGACAGAGCGACGGCGTCTGGATTCGTGCTTATCACTATTCGGAATCTCAACATTTGTGGAGTATCATGAAAATCTCGAAGTACGATTTTTAGATGATTACATTACTTCCCGTAGCGAGGGAAGTAAAATACTTTCCAATTAATGTCGACTGTAATACGACTTTTCCAGCACTGCATTAGAGAAGTGTTCAGGATTTCAGTGAACTCGTCCAACCGAGAACCGTTTGAGAACTGGCGGAACGATGGAAAACTTAATGAACAATGAACTCTTTTGGGATCCTTCTTTTTCGCGGATAATTTTCAAATGAACCACGTACGTAAATATGTTATTGGGACAGAGCATTTTGTCTCATAGACACAGGTGGCAATATCTACAGGGTAAGGCAATAATAGCAACCAGAGTTTGGGATGAGCTTATCATTATCATGCTTATGATGACCGATATTGGCAAAAAAGCATTAATTCCCACTAAAATGATAACGCTGAATTTAAAGATGACATTTATTTTGACACCTGTCAAACCCTGTCAAAATGTCGGAAAAATAATTATTGAAATTAAAGTTTTTGGAAAAGTGAATACCTTCTTTTTACTCTGCTAAAGACATTAAATTGGAAACCCTAAAAAAGTGACAGTTGTTTTAACTGTCATTTACTGTTATTGGGAAAACCACTAGTGCGATGACACATATTTACTAGTGGGAAGTAGAACTACACTAAATTTAGATAATTTAATAAATAAAAACAAAAGAAAGAAAAAGAACGAACTCCTTATTTCTTTATTTATTTAAAGCACCTACCAAGATTTTTTTTGCCCTTTAACAGATTTAAAAAATGTAGGTAACGTCATCAATTTTGGCATGTTTGCTTAGAGACTTACTACCGCACTACTAGTTGAAGTGCAATAGTGTGATTCTCGTTCAGCTTGTAGATAAAATGTTATACAATAATCTTGCGGTGTAAACGTCATTACAATAACGAGCGGGGAATATTACCTCGATAAGACCGTACAACCGAGTATTTAAAAAGTTGCCAAATGCCAAAATAAATAAAATTTTTAAATTCAACGGCTTCCACTTGGTGAAGTTTGTGTCCTCGCTTTTAAATAAGTGCACTAGTAGCTTTCCCCATTACGATAAATTATAGTTGAAAAAAGTGTCACTTTGTTAACTTTAAGAGTAAAAAGAAAATATTTTCCATTTTGACAGGGTTTAACAGGTGTCAAAACTAATAACATTTTTGAGTTCATCGACCTCTATTTAGTGTAGTTTGAGTCCCCACTCGTAAATATGTGTCATCGCACCAGTCGTTTTCCTCATAACAGTAAATGACGGTAAAGACAACTGTCACTTTTTTTACGGTTTCAGATTTAAAGTCTTCGGCAGGGTAAAAAACAGGTATTTGCTTTTTCAAACACTTCACAAGTTCATTAATTATTTTTCCGCCATTTTTATAGGGTTTAACAGGTGTCAAAACTAATAACACTTTTGAGTTCATCGACCTCTATTTAGTGTAGTTCGAATCCTCACTCGTAAATATGTGTTATCGCACCAGTCGTTTTCCCCATAACAGTAAATGATGCTTTTTTGCCGATATATGTCACCATAAGCATGCTAATAATAAGCTCATTCCAAACCTTGGCAGCTATTATTGGCTCACTCTGTGGATATCGGCACATGTGTCTATGAGACAAAATGCTCTCAGGGTCTGTCCTAATAACATACTTAAAGGGCGTTGAAATCCCACTGAGATACTGTTTCCATTTAAATTATGCGTGTTCTTTATTTTCTTTGGTATTATTTTCCTGGCTTAATAAAAGTTTAAAATAATCATCCATTACTCATTTTATATAATAATTAATGAATATAAATTAATATAACTTATTTTTTGTTTTTCTTTTTTAATGCTAAAACCAGTCGCAAAACGCGAAATAACTAACTTTTGTTTGCTTCCACCCCAAATCCTACGAAATACCTGGTTCGGAGCAAGAACTGTTTCTGACGTCCAAGAACCGTTCAAGATTCTGCAGTGGAACGGGATTTGAAATCTTGGAACTTTGAGGTTGGAAAATACAGAACTAGTTCAGAACTATGTTGGAAACGCCCTAGTGGTTTAAAACACAGCTGATTGATTAAACAAATAGTCTCCCTCTGTTGCTCGTTTCTGGAAGTGATCGACAAAACGTAAACAACTAACATGTTTGATGATATGGTTACCCCTTAGTTAAAACTATTATCAGAAACGTACGAACACACTATCAATTAATTATGATTAATAAGCTATACACACTGCTGCAAAATTACGAAATTTGTGTACAATAAAATAAAAAATGTCTAATTAGAATAAAGGAAGCGTATACCACAGTATGTAAGTATAAGTAATCTAAATCCTAAAAAACAATCCTAAAAACTATCTTTGTCGAAATTTACTTGCCAAATAATTTTTACAGATAAATTGTACTAGTTTCAGTTTTCGCCTATTTTGCTTTTTACAGGAATTTTTGTAAAAGTCATTTAGGGACATCCTTTCGATATGAATAAACTGATATGAACTGTATTCTAAGCTTTTAACGTGCTTTGTCTTGACGCAGTAGATTTTTCCATCTTTTAAATAATTTCTACTTAAACAGTTATTTACCAAACAAAAGATTATAAATGATGTAATCGCAGACTGCACCACTTCCGTAGATACTTAAACTAGGTTAACACTATGTTACTGTCAATCTTCATAGTTTTGACAATTACTTTGTTTATATGGGATGCTCAAAGCGCTTTTATATAAGGACGGTTTAAATTTTTTATCATATACAAACCACTAAAACCGTTTTAAGCGCTAAATCGATTTTATTTTAAAACGGTTTAAGAAAGCGGTTTATCCCTTTAAAACCGATTTTTGGGTCCATGTAAACACTTTAAAAGCTTATTTGTTTTATTTGATTTTATTTTTAAAGTGACATTCGAGGACGTAGAGTAAACCCTTGGAAATATATATTTTATTTAAAACCGTTCTTATATAAAACCGGTTTTAGGTGCTTATAAACGTAGCAAGTGATTATTTGCCTAATAAACGGGTGCCACTTTTTTTTAATTTCTTTTTTTTAGGGATTTAATGTTTTAATTTTTTGTTATTTCTCTTTACAGTTGATTGAGGGTCCCTAGAAAAAACCCGAAACCAAATTTGACAGAAACATACATTGTCTCAAAAATGAAATCAAATCTCCAGAAAATATATGCATAGAATTAAATTTAAACGAAACATATTTTTAAATAATTTAATAGAAGCATAATAATGCCGATCCACAAAATTCAAGAACCCCAATCTGTCCGAAAATGAGTTGAACCGATAGCCACGAATTCAATTTCTACGTTGCCAGGCTTACGGCAAGGAAGAGTCGAAGTAAGTTGTGATATTGTATTAATCTACGCCCTTTACATCTCTCAACCACCCCCTACCCCAAAATTTTTTCATAATATTGTATTGTCATCGGACCTACATTACTGTTCCAAATTTCATTAAAACAAGACAGCCAGAAACTCTGAAGTTAAATAAAATCGTTTAATAAAAAAATATCCCCGTGTCATCTTCCCAATAGAAAAAAATTGTCAACACCGCAATCCAGAGCCTACGCCGCTCTAGAGATTTAAATTTGACGCATGCCCAATAGCGATTCGGATGGATTGTGGTTCTGCTCATTTAAGGATCGGGAATATTATTTTCTATCAATTTATGGTTCGGGAGTTTTTCGTTTCTAGAAAATTATTTTCGATACTTGTGTAATTCTGATATTTTAATGTTCGGGAAAATTATAATCGGTTAAATAATGTTCATGTCTTTTAAGGATCGAGTAAATTAAAATTCTATAAAATTATATTCGTATCCATTATTTTCTGGGTGTTTTACTTTCGTTCATATTTCGGTTCGGACGTTTTACTTTCTTAATTGAATTGACTCTGCCTTTACTTGGTGGAACTCCATAATCAATACGGAAAATTAAAAAAGTTTTTATTAAATTGCACTAAATTGAAACAAATAAAAGTTAACAATATTTCGAAAATGTTTCTTTATACCTTTATTTAACGTATGTAATATTTCGAAATTCTTTTTAAAATTGTGATTGTTTTCAATTAAATGGTTAGAATAATGAGAATCTGTTTTTTAAGTCTGAAACTAGAAAAATGTTCTTTAATTCGTTTTGAAAAACTTTTTCCTGTCTGTCCTATATAAGTTTTTGGACAATCAGCGCAATTCAACTTATATACGCCTGATTTGCTATTGTTTTCGGTTTTGGTTTTATTATTTTTTAGGAATCTTTGCGTAGGGTTATCTGTTTTAAAGGCAATATTTAGGTTTAGTTTTTTAAAGAAGTTGGCAATGTTGTTACTTGCTTGACTGATGTGTGTGATTAAACTATATTTGTTAGGCGTCTCCTTTTCTGTGGGGAAAACTAAATTTATTGCTTTTTTATATAATTTTTTATTTAACATTTTTTCAATTAAGTAAGTTGTGTATCCGTTGTTAATTGCAATTTGCTTAATGATATTGAATTCTTTTAGAAAGTTAGATGGGTTTAAAGGGACTGTTACTAGTCTGTGTATCATGCTGTGGAATGACGCAGATTTGTGTTGTATTGGGTGATATGACGTGTTGTGTATAATTGTATCGGTCTGTGTTGGTTTGTGAAAAATAGAAAAATCATGATTTATTATTTTTTCGTGTTATGGTTAAATCAAGAAAGTTTATAGAGTTATCTTTTTCTGTTTCTATTGTAAACTATACATTAGGATGTATATTATTAATAAAATCAAGAAATTGGGATAATTGTCTATCTGTACCAGTAAAGCAAGATAAAACATCATCAACATATCTAAACCAATAAATAAATTTATTAAAAGCCGGGTGATTTTTTATTTTGTTTTCGAACGAATCCATAAATATTTCAGCCAGTAAGGGACTAAGTGGATTTACCATTATTAATCCTTCTTTGCTAGAATAAATCGTATTGTATTTAGTTTTTGACAAGGATCCAACCGAAATACTTTAAAAAACGGTAAAAAATGTCATTAAAAATTGTAAAAGTTTATTTAACGATAGAGACCTTAGCAGACTAACCTTAATGAACCCTCAATCACCGAAATTATACTTTCTTATTAAACTTCACAAAAATGGTTATCCTATTAGAGGAGTAGTATCTTTATTAATATTATTAATCAACATACTAATTTTAAATCAAAATTTCAGATAAAAAGCTCAATAGAATTAAATTAATTAATGCAAAATTAATTTCTTTTGACGTAATAAATTTGTTTCCAAGGATACCAATACATGAGACAATAGATTAGGGGAGGCAGCGAGAACAAAATTCAAAGAACTTGAAGACCGTGGTTTCTTGTTTGTTCCTTTTGCTGTGGAGATATTTGGTCCGTGGACTGATAAAGATAAAAAAACTTTTTTTTGAAACAAGTAAAAAAGCTGAAATACCAAAGTTTAAAAGTTCCATCACTCAGCGGATCAGTGTTGCCATACAAAGGGGTAATGCTGCCTCGGTGCTGGACACAATCCCCGAGGTACAGAGTTTGGAAGAGGATTTAAGCTTTTTTTATGCCTGATTTTATTATTATTCTTATTATTTTTTTTTATTTTTTAAAATTTACATTTATTTTTATTAGATAGTTTATATTTTTAATGTTCACGAATTAAATTTAACAAAATAATAAACATGAATTTTCTATTTTTCCACAGCATGATACACAGACTTAACAAACTTAACCTAAATATTGCATTTAAAACAGATAACTCTACGCAAAAATTCCTAAAAAATAATAAAACAAAAACCGAAAACGATAGTAAATCAGGCGTATATAAATTGTATTGCGCTGATTTTCCAAAAACTTTTATAGGACAGACAGGAAGAAGTTTTTCAAAACGAATTAAAGAACATTTCTCTAGTTTCAGACTTAAAAAAACAGATTCTCATTATTCTAACCATTTAATTAAAAACAATCACAATTATTCACAATACGTTAAATGAAGGTACTAAATTAGATCTGCTGGAGTCTTTAGAGAAAAATAAACTTAAAAATTCCTACAATTTATTAAAGTGCCAATTAGACCTCAATAAAAGTCCTTTGTTAAATCTTTTTCAGACCCCCTCTTCATTATAGAATTGTAAAACCATAGAATTTGCAATATAAGCTCTAGTAGTTAGAATTTGATATTACTCTTGTCAAACCTACAGTGTTAGCGAAACATTGTCGAAATATTGTTAATTTTTATTTGTTTCAATATAGTGGAATTTAGTAAACACTTGTGTAATTTTCCGTATGTTTTATTTTCTTTTCAATTGTGTTTTGGTTTTTGTAAATTCGGCTTTTTTGTGGGTTCCCTTGATTGACATATTAGAGGCTGGCTATAAAAAGCTCACTAAAAAGTTTTTGGAAAAAATTCATGCGTCATTTTTTATTTTGTTTCACCAAAATTACAAAAACATTAATTTGTAAGGTTATGTTTCAATCCAGTAGCATCGACCCAAAACCACAAGGTACCGATTCTGGGTGTTCACAGGAAGAAATGTTACTCTTCTCTTGTCTTGTTTTACCAGTTTGAGAATATTACAGTATTAATATCATCTGATCTCCACAGTTTTCGGTGGGAAGCACTTAGTTTGTTTATACGAGCCTCTTAAAGCGCTTTTATATAAGAGTGGTTTAAAAATGTTCTCTTATAAACACCACTAAAACCGTTTTAAGCACTAAATCGAATTTGTTTTAAAGCGATTTAAGAAAGTGGTTTATCGCTTTAAAACCCATTTTAATATCGTTATAAGCACTTTAAAAACGCTTTAGCCCATTTCTTCCAAACTAAAGAAATATTCAATCCCGGTTTTCCGAAAAATCTGTTGTTTTATTTGTACTGACATATTTAATGACATTTCATAACACTCGGAGAAAGCGATTTTATTTAAAGCCGTCCTTACATAAAAGCTCTTTTAGGTGCGTATGTTTTATGGAAAGCTATAAGCCGTAATAGGGATCAGTAATTATCTCGGTAATTATGGTAAAAATCAAAAATGGACGTTGTTCGCATGACAAAGGATTTGTCGTAGTAAAAATCTTAACTGGTTAATTAGTTCCGAAACCAGTTATTGGCCGAAGTAATGCAGTACCTAGGTCAAAAGTTCAAAAGTTTTCTCAGTCAATTAATATTTTTCATCACAATTCGGTCCAGTGGCTTTGGGGCTGCATGAACACCTTTCATTCTAAATTTAAAATTGCTTGGAAATAATAGCACGCCAAGAACTTGAATACAAGCATTGCTTAATTGGGTAATCCCAGCATGAAAAATTTGTGATATTGTGTGAAGTAATACTTCAATTATTATAAATTTAGCATAAGCAGCGAAACTATTATTTTTTGTTTAAAAAAAATCCCCCCAAACTAATATCATTTGCGAAAGAAAATTGTCCCAGAAAATATAGAAATTAAGAGTAGATTCTTTTTTTTTCTGTGAGTGACCTTAGCTCAGGAAATGTCAAAGTGACATCCATCCATATTTTTTGGAGTCAAATAAACATCAGAGTTGGCTGAACTTTGAATGGAAGGCACATTTTATAAAAACTAAGACACCGAATAAGCTAAAATTTCTTTCTAACGCGAACAGTTCAAATATTCAAACATTTGGAAAATGTTAGCTTATTCGGCAAAAATCAAAAGAGTGCTCCGAGCTGTGTCTTAGTTTTTACAAAATCTGCCTTCCATTCAAAGTTCAGCCAATTCTGATGTTTATTTGACTCCAAAAAGTATGGATATCACAGGACCCTTTTTGAATGTCATCTCGACATTTCCTGAGCTAAGGTCACTGACAGAAAAAATAATATCTACTGCTGATAGAAAAGGTTTTAAAGTAATTGAAGTAACATATTTGACACTTACTAAACATAGTCACGTGCTTTGGTTGGTTCGTTGCTTAAAATCTTGTTTATTGATATAAAAAAAACACCTTTAAATTTGCAATACAAAAAACTTGAGACCTCACACATTCACCGTCAAACGGCTGGTGGAACAAATTGTTGCCACTTCTTGTGTATGTTCTCATAGTTTTTGGGGTAGCATATTTGACCTTTGTTTTGGGTACGCTGATAATTTTTAAAATAATGGTATCATTTATGATATATCATAAGAAATATAGCTTTTAATTTAAAAACAGTACTTGATGTCGTAAAAACAAAAATACTATTTACATTGGTAACAGGTAACATATGTGACATTTCCATTATAAATAGCCATATTACTTGCTCAACAATAATTCAAATTTTTTCATTATGGTGTTACGAAAATATATATTTTTTCTATAATTTAAAGGAAAGAAAGATTAAAACGCAATTATTTCAACTTATCCTGAAATTACCCAATTAGGCAATGATATGAGCCAATGTTATTTTTTCATTTTCCTGAGCCTTATCATGGTTGAAGTGATAACAAATCAGTTTTTCCTAGTTCGAAAGGTTGCATCTATTATAATGTCTCATTCTATTTTTAAAATCTGTATTTTTTGTAACAAAAACGACAAATCATAAGTTAATAAAAGAACACGAGCATTGAATTTTCACTATTTTATTGTTTGACAGTACTTCCTCAACATCTATAAAAAGGTAAAAAAATATATTTACAAAAAAACAATAAGAAATAAATGAATCCTAATTTGATGCCTATTTCCTTTATAAATACTATATACAACAAAAAAGACAGAACATTCAATTACAATCAATATAAAATATACCAAAAATCACTAGCTAGCCTTGACGTCAGCTTTCTAAAAAAACGATTGGCAGGGTTTTTTTTACAGAATATTGCACATTATTAAACATCTTACAAAACATACGTGAGCTTAGGACCCCGGCAAATCTTGTTTATTTTGTAGGTCTGCTAACCAACTGTAAAACATAAGTAAGTCACTGGCGTACGCAGGGAAGGGGCTTAGGGGCTCAAGCACCCCCTAAGAGCCATTGAATATCGACTCCTAAAAATTGAATGTTCCGTAATAATTTAGAATAAAATGGTTATCTGAAACTATGTTGTTACTTAAGCCCCCCCCCAGGATCAATTCCTGCATACGCCACTGAATAAGTAAATGTAAGATTCGTGGGTGAGTCAGTTCCATAAAAATAATTAAAGAAAATTAGTCAGCGCGCCCTTCGAGCTAAACGTTTTTTTGCGGGGCTTGTATGGTGCTTTACCCACAAATAACTATCTTCTAGACCTTAAAAATAAACGAGATCTAATCAGTGCGTGTTTTGTAAAATATCGATTAAATTAAAAAGTAGGAAGTAAAAAAATTGATCTTTTTCAGTAAATTAATAGATATTTGTCAATCTTTACGGTATTAAATTTTGATAAAATACCAAGTAATGATTGATTAAAGGTTAAAGTAGGTACTCGATTCAATATAAAAATGTACTCTTAAATCAATATCAAACAAAACTACAATATTCAGTAAAAAAACACAACCAAACAATTTAGTAAAAAACGACAAAAAAATTACCTTTATGTACACCTATGTGTTGTATTTTTTACGTAAATTTATTTACATTCAAGTCTTAATTAAGACAGATCCCTTCTTTTACAAAAATACCCGTTCTTTTTTATTAATAACTATTTTATCTATTATTTACTAAAATGAGGTTTGAATTAATCATCATTATTAATTTTTTAACCACCAAAGTGGTGTCTCCACAACTTTTTTTGCTATCGGATCCATCTGTCCTTTCTAAATTGCTGAAATGAAATATATTTTACCTCTGAATGTACGTAGAAGCCAACTAAATATAGCAATAAAGAAATCAAAATAATGCTTTAAAAAATATACAAAAAAGGAAGCAAATGGGATTTAAAAAAAAAGAAAAGTGTTTTAGCCACAGGAAAGATTAAAAAACTTCAAACTTGGAAGCATCTGAGAGGAATCTATAAGCTTAAAAAAAAACCTTAGACAGAAGGTCTATATAATTCCGTTCGACCATACAACTGAGAGAGATTAAAAAAATTTAAACTTGAAAGAATCTGAGATTTTTAGTTTGCTAAAAGAGGAGATAAGCTTAAAACACCCGAGACCGAAGCTCTATGTAATTCCGTTCGACCATATAACTGAGAGTCGACTCGCGCCCAGAAGAGTTTTTGGCTCTGCATTTTTTCCAGACTAACTTGATTGGGAGTTATTATAGTTAAGTTATTATAGTATCTCATACTTATATGCGTTCGACAGTTATGACGTCATAAAAATTCATATTATAAGATATTTCAGACAAATTACCATAATGTTAGTTTTATTTCGTTTTTAAGAAAACTCATGTGTGCAAGAAAAAATAATTGAATCATTTTCCAACATACAGCCATTCCAGGTAAAAGTCCACCACGGGTAATATCACAAAATACGAATTAACGAAGGCATTAACCTACTCTTGGTGACCAACTATATATTTTTAAATTTGCCTCCAGAAGCTGAAACTGTTTCTATTAAAAAAGTAATTTAAAATCCTTTTTTGTGACAAAAAAAAAATGCCAAAAACGTGAAATATGGGCGTTTATTATATTAAAAGATTAGCTTAAACTTTTTACTCTCAAATATTTTTGCACACTATCCATGAAATAATTGTATACGAAATCAATAAAGTAGGCTTGCTAGTATTATCAAGATTTATTCATTTTGCGTAAATCACTTTTCTTGTAATTTAAATATTGTTTCAACTTTGAGTGGAAATATTGTTCCGTCCGTTACGCAACATTTTGTTTGTTCAATTATTTTGTGTCCTCCTTCCAGATGACAAATATGTCATCTGATCACATGTAGTAGTTCCTTTGTACTCTACAAACCACGTTTATTGAAAGCCCATTTAGAACTTTTTCGTAACAGCCACGGTTCTCCCTTTATCAGCAATCAACCAATCTGCAAATGTCACTTGTTCTTTTACGTGCTTTGCTGCGTTTCAATAAAAATCCAAATAATTTTTTGTAAAAAAATTAAGAAAAAACATTAGAAAAAGAAAAAGACGTGCCGCCTCGTCGAGCTCTTCATCTTCCTCGTCTGAGGATGAAGCGTCTTTCTGGAAATCCAAATACAAGCCAGTTAATGAAAATATTCTACCTGTGGAAAATCAGGAGAATGTTGCTGGAAATCCTCAGGGTAAGAGTTTTTATTTTAGGTTATGATCAGTCAGGATCAAGACTGGGGGAGTAAGAAAAATAGTCTTAAAAGGTTGATTGACCTGATATTTGTAAACAAAATAGTTTCGACCGATATTTGTAGTCTAGTTTGACTCTGATTAATTTATCATTCTAATCTCACAAGGTTGATTGACCTGATATTTGTAGTCTAGTTTGACTCTGAAAATGATTAATTTATCATTCTAATCTCACAAGGTCGATTGACCTTTCTTTAGTCTAGTTTGACTTATAAAAACTGTTATAAAGTGAACAAACAAACTGGTTTTGATAATGTTCTTAACCAATGTTTGTTTTTTCTTTTTTACAGAAGAACATATTTTGAGGGAAATACAAGACCCTCCTCACAATCAGGTACCTGAAAACCTTGATGTGCCACAAGAAAATCCTTTGGAGACCCCTCAACAGGAAATTTCTGTAAATATTAATAATGAGGTCTTAAAATTGTTGGGCTCTGAAACTACGTCCTCTGAGGGCGATAGTTTTGTTCTTAGTTCCCCTTTACAAAAAATCTGGGCAGATATATGCAGCAGATACCCACACTGGTTCCAAAATTAAATCCTGAGGCTAATGCAGCCTGCGCTGAATTTGTTATTAAAAGAGATTCCAAATTACAGGATTTTCAGAAGCAACTAGTTGCTTGCCTATCCTCACTGGGTAGAGCTCTAACTGAATTGATCACAGAGGAACATGAAGGGAAAAATCCTACAACACGGCTAAAAATAATCCACACAATAAGTGATGCTTGTCGCTTATTAGTTGACCTAGGTTGGCAACAAAACAATATTAGGAAAAATCTGTTGATAGGATCTTTTGATGAAGATTTGAAAGAGATCATTGTGAACTCCATCACTGATTCCCTTTTATTGGGGAAGGAATTTACTGAGATGGTAAAGGACTCTAAGTTGTTAAAAAAATAGCTCAAGAAATAAAGGGGAAGCGGCAGAGCAATAATTTAAACTCCCGGAGCTCGCTCAAACGCAAAATATTGAGTCCTCACCCGAGCGGGCTAAAATATCGAAGGACAATTCCTAACAATAGGAGTCGAGGCTCATAACAGTACCAGAACCAAAGAGGTCAGAAAAATCGGTACCGGAGGCAGACACAATGAGGTCAGACAAAGTAATACCAGAGACAGACCCAATGAAGATCTTAGAAAAACAGGTAAAGTTTAAGGCTGGTAATCTTGCTAATTTCTACCAATCTTGGTCAAAAATTTCACAAGATAAAATTATTTTGAATTGTATTAAAGGATACGCCATTGTGTTTGAGAAAATGGTTAAGCAAGATATAGTACCTCAGGAGTTTCTTGGCTCCAATTCAGATAAAATTCTGATAAAAAAGGAGTTAGAACACTTATTAGATACTGGAGCAATTTCTAAATGTTTACCTTGTGACGGTCAATTTATTTCAACAATTTTTTTGGTGCCTAAAAGTAACGGGGGTTTTAGATTAGTCATTAATCAAAAGTCCCTTAATTCTTTCATTAAAACTGAACATTTTAAACTAGAAGACAAGAATACTGTCTGCATTTTAATTTCAAAAGACTGCTATATGGCATCCTTAGACTTAAAAGAAGCATATCATTTAGTGAAAATTAACCTTGTATCTCGAAAATATTTACGCTTCAATTTGAAGGTCACCTTTATGAGTGGAATATTCTTCCATTTGGGCTGTGTACAGCACCTTTTATTTTTACTAAAATGTTAAAACCAGAGCAGAAGGCTGTATTTCGAGTATTTACTTGGATGACTGGTTTTTAATGGCTTCTTCATTTAAGGAATGCTTAAATAATATTTTGCAGACAGTAAAATTACTTTTGCATCTGGAATTTTATATCAATACTTTAAAAAGTAGACTGGTTCCTTCCAAAGATATAGACTATTTAGAATTTAATTTTAATTCTAGCTTATTAATTATTTCTCTCACCAATGAAAAGAAAACTAAAATTTTGGAATTGTTGAGAAAATTTATGGTTTTAAAATAATGTTCTATTCGATATTTTGCTAGATTGGTAGGTATTTTGGTTTTCGGCATGCCCAGCAGTAAAATATGGGTGGCTTCATGTAAAAATAATGGAACGGGAAAAGTTTCTAGCGTTACAAAAAACTATGACAATTATGGAGCGATCATGTCAATACCTCCTTCTTTATTAAGCGATCTTATTTGGTGGCAAAATTCTATAGCCAATTCGAAGGAAGAATTAAACAAAAAAAATTATGAATTAACAATATTGTCAGACAGCAGCAAATCAGGCTAGGGAGCTGTCTCGGGATCGAAAAGAGTTCATGATTTTTGGTCAGAATCAGAATAAAATGGGAGGAATCCGCTTTCCGTTTTTAAATAAGATTACTAGAGAATTGTGGCTGTGGTGTGAAGCAAGAAATCTTTTTGTTTTTGCTTCTTATGTTAAGTCAACTGATAATATCCTTGCTGACCGAGAATCAAGACGTTTAGAACCTGAGACAGAGTGGAAATTAAATCCAAAAATTTTTACTAAAATTGTTAAATTGTTTGGATGTCCTGAAGTAGATTTTTTTGCAAGTAAATCTAATACAAAATATAAAAGGTTTTTTGCCTGGAAACAGGAACCAGATGCTGAAGTGATTGATGCCTCCTTTTCCATTAGTTTTAGCTGTTTTAAAGAAAATTCAGGAAGATAATGCATCAGTAATTGTAGTTGTACCAAATTGGCCAACTCAACCATTTTTTCCAATTTTTACTAGCCTTCTTTTGCAAGAGTCTGTTGTTTTAGAGCCTGACAAAAAATTGTTATTATCTCTTGACAGGAATCCACACCCTATGTGGAAGAAACTTTCCCTGGTGGTAGGCGTTTTATCTTGGCTGCCTAAAAGGTATGCAAAATTCATCAACCCATATAATTTTGGCCTCTATCACCATTTCTACACTTAAACAGTGGTGGCTTTTCTGCAAAGAATGGGAAATTAACCCCTACCAAGGCTCAGTTCTTCAAGTTATTTCTTTCTTGGAAATTTCGAGATGGAGCCACTTATGGAAGTCCAAATAGTCATAGATCTGCCTTATCTTTAGTTTTAGGACCTAACTTGGCTGAAGATCATAGAATTAAACGTTTTTTTTTTTTAAAGGGATATACAATTTAAGGACTTCAAAACCTAAATATGAGAATATGTGGGATCCTTCAATTGTATTAAATTATTTTTCTGAACTTTCCGATAACAATGAGTTATCCATTGAATTACTTACTTATAAGACTATCACACTTTTAGCTTTGGTTACTGCTCATCGGGTTCAAACATTTTCCCTTATTGCCTTAGAAAATATTATTCATTCAAAGGATGGTATACATATCAAAATTCCTTTTAGAATAAAGACGTCAGGTAAAAATAAGTCACTACCGTTATTATATATTCCATATTTTTCTCAGAATACAAAAATTTGTCCAGCTGCTACCTTGAATGATTATGTAAAAGTGACAGCTGACTTAAGGGCGCCTCAATGTACAAAATTATTTATTTCGTATAAAAAACCTCACAATGCCTGCAGTAACCAAACCTTAAGTAAATATATTAAGACTTGCTTAGGATTAAGCGGTATTGATCATAATATTTTTTCAGCTCATAGCTGCAGACATGCGGCTACCTCTACTGCTAAACTTAAAGGAGTTAGCATAGATACCATTCGTAGTATGGCCAGCTGGTCAAAAAACTCTACTACATTTGCAAAATTCTATGATAGACCTATTATTAATAAGGAGGATTTTGCCTTAAGCATCTTATCTTCATAACATGTTTTGTTAAATTTTAGTTATAGTTACTAGTTTTGTTTTTAGTTAGTTTTTAATTAATGACTTATTATTGATTTTCATAATAGAAAGTGATGATCCCTAGTGCTGTTACTTTACCAATATGGTTTTTCTTTTTGTACATTAATAAAATGTTAAAGATTAGGTATCATGACAATAGAGTTTTCTTTTTTCCATGTCGTCGTAAATAAGCGATAAACAACTACATGTAATCAGATGACATATTTGTCATCTGGAAGGAGGACACAAAATAATTGTTAAATCAAACGAACTTGTGAAGTTCGATTTTAATTATTTTGTGTCCTCCGGAAGATGACTCCCTCCCTATCCCATTTGAGTCTCAAAATTTCCCACGTCATTTTACGACACGGCTTTAAACACAAGTGACATTTGCAGATTGGTTGATTGCTGATAAAGGGAGAACCATGGCTGTTGCGAGTACAAAGGAACTACTACATGTGATCAGATGACATATTTGTCATCTTCCGGAGGACACAAAATAATTAAAATCGAACTTCACAAGTTCGTTTGATTTAACAATTCTTAACCTTTTCGTTTTTTGGTAAAATAGTAACAAATATTATTTAAGTGTGATTTTAACTTTACGAGTATATTAAATTTTGGCATTTCTTGAGGTCCTATTGGCAATAAATACATAATACAAAAATGAATGAAGGTATGCTTCTTTTTTCTGTTGCGTCCGTTACGCATATTAAAAGGCTTTTTACCAACTTAATAAAGTAGATAAAAAATAGGTTTACATTTGAATTGTTTGAGTATAATTAGTGTATTTATTTTTTAGTATTAGCGTTAACATATTTGCAGTGCCTAATGGCAATATTTAATTTTAAATTTAAAAAAATCGTACAAAGTGTTCCGTCCGTTACGCTGGAATGGCTATATATCAAAATTTCCTTAAAACCGTATGTCACTTGTCTTTCTGCGGCTTGTCGTATTCGGTCCAGAACCGTAGGTATTAATGGGAAAATTATTGATAAAAAAATTTAAAAAATTGTTGTTTAATTTTATTTGTATATAAAATAACAGGGTTGAAGGTCATAAAAAACACATGCATGCCTCTTTGGCTTCCTCCTCTCCACCCTTTATTAGCGTATTCTATCGCTATAATAAATGGATATGTAAAATTACCAATGTGTAAAAACCAAGAGATCAAAAGACCCTTAGGTGGAAACAACGAAAATTCAAACTTGGATGAGCATCCCACAAGGAACACACAAAGGACCTAAGCGAAAAAAGGAAATGATTAAACGATGTTTCGCCCTGGGCAACCAGCGTGGGCTCATCAGTGGTTTCACTGGTCACCGTCCCCTCATCATTAAACACCACCATACACTTTGATTTCCAACTTTGAATTACTTACAAATAGGCATCGTTCCGCACTGGTACTTATCTAAGTCACCTGATACGGGTTCGTCCGCTGGTATTAATATTTTTAATAGGATTATGCTCCTAAGGCAATTAAAACAAAAAAAGAAGTTAAAAAAACTCCAAATCAGTTACTTCAACCGAAAATAATCTAAAAACCAAAAGATCAAAAGATCTTGGGTGGAATCAGGTGACTTTTGTGCCTTTTGTTTTGTATAAATCCAATGGTCTTAATTTTGGTGTAAATTGTTTTTTTTGTCATGTATATGTCAAAAGTTAGGCAAAATAATGACGCGTATCATTTAAACCGCAGAGGTACGCCACTGACTTAAGTAAGTATATATTTCGTTAGCTCAGTAATTGGAAAATTTGGAACACTTTTTTTGTCGGAAAACTCTAAAATGAATATTCTGGCAGATTTATGAAAAAATGCACTATTTCCATTAAATGTAAAAATATGAAAAAATTACAGTATGATGTTTTCTTGAAAAATTCTTAATTTAATTTATTCTGGAGATGCCAGTTAGCACTCGACGATAAAATGGTCCTTGGTGTCCGATATATGGTGATATATTTTTTTTTGGCGTCATAACTGTCAAACCCGTTGACATATAACTTAGACTTAACTATAGACTAAAAAAAATCTCAGATGCATCCATGTTTGAATTTTTTTATGCTAAGACGCCAGACTAGTGTGGAAATACGTAAAATTAAAGGATCAAAAAGAGAAACGATTGTTTGTTACGCGCTGGGCCTTTATTTATGATTCGATAGAAAATTTAACAGAAAGGGGCAGTCTCACATTGTCCCGTGTTGCGAAGTCAACAAAACACAAACTAACAAACCCGTCTGCAGCTTCGTTCTATCGGTATCGCTATACTGCTTTGTATTTGTAGAGATTATTCGATAGAAATGTGATGAGACGGGCAGCGACCGGTCGTGTTTTTTTGGCTTTCGCGCAACTCGTAACCAGCGTGGGCTTATTGGTGATTCCACTGGTCACCCTTCCCAAAAACATTCAACACCATAATACATTTTGATTTCCAACTTTGAATCACTCCCAAATAGAAGGTGTTGAATGTTTCTTGGCGAGGGTCAATGTAACCACTGACAAACATGTCAGATCTCAAAGATTGTTATAAGATATTGTCGTACGGATAGTTAGGAGTAGAGATTTTTTTCTGTCAGTGACCTTAACTTAGGTAATGTCGAATTGACGTTCATACTTTTTGAAGTCAAATAAACATCAAAATTGGCTGAACTAAACTAAAACACGGCTCGAAGCAGTTTTTTGATTTTTTTGCCGAATAAACTTACATTTCTTTCTAAGGTCACCAATTCGAAATATTCAAACAGTTGAATCGGTGGCCCTAGAAAGAAGTTTTAGCCTATTCGGCAAAAAATCAAAAAAGTGTTGTGGTAAAGTCATGATGTTTAAAAATAATTTAGTTAAATACGTGTTAAATGATTTTTTGATGTGCTTAAATACACTTATAGTAGGACACGTTGTTTGGTAAATTTAAAAACTGTTGAAAGAAATTAATACCACCTTATGTCTTACACACCTTATGCTTTAAAAAATTACAATTTTTGCAGTTTTTTGAATAAAACGGCAAAATGAAAATCATATGCGCGACAAGTGCACGACACCACTCAACATGACAGACAGATGATATAACAGAAATTTTTATTAAACAATTACCTTAAATTATTTTCATCCTTCTCTAAAATACTTTTTTATAGCCTGCTGTCTCTCTTCAACATCCTTAAATATTTTTGCGCTTCACTAAATTATCTCTCTATCTACCTCTAAAATTCTGCACTCTCTCTCTAAATATTTTTTATTTTAACAGAGAAAAAATGTGTTTTGGCAGTACTTTTTTTAAGTCTAAAAAACAGTGAAAACTTGAAAAATTTATTCTAGAAATCGAAAATTTCGAAAGAAAGCTTTAAAATGTGAGCAAAAGCATGGCATAAAAATTTGAAAAACAGTAAAAATTGCTTAAACAAAAACGTTACCCCTTAAATTCTGCTAAAATATCCTTAATATAAATTACCATCATGGCTTGACCATTAGTTTTTGAAATATGACACTATAGGGTATTTTTCTTATGGAATGACCAAAGAAAATTAGACAAATTACACATCTAGGCTGAAATTCTAGAAAGTTGCCGAGTTTCCATAATTATCCCTTATTTTATTTCCTATAATTACGCAATATTGTAATAGGTAGCGTAAATACAATGCATTATTCTAATAAAGTAGATATAGTGCCGAAAAAGTTCAGTTTAAACTGCATAAGGAAGTTTATTTAACATAATGTTTTGTTTTATCTTCTAGAAACAATTACAAGGTTGTTGAGTTGTCGAGGCACGTTTTGGTATCTTAGGTCCGACCGAACCGTCGGATTTTTGTTAGTTTTTTATGTTTTTTGCAATTGTTATTGTTATATCTTTGTTTTAAGACTTATAAAAATGAATAAAAAGTGTGCGTTAAGTGAAAAAAGTGCCGAAAAGTCGCCGGAGCTATCTTTTTACGGGTAAACAACACATCTGTATGAAACCGCCACATTTTAAATATTCCTTCAAAACCAATCAGAACGCCACTCTACAATGTTGCCATAACTGTTCTGCCTTCAATATATGGAGTGAACTTTCTAGTTTATTTTAATTTCTTTGGGAATTACCTACTTTTTACTTATTTTTTCTTAAATCAGTGCGAAATTTATTAAAAAACCAAAAAAATTTAAATATTATAAGTGCCTCGAGCTGTGCCTTACTTTTTATAAAATGTGCTTTCCATTCAGTATTGAACGTCACTTCGAAATTCCCTGAGCTAAGGTCACTGACAGAAAAAAAAAGTCTCTAATCTTAAGGTAACGTTTATTCTCTTCAGTCATAGCGTTGTCTTACTCTAACGCAAAATTTTTAAGTTTTTTAAATGAGCTTACCTTAAAGCAAAAAATCCATGCAATTGAAAATAATTGTTGATAAGTGAACTTACCTTCTGGCCAAAATTTATTCACGTCAAACCAAATTACTTTTATGAATGCGAGTGAGGTTCGACTGGTAAGAGAAACGAGGTTTGCGTCACCATGTTGTCCCCGCACGAGTTGTAGCCGTTGTGAAACATGTCTGGAATCTATGAGAAAAAACTTAGGGTCACCCACATTTGAAAAATTATTAACACCTGAGCCTTTAATTTTGGTGAGGAATAGATTGAGAAAAAAATTGCCCATCTTAGTTTTTTTGGAAAAAGAGATTTTTAATATTTTACCGCCTTTTTTTCTGGAGTCTTCAAGTGGACATCTTAATAGACATCAGGAAAGATGCTTACCTGATGATGTCCAATTCTTATCGACTAAACCCACCGCGAGAAAAGCTACTTTAAACATGTCCCGAATTTTTAAATGTATTTGCATTCGAATCCCATGCGAGTGGTTGCCCGCATCGTTACGAGCCTCCAATCGTACACTTCTCTCCAAATAAAACTCGTACAAGAGAAGTAAGCAGCCTATTTAATTTTTTAAATTTTTATAGTACGGCATTGTCTTCCTATAACTGACAATGTCACAGACTCCTGAAAACATCATGTTTTGCATGTCAGTGTCACCCAAATTTTAAAAAATGCAACCGCATCTTTCAATCTTAGCAAAAATAGACGGTGGTTGGTCTATTCGGCAAGTAGCTGTTCATTATGGGAGAAGCAAGTCTACGATAGTAAACATAAAAAACCGATTTCAAGAGGAGGGAACTATCCATCGAAACGAAGGCACCGGTTTGACGAAAGTTACTAGCCCAGAGGAAGACCAAGAAACAATCAATTTTCTTGAAAATCATCCTTTTGCCAAAGCGGAAAAAGTAAAAATTGAATCAAATTTTCCAGGATCCATAACAACATTAGGCAGGAGGATTAAACGTTCGAGGCTAAGGTGCAGTCTCGATTAATTTTTGCATTGAATTATTCTCTGAGGGATGAAGAATTTTGGCAGCAGGTGGTTTTCACAGATATGAGAAGATCTTTAAGTCCAACAGCGATAAAAAGAAATTCTGGTTTATCGACCGCCAAGAACCCGATACGAAGAATGATATATTGCTGGAAACGAAGACCGAACGGGAAGATTTTCGGTAAATGTTTGGAGCTGGATATCGGCTAATGGGCGATTTACAGCCGAAGTTTACGTTATATGCTGGAATCCCTTATCGAGATCATTTTGTATTTCAACAAAATAACTGTTCACTGTCATACGGCCAGAATTGCGCAGCGATGGTTCCAGGATAATAATATCGAAGTTTTGCCTTGGCCTGCAAAAACCCCTGATGCGAATTTAATAGAGAACGTTTTAATATCATTTCCAGGAATTCAGAACATCTAGTGGAACTCATAGTAAGGGCATATAGGGAAGTTATTGCTGAAAATTCAATGCCCTGAAGACTTTAACAGATCATTGCTGCCAACGGTGCAATGTCGGGCTATTAAAATAAGTATTTTTTTATATGTTTTTAATTTTGTATTTTTTTTTAATTTTATTTATTTCTTAAACTTGATCTGACCTTTTAATTGTTTTGGGCTAGTAACATCGTCAAACTGGTGCCTTCCTTTCGAGGGTCCTTCTTCTTGAAATCGATTTGTTATGGTTACTATCGTAGATTTGTTTCTTTCATAATCAGGTAGTCGAATAGACCAATTACTGTGTAGCTTTTGTTTAGTTAATAAAACATTTTTGCTTTTTTGAAATGTGGTTTTTATTTTTAGTGGCCTTATGTTTTAAATTAGTAAAAGATAAACAAGCCGTTTCCTTATAAAAAGTTTATATATGCCAAAAATATAACCTAAAATTACAAAGTCAAAAAGTCAGTGTTGCACATGCGAAAATATAAAAAGAGAGAGACTAATTAACCGATCTCTACCGTTTTACCACTGCATGCGTCGGTTTCGTATACATAGTTATAGGTATGGTCGATGCTTAAAGGTTTTTTTTGTGGTCAACGTAAGTGCATTTCGAATGCGGATTTAGGGTTTGCTTGAAATGTCTAATGACTTTTCATTGCTTGCGTGAGTTTTAAGTCTTGCACTGAAGCATCTTAGGCTTAATGTACATGCCCCTCCCCTCCAAAGGAAGGCTATCTAAGGCGGGACTTGGTTCTATTCCCCCGTTTCACCAAACAGGGTCTCCAGCCCAACCTAACCAAATGTTATAGCTTTCCGGGTCTTCCTGGGACTTGAGATACCTGGTTGGTTTAACCTTAGACGAAATAGAGACTAAGTAATGGGCATTGGCATTTACTCCATTCAGTTGGCTACGTTGATCCGCCCATGTTCGGTTGGTTGGGTACGTTACGTTCCGCTCCTCAAAGCCCCTAGCCAGATTGTGTAATACCTAGGATATCCTAGGTTACACCCTGTGTGAATACTCGAAAAGCAGGATATCCATTTTGCATTAACTACAAAAAGCTCCGGCTTTTTTCTTACATTTAAATTGCACACAGCCATTCTCCATTTGTTTTACTAAGAAAAATGTTTGCCACTCACGGATTACCGATGCAGATAGTATGTGACAATGTCAGTCAATTTGTATCTCAGAAAATTAAACAGGTCTGTTTTAAAAACTGCATTCAACTAAAAGCAGTTGCATCATCTCATCCTTCTTCAAGCAAAAACAAGCGGAACATGGTTTGAAGGAGATAATGAAATCAAATTGGCCAGGCTTCTATTTGCCCAACACACCACATCAACTATTTCTTTAAAAAAGTCTCTTACCGAGTTTTTGATGGGACCCCAATTAAGAAAACATGGAATCAATTTTTCCTGGACATGAAGTCAGATAACCAGAAATAAATAAGAAATGTTGAATATGAAGAACAAGTTTATGTTCAAAATGTTGTAAATGAAAACAAATGGTTAAAAAGCTACATTTTCAGAGATTATAACCATTAACATAAGAGATAAAATTAATTGATGGAAGTACTGTAAGCTGCATCTATAGTGATGGTCAGTTTGACTTCTCCCAGATGTTTCAATAAATTCACCAGTGAAAACGGGTTCAATAAGGGTAGTACTACAGAAAATTAAAGAGCCCTTGAAGACGATAGTGTCGTTCAGTAAAGGAAAAGTAAAGAAGCAGGTTTAGCCATGGTATCTTTTGAGAACAAAGAAGAAAATTAAATAATTGTATTTAAAGAAAGGGAAATAATATTATAAGTTCCCTTCCACCTGTTATGATTTTTTGATATCAGTGCGATTTCGTCATAGTCAATATTCTAAGATTTTTCGTTTTGTTTTAAATGCAGTTACAACAGTTTCTAATAAATACTTTCTACTTTTACTGTTTGTATCAACAAAACTACGATCTACGGATCAAACCACAAACCCACATAGGTCATTTTTTTTACAGTAAACTGAATATAAATTTTCCACCTAAGGCATTACACGAACCAAAAGTTTGATATATAATTATTATCCTCGAAATGACGAGCTAGCCGAGGAAGATTGGAAGCCAAAGTTTACTAACCCTTGAAGAGGCTTGCAACTTGTTTTTGCGAGGCATTGTTCGGATCTTCGGAGTCGACCTGGGGCTTATTCTTGAATCTCAATGGACGATCCCTCAGAGAAGATATCAGTCTAGAAAACTCCTCGCCTTTTTTTTTCTTGAAATTTCTTTAAAATTTTCGTTTTTTTTACTGGGACTTTTCATCCATTATAGGATTAAGGACCAGTTTAAGACAAGTTTTTTGTAAAGTTAAAGACAAACACAAAATATCCATGCACCCAGCCGGGATTCGAACCCGAGACCTTCCACGCGGTAGGCCGATACGATACCTACTGCGCTACGGAGACCGGCAAAATTTTCGGTTAGAAAAGATTGTTTTTTACTACAGTTTTGGACTCGGGAAGAACAAACATAATTATTGATAGAAAGAGATGAGCCATCATATATCGATCTCTGCTGAAGAATTAGGGCCCTGGGGTTGGCCGAATATATGTTGATGCTGACGTGCAATTGCCGGACATTCAAATAGTATATGTCTAGCCGTCTTGTCGTCCTCCATACATTCTGCATTCAGTGTCTTCGTTTATACCAATTCCTGCAAGGTTCTATGATAAACTATTTGAAATGGCCAGTCCCTTCATTGATAGAATTTAATATGGTCCGTCCAGTTTATAAATTTGATTTCGGCTTATAAAAACTGGTGTCATATTGAAAAAACTCGAACGATAGGAGGAAAAAGTCATGTACTTTTAAAATTCTACGAACCTGTACTAGGGTATCAGCTAACGCGTGTTCGTCCAAGAGGGAATCGAGCAAGCCCGGTGTTGTCAAACTGAGCTTCTCCAACGATTTAACGTCGTCATTGACCGCGGCAAGAGCTTTTTCCAATTCTTCGGCTTCTTCTCGACTTGGTAAACATGGTTCGCCATTGCGGTTTACTGCAACAATTTAAAGTATCAGTAGATAATATTTAGCTTATATCCTCGTTGATACTAGGGAGTTATTCAAGATTTTTTTCAGCCGAGCAGTATTTTGACACTGTTGACAGATATGCCTGCGCAGCAGCCATCAGATTTAACGCCGACCGTAATAGTGTTACGGACTGACCTTATTTGTGGGAGTTTTAAAATCATACACAGACCGTCCTTATTTTCACATTTAGAAAAAACACAACAGAAAATATCGCCCCTGTAGACCAAACAGATTCCAAGCCAATAAAAAATTGTGTGTCAATATCAAATTTTTTTGCTTTTGATCTAAATAAAGTTTTCACTCACTTCCTTGCTTTTTTTTCAAAAAGTTTTCTGGGGCTTCTTACCTTATGACACAAAATTAGGTACAGTTATGGGGAAAATCTTAAAAATGGCAATTTTGGCACCTAGTTGCTCTACAGGGGAGATATTTATTTAAGAATTTTTCAGTTCTAGGGATTATAGAAAACTGCCAAGACTTTATGGTTTTGGTATTTTTTTTCCGTAAAAAACGGTTAGTTTGTCCAAAAATAAACAAACAAATTCCAAAAACATCAAACTTTTTAGGTTATAAATAACGCCGATTGCAAAAACGGTATCCGAATAATAAACATTTTGCAAGCGGGTTAAAGTCATCATTATTAGTGTAAAGTTGTCACGAATAGTGGCAGGCCGTGTTCCAATAAGCCCCTAATAAGGACGGGTGTTCGCCAAGCCTGCATATTGTCTATGCTGTTGTTTAATATCTAGAGTAATAAAATATTAAAGAACGCACTTCACAACTGCGAAGAGGGTCGTAACAGCATAAAAATTAACAACTTAAAATATGATGACTACTAATTGCAGATACTTTGCATACTACTACAGATACTACTCTCCAAATTCGTGTGGTTGGCATTTTATATGGCTTATTAGCAATTTTTAAACGAATCTGTATACTTACACTTAACTCGTTCAAAACAAAGTCAAAATACAATACATTTATGACTTATTTACGCCACTTTTTAGAACAAGGCTCCATTTTATGGTGGAGGCGATGCCCGAACAGCTGATGATAAAATTGAACCTCGTTCGAAACAGGGCATAAACAAGTCAAAATGTAGTGCCTTTTGGCTTTGTTTTGAACGTGTTAGGTATAAGTATATAGATACGTTTGACACAGGTGACAAACGTTGGCAAGATATATAAAATAATAGATCAAAAATGTCAAGCGGATTCATGTTGTCGGCTTATGCAAAATGGTTGAAAAAAGAGTTCAGTGATAGAGTTCAAATGGAGTGTGCTAGAGACACGAATTTGCTTGATTTTTGTATAAATCCAGTATAATAAGTCCTTAATAAGGACAGTATATTAAAAAAAGAATCCTATAAAACTAAACGGAAAATAAAAAAAGCAGCTTGCATCTATTTAAATGAAGACAAATGCATAGCCAGCATACCAGTAGGTTTAAACACAATAAAAATAGCATTGATGTTCATTGGTTCTCTAATTTATTTTTTCTTAAAAACAGTCACAGTACAACTTTATTTTTTTGAATTTCTATGAGGCAATCTAAAATTAAAAAAACTCAGGCGAATATCTTTTTTGATTTAAACATTTTATTATACTCATTCAATATCTTGTTGGCTACTATCGACACACTAAAATGTCAAGTGTGAATTTTTTGACACCAGACAGATATTTTAAAACAATAATAAAAATAATTTCTTTGATAACGGCAGTAGAGTTTCTTATCACCAGATAAGTTTATTTTTAATCATTTTAAAAGTAGTAGATCACTGAGTCCTGACCTTCTGTCTGTGAATACTTTGGCCAGATTTTGAGAAATGACAAGTACAAACACTTAAAATTAATAATAGAGGGAAAAATTGAAGGCAGAAGAGGTCCGTTAAGACAATGGTATGGTGCACGATTGTAGAGCATTTTATACACTGGAGGAGTTCTACTAGGGGTAGAATTATTGTAGTTTGTTCTAGGACCACCATTATTTTTGTATTTTTTGACCAGATTATTAAGGTTTAGCTGTTTATTTACCTTTAGGTACATTACTTTTAGCTGCTTATACTCTTTATAATAGTTAGTTATTTTAAGTTAAAGGCTTTGTCAACGATTATACATTGTATTCTGACAATAAAGCTACTTTTGATTGATTGATTGATGGCCAACAGAAGAAGTAGATAATACAAGAAGTTTTAACATTTACGATCCACAGAAAATGTGCTTCCTGGTTAAAAAACCAAAGAAATCAATGATAATTTTAATTAATCATTTTGTATTCTTTCCCTTGTATCAAATTTTTTGCTAGTAACTTGGGTATAGCGAGTTGGGAGAGGAAAACCAATTTTTCTTTTGGCAACGTTTCGGATTTAATTAATCCTTTATCGAGCCTCAGAAGGCGGTTTTCTAGAAGAGTACATTGGACATTCAGTGTCTTTCAGCAATTTTGACATATTAAAATGCAAGACTATTTAACAAAAAACTTTGGAAAAAAAGTTTTTTCTTTTGGATTTTGTCAACAATAATTGTTTTTGTAGTATTTAAATTTAAAATTTATGGCTACTTCCATTGGTAAAGTTGGTCCGGCACACGAAGTGCACTAAAACTGGCTTGGTACTGTGAAAAAGTTGCGTTAGTGTAGTTTAAATGGAACATGAAAAAATTTATTTTTTATATAAAAGTAACTTAAGACCATTGAAAAACTCTTTGTAAGAGTGGGTAGCGTGTTTTGACCCAAAATAGAACATGAAAACTGAAAAAGTTTACCACAATGGAACAGGAGCACCGAACAGTGGAAAATGCTATTAGTATGCTTAATAGTCTCACCCATGCAAAATTTTGCTTGCAAGGGTATTTTTAATCCCATATTTTTCTATCCAAATACAGAAATTTTTCATAAATTTTATTTTTATTTCAAAGATAAAGCTTGAATCTAGGGTTGTCTTGTGCTACTTTTGTTCAATTTTTGTCCAGTCCTGCAGATATGAGCAGGCAAAATAAGCCATATTTAGATCCATGTTTAACAAAAATGAAAGTCAAAAGAACTCCGCTCACTGGCTTTCAGTTGAAATGGGCTGGTCATTTGATATATTTTAGATCTGTTCTCCCTGATCAACGTTTAAATGGACTTTTTTTTGATCCGACCCATGGTTTCACAGATATGGGTGTTGAAAGTTGGAGGTTTCAGATTTAAGGGATTTTTCACTAAAATCAGTGTTTTGCCTATTTTGTTATATTCAAGTAGCTAACTTGTTACTTCCAGTATAGTCTGGTTGCCAAACCAAAAACTTTTTTTCTGATTTTGTTAGTCAAGATATACTATTTTAAGAATCCGATTTATGCCACTCTGGCACCCTTGGGCATTTTGAAAAATCCAAGATCGCGGCAATTTTTAAGTGAAAAAACTACAGAAAAATATATCTGAACAAAATATTGGTGTGTGGCATATTATTTTAGTCGGCTTTGAGTCGCCTAAATCCTAATCCGGTATTATTTTTATTCTGGGGGGTACCTCAACGGAGGGAGGGTTGATTTTATAACAAAAATCGACCTACTAACATAGGCATGTAATACATAAATTTTAGGGTTTTTCGGTCCGCTGAATAAAAATCTGTAGTTTAAAAAAATAATTTGAAGGAGTGGGGGGGTATTTACGGGGTAATCAGTAAAACTGTTTATGTGGAGACTTAATGAACAAACTTTATTAATGACTTTTGGGCATCATCCACCATTTTGAAATATTCAAGATGGCGGCCGTGGGCAAAAAATCAAAAGAGAAGCATATGCATACAATACATCAATTCTAAGGTTTTTGGACCCGCTGAATCCAAATTGGTAGTTAAAATTTTTGAGGGTAATTTAAAGGAGTGGGGGGGTATTTATGAGAAAAACAGTAAAACTGTTTATGTCGAGACTTAACAAACAAACTTTATTTAAGTTTTATTGCAGATATGGACAGCTCTGCTCAACCCCGTTATAAAACTAATTAATGATCAATGGGCATCATACACCATTTTGAAATATTCAAGATGGCGGCAGTGGGCAAAAAAAATCAAAAGAGCAGCTAATGATTGCGATACATCAATTCTAAGGTTTTTAGATCCGCTGAATTCAAATTTGTAGTTAAAAAAATTTTGGGGGTTAATTTGGAGGGGTAGGGGGTAATTTATGGGCTAAAAATAAAATGGAAACTTAGCGAATACACTTCATTTTAGTTTTTTACAGATTTCTAGAGCTCTGCTCAACCCCTTTTTAAAGTTTTTTGCAGATTTATACGGCTCTGCTTAACCCGTCATAAAACCAAATACCATTTGAGCAACATGCAACATGTGAGCAAATAATCCTCAGAGAGGGATGTGCATGTGATACATAATTCTAGGGTTGTTAGGTCCACTTTTTGGGGGTAATTTGGTGCAGTAAAGGGTAATTTAGGCACTGAAAAAAGGATCTCTTGACTCAAGGGCAATTCCAGTGAGATAAAGGTTTTTGGCATATTTTCGATTTTTGTATTTAAATAACTGCAACCACCAAAGAAGTGTCTGAGGTATCAATAAACGTGTACAATCATTATAAAGGAATAACTGTTCTCCCCATCTCTCAAAATTATGCCCTCCCAAAAAAAAATTTTTAATCACAGATTTGGATTCAGCGGGCCCAAGAACCCCATAATTGATGTATCGCATGCATATGCTTCTCTTTTGACTTTTTCCCCGCAGACGCCATCTTGAATATTTCAGAATGGTGTATGATGCCCAAATGTCATTAATTACTTTTATGATGGAGTTGAGTAGAGCTGTCCAAACCTGCAAAAAAACTTGAATAGTTTGTTCGTTACATCTCCACATAAAGTTTTACTGTTTTCCCCATAAATACCCCCCCCCCACTCCTTCAAATTACCCCCAAAAATGTTTTTAACTACAAATTTAAATTCAGCGGATCCAAAAACCTTAGAATTGATGTATTGCATGCATATTCTTCTCTTTTGAATTTTTGCTCATACCCGCCATCTTGAATATTTCAAAATGGTGGATGACGCCCAAAAGTCATTAATTATTTTTATAATGGGGTTGAGCAGGTCGAAATCTGCAACAAAACTTGACTAAAGTTTGTTCGTTAAGTCTCCACAAAATGGCGGATGATGCCCAAAAGTCATTAATTAGTTTTATAACAGATTTGAGCGGAGCTGTCGAAATCTGCAATAAATCTTAAATAAACTTTGTTCGTTAAGTCTTCACATAAACAGTTTTACTGTTTTTCTCATAAATACCCCCCCCCCACTCCTTCATATTTCTCCCAAATTTTTTTTTAACTACAAATTTGAATTCAGCGGATCCAAAAACCTTAGAATTGATGTATCGCATGCATATTCTTCTCTTTTGAATTTTAGCCCATACTCGCCATCTTGAATATTTCCAAATGGTGAATGATGCCCAAAAGTCATTAATTATTTTTATAACGGGGTTGAGCAGGTCGAAATCTGCAACAAAACTTGACCAAAGTTTGTTTTTTAAGTCTCTACATAAACAGTTTTACTGATTACCCCTTAAATACCCTCCCACTCCTTCAAATTACCCCATTTTTTAAAAAAATTTAACCCTAAAATTGATGTATTACATGCCTATGTTAAATTAATTCCCCCTCCGTTGGGGTACCTCCCAGAAAAAAATAATATCGGATTTGGATTTAGGCGACCCAAAGCCGACTAAAATGATATGCCGCACATCGATATTTTGTTCAGATATATTTTTCTGTAGTTTTTTCACTTAAAAATGGCCACCATCTTGGATTTTTCAAATTCTTAAAATAGAGCATCTTGGCTAACAAAATCAGCAAAAAAATTTCTTGTACCATTCATTTCCACCTTTTTTTTATTTCTTCCAGACTAGTACACCAGTTTTTAGATAGAGAACCAGGCTATTGAATGCAGTTGAAAAAATTGACATATTTCATTTACGTCACTCTCAGTGCCGGCACAAACTTGAAAAACGTAAAAAACTTTTTTCAAAATGCAATTTTTCGTAAAATCGCTGATTAAAAAAGAACAAATAGTGAAATATTTTTTATTTTTTGATATGAAAATGTCCATAGAAATAAAAAGATAATCTACATATGTATATGCTCATCACACTTTGTGAAAAACGCTCGTGAAACTTGAAAATGCTCGGGTTATTGTCCCCATTTCTACTATGTATAGGTGTATCCCATGCTAGAAGCCAGAAGGCTCAGCCGATTTTGACAAGTCTCAGAGGTACTATATGCCATATATTGTTCAAAAAGAAAATCAATATGGCGGAGGCGAGCCGCCATTCTGTCATTTTTTTATACTTTTGAGATATAACAAAAATATAAAGCCTCTGATCTGATAATGTAAATGTTTTTTCTTTGGTTTCTTTAGAGTGATCACCCAAAACCGTTTCTCCTGCTTCGGAGCCCCCCCTCTCCTACCCACTCCTTTCTCCAACCCAGGTGACCCGCTTAAAAATATGTAATGCAAGGTGTCCCATATCAATTTAAATGACTTAAAATGCATATAATAATTGTGTCCCGGACAGACAGACCGACAGACGTTTATTTAGGCTAAGGAAAACCCAAATATCACATTTTTGATGATATCTCAAAAACTTTTTTTTCCGACGAAAACAATACCTCCCCTAGCCGTGTGGGCTAGGGAAGTAAAAATGACGGAATGGCAGCTCGCATCGGCCATATTGATTTTCTTCTTGAACAATATATGGCATACCTCTGAGACTCAGAGCACTCCAGCGGTACCACTTTTGTCAAAATAGGCTGAGCCTTCTGGTCTCTAGCATGGCATACACATATACATAGTAGACATAGGTTCAATAATCCGAGCATATTCCAGGTTCACGGGCGGTTTTCAGAAAGTGTGATGATCTTATACATATGTAGCTCATCTCTATCAAAGATTTTTCTATAACATATCAAAAAATAAAAAATATTTTACCGTTTGTTCTTTTTTAATCAGCGATTTTACAAAAAATTGCATTTTGAAAAGAAGTTTTTTACGTTTTTCAAGTTTATTTTATTAAGGGCTTACATACTGAGAGTGACGTAAATGACATATGTCAATTTTTTCAACTGCATTCAATAGCCTGGTTCTCTACCTCAAAAGTGGAAGTAGCAAGTTAGATAGTCGAATACAACAAAATAGGCAAAAAACTCATTTTAGTGAAAAATCCTAAAATCTGAAACCTCCAACTCCAACGGATAAAAAAAAGGTCCATTTAAACGTGAATCAGAGAGAACAGATCTACAATCTATCAAACGCCCAGCCCATTCCAACCGAAAGCCAGTGGAAATGCTAAGTGAGCGGGGTTCTTTAAAAACTATTACTAGAGAACCCTAGATTTAAGCTTTAGCTTTAAAATGAGAGGTTTTTGGAAAATTTATGGCTAAAAAAATGTAGGGTCAGGCGAAATTTTGCATGCCAGCGAAGACTATACCTAGGAAATAAACTGCGGAGAGATTAATTCCCTTCCAGAGACCTCCAGACTTTTTAAAATCCTAAGCAGCGAGAGTAAACAGACTCTAACATCGTTAAAAAGGCCAGACGGGAGCTGGACCGCCTCATGCGAGGAGTCAATACGAGACCTGCTCGAGGTTCACTTCCCAGGAGAGGGCGGCGAACGGGGGGCGCAGAGGACCGCCGGACCCCGGGAGGGGCAAGACCCTGACTGGTGACTGGCGGACCGAGTGGTCTCGGATGCTACCATCTCCTGGGCAATCAACGAGTTCAGTCCCTACAAGTCCCCGGGGCCTGACGGCATATTCCCGGCGCTCCTTCAAATAGGCCAAGAGATACTCCTACCTTTTGTAAAGAGAATCTTTAGGGCCAGCATAGCAATGGGATATGTACCGACAGAGTGAAAAAAAGCCACCGTTGTCTTTATTCCGAAAGCCGGAAAGAAAGACTATACGGCGGCCAAAACCTTCAGACCCATTAGTCTAACATCCTTTTTGATGAAGGCATTGGAAAGAATGGTGGACAGACACCTACTAGGGGGAGTCCTAACCAACCTTTCCACAGAAACCAACATACATACGTGGAGGGAAGGTCTACCGGCACGGCCCTACACGCAGTAGTGCATAAGGCAGAAAAAGCCCTTCAATTCAAACAGTACGCCCTGGCAGTATTCTTTGATGTCGAAGGAGCTTTCGTCAAGGCGAAAGTGCAGGTAATAACAACAGCCCTGCAGAGAAGGGGAGCCGAGTCTCTTATCTCCGAATGGGTAAAATCTGCACTAACAGGGAGAAAGATCCAGGCCAATCTAGGGAAGTCCAGGGTCAACATACCCACCACCTAAACACCGTCTGTAACAGAATGCAAAGGGCGGTACGAATCATAGAAGATCCTGTTCACTAGAAAGAGGAAAATGGAGGGATTCAGAGCACCCAAGATGTACGGGAGACCCCTGACTTTGGTTTCAGAACTGAAGTACCTAGGGGTCACCCTAGACAAGGGGCTCACCTGGACACCACACGTTGCGAAATTGACCAATAAGGTGCAGGCAACGATGTGGCAACTGCGTCGAGTGGTTGGCCGCACCTGGGGTTTGAGCCCCAGAAACCTCCACTGGATGTACACGGCAGTACTAAGACCAAGGATCCAGTACGGATCCATAGTCTGGTGGCCAGCAGTGGTGAAGGTCACTACTACCCTCAAGCTTAGGAGCCTACAGGGAACCATATGCAGAGGGATAACCGGCGCTATGAGGACGGCACCTATACAGGCACTCGAAACCATTCTGGGACTGCCGCTCTGGATCAGAAAAGAAGCGAGAGATACAGGTCAATGGAGAGGAAGAGGGGAAGCTGCGGGGCATCTTAGGATTGCCCAAATCGCCGATAGAGAAATCCCTATGGCAGCGATTAAAACACAAAGACCAAAAAACCCCTGGAGATTCAACAAGACGTACAAAGTTTTCATCCCAGACAGGGAACTATGGCAGAGTGAAAACCTTCGCGAACAGTTCGAGGAGAACGCCGTGATTTGCTACACCGACGGGTCGAAACTGTCGGAGAGGCAAACCACAGGATCGGGGGTTTATGTGGAAAACCAGGAGGTTCGAAAGAGCTACCCGCTCGGAGAGCAAGCCACGGTCTTTCAGGCAGAGGTGTATGCCATAATAATGGCTGCAAGCAGGAAAGAAATAAAGAACGGTAGGGAGGAGCATGTTTATATATGCTCCGACAGCCAATCAGCCCTAAAGGCACTAAGGGCGCCCAAGATCACCAACACCCTGGTGGAGGAATGTGCGGATGCACTGGAATCCTTGGGAGAGGGCAAACAAGTGACACTTATGTGGGTACCGGGACATATGGGGGTGCCGGGTAACGAGATGGCCGACGAGCTCGCCAGGATCGGGGCAAGCATCCAGTATGTAGGGCCGGAACAACTCCTAGGAACAACCAAGAGGCAATTGCAAAGTCGACTGAATAAATGAGCCAACGATGCCATGACGACCGCTTGGAGAGCAGGAACAGGATGTAGACAGACTAAGGACTTCGTGAAGGGCCCGGATGTAGCCAGACAAAAATGGCTTCTGGGGAGATCGCGAAGGGACGCTGGTCTGCTGACAGGTATCATAACAGGTCACAACCGACTAAGGAAGCACATGACCCGGATCGCGGTGGAGAATGACTCGACCTGCCGGGCCTGCGGGCGGGCAGAAGAGACATCTCGACACGTTATAGCGAACTGCGAGGCATACCAGAGGACGAGATATCAGGTATTCGGTTTCCCGACCCTGGATGAGGAGGACCTGCACACGTTCAAATGGGACAAAATACTGGACTTTGCAAAAAGAACAGTGAGACCAAATGAGCAAACTGCCAGACCAGTGGTGCAGGCGGTGGATTAGGGGCAGGCTCGGGGTAGGGCAGAAAGGGCCCAGGGAGGCCTACTTGCCAGGCTTCGCGCCGCCCCTTCTCTACTACTACTACTACTACTACTAGGAAACACATCTGTTACATTAACATAGTATTTACATAAATCTAAAGTAAACAAAATTATATGAGTTTTTATAAAATTTACGTAACATTTACATAACATAACTTATGTTTCTTTAACTACATCATATTTACGTAATAAGAATGAAACTTTGTGCATGGGATTATGCAGAACATGGAAGTAACTTTTTACCTTATTGCAACATTAGAAGTATATAAATTTTATGTACACAATAAGAACTTTATATAAATGTTACATTCCAACACGTAATTATATAACATTTATGTTATAAATTTATATAGTAGTTACATAAAGAGTTCGTTATTTACGTGATGTCAAGATTACCTTAATGTTACTTGTAAGAGATATAAATTTTATGTAAAAAAAATTACCTCAATTTTACCTGTTTATTTAGTTAATTGATATCTGCCGTTTCCAAATTTTTTGTTGGCATGTATTATTTACGTTATTTTAATTACATATTATTTACGTAAAAAGTAGGGAACTTTGTGCATGGCATAATGCAGAACATGTAAGTTACTTTTTTTAAAATTTATGTAACAAAGTAATCATTTACGTACCGGTGTTTGCTGGGTACACTCAAAAAACAAAACGTCATTGCACTTACTTCCAAAAAAATCGGTGAACTCGTCCACCGTGATGGTGCTGAGAACATTGTTTATTTCGTCCGACTCTTCCAACAGGTGGGCCTGGTTGGCGAGAACCTGTTCCAAACCGTTTTCGTTCAAGGCCAAGACTTGATCGATATCCTCCTCTAGTTCTGGCGAGTCTACCTCGCCTAGTTCGTTTTCATTGACTAATTCTGTAAAAAATACACATTTAAATGGTAAAGGGATATTTTTAAAATTTTAGATCAAATAAATTTACACACTTAACTACGGCGGCCAATTATAAGAACTTTCAAAAATAGTTTTTGTTTCTTCCCCGGTTCCTTTAAACTAAAAATGTACTGCGTTATTAAGGGCTTACATACGTTTGGGCTGGAAAAAATTAAAGAGTTTTTATTAATTTTTTAGGAATCTAATAATAACTTCATTTAATCGAACTATAAAGTATAGCTTTCATGCGTTTGTAACTTTTATGTGAAAATATGGAAAATAATGAAAACTACGGCCCTTGCCCTTGCGGTGATTATAATGTATTGAGTATAAAGTTGTTCGTGAACGAAGGATTTTTTATTTGGACGAAAATGAGTATTTTTTTCATTTGGACGAAAATGTGTACTTATTTTTTTCAGCCCGAAAATTTTTGAAAACTCAAAAATCGATTTTTTATAAAATTCGTCACAATTTCTGTTATTTATTTACAAAACCCATTTTTTCTTCTCTCAGTCAAGCCATTCTCGATAAATCACAGTTACCGCAAAAAATTTGTTTCGGGGCAATGCCGTAGTTTCCAAAAAATTTTGATGATTTTTTGTACAAACGCAATAAAAATCGATAACTTGTAGCTCGTGTAAAATGACAGTAACATTCCTGAACAAAAAAAAAATTAAAAACCCCTAGCACAAACGTCTATATAACCCCTTAATCAGCGTGCTATTTCATTAAAACAAATATAACCTAATTAAGGCGAAACTTAATTCCCAGATTTGATTTTCATGAAAGACAATGCAAATCTGGTTCAAAAAAAGAGGGGAAAAACTATTTTGATATTTTAAAACTGTAAGGAATACATGATATGTAGGTTTTTAATTTCAAAAAAATTATTTTCTTAAGGTTAATATTTTCAGCCATATTTATCTTTCCTTTCGCATCTTTCATTTCTCTTACAACATTTAAAACAGTTTACAAACGCCTTGAAACCCTTTTTAAAACCGCTAGAACAGAAAACATAAAAAAAAAAACGGTAAAAAATACATTTTTTTGTGTACTCACCCCCTTCACTAACTGGAACATTTTGACCTAATATTGCACTATTTAACGATGGTTCTTGAGGCGGTTTTGTGGCGGGGGGTTTTCTCTTCTTTTTACTCCTTTTCTGCGGCCTCGTCATCGCCGACGGTTTCACCTTTTTCCTTATTTTTTTTGGTTTGGCCTCCTGGTATAACCTGTAATTTTCCTGGAAAAAAATTAAAAATATGCTTGCCATATTTGGAAACGAGCAAATGCATGGCGATTATGTTAATTATTAGTTGGTGGCCATTTACTTTTGGTTACTTAACCTAAAAAAAATACAAATAAAAAATACCCATCGGGCGGCCTCTGATAGGAAAGTCCAACGAACTGTCACGACCACGTAGTTGGCAACTCGTGGGAGGCAAACGAAGCCATTTTCCGTAAGACATAGTGCTAATTTAAATAAAAATTATCGCGTCTGTTAAAATTTTCGTAAATTATGTCATCAGATGACGTTTAACATTATTTAGAAAATACGAAATAAATAGATTTTTTTGAAATTTTAACCTCAAGAGCAAGTAAAAGAAAAACAATTTTAACAATAAAGTAGAAATTCGTCCTGTATTTTTAGCTCCCTCGCACCTGTGGACTGTAGATTAGCATTGTCAATTCAATTTCGTTTATTGTGATTAATATATGAAAAAAAAAATAAAGATAAAGAATAGAAAAATATCTTAAGAATAAATAATAAATAAAGAAAACTATCAATACTACTACCTATAACAATAATATTAATCAAAAAGTAGCATTGCCTCTCTCTTCTGAGCTTAAAGATCAGGAACGCTCTAAAGATAAAGATAAAGTTAATTTTATTGTGGAAAAATAAAAAATTAAGATATTATACATTCAAAAACAAGATTATATAACCACAAAAGGACTAAAAAAGCAGATTTAATTTAACTTAACAATAAAATCATGAGCAATACTTTTTTAACATGACTGATATTGAATTTTAGCCCTAAATTTTTCTTAAGCTTTAGGTTTTTAAGGTTTTATAATGCACTAAGGGCCGGTTTATCAAAAGCGAGCTAGGCATTTAACCGTTGAGGTAAAGAGAAAGATGGTTGACATGTACCAAGTGCGGGAACGAAACAGTTGAAGGTTAACTCGGGGGTTAAATGCCTAACTCGCTATTGAGAAACCGGTCGTAAGAGATGGAGATATCTGTGGTACGAGAGAGACATTGTTATCTACAGTAGACAAGATCTAAAAATTTTGAGTGTATCTTTAACATTTTTAGGTAAAACGGTGGATCCTATATCACGTTGCAAAAGTTTTGATCTCACTTAGCACTAGGTCTTATGGAAAATCGCTATGTTCACCCCCCTGGGCTGCGTTCAGAAAGCCCACACCATGGGTGCGTGCACACGGTGTGTCCGCAAGTGTACACACCACTTATAATCTGTCATTCTTGTCTAATGTCAGCTAATTTTCAAAAACAAAACAAAGGGATGTTGGGATAAATGATAAAATAGGCTTTTTGTTTCCTCTTATTTTTGAAAATTCGGTTTGGTTTCTGGGGTTGCTTTTCTTGTATGACAATGACCCAGAAACATTTTTTTTTTCTGGGCTACAAGTGGGTACAAAAATGTAAAAATACGCTTTTTGTCCTCTCTTATTTTTGAAGGCTGGGTTTTAGGTTGGTTTCCAGGGTTGCTTTTCTTTTGTGACATTATCCAATATGAAATGACCCAAAAAAGGCATGTTTTTAGGCTACAAGTGAGCAGAAAAATGTTAGATAGTTTTTAAAATCGTCCCCACCACTTTTTTATTTCTTAACGCATCATTTAAATAAGAGGTCATTGAAAAGCCACATAAATATCCCAAAATTTTGAAAATGATTAAGTATCAGCTAGAAATTTTTGAGCCCTCCTATAAATAAAGTATACAGTGTGGATTCTTTAAGCAGAACGGTGCTTCTAGCGGGTTAGAATTTGGTTTTACAAAAAAAATCCAATCCAATCGGGGGATATTTGAATGAATATCGAAGTTTTCTATACAGATTTAGATAAAAATATCTTGATTATCGTAAAAGATAGATCCTACTGTGTAGTATTGCTGCAGAGAGAATTGTTTGCAATTTCAAAAATTGCAAAATATACAGGGTGTCCTATTTAAAAAATATATTTTTTTGCCATACCCCGTAAACAAAATGACATAAAAAAAATCCAAGATAGCACGATTGAAGGAAATCAAAAATCTCAGTTGACGTGTTTTTGGATTTTTTTATTCAACCAAATTCTAACCCGCTACAAGCACCGGTCCGTTTAAAGAATCCACGCTGTATATACTAGACTAAGAAGACATCACATTTAAAAATAGAAAAAAAAATAAAAACGTCACATTTTTTTTACTTCCTATACTTATTAGGCGTATTGGCTTAAAAACGACTCTAGAAATAAAATCATGAAAAACTATATATTATACAGAGTTAGTTTTAAAAAAATTGATTAAAATTAAATTTTTAAACAGTCTTGTCGTTAAAAATTATCCAAATTTCACCATTTCATAACCTCATTCAAGCACATGTGGTGTGATAAGCTCACTAAAGTAGACATAAATATGTGCAATTTTTACCCTTATTGCCGCATATTAGTGGCCTTGCTAATGACGCTATAAACTCATCAGTAGACACACCACATTTCCTGACGAAAATGAGACGCATTGGTCATTTTCATATTCCTGAACGGCGACACACTACGCACCGGTGCGTTTTTTACACTGGTGTGGGCATTCTGAACGCAGCCCAGTTGTCAACCAACTAAATAAGGGGTGAGTTTGGAAATTCACCGCTGAATACAATCGAGTTTGTAAATTAATCTATGATTCTTGGCGACATTCATGGGGTTCTTAAATTACCCGATTGATTCCACCAATTCACCAATTGATGGCATCGATGATCACCGACTCTGGGGGCCAATGAGCCCGGGCGAGTTTGTAAATTCATCAGATTTTTTTCACCGATGTCATCGTTTTTTTGACAAACGAAATATGACGTTTATCTGATATTCCATGTCGTTGAGTTCGATGAGCCAACGAAAATTAAAAAAAAAACGCGATAAAAATCAGTTTTTAGCTATAGCCTACAGTGTTATGTTCATCTTATACCAGCCCAAATTGAAGATTTATTTATCTCCTTATGTTGGGTTTATACAACAAATTGCTGTATAAACCCGGCATTAATCCTCGAAACCTGCCTTTCAAATAGTTTTAACACGAGTTCTTATCAAGTCGGCAATCTTTATTAAAAAAACATCAAAAAATTTTTAAACAAAATATTAACAATAAAAAACAGCTGATTAAATGACGTTAATAACATCCATCGGGAAGGCTCACCGGCCCCCAGAGTCGGTGAGCATCGATGCCATCAATTGGTGAATTGGTGGAATCAATCGGGTATTTTAAGAACCCGATGAATATCACCAAAAATCATAGATGAATTTACAAACTCGATTGTTTTCATCGGTGAGCTCATCGGTGAATTTACAAACTCACCCCCCTTCCGGATGAATGTCACTAACGTCATTTAATCAGCTGTTTTTTGTTGTTATTATTTTGTTTTGAAATTTTTTGATGTTTTTCTAATAACGATTGTCGCCGACTTGATAAGAAGTCACGGTAAAACTATTTGAAAGACAGTTTCCGAGGACTAATGCTGGGTTCATACAGAAAAATAAAATAATATAAGAATAAGAACACCAAAGCAGGGCTAATTATTATGTCTTGGTTTATTTTATTTGCTTTATAAACCCAGCATAAGGAGATAAAAGATAAATAAATATTCAATTTGGGCTGGTATAAGATGGAAAGTCCAGTGGTTAGCGTGTTTGGGCATAACATGCGCCATTAGGACGGCACCTAAAAGGGCTATTGAAAAGTTCGCGGGGCTACCTTCTTTGTACCTTTTCATAGAACATGTGGCTTTGAGGAGTATGTACAGACTTCAAAGTCATTGTGACCTCAGGATCAATTCTGAACCCAAGAGTCACACAGCATTCTATAGGAATGTAACGGAAATCTGTCCATTGCTACGCATCAACAAGGACAAAATACCGATGCAAACCAGTTCAAAGCTTCCAATTAGGTTTTACACGCCTGATAGGGAACTCTGGAAGGAATGGATGTGTCTCCCTTGCCCCCCGAATGGGACAGTCTGGTACACAGGCTCAAAAATGGAGGACAAGTCGGGGGCGGGAGTGTACTGTAAAACCACGGGGGCGAAGCTCCACTTCTGCCTAGGAAGGTACGCTACTGTTTTTCAGGCAAGGATATTTACATTTGCTCAGATAGTTGGGCTGTACTGACTACTATCAGGTCGGACAGGGTTAACTCTGCCCTTGTATTGGAGTGCAAACGTGTCTTGGCAAGACACAACAAGGTCAATCTCCTCTGGGTCCCGGGACATGAAGACAAGGATCATCAACCGATCTGGTAGGTCCGGAACCCATACTAGGTATTCCGGCATGCCAAGTCATAACGGCCCTGAAAAGTGACTTAGACAGGCGCTCTGAGGAGCTCTGGAATAGCACATAGGGCAAGACACAGGCCAAGCTCCTGATTGGTGAGGTGAGCGCCAAAAAAACAAAGTTCTTGCTCCACCTAGGTAGGAAGGATGTGAGACTGGCAATAAGCACTTAGAGAGTGTGGATGGTGCATGGAAGACGAGGGATCGTCCTTGCACGTTCTGGACCGGTATTCTCGTAACTAAATACGCTCGGCGTTTCGTACTCGCTGACCGTATGATAACGTAATATTCGCATACCACGTGACTAAAGTAACAAAAATGGTATTTACGTATATTGAACGCAAGACGTCGACGAAATGCGCTCAGCGCGTGGCAACCGTTTGAGAAACACCTACCATTTGCTTGCTGTTTTGCTCTCCGCGCGTACGATTTGTGCTGCAGAAAATATAGTAGTTTTTTTAGTTTGCGTTTTTACTAATAATAAAAAAAGTAAAAATCTCTTATTAGTAGCTTGGGGACGGGTATTTAGAGACTCTCAATATCTCACAAAAGGGGCTTCTTAAAGTAATTTTTAAGACCGGCTTTACCCATCAACCTTACTATTTGATGCTCGATGTAAGACAACCTTTTTTCCAAAAAATAGCAACAAAAATTTTTGTTAATAAAATCGACATCGAAATAATTGAGCATCCGTATAATACTAGAAATAGAAGCAATCAAAATTCTGTAAAACCAAGGGTAAAAAAAGCCATTGGTCAGCAGTGCTTTTTGTATCTTTCATCAGCTGTGTACCAAAAAATATCTGGTTTTATTAGGCTCATGCCCACATTGTTTTCTTTTAAAAATAAACTAAAACCTTTCATGAAACATGAAATAAATTGCTTAATTGATATAAAAAATAATTAATAAACCATATAGGTAACTATCTTTATATCTGTGTTTTGATCTGTATTTTCTTTACTTTTCTAAAGAATCACATTTTTCACACTAATTACCATTTTTATGTTTTTTATCTTTTGTCATTTAATTTATTCATAAATATACTAAAAATTATTATTTTCTTTTTTTAATTCAACACTTCTATGAAAACATACATTTTTCCACGCGCAAGGTTTCTCTTGTGGATTTATGAATCCTTTGTTTGTTGTTGAATTGGTTAGGTTATTTTTTGGGTAACAAATACCTTGGAGTATTATGTTCTGTTTCTTAAAATGTAGAATACGCATGTTTACTATAATTATAAGGTATAACTTACTAGATATATAAGTAAATATTGTGAAACCATTTTAGCAATAAATGCTATATAATAAAGTATCAATATCAATATACGACCGTGCCGGAAACACCACTTTCCCTGACTGAGTGCCGGAATAAATTTAAACTTTCCCGCACTGAGTGCGGAATTTTTTTGAAAGTGTGCGGTTAAGTCCCGGGGTAAACTTTTTCCGGCACACTGGGCGGGAACGTGCTACTAGTTTATATCACAGGGTCAAAGGGCGGGTTTAACTGAGCTAAACCAAACCATCAAGTAATTTTTTAAAAGATCAACACTTGTACAAGTCACCATTTGATTTACCCTTTCTGAACTACGGAAAGAAAAGGAGCGACAAGGCTAACAAGAAATAAAAATGCATAATTCGGTGATGCCAAGATGTGCTACGCGAATTTGATTCTCTCTGCTCGCAGGGCAGCGCGTTCGGCAGAGAGAATACGAAAAGTCGTCGGTCAGCGTGGCTGAGCGCGTTGTTCGCTATTCGTTTCGCTTAGCGACTTCAAAACGTTACGTATTACGAGAATACCGGTCCTGCTGGAGTGTCCGGCTCTGGCCAGGTCAAGAGTCGCATCTTGGGAACTATCTGTTGGCCCCAGGCGATGTAAGAAGGTTGCAGCCCAGAAAAATCTCTCCTTTGCGTGCATCGGCTCCTTCTACATTCATATACATTCATTCAAGATAGACAGTTTTATCTCCGCCATATCCTCTATGCGGAATTTTTGTTCTTCTTCATTCAAATACATGGGATTTTTTCGATAAAGCACAAACTTCTCAATCTTGGAAAAAAATTAAAAAATCTGGGCTACAGCTAAATTCTCACTGATTTTTATCACGTATTTTTTAATTTTCGATGGCTCATCGAACTCAACGACGTGTAATGTCATATTTTATTTGTCAAAATGAATAATGAATTTACAAACTCACTAAAGATCTTGAAAAACTCGGACCACTCCCCAATTATTTTAACACAACGCTTGACTTACCCTCTTTCTGGCATGTTCCGGGCAGAGCGGAAGCTCCTGGGTGATGTCAAAAACGGGTATCGAACATTGACTGTTATCGGCGAATTTCGCCGTGCAATGCTCGAACAACGCCTGTCTGTTGTCGAGAAGGATGTGTAAACTGCAGTGGTTTGCTAAACTTAAGGCTGGTTTGTCGCAATCCTGCACCTAATGGGTAATGAAAATATACAGGTTGGGGAATATTGGAAAAAAAAATTTCCCGGACGCTGTGCGCGAACGACACAGGGTAAATCCATTCCCGCACAGCGGGCGGGAAATGCAACTTTCCGCACACAAATGCGTGCGTAAAAGGGCTCTGCTACAAAATAGCGCCCTACAAAACAGCACGCATCAGACTAGCGCCTGTTCGTAAAAGCACCTTTCAAAATAGCGCCTGTTCAGAAAAGCGCCAAACTCAAACCCAACAAACCAACCAAATCAAAATCATTTTGTAGCAGAGCCGCGTAAAAGTGCACTTTTACACATGTTAGTAGAATTAAAATACCCTTTAAAATCTACTTTTAATAAAAAAATACTCTGATTTTTTCAAACAACTCCAAAAAGTAAAGCCACTACCCTCACCAAATGGCAACGTAACAAGCAAACACTATTGCCAGTTGTAAATTTTTTCTTTATAAGGAAGAGCGGCCTAAGACATTAAGCAAACTTATTTAATTTTGCAAGCCTGAATCCTGCTTTACAGTCAAGCAAAAAAAATCTGCTTTATAGCATCATTAAAAATTTACAGATTTATACTGTCAATATTTTAAGTGGTTTTCAGTGGACGCTTACAAAGAAGTAACAGAATATTGCCCACAGATTTTTAGAGACAAAATTTCCTGACTTTTCCCTGACTTTCCCTGACCAGATTAAAAAAATTCCCTGACTGATATTTTTAGCAGTCTCAAACAAGGAAACAATTTTTTTAGTATATTAATTTTACTATAAAATTAGAGTGAATTTATTCTAACTTTTATTTAACTCATATTAGTTGCGTATTTATTAAAAAAGAGGAAAGAACATCAGCCTCCACCACCCCTGACTAACTAAAAATTACAAATATTTGTGAGACAAATGGCCAAGCTTTTTGAACACTTTACTTCTGAATAAGTACGAAGCAAACATAAAAATAAGATATATTTTCATGTTTAATTTTTTCCTGAAGAAAAAAAGAAAGTGATACAATAGTTTATTCACTAGAACACTGTGAAAAATCCCCTCAAATTACTCTCATTGGCAAAAATTCTCTGACTTTCCCTGACCATTTTAAAATTCCCTGACTTTTCCCTGGCTTTCCAGGTTGTAGACACGTTGTCAATACTTACCTCACAATATTTTGGCGCAACCAGCACATTACTTCTACTTCTTCTCGAAGATGACACTTCCTTCTTCCGTCGTTCCGACCATTCTGGCATTTTGTTAGGTTTACCCACATTCCCTCTTCTAATTTGTTGTATGTGCCTTAAAAACTCGTGCCGAGTGATCTCTATTCGTTCCTCTCTTGATCTATCTTCCGACTTAAATTTCTAAAATCAAACGATTTCCATCGATTCCTAGTTACCCCATTACTTATTAAGCTGCACTACATATAGAGGGTGATATTCGACTTGAGACATTTAATTTGAAAGACGGTAGATATTGTTATTGTGTGTAAAGCTTTACAGGAATTGATGAAAATGTGTCCGCGGAGTTCCCAGAGGATAGAATTGCTTCTAGTTTTTCGAGAAAGTACAAGTTAAACACTGTTTTAGTAGGCTATCCTATATGATTATGTTATAGATTATGTAATAAAAACGTCAGAAAATACTTGACCGAAAAGGCAGGCCTATGTTATATATAAAGGTAATAGTAACCCACGAAAATATTTTTTGTTGTTTATAGCATTTTAGGGGGCTAACCTATATTTTATGTAAGAAAAACGCCATAAATTTTTTTTAGAGAAAAAATATCTCATACCTCCTGTATCTAAAAGGCAGGCGAATTCTAACAACAAAATATATAAAGTAATAGTCATTCACGAAAAGATTTCAAAAAATTGAAACAAATTCTGCTTTTGTAAGTTTTTTATTTTTAAATTGTAGGATAATTATTATTGTGTGTAAAGCTTTACAGGAATTGATGAAAATGTGTCCGCGGAGTTCCCAGAGGATAGAATTGCTTCTAGTTTTTCGAGAAAGTACAAGTTAAACACTGTTTTAGTAGGCTATCCTATATGATTATGTTATAGATTATGTAATAAAAACGTCAGAAAATACTTGACCGAAAAGGCAGGCCTATGTTATATATAAAGGTAATAGTAACCCACGAAAATATTTTTTGTTGTTTATAGCATTTTAGGGGGCTAACCTATATTTTATGTAAGAAAAACGCCATAAAATTTTTTTAGAGAAAAAATATCTCATACCTCCTGTATCTAAAAGGCAGGCGAATTCTAACAACAAAATATATAAAGTAATAGTCATTCACGAAAAGATTTCAAAAAATTGAAACAAATTCTGCTTTTGTAAGTTTTTTATTTTTAAATTGTAGGATAAAAGGATCAATATATAGTTAATATCTTGGTTACCATGCATTTAGAGGTTAGTCCGAAAAGAACGGTACACAAAGTTGCCTATTTAAAAATCCCTCTTCTACAGTTCTGGCTGCCAACTTAATAGCAATTTTAATTTCGCAGGATTTGGTATTGTTTTGATTCAATATGGGAAGAATTTGTTTTGGTGGCAGCCACTAATTCTTCCTTACTACTACTATACTCACCTCGAGACTTGAACTAAACCAATGCTGCTGGTAGTAATTTTGTACATCTATTTCGCTTGTCTCCCTGAAAATCGGCTCTATCCTTTGCAACGTTTCATGATGTGTGGCTCTCGATTTTTCTTTCTTTATTTCTTTTTTAATTTTTTGTTCTATAACTTTGGGCTTGTGCGTTTTAGGATCATTTACACCTACAAAAATACAATAATATACATAAATGATCTAAAAAAAAAATCCCCTATGAGGGTAGTAGTCCCAAGTAGCCTTTACTGTCAGAACTTGGGATATTTTATCCCTAACATAGGATAGAAATTTTTTCCTATACTAATTAAATGGGACTAAACTACGTAAAAAAAGCCACTATTATACCTAAGTGGGGACAAAACTGACGTAATTTTCCCTCCAAAATTAGTCACAATAAAAATAATGTTTAATTGTTTTAATAAAGTAATCTTAGACTGGTAAAAATTCACGGATGTGGCTTTGTAATGTAGTATTTTTAAAAGGCGCAGTAGCGCCCACAACTTTTTTGCAGGAAGGTCAAAAATACCTATTTTTTAAAGGCGTCCGCCACCTTCGATTTTAACAAAACGTCAGCTTTCAAGATGAGAAATAATATTTTAGCTTTGCCAAAAGCCTTCAACCATAAAAATCTGACAAGTTTTAGAAAATCTGCAGATAAAAAAAGTGTGCGTTTTTTTTGGACCTCCTTTCATATAATATAAGTAAAAAACGACACAAATTTTATAGCCAAAGTAGAGATTATTTGACCTATTTTTGGTCCAGCATAGTAATACTGCTTCTGAAGACCGAGGAGATATTTAAGCTCTCGAGAGGAGCTCAGTCAAGCTACACCCTCCCCTCAACAAAACTCAATTTGGATATTGTAAAAATGATGTACTAACTATGTACTAATTTAGTCCCCTTTAAAAAAATGTTGTACTTAATAAATAATGGGGTTATTCGCACTTAAAAAGGGGTGGGGGGGGTGTGTGGTAAGCTGCAACCCCCCCATGCTTAGGACATAGATTTAATCAAAGTTGATATGTCATAATTTTGTACTAATTATGTACTTTTAAAGAAGGGTACTTTTAGTTTACCAAAACCAGCGGTTCCTAAGATTTTTGTTTATTTGTTATGGGGTGTGTACCTTGATACCAGGGTACACCCCCCCCCCTCTACTTAGGAAAGATATTCGACCAAAAGTGACTATGCAAGAATTTGATACTAATTATGTACTAATTTTGCCTCCTTCTAAAAAATTGCGTACTCTCAAGATAACTTTTTTTTTATGGGGGGTGTAGCTTGATATCAAGGCACTACTACAAAAGAATAGTTATCTTGAGAGTAGGCAATTTTCTAGAAGGGGACGAAATTAGTACATAACTCGGTACATAATTAGTAGCAAATTATGGTATAATTACTTTTTTGAAATCATTCTCCTAGGCAGAGGGCTTTGATATCAAGCTACACACCCCATATAAATTAAAAAAAAAGTTATCTTGAGAGTAAACAATTTTTTAGAAAAGGACGAAATTAGTATATAATTAGTACTAAATTCTGGCATAGTCACTTTTGATCGAATCACGTTTTTAAGCAGAGGGGTACCTTGATATCAAGCTAAACACCCCATAAAAAAACAAACAAAAATCTTAGGAACCGATGGTTTTTGTAAACTAAAAGTACCCTGCTTTAAGAGTACATAATTAGTACACAATTTTGACATATCAACTTTCATTAAATCTGTCTCCCAAGCTTGGGGGGGGGGTGCAGCTTAGCGCCAAGCCACACCCCCTCTCCCTTTAAGTGCGAATAACTCCGTTATTCATTAAGTAAAAAAAAAATTAAAAGGAGAAACATCATCTTTGAGTGCTCGGCACTCAACTACTGGAGAAGAGGCATCTTCTCAGGAGAGAGGCTCTCAGAGGACACTTGTAAAGAGAGTGCTGAACCCACCGAACCTTTTTTAGGTGAAAGAATACAGCAAGGGATACAATAAGTAATCAGCTGCAGTGTCAGGGAATTCCTAAACCTTACCTTGCTGTAAATAGTAAATCAATCAATCAAACAAGGACTCTTAAAAGGTAAAAAAGAGTAACACCTTACCGAATTAGGTTAGGATTCCTTTAGTACTGGTTTACTGAGCTTAAAATGCTGCTTGGGGTAGTAGCAGGGCTCTCGGCTCGGGTCCAGGCTCACGCGAGCCCTTTTCGCCATCCCCCAGAGCGTCGCCCTTACATTCGACTCTGCCACGGTCAAACCTTCTTGGTCTTTGGATAAAGGGCAGGATGTGCTACCATTTGAGCGTCAAGAGGTTTCTGACTCGAATTCTTCCTCTAGAAATATTTTTTTCCTGGTTCCTCTGTAGGCTGGACATCTTGCAAGGTAGTGGAATGAGGATTCGTCCTTTTTCCAGCATTCTCTGCAAGTTGAGTCCTGCTCTACCATTATTCTTCACAATTTAAGAGGTAACCATCTCAGAATAATTGGTACATATATTGCCCAAAGTGCTTTACTACAAAGTACTGTGAATGTACTACGAATTTATGGGAGTGTCAAGTACGTTACACCTCAAAGTACTGTGAAAGTACGTAACTTTAACGTAAGAAAAAATGTCTTCAAATGCCCTTTGTTTGAAGTCTCGAAAAACATTTGCAAAAAAGTTATTATGATAATGAAACTTTTATAGTTTTTGTTATTTTCAATAATGCTAATTTACACTTAAACTATAAATTGCAATGTAAATGTAGGAAAGGTGAAAGGAAAAAAATTAAATAAACATTAAACACAATACTTGATCTGCAATTTCTACATTAAAATTTAATTAAATCTGCATGTAAGAACCAATAAGTGCCAATATAGGTAAAATAGAAATTTAATTAATTATTTTATTGTTATTTATAAACAGCAACAATCACCAGTCACAATTCAATTCTAGATTATGTCGAAAGTTGGGCCATTTCACATTTAAAGTATTTTTTCGACGATTTCGCGGTTTTTGAGGTTTTATTTGGAGTGAATTATACACTCAGGATGTTCCGAAATTCGCAGCCACATAGAAAACAGGAAAAGGAATATAAGCCTTTACTAGATCCCTAAAACTACCAAAAAGTTATCTTCCAACAATTGATTTTTATTACTTCACTCTTTTTTTGCTTTAAACTTAAACAAAATTATATTTTCACCATTAGAGAGAGACTGTACTCGGACTAAAAACACCAAAAAAATCTTCTTGGCTCCTCGGTTTGAGGTTTGACATAAAACAAACATAGCGGAATTTAGAGGATTACATTTTTCCACTGGAATTTAATGTTTAATTAATATAAAAAACAGCATTTTATATGCAAAACAAAAGATATTAAATTAATTTGTTGAAAAATTTCATATATTATAATAGTAATAATTTATTATAGGTCAATTTTAATCGCCTTGATAGGGAGAAGCGGTCCAAAATCTGACGGTTTTATATTTTTTTGAGTAGTTTTCAAATATGCTGTTATTAAAAAATGTGAATAAACCTAACTCTATGAAGAAAGTGTTACATACAAAAATAAAACCACCCAAGTAACACAATGTGCTGTAAAACAGCACAGACAATGTTTCCACAGCAAAAACAGTAACAATAATTTCTTTGCTGTTTTCTGCCACAACGTTTAGAAAACGTCATTAAAATGTTGTCACAGCTATTTTGAGGAATATTTTTTGCCTGTGACAATGTCAATGGCATCTAAAAATAAAGCAATTTTTCAAATGCATGCAATATTGTTTAAAATTTGACTTCCCTGGCAAAAAATATATTTGAAAGTAGCAATTATAAGAAACTTGCGTAAAAGATGGAGACATAATAAAATAAATCTTAATTTGCCCTAAACACGTATAATGTAGCTAGCTGTAATTATAGTGGTTAAAGCCCGATTTCAATTTTGACTTTTGGTCCATAATGATTTTAGAGTACGCCAAACACTTTTATCTTATTGATTTTGTATTTTGAACTAGTATTATATATGTGAAATCCAAATTTTAAACTGTAGACTGCGGCATTTAAATATTTTTAAAAACACTATTAACTCCCTTCGGTCGGGCTATAAACTTTTTGCCTCGGGATTAAATGTACCACTTTACTCCCTAGGTTTATAATGTGCTATTCTGCCTTCCTTAACTAAAAAGCAGTAACTCCATAGGGAAACAATGTATTTTTACGGCTTTTTAGTTAAGGACGGCAGTATTGGAGAAAGATGACAATAAATGATGTCGTGCATATTATTTTTATTTTGCCATTTTTATGCAAAAAACAGCAAAAATTGTAATCTTTCAATCAAAGTTCTTTACAGTCTTTAAATTTACCAAAAAACGTGTCCTACTAGAAGTGCATTTAGGCACATCTAAAAATCATTTAACAGGTATTTAACTAAATTATTGTAAGGGTCATCATGGCTTTACCAATAGAATCGCTAAATTTAATTACCAAGACTGTGATAATTACTGGTGGATAGAATGACATGTTAAATAAGTATTTTCCCCAAACTAAAATTAATGGAAAACTTCTCAAACCATGCTTCTATAAAAACTTTATATTTTTGGCGTGTCCTACGTCTAAGGTAATCAAGACTTAGATAAAATTAAAGTGTTTAATAATGAGCTAAATAGATTACCCAAGGGCATTTTGGAGCACATTGATAGGTACAACAAACAACATCAATTTTTCAAACTAGTTATTCTTCTCCTGTTGTGTCAGAAAATGCTCCACAATATGCATGTTAGTATTGACCTTTCTGATTCTCCCCCCTCCGGGGATATGTTGAACGTTCAGAAAACTCTCTATCAAACAGTAAAGAACCACGCACAATTTAAATGGAAACTGGATCTCAGTGGGATTTCAACGCCGTTTAAGTATGTTATTGGGACAGACTCTGAGAGCATTTTGCCTCATAGATACAGTTGCCGATATCTACAGAGTGAGCCAATATTAGCCGGCAAAGTTTGGGCTTATTACTATCATGCTTATGATGACCGATATCGACAAAAAAAGCATCAGTTCACACTACAATGACAACGCTGAATTTAAAAATGAAATTGATTTTGACACCTGTCAAACCCTGTCAAAATGGGGGAAAAATAATTAATGAAATGGAAGTTTTTGAAAAAGCGAATACCTTCTTTTTAATCTGACATTAAATCGAAAACCGTAAAAAAAGTGACAGTTGTCTTAACACGTAGAGACTTGAACTACACTAAATTGAGGTCGAGGAATCTAAAAATGTTATTAGTTTTGACATCTGTCAAACCCTATCAAAATGGCGGAAAAATATTTAATGAACTTAAAGTTTTTGGGAAAGAAAGTACCTTTTTTGTACTTTGCTGAAGACATTAAATCGGAAACCGTAAAAAAAAATGACAGTTGTCTTAACTGTCATTTACTGTTAAGGAGAAAACCACTGATGCGATGACACATATTTACGAGTAAGAACTCGATCTACACTAAATTGAGGTCGATGAACTCAAAAATTTTATTAGTTTTGACACCTGTCAAACCCTATTAAAACATCGGGAAAAAAATTAATTAACTTGAAGTTTTTGGAAAAGCAAATACCTTTTTTTTACTCTGTTGTAGAGAATAAGTCGGAAACCGTAAAAAAGTGACAGATCTGTTAATTATCATGGGGAAAACCACTGGCGCGATGACACATATTTATGAGTGGGGACTCGAACTACACTAAATTGAGATCGATGAACTTAAAAATGTCATTAATTTGGACGCATGTCAAACCCTGTCAAAATGGCAAATAAATAATTTATGAACGAATTTTTGGAAAAGCTAATACTTTCTTTTTACTCTTTTAAAGTTAAAAAAGTGATCCTTTTTTCAACTGCAATTTATCGTAATGGGGAAAGTTACTAGTGCAGTGACACATAGGTATTTAAAAGCGACAACTTTTTAAATACTCGGTGTACGACCTTGTCAAGATAATGTTCCCCCTGAACGAGAATAACTTGATTATTGTACTATTACGTTTATTACTTTAACTATTGCGGTAATAAGACCCACTTATCATTCAGGTAGAATATAATATTACCTATATTATTTAAAATCTGTTAAAGGCAAAAAAAAATCTTAATCAGCATGTCAGACCTTTTTAATTCGTAAATATGTGTCATCGCACCAGTGGTTTAATAACAATTAAAACCGCTGTCGTCTTCAGCAGTACAAAAAAGGTATTTACTTTTCCAAAAACTTCAAGTTCAATAATTTTTTTTTCCGCCATTTTCATAAGGTTTGACAGGTGTCAAAAGTAATAAAATTTTTGAATTCATCGACCTCAATTTAGTGTAGTTCGAATCACCACTCATAAATATGTGTCATCGCACTAGCGGTTTTCTCCATAACAGTAAATGAAAGTTAAGAGAGCTGTCGCTTTTTTTACGGCTTCCGGTTTAATGTCTTCAGCGGAGTAAAAAAAACGTATTTAGTTTAGTGAGAAACTTCAAGTTCATTAATTATTTTTCCGCCATTTTGATAGGATTTGATAGTTGTCAAAACTAATAAAATTTTTGAGTTTATTGACTTCAATTTAATATAATTCGAATCCCCATTCTTAAATATGTGTCATTGCATCAGTGGTTTTTCCCCATAACAGTAAATGACAGTTAAGACAACTGTCACTTTTTTTTACGGTTTCGGGTTTAACGTCTCCAGCGGAGTAAAAAGAAGATATTCCAAAAACTTCAATTTCATTAATTATTTTTCCGCCACTTTTACATAGTTCGACAGATGTCAAAATAATTGTCATTTTTAAATTCAGCGTTGTCGTTTTAGTAGAAATTGATGCTTGTTTTTCCAATATCGGTCATCATAAGCATGATAATAATAAGTTCATCCCAAACTTTGGCAGCTATTATTGGCTCACCCTGTAGATATCGGTACCTGTGTCTATGAGACAAAATGCTCTCAGGGACTCTCCCTAGAAATAAGAAGGTCACACAATCTTCTTCCTTTTTTAGATCAAACCAAGGTGCGAAAAAATTTAACTTGATGTTGATTAATATCAGATTTTTGCGATCAAAACTAGACCTTTTAATATATTTGGATGCTTTCAATTTTCCCAAAATTATAATAATGATTGAGCATTGGCTGAACTTTGCTGAACCAATTTATGTCTCAAATTCTAATTTCATAAGTAACTTTTCTAGACAAAGGCACCCTCATGCGGGAATATGATCTTGGTGTATGAGGACAACTTTTTAAATACCTTCGACTTTGCAATAATTGACCGATTGACCTTTTAGAGGGAAAAGTTTGTGAATTCTCTGTTGTTTGTTGTAATAAATTAAATCTGTATGTTTTAGGTTTTTATAATATGTCTTGTTTTTTTCAAAATAGCGTAATTCTTTCCGGAATCTCTAGCAGCTCTACGGTAATTCTTACTAGAGATTTAAATATAAATTGTATAAACCGGTCCAGTCACGACGTTCAGTTCTTTCAAGTTTTAAAATGAGAGCCCAAAAGGATTACTTCCACAACTTCCATTACCATAGATTATGTCTGTTCTTCTTTTACTACTTCAGAGGTAAAATGCACTACTATTCACGCAGGACTGTCTGATCATGAAGCAATTTTTTTGTTACTTTCTCATTAAAAATATGAAAACAAAAATTAATATTAATCTGGGTTAGAAAATTTATGATACTGTGTATGCAAAAACTGAACATTTTCATCTGCTTATGAAAAATAAATTTATTGTATCTTTTCTTATCGTAAATATTAAACATAAAAAATGAGTCCCTGGCCATATCAAATCAGTAGTCAAACAACTTTCAAGAAAAATTAATTCAATAAATATTTCTTTTAGTACACGAACATTTCCAACATGTCTTAAAAAAGCAGTCATTGTAACTCTATCTAAGGGACGAAAACCACTCTTTCCAAAATTATAGAAAAACTAGTTCATTATTTGAGGATCACATCTTTCCTAACCAAACATAACATTTTAAGTACCAGTCAATTTGGCTTTCAGTCAAAAAAGAAATACTAACAAATCAATATTCAACTTTTTGGAACATTATACATTAAGCTAAACTCTGGAGGAAAGGATGCAGCAGTATTATGTGATCTATCAAAGGCTTTTGACTGTGTTGATCACAGAATACTGCAAAAAAGATGGAAATTTATGGAGTAGAGTGGATATTCATCTGGACGAACACAATCTGTGATTTTTAAGATTAGAATTCTGTACCTGAAGATATTACCAGTTTTATTTTTGATTTATATCAATGACATAGCTCAATTACCAATTAGTGGAAAATTTACTGCTTTTGTTTATGATCAGACAGTCCTGTAGCATGATCCTGATGTTGAAAGGCTCGACGCAAATATCCAGAAAGTTGTGTCTCAGATTCAAGAATGGTGTAATGCTAATTTCTTATCATTTAACATTTCAAAAACAAATATTTTACATTTTAAATATGAACTGAACAATATACCAGTGGCGTAGCCAGGGGCGGGTTGGGGATTAAACCGCCCCCCCCAGGAGCTCCAATCTACAATAAATTAATCATGTTCAAGGGCCCCAGGGAGAGCTATAGCTCCTCCACGTTTTTGACCCTTTACTACAGCTTGTGAAGTGTGTTTGGTGTGATGTCTTAAATTTTAAAAATTTTACAGAAAAGATTTGTGGCGTAGAGGGCAAAGCGTGAGGAAATAAATCAAAAAAAAGTTTTTCTTCGACCAGGATTTGAACCCGGGACCTCTAGAATAGAATACTAGTCTAATGCTTTACCAACTGAACTACCAAGGAACTGGGGTTTTAACTGGCTATTCGGAAATCCTTTCGTCCGATTCATTTGTTAGTAGTGGGGAGATCTTTGAAGGCTACTTCGGCTTTAAAAACCTAGAGTTAGGAGGTACACATTCATGATAATTAGTTGTACGAAATTTCTATTTATCTATCAACCAACGATACACGACATATAGCGTTTTATTGAAGGTGTCAGGTGGCGAATTTCAACTAATAATTTCAGCCAAATATATTTACAAAATGAAGGGAAAATTTAGCGCCCTAATAAATCTACAGAAAATATTTGTGGCATAGAAGGCAAAGGAAAATCTTGGTTGAGGAAAAACTTTTTTCCGATTTATTCCCTCACCCTTTGCCCTCTACGCCACAAATCTTTTCTGTAAATTTATTAGGGCGCTAAATTTTCCCTTTATTTTTTAAAAATTTTGACTGTGTCGCTATGACATAATTAATTGTTACAATTTTAGTTTAATTCTAAGAAATTTTTATCACTAGCATTCAAAACATGTAATAAATGACATTCTTAGTATAATTTTTATTAAAATGTATATACCACTGCAACCCACCCCTTCTTGTCATCTAACCCAATCAAAAAATTCAAAAATATTTTACAAAAAATTCAAAAATATTTTACAAAAAATCCAAAAGATTTATTTATAAATATAATTTATTTATAAAATATAAAATAACATAAGACCCACCATTAAATTCACAATGGAGTTGGAGCAAAATTGTCAAATTCCTTTTCTTGATGTACGAGTAGAAAGCGACATCAGAACAACAGTCTATCGTAAACACACTCACACAGGACAATATTTAAATCAAGGTTCAAATCATTCTGCTACAACCAAACGAGGCATAATAAGAACTTTGTATAATAGAGCCATTCAAATTTGTAACAATTCTCATGACTTAATGGAAATCAAAATAAGAAACATTAAGAAGGATCTGCAGCAGAATGGTTACAGCCTTAAACTTATAACAGATACTATTTCTAAATTTCAGCAAACAGGACAGATATTACAAGACCAAAACCAGGCAAATGCATGTCTTACAATTCAATACATTAAAAAAATATAACAGAAAATTCGAAGAGTAGCGAACAACTTTAATATTAAAACAACTATTAAATCTAATAATACAATTCGAAGCATTCTTAGTAAAACAAAACCGGAGAACAAACAAAATAAGGAATGCATTTACCAAGTTACTTGTGAGTGTGGTGAATCATACATAGGTGAAACAAAAAGACCACTATCTGTTAGGCTTAAAGAACATAAGACGAATACCCAAAGAGGTGAAACAATGAAATCAGGAATCGCCGAACACGCATGGTCAAAACAACACCGAATGAAGTGGACAGAAGCAAAGGTTTTGCACAAGAAGTCACACTGGAAGAAACGAAAATTCCTTGAAGCTGCCTTTATTGGACAGAATCAGGGTGTTTTCAGTAAACCAAGTGTTGAAATTCCAAATATTTGGAAGCCCCTCCTTGGGCGGAGCCAATTTCTTAAACTTCCCGGTTGAGTGATTTCCCATAGTATATAAGTAAGTAGCCTTAGGAATAGATTGTAGTTTGCACCTGAAGACGATCAGAGATTGTACTGATTGAAATGTCATGTATAAATAAAAATATAGACAATGGAAGTCCGAAACACAGACTTAATTTCTGCATATCTTTTAGCTGTATAATTTTTTTTTAAATGATAAAATTTGTTTCCATTTAGAGTAAAACAAGCTGCCGTAAAAATGAGACCACTAAAAATACAGCTTAAGTTAAGCCAGCTACTTAACAGCAAACACATAGCAACCTCAGCTATGGGATAGCTGTAAAATCTAAAGTTTCTGGCGTGTGTTTCTTGAGCACAGTGTTTAAAAATATTATAGTGGAAAAGTTTTGTAGATTTTTTTTCTCTTAGAAGTTACTTTAACTAAGCTAAAAAAAAGTGAGACAATCAGGTCAAGGGCCTTTATCAAACTTAAGTCTCTTTTTGGCAATACATAATTTCTCAGGATGCCAATTTAAACTTCTTTTGCAGTGTAAAGTTGTAATATCACACAATCATTATTTGTTGCCAAACTACTCATTTACCGTTATTTATCTATAAAGAGGTTGAGGCCATATTTACTTGCCTCTTACAACATGCCTACAAATCAAATACTTTTATTGAAATCCTAATTAAAATGTAAAAAAATAACTGTGAAATTTATTTGATTCAAGCCAATTTGGATTTTCCTGCTCTACATAAAAATCAATAATTTTATATGCCAAGTAACTACTCCAAACCCTCGTATAAACGATAAGTGATGAGAGAACGTTAAAATTTAGTCACATCATAATTATGCACTAATTATGTGCTAATTTCATCCCCATTTTTAAAAATTTTGTGCATTTTGGGTTTCTTAGAAAATTGAGAAAAAAAAAAATGTGATACAATACAATACAAAATTTAGATCTTAACATCCTTATGAAATCGACATTATTAATTGATTGTAATAACATGAATGAATAAATAAATAAATAAATAAATAAAATGTAACTTATACATATAAATAAAAGTATATAAAGTAAAGAGGGCTTCACATGATGAAGTGAAATGAGTAGTACTGTTTTTGTAGTACAAAGATATGTACCTCTTTCTTAAAACGATGGAAACCCTCTATGTCTCTGATTGCCTTTGGCAACATTCAATATGCTTTTATGGCTCAATAATAAGGACTTTTCTCTAAAAATGTTGAACAATGTATAGGAATAGCAAGGTCCTGCCTCCCTCTTGTTTGCATAGCATGCTCTAAAGCATTATCACTACTGCTTACAAATAGATTTTGGTGTTTTTTTTAAATAAAACCAGTATTTTGAAATATAAGGATGGTACAGTTAAAATGTTTAGTTTTTTTTTTTGATAGCTAGGTTAATATTAACGCCACCAGAAAATATTGCGCCAAACTAAAAATTTTTGGTTTTAAAATTATTTGCTAATTATGTGTTCCAGAAATATATAAGAAAAAAATCAAATTTTTCATTTTAAATTATGTTTTTTTTTTTAAAAAAATGGTGGGGTAGCTAGTAGTAGTAGATGGGCGGCCATAGGCCTGTCAATTAGGCCACATAATGGACCCTTTTTTCCATACCCCCGTGCACCCCCAACTGATGCATGTGCCCCTTAGGTTGCAAGTTTTCTTTCTCTAAGAGGACTTAATTTTGCCTGACACCTCTTTGTCGAGGGCAGGGATCTTTAGACTGCGTAGCAAGTATACACAGTGGACCGCCGGCTTTACACCCCCTCCGAAGGGTGGTCCTGCTACATGTTAGACTTGCATCTATCTAACATCGCTACCATCCTAGCAGAACTTGGTTGACGGTAGACTTTTCTGCCCAGCAGCCTGTTGTCATAAAGGTTGACCTGAAAATTGAGGTCCCAGTTTCGCTGGTCGAGGTCGCTGGAGTCTTCAGATGCATCTCTTTGGAGTGGTCCTGGGGTAGCTAGGTTAATATTAACTTAGCAACCCCACATGTTTAGGTATCACAGAATTTAAAAATTTCAATGCTAATTGGTTTCCAAGAAAATTAAAAAAGAAAGTGGGTTAGCTAGGTTAATATTAAGCTAACTAGTCCATTAAAAAACTGCACTGAAAACAAAAAATTTGGATTTTTTTTGTACATATTCATGGAGCACATGATTTTGTAATGATATATTTTTACTTTGGAATCATACTTCAGATTGCGAATGCTAGATTATTATAAATGATGTAATATAATATCGTTTTTATTGATTTTCTCAGAAACCAGACAAGTACAAAATTTTCTGCAACGGGGTAACAACTGACCCAAAATTTGTACATGTATTGTGAGTAATGCCATATAAATCTGGTAGTAATGCCACGGAATTTGTACATGTATTGCCAGTAATGCCATGTTAATTTATATGGGTAATGCCAACTAATGTCATGAGTGGTTTTCCCCTCAATTTTCTGATCATGGACGAAACTAGCACATAATTTGCAGGTAATGCTGGTTTTTGAAATTTTTAAATTCTGTGGTACCTTAACATGTGGGGTCGCTAAGTTAATATTAACCTAGCTACCCCACCCTTTTTTTTAAACCAAAACAATTTAAAATGAAAAATTCAATTTTTTTCTTATATATTTGTGGAGCACATAATTTTTTAGCTTGGCACCATATTTCCTGGTGGGGTTACTAAGTTAATATTAATCTAGCTACCCCATTTTCTTTTCCAATTTTCTCAGAAACCAGAGGAGCACAAAATTTTTTGATTGGGGACAAAATTAGCACATAATTATGGCATAGCTAAATTTTTATTTTCTTGGGGTGGGGTTGCTAGGTTAATGGAGGTAGCATAATTTCCTTAGTAGCCTATGGCTATGCCCACTGCTTATTAGCTACATACCAACTATAAAATACCTTGAGCAAGACTTTGAGTTAAATAACAAAAAAAATATTTTAAAATAAATTTTGGACTGCTGAAAAATATTTACTATACCTTACTAAAAAAATGGTTTTTTTTCCAAAATATTTCTTGTATGCCTTTAGCCCCTTTAATACCTCAAAATGTTTATTGTACTTCACACAATTAAAAAATTTAGTGCAAAATTTATAAAACAGAATAAAAAATAGTCAAATTTAGTAAAGATGGGTAAAGCGGGTTAAGGTTTCTAATCTGCCAACATTAAGCTACCCAGTTATACAGTGCCATACTACTTTACTGATGAGCCCTACACAGGAGGCAAACTACCCAGTTTTTAAAAATTATACTGTCTATACCATAATCTTTGCTGTATCTTACCTATAATACTGTGAACTGCAATCTTATCCTCAAAATCTAACTCCTCCACACTAGGTGTCACCTGGCAGGGAGTAACATTTGTACTACTTTGTAGTGCCAAATTTGTAAAATGGACTGGGTTCTGTACCAAATGACGGCCATCATATTTCCTAGTACTGTACAATTCCTTAACGTCTAATTGTTTGAATGCCTTAAAGCTAGTTTGGTAAAGAGTTTTGTGGTTTACTATTGGTTGCTCTGATGCTGGTGATGGGTACACACCATTACTTCTGAAACTAAATGTAACTATTAGTCGCTTCATTCACTTTAGTATGGAACAAAACAGAAAACTATAAATAAACAAAAATTTAAACTGAATAGAGAAAGTCTGCTTGCCTTTGATTTGATTTAATCCCTGAATTGAACATCTTAAGGTTGCCTAAATTAAGTGAATTTTTATTTTAAGGTTTGTATACATCTTCTTGAGTTTACCACTTCTGGCACAAAGCAATAAAAGTAGTTGCTACTCTAATGTAAGAAGAAATTGTAGAATATTTATAACGGAACCAACAAATTTCAGCTCGTATTTGCACACAATTTAATTAAATTTAGCATAATATGATGAGCTTTTTTTTAAAAGTTTTTGCTCGACAGATCATAAAATGTTATGCCCGAGCGTGCAATCACTAAAATTAAATATATACAACCACCCTTAGCGTTTTCCTTTTTAATTTTGACTTGTTAGCAAACGGATTATTTAATAAAAAATAATATTTAGAAGCATTATTTTGTAAATTTTTCAATAATAAAAAGTTTTTAACATTTTTTTGTTTGACATGTGACAGTCAGTTCGAGGACGTCAACTTAACGAATGACAGAAGTGAAATTCCCCTAAATTTTTATTAAAAATATTTGTTTTAATATATTAGGCCGTAACATTTTTTACTTTATTCTTGATTATGACCTCTTTTTTAATTTTTTTTTATATTACTTTACATGCTTGCTCTGCTTGGATAAGGAATTTATTTCAAAACTGGGGATATTTTCGTTACCAATAGAAATCCGCTTCTCAGGGCGGATTTACATACAAGCAGGCGCGAAGTAGCAGTACCTCTCATTTTTTTCCAATTTAGGACCGTTTTCTCAATAGCGAGTTAGCGTTAACTCGAGCAATATAACCTTGGCATAAAACGGCAAAAAAGTGACATTTATAGCCCGAGTTAATTTAACTCTTTGGTAATCCGCTATTGAGAAACCAGCCCTTATTTTTCGCAACGAAACTCATGGCAATCGTTGTTTGGTCGTATGGTAGCGATTGGTACCCCATCCACAACGTTTGGTAATTTTAAAAAGAGATTTTTGGATCAGAAATATGCTCAGGGTTTGCTAGGAGGTGTGGTTTTTGCGAGCTTAGCATAGTTACTATTGTTTTCTTTTTCTAAATGCACGTGTCTGAGAGAAATACAGCATAGTACCCATACCAGGAAAAATACCCGCTTGCAACTCTTCAACCCATACCAGAAAAAATACCCGCTTGCAACTCTTCAACCCCGCATGTCTATAACCATCTTCTTGAGACAGTTGTCCCTGACAGTATGCGGGGTTGAAGGGTGTACAGGTGGGTATTTTTCTGGTATGGTGTGGCATATCCAGCATGCCACACCATACCAGACGAATTAATTTAGAAAAAGAAAACAATAGTAACTATGTTAAGCTCGCAAAAACAGACCTAAGGTCTCACTCTTGCATGAAAATCTGTCCATCGTTTCAGAAGTCTAACCTAGTCCAACAGACAACCCAATTCCACAAATTAAGGCCAAAGAAATGCCATCCCTTATGATATTTCTAAAACAAGCCATTAACCCTACTTTTAAAAAAATATAAAAAATAATATCTCATGACCATGACTGTCGGAAATGTAGCCACAGCAGTAAGCAGTATGTTTTACGTTACGGCGGAGTTTTTAAAGTCCACTGAAATTCACCGACTTGGTGACTTCTTGGTGGATTGAAGTCAACATCGATGGATGTCAAATGTTCCAACGAAAAAAAAACTAAGAAGGCAATTGACAGATACTAACATAACCACAGTTGTTTTAGAAGCTGATTTCTTATTATTTAAAAAGAAACGACATGGAATGTGAGATTTGAAGTCCATTAAATCATATTTGGCTATGGTATTGACTATACATAGCCCTCAATCTTAGCATGTCTTTTTCGTCGCAAAGTTAAAATTAAATCCAGTAGGATTAAAGGAACTAGTTTCTTGAGCCACTCCTTTGAATTTAGGTTCCATCCCTGATCACAAAAAAATAAACCCTCTTGATCAAAAAACAAAAAAAATAAAACTCAGCTGGTAGTTTTTGACGTTACATCATCCATCAAACCTTTCCACCAACTTTCGGGGTCAACAATCGGTAAATCCATTTAAGGTTTAAAAACTATCGACAACATACATTTTTGCGAACTCTTTTGTTGGCACCGGTGGATCCACCGATGGATTTAAAAACTCGCCCTATATAACTATTTTGTTTTACACAAAAGTCGGTTATAAAAATTTAACCCCAAACAACAATGTGCTGTCAAGTTAACCAAAGGTAACCCTGCTCCGGAGCTGGGTTATTTTTGGTTTGACCCAAAAGTGAAACAGCTGATTATTGAGAGAAAAATTTCCCCTACTTTGGTCCAAACCGTGATCTATGCTCTGGTCAAAATTGGTTAAGATGATCACACACAAAATTGCATAGTGCATAGCATGCTGCATAAAAAGTTCAATCTTATGGAAATATATCTATGTATATGCAATATGGCGGCTCCAAATCCGTCTCTGATTGGTCGAACTGTTATGCTCTGTGTTATGCAAGTTTGTGTGTGATAAGCCTTATCCGCTAATTAGTGAAGGGGCATGTGTAAGTCCGTGGAAATTTTTATGAAGGAGTTTTTTTTTTCACACCATAAACATCTGGGACGCTAGATCAAAAAAAAAAAAAAAATGGTAGGGAGGTTTAAAATGAAGTGTTTATTTATGGCTAAGATGTTAATTTCATCTCCGGCACTTAATGTTTTTGCGTAGTGGTAAATTGGAAAAAACACTACAAAAAGCTGTTTTTTCACTTGTACGTGGTATTTTCAAGGTCATTTTTTATGAAGGAGTTTTGTGACTATGTGGGATTGTTAGATCTTTAGTCACATAATCAAGTGTTACCGGGTGTTTTGTTCGCATTCGTGTAGAAGGGGTTGACGTGACGACATCTTTTAAGATGGTGGCCAAAAATAATAAAAAATACAATTTTCGCAACCGGGGCATGATTATACTCGACTCCATATAATTCTAGGACGATGATTCCAAAAAAACTCACTTTGAAAGTCATCCGACCTTAAAAGACCTTGAAAATCGCAAAAAACAAGATTTTTGCCGTTTCCTCTTCAAAAAATCTTAATAATTCGACGTTTTGTTAGACCAACTTCAAATGTACCTCAAACTATTAGGCATGTATGCCAAATTAGATCCTTAGAGTTTGATGCAGTTTGAAGCTTTATGACCTTGAAAAATACCCCAGTAAAATTTACAAATTACAAAAATAACATACTAACGCTATTCATCCACTATTAAAGCGAAGAGGACCAAATTTGCTAACAGCTATGACGCGTTTCAATATGGTGGCTGATATATCAAAATGGCGACCTATAACCACATTTTATTTTATCCAATTTTGTAGCAAAAATGACAAGGTGGTCATTAATTCTTGTTGACTTATCTGCGCTTACTATGAAAAAAAAAAGTTTAGTTGATGCATGACCTCGATTGACCTGTTGTTGTTGTTTTATTAAGTTTCGGAACTGTGAATTTTATGTTCTACTCACTTGTCTTACAATTACCTATAAGAGAGTTAGCAGAAGTTAGATATGCATTACCATATTCTGAACCAAGTGTTTTAGATGCCATTTTTCAAAATGGCGTTCGAAAAACCATAAAAAATTCTATTTATGCCAGTAGGGCCCCAGCTAGCAAGGACACGTCACAGGACGTCTTAATCACGTCATAATTAGTCAAATTTTAGTCATAAAATGACGTTATTAAAGCATCATGTTAGAGACAAATTTGACACGTCTTATGATCTACCTAATTTGAGGAATATATCTTTAAGTTTTGGGTTTATATTTTCAAATCTTCAAATGCTATTTACTACAAAGGTGGATAAAAAAGGATATAATTTTGTTTTTTTTTTAAATTAATTAAAAGGTAGAATTAAGGTCAATTTTTTTCGTCATTATGACGTGATCTACAATGACCTATATTTTTAGGCCTTTGCGTAAATTCGGAAAAGATGAGACGTAAACTCCTATTTTCTGTCATAAAAAATAAAACAAAAACGGCGACAGAAATGGCATATAATAAAAATGTAAGATATTCTTATTTATTTTGAAAAGCGGTAATTCTCCGGTGAAATGGCGCCTTTGGTTTATATATATATTCTATGGCGGGCATAGTGAAGAAAGCCAAATTTCTGTCCTTTACAGCTTTATGCGAAAAACAGAGAGAGAGAGAGAGAGATGTGTGAGTTGCATACGAATCCGCGGGATGACACCCGACAAAGCCCGAAGGTGTTGTCGTACAGTCGTAGGTGTGTAAGGTGAAGGTGTGGTGCAGTCGTCACGGAGAAGTCGCTGAGTGCGTGAATTTAATCGTGTCTCCTGTCTGCGGCAAGTTCTAGCTGTCTTCTGTCCAAAATAATTTCGTGCTTTTTCAAGGTTACCTACGCAGATATGTGTAATTTTTAGCTTCAAGTGTTTTAAAGTTTGAATGTTTTTTTTTAATAGGTTTTAAAATTAATAATATTTTAATAGTATTATCCGAAGGTTGGTTTGCTATAATTGGGTGGTAGCGTATTTTTGTGTATACCAACATTTTTTATTTTTTTATTGAGTTTATATATTTTAGTAGTAGGTATTATTATGCAGTTAATAGACACTTACAGTCAAATATAATTGGTATCGGTATCCCCATCCTTATCTTATTGACATCTGATCAAAGTGACAGAGTTTGAATACACGAGCAATGCGTTACGGGCAAAACTACGTAGTGTTACGTGGCTTTTAACGCATCGATTTCAGGACTTATCCGCTATAAGTTTAAAAGTGTACCTCCTTTATTGGTCAACACGATAGGGATGCGGATACCGATAATACTGTTAATTGACTTTAGTATCTTATTTTCACTATATTATCTGAAGGTTGGTATGTTTTAATAAATGTCGTTTTTGGATTGTATTCAATAGACAATGTACTTTTTTTCATCCGTACCTTTTTGGAAAATGGCATCTAAAACACCTGGTACAGGTAATTTAAGTGACTTTTTTGGCTAGACAAGTGAATAGAACATAAAATTCCCAGTTTCAAAACTTAACGAAAACAACAGGCATATAGGTAATTTTTATCGGGGCATAGCATTGTGAAAGGTCGAAAATGTCAAATGAAATTATTTAATTTAAAAAAAAGTTATTACTATTTGTTTAAAAAAAAAAAAATATATCAAAAGTCGTTAAAAAATCAAAAACTTAAAACATAATTTTTCTTAAAATACCAAAGTTATAAAGAAATTTCCACAAAAGTGATTATAAATTAATATTTTAAATGGTTTCCATTTTGTTTCAAAAGTAGTAAAATAAATCAAAAATAAGTTAAAAAAAAACTATGATAAACTTGAAAATATTTTTTTTCTTTCGATATTTTTTGAAAAATATTTTCTTTTTAGCAGCCAACCTAAAAGAATGTCAGAATAATTTTAGTTAATGATTTTGAAAATTTAAATATTCAAAATGTTTTTTCTTTGTTTCATAAGTTTTCTAAAATAATTTTCATAAAAGATGTAATAAAGTTTTCCAAAATAATTTCCATAAAAGTTTTAATAAATTTTTTTTCTTCAATATTTTCTTTTGTCAAAAACGGGAAATTTATTCTAAAGAAATATTTCTTACCCAAAAATAAAAAACAATATTTAAATTCAAAAAACCCAACAATCACAAAAAAGTCTCTAAGTCCAAACACCCACTGTGTTCTATGTCTAAATAGACATAGCGCGCACTACCGAGTTGTTGCTCCGTCAAAAAATTGTTAAAAACTAAATTCAATTTGCAGAGCTCCGAAAAACCAAAGCTACGTCGCGTCAGTTAACAAGAATTTTTCATCACATCACCGCGAGATCACTGTAGGACCGTGTTGATAGGACGTGTATTCTTGAAAGTCTCTATAGCGATTTATGCCGCTCCCTGTTCAAGGATAGACTTTCAGCACGAAAGCGCATTTTTCTGAGAATTTCGGCGTTTACGTCGAACATTCCACGCAAAAATTTTGAATAAATAAATTATCAAAGAGATAAGTTCTCAATAAATTCTCAAAGAGAAGAGTTCGAAATAAATCCTCCACCAAGAAAGTTCAAATAGAACAAAACCATTAAAATAGTTACAATGTAAAAAGTGAAGTTTGTTTGTTAAAGTATTTCAACATGTTAAAATTTTGGAAGCCCGGTATAAAAACTGTCGTGTGGAAGTTAAGAATCAAAGGGATAATGTAGAAATGTAAAAAAGTGTATTATAGTGATTAGATAGTATGCAGGTTGTAAGTCAAGATTTCTTGGACTACTGTATCGGTCAGATTTTGTGTAACGGTAAATTTTCATGCAAAATACTTGTATTAGTGTAGGACTTTATGTTTAACTGAATTTTATATCACAATGGATTTGAACTTTAACAATTGCAATAAAATACCTATTATATTTCTGAAAAATCGAGTACATCCCCAAAAATTAAATATTACTATGCACACTAAAACGCTCATTTCCAAAACAGTATAAGAAAAAATTGTGGCGTCTCTTAAGGAGTTAAGAGTTATCCGCTCGAACTTTAGAAATAACCCTTAAGTTTACAGCATAAACATCTGGGACGCTAGATGAAAAAAACAATGGTAGGGAGGTTTAAAATGAAGTGTTTATTTATGGCTAAGATGTTAATTTCATTTCCGGCACTTAATGTTTTTGCGTAGTGGTAAATTGGAAAAAAAACACTACAAAAAGCTCTTTTTTCACTTGTACGTGGTAGTTTCAAGGTCATGCATCAACTAAACTTTTTTTTCATAGTAAGTGGAGATAAATCGAGAAGAATTGATGGCCACCTTTACTTTTTTACGAAATTTTGATATATCAGCCGCCATATTGAAACGCGTCATAGCTGAACAAATTTAAAAAAAAAAATTGTTGGACTTGAGCTTCTTATCTTCGTTATCACATTTGGTTCTCTTAGCTTTAATAATTGATGAATAGCGCGCTTTAATATGTTATATTTGCAATTTGTCAATTTTGCTGGGGTAGTTTTTAAGGTGATGAAGCTTCAAACCCTAAGAATTCAATTTGGCATACATGCCTAATAGTTTGAGGTACATTTGAAGTTGGTCTGACAAAACGTCGAATTATTAAAATTTTTTGAAGAGACAATGGCAAAAATATTGTTTTTTGTGATTTTCAAGGTCATTTAAGGTTATATGACCTTGAAGGTAAATTTTTTGGAATTCTCGTTCTCGAATTATATGGAATCGAGTATAATCATGCCCTGGTTCTGAAAGTTGTATTTTTTATGATTTTTGGCCGCCATCTTGAAAGATGTCGTGATCTCAACCCCTTCTACACGAATGCACTACAAAATACTCCGTAACACTTGATTATGTGACTAAAGAGCTATTAATCCCACATAGTCACAAAACTCCTTCATAAAAACTCCCACGGGATAGAAATTATCGACATGTACCCCTACACTAAATAAATGGCTTATGTTGCCCCACGAAAGTAAACATTTTTTCCTTCCGTGTTGCCCTTGCATGATCGCCGGTAGCTCGTGGACCATCAATGCATGTTTTTTTTTTATTATTTTTCTGAGATTTTGACCATACCGTCTGCTAGATTATTATTTTCCACATACATATCGTCCTGAAATTAATTTTTAGGGATATTCTTTACATGTCTTATTAGACATCCCAGGCATGTTCTTTTTGGAAATTTTTTGAATGTTTTTTTTGGCCTCTAATTCTTGAGCAGGGAATAGATTGTGTCGAATGATCCCATGTCGAACGCATTTCGTATTATTGAGCGGGGACCGCTCATTCTATTCTATTAAAAATTGGGTGTTCGCGTTCCCCGACTCCGGCAAGCAGGCGCGTAAAACGTATATTTTTTAATCTAAAATTTCGAAGAGGTTTCAAGAAAAAGCATCTTGTTCTCGAGGGATGAGATCATTCCCCGGGATTGATCCCTTCTCTTGAGGGATCGTTCCTTCTCTCGAGATTAAAGAATTCCCCTGACAAATTAGATAATACATGCGAAGAACTTACTTGGTATAACTTATAATGTTTATGAAATGTGCTAAGTACATAAGCACTTAAAACATCTTTAGCATATCCTATTTTTTGTCAAGGAAGTTCTCAAGTAGAGAGAAAAGAAATCGAAACAAAAAGCAGAGCACCCCAAGAATACTTTAATAACTTACCTCCTTCTGTGCACCATTCGTTCTTTTTGAGACCAGTCTGTAAAGAGGAAATCATGAACATCCTTAAGTCATTAAAAAATGACTCATGTCCAGGACAGGATAAGATAAGTGTAAAATTGTTAAAAGAATCCTCTAAAGAATTGTCCCCTCTTTTTACTCATTTAATCAATTTAATTTTTTGCCAAGGATACTGTCCAAAACATTTTAAAGTAAGCATCATTATACCATCGGGTCAGTTTGGTGTTCTGGCCAAAAAATCAACTAATGATGCAATGGCGAAATTAACTAACTAAATTTACTCATCTGTGGATAAAAACAAAAAATATGCTGCGTTTTTTTATAGATCTGGCAAAAGCCTTTGACATAGTGTGTCATCGAAGGCTTCTGTCAAGTCTGGAAACCTTTATTGGAATCCAGGCATGGTACATTATTAAACCTCTTCGAGAGCTAGAACGTAAGGATAGGAAACGTACAAAGTGAAGAAAGGCAAATAGAGTTTGGCGTTCCTCAGGGAATAATCGTTGCTCCAATCCTTTTCAATATTTCTATCAATCAAATCCTTAAATTAAACCTTAACGGAAATATTGTAGCTTACTGTGATGGTCAGGTATATTCTACTGTGAGTGATTCTTGGATGGATGTTGAAAACACCATAAAAATAGATTTAAAGACATTGTTTATCGGCTAGACATGAATTTGCTCCGTGCCTTTCTCTAGCTATGTGACAGGACTGCCTGATTCACCAGAAAGTCCAGAAATTAAATTTGGCAATTAACATGGAAAAAGTCAGTAAACTACTAGTCAGTACTTACTACTACATATATATAGGACTGATAGGATTTAATTCTTTTTATTATTATTAAATTTTTTTAAATTTCATCTCAAGAGAAGAAAGTATTTTCTTTTCTAGGAACGAAAATGGTTTCGGTCTATTTCCGACGCTTCTACAAAGGATAGCCTACTAGATACCTACATTGTTTAGATGGTTTGCTGTCATTCATTTTCTTCACCAGAGAAGAAAACATTTTCGTCTCTAGAGACGAAAATAAAATTGATATGCGTGTGAAATATAAAACTTTCTGAGGCGTTGTAGAGTGCAGATTTGGTTACTTTCGTGTGTGGTCGTAGGAAATAGCTATTTCCCTAACAAGTTCGGAAAATCAATTTTTTCCACACGAGACTGCTTCATTGACCGAACGACATAGAAATTCGTTAATCAGTCGAGTGTGGAAAAAATTATTTTCGCAAGCGTTAGGAACAATTTTCTTTCTAAGATAGTGAGGAAAATATTATAAAATAGTAAACTAGTCAATAAAATTAATTAGTATTACGAAGTAAATATTTTTCAAAAAATTTGAGAAATTCGTAATAAAGAAAGACGTGACTTATTTTGACTTTTTCCTCCCGAAATTTATACACACATTTACTGACGCGAGAATTTTCAGTCTGAAGTTTAGGTTTTTGTTTCTTCCTAGTTCCCTGGGGGCTTATTCTTGAATATCTTAGGAAATGTCGCACGGGAACGTTCACATTCTTCGTTTCGCCCAATAAGAAAACTCACAATTTTCGATTTCGTTCAGTTTAAATTTTATCATGATTGTTGATTGTAATAGAGAGTTTTGCCTTTTGTTATTGTTACCTTAATACAGTTTATCACAGTGTACTAGATATGGCCAGGGCTGTAAGTGTTACATAAATTAAGTAAATAGTGCGAACGCTACATCGTAGAATGAATCTTAGTTTTTGGGGTATAGGAATGGAGGACGCACGCATTGCTCATTTTTAGGGGCTTACTAGGCAGGCAATATAAGAAGTATTTTGTTATTTTAAATCTAAAAATTGAATATTCGTAGCAGTTTTGGTCATAAATTTTTAAATATATCAGTATTATCCCCCTTTTACCCCCTTAACTATCCCCACCAACGCAACGTATGTTTTTTCCTATAAAAAAAACTAGAAAATATTTAGTTGAAGGTAATATGAAAATGTTATGAATTTACAGATATATCAAGACCCTTCTAACCCTTTCACCAAACCGCACCAAATTATTTTTTCTTCCAAGATTAGGGAACAATAATATAAATCTAAAACTGCAAAATGTAGCAGCTTTGGTTTAACAGTTATGAATTTTCAAAGAGTTATTATATTATCCTCCAAACCACTCCCCACCAAATTATTTTTTATATCTCAAATTAGAAAACAGTTAAAGTCATACATTTTTGAAAGGAATACATTTTTGAGTTTCCAATTCTAATATCCCCCGCTCACCCAACCCGACACAACCAATTAATTTTTTTTTAAATATTGTATTCTCACCGGACCTGTAGTAGTAGTAGTAATAAGGGTCGGCCCTTATCCTCCCACTCCCTTTACATTTCTTGCTTCTCTCTCTCACTTTGGGCCTTCCCGACTTCCTCACCGGACCTACATAATACGGTTATAATAACAAAATCCCATTTTATTACGAATTTTCACCTCTATCATTGCACCTAATCACCAAATTTGAAATAAATCCGTCATAAATTGTAAAATCCGCCATTTTGGATCCACCATTTGATTTTTTTGAGTTTGAGTTAAAAATTGATTGATTAATCTTAAAAAGACAACGATCCGCAACAAGAGAGGCGAAAGCTCTGTAAATAAAAATACGCAAAATTAAAAGCTGATCTTGCATTTTTCAACGTTTTTAAACGTTGGGTGACCTCGCTCACAATTCTGGGTCTCTCTCAGGCACATTGGGTTTGGCATCGCGTTTCCTTTGTTATGTTCTGTATACAAATAAAAACGAATATCATAGTCGCTTTAACAGATATATTCATTTTTCATTCATTAAGTATCTCTGGCATCATGTTTTTTCATTCTGGTGCATTTGATTTATATGAAAGCGTAGTATGAGGGGTTATTCCTAGTCTGAGGGTTATTCGGAGTGATTTAAGGTTAGCAGTGTAGTTATAATGCCGATGACCAAAGTCTAGGGACTTTTGATTTTGGCAACTTAAAAATCTGGTTTTTGTCCTCTGAGTCATTGAGGTTATGTTTTGTCTAACACGTTGGCTACCAAGGCTATAGCGAAATTTGTGACCTTCTGTACCATATGAATCACCGGTGATAAAAACGGATGGTTCACTCCTGTACAAAATGTATCACATGTGATATTATGCACGAAGGTGTATTACGAGCTTTTAAAATTGTTGGTATACAAAAGCAGGCAAATAGAATATGACAGTGGTTTACCAATGCACCAAATAATTTGTTGTTTAAATGGGCATCACCGGTGATTCACCGAAGTCAAGTTCTGCATGCTAATCTGAAAAATAAAAAAAATTGTTTTGTAATATTTATTTTTAATGTATTTTATTACGTAATTTACAATTTAGTTTTTTCTCTGAAAACCTTTTAGGTACAAAACGACAACGAAAAATAAATACCGCAAAAAATGAGCTTATGTTATATACAGGTATAAACATTCCAAACATAAAACGGGTGAATTTGGACACTCGTTACAAAAAGTGGAAACTAGTTTAGCTTTTTTTGCTGCTATTTTAGATTTCTTATGAAGTCCATATTGCAGATCGCAACACCCTACACATCGGTTTCTCTTTTTTTCAACCACCTGCTTCAGTACGTGTTTGTTTTGTGTCTTATTTGTATTTTCATTATCTAAAATATCCCCAAAGAAACCTGTCACAATTGCTTCTCTAAAATCTGCTATTTGAATTTTTTTTTGTTCAATATTTGGTATAAGATAAGAGCATTAACAATGGACGTACCAAATAAATATTCAAACGCTACTTTATGGTACCATCTTAGGGATCGGCGAAGCGTAGTAAAATAGGAAGCCATTTGATCTGTCAAGTCAATACCCATCTTCCTCTTCTTTTTGATCCATAATTTATAAAATTAACCACCAAAATTAACACTTGCACTAAATAATTCTGTAATTACGAAAGAAACGCTCTGTAAGCACATGCAAAAAATACGTAGATTCACTTGTGTACCAAGTGTATCACCGGTGATCAAACAACAAAACAGTCTCAAAAAAATATTCTGGCGTATGTTAAAGTGCACAACGACACCTATTCAATGAAATCTGTATTTATAGCTCGGCACCACGCTCGGTACATAAAGGAATCAATATGAAATATATGTCGGTATAGGAGCAACCCTATCTCATGTATCACCGGTGAGACATATGGTAGCCAACGGGCTAAATAAAAATGGAATGGACTGCAGTTACCTATAGCAACCAAGGCATTCCTATCCAAAGTCTACTGACGTGTTCTGACAAATGCATTGAACTCCGGTTTCACATTGCAGTGTCCAAAATTTTTTCCGCTCTAAAGCCCGAAAGTTTTCGCGCACTAGAGCGGCAAATTTAAAGATTTAAATGAATATTGTATTACACCATTTTAAAGAGCTTAGAAGCAAATAAATGTTTTTGTCTAAACTATTGTTTAAATTTTAGCCTGGTTTTTAAAATAATGAAAAAAATATAAAAAAAAATCCTGTAAATGTCTATTCCGTTCGTGAGATATAGATTATCACAATTTTATTCAATGACGGGGTGGTGTGGGAGGGGGGGAATAATGCAGAGATGGGGGTAGCAAGATGGATTTTCGTAATCAGAAAATGATCCCTATTATCACGATATCTAAATATAGCATGTAAATGCCCGCGGACCTTCTATTAATGTGAAGCTAAATAAAATCATTTCATTTTGACCCTAAAAATATCCCAGGATTGGAAAAACATCAGCCTAGAATGTGATATGTGGTAATATCTAAGTTTGCATGTATACAGAGAGCTTCAGGCCACTGCGAACGTAGGGCGGAACTAGTCCAATTTGTCAGTGTCCACGCAGGGATACCGCACACCTTTTAGCGGAGAAATCAACACTCATGCTTGCTTTTGTCGGTCGCGGCTTGCATTTGGTACGTGGTAATTTTCTTGTTTTTTGTCACTGATAAATTAGAACGTCTTATTTTCAACTGCTCAGATTTATCACTAACAACATGTTACAAGGTACGTTCAAAAACCAAAAAGATTCTCCCAGTCAAAAAAAAATTAGAGCAAATGTTAAAAACCCCTTTAAACGTTTCCAAGCATGTTAGGTGTCATATATTTTGAAAAGCTTCTTCAATTTGAATCCGAAGTTCTTCCAAATTATTAACCCTTTCATGCCCGTGTACTTATAACCCGATTAGGAAATACATTATCAAGATAGTCCTTAAGAAGGCCAACATTGTGAGCGGGACGACCATCTCACTCATCAAATCTCACACCTGCCTAGCAGTTGGAATAATATGCTGCTGCAGTAGATCCAAGTATCTAGGACCATCCAAATTTCCGTCAATAAAAAATGGCCCAATTACGTGTTCTCCTACAATACCCCCCAAACATTTAGTTTTTGGGGATACTGTGTTCTTACGTCAAAATCGAACGTGTGTTGGGTTAATGACGATTCAATAATGGAAAAGTGCTTTCATCTGTGAAAAGAATAGATCTCAGAAAGTTTTTATCATGATTAGACTCTTCCATCATTGTTTCGCAAAATTCCATACGACGATAGTTGTCTTCCTGAAAAATTTGATGGGTTTTTGACGCTTTGTAAGAATGATAACCATTCTTTTTGAGAAGTAAGACAGTGGTTGAAGACTTATCAATTGCGTCGGCAATTTGGTGGCTAGTTAACTTTGGATTTTCCTCCACTGCAACGCAAATTATCACATGTCGTACTTCCTGCTCGTCATTCAAAACAGTGGGTTTTTTATGGTTCCTTGGCGCTACACAACCAAACTTTTAAAAACTATGCACAAACCTATGAAACGTTGATAAACTAGGTTCTGGGCGATTCTTCAAAAACAGATAGAAGTCATTAGGAGCTTACACCAAATCTTACACCTAACAACTGCCTAGCAGTTGGAATAATGTGCTGCTGCAGTAGATCCAAGTATCTAGGACCATTCAAATTGCAATTGCCGTTAATAAAAAATGGCCCAATATCGAACGTGTGTTGGGTCTGCACTTTTTCGGCAACTTCGTAGACATCCATTTTTGGTTTTAAAAATGTATTATTTCAATTAAGAACTTACCAATCTCTTTCTCGAGCAATAAAACAAAATAATAAAAACAAAATAAATTTCAAAAAGATAACACTGCAGCGTGCTTTGACCCCACCTCGGTCGTACGGCACGAGAGTTCGCAGCAGCCTGAAGCTCATTTTACTTTTCCCCATGCAACATGCAACACCTGGTATATATATCCCACTTCTGATTTTGAAATTCGAAAAATTCGACAAACAGATATGAGCCGCGAGACGGAGATCGATACTCCCGCGCACCCCTTTCCATTCGCTCCCCCGTGCCTTCACTTATCCCACGTTTGCGCTTCGTTCCCCCATCGCAGCTTCCCTTCAACGTCGAAACCCGTCTCGGAAAATGATTCTTTAAAATTGTAACTTTTTTTTTATTTTTATTTGTTACACTTTAACAAAGTAATGATGGTAGTGATTGGTGAGTGGTCGTTCGTTTAATGTTTGGAAAAACGCCGTGAGGTTATTTATTTATTATTTAAAATTTTTGAGAAAATCCCAAATATATCCCACACGAGATATTGATTCATTCGTTAGAAGGTCGCGAATAGAGGGCACAATTTTACGTTAAAAAATGAATAGGTTTGGAAGTTTCAAGCTTCCTGAGTCAATCCAGAATCGTGTCCAGAATGTGGCTAATTCGATTTCACGTCGACCAGGAGCTCAACTTCCCGAAAGGCCTCCACTGCCTCACCAAGCTGAAAGAGTTCACTTTGCTCAGGCGCATCAAAACCACACTAGTCATGGAGGTATGTTAATTAGAATACCTATAATTTCCATTTACATAGCGTTATATTTTTGACTCTTTTTTGGGAAACCACAAAAAAGCCGAATTTACAAAAACCGAAACACAATTGAACAGAAAATAAAACATCCGAAACGAAACATGAACGAAAGTAAAACACCCAGAAAATAATGGATACGAATATAATTTTATAGAATTTTAATTTACTCTGTCCTTAAAAGAAACAAATATAATTTAACCGATTATAATTTTCCCGAGCCTTAAAATGTCAGAAAAACAGAAAAATAATATTCCCGAATCTTAAATGAGCAGAACCACAATCCATCCGAATCGCTATTGGGCATGCGTCCAATTTAAATCTCTAAAGCGCCGTCCGTAGGCCCTGGACTGCGGCGTTGATAAGTTCCTCTATTTGGAAGATGACACGGGGATTTTTTTTTATTAAACGATTTTATTTAACTTCACAGTTTCTGGCTGTCTGTCTATTAAATCCTGCGATTTATTTTTGACACGGCACTTTCCGTGAACCGATTTTAATATTATGAAAAAATTTGGGCGTAGGGGGTGGTTGAGGAATGTAAATGAAGAAATTAATACAATATCACAACTTACTTCGACTTTTCTCTGCCGTAAGCCTGGCAACATAGCAATTGAATTCATGGCTATCGGTTCAAATCATTTTCGGACAGATTGGGGTTGTTGAATTTTGTGGTTCGGCATTATTATATTTCTATTAAATTATTTTCGTTAAAAATATTTTTTGTTTCTATAAAAATATGTTTCGGTTAAATTTAATTCTATGACAATTTTTTTTAGACCAACTAGTTTATTTTCTTTTAAATTCTGACAACTTATGTTTCTGCCAAATTTGGTTTCGAGTTTTTTATAGGGACCCACAAAATTCAAGTTGTTACGACGCGGAGGCCCTTTTCTTTCTGCGTATATCGAGGCATTATCTAATTATATCAGTTAAGAAATAAAAAGTTATAAACTTTTTATTTATGAGTGCTCTCATTATTTACTTCATCCATTACAAAAGTGGGTTGACTTTTATCTGATTAATCAGCGAGAATTACCCCCAAAAAATTTGGTCTTTTCGAAGTCTGATGTCTGTCTATCTATCAGCAACAAATCCTCGGGGAAAATTTTTGAATATTTTCTTCATATGTTAATACTCCCATAAAATGAGGTGTGCAATTTGCGAAAACTTACACTTAAAATAATGTAAAAAATATAAAAACGAAAATTTTGTAAATGTCTTTGGTTAAAAATATCTTCTTCAGTTTTCGTGATATCGCAAAAGTTTCTACTTTATTCTAAATTCAAAAAAAAGATTTTTGCCATTTTCTTTACAAAAATCCTAATACTTCGACGTTTTCTCAGACTAACTTCAAATGTACCTCAAACTATTAGGCATATAGGGTGTTTCAAATTCGATGCTCACCATGGGGATCTCCTAAACGGTAGGAGATACGAAAAGGTTTAAATTCGGGCAAAGTTGCGCAATTTGATGCTTTGCTCAAAACTTCAAAAAAAGTTTACAAATTCCGGATAGTTCCGGAGATAGACGGAAAAAAACCGAAATCTTAAAGCTGTCAAAAAACGCTTAAAACTTTCTACAGGGAGTTTTTTAAAATCTAGCTAGTGAGAGGTCCGTTTTTGAGATTTGACATTTCAGTGTGACAGGAGCACTGTCAAGTTCATTTTTTCTTATGGACACATCCTTTTTTTCTCCTGCCGCTTGGTTCATAAAGGATGACAGATAACATTTTGAAAGCTTATTTTGACAAGTCACTTGACGTTTCGGGTTTATTGACCATCATCAGTCCCAATTTAATTTTGGCTTTATCTTACTCAAGATATTTTGAATGATAGTTTTTTTGCCATTCTGTTATAACAAAATAACTTTACCTAATATTTTAAAAACACGTTTTTTTCTCTGTTATTAATCTTTGAATTTGGGCTGATGATGGTCAATTAACTCGTCAGGTACTTGTCAAAATGAGTTTGTAAAATATCTGTCATTCTTTATGAACCAAACGGCAGGAGAAAAAGGTTTGTTTCCAAAAGAAAAAATAAAGTTGACAGTGCTCCTGTCACACTGAAATGTCAAATTTCAAAAACGGACCTCTCATTAGGTAGATCTTAAAAAAGTGCCTGTAGAAAATTTTAAGCGTTTGTTGAAAGCTTCAAGAAAAAAAGCGCAGAAAAATACAAAACTAAAAATAAAGATTTTGGTTTTTTTCCGGAACTACCGGAATTTGTAAACTTTTTTTTTGGTTCTGAGCAAAGCGTCAAATAGCGCAACTTTACCCTAATTTAAACCTTTCCGTATCACCTACCGTTTAGGAGATCCCCATGGTGAGCATCGAATTTGGAACACCCTGTATATGCCAAATTCAAATATTGCAAAAATAATATACTAAAGGGAGCTATTCATCAACTATTAAAGCGAAGAGTAACAAATTTGGTAAGAAAGATAAGATGGTCAAGTCCAACAATATTACTAAAAAAAATAGGTTCAGGTATGACGCGTTTTATGGCGGTTGATATATCAAAATGGCGACCTATAACCACATTTTATTTCATCCAATTTCGTAAAAAAGCAAAAATGACAAGGTGGCCATCAATTATTGTTGATTATGCATGACCTTGATTGACCTTGAAAATACCATGTACAGGGTGATCATTTATAAACGCCCCCCTTTAACTTTTTTATTATTTGATGTGGAAAGATGAACCAAACAATGGATAACTTATGAAATTAAACGGCTTTTTTTTACTATACCATTTTTTTTAGGTCACCCTGTATACGAAGGATAACGAAGAAGTCAATTTTTTTAAATAGAACACCCCTTATATTTTTATATTTTTGGATTCCTTAAAAAAATACCTTTACAACAATATAACATGTTATGGGTCTATCTCTCACCGTTCGCGAGATATTAACATTTAAATTTTCAAAAGAAACCCACTTGTCCATGGCAACCTTTGATTCATTGTTTACCCCTACGGTCAAAACTGTCACTATAGTTATGTAGTTACCCATAAAAAAAAAACAAAATAAAATAGGAAACAAAAATGTCAATACAAATCAATTGCAGAGAAATTTGTAGGGCCTATTTTTTCACCAAAATGGTTTATTCAGATCAAGAAAGGTAAGAAATCTTATTGTTATTTGCTAGAAACAATTATAACTCTCGTGCGACTATTCGTGAGTATAGAAAGCAGTTTCCAAACCTCGTTCCAAACAGACAATGTCCTACGAGATCCACAATAAGACAGCTCTTTCGTAAACTTAGACAGACGTCAAGTGTACTAATGAAGAAATAAACCTTAATATTCTTTTTCATTTTGAAGAAAATCCTAAATCCTCAATTCGGCAAGTTTGTAGAGTTTTAAGGCAAGAAGGGCATCAAAATAGCAGCTCTTATGGAAAGGTAAGAAATGAGCTAAGAAAACATTCCTACAAGCCATATAAGTCGCGTACCGTGCAAGCTCTAAATCCGGAGCAAAAGAGAAAACGTGTCGATTTCTGCCGCACGATGCTACGAAGGATGGATGAAGACCCAAACTTTTTGAACAGGATTTTGTGGTCGGACTAATCTACATTTTCAACTTGTGGGGTACCCAACAGACAAAATCATAGGTATTGGGCGACTGAAAAATCCCAATTTTATAAAGGAAGTGAGATTGCAAGGAAGACAGTCTGTTAATACTTGGTGTGGGATTTTAGCAGACCGTGTAATAGGACCTTTTTATTTCCAAGGAACTCTAACAGGCGATAGATATTTACATTTTTTGGAGACCCACCTGCTTGAATTTCTAGAAGATCTTCCACTTATCGAACTGCAAAATTTAATTTTTCATCAGGACGGAGCCACGCCCCATAATGTCCGCGATGTTCAAAATTTCTTAAACAATCATTTTGGGGAGTGGATTGAAAAAAATGGGAATATTCGGTGGCCGCCAAGCAGCTTTGATCTTACACCGCTTGACATTTTCTTGTGGAATCATCTGAAGGATAAAGTATTTCAGGAAGATATCCAGAATCCTCAACAAATAAGAGAGCTGGTGGAAATAGAAGTTAACCAACTAAACGAAAAATTTTCAGAGTTTCTTGTCAATACTGTTAACTGTTTGAGGCGCAGATTTGAAAAATGTATTGAAGTTGAAGGAGATAGATTCGATCATCTTTTATAAATTTATCTTAGATTTGTTACTAATTTTAAATGATTTTGTGTTGATATTTATGGATATAGTGATAGAGCTTTAATGAGTTATATGAAAAAATATATAAATAAATATAATCAAAAAGCTGTCTTTCGTAATTAATTTATAATTAATAATAATTAATCAAACGTTGCCATGAACAAAAAAAACAACAAAAGCAACACCGGCACGCTTCAAAGCCTACCTATTGTTTCTGTAGTGTGTTTCTTTTCATGGCCAACTTAGTCGTGAAAAATTGCAAGTTTTTCCCATTTTGAAAATTTAAATGTTAATATCTCGCGAACGGTGACAGATAGACCCATAACATGTTATATTGCTGTAAAGGTATTTTTTTAAGGAATGCAAAAATACAAAAATATAAGGGGTTTTCTATTTAAAAAAACTGACTCCTTCGTCATCTTCGCCATACAAGGTGACCTAAAAAAAATTGGTGTAGTGGAAAAAAACCCGTTTAGTTTCATACTTGGAATTCTTTTTTTTAGTGAAGGTTCCAGGTTGTGTAAAATATTTATTGATGAAGGTTCTGAAAAAACTACAAACTTACTGTTTTTTTTTCAGTCTAATCTGTTTATCGACGTTTCGCCCTTTTTGGGGCTTTATCAAAATATAACAACCTGGGGGGGAAGGAGAGGGAACATAATATTACGTGGACATCATTCTTCTTATTCTAATCAACGGATCGTTATCTCGAAATACATGTAGTCGCCATAGGAAACATACTTTCTCGATTTTTCCGACGACGACTACATGCATTTCGATCTATTGATTAGAATAAGGAGAACGATGTTATCCACATCATTTTATTTTCCTTCCTCCACAAGTTGTGATATTTTGATAAAGCCCTCAAAAAGAGCGAACCGTCGATAAATAGATTAAATTGAAAAAAATAGTATAAGGTTGTAAACTCGGGATATTTCCTACCAAAACATAACACGTGCATAAAATATTTCCTAATGGATTTTAATTAGGTGACAGTAGAAAAAAAATTCAGTGTCAATCACATTTTTTTAAAACTGAGGATACCTCTAGTACAACCACTATTCTTATTTCTTTATATTTTGGCTGCTGTTTCTTTGATTTAGGAAATATTCCAATAAATTATATTTTTATTTTTATTACAAATCGCATTCGTTTGTTTTCATATTTTACGAAAATGTTCTCCTCCTGCGGGCATTTTCGCGAAAATATGAAAATAAACTCTTGGTTAATTACACTGGGGAGCAGCAAAAATGGGTTTTTTATACCTTCATCAAAATATGATTTTAGTAACTGTCTGAAGATAACTAAAGCATGGCTTTTTTTGTTACCGATGCAAAAAAACTTTTTTTAAAAGTTATTTCCGCCAGTTTTTACCAAGCCGCTTTGATTTATAGTGTAAAGATGGTGTGTTGCGAGAAGTGCTCTTCGTTCGAGATTTTTAAAAGTATTTTCCTGTTTTTCTTGGAGTTTTTGATAAAGGTATTAAAAAAAATAGTTTTAGCAACTCACGACTAAACTGTGCTTTTTTTTACTCGCATTTTTAAATACCTGGCTGCGCTCGTTATTTAAAAAAAGCACTAGTTGTTAAAACTACTATTTTTTGCGAGTCAGCCTAAATCTTTAAATGGTATTTCTTCGTTACTTAGCCCAAAAAATAGTTTTTATTCAGGAAACAAGAATTTGTTCCCCAGCGTTATTGGTAATTTTGATGCACTTGTGCAATTACCTCCGATAATTTCCCCATCCCTTGTTTACAGATTATTTCATTCATGTGTTAAAAGTCCCATAAGATAACTATAATTTTTGACAATTATAGAGCGAGATCAAAAAAAAAAAAATTATACTGAGTTAATTAATCGTGGTCTGTGGTATTACAGGTACCATAAACGAACATCATGAAATGAGCAACATCAATTCAACCAATCCGAACAACCCGTTCCTGCAAATGAACAAGGAAAACAGCTTCCAGCAGGAAGAAAGCAATTTTACGCAGGACGTTCCAGGTATAGATTAATAATGTAGTGAAAGTTAAAAATAAATAAACGTCTCCATATCAGTATACCTAACGAATATAACTATGAAATACTATAACGGTCGCCCTTGCATTTTCCGAATAAGAAGCTGTAGCGACGGACGCCCACGGTTTATCAGAATGTGCAAAGTCAAACCCGTTAAATAAAAGAAAGTTCAATTATAAAATCATTCACTATAGGAACAGCAATTTCTTCAAACCCATGCAATAGCAAATTAAATAAGACCCGTTTTTAATGAAACCATTGTTCATCAAACTCATTCAATATCAAACCCGGAATTTGTAAAACCTGTAATTTATTAGAAAACTTTTGCTAAATTAATTGCGCATTCGCCAATACCACATGAACCGGAGGCGTACACGCAGGTGCGTTTGCGTTCAATAGTTTGTGTATAGATGCCACTTGCATTCACCCGACTTGCATTCATGTGTTATTCACGAATGCGCAATCAATTTAGCAAAAATTTCCTGATAAATTACGGGTTTTACGAATTCCGGTTTTGATAATGAATGAGTTTGATGAACAATGGTTCGATTAAAAACGAGTCTGTTAAATTTCGAATTTGTTATTGAATGGGTTTGATGAAATAAGTTTCGGATAAAAAATTGGTTTGACGAATTGCAGTTTCTATGGTGAATCGTTTTTACGATGAATTTTTTTTATTAAATATGGTCTGATAAATTCCTGGTTTGATAAACCATAGGCGTTCCATTTTTGGCTTGTTTATACTATGTTTTAAATGTGGACTACTTTTATGTGCACAGTCAGCGCCGCTGTTCTAACTTCTGTCATCGAACAAAAATAAAGCATTCAAAAACTACTAAATTATAATAATATTTCCTATGTTTTCATGGATATTGAATTCGTTTTCAATATGTTTTGAAAACTTTTTTTCATGAGTTTTCATGACAGGTTTTCAAATTTTGATATTTAGCAGCTGACATATGTCATAGTTGTCAAATATTCATTTTTGAGTTTTGGTACTTTTTTTTTTAATGTATTTTATTCAAAAGATGATGTTGGTCCTTGCCCCACATTTTTTTTAAATTTTAATTACTACTCTGTTTGCAAGTGGAAGTGAAGAAAGAAAGAAAGCACATACACTTTCGAGCCAAATATTTCTTTTATTTTCCATAATTAATTTTTTTAAATTCTTTAAAAAAACAAATCTTTAGTTATTTAAGTAAGGTTATGTTATTAATCTTCTTTTTTCTATACACTCCAACAAATTTTAGAATGCCGGTTCCACAGTTTAACTTCTATTTCTCTCTTTCTCTCTCAAAAAGAGTGAGAGCAATGAAAAATAATTTGGCGGCTGTTTGGTAATCCGACCCAATACGCATGTGTAAACTCAATCCCCGTTTTCATGGAAAATCGGTATTTCGATCTCAATACGATCTTGATCCAACCCTAAACATTTTTGAAATCGATTTGAATACTGGAAAAACAGGCATTTTTATGGACGGTATCGGATTGAAATCGTTTTCAGAACGAACTCAATTCCTATGAAAACGTAGCAATTATTTTTATAAGTCTGGAAGAATTGAAAAAAGGTGGAAATGAATGGTATAAATTTTTTTTTACTGATTTTGTTAGTCAAGATGCTCTATATTAAGAATCTGGTTGATGCCACTTTGGTACCCTTGGCCATTTCCAAAAATCCAAGACGATGCGCGGCGGTCATTTTTAAGTGAAAAAACTAGAAAATAATCAAATTTCGGAGCCAAATATAGCTTTGTGGCACATTATTTTAGTCAGTTTTTGGCCGCCAAAATCCAAACTGGCATTATTTTTTTTCTGGGGGTACACTGCAACACCATTTTATGAAAAAAAATGACCTACGAATATAGGCGTGGGATACATCAATTCTGGTATTTTTGGGTCCTCTGTATTCATATATCTAGTAAAAAAAAATTGAGGGTAATCTGGAGCAGTGGGGGGGGGGGTAGGTACAAGGTAAACATATACAGACCGATTCAAGCTACTGCGAACATAGGGCGGAAGAAGTCTAATTTGCCAGTGTACGTACATGCAGAGACACCGCACGCCTATCAGTGAAGCAACCAATACTCAGGCTTGCGATCACCACTTGCATGACTTTCCTTTGGTATTTAGTACGCCTCTAACCACGGTGCTGTGTGGAGCGTAGTCAATGAAACCGGAATTTGGTCAATAAATACGCAAATTTTTATAACGTAATTTTCTTATTTTTTGTCACTGATAAATAAGAGCGTTTTATTGTCAACTGCTCAGATTTATCAGTGACGACGAGTTACAATGAAAATAATAAGGAGAAACAAAATAAAAGCAAGTTCTCAAAATAAAATAATACATTCTAAAAACCAAAAAGATTCTCCCAGTCAAAAAAAAATTAAAGCAAATGTTCGAAAAGTCCTTCTTCCTCGGCTAGACAATATCCGAGCCTACTATAAAAACCCCTTCTAACGTTTCCAAGCATGTTAGGGGTGATAATTTGAAAAGCTTCTTCAAAAACAGATAGAAGTCATTAGGAGCAAGATCGGGAGATCGAGCTGGCCATAAAATAGTTCCCCGTGTACTTATAACCCGATTAGGAAATACATTATCAAGATATTCCCTAACAAGGCCAACATTGTGAGCGGAACAACCATCTTGTTGAAACCATGTTTCACCAAATCTTACACCTAACAACTGCCTAGCAGTTGGAATAATGTGCTGCTGCAGTAGATCCAAGTATCTAGGACCATTCAAATTGCAATTGCCGTTAATAAAAAATGGCCCAATTACGTGTTCCCCTATAATACCCCCCCCCAAACATTTAGTTTTTGGGGATACTGTGTTCTTACGTCAAAATACAAATGCAAATTTTCCCTCGACCAATATCGAACGTGTGTTGGGTTATGACGATTTGACCATTTGACCATCTGCACTTTTTCGGCAACTTCGTAGACATCCATTTTTGGTTTTAAAAATGTATTATTTCAATTAAGAACTTACCCATCTGTTTCTCGAGCAAGGCAGAAATAAAACAAAATAATAAAAACAAAATGAATTTCCAAAAGATAACACTGCAGCGTGCTTCGAATCCACCTCGGTCGTACGGCACGGAGAGTAAATTGGACTTGATTCCCCCTATGTTCGCAGTAGCTTGAAGCGGTCTGTATGTTAAAACTGTTTATGTGGCAGCTTTGCTCAACCCCGCTATAAAACTAACTAATGACTTTTGGGAACGATCCATTTGAAATATATAAGTTTATCCGTTTGTCCAAATCTCCGTGGTTTACCCCTTAAATTACACCCCACTTTTCTAAAATCTTTTTTTTTAACAACAAATTTGAATTGAGCGTAACCAAGAAGCTCATAATGCTCTTTTGATTTTTGCCGGACGCCATTTTAAAAATTTAAAAATGGTGGATGAGGCCCAAAACTTATTAACTACTTTTATAACTATCAAAATATCTAAAAAAACTTGAATAAAATTTGTTCGTTAAGTCGCCACATAGGGATTAAAAGACATACGCTTTAGTCCCGAGCTATATATACTATTTTATGCGCTTTAGGAAAAGATTATTGTTAAAATCACGTTATTTCTACGCCAAATGGTTCGTCGCCTACAAGAAAGGGTGCTAAAAATGAAATCGTGGCCAAGAGGAAGTGCTGTTTGGCTTGACTTGCGATAAATTGAATTATAATTTTCCAGGGATTATTTTTTTTAATCCCTGAGGGATTAAGTTTATTTCAAATTCCTAGGCTGAGGAATTTAATTTACTTTTAGTCCCTTAGACATTAGGGATTAAAACTGCCAATATAGTCAACTATGTTGGGAATTTGGAACCTTTGGTTGCACTAAAACAAAATTATGATTGTTTTCCACAAACCAAAACTACACTTTTTTGCACTCGACGCGCGTTTCGCTAACAACGTTAGCATCATCAGGAGACGATAAACAATGAACTAAATTAATCTACGCTCTATCTTATATACAATCCTTTAGTGGGCGGAGATAAGACTAATAAATTGTGATTGATCACGATTTTTAATCCTACCTCCCCTCAACCAAAGAATAAAGTGTACTAAACGGGATAGGTCCTCTATGTTTATTTAAACTATTTCTGGATTTAATGATTTCCATACTTTCATATGCATTCAAAAGTCTTTTGTTTGGTACACTTTTTAGAAGTTTTAGGTTATCTAATGTGAATCTATGATTGTTTTCAAAAGCATGCTCGGCCACACTTGACTTTTCTGTTCTTCCGTATTTTAAGTGTGCTAAGTGTTCTTTAAAACGTGTTTGAATAGAGCGTCTCGTTTGGCCAACATATTTTTTATCACAATCCATGCAACTAATTTCGTAAATTCCACTTTTTTCTAGAACTGTAGTTTTATCCTTGGGATTTCCTAGTAAGCTTCTTATTGTGTTACCGGACTGATATACTAATTTAAGACCGGTGTTATTAAATACTTTCTGTAATCCTTTCGTATAATTAGGATTATACGGAATTGATACAAATTTTGAGTCGCAGGTATCTTTTTGTCTGAAAAAGGTAGAATTCCGAAAGGTCTTTTGAAAAGAATGTCTATTTATCAGCTTATTTATTAAGACTTCGTCGTAACCGTTTTCGCCAGCTATATTCCTAATCCTATTCTTTTCTGCTTCAAATCTTTCTTTGTTTAAGGGGAAATTTACTAATCTATATGTTAAAAAGTGCAAACTTGCAAGCTTATGTTGTAAGCAATGAAAAGAGTCATTTGGAATATACCTGTTGGTGGCCGTGCCTTTTCTGTATAGGTCAAAGTCCAATTTATTTTTATTTCTTATAACTGAAGTGTCTAGAAATGGCAGTGTACCATTGTTCTCTGTTTCATAAGTAAATTTAATAGTGGGAAATTTGTTATTTATTTTTTCCATAAAATTTTCAACACTAGTTACTTTAGTGTTGAATACTGCAAACACATCGTCTACATACCTGAACCATACTCTGGGGAAATACTCAAATTCTTTACTTATATCTGATTCAAATTTGCTCATAAATATAAACTACAAGTAAGCAATCCCACTATGCCCAAACTGTATTGTCTTCCGAAAATCCACAAGCCTGGAAAATCGGTTAGACCTATAGTTTCTGCTGTAGGATCACCTACTTACAACATTTCGAAATGGCTAGCAAACGAGTTTGAAAATTTACCGATAAAGGAAAAAGGTTTTTCTGTTCAAAATTCCCTTGAATTTATCAACAAAGTTAAAGATATTTTACTCCAAGAAGGTGAAATTTTAATCTCGTTTTGATGTTAGTTCGTTGTTCCCTAGTGTGCCGATCCCCAATACCTTACAATACCTGGAGGAACTACTAAGAAAAAACAATCTAGAAGACAAACAGACTTTAGAATACCTATCTTTAACAAAACTCTGCATGAATCAAAATTACTTTCAATATAAAAATAACTACTACCAGCAATTAGAAGGAACCACAATGGGTAATAGTTTATCACCTTTTATCGCAAACCTATTTATGAGCAAATTTGAATCAGATATAAGTAAAGAATTTGAGTATTTCCCCAGAGTATGGTTCAGGTATGTAGACGATGTGTTTGCAGTATTCAACACTAAAGTAACTAGTGTTGAAAATTTTATGGAAAAAATAAATAACAAATTTCCCACTATTAAATTTACTTATGAAACAGAGAACAACGGTACACTGCCATTTCTAGACACTTTAGTTATAAGAAATAAAAATAAATTGGACTTTGACCTATACAGAAAAGGCACGGCCACCAACAGGTATATTCCAAATGACTCTTTTCATTGCTTACAACATAAGCTTGCAAGTTTGCACTTTTTAACATATAGATTAGTAAATTTCCCCTTAAATAAAGAAAGATTTGAAGCAGAAAAGAATAGGATTAGGAATATAGCTGGCGAAAACGGTTACGACGAAGGCTTAATAAATAAGCTGATAAATAGACATTCTTTTCAAAAGACCTTTCGGAATTCTACCTTTTTCAGACAAAAAGATACCTGCGACTCAAAATTTGTATCAATTCCGTATAATCCTAATTATACGAAAGGATTACAGAAAGTATTTAATAACACCGGTCTTAAATTAGTATATCAGTCCGGTAACACAATAAGAAGCTTACTAGGAAATCCCAAGGATAAAACTACAGTTCTAGAAAAAAGTGGAATTTACGAAATTAGTTGCATGGATTGTGATAAAAAATATGTTGGCCAAACGAGACGCTCTATTCAAACACGTTTTAAAGAACACTTAGCACACTTAAAATACGGAAGAACAGAAAAGTCAAGTGTGGCCGAGCATGCTTTTGAAAACAATCATAGATTCACATTAGATAACCTAAAACTTCTAAAAAGTGTACCAAACAAAAGACTTTTGAATGCATATGAAAGTATGGAAATCATTAAATCCAGAAATAGTTTAAATAAACATAGAGGACCTATCCCGTTTAGTACACTTTATTCTTTGGTTGAGGGGAGGTAGGATTAAAAATCGTGATCAATCACAATTTATTAGTCTTATCTCCGCCCACTAAAGGATTGTATATAAGATAGAGCGTAGATTAATTTAGTTCATTGTTTATCGTCTCCTGATGATGCTAACGTTGTTAGCGAAACGCGCGTCGAGTGCAAAAAAGTGTAGTTTTGGTTTGTGGAAAACAATCATAATTTTGTTTGCCAATATAGTTCCTAAAAAGAAAGATTAAACCTACCTATTTAATCCCTAAAGTGCATAAACAGTTTTAATGTTTACCTTGTAAGTACTACATATATGAATATACAGAGGACCCAAAAACACCAGAATTGATGTATACCATGCCTATTATATTACCCCCCACTACCTTATTTGATTTCAGCGTAGCCAAAAACTTAAAAATTTAAATGGTGTACCCCCGGCGCCTAAAATTATGTGCAACATACTAATATTTTGTTCAGATATTTTTTTTCTAGTTCTTTCACATAAAATGATCGCCATCTTAAATGTTTTAAATTGCTCAAGGGTGCCAAAGTTGCGTCAATCGGATTCTTACAAAAAGAAGTTAAAAAACCTCCGAATCAGTTACTTTAACCGAAAATAATCTAAAAACAAAAGATCAAAAGATCTTATGTGGAAAAAACGAAAACTCAAACCGGATGAGTATCCCACAAGGAACATACAAAGAACCAGAGCGAAAAACACGGCAGGACGAACCCGTATCAGGTGATTTAAATAAGTGCCAGTGCGGAACGATGCCTATTTGTGAGTGATTTCAATTTGGCAATCAAAGTATATGATGGTGTTAAATGATGTTTGGTGAGGGTGAACAGTGGAACCACTGATGAGCCCACGTTGGTTGCCCAGGGCGAAACATCATTTGATCATTTCTCTTTTCGCTTTGGTTCTTTGTGTGTCCCTTGTGGGATACTCATCCGTGTTTGAATTTTCGTTTTTCTTACCCAAGATCTTTTGATCTTTCGTTTTTAATCGGATTCTTAATATGAAGCATCTTGGCTAACAAAGTCAGTAAAAAAATGTCTTTTACCATTTATTTCCCACTTCAGGCAAAAATACTTACAGACCATGTTTGTCCTATGCAGGAATCATGAAGCAACAAAGCAGGATGTCATCTGTCGATTTTTCCGAGGGATCAGACTTTGTAGAAGGGAAGTGCGATGTCAAGATCAATGAGTATCAGGCTGCCTGGAATGTCACCAATGCTATCCAGGTATTATTACCAAACTGTAGATGCAAATGCAACATCCACGTTTGCTTTTTTGTCCCTAACTCCCGACATGATAGACAGTCAAGCTTTCAAACGAGTTACCCTCGTGAAATGGCTAGGCTTCCTACCTTTCGGTTTACGCCGTTGTTAAATGCTTTGTGTTCTTTAGTCTTACTTCATTTTTTTAGCTTGTATCTCCCGCTACACTACCTACATGTATATGTTCCTTATTTCTTCTAACAGAGGTCTATTTACAAATATTCTTATTTCTAATAAGCCCTGGCTGTTGTTGTTCTTTTTTCTTCCTTCATGGTGGTTCAGTTTTGCTATCATGTCCACATGTTCCACCCTCCCTTAAGAGAACCGACACTTCCCGTATAACCTTGAGATGACTGCCCTTGTTCTTAGACGGTCCTCCCTGTGCAACTTTCTCTTATGTGCTCCATTCCCTCTGCCTCCTTTATTTTGCAGTTGCACAAGTTGTCCTCAACTCCCCCCAAATTAAACCGTCTTAAATATTATTTGATATTGAACTTGAATTGCTCTGTCTTCATTCCTTCTCTTTCCCTACTAGCCTCTCCATTTGCTGTCTCGTGAGCCTTCTCATTTCCCACATCTGTCCTACCCTCCTCTCCAGCTTGTGAGTACGTGTATTCCTCGCCCGCTTAGATCTTGTATCAGTCTTTGAGTTTGGCCCTTCCTCTTTTTTATCTGGACTTTGATCATGGATTTCTTGGCTACTTTGGAATCTGTCACCATAACATATCTACCGCCTTCTTTAATTTCCCGAATCTTTTATTTCCCTTTTTTATTGCTACTAGCTCCCCATTCATTAGATTCATATCATTATCCCCTCTTTTAGATGCCATGCCAATTCCACAATTTTTTTCTAGCCTGTCGACTGAAGTAGACGTTTATCTCTACGTCTCCTTACATGCCCTTAATGCCTTTGGTTACCCAACTTTGCGATGGTCCTTCCCCTATGCTGGGCGTCTCTTCTCTTCTTTCGTCCCTATGTCTTACCCTCCCTTCTCTCCTTATTTTAGCCTTAATGTGCCACAGAGGTATTGGTGCTGTTTTATAGGCTTTCGTAATGGGTCTGAGTCACGAACTTTCGGTTGTACTCAAGGGTTTTTTGATCCTGCTGTCTGTGCCCCTTTTACCCCAAATATCACTCACATATAAAACTATTGGTATAATTACTGCATTGCAAATCATCTTTATAACGTCTCTATTGTCAATCCATCCAAGGCTGGTATTACACTATAAAATTTATTTGTCAAAGATCTTTTGTAAAAGATGTTTGATGAAAAATTTTACAATGTAATATACCATATTTTCTAAAATAAAAGAAATATTTTTTAAAATATGGTACTGTAAAATGTTTCATCAAATATCTTTTATCAAAGATCTTTGACAAATAAATTTTATAGTGTAATGCCGGCCTATTTAATGCCGCTCCCATACTCTCATTTTCTTGACACGGTGTACTTTTGCAGTGTTGTCCGGTGTCAATATATATTACATAGTAATTTATGTTGTCTGTCAGTGTTACCCGTCTTGCCTTGTTGACTTTCTGTATTGTAATTGTTTGGTTCCCTTATTTTTCTTCTTGTCCAGATTGTACACTTCCGGCCACATAAAATGCGTACGCCGATTTAATGATGTATTATGGCCCTCGCAACTCAGTAACCTTTTAGATATTTTAAATTGACAAAAAATGTCATTTTCAGGCTTTGTTGTTGTCATACGCTTATATTTAAAAATGCCCCAACTAAACGAATTCGAAAAAGCCCACATTTTGGCAAAATTAGACGGTGGTTGGTCGGTTCGAAGTGTAGCGGTCAATTATGGACGAATCAAGGCTACAATTGTAAGAATAAGAAGCAAGTGTCAAGAAGAAAGAACTGTTCGATGAAGGCGAGGCACTGGCTTGACCCAAGTCAGTACACCTCAGCAGTATCAGCAGCTGATCGACTTTCATCACCCATTTGCGAGAGGACATGGGGCTCCTTTTAGAATCCATATGATGAGAAATGTTATGCTTCCAGAAGCAACCATTCTTCATCCAGAAGGTTTTGTCTTATCCATACCGCACGCATTTCTAAACAGTGGTTCCAGCAAATCAACATCGAGGTTTTGTCATGGCCGGTAAAAACTCCTGTCGATATCGCCAATCCCATGGAAAATGTGTGGGGCCTTATAGCAAAAAAGTTAACTCGATTGAATTCCAACCACTTAATGGAGCTCATAGTCAAAGGGTACGATCAAATCATTGTTTTAAATCCAAATTTATTTCAAAATTTAGCAGATTCCATGCCACGAAGACTATCAAACATTATCAAGGGTGACTGGGCAATATCACACTATATTGAAGTAACGTTTTCGTGTTTTTTTTTTAATTTACGTAGTGTTTATTTAATAATTTATTTTTGATTTTGAACATTTTTGGTTCTCTGCAAAGACTTAGTTTACTCAAATTTACCAATTCTGCAAGTTATTGCTTTCGCTTCGCCAAACAGTTCCTTCTTCTTGATACTCTTTTCTTATTCTCACAATTGTGGTCGTGTTTCGTCCATAATGAGCTTTAAGGATAAGTTTTTATAATAAAATGTTGAATAATTTAATTTAATAATTTTCTTCCTTCCATTCCTCACTCACTCTCTTTACTTCTACAAGGCTGATTTCATAACTCTCCCTTCCATAAAGTTTCCTCATACTTTGGCGATGTTTTTTGGCATTCTCATCTAACATTTTTCCGAGCTCTGGAAAAAGACTACTATAAATTTTTGGGAGCCAAATCAACTTGGCCCTCTTCCAGCACTCGGGAAATAATCCCTCTCTGAGGCATGTCCTGTACAAGTCTTTCATCTCGTCTTGTTGTCCTTCTTTATTATTTTATTACTTATCCTATCTTCACCTGAGGCTACCTTATTTTTGAGATTCACTATTCGGACTATTTCATAGTTTTTTATGTTTTTGTCAGTGTCTCCATATTCTCTTAGAGGTAATTATTTTTTGGTTTCTTTTGTTTCTGTTACAAAACATTTGTTTATCATTTCTCTGTTCCATTGATCTTCGCCCATTTCTAGTATTTTTTGTTTTACCTTATTAGTATCTATTTTTCCGAGTATCTTCCAAACTCTCTCCTACGGTTCTGAATCTTTCAACTCTTTTATAGTACATTTTTTCCAGTCGTCTTTCTATTATTGCTTTTTTATAATGTTGTTTGTCTTCGCTATATCTACTTTCTTTTTCCTCCCTTCTGTCTCTGGCATAATCGACAGTTTAAATTGGTCATAACAGAGGCGTGTCCTTTGGCCGTCCGAGCCAAAGTAAAAAACGGCCGCCCTCCTCTTCCACGCCACTGGCGATCTTTTTATTTGAGAGGAGGGTGTGAGGAAGGCAACATTCTCAACTAATAAAAAAGACTTGTACTAGACATTTTAGGTCACATGATTTTCAGGTCATGTTAACGTCTGTGGTGACACACAAACCGTTTCCCCGTAAGCCGCAATGTTAACTAAAACGACAATCGACGTAGTTTTAAGTATTGATCCTTTGTTCATAAGAGAAAATGCGATTTTTGCATGTTAAGTAAGACTTTCTTCGCTATTTCTATCTTTTACGCTCTCATGTCTCCGGATTTTTTATAAGTAATCAGGATGGCGGAACACAGCCGCATTTAACAGCGATTTGACAGCTTAATTTTGAATATTTTACAAAACTCGTATTTTTCCCATATGAACCAGTACCAGACCAGTACTTAAAACAGTGCCTTTTTTAATACTACGTCGATTGTCGTTTTTTTAAAATTTACGTTTTTGTTAACATTGCGACTTTCGATTTTTCCCAACTTACCTTCTTTTTGCCAACCTGAGCCGCGCTCGAGCTAGTCACGCTCTTTTTTGGCAAGGACACAACCCCCTCAAATGAAGTAGGTCTTTTACATATAAACACTGGCACATCAAGGTGGGGGGTTTGGGGTTAACCCCCCCCCCCCGAGAAGCCTGGTTTTATACAATTGGCACAATCAAATAATAGCAGAAATAAAATATATAGGGAGTAAAATACAAGAGCCTGGAATAATTTTTAAGAGAAATCTTTAAAAAATCATAAATTGCAAAATTTTTCGACTGCGGCGCTATAACACCTTTTATTTTTACGATTTCGTTCGTTCATGACCGCTAACAAACTTATGATTGTTTTCCACAAACCAAAACTACACTTTTTTGCACTCGACGCGCGTTTTGGATCACTATCATGGTCTTTTTAATGCAATTTTACCAAAACATTTTGTCTGCGATTTTTTGCTAAAAGTTTTGCCTGTGGCGCACAGTGTCGTATTTTGCCATTCTGGCGGGACAAAAGTATGGCAATTCCCAAAAACTGATGTCGTCTTCATATTAAACTTTTTTTAATGCGGGTCGATAGTCAAAACTGAAGATAATCTAGTGGAATACTAAAATTCTCACTAGTAAGTATTTCTTGGAATCGGTCGGGGAACTTGAAGGATCAGGTAGCCCTTAAAACGCATTATTTAGTATGCCTCTGGAAATTATAGTGACTAAATCAAGAGAGAGCAAAGTGTTATTTTTTTCTGCCATGGATAGTTGCAACCAAGGTATATACTACTTATTAATTAGAAAAAAAATCAAGTTTTAAAAATATTTGAGATCAAAAATTTATAATTACATAAAACACTTTAAAAAATTGCATTATAAGGGACGCAAAGAGACGCAATCTATCTATATTTATTAAATTTTTGCAAGAATATGCTTCACAAAAATCTAAAATTTAGCTGCAGCCACTTGCAGCCCCAGTTATGGGCCTTATTTTAAAATATTATGTTCACTGTTGCACTATAATCTTTGGTATTTTCTGAAACGAAAAGGTTTGGTTCACTTAAAAAAATATATATATCAAAAAATTAATTATCTGATTGAAAAAAAAACAGAATCTTAAAAATGTTTCAAAATGCTTAGTTTAACACAATTTTATTAATAAAATAAAATATAAAGAAACTATTTGACATGTCCACCACAGTCTTTTTTGATCTTGTACAATCATAACCTTTTTATTAAAATTTCAGAATCATCGAGTTATTAATATCATATGATCTATTTTTATCCTGCTTATCAAAAAATAAAGTAAGAAAATTGTCACCTGCTTGACCCGCTGCATCTAGATGTTCTTAAACTTTTAAAAGATCCAGAATTATAAATGGATTATAGTGAAAACGAAGAGACCGATTCAAGTGATTCTAGTGAAACGGATATCCTAGAAGACGAATACTCCCAAATGTAAACCTGGGAAGTAGTTATTTTTTTAATTGTATATGTTTTAAAGATTTCATTTAATAAATAGTTTACTGTGCAAATCGTATATTTCTGTACTTCAGGATAAGGCGTTAAATGTTAAGTTACAAAAAATTTAACAAATAGTCATATTAAATTAAAAGTTTAAATGTATGATTGTTTAACCTGACATGGTGTTCTACTGTGAAGAATTTGAAAAAAGTTAAATATCTAAAAGTACTAGCTAAACATAGAGATAGTTTCTTTCTATTTTTAAAAGTTTGCGTACATTTAACAGGCCCGTAATATCAAAAATTACTGATGATGGTCACTTTTAAGACCGAAACGTTGTTAAACCGATATTTTCTTACTGGGGTACGAATGGGGTTTAAAGAAAATACAAAACATGATTTAAAAATTTCAGTTACCTATACATATATTGAATAACGTCCTCCATCTTAAAAATCAGGATGGCGACAATTTTGATTATTAAATCTAATTGCTATGTGCTTAATCTACATATCGCTTTTAATTTTATTAAAATCGGGTATTGCCTAGAATGTTGTGGTTTTTCTAAAAATTACTAAATAAATTTTTTTGGATCACTCGGTATATTCGACATGTCTTATCCAGGGTTATTTCGCATGTATTGCATCTGTTTTCAAATATACACCAAAAAAAAAAAATAATTAATTAAGTGTATCACCTATAAATAATTTTTTCCCGCTAGAATGGTAAAATAGCAAATTAAGGGTAAATAAATAACTCAAATTTACAAAACCCCATAAATATTTACGATTTTAGTTTAATTTTAAGTCAAACATTGCATTTAAAGTGCTATTTTTTCAAAAAAGTTTGCCTGCGGCGCATTGAACCTTGATTTTGACATCAAATTGTGGATAAATAAACAATTGTAAATTTGTTTAACCCCTCCCTCCCTCTACATTTGAGCCCAGGTTTGCGCTTGTAAGCATCTGTTTCCCTGTATCATTTTTTTAAATTATTTATCCTCAAACCCCTCCTCCCTCCGAAGTCAATTCCTGGGTGTCCCCCTGATATAAATTAACGTAATATAAATAAATAATAGAGAGTTTTTGGCCGTGCCAATTTACAGCATGATAACTTCGCCGACAACGATAGCCTTAACATTATTTGACAGATCAAAATAGCCTTTTTGGTACAGGGTTTACGTCGACGGTCCGGTTACTTTCAAGATCAAATTACAGTCCATTCCATTTTTTTAGACAAAACATAACCTCACTTTCGATAGAACAAAAACCAGATTTTTAAGTTGCCAAAATCAAACGCCCTCACAGAATTATAACTACACTGCTAACTTTAAATCACTCCGAATAACCCCTTATATTACGCTTTCATATCAATCGAATGCACCAGAGTGAAACAGCAAGATGCCAGAGATACTTTATGGATGGAAAAATATTATTATGCAATATGCCCGTTAAGGTGGCCATGATATTCGTTTTTACTTGTACACCGAACATAACAAATAAAACGCGATGCTGACCCAATATGCCTGAGAGAGACCCAGACTGGTGAGCAAAGTCACCCAAAAATTAATGAATTCAAATTCAATTTAGACGTTTAAAAATGCTGGACCGGCTTTATATTTTGCGTATTTTTTATTACAAGCTTTTATTTAACTTTACCTCTATGTATTGTATGTTTATATGTTCGGGTCAAATCTTGCAACTCAATTTTGACTAACCTCTACATGTCCGATTGAATTAAAATTTGGTAAGCGACTATAGTTCCGGTGACAATAATATGGTATTATTAGGCACCCCCTTATATTTGTACTCTAAATCACACATTTTGAATCTATATTGATATTATCAAATCTGATGAAAAATTCATAATCCCTTTCTCTAAGAACCCCTGTATGCCAATTTTGATTGAAATCGAACAAACTAAATTTTTTCCCTCTCCACTTTCCTCGTTAGAGGAGGTGGGTACCTGGTAATACCATATTGTTGTATTGTCAAATTTGAAGACAATCGGATGTATATAAGTCAGTTAAAATTGGTTAGAAAAACATGAGCAAAAATCGTCCATCTTGAATTCGCCATATTAAATTTTCAAAATCTGATCAAAAATTCATATACTTTATCCCCAAAAACCCCCGTATGCCAATTTTGCTTGAAGTCGGACAAGCTAAATATTTTTCCCCCTCCAGTTTCCTCGTTAGGGGAAGGTGGCTACTTGATAATAACATATTATTGTATTGTCACTGGAACTATAAACACATACCAAATTTGAAGACAATCGGATGTGTATAAGTCAGTTAAAATTGGTTAGCAAAACATGAGCAAAAATCGTCCATCTTTAATTCGCCATATTAAATTTTCAAAATCTGATCAAAAATTCGAATACTTTATCCCCAAAAACCCCCGTATGCCAATTTTACTTGAAGTGGGACAAGCTAAATATTTTTTCCCCTCCAGTTTCCTCGTTAGAGGGAGGTGGGTACCTGATTATACCATATTATTGTATTGTCATCGGAACTATAAACGCATACCAAATTTGAAGACAATCGGATGTGTATAAGTCAGTTAAAATTGGTAAGCAAAAGATGACCAAAAATTGTCCTTCTTGAATCCGCCATATTGATTTTTTTAAATCTGATCAAAGATTCGTATTCCTTATCCCCAAAAACCCACTTATACAAATTTTGGGTGAAATCGCACAAACTTAGGCGTTTCCTTCACTCCAGGGAATGCCTAACATTACCATATTATTGTATTGTCAACGGAACTATAATCGCGTACCAAGTTTGAATTCAATCGAGCTACAAGTTGGTCAAAATTGCAAGATTTTTACCTGAACATATAGAAACATATATATAATAGAGGTGAAGTTAAATAAAAGCTTGTAATAATAAACTTACTGTTTTCTAATTTTGAGCCTTAAGGCAGTTTTTAGATTTAAAAGAACAAATTACTTCCTAATATTAGAGGGAATTGTGACAAACAGATTTCTATCGATCTTGCTACTCTTGCGGTTATATGCCTTATGCTCCTGAAAATGACCAATAGGTGGGTGCGTCCACCATGCCTGTGCCACAAACAATGTCTGAGCTTCATTCGTTTGAGATTTCATAACCAGTTCCTTCTGTGATGTGTAGAGTTCGCACTATTTACGTTTATGTATTGGATCAACACTTGCTGCCTTGGCCATATCTAGTACACTGTGATCAATTGTCTTACGATAACAATAACAACAAATGGCAAAAAAATGGTTCAAAAACTTTCTATTACAATGATAAAATTTAAACTAAACGAAATCGAAAATTTTCTGAATGAGGCCCTGTCCATACCGTGATCAGTGTGGCCAAAAATCTAGGGAGAAACAAAAAATAAACGTCAGACTGAAAATTCGTTGACAGTTGACGTCAATCAATGTGGATAAATTTCGGGTGGCATATACTGTAGTTTACAGTGGCTTTCCATTTCAAGACAAAATATATACCTTCTTAATTAAGTTCCAAATTTACTGCTTTTGAATACGTTTTAAAGCAGGTACCTATTTATTTATTCATGAAAGAATTCTCAAACAGAAAAACACGCTTGGATGTGTCTTGGGTAGTGAGTTGTTCGAGCTGGACACGACTAATAAAATACAGTTTAAGTTGCTCATAGGACGCGTAAACGTGCAATATATCAGAATATTCCTCTTTCTTTTATCTATAAGAAAACAAAAACTTACGCTACAGACATCAAAGTCCAATCTCTGCAGTCTAGCGTTGAGTATTTTTATCAAAGTCACTTTTTTAAGCCGATCACACACAAACGCTGCATAGAGGTTTCAACCAATTAACGCTCAATTTCAGGACGCCATGTTGAAAATTATCGAGCGCCGATTGGTTCAAACCTCTGTGTCACCGCAGTGCACGCAGTGCAGCGTTTGTGTGTCATCGGCTTTTTCATGTATAAGAAGCGTAAGCTTACGTCTGCTCTATATTGCTAACGCAAAGGTAGCGGGTTTTGCCGAAGAGGGTAAAAAAATCACTAGATTGATAATACGAACGGATGAACCCAAGAACGCAGGATGGAAAAACATGGTAATCCTCATCAGGTGAATACTAACAAAAACTAAGACTACTAATATAGGCACAACACCATCCTGCAAAAAAACCGCGCCAAATCTTTTTGAAGAGCTTTATGAGATTTTATGATGTTTCATCAGGTTTTACATATTTTCTATGCGATAGGTAAAACAAGCTTCTAAAAAACAAAAGATCAAATGATCTTGGGTGGAAACAACGAAAATTCAAACTTGGATGAGCATCCGACAAGGGACACCCAAAGGACCAAAGCAAAAAGAGAAATGATCAAACGATGTTTCGCACTGGGCAACCAGCGTGGGCTCATCAATGGTTTCACACCAAGCTTGTAAAAATCAAGTCAAATCTCATAGAGTACAGACAAAAAAAGGCTATTTTTTGATGAATCTAACTTAAATTTAAAGACTTTTTTAAGGGTTAGAGATGCAAAATAACATTAGGAATTAGAAACATTGGGATCTTCTTTTATCCCTATCTTATTTTCTTAACTTTTAAATACCAGGATAAATAAATCTGTAGGTACTACCATTTTTTTTTGTTGCTTAGGGAATGTTTATAGTCTCCTTACCATTTGCTGTTCTGAAAGGAGGATACTGGGCCATAGCTGCCATGATTGGAATAGCTTACATTTGCTGTTACACTGGGAAAATTCTGGTGGAATGTTTATATGAGTTTGATATACAAACTGGAAAGTAAGTAACCATGTTAACCTTGGTTTAAGACCACAAAAACGGCATAGATTTGACAACACTGCTTTGCTGCTTTTGGGCCAATCTTTACCGAGCAGAATATCGGAAACGAGAAAACGGAATCTGTTGAAATTTGGCAGGAATGTTTATTTTTTAATTCCTCACAACCGTATCCAGACAGTTTTTTGCAGGACTCTCTCATTTTCGAAATAAAATAAACACGGCTAACTATAGTATATTATACCTGGCTGGCTTTTTCTTTAGCCTCGTCGATAATACAGAAATCTGTAACAGCAATTTTTGGATTTTTTTATTTTTTGAAAAAAATACACCAAATTTTGAAAAATCCTTTGGTAAGTGATAAAAATACAACAAAATACGGAAATTTGTAATTTTTTTGATGTTGGATAATGATTTTTATTTTGAGTCTTTTTAATTTCGAGACATTGCACTCCATGAAGCATGAAGCCGAGCAGCAAAACCTTTTAAAGAAGCATTAACAAACGGTTACGTTCCTAATAAGTTATACTTTTCCTCACATATGGTGTTCGCACCGTGTTCTGAACACTGCACGATCTCACTCGAAATGGTATTAGCGATGCCACCTATTGTTGATCTTTCAAAAAAAATGGCAAAGCAGTGTTATCAAATCTATGCCGTTTTGGAGTCTTGGAGCAACACCGTTCTCAACTAAAAAGCCAGTTAACTCATTTTCGTTTTAGTATTCTTTGGCCTATGATCGGCGCCATATTGACAACAAACTGACAGAAAATCCATGTTTTACTTGTCAATTTGGTTATAAAAATGCCAGCCACAATAGGCTAAAGGGCACTGAAGCGGTAGGAGTTAACAGGCTTTTTAGTTAAGTACGGTGTTGCTTGGAGTTGTCTACGTTGTCCCCAATTTTAGTTGGTTACTCATTGTTTTTGTTTAATGTAAGGAAACTCATACAACCTCAAGGAGAGTTTATACATGCATTGATTTAGGGGCGCCAGTGATCTATTTGTACGGTGCGAGTAATTTCAGAAGAATGCAGACTTTTTTGGTTCATACATGCAAATAGTAGTTTTAACAATTAGTGGCTAAAATAGTGCCTTTTTTACAAGCGTTGGATTAAATAACGAGCGCAGCACACTATTTTTTTAAATACCTTTATCAAAAAATCCAAGAAAAACAGGAAAATACATTTAAAAATCTCGAACGAAGAGCACTTCTCGCAACACACCATCTTTACACTATAAATCAAGGCGGCTGGTAAATGAAATAACTATGGTTTCCATAGCGATTTGCCTTCTACTCGGTGACGTTCATTCTTGCGACATTTTAATCTTTGACAGTTTGATATTTTGACGATGTTTTTAAATGATTTTTTCGTAAATACTTGATGAAAACTGGCAGAAATGGCTTAATTTTTAGGCAAGAATAATGAGATTTTTTCAATATTACTATATTCCGCTATTTCTCTTTAATTTTGGATAAAAACGGAACGAAATCTGTTTTTGCACCCGTGATGAAAAAAGAAAGTTTTTTTGCATCCGTAACCATGCTTTAGTTATGTGCAGACAGTTACTAAAATCATGTTTTTAGTGAGGGTATAAAAAAAACATATTTTTTTATGCAAGTCGCTGCAAGGGCGTAGATAAGGGGGGAAAAGGGGGTAATGCTCTCCCCAAACCGGTGTCCGTATCCGTTACTCTCCCGATGTTTGCTGGGTAGCTTTCGGGCGTCCTTTTTTCCTCTCTTTGTACCTGACCCAACCACATTTTTGAAAATAATTTCCAAAAAAACACGAAAAAATTAAAATTTGCACCTTAAGTTTGATTGTTATATAGAATATTAGTTTATATCCGGTTTCACAGAAAATTTTGCCTACGGCGCTACAACACATTAATAGATTGATTAAGTAGAGAAATAGTACATTGGCTACAAATCTATGATTATTACCAGATCCCAATCCAGTTTATTTATATTTCATAAAAAAATTAAAAAAGATCAATATTTCTGAAGAACTTTTTTGTTAAACTTCAAAAAATTTTGTCTGCGGTGTTATGACACATTGTTTGCTACAATTTTAGTTTACGTTATTAGTATATATATTTTTACAAAACTTTCGCCTACGACACATTTATGACATGGTTTTAGCAACAAATCTAGAAGCAAGACTAGATCCCAACCCAGTTTTTATATTTGATAAAAAACGTAAAAAATCTTAAACTGCACAAAATTTTGCCTGCGGCGCTTTAACAATTTTGATATAATCTTAGGAAATTTTGATCAACAGCATTTACGTGTTAAAAAATGCGTTATTACTATATTATACATTACCAGATACCAACCCACTTTTTTTTTTATATGAGTTGAATTTTTTTATACTGTCCCCCCCCCAAAGTAGAAATCTGCTAATTTAATTTACTGGCGCGCCAGTTTTTATTGACGCCACTAAATCCATGCATGTGTATAGTCCAATTTTTTGATCAGCAGACTGACGTCATTTTTTTGGATCTTTGTTTGATACATTGTTTTAGACAGCGACAATAAATGTGTAGAAAAAAGTAATGTCGGTGATTGTTTCAACTGTTACTTCAAATTGACAACAACCAACTATTTGACATGCGAACTGTTGACAACAAAGAAATACGTTTTCAGAGGCAAAAATGACGTCAGTCCGCTCATCAAAAAATTGGACTATAAACCCTCCTTTATGGACAGTTGTTGAACTAATGTCCATATCCACCAACCTCCGAATAAGGTTTAATCATGATTAACACTAATCGGAGTTTGGAATCAGTTTTGACAAAACAAGTTTTAATGTAAAACACCACATTCTAAATACCGATTAGTAAATAATCACGATTAAAGCCTAATCGAGGAATTTGTGCGTTGGTGGATACGAGCATAAATCATTAACCAAATCGTTGCATATCCTGGAACAAATGAATCGCGCACTTTTAACATGTTTAGCTATAAGGTTGTCTAACATTTCAAAACTATATTAAACAACCATTCTTCTTCTTAGTAAAATGGTCGAATAATTTTTATTATAAAATAAACGGCAATTCGTGTAACTCGCTTTTTTCTCCAAATAAACTACATATCTCTTTCAATTAGCTTGTCTAAGTTTAGCTCGACATTACATAAATTTGGGCCACTAACCTCCAGATGCACTGAAAAAATATTCGGATTAGTTTACCTAAAGAAAAAGGATGAATTAGATAGCCAATCGCGATTAAGTGCCTAAGGTGCATTTACGGGTTAATATTTTAATATTGAAAATAGTAGTTTTAACAACTAGTGGCTAAAATAGTGCTTTTTTTTACAAGCGTTGGTTTATATAACGAGCGCAGGTAGGTATTTAAAAATCTCGAACGAAGAGCACTTCTCGCAACACCCCATCTTTACACTATAAATCGAGGTGGCTGGTAAATGAAATAACAATGCGGTTTCCATAGCTATGTGCCTTTTTACTTTTTACTTACTTTTTAATCTTGGACAGTTTGATATTTTGACGATGTTTTTAAATGAGTTTTTCGTAAATACTTGGTGAAAACTGGCGGAAATGACAGGTCAGTCAAGCCACACCCCGCCCCCCGAAAGATATTCGAGTTTTTATATGCTTATAATTTCGAACCAATTTCGAACTAATTTTGAACCACTTTTAAAAATTTTGAACCACACTCCTTCCCCTCATTTAAAGCGTAGAGAAACATGAAAAACAACTATCCCAAAATTAAGAACTAATTTCGAACTCCTAATATCAAAACTCGAATATCTTTCCGGGGGGGGGGGGGTGGCTTGATTGACCTGAAATGACTTAATTTTTAGCAAAGAATAATTAGATTTTTTCAATATTACTATATTCCGCTATTTCTCTTTAATTTTGGATAAAAAACGGACCGAAATCTTTTTTTGCACCCGTGATAAAAAATAGTAGTACCTAGGAAGTAAAGTGGCACATTTAATCCTGAGACAAAAAGTTTATAGCCCGACCGAAGGGACGGCTATAATTTGTCGAGGGATTAAGCATCACTTTGCTCCTGAGGTTTATATACTATTTTATGCACTTTAGAATAAGCAGAAAAGTAAAAAAAATAACTATATTTTTTATTTATTTTTCAAAAAATCGCACTCTGTAGACAAACCGCCACATGTACCTTCGCTCTGTCTTTATGTCAAACGATAACACCCAGTATGCCGAAACGCAGAAACATATGCGTCGCTATGTCAATAAATTTTACTCTATTTCCTTAGGGAATAAATGACCCACTTTATTCCCGCAAAAGCGGGATTAAATCGGTGCCTTTATTCCCGGAAGTGCATAAAAGGTTTTTTTGCATCGGTAACTAAAAAGGACATGCTTTAGTTATCTTACTAAAATCATGTTTTTGATGAAGGTATAAAAAAAAATATTTTTGTAACAGTTTTGAACAATTTTAGGCTTAAAATATCAACTCTGAGACTGTTTATTATATAAAATACAGTAAAGCAAAAATATTGGTTATTATTTTAACAATTAGTGGATAAAAAGAAGCTCTATCTTTTGCCTAGTAATAATAATAAAATTATTTTCATGAAAATGGTTAGCGTCCTTTTGATCGTTATAAATAGAGACTTAAAGCAGCATTTAAAATCATCACTTATCCACATCCGTATCGAAATGCGCATGTAACAAATACGGTACGTCTACTTCGATACGTTACGTGAAACTTATCGATCCGATCCGTAACGTATAGACATCCAGTACACGTAACGTATCGCGATCCGTGACGAATTCAAACCAATTTACCTATTCTTTGGTCATAAGACCCAAAGAAAAATATGTGGTCGGTTGAATAAAGTACAGATACGTTACGCATGCATTTAGGACATTTAGGTGTGCTTTTTACCTTTGTTTAATAGGTCACTTATCTTTTCCCGATACGTATACGGATATGGATAAGTGCTGAAATTTATGATATTTAGGACGGGTAAAAATAAAACTCTTAGTTTTCTTAAATGGCCAACGTTTGACCCTTTATTGGAGTCTCCGTTTTATTTTGGCTCGATGCTGTTTGTTATTATTGAATACATTAGGTGTAGTAAATAATTAAAGTAAAACAAAAAACGCAGAGAGTTAATAATTTAAAAAAAAATGAACCCAACGGAATGTGTTGATAATTGATGAAAGGCTAGTCTTTTAACTTTTTAAATCGCCTTGAAAAAGACTCCAATAAAGGGTCGAAACGTTGGCCATTTAAGAAAACTAAGAGTTTCATTATTATAATCTGTCCTAAATCCGCTATCTTTCAAGATATAAATAAAATTATTTTTTACCATTCAGCCTTCAAAATCTGTTAATAAGAACTCTCCAGCTTTGTACAGGGTGACCAACTGGGAAAACTTTTTTATTATTCGTCACAAAAGATAAACAAAAAAGTGAATTACTCATGAAGTTATGTAGATTTCTATTACAGTTTCACTTTTTTTTAAATCACCCGTTAGATGCATTATAGCCATGAGAACCTTTTTTTAAATAAAACACTCTGTATATTTTTTAAAGTTTCGGTAGCTCTTTCTTTTCTGATTTCAAAAATATACCATGTATTACCATTGTCTTGACTGATCATTGAGCAAATTTACAAAAACTTTGCGATAAGAGTAATGTGATGAACAAAGAACCACCTAAAATATTTTTCTTTGGCTAACACATTGCCCTTATGGCAAATTATTTTTTGATTTTACTGGAGAATCGCCAAAAATAAACCCTGCATATAATATATTTTTTGGAATCAGAAAGAAAAGATCTATGAAAATTTTTATAAAATATTTTTCCGATAAAAAATCCAGAACCTCAAGGCCACTCTGCGTGTAGAGTGTGAGTAAGGAAAAAACTGAAAATGTTTCAGAAATGTACTTAATTTCATAAGTTATTCACTTGTTGATTTATATTCTTGTGACAAATAACAAAAAGTTTTCCCAAGAGGACATCCCTCCCCCTAAATTTCGAAGTCACAACTTCTCAGTTTTTCAGAAAATACTTAAAAACGATCTCTACTGATATCACGAGTAAGTTTAGTTGCTCATTTTACAAAAGTTCTAAAAAAATGAAGTCATTAGAAAAAACTTTTCAATTCAATTTTATCTACCTTCAAACTGCCGCTTATTTTGGAAATTCACTCATATAACAAAATTTACAAAAAATATTTTGAATAGCTTTCATAAGAAAAGTTTGCTAAAATAAAATATCATCCCAACATTCTTTTTTCGCCTAACTTTTTCAGTTTTTTTAACATAATAATTAAAAAGGCTCGTACTTTTTTGACAAGGTTATAAAGAGTCCCTATATTTTGTAGAAAAAATACATTAGAGAAACGTATTTCATAGAAATGAACAATGGAGAAACTGTACTTTGTAGAAATGTACATCGAAGAAATCATAAAACAGAGAAACCATAAAACCTGTTCTGTGCCTGACAGCTGTTTGTATGAGCCCTTAGAATAAGAAAGGACGTAGATCAAGTTATTTTTTTTTAACCAACCCGACTCAGATCAATCCAAAACATTTAAAAAACCAACCCAGCACTCCTTTAAATTTAGCATAAAAAAATAAAAATAAAAAAAATATTTTCTACGCACTTTCTTATTCTAAGCTCGCGTGCAAACACCTGTCAGGCAGAGAATAGATTTTCGCCTTACCAATTTCTACGTTTTACGGTTTCTCTGTTTTACGATTTCTTTGATGTATATTTCTCCAAAGTTCGATTTATACAAAATACGATTTTGCCAAAGTTTGTTTCTATAAATAACGATTTGTGCATTTTACTTTTCTTTATTTCTTTTGGGACCCCGTTATAAATACGTAAAGATCATTGCTATTTAAACGAAGAATTTTAATAAAATGAAGAGGTAATGTTAAGTATGTAAACTGCTAAATTTTTGCTCAACCATCATTATAATGGATATTTATTAAATTTTAATCTTTAAATCAAAGTCAAATAATTAAGAGGATTTATTTTGAATTAACCGAAAAATAGGACTTTTTAAAATGGATATCGTTCTCAGGAATTTGTTAGATTTTTAGATAGGTATACAGGATGGCCCAGAATTAACGATTAGAGATGGTTAAATCGATCATTTTGTACTGAACGAATCGACCAGTGATTCGTTTCTACATTGATCGAATCTTTTGAATCGATCATTGAATGAATCATTTGAAATTAAATTAAAGAAAATGGTGACTAAAAAAAAAGCTCTATGGAGGATGCAGCTAAATAAGAAATACTCTGCTGACCAAGAAATCTATATTTTCATACATTTTACCCCGCGCGCAGCAGGAATTCGAATCAAAGGAACGAATGAACGAAACGATCGACCTATTTTCAACTGATTCAGTGTATCGCCACAGTGGGTCAGTCAGTCGTTGATCCATTTTGATTTGATTCACTCGTTTGATTCATTCTGTCTTCGTCGGTCATTTGACTCATTTGACTGATTGAATCATATCGAGCAAGCATGATTCGATCATTCAATACTCGCAAGTGATTCGATCATAGTGAACGAATCGTTTACGAATCACACATCTCTATTAACGATGCCCCTAATCATCTCAAAAACTAAAAGAGGCAGACATGTTAAATTTTACATACTTAGATGGCATCTTTTTAGATGTTAGTCGTGCCGCCAGTCATTAAGGGGGCAGAGGTAGGGCAGCAAAATTGTCAACATATACAGAGTGTCCAATTTAAAAAAAAACTAACATCGCCACCCTAGCTCCTTAATGAATGGCGGCACGATCGTCAGGATCTAAAAAGATGCGGTCCTGGACTTACCTCTTTAACCCCGAGAAGCCGACAACGGCTCCGAAACGATCTTTATCCCTAATTCTCTAACGTCCATTTGCACTGCAGAGTTAAAACCGGATTTAAATTAAAAACGCCCATTTTTATTTGCACTGTATTTTAAAACCGGATTTAAGAGTCGTTAAACCAGGGGTTGTATTTTCGAAACAATACGAAATTATTCGCATGCGACTACTTCCGTCTCTTTCTATACCGTATAGAAAAGGAGGCAAAAGATATGCCAATATGCTGATTCATGGGTAGTACGTGCAAGAATAACCGGTTTTTCATGCGAAACAACACGAATGCCTCCACCCACTCGTGCAATATTGCGTTAAACCAGTCGAATTCGAACGCGGTCCACACATACCGGCTTATCTTTCGCCTCTCATTTCACACGGTATAGAAAGAGACTGACATAAAAATTGTTGATTATTCAGTATACGTATGCGGATATTTTCGTATGGATTCGAAAATCAGACCCCTGGTTTGGTTAACATCTCATTCGGCCAACACCGTACTCAACTAAAAAGCCAGTTAACTCCTACCGCCTCAGTGCCCTTTAGCCTATTGTGGCTGCCATTTTTATAACCAAACTGACAAGTATAACATGGATTTTCTGTCAGTTTGGTGTCAATATGGCGCCGATCATAGGCTAAAGGATACTAAAACGAAAATGAGTTAACTGGCTTTTTAGTTGAGACCGGTGTTGATTCGGCCAGGCTTAAACATTGTTAAATACAGATTTAGCATTAAACTGGTTTCCTATTGGTCAGACTTTTGACGGAAAATGTCTATTACGATTACCTGTTATTTTGTTTTCATATTTTTTGAGTGCGTTGCTGAAAAAAAAATGAATTTTACAATAGAAAACAGGAAGCAAACAAACGGTTTTCCAGAGACGACGAAACGTTTTTGGTGTTGGGTGGCGTTATTTCGTGTTTTTTTTTGTGTTTTGTGGGGTGTGCTGGGGTTGTGTTGTGTTGGGTGGGGTTGGTTTCCTTGTAAAAAATGTAAAAAACAACTTTTACGCAACTCTCGTAATTTTGGCCACGGCCTAATTTGAAGTGATTTTATTATGGGTGAAAATGCATTTTTAGTGTAGTATGTTCTTTTTTGAAAGTTCGCTGATTTTTCTAAGAAAAGTCAAAAAAAGAAATATTGTATGTTCAAAGTTCAATTACGTGTGTTTGATTTTTGTTTTTTTTTATTTTTTTTTTTGGTTTTTAAAGATTTGTAAGAAATAAATAAAATACGAAAAGTCGCTTGTTGTAAATTTAAATAAAAAAACTGAAGAATTCTGCTAAAATAACTGATATTATTTTTTTTTCAAAATAAAGGTAAATGGGCTTTCAGTTGAGTGTTGCAAGCTTGTCTGCGTCTTAAAGTTAAATCTAGCCTGGTGCAAACAAATATTTTTTTATTAAATCAGGATTTAGCCAAATCAAGATTTAAGGGATTTTTGTTGCAATTGCAATACCGACTGGGAAGTGTGTAATCTAACCCGCTTCCACGGGATATCCAATCCCATCTGTCCTGGTTACCGGTGTGAATGAAGGGGTAGAATAAGATTACATGTTACACTTATTTCCCGGAATTGTTGTAACCTATTTAATTGGCAAAGATACAGCATTGAAAAAGAACTGCATCTAACAGGGCTTGATCACGAGCATAAAGCGATATATTTTGAGTATCTGCAGAGGGAATGATATAGATTAATATCTGTTGTTCCTGTTATATCTACATATTTTAGATATTTAAGTAAGAAGTTGTTTAATTTTTTTTCAGATTGGTAAGAGTAAGAGATTCTTACGTAGCAATAGCTAAGGAATGCTTTGGGAAGAAATACGGTGGTAGGGTAGTTAGCATAGCACAAATCATAGAGCTCTTAATGACGTGCATTCTCTATGTGGTAGTCTGCGGTGACTTGATGATTGGGACGTTCCCAGATGGGGCGATTGATGCTCGATCATGGATGATGTTGATTGGAATATTTTTGTTACCTCTTGGTAAGTAAATGTATTCTTATAAATTGTAAGTCGAAATGAGAGGGGGATGCAGGCTGGAAACGCTAGGACTAGAGGCCCTGTATACGATTTTTGACAGTTATTGTTTTACCAGAGGTGAGCAACAGTTGTTAGGGAAATGTTTGAAATTGTGTGTTAATGATAGTTGGTAGCCCCTGTATAAAAACAAATAAATAACTTTGTCACTGTCAGATTTTTGATTAAGAAACGTCAGGTTTAAAAATGGAATTTTTCTGTATAAAAAACTGTAAAAATGTGTGCCTCGACGAATTTGTATTGTTCCTTTGTCCAACGCAGAAAGAAATCATGCATTTACCAAGCTGGAAAATTAATAAAAATAGCCGAATTTGCGAGGTAAGTGAGCTACAAGCAGTAGGTACAAACATACGTATTTAGCATGTATGTACTTCGTCAATAAATAACACATTATGTTTATGTTTTATTGTAAGAAAAAGAGCAACAAAAATATATATCATAGGAGTCTTTATATTTTACCTATTATTTACATTTTTAATATCTACCTGTCTATTCACTGTTTGTTTTTTTTTTGTAAAAGCTTGACATATTTTACTAACCAAAAAAAATCAATCAAATCAAAAAAACATCAGTCCATTTCATAAAATCCATTTTACATGCAAATATGAAAAAAACTAGAAAGAGAGGGCAATATGAGTTGCCCACCTCTGGTAAAACAACAACTGTCAAATGTAGAGAGGGCCTACTTGACGGATGTTTTGTCTTTTTCAAATTAATGTTACAATAAAATACTAGGACCATATCACCTCTTTCTTACCTTACTAAAAGAAGCAAATACAAGAAACCTCTTGTAAGTAGAATCAGAATTAATTTAGTGTGAAAGCCGAATAAAAGAGATGCAGCAAATACATTATTTAATAATTCAGTGCCGTAGCGTTTGGGGTTTGAAACCCTCCTTATTCTAAAAGTTTAGTTTATTTCGAAAATTTTTTCGTCTTTATTGGTCAGTTACTTACTTATAATTTAAACATCTAGAGGAGGGTGATCCTTATTAAGTTATGAATAACCCCCCCTCCTATAAAGTTACTTTTCGCTAACCTGCTAAATAAATTGACAAATGATCATATAGGAAAAATAGAGGAAAAAATTAGAACCCACACTTTTTTTAGTAACAAGTTTAGGAAGGTTCACCGTTTAACATACTAAAAGTCCCAATTCCTACCCCTCGGGAACTGTAATTTCTAACCTCCAAAAAACTGCAAAAAAGCATTTTTCTTGGATAACTCCTAAATGACGACAGACTGTCAAAAGTGACAAAAAGGAAAAATGTTGTAAATTTAATTCTCTATCAAGAAGTAAATAGTGATAGTGTAGCTTAAACCACTCCTTCTACCAGAATAATTAAAAAAACCCAAGCAAAAATGATGACAATATGAACAATTTCTTTCATATTTCTTTTTAGCATTTTCATCAAGATTTCTCAACCTACGAGTACCTAACTTGGCAGGGTTAATGTAAGAACAATGACCTAAATTTTATCAGAAAATTAAATATTGTCACATTACCTCCACCGTGTCACAGTAGGGCTCTACCCTACTTTAATAGAACTATACTCGCTTGGCTTTGCGGGATCGCACCACACCCTTGGCTTATTTCTTGACCTAATAAAGGCCTGTTTTTGGTTTTAAAAGATTCTAAGCGATTTTTGGGAACACAATAATTTTATTTAAAAATTATAAAGAACTAATCTGCAGCCACACAATTACATGCTTACATTAAATAATCGCTGAAACCAAGCCGCGTGCTGTCTAATGTTCTTTAAGCTGGTCGTCGCTCGTCGGATCTCTTCGACCGGAGAAATTGGAACAAGTTCAAAGTTAGGTTCGGAGAAGACCGATTTTTCCAATCTGATCGTTCTGCCGAACTATTTTTGACTGTCCTAATTCTTGCCAATTTTCCTACCTCGAGACCCTCCGAGCGTTTTCCTATTTTCCTGTTTTCCAAAATCGTCACCAATATTTGTTTATTATTGGGACGAAATTAACCAATTGATTAACTTAGAGGGGCCGCCCGTATTCGGACTTTCGCCATTTTTATTATCTATTTTCCCCTATTTTACCTATCACCGTAGCCATACGTAAAATAGGAGGCGGTCAATCTTATTGTTATGATTTGTTAAGTTATAATTGTTGATTTCTTGATATAGTCTGACCATCGATCTAGGAGACTCAATATTATTCATGGCCGATAAGCATTTATTGCGACTCAGCGGGTGTTCGAATGGAAGCAGGGACGCACTTAGTGTTGTAATAGATCAGTGAATTTCTACCACGGATCACCTTAAAGGTGCAGAAGATAATATGTTTTATTAACAGTTTGGTCTAACAATTTTTTTTTAAATTAAAAAATTATTTTAATCTAATAGACACATCCTACTCCTACAAACTATATTTGCTCATAGAATAAAAAACACAAACATAAATTAAATTTATAAAATTGAGTTTAACAGGTACATACATATATAGTACAAAAAAATACGGGAAAAAATTAACAAATTTGAACTTAAGTCAGTTTCACTTTCACTGTCGTCATTAAAGTCTATGAGAATTTTTTCTCTGGGTAGCAGATCTATATTTACATATGATCTTTCTATTTTGTGGACAAGAGCTACGCAATTTCCCCAGCTTTTACTTAAAATATTCTGTTCCGACGACCTAATTAAAGCTACCACAGAAGAATTTAAAGGTGGCGAAACATTATTTCTTGTAACCGCTGCTTTTAGCTTATTTCATATGTGTTCAATTGGATTAAACATGCAATGGTAAGGAGGAAGTCTTAACAATAACGGGGTGACCAGCGTGGGCTCGTCAGTGGATTCACTAGTTACCCTCAATCCAGACATCAGTTAACACCATCTCACACTCTGACTTCCAACTCTGAATCACTCACAAATAGGCATCGTTCCGCATGGTACTTATTATAAGTCACCTGACACGGGTTCGTCCTGGCGTGTTAATCTTTCCAATAGGAATATGCTCCTAAGACAATTAAAACAAGAAGTTAAACTTCCAAATCAGTTACATCAACCGAAAATAATCTAAAAAAGGGAAGATCAAAAGATCTTGGGAGGAAAGAACGAAAATTCAACATTGGATGAGTGTCCCACAAGGAACACACAAAAGACCAAAGCGAAAGGAGACACAATTAAACGATGTTTCTCCCGGGCTGACCAGCGTGGGCTCGTCAGTGGATTCATTAGTCACCCTCAATCTAGACATCATTTAACACCATCGCACACTCTGACTTCTCACTCTGAATCACTCACAAATAGGCATCGTTCCGCATGGTACTTATTATAAGTCACCTGATACGGGTTCGTCCTGGCGTGTTAATCTTTCCAATAGGAATATGCTCCTAAGACAATTAAAACAAGAAGTTAAACTTCCAAATCAGTTAGATCAACCGAAAAGAATCTAAAACAGGGAAGATCAAAAGATCTTGGCCGGAAAGAACGAAAATTCAAAATTGGATGAGTGTCCCACAAGGAACACACACAAGACCAAAGCGAAAGGAGAAACAATTAAACGATGTTTCGCCCTGGGTAACCATCGTGGGCTCGTCAGTGGATTCACTAGTCCCCCTTAATCCAGACATCATTTAACACCATCGCACACTCTGACTTCCAACTCTGAATCACTCACAAATAGGCATCGTTCCGCATGGTACTTATTATAAGTCACCTGATACGGGTTCGTCCTGGCGTGTTAATCTTTCCAATAGGAATATGCTCCAAAGACAATTAAAATAAGAAGTTAAACTATCAAATCAGTTACTTCAACCGAAAAGAATCTAAAACGGGGAAGATCAAAAGATCTTGGGCGGAAAGAACGAAAATTCAAAATTGGATGAGTGTCCCACAAGGAACACACACAAGACCAAAGCGAAAGGAGAAACAATTAAACGATGTTTCGCCCGGGGTAACCAGCGTGGGCTCGTCAGTGGATTCACTAGTCCCCCTTAATCTAGACATCATTTAACACCATCGCACACTCTGACTTCCAACTCTGAATCACTCACAAATAGGCATCGTTTCGCATGGTACTTATTATAAGTCACCTGATACGGGTTCGTCCTGGCGTGTTAATCTTTCCAATAGGAATATGCTCCTAAGATAATTAAGACAAGAAGTTAAACATCAACCAAAAAAAATCTAAAAAAGGGAATATCAAAAGATCTTGATGAGATGAGGAAAGAACAAAAATTCAAAATTGGATGAGTGTCCCACAAGAAACACCCTTGGTGTTAAATGCTGGTCACCCCGGGCGAAACATCGTTTAATTGTTTCTCCTTTCGCTTTGGTCTTTTGTGTGTTCCTTGTGGGACACTCATCCAATTTTGAATTTGATGATGATGAATTGATATCCACATCACCCATGTTCAATTTCTTTGAAGTATTAGAATCCTTTCTTTTTCTTCTCCCAACTATCGGTTTATTTACTACACGCCACACTGTTTTTACTGATCTTCGTGTTAAAGCTGCCGCTTCCTTCACTGCAACAAATTTTGATAACCCACGTTCAAGAAGGGTGGTATAAACGTCAAATATCACTTTTTTTTATCAAGTGACAAAGTATTGCGTTTAAATTGTTTTCTATCACTTATTTCTCTTGTAACGCCATTATTCCCCGTATCTCCACGTGATGCACTCGGTTGTTCCTTCCATGGACGAAACATTTTTCATACAATCACAATTAACAACAAACAACTTCATTTGTAACCAAACATCAACTGCTAACTGATTTTCAAAACTACAAATCAGCTTGGTATCTTAAGCCTGTCCTAATTATTTTAAGAAAATTAATTTGTAACGTAATCAAACCCTAATGTTATAATGTTTCGTAATTAGTCATAAAGTTTATTCATTTTAATTCGGCCAAAAACGTGTACTTATTAAGAAATAACTACACATTTTTAAATACAATTTGTAATCCTCAGAAATGTTTAGCATGTTTACATTTTTTATTTATTTTCACATCCCGAACATTAGGTGATTATTAGGGTAAGGGTCATAAACACTGTACTAACAATAAACAACAACATTACGACCCCCCAACAATTAGACGACGAGGTGGATAAACTCACAAAACTTATCCAAAAGGCCAGGGATTCTGTCGCAAAACGGGGGTAAAAGCTCCTCCCATTGCACATATGGGACTTTATTGCATAGAGAAACCGTGTTAGGAGTGCAGCGGCACAGACAGCCAGCGGACAGACTTCGGTACATGGAAATGCAAAACACGGTGACAGATTTAATACGCACACATAAACAAGAGGTCTGGAATGTCCGTCTACGTTCGGCGCGTGTTGGCGATAACACCCTATGGAAAGTCTTACGACAGACCAGGGGTGCACCGCCAAAAATACATTCTCTGAACGGGGAGGTTATGACAGACCTCGAAAAAGCACGCACTTTTGCAACGCACTACAAAAATATATACGCACCTACACCTAATATGACGCAATTTCATCACGAAGTTGCGGACATATCACGCACAGTCGCACGCCCAGTACCGTTGTCCCTTCGGGTTAAAAGGAAACTGGTTGTCTCGCTTCGCGAGGCGCGCGAAATTATACGCACAATCCCGAATAACAAGGCCCCTGGACCTGACCAAATCGCTAATATACTACTAAAAAACCTACCATAAAAAAGACTAGTTCAATTAGCCTACATCTTGACTTCTATAATGACTATACAGTATTTTCCTGCACTGTGGAAAATGGCTATTATTGTCCCTATTCCGAAGCCCCACAAAGAACCGACGAATCCAAACAGTCAGAGACCCATATCTCTTTTAAACTCACTTTCAAAGATAGCAGAAAGGGCTATACTCACAAGGCTTAATAATCTAGACCGGAAATGGCAAATAATTCCCAACTATCAGTTTGAATTCAAACCTGGACACAGTACTACTCTTGTAGCGTCGAAGATAGTACACGAAGCACAGCTCAAATTGAGCCAAGAACAGTGCACCGCACTTACCGTCTGGCATGAAGGGCTGGTCTTCAAAATGCACCGCATTCTACACATACCTCTAAATCTTGTCTCCTTATCGGCATCGTTTCTGCAAGACAGACACTTTGTCATAAAAATCAACAATCAATTCTCCGAGCCTCAACGCATAAGTGCAGGAGTACCGCAAGGCACAGTCTTAGCTCCAAAACTATTCATCTTGTACACAGCAGATGTACCTACACACGCAAGAACCGGCACCTCAGCGTTCGCGGACGATTTCGGCATAACTGCTTCTTTATTTTATGCCAAAGTTGCCAACCGTCAAACCGTCTTTCATTTAAGGGAGCTTATACCTTACTTCGAAAAATGGAAACTTCGTGTAAACGCACAAAAGTGCGAACAACTTGTTTTTACAAAAAAATTAAATAACACCCGTGTCATAACACCACCAACTGTCAATAACATACCAATTCTCCAAAAAGACTGTGCCGTCTATCTAGGAATAAAACTAGACCGGAAGCTTACCTTCATTCCACACATCGATTATAATATACAACGGGCCACCGGCGCTATCCATGCCCTGCATCCACTCATAAACAGTAAATCGCCTCTTACTCTAGAGAATAAAGTTACTATTTATAGAACGTGCATCAGACCTATTCTAACTTATGCCTGTCCTCTATTCACACACATATCTACCTACCAATGGCAGCGCATATCCCGCATTCAGAATAAACTGTTACGCAACATTCTCGGCGTAACAAATCGCAGATCAAACGCCCGTATTCAAGAGATTACGGGCATACCCGACCTACAACAATACATACTTGACCTAGGACAAAAAATTTTCGAACACCAAATATTAAAATCAGACCTAACTCGGGACATGACGTCAAACAGACGACATAACTCGGACCTACGCTACAAACCAATCTACCATAAACTTCCCATTTATGGATAGATTGGTTTGAGACACGGGGGTGGACAAAATAAGGGTTGCGGGTTTCCATATGTGGAAACACATTGGGGACTTTTCGCGCCTTTTGCTTGGCCACGCCCAACTGACAAACACCGACCAATCGGCGCCAAGACGAACAGACAACGATACCACACCAGTCGTACGACAAAGAACAGAGGTACAAGTGGGTTTTTTTTCACAACATCCAATTTTTCTTACAAATTGCTCAGAGTGTCTCTAAACAACGAAGTTAATCGTAAATGCAAAAAGGCTTTAGACAGAAACGCACAAAAATAAATAGCTACACGCATGCGCAGCCGGGCGGAACGCACAGGGTTCCTGTGCGCTAATCTAAAAAAAGCGCGTGTATATATGTAGTTATGTAAATTATTTTGTATATAGTTCTGTTGTACCCTGGGCGGATTAGATGTAAGTTTAATTTTAGCTTAGGGTAGGAACGTTTACTGTATATATAGACTAAGAACAAATAAAATACTTTTGAATCTTGAATTTATAATGAGTCTCTTAGATCTATGTTCGTACTATACTCGCCTAATTAGCTGAAGTTGCAAAACGCGCCTTGTCATGATTTTGTACAACTTCCGCTAAAGGTGAACTACCTGAAAATAAACACTTGCATAACAATAACACTATTGAACTCAAGAATAAACATGTTAAAAATGTTAATAACAGGGTTCATTAACCACACGTGTTAATATTTCCAGTGTCATAGTCCAATTTTCTTAATTAGAAAAACTCTTTGATACGCCGCTGTTACTGATATGTACAAAAAAGGTCCCTGCTTTTCACTGGATCTTATACTAGATAGAATTGCATTTTCAACGACACCTTCCGCTTGTATTTGCTGCTTCTAGTAATGAAATAAGAATTTTTTAAAATCATAATTAGTATTAAAAGAGCCGTCATTTAAGAAATTTACTAAAAAAATATAAAAAAATTATGATTTATGTCGTTAAAAATGCAAGTTTATCTAATATAAGATTCAGTGAAAAGCGGAGCCTTTTTTTGTATGTCAATAACGGTGGCGTATCAAAGAGTTTTGGTTTATTTTGTAATTTTCTAATTAAGAAATTCGAACTACGCCACTGGAAAAAATTAATTTTTGGATATAATTTAGGTGATTGCTCTTAGATCAACCCTGCCAAGTTTGGTACTCGTAAAAAGGAATATGCAAGAAATTGTTCACATTGGCATCATTTTTGCTTCGGTTTTTTCAATTTTTCTGGTAGAAGGAGTGGTTTAAGCTACACTATCACTGTTTACTTATAGATAGAGAATTAAATTTTCAACATTTTTCCTATTTGTCACTTTTGACATTCTGTCACCGTTTAGGAGTTATCCAAGAAAAACTTTTTTTGGAGTTTTTTGGAGGTTAGAAATGACAGTCTCCGAGGAGGTAGAAATGGAGACTTTCAGTATGATAAAGGATGTACCTTTCTAAGCTTTTTAATGAAAAAAAAATTGGGTTCCAATTTTTTCCTCTAATCAAAAAATTTATAAGTATCTATAAAAGATTGGAAAAAAATATACCTATACATTTTCTACGTCACACTACATCGACAAAAAAGTCTTGTTTGGTAACAAAGCACCGTAAAGTGAAGTGACTTCAGACAGTGGGGTGACTTCGGACATCAAATACGGCTACGCGAAATGTCCGAAGTCACTCCACTGTCCGAAGACATCTCACTTTACGGTACCTTTTTTATTTATTATTTCAGGATTCCTAAAATCACTTACGAGTGTGAGCTTGCTTTCTTTCTGGTGCACAATGTCCCACATCTTCATCAACATCATTATATTAGGTTACTGTGTCTTGGACATCGCAGATTGGGGATGGGGCAGCGTGAAATGGAGCCTAGATTTGGAGAGCTTTCCCATTAGCTTGGGAGTGATCGTATTCTCCTACACCTCCCAGATTTTTTTGCCTACTTTGGAAGGCAACATGGAAGATCCATCTAAATTCGAATGGATGTTGGACTGGTCTCACGTTTGGGCAGCCATTTTCAAAGCAGGATTCGGATATGTTTGCTTTTTGACATTCCAGAATGATACGCAGCAGGTTATCACGAATAACTTACATTCTACAGGTTTTAAAGGATTAGTTAATACATGTTTAGTAATCAAGGCTCTTTTGAGTTATCCTTTACCTTATTACGCTGCCTGCGCTCTGCTAGAAAGGGCGTTCTTCCGTGGACCTCCTAAAACTAGGTTTCCCTCGGTTTGGGATCCGGAAGGCGATTTAAAAGTCTGGGGTTTAGCCTGGAGAGTTGCCGTAGTGATATTTACAATCCTAATGGCTTGCTTCATACCCCATTTCCAGATTTTGATGGGTTTTATTGGTAGTTTTACTGGCACCATGTTGAGTTTCATTTGGCCATGTTACTTTCATTTGAAACTCAAATCGAAAACGATGGATAGAAAGTCTATCTATTTCGATTATTTCGTTATTTATTTAGGTTGTATTTTTGGTGTGTTGGGTATGTTTGACTCAGGAAAAGCATTAATTAATGCATTTGAAATAGGGCTTCCATTTTAAACATATCTAATAACGAGAATTTATTATTATTGTTTTTGTTTAAAGTTTAACAAAGGCCACTGCACAAAATATTAGGAATAGCTGACCCCTGTAAATCTTTTTTATTTCCTGTGGTTTTGTAATTATTACCAATTTGCAATTTGTGCAGTGTCCTTTAATTTTACGATCGGTGAAATGAACCCTAAGCCGGTGTATTAAAATGAAATAAGAGTTGGGTTGGGTTTATCAATGTTATTATAATGTCCACAAAAACACATACATTCATTTATCAATGTGTTGCTCGATACCATAGCCAATAATGTTTGTGTAGTTTTGGCGGTATTTTATATCAAACTAATTAAACACCAACAAAACAGCCTACTTTTTAGTGACTATATAAACAATTTATATTAAAATTAGTAGAGAAAGTAGGAACTAAAGAAAAAACTTAAGAACCCTAAGAGGGTGCTATAGAATTATATAAAAAAAAATTCCAATATCAACGAAGTCTTCCATTTAAAAAAAAAAAAAATATATATAGTTGCCTAACTCGTTAAATTAAAAAATATATGTATACAACATGGTTTTTGAAAATAAATATTAAATTGTGATTGATAATAAAATATAGCTTGTTGTGACGTAACAATAAATTTTAAAAAAATAATAAAATTAGAATAAGATCGCCAAGAGTAAAAAGACACCTATAAAACTTTACATAAACAAAAGGAAAAGCCTAATGTTCTTTTGTCAAAATTTAGAATTCATAATTTATATATTTAAATCTTAAATTATAAACTTTTTTAGTTTTCTAGTATAATATTTTAAAATACGGTGAATTTTTTCTTTTAAATTTTAAAGTAAAATTCTTTTAGGTGTCTCTTTTACGCACAAGTTATAAAATTGTCTTCCAAAACGGGTTGTTATAAGCATAATAAGAAATAACAATAATTTAATTTTTTTAGACAGCTTCTTATTAAAAAGTTTGAATTCGATTATTATATATTTCCTTTGTTATACCTATATAATCCATTTTAAACTTTATATAGAAATACCAAAAATTTTTATGTCAAATAAGTATGTTTTTATTATGATATATATATATATATATATATATTGCTGTTTCAAGTAAATAACTATTGAATTAAAAGAAATTGCTTCAAGCATATTAAACACATATTTATTTAATAAACATTAATTCTGTGTAGTTTGTTTAAAGTAATAAAAGTACATAGAACCAATTAAAAGCAATAACTAATAACATTTTTGTAATTGCAAATTTTATTAAAAATTAATTTTAGTTTAAAAATATATTTCCCTATAAAAAGTGTAAAAATAAGCTAAAAGCTATGTAAAATGCTGAACATAGGTTATTATATTTTAAATTGAAGGGTAATGCTTGCGTGCACATAAAATAAATTAAAACCAAATTTTGTATTTTGTACAATCTTAGATTTATTTAATTTGTTAACATGTTTTCGGCTTTAAGCAATCATCAGACAAATCTCTTAATTTATGGTTCCTTAATAACATATAACTGTCTTAAACTAGATCACATTGAAATCACGTATACATTTAAAAATGAGACAACATATTATAGTTAAAACTGTCAGGTACTTTGTTTATCAACGATACAGTCATTTTGGTATAAGTTTCTGTATCGTACCTGACAGTTTTAACATTTTTAAATGTATACGTGGTTTCAATGTAATCTAGTTTAAGACAGTTGTATGTTATTAAGGAACCATAAATTTTGAGATTTGTCTGATGATGGCTTAAAGCCGAAAACATGTTAACAAATTAAACAAATTTAAGATTGCACAAAATACAAAATTTGGTTTTAATTAATATTATATTTTATTTCGCTTTATAAATTAAAATACCCATATTTTTTATACCTCGTAATATTATTCGGGTTTGATCAATAATTTCTTTTCATAGGTTCTTAGAATAACGTTAGCAAGGGTCACGCAACTGGGTTTAATTGCCTTCCAATGGGGTAAACGGATCAAAATTTTAGGTGTTAAACTTTTTCGAAAAGAAATTGACCAATTAATTTATTTCTATTTTGCAAGATGCTTTTATAAGAAATATTTGGAAAATAATACCAAACATTTTCTAGAACTTTTTTAATAAACACACAAAACTGAGTTAAAAAATAATTTAGTACAAACGAAGAAAGAGAAACATAAAAATTATAAAATAATAACAATTGGAATAAGAACGCTTACAGCTTAAAAAATCATAATAAAATTCAAAATTACATTAAAAAGATACAAAATAGTTTTTATTGACTAATGTAGTTCACTAATTTTTTCCTGTTTTGTAAAAACCAACACCCTTTGGTCTTTTGTCAATACCGACCATGCCCAACGCGAACCAGCTCTTATTTCAGATTCTTTTATTGTTTGTCTAAAAACATTACGTAAAAAATAATCGGTGACCCGTTTCACCCCGTTTGACATTACATTCATTACAATTACTTGTTCATTCCTTTTGATACATAATGAAGCCTTTTTACAAATTATTATTATTAGCAAAATCTAGTCAATTTAAAAAAATACAAAACGTATCAGTGCGAATCAATTATTAAGTATTAAAATGTCGTGATGGTTACCTATTGTTAATTTTTTTGTCAAAAATAGTAATTTGACAGGGTGTTTTAAGAATTCATGACTTCATAGTACTCAGAAGCTTTACTGGTAAATTTTCAGAAAATTTTTTGGTATAACTGAAATAGTTTGTTGGGATTTGCAAAATCAAAATTGTTTAGCAAAGAATTAGTTATTGTCAAATATTTGTGAAAATTCCACACCACTACTCAAAATGGGTTTTTTTGAGAGGTCATTATGACAACACACCTATTTTCCGGAAATTTTTTCGCTTGGGTTGATGACCAATAGCGAATGAAATTATTTTTCCTACGAGCGTGCGGAAAACGCTTTTCTCGCATTCATTTCCGTGCGGAAAGTGCCACTTTTCCGCACGCCGTGCGCGAAAAAAATGTGCTAAAATACTTTAAAGTAGGACAGGTTTTTTAGTCATTTTAAACACTATAAAGAAATTTGATTAAAAGAAATTAATACTACTTTATATCTTTACATGCTCAAAATTTTAAACAATTTTTGTCTTTTTTCGGATACAAATAATATAATAAAAAACATATTCACAACACTACTCAAGATGACAGACAGATGACAAAACAGAACACTTTTTTTAATAGTATCTTCTCTCTTCAATATCCTTGAATATTTTTTATTTTTAACAGAAAAAGAATATTTTTTGGCAGTATTTTTTTAAACGTTAAAAAACAGTGAAAACACTATAAAATGTGTCTAAAATTATGGCTTAAAAATATGAAAAACCTTGAAAAAAATCCAATAAATAAAAACGTTCCCCCTTAAATTACGCTACCATTACAGGCAAAAAAGTTTTTTTTACCATTTTTAGTAACTCAAAATTTATGTAAAATTAAGTATTAAAATAGTATTTTTTGGTTATGGCCACATTTTTACTTCAAATTAAAAAAAAAATCTTATTTATCTTTACCCCCCCCCCCCCCCCGAAGTCAATTCCTGGGTGCGCCAGTGCGTTATGTAATATACTCCGTGTAACTTCAGTGTAGAAATAATTTTGATCGAAACGCCACAGAACTTTTGCTATAAAACTGACACTGACAGCTTTGGAATTCTAATACTTTTAGGTTAAGCTTTTACTTAGTTACCCTGGCAACTAAATGACCAGGTCAATCAATCCTTTATGTTTTGCTGTTGTCTTTTAAAAAAAACTGGCATTGTTAAAGGTCAAAAAATATAATTTTTAATAGTACATTATAAATATAGGGACTAAAGTGCTACTTTTAATCCCGCGGCGAAAGGTTTGTACAATTCGCTAAGAGATTAAAAGACGCTTTAGTTTCGAGGTTAATATACTATTTTATGACCTTTAGGAAAAGATTATTGTCAAAATCACATTATTTCTACGCCAAATGGTTCGTCGACTACAAGAAAGGGTGCTAAGAATGAAATCTTGGCCAAGAGCAATGCTGTTTGGCTTGACTTGCGATAAATTTATTTATAATTTTTCAGGGTTTAATTTTTTTTTAATTGTTTCTAATCCCTGGGCTGAAGAATTAAATTTAGTCTCTAAAAAGAGGGATTAAACGTACCTATTTAATCCCTAAAGTGCATAAATTATTTTATTCTAAACAAAATTTCGTGTGGATTTTTCTTACCAAATACCGCACGAGGTTAAATTAAATCCTGAAATTTTTTCTCGCTTACGAATATTTTTAGAAAATTATAATTTTCGGAAATAATTTAACCTTTTGCGGTATTACTAGTGAAAATTATTTTATTCATATTTATCAAATCCTTACTTATAGAATTTACTTTTGCGAAATATTTTTTCAAGCTCGACACCTGCATCTAATGTTTTTAATAAGTTTTCTGATCATTAATTTAGTTGCAAGGCCAAAAAATAGACTGCTACAAAAAATAAACCTACAGGTATAAACTTTCTATTACCAATTAAAAGTAAAGCAAAACCCTGAATTAACATGATTTTTTTTTATTTACTATTATATAATAGTTTTCCTAAATTACCATATGTAATAATTTTGCCTGATTTAGTTATTTATGTGTTTGTTTTATTTCATTTATTTATTGTCTATTTTAGTTTCTATTTCTATTTATGATTAATTTTTTTAATATTTTAAAAAATATAGAATATATAAATAGTTTGTTATTGATGTGATTACCGAAACTTGTCTTCCAAAACTAGTTGTAAGGTATTATTTAGGCTTACAATAATCAAGAATTTCCTTTGTAATGTTTGTCTTCCAGAGATTGTGGTTTTAGAAATAAGGTTAAAAACAAAATACTTGTCTACCTATACCTATGCTAAGTTTTCTTGCTTAACACTCACTAAACATTAAACTTAATGATTTATAGGGTGGGCTTTAAAATCTGGGACATTTTTGATCTATTAATAACTTTTTTGTTCCTCAACCAATTTTTGTAAATGTTAACTTTTTGAAAAGCCAAAAGGCCAAGTTTTACTATCTTTCTACAAACAAATATTCAAGATGACGCAAAAAATCTAAAATTAGGTCCTTAAATAAAAAGTTATTAGTAAATCAAAACAGTCCAAGATTTTAAAGTCCACCCTCTAGTTTTGTAATTGTTCTACTTTTCTTTTTGAAAAAAATAAGTGTATAGGTATTTTCCATTATTACCAAAGGTTCCTATAGAGGGGTAGTGTGTCTTTCAATCGGGTAAAAATTAAACTATAGATATTATTGACCATTTTATTAATAAAAGAGGTAAAAACTCTGAGATTAAGTATGGCTTTAATGTAGCTTTCGCCGATTCAGATTTATTTCAGTATAGGTAGATAGGTAATTTATATTAATGTATATTATACATAGTTCCATGATTTGTTGAACAAACTGTTACAATAATATATGTAAAAAATATAACAAAAACATAAAAATCTATGTAAAATGTATACTTATAGCCGTAGAATTTAAAAGAGAAAACTTTTTAGAGAATAATTTTTACAATAATACCATTTCTTTGTTTATAGAAATGTGGTGTTTTATACTAGGGATGTTGGCACCATTCACCAGTCGGGCATTGTACAAGACAAAGGTTTATTCTATCAAAGGCAAGGCCATTGATTAAAGGAAGTAATGGCTGTAACAAAAAAGACTGGCCAAAATGACCTAGATAGATTGTTTCTTTGTGTTGTTTATTATATTGTTTTCACTCCTAATTCAATTAAAAATAAACAATAAATTTTTGATTTTAAAACTAATGGGTATTTTTGTTTGAAAGTTTGAGACAATGATGTGTTTGAAATTAACTCTGTATTTCGGACTTCCATTGTCCATACTTTATTTATACACGACGTTTCGATCAGTATAATCTCTGATCATCTTCAGGTGCAAATTACAATCTATTCCTAAGGCTAAGGAGGGACTTCCAAATATTTGGAATTTTAACACTTGGTTAACTGAAAATACCCTGATTCTGCCCAATAAAGGCAGCTTCAAGGAATTTTCGTGTCTTCCATTGTGACTCCTTGTGCAAAACCCTTGCTTCTGTCCACCTCATTCGGTGTTGTTTTGACCATGCATGTTCGGCGATTACTGATTTCGTTGTTTCACCTCTTGGGTATTCGTCTGATGTTCCTTAAGCCTAACAGATAGTGGTCTTTTTGTTTCGCCTATGTATGATTCACCACACTCATAGGGAACTTAGCGCATAGCCTTAGGAATAAAATATAGAGAATGGAAGACCGAAATACAGAGTTAATTTCTAATGGGTACTTATTATCCACATTGATAACCCTCTGTTTTTACTAGACAATCGAGGTTGGTCATGACACGTACGAGGTGCCTATATAGCGGTAGACGTGAAAGAACCCTGCCATTTTGGGAGATGTGTTTTGGTAAAAAAATTGATAATTTGATATATGTTATAGAGAGGGTCCCAATAAGCTATTTTCGTCATTGGCACTCTCCCCAATATGTACAGGGTGAACTAGAAATTAGACTTAAATTTACAAAATGGCCGTTTTTTACTAAACTTAACCTTCGTTTACGACAAAACTAAAGGTAGGATAATAATGGTTTTGGCAGGTCTGTTTCGACACATAACGGTAAGCTCAAAATCCCTTATTTTATATAGAAGCACATTCGACGCTTGTACGAGCAAAGAAAAACAATGGTTTTTGATACCATAAAAAGGATGCACACAAAATGAGCGATAAACTTTTAAATATGTACAGAGTATGCTATGCTATCAGGCTTTCTGAGAGTATTTCTTTTTTTGTCTCTTTTTTTTGCTTAATGCCACAGTTAGCCTAAAGTGCATATTCAAGAAAAAAACAGACATAGCTTTTATTAAATCGTAGATAGAAAGTACCCAAGATGTAAGTGTAACTGAAAAGTGGAAGTGAGAATAGTCCGTTGCACTTCCACTCGTTATAAACCCTGATCAGGCAAGTGGTGCCCCCATTTACCTTGCTGAAAGTATGGAAACCAAAAATTTCGTTTTGCCGGGTAACTATTAGAGGGTGCTAGCGGAGACCGCAATTAATAGGTAGTGCTGGCAACGAGGATAGAGAGGACACGTGCTAATATCCGACGCAAGCCGACGGTATCCGAACACCAAGTCAAGACATGAAAGGGGAATTACCGCAAGTTTTTGATTCTTTGCTGAATACCGCTTTATTAGTGGCGGAAATGAATGAACTTGTTACTAAGGGAATGGGAGCTGGTAGAGATCATAATATAAAAAGCAAGACAGTTTTAATTATTATTAAACAATTATATTTAACTTTACAGTCTGCCTGACTATCAAATTTTGCGATTCGTTTTTGAGACACTTCCCGTAAACCGATTTTAATAAAATTTGGCACAGTAATGTAGTTCGGATGATAATACAATGTTATGGAAAAAAATTGGTGGGTAGGGGGTGGTTAAGGTTTAAAAATAAGGGGCTAAATTCATTGACACACTTCCCGTGAACCGATTTTAATGAAATATGGCACAGCAAAGTAGATCCGATGACAATACAATATTATGAAAAAATGGGAGGGGTAGTGGGTGATTGGGGGGTGGAAAGGGGGTAAAGTGGTCTAAAGGGAGCATATTCAGCACTTTTAAATGAAAACAGATGCGAACAAGTGGTTTTCAGATTTATTATTGAATCTGGTGACAATACAATTTTATAAAACAAAATCGGGGGTAGGGGGGTGGTTAAGGGGTGTAAAAAGGATAAGTTTAGAGCTTTGTAATGAAAACAAATACAAAGGTACGGTTTTCAGATTTATGACTTGATCTGGTGCCAATATAATTTTATGAAAAAAAACGGTGGTAGAGGGTGGGTGAGGAGTGTAAAGGGGGTAAATTCAGAACTTTGTAAGGAAAACAGATACAAACATGCGGTTTTCAGATTTACGATTTGATTAAGTGACAATACAATTTTATGAGAAAAAAATCGGAAGTGCCCCCCACTTGACTGAGAGTGTGAGGGGTGTAAAGAAGGTAAATTCAGAACTTTTTTTATACTGGGACTTTTATGCAGAGTTAATTGGGAAAGAACTTGTCCAAAATTGACAGGAAACAAACCTTGTAATAATAAGGCATTGCTAGAAATAGAAAGGTTGCGACAAAATTATATAGGGTGTGCCAAAAAAACTGCACTTTTTAAAATGATTATAACTTAGCAGGAAATTGTCCGATTTTAAAAATACTAAATATAAATAAAACGTTTTAGAAATCTAAGGTTTCAAAATTTATAAGACGAATGTCAAACTTGATATTTCCTAAAAATCCAAGATGGCGGACCTATTCAAAAAATAGGCATTTTTAACCCCCTTAGATATTCTTTTGTGTGCGACACTGTAATAAATCTGATACATCGGTTACGAAGTATCATTTTAAAAATTCGGACAAGAAATAAGGAAGTTTGTAATTTTTAAATAGACCGGAGTACCTGCAAAATCATGCTTATTAAGAAAAAATCTACTTGTTTAAATAGCAGTAACTTTTTCAAAAATTGATCGATTTTAATAAGTTTTAAAAGGCACAAGCTTCAAAATTTATAGAACTAATGAAAAAACTGACATTTAGTAAAAATTCAAGATGGCGGACCTATTTAAAAAGTAGCCAAATTTCACCCCCCTATAAAAAACTTTCCGAGACACTTTATTCAATCTTATTTCTTGTCCGAATTTTCAAAATGTTTCATCGATGTGTTTCGAAAGAATGTGGCTTTGTAACCGATGTTTCAGATTTATTACAGTATCCCACACAAAAAAATATCTACGGGGGGTTAAAAATACCTATTTTTCAAATTGGTTCGCCATCTTGGATTTTTAGGAAATGTCAAGTTTGAAATTGATCCTATAAATTTTCAAGCTTTGGCTTTCTAAAAAGCTTAATATTATTAAAATCGGACCGGTTTTTTTTTGGCACACCCTATACATTTTGCATTTTGTTTCTTTTTGATTAGGAATATGTGAAAAATAAAACAAATATTTTTTTTATACCTTCATCAAAAACATGATTTTAGTAACTGTCTGCAGGAAACTAAAGCATGGCTTTTTTGGTTACCGATGCAAAAAAACTTTTTTTTTGATCACGGGTGCAAAAAAAGATTTCTTTCCGTTTTTTACCCAAAATTAAAGAGAAATAGGGGAAAGTAGTAATATTGAAAAAATCTGATTATTCTTGCCTAAAAATTAAGCCATTTCCGCCAGTTTTCACCAAGTATTTACGAAAAAAACATTTAAAAAAATCGGCAAAATTTCAAACTGTCAAATATTAAAATGGAGCAACACTGAACGTCACCGCGCAGAAAGGCAAATCGCTATGGAAACGATTGTTATTTCATTTACCAGCCTTCTTGATTTATAGTGTAAAGATGGTGTGTTTCGAGAAGTGCTCCTCGTTCGAGATTTTTAAAAGCATTTTCCTGTTTTTCTTTGATTTTTTGATAAAGGTATTAAAAAAAATAGTGTTTACAACTCGCGGCTAAACTGTGCTTTTTTTTACTCGAGTTTTTAAATACCTCGCTGCGCTCGTTATTTAAACCAACGCTTGTAAAAAAGCACTATTTTATCCACTAGTTGTGAAAACTACTATTTTACAACAAGTGGCTAAAAGAGTGTTTTTTTTACGTACGTTGTTATTTAAAAATCCGAGTAAAAGACAACAGAGTTTAGCCGCGAGCTGTAAACACTATTTTTTTAATACCTTTATCACAAACTCCTAAAAAAACAGGAGAAAAAATTGCAAAATAAAATTCCACTGAAAGCTCGCAACTTTTATATTAGCAATGTCAATGGTGGCTGCGTACATGACAAAACAATGGTTTCTATGGTAACCTTGCTAACCTTACATTTAATTTTTGACAGTTTGTAATTTTCTCGTATTTTCTGGATGTCCTTCTTGTGAATACTTTTGAATTAATTTCTAGTTAAGAATAATAAGAATTTCTTAGTATTAACATTTAAAAAAGCTATTTTTCTCCAAATTTCGGTAAAAAAAAGACGTGAATTTTTTTTCGCACCAGTGATAAAAAAAAGTAACCAAAAAAGCCATGGTTGGGTACATTGCAGATAGCGGATCGCTTTTTTAATGAAGGTATAAAAAACGGTTTTTAGCAGTTGTCAAAAAACAGTAGTCCATAAAGCATAAAATTTTTTTTTAGGTACACGCCAAATTAAAAAAAGTTGGGTTTTATTATAAACCTCAAAATAATTTAAATTTTAGCGGTTTTCTTCTTCTTTTTCACTAGAGAGAATGAGCTTCTGTAGCTTTTCACATCACAACACCCAAATGAAAGGCTTTCCTAATGACCTTTTTGGCTTTATTAAAGAACCCGCGGGTCTTTATATAAAATTAAGCAAACAATTTATAAAAATGCAGAAACTCGTTAATTTTTTTAGATCAAGCAGGAGAGATAAACCAAAATTTTCCATAGATTAAAAAAAAATAAAAAATATATTGAGTGTCTTCTTTGAAAAATAAGTTAAAACAAATTTTGAATAAAGGTAATAACAGATTTTTTTTTGCATTGCTGATCAATATAAAATTTGTGGCAAAATGTTTTTCACAAATGACAAAATTTTTCAGTTCTTTCTCGGTTTTACAAAGAATCAGTCGGGTACTTTCGGGCAAAAATTCTGCTGACCACGATATATACGTTGATCCTTAACTCAAACATAACACCCTCGCAAAAATTTTACCTCCCCACCCCCACCCCTTTAAAGATATTCCCAAAACTTATATAAAAGCTTGCTGACCGGGCATTTCTAGATCCAAACTCAAATAGAACACCTTCGCACAAATTTTACCCCCCCCTTACCTCCCACCGATCCTTATGACTTTTTTTTCTTGTTTTGAGTTGAGGTCTGCTCTGTTGGTAGAGCCATGATGGTAATTTAAGACTTAAAATATTTTAACATAATTTTAATTATTAATTTAAGGCTTAAAATATTTTAGCATAATTTAAGCATAATTAAGTAACGTTTTTATTTAAGCAATTTTAACTATGTTTTTCACATTTTTATGCTATGATTTTGCTCATATTTTAAAGCTTTCTTTCCAAACTTTCAATTTCTAGAATAAAACATTCAAATTTTTCAAGCTTTCACCGTTTTTTGAGCGTTCAAAGAAAGTACTGCCAAAAAATATCTTTCCTCTGTTAAAATGAAAAATATTTAATGAGAGAGGGCAGAATTTTAGAGGTAGATGGAGAAATAATTTAGTAAAGTGCAAAAATATTTAAGGTTGCTGAAGAGAGACAGCAGGCTATAAAAAAGTATTTCAGAGAAAGATGAAAATATTTTAAGGCAATTGTTTACTAAAAATTTTAGTTATGTCATCTCTCTGTCATCTTTAGTGGTGTTGTGCATATGATTTTAATTTTGACATTTTTATCCAAAAAACAGCAAAAATTTTAATTTTTCAAAGCGTAAAGTGTGTAAAACATAAGGTGGTATTCATTGCTTTCAATCAAAATTCTTTGCAGTCTTTTAATTTACCAAAAAACCTGTCCTCCTAAAGTGTATTTTAGCACATCTAAAAATAATTTAACAGATATTTAACAAAATTATAAGGTTCATCATGGTAGAGCCAAAAATTGCCCCAGTGGCGCACTATAATGGTGCATTTTTTGTCAAATATATATTAGATTTTATATGTGCGATAAACATTTCAATTGGTGTTTGTGAATATCAAAAGTTAGTGATAATTTACAATAAGTTAGCGCGAAGCTTTCTTTTTTTACTCTTAACTTTGTCTAATATCTTTATTATGCATTTAGCATAAATTCTCCTCCCTATGACAGTAGCTATTTGGATTGAAAGTTCCTTTTTTTCAAAAATTTTAGTTTGTGATAAAAATTTCGATTGGTGTTTGTGAATATCAAAAGTTAGTGATAATTTACAATAAGTTAGCGCGAAACTTTCTTTTTTTACTCTTAACTTTGTCTAAAATCTTTATTATGCATTTAGCATAAATTCTCCTCCCTATGACAGTAGCTATTTGGATTGAAAGTTCCTTTTTTTCCAAAATTTTAGTTTTGGGATACAAGAGTGTCGCATTTCAGCATTGCAAAAATATTTCGGAAAAAATTATTTTATTATATGTTATATTAGTTGATGATAATAAATATAATAAATGCTATAATCTTATTTCTATTATAGGTATTTATTGTATTTAATTTTTTTAAATATGCTTTTTTATTTTGACTTAACAACAATTTGCTTTCAAATTTAAATATTTAGCGGCCACATTACGTACATAGAAACGTCTACCATGATGAACCTTAAAATAATTTAGTTAAATACCTGTTCAATTATTTTTAGATGTGCTAAAATACACTTATAGTAGGACACGTTTTTTGGTAATTTTAAACACTATAAAGAACTTTGATTGAAAGAAATTAATACCACCTTATGACTTACACAATAAACAATTACAATTTTTGTCGTTTTTTGGATAAAAAAACACTCAAAATGACAGAAAGATGACAAAACAGAATTTTTTAGTAAACAATTGCCTTAAATTATTTCCATCTTTCTCTAAAATACTTTTAAATAGCCTGCTGTCTCTCTTCAACAACCTTAAATATTTTTTATTTTAACAGAGAAAAATGGTTTTATTGCAGTACTTTTTTGAACGCTAAAAAAATAGTGAAAACTTGAGAAAACTGAGTGTTTTATTCTAAAAATCGAAAGTTTGGAAAGAAGGCTATACAATGGGAGCAAAATCATGGCATAAAAATTTCTTAAACAAAAACGTTACCCCTTTAATTATGCTAAAATATCTTAAGCCAAATTTATTTATATTTAATATTTTGTTTATAACTGAAATTTTCTAGGAAATTTCCTACCTACGGTAATTAGGTAGTATACGGTTTTCTGCCATTTTTGATTTTTTACGAAAAATTCTTTATGGGGGCACCTACTAGAGTCCCTAGGACCCCAAATCCGCCTGCGCCGCTTGTTTTTTTTTTATTTTCACTAAAACAACCCAATCCAACACAGTCCAACCCAAAACAATCAGAAAAACATTACAACCCCCCCCTCCCCCGGGTACCCTTTTTTCTCTTAAAAACTGTTTTTGTTTCAAAAATCACACAATCAACAAGATAATATTCTTTTTTTTTCTAACACTAAATCACACAAAAAAAGTACTGATAAAACAAGAAGAATTTCCCTATGTCGTCATAAAAAGTTAATTTCTATGATGTAGGGTTCAATTTCCACCAAATCTTAACAATGGCAGTGATATTTCTATTTTCTACGCTATCTAGCGCAGGAGGAATGTTAATGCTAAGTTAATAGCGCCACCTATACGAAGTCAAGTGAAACATTTGAGAGTTATTACAGATTGCAAAGGAAAATTGATTATGCCTTCTATGCTTACAGATTTCGCTGCGGCGAAATGCACTGGGTTGATGACAGTCGAGTTGTCCAAAAGCGACTATGCGCGTTCTGGGGAGTTATCCACGAACTTCCAATTTTTGCTAACATTTTAGCCCGTAAGGTTACCTATCTTCGGTATTTCCTCTATCTACGATTAAATGTACTCAAAAGTAGAAAATTTTTAAAGGCTTGGGAAGCACGGCCATCTCATCCGTTCTCAGCTTCTTTAGATGAAAGCATTATGTTTATCATTCGAATAGAAGAAGAATTTAGTTCGTTTCATAAAGGTATAACTTAAATAGATACATTATGTTTACAACAGTTGCGATTAGACATAAGGTAAACAATTTGGCGACAATGCCAGATTGCGATGAAAGTATGTATGTAGAAAGTATGTCTACACTTTTTATAACTTTATCATTTACATGCAATTATGCAAATTCTCCGGTTTGTTTTTTTAAACATGGAGAAACACCTTATTATTGTTCAAATATATAAAGAAATTTAGGTAAATTATATAATTGCATTTAAATTTCCTTGAATCTTCACAATTTTAAATAAATAAAGAAATTATAATGAGGAGGTACATGTTATGGTACTTGAAATATACCTCATTTTTTCGATCGAAATATCCTATAAAATACCTGATATTTTGCCCGAAAGAATAATTCTTATTTCCCAATATATATCGGGAACAAAACCTACAACAATGTGACAACCTCGCATTTGTGGAGGGTCTGCCATATAAACGTGTGTACGCTGCTCCATTCATAACTTCTCTACGGCGTTGTAGCCTTAGCATAATCGAAGTTTTGGTATATTTTACAGATTAATCGAGAGTTTTTAATATTTTTCCAATACATTTTTAAGTGTTTGTGGCAAAAGTGATGTGACAAAGTGCGTAGTGTGACGAAAACTGGAGATTGCAGGTGAAAACCAAACATTTCACAGGTTTGTTATCATAGGCGTGCAACTAGTGTTGCAATAAATACAAAATATAATTAATAAATATAGGAAAGAAATAAGTTTTTTTTGGGATATTTTTGCGAATTTGTGATAAAAAAAATATTATTATGGCAAGCACTTATAATTAATTACACTATATTTGGTATAATGAACCAACCCCAGCTGCGACATTTTTACATATCCTATATGAGTAGCAAAAAAATGTGTGCGTATGATATTTATTTATAACTACATTCACAGTTTTAATACTATCTGTAGTCAGCTTATTTTTTCTGCTAAGATTTGTTTATAAATAGTACAAGCGTTCCCGGTATTAATATAAATTTTTAAAACATTATTATGTCAGACACAGGATAAATAATATTTACATAGGTAGATACTCCACATAAGATTTTCTTGTATTTATTAAAAATGTAAAGATACTTGTGTACGTATTAAATAAAAATTATAGTAGAGTGTATAAATTCCATTTCTTTTACATAACGAAAAACCGAGCGAAAAACCATCATATAGTACCTATAATATAGGTATCATCCTTTTTCGAAATACCACTATTTTTAGTCGAATTTGCTTATTTTTTCTACATTGGTTTTTTGGTAATATGCCTAAACAGTGTGGAAAGTGATAGTTTTCTGCACACGATGGCCTTTAAGGGCGAAAAAGGCATTTTTCACAAGTTTTTAGTACCACAATTTCCTACTTGCATAAAAAGCTTCTGCCTAAGGTTATATATATTTGGTATTTTTAAAATTAAAATCAAAAAATAATTTTGTTTCCATTTTTAATTTAATCTAGTTTATAAATGCATCTAAAAACTCCAATTAGACTTAAAATTCACGCCATGCTAAAAAATACTTTTACCTATGCTAATTTTTTAATAAAGTTTTGCAGGTCACTTGACATTAAATAGGTAAAGAAACTATTTCGCAAATGCGTGTGAAAAAGTCTACTGTTACATATCAATTTTAATGTGGAAAGTTCAACTTCCCACACGACATGCGTAAAAAAATAAGCACTGCGTGTATAAAAAATTGTCATAGCGTGCGTGAAAAAACGTTTAACGCACGCAATTTTTTTTTTAAATGGTACTTTATGGACCAAATTTTTAAATTTTGAGTTTGAAATGTGTGTTTTAAAGACTATTTTTTGATCAAGAAAGTCATCATAAACACTCGTAGAAAAAAATTGTACCTAACCCTTGCGGAAGTGTCTTTCCCGCGCGAACTCCTCCCGTGCGTAAAAGTATCACTTTCCGCACTAATAAGCAGATAACTATCTGGAGAACATTTAAAAAATTAATATTTTCTATGTTATATCTTTACATAAATATTTTTACAATGACAAATATAATACCTCTCCATACCCTCGGTATCAATTATCAAGTTTGAAAATAACGACCAAACCTTTTTACATTTATAAATAATGAGCCGCTTCTGGCCGCTGCTAAACGTAAGGTGGTTGGAGCATGTGTGAGGAGGAGCATGTCTGTTACAGCGTTGCCAGTGAAACATAAAATGGTTTTCCCTAAATCTAACGACTGATCGCGTTTCAAAGCAATTTATGAATGACTTGATGGGTCTATTTTAGTTAAACGACTTTGGTTCGTTTTTTGTAGTTCTCTCTTTGTCACAGTAAGTTTAAATTTTTAATTTGAGCCCATCGCTTTTATTATGGTATAGTAGTAGAGTAACTAGGGGGCGGCTCAAGACCTGGCAAGTAGGCCCAATCGGTCCCTTTTTACCTTACTCCAGCCCAGCCCCCTAATCCACCACCTGTACCGCTTGTACGGTAGTGGGCTCTCAAGGCCTTCCTGTTCTCTTCACGAAGTCCAGTACTTTGGCCCACTTGAGAGCTCGTTGGTCCTCTGCATCCAGGTTCGGTGGTCCGAGTACCTGATGCCTCATCCTTAGGTATACATCACACAACGCAACGAGGTGTCGGGATGTCTCCTCCGCCCTCCTGCAGACATGGAGTCATTCCCAACCCCGTTGCGAGTCAGATACTTGCTGAGTCGGTTGTGGTCAGTCAGTATCCCTGTCAGTAGTCCAATATATTTTCGTGTCCTTCCCAGGAGCCATTTTATTATGGTATAAGAAAGATAAAAAATTGTTTTCTTCTTTTGAGTGCACTTAATAAAAGCTTGTTCCATAAAAAAAAATTAATAAAAATGTATTTTTTAATTTTTAGGTTTGTAACGCAAATCGTCCATTTTGAATCCGCCACATTGAAATTTTCAAATCTGATCAAAAATTCATATCCTCTTCCCGACAAACCCCTGTATAATTTTGATTTAAATCGAAAAAACTAAATATTTTCCCCCCTCCACTTCCCTCGTAAGAGGGAAGTGGTTACCTAATAATTTTTTGTTTTTTTTTTGCTTGGATTTCTGCTTAAGGCATCAACATGAGTCATCCTGATTCCCGGTCGATGGAATATCTCAAAATCATATACTTTTGTATCTCTAATATCCAACGGCTTATTTTCTTATTTAAATCTTTTTTTATTATAGCGCTATGCACTGCTGAACTATCTGTGTAAATTTTAAATTTTATAACAAAATCAATCAATAGCGAGCTTTCCCTCAAAAAAGGTAATTTTCCATCATCATTTCATCATTTCATCTCCTAATTCCTAGCACCGTACTGATGAGCACCACAAGTGCGAAATCTGGATCTACGGTTACCATTACCTTTTTTGAGGGAAAGCTCGCTATTCATTGATTTTGTTATTTATTCACCCTTACTAAATCCCTTTTTAAATTTAAATTTTATGCCCATTAAATAGTGCCGAAATCGTTTTAACGATTTTAAAATAGCCAAAGCTTCCAGCTCAAATGAATGATATCGCTGTTCTGTTGGGCTTGTTGTTTTACTGCAGTAGCCAATAACGCGTTCAAAATTTTGGTCATCAACTTGAACTAACATTCCGGCTAACCCCATACGGCTTGCATCCTTGTAAAGAATCGTGTCTCTTTGTTTATCAAAAAGACTTAAGATAGGCTCGGACATTAATGAGTTTTTTAACGTCTCGTAGGCACTATTTTGTGGCTCAGACCAAATTCATGGTTTGTTTTTCTTGAGTAACTCGGTAAGGGCTTTTGCTTTATGTGCAAATGAAGACACAAACTTTATAAAATGTCCCACGAGTCCTAGAAATTGTCTGACATTATGGACATCTTTCGGGGTGGGAAAATTATTGATTGCACTTATCTTCATGTCACTGGGCTGGATCTTTCCATGCTGAATTCTGTACCACAAATATTCAATTTCTTCCGCAAAAAATACATTTATTTAGATTAAGACAAACACCGTATTCCTGGAATCGCGTCAACACCTCCTTTAGTTTAAACAGACCTTGTTCGATGGTTTTCGATGGTATCAAAACGTCGTCCAGATACACCAGGACATTTGTAAATCTTAAATCGCCCAATATATTATCAACTGTCCTCTGAAAATCATATGGCGTATTCATCAATCCGAAAGAGACTCTCAGATATTCATATTTGCCTTCAGGTGTGATGAGTGCAGTAATAGGTATTAATTCTTCTGCTAATCTAATTTGATGATACACAGAGTAAAAATCAAGAATTGAAAAATATTTTTGCCCTGAAAGGCGATCAATTAGGTCCTGAATTATTGGGAGGAGGTCGATTTATTCAATGGCTTGTTTGTTTATAGCCCCGAAATCAAGACATAAAGCGGCTCTTTCCATTTTTCTTTTTTACCATCAAGACCGGGCTTGCATTCCGCTTTTTAATAAATTATCTATGAGCCCTCTTAATGTGTTTTTTTCAGACGCGACTATTCGATAAGGACACTGGATGATCGATGCATCGGATTTCATTTTTATTTTTATTTCGGCGCTTTTTATTACGCCGAGTTCCTTGGATTCCTCGGAAAACACGCACTAAATTGTTCGATAATTTGCTGTATCTCAAAATTTGAATGATTGGTGATTTGATTTGAATATAGTTAAATGATCACCACCAGAAAATCACTTTTTAAAAAAACTTTATTTATTACTACGGCTTACAACTATGTAGCTCTTGCTACTTCTAAACCTAAGAACAGACTGACTGGTATATCTATACGACTATGTCCTGAAAGAAAAAGTGCGTTTGTTTTTATATTAAGATGTTTACATTAGAAAGGTTAATGCTTAATGTTAAAATAATGATTAGAACGTTTACTTTCAAAAACATATCAGTGAATGTGTAATTATCTACTTATGGGTAAAGAATGTGGAGACGTAACATCTCCCTCCTTAGAAAAGTTCATGTCCTCATGAACATATTTCTTAACTTTTTCAAAAGTTACAAAATTTTCTACATGTTGTGAAAGTTTTGTATAAATTCTTTTCCTAATTAGAAAAATAGCACATATTATACAAAGGCTTATTATGCTTAAAATAATAACTGTAACCAAATAGGAGGAATGATGTGCAAACCTATTTTCAAGAAAAATGGGTTCACTTAGATCCCGTGAAATAAGTTCTGGGCTTTTTATGTGTTCAAGTTTTAAATTAATTGTAGAGTTGATTGGCAAAATGCTAGTATTAAGTGTTGTGCTAAAATCAATTAAATTATCTTTTGTAAGAAATTTTTGATTTTTATAGATAATTTCGCAATTGCTATTTAGTAAAGCGCATTTGGGAATTTTGAATTTCTTAAATTGTTGACAATTCTCAAAAACTTCATGAGTTTGTTTAGAGCATAATAAAAGATTATTTGTGAAAGTTAAAAGAGAAATTTCAAAATTGTTTTGAACTTGTACTGATGTGCAATTTTTAAGTGTGCAGTTTGACTGTATATTTGAATAGCAAATCCATTTTCTTGAAATTTCAATACAATTTGAATACCAAGAGGAACAATAGTATTTGCTAGGTATAATTAACAATTGATTTTGCTCGTTTGGCAGAGGATAAATAAATTCTAGATTACATTTTTGGTTAGTGAATATAGGTATCTTAAGAACTAATACAATCATATCGTCGTAAAATACAATTCCTGACTTACATACTAAGGTTAGTTCCGAAAGATGCTGCAAGGACCATAAGGTTTTATCATCATAATGGTGTTGCAAAAATGACCAAAGTTCAGTAATTTGTTGAGTTGAAAATAATTCGAGATTAACAGTTTCTAAATGGGCAAAAGAAATAGTTCGCAATATTTTTTCCAAATAATTATGCAAATTTTCCAATTGTGTTTGTTGATTAAGAAGGCTAAATAATAGTTGAATCTCTGTGTTCACTATCTCAAATTCGTTGTGTATTTGTAAGGTGTTAACATTAATTGATTGAATAGCACGGCTAAGTGTGTGAGTAATATTTCCTGCATATGAAGAGAAATCATTAATTTTTTGAATTATTTTGTATTCGTTGCTTTTTAAAATGTTCATGTTTTTGTTTATTAGTTCTAGATCTTCGTTATCTAAGTTGCCTGTGATAAATTTTACGCCTGAACCAAGAAAGTTAAAAAGTCCTCTTTTGTATCTTTCGTTTTTGTTAACTGACGTAATACGCGAGTATATGTCATAGCTGTCATATAAAAGGTTGTTAAGATGATTTAGTTTGTTATGAAAAATAGTATTGTTTAATTTTTGAGATATGATTGATTTTAATATTACTTCGTTTGTAACTGTTAGTTGGGCTATAGTAAACTTAATTTGTGTAAGATTAAAATAAATAAATGTCTTATGATTATGATCAAAAACTAAGGCTTGATCGATTTTTTCATTGTAATACCCTGTAGTAGGAACTTCATGTACTTGAAGGGCCTGGTTGAGGGTTGTCAGAAGGGTCAGGAGGCTCCTGTAATGAAACATCTTTTTTTAGGTTTCTTTCTTATTCTTTTAATATTTCTGACATGAATTTTCGCTTTTTGCCTGTTTGGTGTTTTTCCAGTTAAAGTGTTATTTTTTATTTTAGTAATTTTTAAGGGAATGTATTTGGGGTTAATTTTACTTGGTTTCGTTTGTTTTTTATAAACAATTTGTTCTTGAGCCAATTCTAATGTCTCATTAGGTTTATTATTTCTTTTCTCTGTATTTTCTTGTTGTTTTCGAAGGGTATTTTGGTACACTTCGTTTATAAAGGGTAAAACTTCGTTTTTCCGTTTTTCATTATATTGCTCGTAAAGAGTTAAGTCATGGTTAATTATGGGTTCATTCATGTAGGGTCCATAAATTAGATTAAAAGGTGTAAAACCAGTGGTTGAATGTTTGCTTTGATTGTATATCAAGATGGCTGATGTCATTAAGTTTGGTATTGGTTCGTGAGGGTTTTGCAATTTTAATATTCTTAATTTTTCAACAAGAGTAGAATGTAGTCTTTCAACTAAGCTGTTTGAGGTAGGGTTGTAGGGGGTAGTAAAATGTATCTCAATGTTAAAAAGTTTACAATATTCTTGTACTGTCTTATTTTTGAATTCTAAACCAGAATCAGCTACTATTTTTTCTGGAGTATTATGGTGCGAAAAATAATGTCTAAGTTTATTTAAGACAGAAATTCCATTTTTGTCTTGAATGTGATAAGCCTGAGCATATTTTGAAAATGAGTCAATTATTGTTAAAAAGTTGCAGCTTTGAGTGGAAAAGGTATCTAGGAAAATAGTTTTAAATGGTTTTTCGCTTAGTAGGGGTCCTTGGTAAGATATGTGGTAGGGATTTCTTTCGTATTTTGATTGTAAACAAATATCACATTGATTTATGTATTCCTGAATAGTATCTCGCATTTTTGGCCAGTAATATTTTTCTTTAAGTGTTTGATAAGTTTCATTTATGCCATTATGATTTTTAGTGTGATAATTTTCAATTTTTTGTTTTTGTTGTTCTGTGTTAATGATGTCTTCAAGGTATTTAGTGGCAAAAATTAATTTAGCTGTAGGGTTTAACTGACAATTTACGATATCTTGAAACTTTTGTTTTAGATCTTCTTTGGGGATAAATACTACGAAGGTAGTGTCGGGTCGTATAATTTCTAATAAAATTTTGTTTAAGTGCTCTAGTTCCCTTTCTTTTTGGACACGACAAGAATAATGATTTTTATTAAAGGGTTTAGAGTGGTAACAATAATAATTTTTTCCATAATCGATAACTAAGCGATTTTGTGCAAAATTTAAAGGACTTTCAGAAATCGGTAAATATTTTCCGGTGTTGTCTTGATTTGAATGGACAGTTATGTCTGATTGGTTATCTTCGTTTAATTCAGGAAGTATAAAATCATCGGGATTGGCAACATCGTCACCTATGTTGGGAGCAATTGATTCGGTTTCGTCATTGTTTATTTCGATTCTAGAAAGCGCGTCAGCAACAAGATTTTCTTTTCCCTTTTTATATTTTATTTCAAAATTAAATTCTTCTAATTTTAATTTCCATCTAATTAAACGCGAATTTGGTTCTTTTATTTTCGAGAGCCAAACAAGGGGGCTATGATCAGTTTCAACAATAAATTTTTGTCCGTAGAGATAGGGTCTAAAATGTTTGGTTGAATCGATAATGGCTAAGAGCTCTTTTTCAATTGTGGAATAATTGCGTTCGGCGGTGTTAAGTGTTCGAGAATAGTAAGCAATCGGTTTTTCATTTTGAGATAAGACGCTACCTATGGCAACGTTGGAAGCATCGGTCGTTAATTTAAAAGGTTTTGAATAGTCAGGGTACTGGAGTACGGGAGAGTTCGTAATTAATTCTTTGCATTTTTCGAAAGCTTCTAGGTATTGGGGATCATTAAGGTTTATTTTCGTATCTTTTCGTAGACATTTTGTAAATGGTATTGTTATTTTTGCAAAATTTCTAATAAATTTTCGGTAATAACCAATTAATCCGAGAAAAGATTTAATTTCGGTTCTTGTTTTGGGCAATGGATATTTGGTTATAGCTTCGATTTTATTGGGGTTTGGTTTAATTCCTTCGGGTGTGATTATGTGTCCTAAAAATTGAACTTCTTGTTGCAAAAATTCAGATTTATCAAGTTGTACCTTAAGATTTACGTCACGGAATTTTTGAAATATTTTTCTTAAGTGAACTAAATGTTCTTCAAGGGATTTTGAAAATATAACGACGTCATCCATGTAAACAAAACAAAATTTGTAAAGGTAATCGCGTAAAATCTCATCCATCATGCGTTGAAATGTAGCCGGGGCATTTTTTAAACCAAAAGGCATTCTTAAGTATTCAAAATGACCATGATTAACAGTAAAAGCAGTTTTTTCTATTGATTGGGGATCAACTTCAATTTGATGGAATCCTTGGGCTAAATCAAGGGTTGTAAAATATCTGCATTTGCCTAAATTATCTAAGATTTCGTCAATTCGGGGTAAAGGATATTTGTCTTCAACTGTTTGTGTATTTAATTGTCGATAGTCTATGACCATTCGATATTTTTTTATGCCAGATGCGTCAGTTTTTTTTGGTACAATCCATACAGGGGCTGAATAAGGGGAAATAGAGGGTCGTATTATTTTATTATCGAGTAATTTTTGTATTTGTTTCTGTATTTCTATATTCATTGTAGGTGGGTGTCTAAAAGATTTTACGTAAATAGGGCGATCGTTGGTGGTCCTAATAAAATGTTTAATCTGATTTGTAAATGTTAGATCAGAATTTTCTGAATACATGACATCATAAAATTCTTTGCACAATTTGGTGATATGGATTTTTTCTAGTTCTGACAAATGATTTAATCTTAACTGTTGGATTACTTCATTTTTTTGGAAAGATTTTGGCGGATTTTTAAGTTCAAAATGTTCTTGGGGAATTACATGCATTCGTTCAAGAAAATTTACTTCAATTTCTGAATGGGGTTTTGGTAAATGGCAAAGGCCATTTTGCACTTTGATTAGAGTGTCGGGAATTATATAATCTCCGATTTGAAAAGATGGGAGAATTGCATCGCCATTATAATAGTCAACAGGAATAGTTAATAAATTATTGTAGTTTCTTATAGATTTTTCAAGGGGTTGATTATACATATTAGCAAAGGGGATTTTTATATTATTTATTATTAAGTTTTTTTCTTGGTAATTTACTATGGCTTTTAAGTCTTCTAAATCGCTAGTTCCTATAAGGGCGTCAAAATGTTTATGCCAATCCAAGATTCTCATTTTAAAATTTTTCTTTATTCCAAAGTCAGATAAGAGTTGCAAATTTAGATTTTTGTTTGCTTCGAATTTTTGTTGGCATGCTATTACTTGAAAGGGTTCTTCAAAAATTTGATTTTGATAAAGGCTTGCAATTTTTGGAGTTATTATTGAGTCGGATGCTCCAGAGTCTATTAAAACTGTAATTTGTTTTTGCGGTAAATAAAGATAAGGAAGTTCTGTTTTTAAACAAATGTTATTTAAGTCAATGGTGGATCGTGAGGCAGGTTGGAAAAATTTTGTATTTCGTCTGATTGAGGTTCGTTTTGGATTTCGTAAAAATTTGGGTATAATTCATTTTGTGTTGAGAAACTGTCTTCTAAATTTTCTTGTGAAAAGTTTTGGTTTTCGTACTGGTAATTTTCAAAATTTTCACATGTAGGGAAGGAAAGATTATTATCTTGTACTTCAATATTATGCATTTGACGTTGTCGATTTGTTAGAATAGTGGATGTGGACATAGGTTGTGGGGTGTCTCTCGCTGGAATTGCATTTCTGGGGTGAAAAACATTTTGGGGTTTGCCGAAAACTTGTGCATTAGTAGGGAATTGTCTGGGAGGTAATTGTCGGGGTTGAATTGGTATTGGTTGAGATTTCCATACATTATTGTTATTATTTTGTTGCGGAAACTGTTGGGGTCTAACATTTGGGTTTAGTTGTTGTGCAAATGTAGGTCTGGGTAAGAATTGTGAAAATGATGGTTGCTGGAAAAATGATGGTTGGTTTTGCTGAAATCTGTGTGGTACATTAAGTTTTGCAGGTTGTATAACGTTTTGATTGTGGTTTTTAATTAATGGGGTGTGTTGAGTTGTAAATCTAAGTTGTGATTCGAGTAAATTAAATTCGGTTAAGAGTGTGTACACCGAATCGAGAGTAGTTGGTTTTTGTTGAATAAGAATATTTTGTAAATTTGGTGGTACATTTGCCATAAAAGTTATTACTGCTTGATAACTTGTTTGAGAAATAAAAGCTGTTTTAATGTTTTCGTCGCTAACTTCAGCATGGATTTTTAAATGAACTCGGTTTAAAAATGATTTTAGTCTACCGAAAAAGTCCATGTTATTTTCGTTTTTAAGTTTAGAAAAATAATTTATTTCCTGCATGAGAACTTGATAAGAGATGGGATCTCCGTATTTTTCTCTGAGAGCAGTTTTAATTGTTGGCCAGGTGGTCAGGTCTGGTCGTGAAAGTAAAAAGTCTTGCGCATCTTTTACAATTCGCGAGCCTATGCAATATTCTGTTAATTCTGAGTGTTGTACTTTAAACTTATTATAAAACCTATCTATTTTTAAAATAAAAGACTCTAAATGTTCCGGTTTTCCGTCAAATGTTGGGAGGTATGAGGCTAATAATTTAAATTCTTCCATTTTTGTACTCTTACAAACTACTTGATTATTATTTGAAGGGGTTTCTAGTTTTAATTGAGTTAGAAAACTTGCTAAATTTTCAATATTTTCATCAGTCATGAAAAATTGTTTTCTTAATAACTACCTAATCTAAGAAGTTTTTTAACGAATAATCAGCAAAAAACTTACAGGAAGAGCAACGGGCTTCCGATAAAGATCTTCATGTGGTTTTCTCCGCAAAAGGTAAGCGTAGGCTGTATTCTTCGTGTCTTCTGGTGCGTCGGGTTCGTTGAGGAAAATTGGCCTATTTTTCCTCTGGAAAATGGGAAACAGCGTGGGATCCGTCACAATGGTTGCCCAATAAAGGAGGATCGTTTTCACTACTGCGGTCTCTTGATGAACCAGTTCCCGTAGGATAGCTACTAAAGGCTTGAGAACCACACTCTTGCAATGGTATCCCAATAAAGAAGAGCTGTAGCTATCCTGTTCGCAGCGCCAGTTAAATGATCACCACCAGAAAATCACTTTTTAAAAAAACTTTATTTATTACTACGGCTTACAACTATGTAGCTCTTGCTACTTCTAAACCTAAGAACAGACTGACTGGTATATCTATACGACTATGTCCTGAAAGAAAAAGTGCGTTTGTTTTTATATTAAGATGTTTACATTAGAAAGGTTAATGCTTAATGTTAAAATAATGATTAGAACGTTTACTTTCAAAAACATATCAGTGAATGTGTAATTATCTACTTATGGGTAAAGAATGTGGAGACGTAACAATATCTTTTAATATGGATACAGAATTTACGGATAGACAAGCATTAAATATCAAATTTGTCCCGATACGAGTGTAGGACAAATTTGGGATTTCCGTAAAATCTTGACCGATTAAAATGTCCACGTCTTGTACACAAAACTCAACAACTAAAAATTCAACTGATTGTCAAATTTCGTCCAACAAAATTTCGCAGTTAACTTTGTCAGCTATTTTAATTTCAAAACCACCCAAAATAGTAACAGTTATGCTAGCACTTAGTTTTTCAGGAATCAACTTAAGTTTTTTAACCATTTTGTAGGCAATTAAAGAACACTCGCTACCAAAGTCAATAAAACACTTCTCTTTTGATCGTGCAATATCTATGGTTTTGAAAAATCTATTGTTAGTGTTTTGACTTGACACTAATACCACCTGTTTACGACCCTCCGGATTTCCACCACCAGATTTATTGGGTTGAAGAAAGTCTACGTTTTTTTGTTTGCGTTTAAAACACGATTCAATATTATGACCCTTGTTCCGGCAATAATTGCAATACAACGACGGTTTAAAACAATTTGGGTTTGCGTCACTTTGTTTATGCCCACTTTTATTGCATTAACAGGTAAAAATGTTTGATTTCTAAAATTTCGAAGCTTGAAAGTTTTTTAAGTTCTGAGTAGGGCCTGAACTTCCCGCGATCGGCTTTGTTCTAGTCTCACAATCAAAAGATTTTAAATAAACGGCTAATTCTGAAGGATCGTTAATATTAGCTGCGCGAACAGAAAACTTTATATTCTCAATGTCCAGTCCACCAACAATTAAGTTTACTTCATCAATACCCGTCAACTTTAAGTTCATTTTACGAATAAGCGCAAGTTTTTCAAATAAGCTCTTGTTTTTTACGGATGGACTACAGGCAAGCATATTTACCATAAGCGCCTGCAAATCTCGGGATGATGGAAATGTGTCTAAAAGGGCACGTTTCCATTCCGACCAGTTTTTTGGGAAAGTGGACAAACTTTTCTACTAAATTTCCGCGGGCCCCTTTAATTTATTAATTGCCAGGTGGCAAATAGTCATATCATCCCATTTGTAAATGGCTGCGTGCTCGTCAATTTTAGACAACCATTCATTAACTGATGTCATCATTTATAGAGTTAAAATTGGGTATATCACTATCCCTAACAGACATACCTATTTTTGGCCTTTGATTATTTTCGAAACTATTTATTAGTGCCGGTATCCACCAACGCATTTTTTTTCGAATTAACTTTTAATTGCGGTTAGCGAGCAAATTCGGTATCCACCAACAAAATTTTTGCGTTAATCGCGCCGTTTACCAACCCGGCCGATGCTGGGCGGTTAAAGGTTAATTGAGCAATTAAGTTGCTGTCATATGCATTTTGTTGGTTATGTTTTCTGTTTATTTTGATTTCCAGTTTGATTTGTTGTTTTTTTTTAAATATGGAAGATATATTGTATCATGACGATTTGGATATGTTGGACATAATCAATGATCGACTTCCAAAGCGATGGAACGAGAGACCAAATTATCTTGAGACTATGGACAACAGGGAGTTCTTTAGAAGGTTTTCGGCTCACAAAGTTTTCAGACTTATTTCACTTTCATAAGCTTATTTTAAGTTTTTTTTATTTGTTTCACCTTTTATGGTAATTATGCAGTATACGGTTTTCTGCTATTTTTGATTTTTTATGAAAAATTCTTTATTGGGGCACCTACTAGGGTCCCTAGGACTCCAAATCCGCATGATTATTGTTCTTTGGGGTCTAAATAATATCCACAACAAAATCTTCCAAAATCTGCTGGGGGAACCCCCTCCAAACCCCCTCCAATCCCTCCAAAATTTGCATTTTTTCAGTTTTATCCGTTTTTCTCAAAAACTAAGCTCCCAAGAAAAAAATGTATAGTATACTTTATTATAGGCTATAAAATTTCCTTTCCAACGATCTATCGCTTAGTGTTGTTTATTTTATGATTAAAAGTCTAATGTCGTCCGTACAATGGGGTTATTTTAAAAAATCGCAAAAAATCACACTTATGCGTAATTTTACATAGAAGAAAAAAACAAAAAAAAGAACACATAAGCAAATAGTGCCAGGTCAAAAAATTGTGGTTTACTCTAGGCAGAAGCATTAGCGGACTTTGCTTCAGTTTACTACACTACACATTCTGAATAATTTGAGACTTTTCCCATTTGCCTCAAATCAAGCAAATACTATATTTTGTGTACACGAAGAAGATTTTAACCTAGCGTAACACATTGCAGTGGCGTACGCACAAATTGATTGGGGGGGGAGGCTTAAGTATCAGCATATTTTGAAATAATCATTTTATTCTCAATTTTTGGGAAAAAGTAAAATTTTTGGAGTCGATATCGTATGCATTTTATTTTTTGCAGTTAAAAATTAAAAAATAAATAGAAAAAAGTAAAACCAATAAAATGAACTAAACGAAATTATTTAAAAAAACCGTCCTCAACCTCAACCAAAGAATTTACATTTATGTAGTGGAGCCCATGCAGTTTGTACAACTCGTAGTACATTTTAAATTTAGTTTATTGCAGCTGCACCTTCTGCTTTGACAATTAGATTTGCAACTGCTGCCAAAAAGTAATTTTAGAATGAATTCTGGAGCTATTTTCTTTAAATTATGGATAGGGTGAAATTTGCGATCTTTTTTAACCCATCCCGAATGCTCAGGATTTAAGCGACGTCCCAACCAAGTTTGTAGCTACAAATAAACTCTCATCAAATGAGGTTGGACTGCTTCGCTTGCGGTAGGCAAAGACGCCAATTCAAATTCGCTAAACAATTTTTGTCGAGCAACAATTTGATTGTCTAAACAACCAGATTTTTCCCCGCCAAGATAAATGCCTCGCCTATTTTGGATAACAAATGGCTATTAACCGTCTCTGTTTTAAATTGCAATAACTGTTTAGACAATGATTTATTTTTCTCGACGACGTTCATAGAGCTTTGCTTTGATTTTTTAAATAGAGCTGAAGTTGTATCGCATCCTGAAATCGCATGTAGAAATAAAATGTTTTCCAAAACAGACTTTCCTAATTGCGATTTTATAATGCTGATGATGGCATGTTCGATAAGCAGGACCAGTAGGTCTAGGTCTTTCTTAGCAAGTACCCTCCATCAATTATGTAATATTTCTCTCCATCTGGAAGAACATCGCTTGGGGGGACTTTTTGTCAAAATACTTTAAAAGGCTCGACTTCTGATATTTTCTCATGGAAATATCATTGAAGAGGCTAGTAGGTACCTGAGCTAGATCATATGAGAAAATTTTTTTCAAATCTTCGTCCCTTTTGACCGTACAAATTATTCTGTTAAATAACTGTTTTGGATTGATAATTTCCACAGAGTCTATGATTTTTACAGATCTATTCATGTAAGCAATGGGCAATACCCTATCGTTTCGCTTGAGTTTTATATCTTTGAAGTTTGCCCAATATTTTTAAAAACAACTCAGTAGGAGAATAGTCATGAAAAAATTCTCTGAGCTTATCCAAGTCACTTCTATCACGTAATATTCTTGAACTCCGCAGCTCTTTATGTTGTTCCGAAGATGTTAAAGTCATACCTGCAAATTTCTCAATTTTCGGATATCGTGACCTGTAGAATTTTGGGATAAATTTATTTTTGGCAATAAAACCACCGTTTTTCTTAAGCTGTATTTTTTTTAACGAACGCCACTGTGCGCTGTTATTAGCAGGTATCAGCGGCGTATGCAGACATTTTCCTTTGGGGGGAGACTTGACTGACAGAACACTTTATTGGTGATTTTTGAGCAATATTCCACCCTCACGCACAACAGTGGCAGCTATGTTAATAAGTGGAACAATAGTCATATTGCGCTTTGTTAAAAGTATTTTTGAAACGAAATTTATATTTATTTTAGTTTTTCGGCCTGATTTGGCTAAAAATTGCGGTATATATATATGAACGGACGGCACTGGCCTGTCAACAATAATGTAAAAGGCACTGCACAATACATCGTTGGAAAGGAAATTTTATTGCCTACAATAAAGTATAGGAAATATTTTTCTCTAGGAAGCTTGGTTTTTGAGAAAAACGGATAAAACTGAAAAAATGCAGGATTGGAGGGAGGTTCGGAGGGGTTTCCCCCAGCAGATTTTAGAAGATTTTAGAAGATTTTCTTGGGGATGCTATTTGGACCCTTAAGAACGGTTTTCCGCAAAAATTAGCTTGTAACTAATTTTGTCCGGGTTCGGCTTTAAAATGGCTCCAAATGACCGGACTATTAGGTGGTCTCCGGAGTCATGCCTAAGTGTGTGTGAAATTAGAACAAAATCATCAAAAATCTTCCTATAAGTTTGAAAAAACCCCCGACTATAAATATTTTCTTTCTGCTTAAATCAGGAAAACTTAGAAAATTTAATTAATATGGAAAAAGGGCAGTTCTATACTTATAAAATTAGAGAATAATTGCCATCGTATTCAAATCGCCATCGTCCTCGTCGAGGGAAAGGGTCAAAGGCAAAACAAATATTTTTTACGAAAGAACGGTTTATTGATCAGCAATTTTCCGCCCCCAGGCGTGCCGCCCTGGTGCAGCGGACCACCTTGCCCACCCTTGTGGTGGGCCTGTTGACAATAATAGTGGTCGCTTTAAACAAAATAAACAGAATAGTGGGAAAAATATAGTATACTATTTATATCAAACACGTTTGAGAACTTGTTTGTCTGTGTCATGCGCCTTTATTCAGATATATGTATTATATATATATATATATATATATATATTCTGTTACTCATGCGCCCCCCCTAGGGACAACATCTGCGTACGCCACTGCATTAAATTATTGATTTGATCCTCAAGAACGGAAAAATCGTTCTTTTCGTGTCACCTAAAAAATGTTTAGACGTGCCATTCTAATCAATTTAAGATGTCAGGGAATCCACCGTTTATATAAGTTAGGATCACGTGCATGGAAGTGAGTGCAAAGTATGGGCGCCGCACATTTGGACGCCAGTCATTTCGGCGCTACCCATTTGGGCGTCATCAAAGAAATTTTTTTGGACTCATGGACCATTTATTTAATCCAACCTTTACCCAGTAAAGCAGAGAAAAGTAAGGAACCTATATTTAAAGCTCGCTTCAATCCTAAACAATCTAAACCATATGTCATCATATCATTAACCGAAATTGCAAATTTCTCGGGAATTTTAAAAATATTTACTTTTTCTAAAAGCAATCCTAGAAGCTTTATCTTTTCTTAATTTCTAACTATCCAGTAAATATTTAGGTGCTAAATCACACTGAGAAGTTGAAAACCATAAGAAAATATTTAGATTTGAACTATGGAAACACATTGGCATTTTTTGCTAAAAATAGTTTTTAATGTTGTTTTAATATAATAATTTATAATTTTGTTTTGGACTTTTTAGCGCGGCCGGGGAAATTCTGTGACCTTATATGGTCATCTGTTAATAGGGAGATTTTGGTCAGGTTATTACCTTTATTTAAGTTATAAAAGTTTTGTTTTGTTTTACAAAAATTTTGTGTATTCGGATTTTATTTTTTGTTAACCGTGTTTATAGTACTAGTGGGGTGCCTTTTTTACGGTTTTTTTTTGGTAAACAGGTGAGTAAGTACAAATAAGTTTGCAGATGTTCGTTTTCTTCTATTACTCCACCAAAGATATCTTGCAAAATCATTTGCCTGACTAAATTTATTTTGGGGTGTCCGTCTCCCAGTCCTATCACTAAATTAATATTTTCATTCATGATATGGTTAGAAAAGCAAATAAAAAAAAGACTTGAGAAAAAAAGAATAAAAGTCAATAAAAAAGTAAGGTTATGTTTACCGCCAAAAGCTCTATTTTTAACCTCTTGAAGTTACCTTTATTTACGGTAACGGTAACCATAGTAGTAACGAAATTTGCCGTTAAACTGCCTGACCAAAATCTCCCTAATATAATAGAGAATATCTTACCTTACCATACCTTCACGAAACAGTGTTGGTTCCGGAAGTTTTCGACCCCGAATTGTTAATTAATTTACCTTTTTATTTTCACAGTGTCGTACCCAGGAATTGACTCCGGGGGGGGGGTTAAGGACACATAATAAAAAACTTAATTTAAATTCAAATTGTGACCATAATTGATAGAAGGAAACAGGTGCTTACAAGCGCGGACCTGGGCTCAAATGTAGAGGGGAGGGGAGAGGGATGTTAACCAAATTTAAAATTATAGTATGTTGTCTTTCGGGCTATTGGGTCGTCGTTCTGTAGAAATTTGTCTTCTAGACGTTTCGCTTTGCCGATTCGAGTACTCCACGTTCAGCCAATTGTGGGAACCTGAAGATACCGAGCACTCGAATCGGCGAAACATCGAGAAAAAAAACTTACTACTACGACTACAGAACGACAGCCCAACAGCCCGAAAGACAACATACTATCAGATGAAGGCCGTGATAGTCGGGGGTTTTTTATATCTTTTTTTCAATATATAGGAAGATTTTTGGTGATTTTGTTTTAAATACTATGAACGGGATTGTGCAAATTCATTTTGAAGTGACTGTAAGAAGGTCCTAGCTATTCGCCGATAAAAAAAACTTAAAATTTTTTAATTCACATTCCCTTTACAGACATGCCAATATACAGTGCGGACGTAAAAAGTCCCCCCCCCCCCTGCTAACTCTTAAACGGATTGAGGTATCGACTTAAAATAAAAACCGTGTTTAATTATAACACTTTTGCTACTTTTTGACGCATTTTTTATAAGCGTCATATTGACTTAGGTCTATAAGGTCACTAACTACTTTAAAATTTTAAATAGAAAGGGGCTCGAGTGATACCTTGTTTAAAAGGTATTTTAATACCTTATTTAAAATTTTATTCTTTAAAAAAAAATTATTGTCATTGAGCATGTTTTCTATTTAAAGTCGATATCTCAATTCGTACAAAAGTAAGGAGAGGTGCGTAAACTATAGTCGAAAAAACTCATAACTCTGTAAGTCATAAACCGATTTTTTAAAAAAATAAAGTTTTAAGTAGAGAATTAAAATACCTTTGAAACAAGGTATTACTCGATCCCCATTTCTATTTAAAATTTTAAAGTAGTTAGTGACCTTATAGACTTACGTCAATATGACGCTTGTAAAAAATACGTCAGAGAGTATCAAAAGTGTTATCATTAAACATGGTTTTTATTTGAGGTCTATAGCTCAATCCGTTCAAGAGTTAGCAGGGGGGGACTTTTTACTGTATGTTTTTTAAGAGGCTATATAACAAGCTAGAATATTAAATGTAACAAGTCACGATGGGCTCCCAAATTTTAATAAAATTAAACAACATACATAAAAAAGCTTTTTGCTAAAAATTTCAAAAATAACAAAAATTATGTCACGCTTGCAAACTTGAAACTTGGACTCCTTCATGGTTTTTGTCTGTGAGCTGTGAAACATAAATGATTTTTACAAGTCGTCCAATTTTACTTAAAAAGCCATTGCTTCTTTTGGTATTTTATTCAGTTTTGAGTAGGTAAGCATTTTTTATCCGTGTGGGTGCACCTAATAGGCAATACGTACATAAAAATAACATTTTTTACCGCCCCCTCTTCACTCGTCTCTCCTATTTGATGGTTTAATCCATAATAATATATAGGAAGGGCCAGAAAATATTGGACTGATTTAATTTCCTAATTACTTTTCTGTTCCTTAACCGAATTTTATATAGTTTGGCATTTTAGAAAGGTATAAGAACAAAGTTTACTATTTTTGTACAAAAGATGTAAAATGTCAAAAATTAAAAATGGCGAACGTAGTGAAAATTTAGTCTGGAAAAAAAGACCTGAAACTTTTTTTCGACCTCCCTGTAATTTTTATTGCCAAAATAGGAAACTTCATGCCTTTTCACGTCTAACGAGATACCACACATAAAATTCGGTTAAGTAGTACAAAAGTTGCATTGACTCAATATATCGCATAACGTCACCACCAACAAATTATGTCTCTTTTTATTTACCAAGAACTTTCTTACTTCTCATCGAATTTTTACAGGTGTATCCTGCCTGCAAAGGTAAATGAACCAAGTCAAAATGTCAAATGTAAAAAAAGCTAATTTTAACGAAAACGACGATTCTTACACTTTTCTACTACTTAACCGAATTTTATGAGTGATATCTCGTTAAACGTGATATGCATTTCTAGATTGGCAATAAAAGATAACAGGAATGTCAAAAATGTAATTTTTTGCTATGTCCGTTATCTTGGATTTTTGAAATTGACGTTTTGATGGTTTATTTATCCAGAAATAATATAAATTTGTAAAAATTCGATAAGAAATAAGAAAGTTCTTGGGAAAAAACAAGAGACATTATTTTGGGGTGGTTAGAATATGCAAAATTTTGCGCCAATGCAACTTTTGTACTACCTAACCGAATTTTATCTGTGCTACCGCGTTAGACGTGAAAAGGCATAAGGTTTCGTATTTTGGCAATAGGCAGGTAGGTCGAAAAAAAGTTTCAGATCTTTTTTTCCAGATTAAATTTTTGACTACGTCCGCCATCTTGAATCTTTGACATTTTACATCTTTTGTACAAAAATAGTAAGCTTTGTTCTTTTAACTTCCTAAAGTGTCAAACTTTATAAAAATCGGCTAAGGAACAAAACAGTAAATAGAAAATTAAATCAGTCCAAGATTTTCTTGTCCTTCCCATATTTTATTATGGATTAAACCATCAAATGGGAGAGACGAGTGAAGAGGGGGCGGTAAAAAATGTTATTTTTATGTACGTATTGCTGATTAGGTGCACCCACACTGATAAAAAATACTTACCTGCTCAAAACTGAATATATTAACAAAAGAAGCCATGGTGTTTTAAGTAAAATTGGACGACTTGTAAAAATCTTCTATGTTTGATAGCTCACAGACAAAAATCCTAAAGGCGTTCAGACTCCTAAAGACTCAAGTTTCAAAGTTTCAAAGGATATTTGATTGTCTTCCAGCAGCTGTAAAAATTTCAGGAATTCCCTGGAAAAGTTTCTAAACATACGACAAAATATAATTTTATTAAACTTGGGGGCCCATCGTGCCTTGTTATATTTAATATTCTAGCGTATTATATAGCCTTTTAAAAAACATATTTGGCAGATCTGTAAAGGGTATGTGGATTAAAAAATTTGAAGTTAAGCAGCCGGGGTCAAGAAATTGAGATTTTTTTAAATTTTCTGAACATGCGTCAATTTCCGATTTTTTTGTGATTTTTCCGTGGCATGAATTTGCATTTTTTGTGATATCGGCGAATAGCTAGGACCTTTTTACAGTCACTTCAAAATGAATTTGCACAATTCCGTTCATAAATAGAGAATAGAATTTTTTTTTTATTTTTAGAAAAAAAAACACATTTTTTTTTAAATTTCAAATTGATTTTTTTTTATGAAAATAGTCAGAAGTAAAATATCATGTTTTCCATACTATATTAAAGGCCATTTCATAGCCTTTTAAAAGGTTTAACCAAAATTTTAAAATGTTCTAAAAAAAGTTTAGGGCGTCGCGACGCCTAACGTACGCCGTCGCCGAAAAATTTTATATTGGTTTGGGGGTCTCCGAAGTCATATTTAATAAGGTGACCAACCGTCCCGGTTTGTCCGGGACAGTCCCGATTTTTAACCATTTGTCCCGGGGAAAAAATCCCGGATAGTCCCGATTTTTCAGCAAAAGTTCCGGTTTGTCCCGGTTTTGATACCACTGTATTTTGTAACTTTAAAATCACTGCAATTAAAAAAGCGGATGTTCTCTGCCATCTATAAATTTGAATTGAAAACTTACTTAAATTATTTTTCTTTAATAGGTATTTTGGAAAATACATCTTAATATTATTAGGGGTGCATATAAGAAAAAATACATGATATACAATACATTGAATGGCCAGAGTGTCCCGGTTTTGCCCCTTTAGGAGTTGGTCACCTTATATTTAAGTGGTGCCAAATTAGAACAAAATCACCAAAAATCTTTCTATAGGTTTGAAAAAACCCCGAACTATGAAAGCCTAAAGTAAATTTGAAGTCAAAATCATGCTTCAATACGTCGCCGTCGCAGGCAAAATTTTTTGAGAAAATAACACTTAAAATGACATTTTTTACTTAAAATTAAACTAAAATCGTAAATATTGATGGCGTTTTGGGAATATGACTTATTTATTAACCCTTAATTTTTTTATAAAAATGCTAAATTTTTTTTCGAAAATGACACTTAAAATGCCATTTTTGATACCAAATCGCGGGCAAAATGTTTTGATAAAATTACATTAAAAAGTTCATTTTGACACGGAATCATAAAAATGAAAGCTGTTATAGCGTTGCAGACGAAAAATTTTCCAATTTATGATTTTTATAAAGATTTTTGTTAAAAAAAGTCCAGGCTCTTGTATTTTATTCCCTATGCATTTTATTTATGCTGTAACCAGGCTTCTCGGGGGGAGGGGGGTTTAACCCCAAACGCTCCCCTTGGTGCGCCACCAAACAAAAAAAAAATTACATTTATTTAAATTACATTCCTTCAAATTTTACACTTACTTAGTTTAAAAAAAATATATATCACTAGTAAATAAGTTGTTTACATGGACCAACTACACATTTTGTTGAATCTATTAGGCTTTTATTATAAAGCCCGAAAACTCCAATACCAATTAATTATTGTAAGATATGTTACGAAAATAAACTTTTTATAGCAAGGCCAGGAATGTATAAAGATGCATAGAGGGTGAATTATTTGTATTCCTGAAGATGGAAAGTTTATGTATTTGAGTGAACTTTTCTGATTCCGATTTTTAAATCAACTCGAAAATATAAGTTTTTGGTTTAACAAAATACTACTCAAATAAATGAGCTATTTCAGTTAAAAACACTAGTTTACTTGGAGTAATAAATTTATTTTTTTCTAAATTAACATTTTATTCAACGAAATATACTTGCCTACCTCAGAGAGATTGTTAACGAATGACGTACTTACCGGGAAAACCATTGCAGTATTATTTATTTAATTTCTATTTATAAATAAGTTTTAGACAAAATCATTTCGGAGATAAAAAAGTATTTTTGACCTGAACATATTCATACCAAGGTTTATACAATGTAAAGCCAAAATCAAGGCAAAATTAACTAAAGTCGTTTCTAGATACAGTAGTACTGTTTGATTAATACAAAACACAAATTCTTGAATTTTTATTGGGAGAGGTCAGTATTTAGAAACAATATTGATCAGAAGTAGGCAAAAGCATAATAAAAACATACGTTTTCGAGGCAATAAACAAGTGTGGCGACATAAGTAGGGACTTAAAAACACTATGGCGGAAATTCGTCTGACGGGTTTCAGGCGGATTTACGCTGGTAAGCAAGCAAGCAAGCAATTCGGAAAAGTTCATCATATGGGAAAACCCACAATCGTTTACGCTTGCAAATGTCATATGTCAACCAAAGTGCAATTCCCCACGTACAACTATCAATTTCCTGCTTGCTTAATTGCTTGCTTGGCCAGCGTAAATCCGCCTTTAGCGTTGCTGCATATCAACAGACATATTGAAATTGACATTGAGCGAGTCATTGACCGGTTTGCCCAAAAAAACTGGAAAATCATTTTTTTTTTGAGATAGGCATCTTATGACGTTAAAACTTCCAAATCAGTTACATCAACCGAAAAGAATGTAAAACAGAAAAGATCTAAAGATCTTGGGAGGAAAGAACAAAATTTCAAAATTGGACGAGTGTCCCACAAGGAACACCCAAAAGTCCAAAGCGAAAAGGTAAACAATTAAACGATGTTTCGCCCGGGGTGACTAGCGTGGGCTCGTCAGTGGATTCACTAGTCACCCTTAATCCAGACATCATTTAACACCATCGCACACTCTGACTTCCAACTCTGAAACACTCACAAATAGGCATCGTTCCGCATGGTACTTATTATAAGTCGCCTGATACGGGTTCGTACTGGCGTGTTAATCTTTCCAATAGGAATATGCTCCGAAGACAATTAAAACAAGAAGTTAAAACTTCCAAATCAGTTACATCAACCGAAAAGAATCTAAAAAAGAAAAGATCCAAAGATCTTGGGAGGAAACAACGAAATTTCAAAATTGGACGAGTGTCCCACAAGGAACACACAAAAGTTCAAAGCGAAAAGGTAAACAATTAAACGATGTTTCGCCCGGGGTGACTAGCGTGGGCTCGTCAGTGGATGCACTAGTCACCCTTAATCCAGACATCATTTAACACCATCGCACACTCTGACTTCCAACTCTGAAACACTCACAAATAGGCATCGTTCCGCATGGTACTTATTATAAGTCGCCTGATACGGGTTCGTCGAGTCGTCCACCCTGCCCTACTCTTTTCTTTTTTAGATTCTTTTCGGTTGATGTAACTGATTTGGAAGTTTTAACTTCTTGTTTTAATTGTCTTAGGAGCATATTCCTATTGGAAAGATTAACACGCCAGGACGAACCCGTATCAGGCGACTTATAAATAAGTACCATGCGGAACGATTCCTATTTGTGAGTGTTTCAGAGTTCGAAGTCAGAGTGTGCGATGGTGTTAAATAATGTCTGGATTGAGGGTGACTAGTGAATCCACTGACGAGCCCACGCTAGTCACCCCGGGCGAAACATCGTTTAATTGTTTACCTTTTCGCTTTGGACTTTTGTGTGTTCCTTGTGGGACACTCGTCCAATTTTGAAATTTCGTTCTTTCCTCCCAAAATCTTTGGATCTTTTCTTTTTTAGATTCTTTTCGGTTGATGTAACTGATTTGGAAGTTTTAACTTCTTGTTTTAATTGTCTTAGAAGCATATTCCTATTGGAAAAATTAACACGCCAGGACGAACCCGTATCAGGCGACTTATAATAAGTACCATGCGGAACGATGCCTATTTGTGAGTGTTTCAGAGTTGGAAGTCAGAGTGTGCGATGCTGTTAAATGATGTCTGGATTGAGGGTGACTAGTGAATCCACTGACGAGCCCACGCTAGTCACCCCGGGCGAAACATCGTTTAATTGTTTACCTTTTCGCTTTGGACTTTTGTGTGTTCCTTGTGAGACACTCGTCCAATTTTGAAATTTCGTTCTTTCCTCCCAAGATCTTTGGATCTTTTCTTTTATAGGCATCTTATGTTTGAGATATGCAATATAAAAGGTAATGTTTTAACTTAAAAAGCTTTTTAGAACTCAAAAAAAGGTATTTAGCTATTAGGTTTTGTTTGTGTTTTGTTTGTTATCTATGTTTTTTATAACTGAAAAACTATGTTGGGAATTTGGAACCTTTGGTTGCACTAAAACAAAGTTATGATTGTTTTCGACAAACCAAAACTACACTGTTTTGCACTCGACGCGCGTTTCGCTAACAAGGTTAGCATCATCAGGAGACGATAAACAGTGAGCTAAATTAATCTACGCTCTATCTTATATACAATCCTTTAGTGGGCGGAGATAAGACTAATAATTTGTGATTGATCACGATTTTTAATCCTATCTCCCCTCAACCAAAGAATAAAGTGCACTAAACGGGATGGGTCCTCTATCTTTATTTAAACTATTTCTGGATTTAAGGATTTTCATACTTTCATATGCATTCAAAAGTCTTTTATTTGGTACACTTTTTAGAAGTTTTAGGTTATCTAATGTGAATCTATGATTGCTTTCAAAAGCATGCTCGGCCACACTTGACTTTTCTGTTCTTCCGTATTTTAAGTGTGCTAAGTGTTCTTTAAAACGTGTTTGAATAGAGCGTCTCGTTTGGCCAACATAATTTTTGTCACAATCCATGCAACTAATTTCGTAAATTCCACTTTTTTCTAGAACCGTAATTTTATCCTTGGGATTTCCTAGTAAGCTTCTTATTGTGTTACCGGATTGATATACTAATGTAAGACCGGTGTTATTAAATACTTTTTGTAATCCTTTCCTATAATTAGGAGGAATTGATACAAATTTTGAGTCGCAGCTATCTTTTTGTCTGAAAAAAGTGGAATTCCGAAAGGTCTTTTGAAAAGAATGCCTATTTATCAGCTTATTTATTAAGCCTCCGTCGTAACCGTTTTCGCCAGCTATATTCCTAATCCTATTCTTTTCTGCTTCAAATCTTTCTTTGTTTAAGGGAAAATTTACTAATCTATATCTTAAAAAGTGCAAACTTGCAAGCTTATGTTGTAAGCAATGAAAAGAGTCATTTGGAATATACCTGTTGGTGGCCGTTCCTTTTCTGTATAGGTCAAAGTCCAATTTATTTTTATTTCTTATAACTAAAGTGTCTAGAAATGGCTGTGTACCGTTGTTCTCTGTTTCATAAGTAAATTTAATTGTGGGAAATTTGTTATTTATTTTTTCCATAAAATTTTCAACACTAGTTACTTAAGTGTTGAATACTGCAAACACATCGTCTACATACCTAAACCATAATCTGGGGAAATACTCAAATTCTTTACTTATATATGATTCAAATTTGCTCGTAAAGAGGTTTGCAATAAAAGGTGATAAACTATTACCCATTGTGGTTCCTTCTAATTGCTGGTAGTAGTTATTTTTATATTGAAAGTAATTTTGATTCATGCAGAGTTTTGTTAAAGATAGGTATTCTAAAGTCTGTTTGTCTTCTAGATTGTTTTTTCTTAGTAGTTCCTCCAGGTATTGTAAGGTATTGTTCAAGTAAAGTTACCGAAATCTACAGTTTCTTCAAAAGTAGCCTTGTTTGCAAAACAAAAATGGTTAGATTTAGAAATCAAAAATTTGTACGCAAAACGAAGTATGTTTGAGCTTGAAGTACACCGACTGTTTAAAAAGTTGACATTTAGACTTAGTAATAAGAACTTTGAAGAATGGTGCGATTTCCAAAGACATATGTTTGTAGTAATTGAGAAAAAATTTACGAAGAAGATGTCTTCACTTAATAAAAAGCTACAAAAGTTAAAATGTTCTGAACCAAAACCCAAAAAGTCGAAGGAAATCGCAAACATTGTAGAAAACCTATCCTCTCAAGCTTTTAATAACAAAGAAATATCACTTTTAAACAAAGGTCCTAATTTTGCTCTTCCCCCACAAAAAGATAATATAAGTGATCTTACTGCAAATATTGAAAGTTCAATCTCTAATCCTTCAGAAGGCACAAAGGGCTATCTGCGAGATGCTCGCCGATATTAGATCTCTCAAAACATCATTCAAAACAATAAAAATAGTACATTAAATCACAATAAAACAATTAAAAGTTTAAGAGAAAAAGATGTTTTCTATCTAAAGGCTGACAAGGGTAATAAAGTTGTTATATTAGATAAAACAGATTATTTCGAAAGAATAGATAACCTAATAAAAAATGGACAAACAAGTCCCAAAGAACCCCTTACCAAAAATGATAAACGAAGTAAAAAAATACAATTAAACAATGTAACAATCTTATTACTGACAATATTAAATATAAGCTACAAGTAAGCAATCCCACTATGCCGAAACTGTATTGTTTTCCGAAAATCCACAAGCCTGGAAAATCGGTTAGACCTATAGTTTCTGCTGTGGGATCACCTACTTACAACATTTCGAAATGGCTAGCAAATAAGTTTGAAAATTTACCTATAAAGGAAAAAGGCTTTTCTGTTCAAAATTCCCTTGAATTTATCAACAAAGTTAAAGATATTTCACTCCAGGAAGGTGAAATTTTAATCTCGTTTGATGTTAGTTCGTTTTTCCCTAGTGTGCCGATCCCAAATACCTTACAATACCTGGAAGAACTACTAAGAAAAAACAATCTAGAAGACAAACAGACTTTAGAATACCTATCTTTAACAAAACTCTGCATGAATCAAAATCACTTTCAATATAAAAATAACTACTACCAGCAATTAGAAGAAACCACAATGGGTAATAGTAACCTTTTATCGCAAACCGCTTTATGAGCAAATTTGAATCAGATATAAGTAAAGAATTTGAGTATTTCCCCAGAGTATGGTTTAGGTATGTAGACGATGTGCTTGCAGTATTCAACACTAAAGTAACTAGTGTTGAAAATTTTATGGAAAAAATAAATAACAAATTTCCCAAAATTAAATCTACTTATGAAACAGAGAACAACTGTGCACTGCTATTTCTAGACACTTTAGTTATAAGAAATAAAAATAAATTGAACTTTGACCTATACAGAAAAGGAACGGCCTCCAACAGGTATATTCCAAATGACTTTTTTCATTGCTTACAACATAAGCTTGAGAGTTTGCACTTTTTAACATATAGATTACTAAATTTCCCCTTACAAAAAGAAAGATTTGAAGCAGAAAAGAATAGGATTAGGAATATAGCTGACTAAAACGGTTACGACGAAGGCTTAATAAATAAGTTGATAAATAGGCATTCTTTTCAAAGGACCTTTCAGAATTCCACTTCTTTCAGACAAAAAGATACCTGCGACTCAAAATTTGTATCAATTCCTCCTAATTATACGAAAAGATTACAAAAAGTATTTAATAACACCGGTCTTAAATTAGTATATCAATCCGGTAACACAATAAGAAGCTTACTAGGAAATCCCAAGGATAAAATTACGGTTCTAGAAAAATGTGGAATTTACGAAATTAGTTGCATGGATTGTGACAAAAAATATGTTGGCCAAACGAGACGCTCTATTCAAACACGTTTTAAAGAACACTCAGTACGTTTAAAATACGGAAGAACAGAAAAGTCAAGTGTGGCCGAGCATGCTTTTGAAAGCAATCATAGATTCACATTAGATAACCTAAAAATTCTAAAAAGTGTACCAAAGAAAAGACTTTTGAATGCATATGAAAGTATGGAAATCATTAAATCCAGAAATAGTTTAAATAAAGATACCCATCCCGTTTATTACACTTTATTCTTTGGTTGAGGGGAGATAGGATTAAAAATCGTGATCAATCACAAATTATTAGTCTTATCTCCGCCCACTAAAGGATTGTATATAAGATAGAGCGTAGATTAATTTAGTTCATTGTTTATCGTCTCCTGATGATGCTAACGTTGTTAGCGAAACGCGCGTCGAGTGCAAAAATGTGTAGTTTTGGTTTGTGGAAAACAATCATAACTTTGTTTTTTATAACTGAAAAAATTATACGTAGTTACTCAAGCGCGGATTTCAGGGGGATAGGGGAGTAGTTAACCCCGCCCTACCCTGCCTTTAAATTTTTTATGAAAACATTTAGAAAATCAAAAGTAGGGCATAAATTGCGGCGCTATAACACCTTTGATATTACGGTATTAGTTTAATTTTCTTAAAAATTGTCGCCTGCTGCGTTTTGAAGTTATTGAAATATTTACAATTTTAGTTTAAGTTTAAATCAAAAACCGATTATTGATATTTTATTAAAAATTTTCGCCTGCGGCGGTATGATACCGTTGATATTTACAATTTTAGTTTAATTCGACTCAGAAATTGCATTTTTAATATAATTTTGTCAAACATTTTTAGCGCATTTAAACATGTTTAAAATAAAAAATATATGAAAGTACCCCCCCCCCCCCCCCCCTTACATTTCAAACCAAATCCGCGCTTGTAATTACTAAGTTTTGTTTGCATATATTGATATGTTTCTTTTTTTTTCTTATCGAAACCGCTCCGACCTTTTCAAATGGCTAGGACCGCCACTGACTGCATATGCGCCCCTCAGATAATAGGCCATTTGTAAAAAGTCTCATGACCTTAAATGGTCAATAAACACAACACAAAATCTGACTAAATGAAAACAAAGATAAATGTTTTTTAAAAACCAAAAAAGTTCCAAACAATCAGGAATTATCTATTTCCCACATAGCAAAAAAAGTGCTTTGTCTAAAAATATATATTCCACTCAAGTAAATGAGTTGTTGATATAGAGCAAATACACATTTTGTTAACTCTATTATACCATGTACTTTGCGAGCTTCCCTTTCTTTGATGGAGTAAAGAGGAGTAGCATCTAACTACGTGCGATTCCGTTTAAAATGCCAAATTATCCAATTTAAATTTACATGATCCGATATGCATTTCAAAATAAATGTTTTTTAATAACAATTGAGCTTTTATAAAAGGCACTAAGGAGTTAAAAATGTTTTTTAAGCTTTCTGATACCCTAATAAATGCGATGAACGCAAATTACTTTTGGAACTTTAACCCTTATTAGAGGAGTAAATTATAAAAGCCACCCAAATTTTAATAAGCGCCCATCGCCTTTATGGCATCAGCTCGGGTATCAGAAAATTAAAAAAATATTTCTTATTTGCCCTGGTTTTTAGATCGTAGGCAGAAAATATTCTAATCCTGATCAATAACTTTTTTTAGAAGGTAAAACAAAACATTATATTGAATAAACTTCCTCATTAAATTTGCAATATTGCGTAATTATAGGAAATAACATAGGGGATAATTATGAAAACTTGGCAACCGCGGTCTAAGTTTCTGTAATTTGACACTAGTGTTCTATTTTATTTAAATTTCTTTGGTAAATGCCGATATTTTTGAATTTATGCATAAAAACGAGTAATCCATGGGACTGATTAATCTATGTCAGCCCCATGATGGTATTATAATGCCGACTTTTTGTACATACCTACTACTATTTGTAACATCGTTCGTTTTACCTCAAAATACATAAAATAAAATGAAAGAACGCCTTCCATTTTACAGTATGTAAATTAATCTTACTTATTCCTACCTACATGTCCACGTTACCCTAAGCTAAGGTATGTGAGAGAAACGTGTTTCTAAGAATGAAATTTTTAGTCGCATTTTGACACGTAACATATTGTGTATCATTTGTTTCATACTTATTTTATGTTTTATAATACGAGGGATATTTCACAATGGGTGCTGCAAACCCAGTCACTACAAAAATTACAAAGAACTGCTATTTATGCTTTCCAGGTAAAATATCCCAACTATGTTACTTACCTATGATAAAACAACTTAGAAGGGTTAAATTTTCCTTAATCTTAGAATCACGAAGGATAATGTTAACATAACAGCCCTAATAGCACAAGAGACTTTGTGGGCGTCCCGGGAACGTACGGTGCCGTCGCGGACCTCCCGGGGACGTTTTTTTTAGCAAAAGTATATACTTTTTCCACCACAACGTTTTTAAAACGTACCAAAACAGTCAAAAAACGTCTCTTTACATAACAACCATCCAGACCATATTCTTAGTACTACTCCAAGACGGATCATTGTTTCGTGCAGCTTTAGAGCCTTCATTATCAAAAAAACGTTGCCGAGACATCACCGGAACATTGCCAGGTTCTGGTTTTAATATCCCCAGGATAGCTTCAGAACGCCCCGGGGACGTTTGCTAATATTACGATATGTCTATAAAGGAGAAATTAGACGACGAACCTATTTTTTTTTCATATTCTGCTTTATTTTCAAGACTCGAGACCTAGAGTGTCATAAATAGTACGTCTCGGAGACAGTCGTAGAGGAACGTTTCTGGGACGTTTCTAGGGTGACTGCGACTTCGTAGGTACCATAATTGTGTTGTGCGTTTAAAAACAGCCACTTATCATCACAACTTCATTTATACATTAATTAGAAAACGAGTTTTATTTTCGAGACCATTTTCGACATCTAAAGTGTCCTAAAAAGTATGCCCCGGGGACAGCTAATTATAAACGTTCATAAAACGTTTTTTTGGTGACGTCCCCGGAACGTCTTTTATGAGTCCTGGATGTCCCTGACATACAGGGACTTAAAAAGTACGTCGCGGGGACGAAGTGTGCTCTTAGGGAGGTCGTAAACAAGTTTGTATCTCCTAAATTGTGAATTTGTGGATTGTTTAAAACATGTCAAAAATAATGGTCCTGTGGTTTTCCGCCTTAAGATCCTACACTAGCCAGGAAAAGGTTTTCCTCGCTGAACTGATTCGTAGATATAAAAATACATTGCGGTCACGTTTGAACAAATAAATGTATGTAAGAACTATGAATCCAACTTTATAAAAGATACTTATATTACCTAGCTACCTACTTGAATACTTCCAGTGCCATAATACCGTAGGGTACATAGCAAGGCTAACATTGGGGACACTGGAAGACCCCGGTTGTTTAGGTGAATAAATTTATCTTCTATCATGGGTAGTATAATGTGCAGTGTGGTGTTTTTTCAAAATTTATATCTGGCCAAAAACTCCTTTTCTCTAAATGTGAGGACATTCATTATAGTAAATTGTATAAAGACGGGCTGTATGTTTTTGCGCACATGCGCGTAGGTAGCTTTTGGTGCCCATGCAGGGATATTTTTATGGTCTCTCTGTGTGGGGCCATGGTAGAAATAAGTAGATATTATAATAATTGGGAAATAGAACACCCTCGCTAATTTTAAACAAGTGTTTTATTTAAAGTATACTGAACATCAATACACTAACAAGGTAAAGAAGTCAAAGGGACTTTGCATGTCCCGTATGTATCCCTTTGGAAGGCGACCATGATGATCAGGGACTTTTTCTTCCACCCGATCAATAAATTCCAAAAAGTCAACCATTATTTTCAGGATATTTTAAAAAGCAACACACAAAATGACAAAAAACCAGTTATCAAAACAAATCCAACAATATTTTTGTTTTTTTAACCTCAAATTATTTGCCAAGGAATGCTGAAGGCAGCTCTTTAGCTACCTTGATGTAAGGATTCCTTCAAGGGTGCCTTTCACGACTATAAATACCAAATTGACCCGAAGGCCTCCTTAAAGGAACAAGGGTGCCTTGAAAAACGACTATAAATTTGGCAGAGGGATGAGACTCTGTCGGGGGAGTGGACTGGACGGTTGGACCTAAGGACATTAATCCTAGAGCAAACTCTAAAAGAAGCGAAGCCTGACATTTATTTTGACACTTGCGTTGTCATTTTTGATTTGTTTGCCTCGCTTTTGTCATCGGCGCCTCGTTATTATTGTAAATAGTTTTTTATCAAACGATTTAATTTTATTATTTATTCCTGTTGTGTGCCAGGCTGCAAAAAATAATCCTGCGATGGAGTTCAGCTCTTTCAAGTACCTATTAAAGGTAAATGAGTGAAGAAGTATTTTCCTTATTAAGCAGCACGAAAATTTAAGGATTTGTGAGGCAAATTTTATAACAGTACCTATTTTTGTTGATAGTGCTTAATAAAGTGGAAGTATAAAGTCGATTCCTTGTGTATTTGCGTGCCTGTGTGAACTTGTGTGTCCCATTTTATATCCGAAATTAATTAAAAAAAATATTAAGGCGTTGTGAAAGTTGATCTTTAGTCGAGTTTAACTATTCTTGGTAAAAAAAATCATTTTTTATGTAGTTATTTCGTTTATGGTAAGAATTTAAGTACTTCTTTTGGGGCAAGTATTCGACTATATATATATGTTACCGTAAAACCCCTATTTCAGTTACAACCTGGTTTTCCTAGGAAAAACTAGTTTAAATTAGGTCAGTTGGATTAGGTCAGATTAAAATCTAATCTAAACTTATATAATTTAAATTGTGGCAGTATTCCATAATGGTGGAGTTGATAATTAAATCAAACAAATATGGTCTTTCTGCACTAAATTTTATTTTTCAATATAAAAACCCGACATGTTTTGGCAGTTCAGACCACCATCATCAGGGGCTCTAAAAAAACCCAAAGAAGAAGAAATAGACTTATTGTCTTATGAAAAGTTGTAGCAAAGAATAAAGTTACTCATCCTTTTATTTAAGTGTTTTTTATATATTATTATTATTACCTATATATTTATACAAAGAATTGATTAATTTCGTTATCAATTTGTTTTTTCTACACCTCTAAGAATTTAACTTAATTTAAAAAGATAAGTTACCTTTTACTAATTCTTTAAAAAACCATTACCCAAAGAAGAAGAAATAGACTTATTGTCTTAGGAGAAGTTGTAGCAAAGAATAAAGTTACTCATTCTTTTATTTAAGTGTTTTTTTATTCTTATTATAGTATTATCTATATATTTTTTGATTAATTTTGTTAAAAATTAGTTTTTTCTATACCTCTAAGAATTTAACTTAATTTAAAAAGATGAGTTACTTTTCATTAATATCTTTAAAAAACCATTACAATTAAAAAAAAATTAAATTCGCTAACCCTAGTTTGAGCTACATTAGAGCAGTATGGCCGAATAGGAACCAAAGAAAATTAAATGGGCCGAGTCAACGGGCCATCAGTAAACTCTTAGCAGTGGAGAACTGTAATCAAGAAAATGGAAATCAGGGAAAAAGGTCCATATTGAAACAGTAAAAGTTAAGTTTTAAATATCTATACTTACAGAAAAACGTTAGATGGCACGGCAAGAAACAGTTTACCTTAACGCTACTTTAAATTAAACATCCTAAAGTTATTAAATTTATATGTTGTGAAAAGAGACAAATATATGTGGCAAAAAGAGACAGGTGCTCACCGTCCGTCAATCGTCCATATTAAGAAGGTGTCGCAGGACAACCGACCTTTGCAAACACCTGTAAACCATTAACTGGACTTGGAACCAACTAAACATCTGGTAGATGGCGGACGAATACCTTGAAATTCTGTTTGTTGGAACACAGTTCATCCAAGGAAAAGTATGTCTGTCTCGGCCTCCGCTTAGCATTCTAACATAGTGTTTCCTCTTTTTAAATAAAACAAACTCAACTAGGTAAAATATTAAAGTTAACGAACAAAGCATAAAAGAGAGAGAAGAAACTCAAAAAGAAACCCTTCTCCTTGTAAACTTTAAAAAAGTTAAACTGTTTTAAATTTAAAAGAAGTATTTTTGAGTATTCTTAAAAAATGGAATAAACTTGTAAAGGAATGATTAGCTGTAGAAAAGCACCCCCCTCCCCCCTCCCACCCGCCATAACAAAAAGCAGCCAAAGTCCTGAGTGACAATTCCAAATGATGCAGAAGTTTTCAAAACTCTTTTTTTTTTCATATTTTAAAATTTTAACGAGTTAAAAAAATGTAAACCTGGGTAATCAATTTGCACGTTTAAACAATTTATATTTTCATCATTGGATGCTTTGTTTATTTCAAAAATCTCAAATAAGTCTAGTTTATATCCCTTGTTGCATATATGCTCATGCTATTTCATGTAGTACCTAGTTAAATATGTTAAATTTTTTTAAAGTGATGTTTAAAATATACCTAACCCTTTCCGTTTTTTTTTCTGTAAATATAGATATTTAAAACTTAACTTTCACTGTTTCAATATGGAGCTTTTTCCCTGATTTTCATTTTCTTGAAATGACAACTCAAACTTTCAAAGTAATGTCACGCTTCGCTTCCTTTAGAGCTTGCTCTAGGATTAGTACCCTTAGTTGGACTGAGTGTGTCATGCAAGATTTTCCCTTGATACCCTTGAAAAAAAAGTACCCTAACGAAAAAACACAACACTTTTGCTAATAAATTATGTCGATTTGCACAAACAAGACAAATTTGGCTTTGAAAGAATTCTTGTCAGGTCTAAGAGAACCATTAGGAATCATTATAAGATGTATGCAATAAGTCATTCAAGAAGAAAATATTAGACACTTTAAGTTGGTCATATGACGTACGCGCAAACGTGGAATATGGCACAATATTCTGTCTTATTTTTATCTGTGGACAAAGGCAAAGACTTCCGCTCGAATACAGATATGAAAGTCCAATCTCTGCCAGTTGCGGTTCGCCCGATGACGCAGGTGAAGCGCTGCTTCACCTCTTATTTGCAGTCTGACTAAATAATTATTTATCATTTAAATATTTCTGAAAAAATTAAACCGTCCGCTTACATAAAATAACATTTCCAAATTTTGTAAATATTTTATCTTTTATTCGATCATCAGGATCAAGTGGAACGACCGCGTGTCCACGAGCCAAAACAAACCGTAAGACACTCTGCGAAGCAGCTTCCTCGTGTTTTTCAGGCTGCGTTCAGTGTAAATTCCCGAAATAAATCGGTTGAGATGACGACGGCACGCGCGTCTCATTTCCGCCGAGGTTTGGGCGTGTTTGCAAACTTTTCAGGCCACAAAAACGGCATAGATTTGACAACACTGCTTTGCTGGTTCTGGGCCAATCTTTACCGGGCAGAATATCGGAAACGAGAAAACGGAATCTGTTGAAATTTGGCAGGAATGTTTATTTTTGAATTCCTCACAACCGTATACAGACAGTCTTTTGCTGGACTCTTTCATTCCCGAAATAAAATAAACACGGCCAACAATAGTCAAAAATCTTAACTGGCTTTTTCTTTAGCCTCGTCGATAATACAGAAATCTGTAAGAACAATTTTTGAATTTTTTTATTTTTTGAAAAATATACACCAAATTTTGAAAAATTCTGTGGATACATTTGTACATTTTTATAAATCCTATTATTTGGTAACAAAAAAGTTATGTTTTTTTCTTTACAAGCGAGATATTTCCGGAATTCTGAAATCGCCAAGGTCACGTAATTTGGTAGGCTGAAGGAAACTGAGTGAGTTCGATTGGAGTATTGGAATTTCGGTTCCGCAAAGCCACCGGCCACTTGTCTAATAGAACATTCGGCCAATAAATTGACAGATGTAAAGTGATAAAAGTAAGAATACGGAACTTTGTTACTTTCCTAATAAGTCCTAATAAGTTATACTTTTCCTCACATGGTGTTCGCACCGTGTTCTGAACACTGCACGATCTCACTCGAAACGGCATTAGTGATGCCATCTATTGTTGATCTTTCAAAGAAATAGCAAAGCATTGTTGTCAAATCTATGCCGTTTTTGTTATTATAATTTTGTGACTCTAATATCGAGCGTCGCGTGCCGGTCTATTGCTATTAGATACTTAAAGTAAATATTTCAACGCATCAGTATCGGTATACCTAACGCGTTCGAAATAAAGCCAAAATACACATATTTTTGACTTGTTTATGCGATGTTTCGAACGATGCCCACTTTTTTAAAGGAGCGATGACAGAACTGCTGATTTAAATCGTTGCGTACGTTCGTGGGTCCGTAACGATACGTACATTCTTCCGTACGCAACGAGATTCTGTCATCACACCCGTCAAAGAAGCAGGCATCTTTCGAAACATGGCATGAGCAAGTCAAAGATGTGGTGTATTTTGACTTTCTTTCGCAAGCAACTACCGATGCGTTGAAATATTTACTTTTTTGCGCTATTCGTTTTTATTTATTTTTTGACAATGTTTCCTGTGTATGATGGAGTTTGTGCTTTACTGGGGGGAGGGGGTTACGCAATGCTGCGTCACCTTTTTATAAAACCACGATAGAAATACATGGTAATAAAATGTAAACGACAGAAACATTAGAACCAGAAAATTTAACGTATACCGTTGGGCACCTCGTACGTGTCACCAACATCTGCATCCCAAATTAACCGCACAAATATTAGCGCCGAATTTCTATCCCCAAAACTTTTATCAGCAAAATTCTAATCGCTTTCCAACGCAAAATCAATTTCCAAGTTTTCAATGAATGAGCTTTCCAACGGGCCCAGTAAACGTGCAGCCTAGACAAAATACGCCGCACATACGGCAAAGGGCCAATATTACGGGGACAAAATTATTTCGGTCCTCCCTTTGAGAATAAGTCATTGAAACATAATGTGCATGATTCAAAAATTGAGTTAAACAATGATAGATGAACAAATTGTAAATTACAGCTACACTACGAAACGGACCCTTTTTTAAGTAAATGCCTATACAAAACGTCATTATAAACATGTTTTTCTTAAAATATTTTTATTTTCTTCGCAAGATCAGTTTAAAAAATTAGCCCAATGACATTATCTTTGCGGGACTCTGATTAACTGATTATAAAATTTTAAGGTATACTTGCTTGTAAGTAAATAAATTAAAAACAATTTAAAATTTATAAATTTTTTAAATCAGATTTTCCAAATTTAAAATCATTATTATTTTTTAATGTTTAAAAAAAACATCTAAAAAACGAATAAATAAAATTCAAAAAGAAACTTCAGACTTGTAAAGAGAATTTAAAAGGCTTTCACACTAGGTGCCTCAGGACTAATGTTCCCTATTTAAATGCATGCGTGTCAATTGTGCCCCACAAAGGCACCCAATTTGGCAGGGGCGGTCATATTTTTCTGCTAAAGCACAGATATATGTTCAGAAAAATCCTATTTTCTCAAAAACTGCAAGTAAGAAACAATTTATTCTACATTATATCAAAAAACTAAGACAGAAATAAAATATAATTTTTTTCGCGGGCTTGCTGAGTCAAAAAAATATCGGAAATATTGAACATATTTTTGGAAAACAATATAATCTTCATAATACTTTAGAAAAAAAAAGTTGAGATTAAGTTGTCAGAAATTTATATAATGAGCCATTTTTTTCTGTTTTAAAAGTTATAAAAGTATTTTCAAAGCCTAATCGATGTTTGAAAATTGTTTGCTCCCAAAACATAACTGCGACATAAGAAATATTTAAATATTCTTGCATTCTAGATATTTGTAATTATAAATCAAATGAAATATTTATAAATTTAAAAGGTGAAAAAATAATTTTTTCCTCCTAATAGTGGCCTTTTGCCGTATGTGCGCCGCCACAAAAATACTTTTCAAACTCGTAGGTTTTCGGTAAACCGCAAAACGTTTTTAAACCATACCCAAACGCAGTTGTTTTTTAACCGACGCCCTTGTCTAGTTGCACTAGCCTAGTACCTCGAGAAATAGAGAAAGTGAATCGATCATTGCCAAAATCAATATCAATATTTCGACCATAATTTTGATTATTCCCAATACCAAGTTTATAACCAAAATTATAACGATTTGCAAAATAACTTATATGAACCCCTATTAACACAAAAATCGTCGAAATCGCTAATAACACAAATTTTAAATAAAAAAAAGGAATTAGTTGTCTGTCAGAAATAAATTTCATTCTTATTGATATCTGCATCCTTTAACGTTTTGCTTTTCGCTTTATTTCGATAGCTAGGCGGCGCGGCGCATATAGCCATCCAACATCGCGCGTTATTTGACGACGAAAGCTGTTTAAATTCACTGGGTGTGGTTGTTTATGTTAAGCTTCATTCGACAGGTACAGTCCTATGTTATCCTGATGATTCCTAACAATAACGAAACAGACCTGTAGGTTTCTGGACTATCCATTAGATCTTGGAGGGCGGAGGCCTGGTCGTAATGAATTGAAAAGCAAAATGTCTATCCGTTATGCCACGAACCTTTCTTTGCAACTAATATTATTAACTGTAACACCTCTAACAGAAGCGAACTACCATATTATTATATCGTCATACCTGAGCTTAATTTAAAATTACTTATTGACAGCGGATCAACAAAATCGTTTATTGATCCCTATTTGGCATAAAATTTGTACCCCAAAACATTATAGTGTCAACGGTATTCCAAAAATCCGCGCAGAAATATATTGCAATGATTCCTGCATTACACATTTTTAACTTAGCTAAACAAAAGTTGCTCAAAGAGTAGAGGTGAAAGAAAAGTCGAATTCAAAATCTTCTTAATTTTTTTAATGTCAGTGCCGACGCGTTTCGAAGCTACAGCTTCATTTTCAAGGCTAAAACGCTTAAACAAAAGGAGACACAAAAATAGTAAAAACAACTAAAAAATTTAAAACATTACAAATTACAAAAATAGTAAATCATATTACTTATTATAACTGTGTTTTTCAGACTGTAAAATGAAAAACAGGGATAATTCGAAGATCAAATTATAAATTATATAAAAAGGAACGTAGAGCCAGAATGAGGTTAAACATTTTTTTAATTTTTGGTAAAAATGTTGAAAGCGAAAACACAGGTTAAATGAAAGCGTAATTATTCACAGAATCCAACCAAAGGTCATTTCGGTCATTTCCTTATGGTCGTTTGTTCTAATCGAAATTAATCTAAAATTAAATGGAGAAGAATAGGATTGGGAAGGGGGAGGTTGGTTTGAATAGGTGTGGTGTGCGTGTGGGTGGGAGGAGTGTGTCTGTGTGTTTTGAGCTAAACAGAGGGTGGAAATACTTTTGATGTTGGTTGGTATTAGATTCACAGTTGCGTAAGCAGCTAAAAGTGTGACTGGAACCTCGTGCTGTGAGTATAATACCAACTGTGAATATAATGCTAACCAACATCAAAGGTATTTCCACCCTCTGTTTGACTCAAAACATACAGACACACTCCTCCCATCCATACGCATACGACACATACCACGCACACTCACAAAACACCTATTCAAACGGACCCCTCCAATCCTATCCTTTTCCATTTAATCTTAGATTAATTTCGATTAGAACAAACGACCATAAGAAAATGACCGATATGGCCTTTGGTTAGATTCTGTGAATAGGTACGCTTTCACTTAACCTATTTGTTAAAAAATAAAAAAAATGTTTAACGTCATTTTTTCATTTTACAGTCTGAAAAACAGAGTTATAAGTTTCTGTTTCGCTTCTGCGATGGTTGAAAAATCCACATGTCCCAAAGTAAGTAATATGGTTTACTATTTTTTGTAATTTGTAATGTTTTAAATTTTTTACTTGTTTTTATTATTTTTGTGTCTCCATTTGTTTAGGTGTTTTAGCCTTGAAAATTAAGCTATAGCTTCGAAACGCGTCTGCACTGATATTAAGTAAATTAAGAAAATTTTGAATTCGACTATTCTTTCATCCCTACTCTTAACGATGAACCTTTTGGAGTTTGCACAAGATAAAAAGTCGCTCAAATTTTATCTGTTTAAATTTCACAACATATTCGATGGGTTAATAGGCTTAGATAACCTTAAACTCTAACTAAAGATAAATCTGTTGTTTCATAATATACAGGGATTTAGTCACAGTGGAACCGCGATTACAAAAAGTAATCAAAACTATGAAATTTTCATCCCACATCAAATCATAATTGCGAAATACCCGAATGCCTTCCAATTGCAACAAATGTGTATGGTTTACCTACAATTTTAAATAACACATAAGAGCTCATAACTTTGGATGTTTTCCGACCCATAAACGATCGAACTTAATAATTTTGATAATTCACAAAAACCGATCATAGATCTTTTTAAAATTTGTACAGATCATTTAAGTGAAGTGGCCTATTTGTTAAAAATTTACGACTATTCCCATATATTTTATCAGGAGTTTATACTAAATCCTGCAAATGGCCATTCGCGCACAAAAAGGAATTAGAATCGAAAATAAAAAAAAATAAATGAAAATGAAGGATAGTTATTGACTATAGAAAACTCAACGAAAAATCGATCGATGCTTGATAAATGCTCCCCAATATCACCGAAATTTTCGATGAATCAGGAAAGTACCAATATTTCCCAACTTTATATTTAGCGAGCGGGTTTCAACAAGTAGAAATGGCTGAAAAATACATCCTCAAAACAGCTTTTAGTACCAACTTCGGCTAGTACGAGTTCATTTGCAATGCCATTCGTCTTAAAAAATGCGCCGGCCACCTTCCAATGCGTAATGGATATTATTTTCCTTAGTATTCTAAACAGGTTTTGCCTTGTTTACCTCGACGATATTATAATTTTTTCTACCAGACTTCAAGAACACATAGAGCGGTTAAAATCAGTATCTGATAAAGTTTCTTATTTTAGCCACGTTGTGACGTCAGAGTGTGTAAAACCTAATCGCGACAAAATTCGCGCGATTCAAAACTATCCCATAATCGGAACCACCAAGGAAATTACAGAATTTTTGGAAATGCTTGGTTACTACAGACGTTTTATAAAATATTTCGGTCACATTACAAAATCTTTTACTAAATGGCTTAAAACAAGTACAATAATAGTATATACGCCCGAATTTTTGAAATGCTTTGAAAAATGTAAGAATTTATTAATGAATAATCCGATTTTATAATATCTAAATTTTTCTAAACCATTTAATTTTACCTCAGACGCGAGTAACGTAGCGACACGCGCGGTTTTATCACAAGGACCTATAGGAAACAATGTCCCAGTAGCCTACGCGACCAGAACCCTTAACAATTGCGATAAAAACTTAAATACCATCGAAAAATAATTTCTCGCGGAAGTTTACTTCACAAAATATTTTAGGCCTTATTTGTACGGAAATAAATTTAATATAATCAGTGACCATAAAACGTCAATAAAAGATCCAAGTTCAAAATAAAATTAGATGATTACAATTTTACGTGGACTTATAAAAAAAGGAAACTTATCGCAAATCGAATTACACACCAAGAAAACATACGATGAAACAACCGCAGATAACTTACTGACCTTAAATAAATATATAGAGGACTTCACGAAGAATCTTAAAAAAGAACAATTTAAGAAACCTTAATCCAAATAATATTGTGTCTTTGATCCTGTAAGCACCTCCGTACAATCTTCATCAACTCAAAACCTAAGTTATAACCCCAATTCCGATAAAGAACTGTCTATCAATACTGAACAAAATGTAGACGAGAATGTGACGGTTCACACAAACGCGAACCAAAATTTGTAGGTCGAAATGCGACATTTTGAAAAATAATCTTGAGCAAGACGCGCTAGATTTTATCAAATAGTACATTGCCCCTTACATCCAATACAGGGGCCGCCGTAGACCAGTGAACAGCATCTTAGGGTGCAGAACAGAGATCGCAGCATCGGATCTCGACAAGTACACATTGCTTAACACAACACCGAATGCGACCCGGACACGGGCGGCCCCACTTCTCAGCAGCTCCGCAGTTGACGTTGTGCGTAGAGTAACAACAAACGAGGGAGAAGTAGGCGGCACGGTTGACCCTGCACCGAAAACTTTGCTGGATTCAAAGGTGGACGGCCAAGGACTCCACCAAACTGGGTAGATGAGACTAGCCGGTGACCCAAAAAAGGACGACCTGAACTCTCCGAGATCGGGACTCCATGGGACGCGGCTGGACTCCGACAGATTTGGTAGTGGGAGTGGACAGAGGGTGACTTGGAAGAGGCGGTACCAAATTCGGGTAGCAGGACAACTCCAAAAGTCTAACATGTAGCAGGACCAACCTTCGAAGGGGGTGTAAAGCCGGCGGTCCACTGTGTATACTTGCTACGCAGTATAAAGATCCCTGCCCTCGACAAAGAGGTGTCAGGCAAAATTAAGTCCTCTTAGAGAAAGAAAACTTGCATCATAAAGGGCACGTGCATCAGTTGGGGGTGCACGGGGGGTGTGTCCAAAAGGGTCTATTATGTGGCCTAATTGCCAGGCCTACGGCCGTCCATCTACTACTAATACTATATTCAATACCACCTCGACTTCGAAAACGAGAAAGACTACCCGCCGTTTTGTGAATTAATAAGGAAAAGTTTTCGGTACTCATGGCTTAAATTGAAAAGATGCACAATTACACTCGCCGACATCACTCACTACATGACCATATCAAAGAACTATTGAAATATCATAAAAGCAAATCAAATCATCGACGAATCGATGAGACATGGCATCGGATTAAAGGAAAATATTATCGAACAAACGGAAGATGCCTGTGGCACTGTAAATCTAATGAAAAAACAAGAGTTTTTTGTACTTCACAGAACCTAGGACGATGTCGTTTCGTCCTTGTTAGGGACTCATCAGCTGGGTGTACGATAATGACAGATAATTTCGCGCTTATGTGTCAAAGGTTACGGCTCAAGCTGAAAAAATCCTGTCAATAGCGCCTTCTGTGTAAACGATCGAAACCAAGAAAATACCTACTGTGGTTAACAGTAAGTGAAAGTAGCATCTATTCTGCGAGAGACATATAATTATGCTATCTGTATTCAGGTTTCGTCTGCAAGCAAGCAATTATAATTCGCAAAACAACCTAAATGTGCCGTACTGCACGATTTAGAAAACAAACGGAAGATGGCTGTGGCATTGTAAATCTAACGAAAAAACAGTTTTTTGTACTGCAGTGCAAAATGAACTTCCTGAATTTCGATTACACTACACAAAAATATTATAAGCCCCAACAAAAACATTCTGCTCAAACCTAAATTAACGAATGCAAAATTTTCCAACAAGCTAAATACGATAGACACCTCGTAAACATGAAAATGAACATTACACCCACGCCAACAAAATTCCGGAACAAACTAAGTTTTTCATAATTATTGCTAGATTTTCCAGGTACGGTCAAGCCTATGAATTAAAGTCTTTGAACGCTGTTAGGACACGCCAGGACGAATCAGCATCAGGTACACTTCCGGCCACATAAAATGCGTACGCCGATTTTATATAGTGTATTATGGGCCTCGCAATTCAGTAACCTTTTAGGTATTTCAAATTGATAAAAAGTGTCACTGTCAGATTTTGTTGTTGTCATCCGCTTATATTTAAAAATGCCTAAACGAATTCGAAAAAAAAAAGAAATTAGACGGTGGTTGGTCGGTTCGAAGAGTAGCGGCCCACTATGAACGAAACAAGGTTACAATTGTAAGAATAAGAACAAAGTATCAAGATGAAGTAACTGTTCGACGAAGGCGAGGCACTGGCTTGACCCAAGTCATTACGCCTCAGCAGAATCAGCAACTGATCGACTTTCTTGAAGACCACCCATTTGCGATGCCCCCAGAGGCGAAAATTGGGGCACATTTTCCTGGATTCATAAGAACTATGCGCAGACGGATAAGCCCTTCTAGACTTAGATGTCGCGTTGCTGCCAAGAAAATCTTACTTAGTGAGGAAAAGAAGCAAGCCAGGTTAATTTTTGCACTAAACGATTCACTATAAGAAGAAGAATTTTGGCATCAAGTGCACAGCAAACAAATTTTGATATATCGCCCGCCACGAACACGATATCTCGAAAAATATATTGCTGGGAACGAAGACCGGGCTGGAAGATTTTCCGTGAATGTGTGGTGTTGGATATCGCCGAGAGGACATGGGGCTCATTTTAGAATCAAAGATAGAGAGAAAGATATCGAGGCTGACGGGGCAATGACACGCTACTGAAGAAACGTTTTCTTATTTTTTTTTAAATTTACGTAGTGTTTTAATAATTCCTTTTTGATTTTGAATATTTTTGATTGTCCGCAAAGACTTAAATTACTCAAATTTACTGATCCTGCAGAGGTGCGCTGATTATGATTAAGTTATTGCTTTCCTTTTGCCAAACGGTTCCTTCTTCTCGATACTTTTTTCTTATTCGCACAATTGTGGTCTTGTTTTGTCCATAATGAGCTTTACGAATAATTTTTTATAATAAAATATTGAAGAATTAAAAAAAAATGTTTTATTCGTATACTAGTTTTTTAGTAAAGTGTGGCCAGTCTCCTTATGTTTGTGTTTACAATGTAATTTGTAATTTGAAGACGTCAAAGTCAGTTACAATAAGCAACGCAATTAGCAAAACTTAAATTCAGCCGACCTGCAGCTAACTTCTGCTGTACGCATTTTATGTGGCCGGAAGTGTAACTTGGATAAGTACCAGTACCTATTTGTGAGTGATTCAAAGTTGGAAATCAAAGTGTATGATGGTGTTTGATGATTTAGGGGGAGGGTGACCAGTGGAACCACTGACGAGCTCACACTGGCTACAAAGAGCGAAACATCGTTTAATTATTTATCTTTTTGCTTTGGTTCTTTGTGTGTTCCTTGTGGGATGCTCATCCAGGTTTGAATTTTCATTATTTCCACCCAAGATCTTTTGATCTTTTGTTTTTATAGCTCACAGATTTATAACATTCCCAGCAAACAAAAATTGATGGCTTAGTGTTGGCCCGATACTTGTCCCCCGGACTTCACGGTATAAGGCCGCTGTTAGATTGCGGGTCCGGTTGTCGGATTGGCTAGGTTCACTCCGGGTCGTTGAGAATCCCGGACCGGGCGACAGATGCTTTGCCGGTCCGGCCGTTAATAGCCCTGTGATTACCGCCTGGAGCCATTTGAACAGATGCGATGACGCGAAGCGGAGTTCGGCCAACAGTCAAGTGTGGAAAAAACACCTCACACGAGAGTTAGGCTGAACAATCCCCATAACATTGGAATATTCTATTGCGAATATGATAGGAATTTTCCAAACCTATATTTTGTTGAACACTCTTTAAGAGTTTGTGATAGTTATATTTGTTATAACGTGATAATCAAGTTATTTTTATGAATATTTTGAAAAAGAATATTTTTGTCAGGATTTTGGCATGTTTGCTGAAAACAATAATATCTTGTGAAAAGAACGCGATTTATATGATTTATAATTATAATTAAGTTTAATGTCATCTATTGTAGGTAGAATGCACCGGAATCAATATGTTATCTATGTAGCAGGTAATATTATTATATATATATATATAATAAGACAGCAAAAAGTTATTTAGGTAACCTTTTGATAACTAATCTCAAGTAGTACATCAACATAATGGTGATACATTGATATACCTATATCCATGGTGGATATTCATGTTGATATATATCCACTGCATATCTTAGGATATCCATCTCGTGGCCATCTGGACATGTTTTGAATCACAAAATTACATCCATGCAATATTCAATAGGGATATATATTTGCTCTGTGGGATATTATAGTCAATGGCCAGGTATTTTACTATAATTAAAAAAAATATATATTCTGGTCGTATTATAGTGTTTCACGTCACGTTTCTATCACATTTATATCATCTGTATGAGCTAGAACGTAACCTATTGCCGGCATGTGTTAGTAATATTATCAATGGTAAAATTTTTGTTCTCTAAGTATATAACTATTACATTACAGGAATGTTTAATTGTTATGTGGGATATTTTTTCTACTAGCACATGAGAAGAAAAAATGGATTTTAAAATGAGTTATCTAACAAACCAAATAAATAGTAGCTTTAACAACTAGTGGCTAAAATAGTGCTTTTTTTACAAGCGTTGGTTTAAATAACGAAGGCAGCGAAGTATTTAAAAACGCGAGTAAAAATAAGCAAAGGTTAGCCGCGAGTTGTTAACACTATTTTTTGTAATACCTTTATCAAAAAATCCAAGAAAAACAAGAAAATACTTTTAAAAATCTCGAACGAAGAGCACTTCTCGCAATACGCCATCTTTAAACTATAAATCAAGGTGGCTGGTAAATGAAATAACTATGGTTTCATAGCGATTTGCCTTTTTACTTGGTGACATTCATTCTTGCGACATTTTAATCTTTGACAGTTTGATATTTTGACGATGTTTTTAAATGATTTTCTCGTAAATACTTGGTGAAAACTGGCAGAAATGGCTTAATTTTTAGGCAAGAATAATTAAATGTTTTTCAATATTACTATATTCCGCTATTTCTTTTTAATTTTGGCTAAAAACGGAACGAATTCTTTTTTAGCCCCCGTGATCAAAAAAGACAGTTTTTTGCATCGGTAACCAAAAAAGCCATGCTTTAGTTATCTGCAGACAGTTACTAAAATTTTATTATTTTAAAAAATATACCTATTTTAAATAGAACTTTCAAAACAAATAAATCATTACCTTTACTATTCCGCACGCTTACTTAATCAAAACGTACGTTTTTAACCAATTTTGACTATGACAGATTCAATAAATTGTTATATCTTATGTACACTTGATTTAAAAAAAAACGCATAAATGCATGCATTCACAAAATTGACCTTTCTAAAAGTGTATAATATATACGGACTACCAGCTAAAATGCCTAAAATCTTCAAAAGTACGAAAATTTGTCATATTGTTTAAAAAAGGTCTATAAAAGTGAAAATATTTTTTTACTTAAATTAAAGGCAACCTTATTTTTATATAAAATTTTGCATAATAATAAAAAATCAGCAAAAATAATGTTTTAGTAAAGTCTCTAATGAACAATATCAAATTATCAGTCGAGTAACGGACGAACGCTGGATTGAAAACAATTCGACAAATAGGAAACTTGGATTAGGACAAAAACGATGGTAAATTTAATACTAATTATTTTAACTTGAAAAATAACTAAAATAAATAATTTAGTATTTAATAGGATCACCATTTACCAAATATATGAGAGCTGATCCAAATGCGCGATAAACAGCATTGCTTAACTCTTTAGTATATTATTTGGTATATTATTTTAACGATTCGACCCCATATATTTTCCATCGGATTAAGGTCAGGACTGTTGGCTGGCCAAGGAAGTGGGTCTATATTATTATTTTGAAACCATTGGCGAACAACATTAGCCGTGTATACGGGACAGTTGTCCTGCTGATAAACTAAGTTATTATTTTCATGTAAACCCTGTACAGATGGCAGCATAACGTTTTCAAGAATTTCAATATATCGTTCACTATTGAATCTTTCTTCGATTCTCTAAAAAAAACCCAAACCTCTAGCACTAAACCAGCCCCACATGTTTACAGAAAAATGTCCAGCTTTTATAATTTGGTTTGTATATTCGGGTTCAAATCTAGAATTTGGTGAACGATAAACTAAAATTTTCCTGCTGCTTGAAGATGATTGAAAATTTTTTTCGTCAGTGAAAACCACCCTCTCGCAGAAGTCATAATCACGAAGAACGTTGTTCAGTGCAAAAATCACTCTGGTCTGTTTTTGTTCTTCTGTTAGAAAAGGCTTCTTTGCAGCAACTCGACAAGAGACTTCTGATTTCGTTACTCTTCTATTTACTGTTGCTAAATAACCCGGAAATAATTTTGCCTTAGATGCTTCAACCGACGTTGAAAAAGGATTTTGTCTGAGATGGTCAATAAGTCTCTTCGACATGGAGGTCAGCCAACACCTTCCATTTTAGTACCCTTTTACACGTATGCCGCCGCCATTTTTGACACCGTTGACAGTTATTACATTAGTTAAATTGATCTCAAAAAAAACATGCATTTTTTCCTATGCCACAAAATTTAGCTTTCCATTAGTGTATACTATTATAAGGCACTACGAGCGATGCTATTTATCGCGCATTGAATTAGCTCTTAGTTATCTACTACATATTATTATCATTACTAATATTTATAACAAATGAGCAGTTGCTTGCATTGTCAAAATTTATACTAGATGACAACATTTTGGTTATAGTGGTGGTGCATAAAATGTTGCTGGCCACTGTTTTATTAGAATTTGCTGGTGGCTCCATTTGAACACATGATAATTGAGATTAAGTAGTGGATACTGACGCAGTTAATCCTCTTTTAAACTTTTAACCTCTTTCCCATTACACCAACTGGTAAATATTGTGAATTCCTTATTATACCTCTGTCTGTTGCAGTCTCCAAAATATGGCTTGGAATTTCGTCTTTTGAAGTACCAATTTGAAAAAATTATTTGTTGTACTTTTTCAATTGTTGAGTGAAATTTTAAAAAGATAAAAATCTAAGGTCACTGATAAATTATATCGAACTAAAATTTATTAAGGGTATTAATACGTTTTTACAAATTTTTACTTTTCCAAACTAAAATGCGTACTGGAAAGAGGTCAATCACGCACGAGAGTAGAAAAAACAATTAAGATTATAGTCAAACCTATAAAACTCGATCTTAAAGAGGCAACCCAAAACAGATCGAGTTATAGACATTCGAGTTTGGAAGTATTAAGAGAGGATTTCAATAAAAAATGTGCTTTTGCCAATTAGTTAATCACAAAGACTTTCCAGCAAATTTGTATCAAATTTCGTACTGTGAAAGTTTCGGAACCATTCATGGGGTTTTACATAATTTTTGAAAATTTCTTGTTGACATTAGAAAAATATGGATTATTTTAAAAAAACAAATAAAATCAAGAGTGCCCGGTGAGTATATTGCGAAAGCGGAAAAAGCACGATTTGCAGAGGGCGTCTTTTTCTATTACCTATAGGCCTGCATTCTTAGATTTCTCTTTTATTTTAAAAAAGGTCATGTTTATTTTTCTTACCTTTCTTTTATTTGTGATTAAATTTTATACGCCGGCGTTGAACATAAACGGCCATTACTGGCACATGCGTTCTTTTTATTCGGACTGGTGGCTCGTATGTAAAAAAGCATAGTTTTGCAGATACAGATGGTTACCCAACGCTGACGGCACTCGGGCGAACATAACCCGGACCACCACTGTTTGCTGGGTTCTTTTCCCACCATACGCTTTCTGGTTTAATCAGACAGACTCGGAATTTAAAAACTCCGTTATCTCTGAGTTATTAGAGTTGCTTAAGTTAAAAGTACACTTTTGTTGCGTGAATCATCCGTTGTCAAAAGGCATGATTGAAAGACTACACTCGCCATTGATAGAGAACATCAGATTTCTTAACACAAAAGGATTTCTTAAAACATCTATTCAAATAAACATGCTTGCTTACAACCACACGGTACATTCTGTAACAAAATTAAAATCAATCGAAGTTATTTATCTACATTTTGAAAGTCAGGATCAATTCGATATTAATATAGATCAAATCTGTGTTTCTTCGGGACGATCCCCAAATTTAAGAAAATTAAAGAGCTGTCTATACGAAAAAATATATTTGACAAAAACTTTCCAATAAATTTGATAAACCTGCTACGGTCCTAAGGGATAATTTTCAAGAAAAATCTGTTTCTACCGAAAAACAAGAAAAAGTCCAAATACAAAATTTTTTTGCTTTCAGACCAATACTTTGCTCCCTGGGGATCCACTCAATAATCTATATCAGAAATTTAGAAAATAATCCTGAATTATTACCACTGATATAAGGAAACGCAAATATCGAAGAAGCACACACTTATACAAAGTTAGAAATTAAAATGACAGAAACACTACTACACCCACAAAGGTTAAAATGAGGTTTGTGGGTGTGGCAATATTTCTTAATGATATGGATATGAGTTTTTAATAAAACAATTGCAGGAAAATCAAGGGAAACTGTTATCAAATGTTGTAAAGCAAAATTCTATATCTCTAGAAATAATAAAAAAATTAAATACGCGACAATGAAATGCTTTTAGAATCTAAACTTAAACAAGTTGCACTCATTGTGGAACAGAATGTTAGACAAGAAAATGCTATCTTTATCAAATATATGATCATTCCAATTTTAAATATTTACGAAGTAATCAATTCCATAATGCAAGATATTAAAAATTCGATTAACTTCTCAAAGTTAAATGTCTTACATCCAAGTATTATAAAAATATCTGATATTTACGAACAGTTTTAAAATCGAAAAGGGAATCAGTTATACAATTACCTTACTCAAGGCTTTGCGTTTTGAAAAATTAGTAAAAATAGAAAGCTATATTTTCGGCAACAAAATAACCAATTTGTTACATATTCCAATAATGCTTCCTTATGATTTTTAAATATATCATCTATTTTCGATTCCTGTAATTTCCCAGAGTTACTTTAAGGGTTTTGCAAGGCGTAATAAATTTTTAATAAAAAACGAATTGTACCACGTATTTATGGGTGAACCTGTATGGAAATGACGTCAAAGAACTACTTCTGTGAGAATCAAATTATGCAAGAAGAAAAAGAAGAGAATCCTTGCGATATCAAGTTGCTTTCTAATAAAAACACTTCGACTGCAAATAAACCAATATGGAAATCATCGGATTAACATTCAAGTCAAAAGATAACTTTAACTCCAATCAATGGATCGAAATATTTCTGCAAAAACAATCAATAAAATTGAAATGCCAAGATCAAGAAGAAATCGTTAAAGTCTATGGAAACTACCTGTTAGAAATCCCACCAAACTGCCAAGTTTCCTCGAATCATGAAATCATCATTAATAAACAAGGATCGACAAAAATTAATCAGCCGAAAACACTATTATGTTAAGCCCGATGAATTTTTAAAAAAATCAAGAGCCAAATCATCAACAAGCATACGGATTTATCGTTCAATACATTATCCACAATTTCAAGCTATTGGAATATCATGATATACTTATGGATTATTGATAGAATAGTAGAATTTTTGCCTATAAAAAGCTGTCAGTAAAAAACCCACTGAAAAGACGAGAGCACCCAGAGAAGCACAGCAAAGGTTCAATATGTCAAATATGAAACTCCCCCGCATTGCGTAGAGTTAATTTCTCATGAAGGAGGTGATATGTGTTATTCATCCCTATGCTAATATATGAAGTTTCCAAACATATGCATTGTCAGCAAGAAGATTATTGTTTCTCTTTAATTATAACATCTAGAGCAAGTAGCTATTAAGTCAACATTGAGAATTTAAAATAAATATTTTTTAAAAACGAGACTTTGTCTCGGCCTTCAGATCTCTCGGTGGTTTCGGTTACATTCATATAACTATGAGATACTATAACGGCCCTGCCCTTGCATTTGCCGAAAACAAAGCCAATCGATATTAACTCTCGCGCGAGTAGACTGCGTCAGGCAAGCGCAGTAGATTTTTCGACCTTGGCCTTGCCCAGGACCGACAGTGATTTTTCAATTATTTTTTATGAAACTTGGGCTATTATAGTATCTCATCATTATATGGTTGTATTAAAGTTTGTAGTCGTCAGAAAGAATTAAGCTATTCACCAAACTCATAACACAAAATCATCTACAATCTTGAAACCCTCAAAATGCCTCTAGTATTTTTGCACATCAAAAAACAAAAAAGTTATCAAAATGATTTTTTTAATTTGTCAATTTTCAGTTGGACCTACTGAGTCTAAGGCTCCTTTCTCCAAAAAAAATATTTTAAAAACAGTCAAAAGCATCCCTCCAAATTTAGCTACCAAATTAAATTGTGCATTGTGCAAGGAAACAATCTTTTTTCAATAATGAGAGGGTATCAACAATCTTTTAATTATGCAAATTTTTATCAATTAATTTTTAATGTTTCTTGGAATTTTGTACATACACTTTATTAAAAATATTATAAACATACTTTATTATGTATGTTACTAATAACTTTAAAACTAAAACAATAAATTTATTTTTCATTTAGCGTCTTTGTTGACTTGCAACTTCTGAACTGATCATCTTAGTTTTTAGAATTGTAATATATGAAATTTTTAACTTGTTCACAGCCCAAAAAGGTTGCTCTGACTACCACACTAACCTGAACCAAAGAAAAATGACTTAACTAAAGTCCAAACATTTGAATAGGTGGCCTTAGGAAAAAATTTTTGTTCATTCGGCAAATAATCAAAAAAATGCTCCGAGACGTGTCTTAGTTTTTACAAAATTTGCCTTCCATTCAAAGTTCAGCCAATTCTAATTTTGCAGGGCTACATTTTAAATGTTCTTTATTTTATTTATCTGGGTTAGGAGAGCCTTCTTACGACTCGGGACTGAAGTACAAAAAATTAAATAAAGAAGGTTTATATTCGTTTTAAATAAGTACACAAACATCAATTTTGAGATATGTATTTGTCAAGAATCCGTAAGTTGGCCAGACGAGAACATTCTGAGACTCACCTGAATTATTTTTTAAGGCTTTTAGAGCCAGAAAATGCTCTTCTCTTGGCAAAAATAATTTTTTTTGGCATTTGATTGTTTTTTAAAAATGTCAACCCGAGTATAAGATTTGGTTTGTTGTGCTCGGCTTAAAAAAGTGGCGTGGCTAACTGCAAAAATCGGCAATTCAACCATTAAAGCCCCTCTGTTTTCTGTCGATTTTCGAAGATTTGCGGGATTCGCTATAAGGTAAAACCGGGTCGAAATTTAGATTAGATTTTCAAGTTATAATTGTGAGGAAATATTTTCCAGTGTTATTTTCATTTTTAATTTGAAGGCGAAAAAAGAAGAAGACACCATATTTAGTTCGTGAGTTTGAAAAAGTGAGGTTATGATGAAAATTTAAATAGTAAATATTTTTTAGGTGGTTTTGTGATTTCCTTCCTTTATAGAAAAAAAAAATATTAAAATGTATCTATAAACATACAAAATCAAGTGTTGCCCACATGAAAATAGTAATAATAAATAGCTCGCGAGGCCGACTGGTTTTCTGTGGCCAAAACTATGAATATTAACAAAAAAAACTCGCCGCGCAACGAAGTCTACGTCTACTCTTTCCGGGTAAGTGTTCTTTGATGTATATTAATTGATATGACTGGCCATTTTTTTTGGTGTTGTGGATTCCCTTGATATAAGTTTTTTGACCATTTTACATTTTAGTTTCGCCATACAATATTTTTTTTCTCAAAACGTGTTCAGGTTCAGGCGGGCGCGGCGCGCTGCTTTATCTAAGATTAATTTGAGGTTCAATGACATTATCTGATCAGTTTTTTTCCAACAAGAGGTAGAGTTTTCCATTTTCAGCTTTTAACCTATGAGACTTGTTCTTCTCTGTGTCCTCTTTTCGACTTTGGTTAAATAGAGTTATATTTTAAGTAATTTGAAAATGTCTTATCTTATTCTACGGTGAATTTATAAAAACTTAACCAAACTGCTACTTGGGATATGAATCGACTATCGCTGCATTTTAATGATCATTAACGGGTGAGACACACACAGGTTAAGTGGTAAAAACCCTTTTTTTAATATGAATTTTGGGAACATAAAAACTTTAATTTTTAGTAGTAAATGGCTTCCCTAATGTACCTTCTCTGTCTCTAAATTTTTTGGCTTTATATTTTTTTTAGTTTTAACTACGATGCGGCCCGCGCAGCGACGACGTAAGAGTGGTGGGTAAAGTAGGTTTTTTTTTAATCCAATGTTACCAAATTGGAACTCTCCTTCTAAGTCAAATAAACAAAAATGATGGAAATCGGTTCATCCGATTGGGTGTTAATAGATTTTTTATTGTTGCTGTAAAATTGGTGGGAAAAAAAACGGGACCAATTTGGAGCTCTGCTAAATTAATTAAAAAAATGGGCGAAAGGAAGTATGTTTTTTCAATAAAACGAAAGAAATATAACTCTCAATTTTATCGTGAAAATGGTTGTCACAGTTGGTCTAGAGAGAGTTTTTAAAAAAAAAATATATAATCTTTCAAACATAGATTTTTAATTTCCCCATAAAGGTATAACTTAAATAGAGATATTATACTTCGATTGGGCACATCCTATTAGATACACCAGGTAATGATATTTCATAGCACTTCATGCATACGCAAGTTTTAGAGATAAGAAAAACATATCGCCATGGCAGCCTGCCTGTTCTCTGCTAGGTACTTCAGTATACTTCTTGCGCTGTCATGCGACTAGTTACGGTATCGCGCGCGCGAATTGTGAAAATACGCTCTTAAAGAAATAATCTAACAAAAGAAAACATTAAAAGCAAATGGATTACCTAAAGAAGAAAAGGAGGAACCCGGAAAAGGAAATGAAAAGGGCAGCAAACTGTCAGTTTTTAAACAATGGAGTAAACAACTATTATGCTTTTGGCTAATATTTTGTGGCATGGGTTTGTTTATTCTGTAAACACACATTTGTTTTTATTACGCATAAAAACTTAAACCCTGCATAGTTTCTGACTTATGTCCGCTAAATTAGTCTCAATAAAAAACTCCAAATGTTTACTTACTAGCACGTCGTTTTTTATATATATTATATGTGACGACGAATCTGACAGAACGAATAAAATGCCGAAAAAATTTAACAAAAGAAAACGTAAAAAACAAATGGATTACCCAAAGAAGAAAATGAGAAAACTGGGAAAGGAAGGGAAGGGAAGCGTTGTGATTCAAGTAAGTAAGGTGCATTGTCAGTTTTAAACAGTGGAGTGAGACAAATATTAGGCTATTGGCTAATATTTTTTGTTTATTCTGTAAACACACATTTGTTTTTATGACTCATAGAAACATAAGCCATGCATAGTTTTTTGACTTATGCACGCCATATTAGTCTCATTAAAAAATTCCATAATGTTAATAAAATCCGTCCAAAATATCTCATTTTAATTTCCAGAATAATTATTATAATAAAAACCCTTCACCCGTCGTAACGTAACGTAAGTAACTGATTTGGAGGTTTTTTAACTTCTTCTTTATTTTAGTTGCCTTAGGAGCATAATCCTACTGGAAATATTAACACGCCAGGACGAATTAGTATTAGGTATTAGTGGTTCAATGTTGGAAATCTAAGTGTATGATGGTGTTTAATGATGTATAGTGGAGGGTGACCAGTGAAACTACTGATGAGCCCACGCTGGTTACCCAGGGCGAAACATCGTTTATTCATTTCTCTTTTCGCTTTGATCTTTTGTGTGTTCCTTGTGGGATACTCATCCAAGTTTGAATTTTCGTTATTTCCACCCAAGATCTTTTGATCTTTTGTGTTTTTTAGTTTCTTTTCGGTTGAAGTAACTGATTTGGAGGTTTTTTAACTTCTTCTTTGTGCAGGTACATGTTATGGTACTTGAAATATATTTCAGTTTTTCGATCGAAATATCAGATAAACTACCTGATATTTTGGCCGAAAGAATAATTCTTTTTTATTTCCCATTATATATCGGGAATAAAACCTAACAACAATGTGACAACCTCGCTTTTGTGGCAGGTCAGCCATAAAACCGTTTGTACGCTGCTCCATTCATAATTTCTCGTCGACGTTTTAGCTTTAGCATAATCGAAGTTTTGATATATTTTACAGATTATTAATATTTTTTCAATAGATTTTTAAGTGTTTGTAGCAAAAGTGATATGACAAAGTGCGTGGTGTGACGAAAACTGGAGATTGCAGGTGAAAACCAAACATTTCACAGGTTAGTTATCATATATTTTTCCGACGCGATCTTGATGGTAACCACTTACAATTAATAATACTATATTTGGTATAATGAACCAACCCCAGCTGCGACATTTTTAAATGTTCTACAGGGTTCCTAAGATTTTCTTTAGGGATAGGATTTCAATAAATCAAACAGAAATGGCATAGAAAGTTCTGCGCGCACAAAAGAAACAGGTATATTGAGCAATGGTGTCAGTTTGTTATTATCTCCGGACTACTTTCATGAGAAAAAATTGTCGCCACTCTTTCATTGTGAGCATAAATCATAGTTGCAATAATAACCGTTGACAAGATGTCTGCAAATTCCGCTAGATAGCGGCCACACCATGAGATGATGATGAGAGAAATTAGATGTTTTCAGGTCCATACCACAGCTTTTTCTTGCTTAAAGGAGGCGGCAGGGTCCATTATTTACGATACTGAGCGATAAACTCGTGAGGTTGTTAACATTAGAAAGAAATATCTTCGCTTTTAATCAAATTTTTTTCCATTCTGTTCTACTAGTGACATCTATCCGGAAACGGCCAAACCATGCAGGTAGCACTAGCAGCCAAATAAATCAATAAACGGCGCTGTTTTTGCTGCAGAGCTTTTTGCTTGCGATATTATTGATTTTAAATAAAGCTGGCCCTACACTACATTTGATATTTTCGAGATGTTTTATGACATGATCTCGAAACATGTAGCGAACCAATTCTTCAAAACTAGCGGGAGGGTAAAAGCGAAAAATAAGGGGCTGCCAATATTTGTAACACCCAAAAAGGGGTGAAAAGATTTATTTTGCTCTGTTTCTTTACAAAAAACGTTTTTTTTACGAAAACGAGGGATCTTGGTTTCGAGTGAGAAGATAAAGGGCGCCGCAGGCAAAAATTTTTCAATTAAATTAGCCGAACGCAAAAATGTTAGATAAACAAAGCACGAAATAAAAATGGCGCCGGTTACAATTTTTTTTCAAAAATTACGTAATTTCATGAACGCAAAGAAATAGGTCTAAAGAGTATAATTTTTAAGAAAAAAATATCAATTCTCGCCCTCCTCCAATGAGACTACAGGGGCCGTGCAAAAATTACGTAATGGTCATAGGGGGGAGGGAGGTTACAAAACGTTACGTAGGGGGGAGGGGGGTTTTCGACAGCGTTTGCATTTGTGTGAAACTAAGAAAATTTGGAATGAAAATAAGTGAAAAGTTTTTTTTTTTTTTGGGGGGGGGTAGTGGTCTTGAAATCGTTAGGTAATATTAGGGGAGTGGCGTGCCAAACCGTTACAAAACATTACATAGGGAGGGGGTCGAAAATTGGTAAAATCACCGTTACGTAATTTGTGCACGGCCCCACACCTGACTGTTCCTCCTTTTTGATTTCGAATGAAAGTGCAAAACCCGGGTTGGACGTTCGAAGGCGTCAACCCGTCCTATTTGCTTGATAAAGTTTCTACGGAAATATCTCAGTCGATTTCTCCGGCCGTGTATGAACGCTTTAGGTTAGGCATTTTCATGTATCTCAGTCCCCAGCCTGTAAACAGTGCGTAAGGACAATGGTTACAAAATGAAAAGCCGAAAAATATTTTTTTTTACGATATCTTTCATCAGTTTTGTATTAAAGTCGAGCAAAAACAATTTTTATTCCAGTCCTAAAGGTATGAAAATGGAAAACATTAGAAAACAACAACCTGGAATGGATTTACTACGTGTAAGATGTAGTGACAACATCGCCCCATGCCCATCCTTTTCTGCCTAATGTGCTTTTCCGTTTGTCTGCGTCTTATACACGGCTGCTTGACCCCCTAAGGATTTGCTTAGGAACCCTGTATACTATCTGTAGTCAGTTCGTTTTTTCAGACACAGGACAAAAAATGTATGTTTGTTACAACTTTTTATTTATAATATTTACACAGGTAGATACTCCACATAAGATTTTTTTTGTATTTATTAAAAATGTAAAGATACTTTTGTACGTAATAAATAAAAATTATAGTAGGGTGTATAAATTCCATTTATTTTTACACAATGAAAAACGATCATATAATACCTATAATTCTTTTTCAAAATACCACTATTTTTAATCGAATTTGCTTATTTTTTCCACATTGCTTTTTTGGTAATTTGCCTAAACAGTGCGGAAAGTAATACTTTTCTGCAGCACGCGATGGCCGTTAAGGGCGAAAAAGGCACTTTCGAGACGTTTTTAGTACAAAAATTTCCTACTTGCATAAAAAGCTTCTTCCTAAGGTTATATATATTTGGTATTTTTGAAATTAAAACCAAAACATAATTTGGTTTCCATTTTTAATTTAATTTAGTTTATAAATACATCTAAAAAGTCCAATTAGAATTAAAATTTACGCCGTGCTAAAAAAATACTTTTACCTATGCTAATTTTGTAATAAAGTTTTGCAGGTCACTTGACATTAAATAGGTAAAAAAAACAACTTCGCAAATGCGTGTGAAAAAGTCTACTTTTACATACCAATTTTAATGTGAAAAGTTTAACTTTCCACACGCCGTGCGCAAAAAGCACGGCGTGCATAAAAAAACTGTCCTAGCGTGTGTGAAAAAACTTTTAACGCCCGCAATTATTTTTTAATGGTACCAAATTTTTAAATTTTGAGTTTAAAATGTGTGTTCTAAAAACTATTTTTTGATCAAGAATATCATCATAAAACAAATTGTATTTAATTCTTGCGAAAGTGCTTTTCCCGCCCGAACTCCTCCCGTGCGTAAACGTATCACTTTCCGCACGAGTTAGGCAGCTAACTATCTGAAGAACATTTAAGAAATTAATATTTTCAATGTTATTTCTTTAAATAAATATTTTCAGAATGACAAATATAATACCTCTTTATACCTCGGTATCAATCATTAAGTATCAAAAAATTAAAGATATTATTTCAAAAAATATTTGACAAGTCTGAAAATAAAGACGAAACCGTTTTACATTTATAAATAACGAGCCGATTCTGGCCGCCGGTAAACGTGACGTGGTATTTTCTGGGCCAGCGTTGCCAGTCTGCTAAGTCTAACAACTGATCGTGTTTCAAAATGATTTATGAATGACTTGATGGGTCTATTTTAGTTGAATGTCTTTTAAAATCCCCTATGAAGCCCTTTTCTGGGGGGCTATTTTTGCAAAATATTCTTAAAATCTTAAATAGCAACTTCCTATTTTGACTTTATATTTGGGTTTTCGCTAAAATTCTCTTTCCATTGATATCCTATATCATAAGATTACTTTACTAGTTTTCGAGATATTGGCTTCTAAAATGTCAAAAATTCAATTTTTAAAGTAAATATCTCTATTGAATTTTTTATGAGGAAATAAAAATGACAACAGTTTGACAATTTGAATTTCTACTTTATATTTTTGGAATAATATCGTCAAAATAACTGAAAATTAACAAACTGTAAATAGGAATATGCAATCGTCAAACTGTTGTAATTTTTTATTTGCTCTTAAAAAATTCAATAGAGATATTTTCTTTAGTTTCTAAGATGATGGGGCTTTGAAAATTGAATTTTTGACACTTTGAAAGCCAATATCTCGAAAATTAGTAAAGTAAACCATATGATATGGGGTACCATTGACAAGAGAATGTTTCATCAAGAATTTAAATATGAAGTCGAAATAGGGGGTCGCTATTACTTTTTACGGTAAATAGTAGTTGGCTATGTATCGAAAACCAAAATCTATGTTTTAAAGATTATATATTTCTTTTCTTAAAACCCCTCTTTAGACCAACTGTGTTGTAACAGTATCAAAGAATTTGTAGTAAAATGGGACCAATCGATTAAAAAAAGAAATATGAAAATCGGTGAAGACGCTGAAATAAACATCTAAGAAAAATACGCGTCGAAGATGAGATTATAGTCTTTTTTTGAAGTCGGATAAAAAAGGCCCCCAATTTCGATAACTGTACAGAAAAAAGTATACTTGGTTTCAAAAATATTTAGTTCACTCAAGTAAATAAGTTGTTGATATAGAGCAACTAGCATATTTTCTTGACTTCATTACACCATGTAAACTTCTGGCCACATAAAATGCGTACGCCGATTTTATATAGTGTATTATGGACCTCGCAACTCATTAACCTTTTAGATATTGACAAAAAATTTCACCGTCGGGTTTTGTTATTTTCATACGCTTATATTTAAAAATGCCCCAACTAAACAAATTCGACAAAATTAGAGTTTCGAAGAGGTGCAGCACATTATGGAGGAAATAAGGCTACAATTGTAAGAATAAGAAGAAAGTTTCAAGAAGGAGAAAATTAAGGTACATTTTCCTGGATCCAGTGCAGACGGATAAGCCGTTCTAGGCTTAGATGTCGCGTTGCTGCCAAGAAAATCTTACTTAGTGCGGAGAAGAAACAAGCCAGGTTAATTTTTGCACTAACCTATTCACTAAAAGAAGAAGAATTTTGGCAACAGGTGGTCTTCACGGATGAAAACATCTTTCAGTCCCACAAAGACAGCAAACAATGCTATCTCGAAATAGTTATTTAAACAACAAAGTTAGAAAACGAGTCTTTGCACACGATCGAGACAGTTTGGTGGACCGAGCCGAAGGCGAGGTCCACAAGTCGAGAGAGTGTGCAAAGAGGTTTTCATACGAGTTTTTTACGATACTTTTTATACGACTGCAAATAAACAGAGACCAGAAAAATCAAATTTCAATTTAACTCGTCTTTGCTAATAAAATGTATAATATTCTATTTGAAGTATCTAATCAACAAAACAAAGGAGCCGTGACGGTTGCTATGGAACTCAGCTAACTTATATTGTTGGGTGACAACAACAAAAATCACAATGACGGGAGACCCGTGTGCAAAAATGACGTAAGCGAGTGCAAAACCCCTTTTTTCAAAACAGTCGTATAAAAAATACATTGCTGGGAACGAAGATCGGGCTGGAAGATTTGTGAATTTGTGGAGTTGGATATCGGCGAGAGGACATGGGGCTCTTTTTAGAATCCATCGAAGATTTACGGCTGAGGTTTATGTTGATGAGAAATGTTATGCTTCCAGGAGCGACCATTCTTCGGAAGGTTTTGTATATAAACAGGATAGCTGTATAGCAAAAAAGTTAACACGAATGAATATTGTTCCCAGAAATTCCAACCACTTGATGGAGCTCATAGGCCACGGTGGGTTTTAAAGGGTCAAATTCTAAAAAGTGAAATGCCCAAATTTAACGGAAAATAGCTCTTTAAGTTCTCCAGATACCATATGTGATAAATCGAAAAAATCCCCTGAGCCGTTTTTTGTAGAACCACATAAAAACTACATTTTTTAGCGAGAACAGAAAGTTGCATGTGTTTTACTAGGTTATGAAATAAATATTGTATAATACATCCCGTAGCTAAAACTACCGGTTCTTTAAAAATTATCCGTGTAAAAAAGCACTCATTTCGCCACTTGTTGTATACACTAGTATTTTATTACTAAGATATTTTCTTTCTTCAAAGGTCATATTAGTTTACCCCCCCCCCTAATGAGGGCCAACCCAATCTAAAATAAATTAATCATGATCAAGGGCCCCAGGGAGAGCTATAGCTCCCCCACTTTTTTGACCCTTTACTACGGTTTGTGACGTGTATGATCTAATTTTACAAAAATGTTTTACAAAAAACCTAAGAGATCAAAATTTTGGTGGCGCTATACCGATATTAAATATTGTTTAATTTTAAGCAATTTTTTTGTCAACAACATTTTAAACGCGTAAAAAACAGCAGTTTAGTGTAATTTTTTAAAAAATTTTGTCTGCAGCGCATTTAAGGGTAACCGGAGGGGTAAGCTAATTTTAAAACAAATCTGCAAATAAGACTAGATTAGGCTTTAAAAAGAAATAAGTATTTTTGTTTTGTATACACTAACTCAACACCTATTAAACTGCCCCTCTCCCCTCCATTCAGTTCAAGAGCTCAAGCAATAGGCACCTACCTAATTTTTAAAAATTTGCCATAGAGTTGATTTTTATTAAATGATAACCCCCCCCCCCCAGAGTCCATTTCTGACTACGCCACTGCATATGAATCTCTCTTTCAGTGAAATTGTGTATTAATATATTTTGATTAATTCATTTTAATTAATTATATAACATGATACAAATATATTTAATGTATTCGAATGTTGTCTGCCATTATATTCATGTTCAGTTTTCAATAAATTTTCAAAATATTTCACGATTGGTTTCTTCACTTTGTATTTTTTCAGATCTTTTTGAAGTCTGCATGAGCTGAGACAGAATACGTACTTTTGGCGTCACATTTATGCGTAAATCGGCTAATCGGCACTAGTCGGCTAACATCTTACAGTTCCATTGTTTAAATATCTTGATAAAACTTCTCAATGTGCTCGTCACTTACAGCATCACAATTTTCCGGAAAATGAGTTGGGCAACCAGGTTTTTATAGTTTTCTGCTCTAGTGTTTCCCAAAAAATTTGTTGCAGCCATTTTAAATGCATTCCAGTCTTTTTCTTTGCCTTGAAGTAGGGAATCGAACTGCGCATCTCCGAAAAGTTTCCTAATCTGTGGACTCACAAGTATTCCCTCTTTAAGTTTAGCGTCACTGATTCTAAGACACTTTACTTTTATAACATAACAAGTGCGGAAAGTGATACTTTACCGCACACGACGACAGTTGACCGAACAAAGCGAAGCGAGTTCGGTCAAGATGTCAAGGGTGGTGAAGACACTTTACGCATGTGTTAAGTACAAGCTTTTATCTATTACCTATAAGCCTTAAAAATTCCCAAAAAAGACATATAAATATCTGTAATTTAATTTTCTGAAATAAACGTAGTCACTTTACCGCACAGTGTGCTGTAAAGTGGCATAACGTTATCGTTACCACACAGTATGCGGTAAAGTACAATCTTCCATATCCAAAAGAGTGTTGTAAAGTGCACTTTACCGTACGCGAGTAGGTAAAATAACTAAAAGCATGGCCTTCTTTGTCCATGCCCAACCAGCATTTTTTTCTCTGTAAGAGCCGAAAGAACATTCTTACAGCAAAAACTGGGGTTCTGTAAGACGCTATTAGGTCGGTTATAAGTGCAAAATGGGCACCACTATATAGAGCAAATTACTTCTATCTATGTATAAAAGATCTGCGTAACTCTTATGTGGTATTTATAGAATAGTTTCAACAACTATCCATATTATAAGGTGGTTCTTCTGGAAACAATTATACAGTATTTTGCTTCTATTGATAGAACCTGAACTCCAAGTAAGAGAAGAAATGTTTTTTTAATGTGGTTTGAATAAATATTTAAATAAAAAAATGGGCTTTTAACTGTACCTGATTTTTCTTCCACAGTAGGTATTAATGGCGACACCAAAACTATCTTGACAATAAATAAATATTACGCAAAAACTTTACGTATTTTGAAACACGTATACCACAATTTTGTTACGAAACACCACTTTACTGCTAATATCCCTATCATTTATTTAAGAAAATGTTCACGAGCCATTGAAATATCTCTGTTTGGAGCTTAAAATACTGTCTGACTAAAAATAAAAAGTGACAAAAAATATAAGAAGACGTTTTTATAAGCAAATTATGCAATATTTGTGCATGGTTTATCGTTTCTATGTATTTTTATGAATTATACCTTCATGTTATTGAGGTTTTTGTTGCTTTTGGGATAGATTGTTAAATTCATAGAAAGACAGAACATTTCTAAGATGGACGTCTTGTTGTAAATATTTATAACATATATACAGACCGCTTCAAGCTACTGCGAACATAGAAGGAATCAAGTCCTCTCCGTGCCGTACGACCGAGGTGGATTCGAAGCACGCTGCAGTGTTATCTTTTGGAAATTCATTTTGTTTTTATTATTTTGTTTTATTTCTGCCTTGCTCGAGAAACAGATGGGTAAGTTCTTAATTGAAATAATACATTTTTAAAACCAAAAATGGATGTCTACGAAGTTGCCGAAAAAGTACAGACCCAACACACGTTCGATATTGGTCGAGGGAAAATTTGCATTTGTATTTTGACGTAAGAACACAGTATCCCCAAAAACTAAATGTTTGGGGGGGGGGGGGTATTATAGGGGAACACGTAATTGGGCCATTTTTTATTAACGGCAATTGCAATTTGAATGGTCCTAGATACTTGGATCTACTGCAGCAGCACATTATTCCAACTGCTAGGCAGTTGTTAGGTGTAAGATTTGGTGTAAGCTCCTAATGACTTCTATCTGTTTTTGAAGAAGCTTTTCAAATTATCACCCCTAACATGCTTGGAAACGTTAGAAGGGGTTTTTATAGTAGGCTCGGATATTGTCTAGCCGAGCAAGGAGGACTTTTCGAACATTTGCTTTAATTTGTTTTTGACTGGGAGAATCTTTTTGGTTTTTAGAATGTATTATTTTATTTTGAGAACTTGCTTTTATTTTGTTTCTCCTTATTATTTTCATTGTAACACGTCGTCACTGATAAATCTGAGCAGTTGACAATAAAACTCTCTTATTTATCAGTGACAAAAAATAAGAAAATTACGTTATAAAAATTTGCGTATTTATTGACCAAATTCCGGTTTCATTGACTACGCTCCACACAGCACCGTGGTTAGAGGCGTACTAAATACCAAAGGAAAGTCATGCAAGTGGTGATCGCAAGCCTGAGTATTGGTTGCTTCACTGATAGGCGTGCGGTGTCTCTGCATGTACGGACACTGGCAAATTAGACTTCTTCCGCCCTTTGTTCGCAGTAGCTTGAAGCGGTCTGTATAGCAAGTATACAATAAACATACAGTAATTTTTAGTTGTAGGGATTCCTGTCCGCCTTGGTTTTCCATTATCCGCATCTTTTCCAATTTGAGTGGTCCCTGTTTATATTTTCAGGTCCTTTCTTTAAGGCAGATTTATAAACTTAAACTTTTTGTTTACTGTTTGTTGTTTAAGGTTATGTGAGACTGAGAAATGACATTTAATTTCAAATGGGCAGTTGGCCAATTATGAGGATAACACAAAAGCAAGGAAAAATATTTTTATCCATCATAAACCACTTACGTGCATTTTTTTTAATTATTTTTGATTTAAAGTTATTGTATTATTGGGTCTGAAACACTCTTATACAATACTTTAAGAGCCTAAAGTACTTTGCAGCCGTTCTGCTCTATAGTAAAACCATGTAAATGTTCTGACAGAAAGAAGCATGGTACAGGTAAAACCTTATAGAACCCTTTTGATATAAAATTGTTGTATTATTGGGCCTAAAACACTCTTATACAATACTTTAAGAGCCTAAAGTATTTTGCGGCAATTCTGCTCTATAGTAACACCGTATAAATGTTCTTACAGAAAGAAGCACGTTTCTTTCATAATATGGACTGCAGGACCAAGTAGTATTGTAATAGGCAACATGTTTCCATTATGGAGTAACACAGCTTTAAGATTTACTTTTTAAAAATCAATGAAAAGTGTCCAGTCTTTTGAATTATATTCCAGATTTAATACTTTTCATTACTTAAATTCAAACGCCCCCTTCAAAATTCACTCTCTTAGACTAACTTCAATTGAAAACTGAACGTGAATATAATAGCAGACGTCTTTTGAAATCATTAAATAGATTTATATTTGTTATATAATTAATTAAAATAAATTAATCAAAATATATTGTTATATAATTTCACTGAAAGATACATTGATCTGAGCTTTGAAGAAAAGATAATAAAATAGTAGTGCATACAACAAGTGGCGAAATGAGTGCTTTTTTACACGGGTGATTTTTAAAGAACCGGTAGTTTTAGTTACGGGATGTATTATACAATATTTATTTCATAACCTAGTAAAACACATGTAATTTTCTGGTTTCGATAAAAAAATGTAGTTTTATGTGGTTCTACAAAAAACGGCTTTGGTGATTTTTTTCGATTCATCACATATGGTATCTGGAGAACTCAAAGAACTATTTTCCGTTGAAAATATTGGGGCATTTCATTTTTTAGAATTTTACCTTTTAAAGCAGTGGCGGTCCCAGAGGGGGGCGGGGGACGATTGCCCCCCTTTGTTCCAGAAGTCTTTGGAGAAAAAACGAGAAATTGCAGAAGGTGCCTTTAAAGACATTCTAAAATCCCTCCACAGTATTTTGAGACAGTTTGAAACAGACGAAAACCACGATATTAGAAATACAGAACAGTACTATAGAGTTTCAATTTATAAACAAGTTTTAGACAAAATCATTTCGGAAATAAAATCAAGATTCAATAACGAGACTCTAAGTATTTTTGACCTGAACATATTCATACCAAGTTTTATACAACGTGAAGCCAAAATCAGGGCAAAATTAACTAATGTCGTTTCCAAATACTATAAACTGTTTGATTAGTACAAAGCACAAATTCTTGAACTTTTATTGGGAGAAGTCAGTATTTGGAAACAATATTGGTCATAAGTAGGCAAAATTAAAACATATATGATAACGTTTTCGGGACAATGAATAAGTGTGGTGATATTTTTCCGTTGATATATACATTCTTGGATGTTTGTCAGTAAGTAATGTTTTGTCAAAAAGAAGCTTCTCCTGCCCCAGAAGATTGAAAATAAAAGTACTTAAAAACACTACGACAGAAATTCGTCTGACGCGCGGGGCTTAGCGTTGATGCATATATATAACAGACATATTAAAATTGACATTGAGCGAGTCATTGACCGATTTACCCAAAAAAACTGGAAACGAATTTTTTTTTGAGATAGGCATCTTATATTTGAGATATGCAATATAAAAGGTAATGATTCAACTTAAAAAGTTTTTTTTTATACCTTCATCAAAAACTGTCTGCATATAGCTGAAGCATGGCTTTTTTTGTTACCGATGCAAAATAACTTTTTTTTGATCACGGGTGCAAAAAAAGATTTCTATCCGTTTTTTACTCAAAATTGCAGAGAAATAGGGGAAAATAGTAATATTGAAAAATTCTAATTATTCTTCCCTAAAAATTAAGCCATTTCCGCCAGTGTTCACCAAGCATTTACGAAAAAATCATTTAAAAACTTCGTCAACAATGAACGTCACCAAACCATTGTTATTTCATTTACTAGCCGCCTTGATTTATAGTGTAAAGATGGTGTAAATCCTGTTTTTATTGGATTTTTTTATAAAGGTCTTAAAAAAAATGGTGTTGACAACTCTCGGCTAAACTGTGGATTTTTTTACTCGCAACAAACGCTTGTAAAAAAGCCACTAGTTGTGAAAACTACTATTTAGAGCTCAAAAAAAAAAAGTATTTAGCTATCAGGTTTTGTTTGTGGTTTGTTTTTTATCTATGTTTTTTAGAACTGAAAAAATTATACGTAGGTACGAAAATATTTACAAAATCAAAAGTAGGTAGTAATTTTGTGTTAACAGTGGCATTTGTAGTGTCACTTTCTTAAAAATTTTCGCCTGCTGCGCTCTGAAATCATTGATATATTTACAATTTTATTTTAATTTTAAATAAAAAAATGCATTTTTTAGTGCAATTTTGTTTAAAATATTCATCTGCGGCGCTATGATACGTTAATATTTACGATTGTAGTTTAATTTGACTCAAAAATTGCATTTTTAATGTAATTTTCTGAAATTTTCGGCGCATTTAAACATTTTTTAAAATAAAAATGCATGAAATAAACAACTTAAAATCGGAGTACCCCCCCCCCCCCCCCTTAGACTTGAGGCCAAATCCGCGTTTGTAGTTACTAAGTTCTCTTGTATATATTGATATGTTCCTTTTTCTCGTATCGAAACCGCCCCCCCCCCTTTTGAAAAGGCTGGGACCGCCACTGTTTAAAGTAATTATTTCAAATCCAAATTTATTTCAAAATTTAGCAGATTCCATGCCACGAAGAACATCATCGAGGCTGACGGGGTAATGACACGCTACTGAAGAAACGTTTTTTTGTTTTTTTTTTTTAAATTTATGTAGTATTTTTTTTAATAATTTTTTTTTTATTTTGGATATTTTTGGTTGTCTGCAAAGACTTTCATTAGGGCCATTTCAGGGGAATAGACGGGACAAAAAAGTTGCACATTACTAGCATAATTAGCTGTGACAACTACATAACTAAAAATTCTACAATATTTTTATATAAATGATTTTTTTAAAACTTAAACTATGCTATAAAATGGTGTTGAAAAATAAATTTTAACCAAATCTTATAGGGCAATACTTTAAACTTTGTGATGAAACATAAAACAAAATTGCAACTAGTCAATTTTAATTTGTCTACATTTTAACTTTTTTGGAAACATATTATATCTAGACGTTATTAAACTAAATTAAAATGATCGTAATTAGACGAGAAGGCATTTTGATAACATTTATGTTGAAAGTTATTGTAAATCAAGAATCTGTAAAGCTTTTCTTTTGGAATGGACAGGACAAAACATAAAATAATTTGGAAACAATTATTTGCTTTTGCTCCAAAACTGTTTGTATATTTTTTGACTTTTTTACACTGTAAAAAAGTGTTATAATGGTTTCTTAAGAGGAGATTATATTAACATTTTTAACAAAAACCGGTAAATTGTTGTTTTTTTTAATGAAATTACATTTGCCTGGAATGGCCGATTACTCAAATTTACCGATCCTGCAGAGGTGCGCTGACTATGATTAAGTTATTGCTTTCCTTTCGCCAAACAGTTCCTTCTTCTTGATACTTTTCTCTTTTGTGCACAATTGTGGTCTTTTTTCCTCCATAATGAGCTTTAAGAACAAGTTTTTATAATAATTAGTATATTAGTTTTATAGCAAAGTGTGGCCAGTCTCCTTATTTTTGTGTTTTCAATGTCAAAAGATGTAACTTGTAATTCGAAAACGTCACAGTTACAATAAGCAATGCAGTTAGCCAAACTTAAATTCAACAGATCTGCAGCTAACTTCTGCTGTACGCATTTTATGTGCCCGGAAGTGTAGGTATTAATCAAATACCGATGTTTACTTGAGCGCATTACAAAGCTCGAAAACTTTCCACACCCTCGGGAACGAGTTGTTGACGAAGGAGGGGTGTTTATAAAATACGAATTATTCTAAGAGAATGAAAAATACTTATAAAAATGTTAGTTGGCGAGATATGTTACGTAAATAAACTTTAAAGGGCGAATTATATGTATACTTGAAGATGGAAAGTTTGTATATTTGACTGAATTATTTTGATAAACATTTTTAAAATGTTAACTTAACCATATAGGTTTTTGGTTTAATAAAATGCCACTGAAATAAATGAGCAATTTCTGTTAAAAACATTTGTTTACTTGGAGTAAGTAAATTGTACTTGTTTTAAATTCACATATATTTCAATCAACGAAATATAGGTCAACTAAATGATTTACTTATCTGTAACAGAGACATTTTTTTCTGTTTATACTTAATATGAAATATGCACGACATCTATACCTACCAACATCCAGTATAATACTAAATCCTAAAAGGCGTGGTTGTTAAAGTGAAATTTAAAAGCAGATGAGTTGGAGTTTTATTTCGTGCCTACGCTATTCCGACTATGCATTGCAGCCAAAATTGCCTATATAGTGCTTTGAAACCTTTTTTTGTCGGAAAGTAATTTAAAACTTCTTTTCCTAAAGTTTTCCGAAGAAGCTGTGTGTGCTTCTCGGGGAGCGCACATAGTGGGCTCTCTCAGTAAATTTTTGGCTTGAGGGTATACTTTCTCCCCAGATTTTAAAGAAAAAAACTACAAATGGCAATACCTTGTTTTTTAATTTTATGAATCTTTGCCAATGGGGCCAGGGAAAACTAAACATGAAAATTAGCTGAAATTTTTCAGGGTTGTTCATTTTCAAACGCTTAACTACAATATCATTTTGCTTTTCAAAATTTTTATTTTTTTTTGACAAAATAAAAGCTCTGGTGTTGCTTAATTAACATTTAAGGCCAAAATTTACTTAAATGTTAGTTGGGTGCCATTTATCATAAAAGTTTCAAAATAAATGCGGTTATTCCTTTTTATATTTCTCTACTTTAGCCAAAAAAATAACATTTCTCTTTTGTACAACCTAGCGACCCCGGCAAAGAAATCAAGCAATGACTTCTAAACGTTTCCATTTAACAAAATTTGTGAGATATACGTAGTTCAACGGTTGGCCGATAGATCGCAGTACTGACGGGTGTTTGTTTCGTTCGAGATCACTTAGCGAATATAACACTAATAACGAGATGCTAAAAGTCAAACGCGGCTCCTTCGTGCTATTGAGGTGATTATCAGCCTGGAATGATTCTTAGGTCTCCCTTGGCTGAGGCCGCCTCGAAGGCTCCTCGTCGAGTCCATTTTATATAGCCTCCCTTGAGGAAGTTTTGTCCAAGGACGAGCGTAATAAGTGGCAACATTGTATTTTTTTGACACCGACGTTTAATTTTGAGGTTATTCTTGTTTTGTTAGTTTTTTATTACGATTTTGTTCACTTTTGAGAGCAGTGAGCAGCCAAAAAAACGAAAATAAAGCTCCTTACTCGAACCAGCAAACAGAATATTTGTGTGGTTTGGTCCAAAGATTTCCGATTTCTGGAATAAAAAAAAACCGATATTGGTAGTTTGGCCCAAAAACAGAGACCCTGGGAAGAAATCACTGGATATTTTAACGCCAATTTCTACAGTCGCACACCTATAAACAATTGAAAAAGTTATGGGATAAATTAAAACAAAGGTAATATACTCCAGCATATCACCACACCCTTACGGGTAGTGACGGGTGAACCAATCTAGCAGGGGATGAACAAAATTCTTGGCAGGCCGAAAATTTGGGAATTCGTTCACCCCTTGCTCAAGGAACTATCATTGTTTCAAAAAATCAATTTATATGTGACTATCTACTTGGGAGTTTGTGTTAATAATCTATTTCTTTACTTTCTTTTTAGAGGACAAAAAACCAATCTCTAAAACTCACATTAACAAAGAAGCCTTAAGCCTGATTCTGACAGTGTAAGTTCTCGCCACGATAGCCATAACTTGCATGGAAATAACCAAGATTTTGCAGCGACTTGGTAATTTATTTGGTATTTTCGGTATTGTTAAACTCACAGTATTGGATTGGTATACCTGACCCTGTTGGCGGTTAAACGATAAAGCTAGGTTATGGTGTGTGAAATTTTTCCAGTTTCTGCTTTGTTATTTTTTTTTAATAGGAAATAGATATGTAAATAGTAATTAACTTTTAGCATAAATTGGTAATCTAGGCATGTATAATATAGTGCACGAAAATGTTTACTTTTTATTCACAATTCAGAATGAAAGAAATGCATAAAGCCTGTTTTATAATTGAAGAAGTTTTGTTTAGAGATTGTGTAATTAAATTTGTCTTGATCAAAATACCATATTTTTTGAGCAACGGTTTTTTGTGTGTGTTGTTTTTTGTGGCTAAAGTTACTACAGTCACAAAAGACCAGTTTTTTTTATTTGCACAAAAAAAACAACCCAACCCAAGTACCCCAACATAAAAAAGCGCCAACCAACGCAACCCAACCTCAAAAACGGCTGTCGCAACTCTAATGCGACTGTCGTAACTTTAACCACACCCTTTTTTGGTACTTCTGTAACTTATTTTTATACCTATTTTTAAATAATTTTAGCACTATGATCCAGCCTTTTATTTGGGACCGAGAAGCTGCAGCTATTTTGATAATGGCTTATGAAAGTTATTGTCGTATTATTTAGTTATTAAACAAGACACCGAATAATGTTTAAATGGCTATTTATTACGTTACACAAAAGTCTAGTACATACAGCCTTAAAAAGTGTGGCCCCCTCCAATACCGGCCATCTACCTCCGAACCTGCTGACCTCTGTCGGACAACTGTTACATTACATATGTAAGACTGGTTGCCTATACGTAAAGGCTGATAGCACATCTCCTTTTTTATAAACAAAAAGTAAACTGCAAAATGTCCTACATTCTATACATAATCATTTAAATAGGTAGGTTTTTTAAGAACCCTTTTTGGCCTGGTTGGCGTCACACAATTAGGACTATTTGTCTCTATTTTTAACATTGGGCTTTCCTGGCTCACTTCTATATTTTCAGGTGAATTAATAAACGTTTTATTTTCACTCGGTAACGCAATCGAATCCTCACCTTCGCGTGGCGCACTAGAGCGAGGATCATGACACTCATGATAATCGGATGTAGAAGGTAAATCACTGCTTAAATTACGTTCAGGTAATATTGGTGGCTCAGTCCGAGTTTGAGGAAAATAGTACGTTGCTAACATTAAATGCCAACGATTTCGACGGTATTGACCAGAATCGGTCTCTACAATATAAGAACGCGTTTCATCGCAAATTCGGACTATTTCACCGTATTTTCGAATATCTACGACCCACACTGAATCTCCAATATTCAAAGGTTCCAAATCTTTAGCATTATGCCTTTTATTATAATTAGTTTCTGACTTTTCTTTTAGCTGTCTTTCTTTTTACAAAAACTCAGTTTTTGTGTTTAAGACCTCCTCTAATTTGCTCGGCAAAATAGGGAGAGTTGTTGTTAACTTTCTATTCATAAGCAACTCACTTGGAGAGAAACCATGATCTAAAGGGCTGGTTCTGTAAGCTAATAATGCTAAAAAATAAGTCATCTCCTTTGTTCTTTTTTATCAGACCCTTAGCCGTTTGCACCGCTCTCTCTACCCCTCCGTTAATTTGTTTAAAATGAGGGCTTGAAGCAATGCTGATAAAGTCGTATTTTTGCCCAAATTCGCGAAATTTTTGACCAAATTGTGTTCCGCAATCAGATCTCACTACCTCAGCAATACCATATCTCGCAAACAGCTCTTTTATTTTGGGTATAATAGACTCTGCTGTTAAGCTATTTAACTCAAAAATTTCAAAAAACGGGAGTAATAATCGACAACAATCATAAACCACTTTCCTAGTTTATAAAAATCAACCGCAATTTTTTGCCACGGCCGTGTGACCGTTTTATCTTTCTGGAAAGTCTCTCTATGGTTCTGTCGATTCTCGATACAGTTTGGACAATTTTTAACCAAGTTTTCGATCTGCGTAGATAAACGTAGACGCTCATCTTAGCGCGTTCGCGACACTTTACTATACCTAAATGACCCGTGTGAATGAACTCGAGCACTTTATTTCACAGTAAATTTTCGGTAAAAGAAATATCATATCTATATTGTGTGTCAAAACTTTGTAGAAGCGATGACAATGGGTATGGAGGCACCATGATTCTAGTTAACAAAAATGTTTTAAATGATTTTTACTTAGAACCAATTACAAAATATAATAATCTGCTAATAGAGCATATTTTTGAATTCTCTATATGTTTCCTTAAAAAATTAAACATGTACATTTTGTGTATTTATCGACCACCAGATATTAATGTCATACAATTTTTAACAAATCTTGAACTTATTTTATTTGACTTACCTATTATATTCAAAAATAATTTTGTCTGGCGATTTAAATATTAATTATGATAATGAAGATATTCATGTTACACAAGCGCTTAAAAATTTGTTCGCATCTTTTAACTTAAAAATGCATGTAAAGTCTCCTACTAGAATAACTAATACATCTTGTACCAAAATTGATTATTTTTGCTCAAACTGTTTTCATGATGATATCATAAATTGTCATGTTATTTCAATTGAATTTTCAGACCATGAGGCGTTGGTGATTAACTTTCCTATTAAGCAAAATTTATCTATTTCAATTCCTCAAAAACAAGGCAGAATATTCAGCCACAAAAATTTTGAAACTTTTAAAACCAGTGTTTCCAATATTAACTGGGAGGGTGTTCTACATTTTAAACAGCCTATTGAAGAGTTTCACCTACTTTTAAATCACTGCCTTAATGAATCCTTTCCTTTATGCAAGATGAGGAAGAGAAAGAAAAAGAAATATTGGATTACTAAGGGTATAAAAACATCTGCAAAAAACTTACGATCATTGTGTTACATTAAAAACTTTATTAATAATAGTTCTTTTACAGATTATATAAAAAGGTATAAAAAGATCTACCATAAAATTATTAAGGTTTCAAAACGGCACTTTTACGAAAACAAGTTAGAAAAGGCAAAAAACAAAACAAAGGAAGCATGGTCCATTGTAAATGATCTGCGTGGTATCGCAACCTCATATATCAGACCTAGATCCAAACATCTTAAATGACCATTACTGCTCAGTTGCCAGTAAATTAACTGCTAATCTACACTCACGCCTTGACCCACTAGAAAATCTACAATATTTATTTGTTCAGGATGAGTTCACAATAGAACCTACAAGTGTGTCAGAATTAAAGGATGTATTTAAAGACATAAAAAATAAAAATACTTCAGGAGCAGATGAAATCACTGTAAAAATCTTTGAAAACTTATACGACAATATTCTTGAAATTTTATCTTAAATAATAAATAAAAGCTTTTCTTCTGGTATATTTCCCAATTGTCTAAAAACCGCTGTTGTAATACCACTACATAAGACAGGCCCTTATGATGATCCTGCTAATTTTAGACCCATATCTTTATTGCCGACTCTATCAAAAATAATTGAAAATTTTTCAAAAAACAAATAGTAAGCTTCCTCAAAAAATTATAAATACTTCTCAATTTGGTTTTCAAGACTCTCTTAGCACTAATGATGCAATTTTTTCATTTTTGGAAAGCTTATATTTAAGTCTAAATGACAAAGAATATGCAGTGGCCGTCTTTTGCGATTTTTCCAAGGCCTTTGATTGTGTCAATCTCCGACTTTTAGCAAAAAAATTATACATTTATGGTTTTAGAGGAATATCTAGTCATATTTAGAATCATTTACATCTAACAGACATCAATATGTGAAAAATGGAAATCAAAAGTCTGAGTTAAAGCCAATAAGGTATGATGTTCCTCAGGGTTCGGTCCTTGGTCCCATTCTTTTCATCCTTTACATTAATGACCTCGCTAAAGTACAAATCCGAGGAAAACTTACTAACTTTGCTGATGATGCAACACTAAATTGGAGTGATAAGTGTCGGGAAAGTTTAGAAAGAATGGTTGCTGAGGATATATTAAAAATTAAAGAATGGTGTGATTTGAATTATTTATGTTTTAATATTCAAAAAACAAAAGTTTTGAGTTTTAGATTTAATATTTCTGTTGTACACTTGGAGGGTGGTACCATTAAAACTGATCAAAATATAAAATTTTTAGGCATATATATTGACAATCAATTAAAATTTAATCAACATATAATTAACCTAAATAAACAACTGTCATCAGGATGTTTTGCAGTCAGGAAAACTTTTAATGAACTCGGTTCAAAGATGGCAAAAGACACCTATTATGCATTAATTGAGTCAAATTTAAGGTACGGAATTGCTTTCTGGGGTTACTGCAATAAACATTTATTTAGATCCGTCTTTGTATTGCAGAAGCGAGCTGTTAGGTCTGTCTGTGGATCAGGTATAAGGGAACACTGCAAGCCTCTATTTCTTAGGGAAAAAATTCTTACTTTAGCTTGCCTTTTTATACTTGAAACAGTTTGTTTAATATTGGAAAATCAATTTAACCGTGGCGACCTGATTTTTTTGCAAAACTTTACGTCATTGCATTTGTTTTCCATGGCAATGCGGAAGTTTATTTATTTTTGTCCACAGTGGGACACCAGAGCTTTTTTTGCACCGGGTCAAAAATTTGGGGATAGTTTACTTATTTTGATTTCGCATTTCGCGCCGCTGTAGCCCGAACTTGCCTTGCTATCATCATTACCGCCGCTGTACGGTACCACCGCGTAAATAAACCTTTAGGTCCATGTGACTGCGTGTTTATTTTTCAGACAAAAACAATAAGTTTTTCTATTTGTGCCTCGGTTTTTGCTAATGTAGTACATTATTTACCTCTTGGTGTGCTTATAGACTCCGAAAATATGCAATGGATCAAGAAAAAATAAAAGAAAGCAAATTCTTAAGGTAAGACCTCGGGTTGACTATACATTTTTTAAATAAGTATTGTTGTCTTTATAAGGGCCCCAAATCCGGCTGCGGCCGATTTTTTTTTAAAGAGAAAAAGGATGCCTGGAGGGGGGTGTGTTTTTTTCATTGTTTTGGGTTGGGTTGGATTACTTTGGGTTGGACTGTGTTGGATTGGGTTGTTTTGGTGAAAAAAAATAAAAAAAAAACCAACGGGCGCAGGCTGATTTGGGTTCCTAGGGACCCTAGTAGGTGCCCCCATAAAGAATTTTTCATAAAAAATCAAAAATGGCAGAAAACCGTATACTGCATAATTACCCCTTAAAATAACTACAAGTGACTAGGCAACGTTGTTAGGTACTCATTTTTAGTTTAAGGAAATTTCTTCCTTTTAGATTCTTTTAAAGTGTATTCAAAGTTCCATAACTATAGCAAGCATATGCTGCTGTCCTCAGTTACTACGTTTATACGCACCTAAAAGCGCTTTTATATAAGGATGGTTTTAAATAAAATCGCTTTCTTCGAGGGTTATGCCCTTCATTAAATGTCAGTTTAAAGAAAAAACAAATAAAACAACATAATTAATTAATTAATTAATTAACAACAGATTTTTTGAAAGACTAGGGTTTAGTATTTTCTTTAGGTTAGAAGAAATGCACTAAAGTGTTTATAACGACCCTAAAATGGGCCAACACTGTTCTTAACTAAAACAACCAGTTAACTCATTTTCATTTTAGTATCCTTTGGCCTATGATCAATGCCATATTGACACCAAACTGAAACAGAAAATCTATGTTTTACTTGTCAATTTTTCTTGTTTGTTTCTTGTTTTTCCTTTTTGAAGGGTGGACTACTTAGTTGACTACCACTAACATATTTGGTTATTTAGGTACCATACAAATTAATAGTCCCACAGCCCATAACTTAAACTGTTAAGACCTTGCCGGACTTTGCATAATATTTATTCTTTATGTCCACTCAGATGACATTTCAAACATATATATTCTTAAATTTGTAACTTTTTTAACAAGAAATGGACAAACATTTTGTCAAAAAAATATATTTTGTCATTAAGCCCCTCTTGATAGCATCGAAAAGTTAAATTAAGCTCCTCACAGCTGATTTTTCAAGGATTTCTTTATAAGTATTTAAAGCACATGGTCACATTATCTAATTTAAACATTTCCGAGAAATTCTGTTGAAAGGACCTTAACTTAAGGGCTCAGTTAAGGGTTAAGTTTGGAGGGGTCTCTAAAATACCTCTTAGAACATCTTGAAGAACACACAAGTCTCAACGGTGAGGTAGTCATAAATTTTCATAGGCCTGGGCTCACGGACTATCATGAAAATATTAGGTAAATAATAAAAACATTATACAAAAAAATAGTGAGGCACATTTTGCTCACTTTGGCTCATTTCCTTATTTCTAAGTTTTCTCTACAGTAAAGCTAGAGAAAGTCCAGGTGTCTAAGATAAAGGACCGTGAGGTGAGGTGAGCGAAATTCCCCTCACGTTTGTTCAAGAATAAGCATACTGGCCTGAGGAAACTGTCTAGGAGGGAGGGTTTCTGAAAATACTAATAAGAAGGCTGCTCCACATGGCAAAAAACACCTATGTGAACAGTAGAAAAGAATACGCAATGAGGAATACAATAAGCCTTGCAATAAGAAAACTAGCTGCAGTATCAGGGATTTCCTAAATCATGCCTTATTGTAGGAAAGAAATCTATCAAGATGGAATGACACTGCTTTTCTTGTCTTCAAGGTATATATATATAAAATTCAAAATGAAAATTTTTATTGTAACAATTTTAATCAGTCAGAGTATGTATGGAACTGAAAAACCGATAAAAGTTGAGAAATTTATTCTTTGAAAAGGTCAGGAAATTTGACAAAAAAATATACAAAAACAAGGAAAATCTGGAAGCCCATCTGGAAAAAATTGATTTAAAAACAAATTAGAATCATGAAATTTGTCAAAATAAAATTTTGCAGCTTTTTTCTTTTATACAAAATTCTTGAAAAAATTATGATAAGTTTTTTACAAATGGTTAGGAAAAACTGGGAGACATCAGAGAATCCAATTAAAGGTTTTCTGTACAAACTCTGTTATTGACCTTATGTACTGATGCCTTTCTCATTTAAATGCCTTACCCAAAATTATTACTTCTTATGCAAACTCAAAAATAAATAATTGAAATAAAATCCAAAAACTTAATATTTAATATGCTTGCACACACAGAAATACTACCTATTTATTTTTGTTGGCATATAGGTAGGTACCAAATGTAATGTTACATCTCTTGCTATCTTTTATGTAAACTTGTGTTTTCTGTTAGTGAATCATTTATTGTGTAAAAATTTGAAATGTGTAGCTTCTGAAAGAGATACCTACAGGTCCAAAAATCTCTATAATTTTCTTATAAAAGATCCTTTAACTAAAACTCTAATTACCAATGCCCAATGTAATTAAAAATGCATAAGATAAGGTTGCGGCAAAGATAGGGTTGCAGAAATACTTTCTCTTTTTTGGAGTTCTGTTTTGGTTGTAAGTGAACATTTGTTAAAGCACTCCTTACTAGTACTAAAAAAGCGTTGTAGCTAAATTAGACAAATGTTTACCTCTAATTTTTTTTATTTTCAGATTTTGGAATTTAGGCAAGAAAACTACCCGAATGAACAATACAATTTTTATACATTTTAGTTATTCACAGAACAAGAGGAACTATATGGGTAGAATGCTATAGCATTTTTGTGTTGTAGAAATATTTTTCTATAATAAAATTTTAAAAAATATGCTGAAAAATTACATTTTTACATATAAACCTCATTCCAAATTCTCTGGACCCATTTCAATATGGCGGCTGATAATTAAACACAGAAGCTAAAAGGAACTGTCATTGTCAGTGTCAAAAAACTGGTCTGCAGCAATTTGGAATGGTCACAAAACAGCGGAGGATTTGTGTCTACCGGTGGGCATCTGGTCCTTGGAAGTAAAACTAAATGCACACATGGCTCAACTTGTTGAGGTTATTATGGCCACAACATTATAAACACCTATAGATATGCAATTAAATAAATTAATTTAAAAACTTATCTCAAAAATACTTATTAATAATCATTTAAATTAAATCTAACTTAAAAAAGAAAAGAATAACATGTTATTTTTTCCTTCTTTGGAACCGCAAACTAGTAGCTGTAGTTTCAAATATCAGGCTTCATCATCACATGGTTAGGTCCTGATATTTAAAAAAAAAAACAAAAGTATAAGTGTATGAACTGAAAAAATATTTTCTTAAGAGAAAACAACAAAATTGAAGAAAGAGCCTGATAACAGATATTTTTTTACTGATTTTGGGGAACTTGAATCCAGATATTCAAGGTGGTGACCATTTTTTAAAAATAACTAATAAAAAAAATAAAACAAAATATAGGCATCTGATACATCAATTCAGGGGTTTTTGGGTTCCCGTAATCCATTTATGTGATTTAAAAATTCTTAAAAGTATCTAAGGGTTCTAGTAGCAGTTTTAAAAGTAAACATTTTGCATGCATTGTTGACTAATTTGAGTTTTTTTTGAGGGTTTTGGGATCCACTGATATCATTCTTTGGATAACAAAAAAATTCTGGAGATAATAGAAGGATCTTAGGACAAAATTTTGGGACCCAGCCCAAACTTATATTACCTCTTAACATATATACAACTTTAGAAGACTTAAAAATATCTAAATCGATATATTTCTCTAAAACTACCTCTAACTCCTCGTCTGAATCCCTATTGTAATAATTGGAACACCACAATTAATTTTGGAAGACCCAAAAAACCCCTAAATCAATATATCACATATCTTTTACACCAATAATTTTTTATGTTGCCCTTTCAGGCTCCTTACATTACCCCTAAAAACTGTTTAACCCCCAAAATGAATTTAGTTAACTGCAGAATCTCCAAAGTGATGTGTTTCTATCAATAGTATGTTGTTTTTACCACTTTACCCCTAAAACTCACCCTTAGGCCCCTTAAATTACCCCTAAAATTTATTTTTTTTACACCAAAAATAAATTCAGTTGATCCAAAAATTTCTTAATTGAGGTCACAAGTTTTTTTGTCATTTACGATTCTTTTTGCCCCTAGGAACCTTAATTATATTATTCCCAAAAAATGTTTATTCTCAGTGTTTCCAAAAACCCTGAGGTTAATGTATTATACATGTGTACTTGATCTAGTTTCTCATCAAAATTTTGTGCTTTTAAGTCGCCGTCATCGCCATATGGAATATTTGGGGTGTCAAAAAAGTATATATTCCGACAAAAATGGATTTATATATAGTCCATTTTTGATGTGTTTATTTAAAAAAATGTTTACTGTTAAATCTGTTCTTAGAATCCTTATGGTGCCTATATTATGTTTTATTTTTTGGAGTTCTCCCAAAGGAGCCAGAGTTTCATCACTTGGATTCGTAAAATAGACCCCCTTAGCTACCAAAATCCGTCAAAACACCTTTATTATCAAGCGCTCCCTTCAAACATGGCAAAAAGCCCATTGGCACCTTGACTTATGCTTGAAATAATTCAAATTTATGTTCAACGAAAACATAACAGAGGTGTTTTGGAGTATTTGGTGAACACTTGAAAAACATTATATAATTTTAATAGTCTAGAAATTACTTTTTAATATATTTTTTTCCATAAACAGGCTTTTTGGGGGTGACTTGAGGGATATGAGTTTTTCCAGGAAAAATTATATAAAAAAAGTGGCTCGAATGACATCTTATTTAGAAGATCGTTTAAATTGCTTTACAAACATGCAAGATATTAAGTTTAAATTTGTCAAGGAGTGACAAATAAATAATTTCTTGCCCAAAAGTCAGGAAAAAACGTTGGTTTTAAAGTTACATTTTTCATAATAAAAAAGGATTATGATTTTTTTCTAATTGTTTTCTCAAACATACCATCCAAATAAGCCTACTTTTATTCTTTAAATTTTGGTGGTCAAACTGATACACTGAGAAGGTTCAAACCTTTTCTTCATTCTATACCAAATTTAAAAGCAAATATCTTAAACACCAGTCATCCTAGCTTTTTAAAATTTTGACATAATTAATAGTAAAGACGTTTAAAAGACCTTTCCCTTTTTAAATTTCAGAGATAAAAATTACCCTATGAAATTTTCAACAGAGCCAAAAAGTATCTGTAAGTGTCCCCCTTCAAAATTGTTCTCTGTTTTGTTCTTTGTGTATAGTTTTTCTGTTTTTCCTAATGGAATTGAAATAGATGAGGGGAGGCTCAAAATATGTCCAGAAATAGGTCTGATATCGGATCTAGACTATAATAAATTTTGTTTATTTAAGGAAGTTTTACCAAGTATAATTGAAATCAGAAGCAAAAACTTACTTTGAGTTTATAGATTATTATTCTTTGTTTGGTGCTGACTCTATAGAACCATCTTGTTTTGCTATACATTTTAGTTGGCAAAATATCCACTGCTCTGTATGTTTGGGTGGTGGCACTTTAGAATCTTGTTTTTCATTTTAGGTACTTGCCTAAATATCCACTGCTCCATATGTTTTGTTATTATATACAGCTCCTAAAAGAATAATAAAAATAACAAGAAATATTCTATCTCTAAATTTTGTTTCTATATTTTGCACTTTAGGCGAGGACAACCAATATTTCTGAAAAATTTTCTCTTGAGTGGCACATGTTTATAATAATTTTTTAGTTACAGAAGCAGAGGTTTGGTTTTGTTATCTAAGATATAAGTTAGAGACAAAAGTATAAAGCCAAAGTAAATCAAGTTTTGTAATCTGCTGTTTTATTTTCCTGTGTTACATGAGTTTCAAAATCTAAGCAGGTTCACAGTGCATGATTCAACTTTTATAGAAGTGTTCACTAACCACCAGTTATAACATACACACATAGTATTTGATCCTGTGTATTTAATTTATTTGAAAGATGAATGAGCAACTATTTATATTTTAAAGAATTTTTCCTGATTAATATTCTCCAATTTTCAAGTCACTAACCTATTTTATTCAAAAAACAAGAGAGACTAAGGGCCGGTTTCTCAAAATCGAGTTTGTGTTAACTCAAGCAACATAACCTAGTAAAAATCCTTAAAAATCAGGTTAAAATTAACTCCAGGATAACCAGGGCTTCAAGGTGAGGGTAAGTTACCTTACCTCAGGGTTAACCTAAAAAAAATATTGGCTTAAAAACAGCAAGAAAACTGGGATTTATAGCTCGCGAGCTTTAAGTTTCTGATAATCCGCTATTGAGAAACTGGCCCTAAGAATAACTTTTTATCAGTAAAATTTTCCACAGTATTATTTCATGCTGCTCACTTAATATATTTAGGCTAAACGGTATTAGTGTAGTAAACAGTTTTCTTTAGATACCTATTTAGCACTTACCTGAGCCCCTAGGAAGTTCAAATTTACCAGTGATGAAACTTTTTTCATTTTTTTTTAACTAAAGCGGGAACTAAACCACCCAAATCCTGAACTCAAACCAACCCAGCACTTTATAGCAATTCCAGCGCTCATAAATTTTAACTCGTTAGGGACCCTAGTCAGTGCCTACATACATTTTTTTCATAAAAAAAACCGAGTAAAATACTAAAATAAAAAGCCATTTACTGCAGAATTACTTGCTAAAAAAACGCTACCCAACTACATATTAAAGTAACTGGGTGCAGTGTTTAAGGTTGCATTTATAAGTGCATTTATAATTGAATTTGAAACACTCCTGCTAGCTGTCACCACTGATTTAAGGACAACAGGTTAACTTAAAAAGCATGCAGATTTAAAAATCGGCTGCTGACGCTAAACGAAATAATCATATTCTATTTTAAACAGGAGAATCAACGACTAGCAAGAGTCTCTTCAACCTCTAAATGGAGCTTTACTGACCTGTTCTGTTAATACTCAAGTATCCGTGTGTTTTTGAAACTGCTGTTGGGATCTAAAATATATCCTTAGGCCTCTAAGATTTCATTAGTAAACTTGCACATAACTTATGTCGCAATAATTTAAATAAAAAAAAAAATTAAATCAAAATAAAAACAAAATTATGTGAAGTTATGGGAATGTTTCTAGGCGAATTCCTAGTAATTCCAGCGAGCCAGTAAAGTTCTCTTGGTTCTTTGATAAACTCGGGGTAATGCTCGCGCAGCGCTAGGCCATTTCGGCGGCGGAGTGGTTTCATATTCGTTTTTGAAAAAATATTTTTGAAAGATAAACATAACCTCGAATGGTTTTCTGTTAGAAAACGTAAAAATACCCTTCTGCCTACTGTGGGCCTTGTTGACAAAATACCTGCAGTTGCCATGGTATCGGGGGCTTTAGGATAGTTGAGGGCTTTAAGTGAGAGGGCGCTTTGCTTATTTTGATTTCCCAATACAAAAAACATAGAGATTTAACTGCTTCGCATACCTATAACACACGATCTCGTGACAATATTCCTCTTCCAAATCCCACACATGCATACACTCAATATTCTGTGATATATGACGGCCTCAAAATGTATAACACACTAAAGCCTATTATTATGTTCAGGAATATTTTGATGAAATATTGTAGGCAGCAGCCAGTAGTAGCGATTTTACACCTTCATTAAAAATGTTTTAAAATTATGTGTAGGTATTATTGTATTTTGTGTTAGATCATGTTTTTGTAATTCAAAATGTTTGTTATTTATTTTCCTTATGTATTTTATTATTATTATATTATTTTTTTATTATTTTAATCCAGACAATTTTGATTAAGTCAATTTTAGACTTTACAGTAATTATTGATAGCTAATACGTAGATATTATATACTATAATTTTTTTTCTCTTGTTGTTGTTTTGTTTGCTTTTATTACTTTAAGATAGCTTTGTCTATAAAAATCTTTGTATTTTTCGACAATAAAGCACATTGAATTGAATTGAATTGAAATTGATAATATGGTAGAAGTTCGATTGGTAATACTGATTTTTCTGGCCAGGATGTAATTGAATATTCTTTAAGTTTTTGACAAACAAAATCCGATTCTTGCTCTATTTTAATTAATCGTAAAAAATAACTTTGAATGGGCAAATTTTTAATTACGGCTCTGACAAAAGTATCGACTTCTACTTGTAATTCGTTACATTTTAAGTTTTGATTTTTAATTGGACTACGGCTCAAGGTTTCAGGAATAATCAAATTTTTCCCTGGGGTATAAATAACTGTATATCTATACCGCATTAAACGCATTCTAAATCTCTGCAATCTGGGGGTTAAATCATCTAAATTTTTGGATTGTAAAATTTGCAGTAGAGGTTTGTGATCTGTTTCAAGAATTAAGTTTTGAACGCCTGAAATATAGTCGGAAAAATACTCAGCCGCCCACGTGAGCGCTAGAGCCTCTTTCTCGATTTGGGCATACCGCGTTTCTACTTGGCTTGACCTTGACCCAAATGCTACTATTTCTCGCGATGCTGGACCCCACAAAAATTCGTAGTCTTTTTTAAGTAAAGCTGTCAATGGTTCTAAAATCTCCGATTTATTATGGATGTATTTACCTGCGAAATTAATCATCCCCAGCAGTCTTAAAAGTTCAGTCTTATTATCGGGAATAGAGAACTCACGAATCGCTTTTACTCGGTCAGGGTCAATCGAAATACCATTTTGGGTGATCAGGGACCTAAATATTTAACGCATTTCTTTGGGTTTAAAGTAATACCATCCGAGTGTAATTTAGATAAAACTTTTTGTAAAATCTCCTCGTGTTTTTCGATGCTACTAGCGTGTATTAATACATCGTCCATATGATAGAGTACCCCTTCCATACCAGTTAATATTTTCGAAAAACTCATCGCAAAATACGCGCACGATATACCGAAAGGAAGATGCTTAAAAAAGAACCTACCATATGGTGTAATGAAAGTAGTCAGCAATTGACTTTCTTTGCTCAACTTAATTTGGTAAAAACCGCTAGTGGTATCTAGTTTTGTGAAATAAATTGAACCGCTCAGCTGAGCTAACGTATGTTCAATTTTCGCCAGTGGAAAATGAGAACGTAACACGCATTCGTTCAATTTAGAATAATCACAACAAAGACGTACTGTGTCGCCTTTATCAACACATACTATTGGACTAACCCAGATAGTTGGTGTCTCAATAGGTTCAATAATATCGAGTTTAAGTAGTCGATATAGTTCAGTTTTTAACTTTGGCAACAACGCTAAAGGAACTGTCCGGGGTACAGATTGTACAAACGGTTTAGCGTCTGGCTTAATCTGTATTGACATTTCAGTTTTAAATTCCCCAATTTCGCAAAAAATCCCTGGATACTGATTTGAAACTATATCTAAAGTAAACCTAGACATTTTTCCCTCAAAATTTTTGTTACAATCAAATTTGTAATCGCTAATTAAACAAACATTTGCAGTTGGAAAATTAAGAACTTTAAACTGAATAATCGCATTTCTACTTAGTATAGGTTGCCTCAACTTCCGGACTACATAGTCAGTTTCTCTACTCGTTATGCCATCGTAAGTCATATCAATTTTGACTTTACCAACGGTATCCAACTGATGATCACCTGCAGCTCCCACAGGATCGCACGGTATCAACTTGTTAGAAATATCCCCTGGTAACATTTCGTATGGAAAACAGTTTAAATCTGCCACCGTATCAACAAAGAATGGAATACTGTGCTTCTTATCAAATAAAATATCTACATACCATCTGTCCTGCTTGTCCTTATATACCTGACCGATGAAATTTCCATTTCCATTGCCAGCTTTGGTCACTTGGGAAACATTTTGCTCCGCAGAACTCTCCTCCGAACTCTCCTCATACACATCATGTTTCACAGCACGAACAGACTTTTTCTGACTTTTACACATAGCACACGAGCGACACACAGATGTCTTTGCAGGACATTTTTCTTTGTCAGCACATGTAGGTATCCTACAAAAACCACATTTTTTAGTGTTATCTGTGGTCGAAGATGCTTTTGTAAACTTTGTCTTCTTATTCGCACTGTTTTTCTTAATAGCACTGACAGACTGCTCCTGTCTAATTATTTTGTTCTGCGAACTTTGTAGCTCGGCTTGTCTTGCAGCTGTTATAGCCTCAGCTAATGTCAGCTTGTCTCTAAGTTGTAAACGTTCGCTAACCTTGATATCGGCCAACCCGATGACAATCCTATCCCTGATCAGCTCATCTTTCAAGGCCTGATACTCACAGTGTTCCGCCAACGCGTGTAAACTTGTTATGAAATTTTCTACAGGCTCGCCCGGTCGTTGAACTTTCGAGTTAAACTGGTACCTCTCAAATATTACATTTCTTTGAGGGATGAAATATTGGTGAAATTTTGCTAGTATTTCATCATAGGTTTCCCCACCGGTCACGTTCTGTTGTAGCAAAACTTCCTCTGCCTCGTTACCCATCAGGTACACGAGCATGTCGGTCTTTTCTTTGTCTGACTTTTTTTGGAACCCACTTACGGACATCTAACGCTGGAAACGCTTTTTCCATTGCGGCCACTGTTGAGGTTGAGTAAAATTAAACTCTGACGGCAATGAGAGACATTCGCAAATACCTCGGGCTGCTGCGCAGCCTGCGCCCCCATAGTGCCTGCGTTATTTCTTGTATTCGGCATCTTGCTACTTGTAGCTTGTCTTTTCCCGTTCCCTTTTTACCGTCACTCAAACCGCCAAGCCTCGACCCGTGCGTTTTTTCTTTTTTTTGACCGGCAAGATTTTAGGGTTAGCTTCCTCGAAAGCCGAAAAAACAATCACTACCGAGCTCGATCACTCACTTGCTACGTTCTATATCTCGCGCAAGGCACCACTGCCACCATGTCGTATTATTTAGTTATTAAATAAGACACCGAATAATGTTTAAATGGCTATTTATTACGTTACACAAAAGTCTAGTACATACAGCCTCAAAAAGTGTGGCCCCCTCCAATACCGGTCATCTACCTCCGAACCTGCTGACCTCTATCGGAAAACTGTTACATTACATATGTAAGACTGGTTGCCTATACGTAAAGGCTGATAGCACAGTTATCCAAATCTCTACAAAACAAATGATCAAAACTAAAAAATAACAGACAAACATTATTAAACAATATTAAGAGTATACTGAGTGATATTGGATATGAGATGGAAACAGAAGAAATTAAAAAAAAAATTATAACCTTCGCACTTAGTTTTTTAAAGAATATGTGAAATAAAAAGGCAGCCTAGCAAGTGGGGCTGGCACAGGAGATATTTATGAATCACAACTAAGGTGTTACGAACTTTTAACATTTCTAATAAAGGAGTCAGGGAGCAGACCTTAAAAAAGATGGTCTGGAATTATTTGGTAGGTAGGTAACATTTAAGACAATAAAAAATCTATATCTCTCTATAATATGGTTAAAATATTCACAAAACTACTGTTGTTTTTAACGAGGTTTTTTATTTAAGCATGGTTGCAGAGGAGTTGAGAAAAATAAATGACCATCAGGTTCGTCAAGCCAAGCGAGAGATTTTGAATGCAGCACTGGATGCCCAAGAAAGGGCAGCTAGAAACGAAAATAATATTTAAGTTTTTTTGTTTTGCTACCTAAGAATAACATGAACATTCTTTCCTTACATGCATGCATGTAAATTGGCAGTCATTTTTTTGTTTTCACTAAACGGTTTTTTTTTTGGTAAGATTATTTATCTTATTTCCTATGTTAAAGCTAGTAGTTTTATTATGTAGGTTTATAGTTAGAGACTGACATACCTAGGACTTTTTGTAAGAATAGTTTTTTTTTGTTATGCAAAATGGATAGGTACAGAGAGGTAGGTAAGTAGATAGGGTCATCTGGTACAAGCTAGGGGTCTTGTTGAGAAGGGCATTTCGGGTTTTCTTAGGAAGAAGGTGGGAATCTTAGGAAAAAAGGAGTCTTGCTGTACCTACTAGAGGTACCTACTTACTTGCAATTTGCCATTTTACTCTAAGTTTATTACATTTTTTAAATGGCTTATTAAGGTTTAGTTTAATAATAGCACCTATAAATGACTATTTTTGTTTGTATAATTAAAGATTTTAAATAAATATGCAAAAATCTATTTTATTTTAAGTAAAACATAAAAAAATTACATTTATCAACTCTTTATTCTAAAAAAGCATGTAAGTTTTTATTTTTTTCACCCAGCAAATTGAAGCCCTTGCTACACTTGTGATGCAAACTTTATACCTCAAGATAAAAGGTGCAACTTTTATATCTCTCGATGTTTAATATGTATAATGTGGCACTTTTTGTCCTGAGGGGACATGTTTGCATGACAAGTGTAGCAAGGGCTACAATTTGTTGAGGGATTAAAATAGAGGCTTATAAGCTATTTTCTGTTACCTGAATCATTATAATAAACCAGTTTTTTAGCTCACTCGATCCAAAAATTTAATTTCCTAATAAAACATTATAGAGTTTAACAGATTTCTGGATCAAGGCTAGTAAAAATAATAAATTAAATAATAAGTTGTTTGAAGAATACTAAAAAAATAACATTTAAACAAATTAAATATAGCAAAATCTAGCTACATATACTATGAAATGCCAAACAAAAAATACAAATTTCTTTGCTAAAAAAAGTCACAGAAAAAAGCTCGATCAAGCTGCATTGTGCTACCAGTCTACTACTCCTTCTTGGTTGACAAAATTCATAAATTCATTCCTGATTTAGAGCCTCAGCTCGGGGTCTGTTGCCACCCTGTTGGGCTAAACCATAAACAAATATATAGTCTTGATCGATATCAAGTTCAGGATCAACAGAAGGACACTCTTTTAAAAGAAAATTGTGCAATAGGCAGCAGGTCTCTGTGACCAACTGAACCTTTTCCACTTGAAGATTAATAGTGGTTAACAGGACCCGCCATCTCTTGGCCAGTATGCCAGAAGCATTTCCAACAACTCGACGAGCCCTGCTTAAGCGGTAATTAAAAATCCTCTGGAACCAGTTCATGTTTCTGAGTGGAAAAGTTTTCATTATGTTGGTCTGCAGAGGAAAAGCTGCATCTGCCACAAAAACAAAGGGAACATTCAGTCTTCGATTTGGCAATGCCTGCCATTCTGGAAAGTTAAGGGTATTATCCCTAAGTGCAGCAGCTAATGAACTTTTCTGGAAGACTCCCCCATGAAAAACTCTAGTTGGCATCCACCACTGCCAACCACACTATACTATTGCTTTGTTTATAATTATAGTATGCCGATCCTGCTGATCCTGGGATCACTAAATACTATATGATTTCCATCTATTGCCCCCAAGGCGTGTGGGAAGTTCCATTTTGAATACAAATCTTCAGCAATGTCTAAAAAAAAATAGAACATTTAAAATACTACAATGATTTTAAAAATTGTTACTTATTTCATGAACAATTCAAATTTAATTTTTTTTGTGATAAAGATTTTTGCAGATTGCTGCACAAACTTCAGGAATGATGGTTGCAATCGTTGAATGTCCAATTCTAAAATAATAGTGCAAACTTTTATATGACTCCCCTATAGCTAGAAATCGCAGGGTAATGATTCGTCTGTTTGATGGGGATATTGCTTTTCTCATCAACGTTGAACTATGAATCTCAGCAGTTTCTTAAATGCTTTTTTATCCATCCTCAGGAAATTTTGTAAACTTTCATTGTCACCAGAACTTTCGAATTCCAAATGTCATGAAAGAGATCGGAGGAAAAAATCTTTGGTTGATATTTAATATAAAAAATATTTATGTAATATTTATTAAATAACTAATAATTTAAAATCGGCCAAACTAAAATTTCTAACCTATGAAACCTTGCAAGGAAGCCTTAAGGTAGCTCGCCACCTACCTTGTCCTTCACTCATCCTTAAGCATTCCTTCGACGACTTTAAAATGCATTTTGTGCCGAAGGAGACCTTAAGGCGTGAGGAAGCCTCAAGGCTCGACCATAAATTCCACCCTTAATTGGTTTCGGTTAACACTTACTGTCAAAGTTGTTAACCGTGTAACTAAAAGGATTTTCGTTTTACAATTGGTCCGGGTTCTGGTTGAACCAGAACCGCAACCGGTCCTTTCGTTTTAAAACAATGACGTCACAGTTGCAACCCGGTTATGAAATTTTAGAACCAGCCTGGGACGTTGGTTCGGCCCTTTGATTGTAAACATAACCCCTAAATTTTTGCAAAATTATAGATATTCTTTTTTTGAGTAAAATCAAAGATATCTTACTAATATTTTAAATGACGTCATTATTTTAGAACCGCTGTCAAAATTTATGTCAAAATAATGTCAACCAGAACCAGGACCAATTCTTAAATCGAAAATCCTTTAATATAGTTTTTATCCGCAACGTTGCGTTAGACAACGCGATTTTTTTTTTGTTTGTGGAAATAAGATGTGTTCACAGGCGACTAAAAACGTATTTTTAAACAGTTTTCAAGGTTATTGTTAAAATTATTTGTGAGACTGTGATAGAACTACAACCACTACATTTATTTTAATCGATGTTGTGTGTTAAAAGAGGCAAATATTGTCTTTATTAGAATTCATTAAATTTTATGTAGATCAGCCCTTGTTATTATTGGTACCGATGTCAAAAAGAGGTATGTCCGAGAATTACTAAAAATCGTCTTGGTTTTAATTCCATCTCTTTTTTTGTAATGCTATTGTCAAAGGAAAGAAGCATTTCCTGACCAAAACTTTAAATTGGCGGACATACTCTAGCGTTGATTATTTCCACCAGCACCCAAAATCGCTAGTGTTACGGACTGGTAAATTTTTTTGTTATATCTTTTTTTGAATTTTACAAAAAGAAGTGGTCAAAGTGGTTAAGACTCAACGTCTTGCTCCTTAGAATATTTTTTTTTCTGACGGGACATTGTATTTTTACAAGCTTTTATTTAACTTGCAATGTATCTATATATATATGTATGTAACGAACTTGATGTTTGTTCGGGTGGAATCTTGCAACTTAATTTTGACCAACTTCCCGACATCAAATTTGGCATGCTTATATAGTTGCGGTGACAACGCAAGAATAAAGTGTGATGAAATTGACAGCTTCCTCCTACTCCAAGGGGGTGGAGGGGGTACAGTTGAAGTAAGCCCGATTTCGTTGAAATTTGGTGTTTTGGGGCACTTGGGGATGGAGATAACGAACTTCTAATCAGATTTTGAAAATTCTATATGGCGGATTCAAGATGGACGATTTTTGGTCATCTTTTGCTAACCAATTTTAACTAACTTATATATATCTGATTGCCTTCAAGTTTGGCATGCATTTATAGTTCTGGTGACAATACAATAATATGTCATTATTAGACAGCCCTTCCCCCTACCAGGGCAGTGGAGGGTGGAAAACACTAAAATTGATATACGGGGGGCGAATTTTTGATCAGATTTTAAAAATTCAATATGGCGGATTCAAGATGGATGATTTTCAGTCATGTTTTGCTAACCAATTTTAACGGACTTATCTACGTCCGATTGTGTTCAAATTTGGTATGCGTTTATAGTTGCGGTGAATATTTCAATATTATGGTATTCTCAGGTACCCACCTCCCTCTAACGAGGGAAGTGGAGAGGGAAAAAGATTTAGTTTTTTCGATTTAAATCAAAATTGGCATACAGGGGTTTTTCGGGAAGGGGATATGAATTTTTGATTAGATTTTAAAATTTTAATATGGCGGATTCAAAATGGACGATTTAGGGTGCAAATCTAAAAATTAAAAAATACATTTTTATTAAAAAAAACTTTTACAGTGGGATTTACTAAGATCTAAAATAGTACCCCCCACAGGTCTAAATATTTACACCTGTGGGGGTACTAAATTTTAAAACCCATTTTTAAAAAACACTTACCCATAGAGAAAAGATACAAAGTTATTGATTATACGAATACGCCAAAAATTTGGCACATATTAGCTTCATCATCTGTGTTTCAGGTTATAAAGTTAATGATTTTTTAGACCACCTCTGGGGGGTGGTTTAAATTTATAGCCCTCAGAAAGGGGTAATAAGTTCCTTTATAATTTCCCTAAGCAACCGTTTTTACAAGATTTAATTTACCTTATTTAATATCCCAAGTTGTTCATTAATCAATAAAACACCTCCAATTTTGTCCAGAAAAACGCCATATTTTGAACCCGTTTTCAGCTCAAAGAATATATTTGTGAGGGCACTACGAGGCAAAACAAACATAAGCGAAGGTCACTGATTATGCACGAAAACTGTCTCCAATAAAAAAAAACCCAAAACAACTGTATTTATTCATTTATTTACAAACGTAACTGAAACTAAAACATTGAGTTTATCTAAAAGCTTAATCATCAAACAAAGCTTTCCACTGAAAGATCACACTCAAAGGTCTTAACTCTGCAGTTTTTATCGGTACTTCGCTAATGGCCATTTTATCATGTTCTACCAGAGAACTGGGCACTGAACAGTTTATTGAGCCGACATGACTCCTTTGCGAACGCATCAGTTGGATTCAGGTCTGTTTTTAGCCGCATTTTTTTCATGACATACTTTGACGAAATATTTTTATTTGTGGTTTGCGATTGCGATGGGTTTGTGTTTGTAAAGTTTTTCCATACTTTCGATATATTAAAAAGCCCTTTCAAATAAATAGAAAGTTAATGTAATTCTTATTTTATGATTACATATCGCAAAAATCAATAAACAAGGGTAAGTTTTGATAAGAGTAACATGTAACGTCAATTTTAATTTGCTTAACAGAGTGTTTACCATTTAGATCCCCCCGTAGGGTTAAAAAAACTTTTTTTAAATAGAAATTTTCTCCTTAAATCCAACAAAAGATTGTGTTAAGATGATTCTTCACTAAAAAAACCAATTAAAATTATTCTTATAAATCAAACTATGTCAAAAACTCAAGGAAGTTGGTATAAAATACTTAAAACCAACAATTTCACTTAAACTTAGGACCTGTCTAAAATAGGCTAAAAGTAAATCCCACTGTTAAAGAACAAGCTTTTATTAAATGCACTCAAAAGTAGAAAATAATTTTTTATCTTTGTTATACCATAATAAAAGCGATGGGCGTAAATTAAAAATTTTAACTTTACGGTGACAAAGAGAGAACTACAAAAGAAGAACTAAATTCTTCTTCTATTCGAATGATAAACATAACGCTTCCATCTAAAGAAGCTAAGAACGGGATAGATTGCCGTGCTTGCCAAGCCTTTGAAAATGTGTTTAGGTTATAGAGTAATACATCTGTTTCTTAGGCGAATCATCGATGTGGCTGACATACGATACCTAAAGTTAAAATGTTTAATTAGCGCCCATCTTTTATTATGGTATAAGGAAGATAAAAAATTATTTTCTACTTTTGAGTGCATTTAATAAAAGCTTGTTCTTTAAAAGATTTTTTTAATAAAAATGTATTATTAAAGGAGCCCAATAAGAATCGCCGACGTTTAAAACGTGAAGAAAGGAACACATCACAAAGGGAAAACGAAGCAGTAAAATTACAGCTCACAAATGGGCTTTATTGTGAGCTGATGAACGAACACCTGTTATTAAATATTTTTTAAATATTAAACGTTAATCCTAACTAAGTACAACTCGTCCTAACTAATTCCACATGACAAAGATACCTATACATAATAAACAAGAAGTCAAACAAAGATAGCCATATCTTTATTTCTGAAACTTACAATACACAAACAAGCCCTACAAGTTGCATATCCACTCAACTCGATCACAACTACGTTTACATTTGAACGCATAAACCTTTCGAATCCATTCGAGTAAAAAGTTCGATCGCGCAAGTACGGTCACGGGCTTTTTTGCGTTTTTGAGGGCGCAACAACAAAAGCAAAAAAAAAACAAAATTACAAAAACAAGTACAACGATCGTTTTTGGATAATAATTCGAATCTATTTTCAACTTGCTGAAACTTCAGATATAAACGTATTTTTTAAACCTTTTCATCACATTTGCAACGTTTGGTGTTGGTTTGATGGAATTACGTCAAAATTTCCCCCGTAACGTTGCGGAAAAAAACGCAACTTATTTCATAATTTTAGGGGAGACAAAAAATTCTAGTAAAAATAATAAACTGGCTGCCCGACCCACACAAAGGTATAGGATTGTAGATGATCTCTGTCTCTCTATATTTTTAAATGTGCTGCTTGCAGTGGCGGCGCGTGGTCTAAATTTTTGGGGGTGCACAGCTCTCGAATAAGGGGCAAGTGACGTTGGCAAAGTGCCGGAGGCGAAAGATTTTTTTTTTGGTGCCACACCCTGCACAGGAGCCGTAGTAATCAAATCCAAATCGGTCTAGTAGTTGTGATGCTGGATCAAACGAACAGACAAAAATTCTAAAAATTGGATTTTTGTTATCCATATAGTCTGTGTAGAAGCCAACACCAAAAAATTGAAAACCATTATCCCTCTAGAGATTAATTTATCAATTAATTGTCTTTAAATATTGCACCCTAACGTTAGACATCGAAAATTCAGCCATTATTCGCAAATAAAAATTTCCCGAACCGTCTCGTCTAAGTCGTCTGCGGGTGCACGTATTGTATGTGCATATGGTAGAGATGTGTGATTCGTTCATTATGATCGATTCACTTGCGAGTATTGAACGATCGAATCATGTTTGCTTGATATGATTCAATCAGTCAAATGAGTCAAATGACCGACGAAGACGGGATGAATCAAACGAGTGAATCAAATCGAAATAGATCGAATAACCGACTGACCCACTGTGGCGATACACTGAATCAGTTGTAAATAGGTCGATCGTTTCGTTCATTCGTTCCTTTGATTCGAAGTTCTGCGTTAGGGGTAAATTGTATGAAAATTATGGATTACCACTGATACCTATTTTAAAATCAGGATTCGGGACGGTTGAAAAATACAAGAACCGTGATTACCGTTTATTTTTTTTGGGTATAGGTATTACGTTAAGATTCCTTTTATACAATAAAAATTTTCTGCTTTTTTTTCACACCCTAATAGATTTTTTATTCAGCAGAGTGTTCCGTATTTAGCTGCATCCTAAATAGACCTTTTTTTTAGTCATCATTTTCTTTAATTTAATTTCAAATGATTGATTCAATGATCGATCGAAAAGATTCGATTATACTAGAAATGAATCACTGATCGATTCGTTCAGTACAAAATGATCGATTTACCCATCTCTAGCATAGCTCACCTTATGTCGCAGGACTGTCGCGGGGGAAAAAGAGTGCGGGAGGCAAATGTTTGACCAATTAGATTGAAGCTTCACATGAGCAGTGAACGAAGCCGTAATAGATTATGGACGTTTACACACATATTTAACGTCTCGCGATTAAATTTTGTTAAACTAGTTAGTTTTATTGATAGGATAGGTTTAAGCAATTTTTTTGGAATTATTATTTTGTGATAAAGTTCTTTGAAGACTTATAAAATTTCAATGTGTCTTTGCGAAGAGACACATTAAATTTGGGAGTGCACGTGCACATGTGAACTTATTGAGGAGCCGCCACTGGCTGCTTGGTATCACAAAAAGACTACTAAAACAGCTCATTTTTTTGCTTTTATTTTCAAAAAGATCAGATATAACAGGTTATTTTTTAGATACATAATGAACTGTGCCTCTTGACTTGTTATTGTACCTAAATATTTGGGTACCAACTTTACACTTAAAAAACACTGTACTGTAACATAAATTTTCCGTCACTTGTCCTCATATAATTACATAATATATTAATATTGTAGTCTCCGTTAGAACGACTTCCCGGCATGCACGCTCAAGATAAAAGATTCAGGTGGGCGGCGCGACGCTCATCGTCACCCGATCAGAACACCAAAACACAGATATGATTCCGTTTTGCATGCCTTCGCGGTACGTACGCTCGGCGGTTATTGCAATTTTTTGCCGTTTCGTGTTGTGATAAGTGAAAAAGGTGTAAAAATGTCGAAAAGGAACAACAGTAGACGTAAATTTATGTTGTTACAAAATCAACTAGAGCTAATACAGCAATTAATGGAATCAGATTCTGATGATGAATCAGGTAGGAGCATACTTAATTTGTTTTTTTTTTTGCGTATTATAAATCATATAAATCCTGTATATAGATAGATCCCTAAAATTAGAAGTTAATTGGACTCTGACGTTTACACACAGCATCAACCGATGTCTGTCCAATAAGAATACATCCGTATTCGCTTCAGTCAAAATCGTAAATAGATACACAGCATCGCCCGATGTCTGTAATATCTAATTCGAAATTTTTTTGTTTTTTATTGAATCCGCATAAATGTTGGATATGCAAATCAAAATAACTAAAATTCTGCGCAGCATCGCCCGATGTCTGTTACGAATCAAGGAATACATCCGTATTCGTTGCAAATATCATCTCAAAACGGTTGCAAAGTTCATACAAAAAATAAATTAAAAATAATATTTTTGTAAACCTATCCATGTCGTATTTATAAAATATAAGTTTACAAAATTTCATACACATGGGTCCACATATAAAGCGTTTAGCAGAAGTAAGCTGCAGGTGTGAAACTTTTAAATTTCAATAATTGCATTGCTTATTGTAACTGCACGGTAATATTTTTGACAAGTCAAAATACCGAAAGTTACTGAGTTGTGAGGCTCGATATTACACAAAGAGATCGGCGTATGCGTTTTACGTGGCCCAAAGTGTACTTCAAATTTTGTTAAGGCCTTGAACGGATTTAAACAATTGTTTTTTTTCTCTACGTTGCAGAAGAAATGGATTATGGCGAAGAGGCTGAAGGTAGAGAAGAGATACAAGGGAGGCAAGAGGGTTTGCAGGAAGATCAAATTCCTCCAGAAAACCGTAATGAACCTTTAGTTCCGGTAACTGGCGATCCCTTTCAAATATGAGGCTTGAAATCTTCTGATGACACAGAGTTTGGAGATCCAACTCACCAAGAGATCGTCGTAAGATGGATCGAATATCTCACCAAAGGGCTAAAAAAAGAAATAAAAGAAGTTTACTTAACAAATTCAAGATTCCCGATAATTGCAAACCTTTGAAACCTCCGGCAATCAACGAGGAGATCAAGCCTTGTATGTCAGTAGAGGCTCTAAAACATGACAAATACATAACGGCCCTTCAACAAGAAATTGGACAGGGTTTGACTGGAATAAGTAAGGTTATGAACAGGTTGTTATCTTTACAAAATCAAATGGAAGAGCAGTTAGAAGACCTGAAACTTCTTAGCGAATCCTCGCAAATTTTAACCAATGTGCACTATTCACTCTCAGTCCACAGAAGATATAAGATAATTCCGTTTTTGAATACGGAGTTTAAGAAAGTAGCGACAGCGCTACCTTTTGACGAGTTATTGTTTGGCAAATCGTTTAACGACGCTGTAAAAAATGAACAAACAATGAAAAAGACTAGTCAGGAAATTAAAAGGAAAAGATCGAATCGGAAGCAATAGATACCTGGCGTACAAACCAAGTAGGTGTATTTATTTATTCAGGTCGCCTTATAAAATTTATTCCGGAATGGCAAGAAATTACAAACGATCCTGTCATTTTACAGTGGGTGAAAGGAATAAAACTTTCGTTTAAAAATAGACCAACTCAGATAATTGAGCCTAAAATTAAATTAGTTGAACCCTTACAAAATTATCAGAAATTAATAAAGGATTTAATGTCTATCGGGGCCATTTCTAAGTGCCTACCAGAAAAAAATCAGTTTCTTTCATCATATTTTCTTATAAAAAAATCAAATAGTAAAAAAAGATTTATTTTAAATTTAAAAAATTTTAACCAGTTCATAGAAGCACCACATTTTAAACTCGAAGATTACCGAACAGCTGTTAAATTGATAACACCGAATTGTTATTTAACTAATATAGACCTAAAAGATGCTTACTTTCTTTTAGCGATTGATAAGCAGTTTAAAAAATATTTCAGATTTATTTTTCAAGGTGAATTGTTTGAATTTAATTGCCTCCCATTTGGATTGAATATTGCCCCATACATATTTACTAAGTTGTTAAAACCGGTAGCGAAAAAATTACGTGAACTGGGTATTGTTTTTGTAATATATTTGGATGATATTTTACTGATAGCTAATAGTGAATCCCAGAGTTATCATTTTACTCAGGTTGTCATGACATTATTGAAAAAGTTAGGATTTATAATAAACACTGAAAAAAGCAATTTAAAGCCGCAGCAAAAACTGAAATTTTTGGGTTTTTGTTATGACACAGTGACAATGAGAATTTTTTTACCCACAGAAAAAATCATTAATATAAAACAAAATATAAAAGATATACTTAAAAAGAAAAAAGTTTCAATTCGTGAATTTTTCAGTCTCGTTGGAAAATTCGTAGCAGCCTGTCCGGCCACAAGTTATGGTTTCCTCCACCTTAAATCACTTGAGACTTTTAAACATATTCATCTCCATTGTACAAAAACTGAAAATTACGACAAAAAGGTCATAATATCTCAGGAACAAGTTTTTGAGATTAATTGGTGGGAAATTAACATCGGCAATGGTCAAAACATTAAACCCAAAGATTTTCAATTAGAAATTTTTTTCGATGCCTCACCTTCTGGTTGGGGTGCGTTTTACTTTAAGGAGAAATGTCATGGTTTCCGGAGTGACGGTGAAAAAGGGATGCATATAATTTTTTTGGAAATCAAAGCAGCCTTCTATGCATTAAAATCTTTTACAAAAAATATAAAAAACTGTCGAATTCTCTTAAGGATTGACAACAAAACTGCAATTTCATGCATCAATCGGGGATGCAGTGTAAAATATGAAGCTCTAAATCGCCTTACAAAAGAATTATGGCAATGGTGTGAAAGCAGAAGAATATTGGTATTTTCATCCTACATTGCTTCTAAAGACAACGTAGAAGCAGATGAATAGTCTAGATCTGTTAACATTAATACAGAATATGAAATAAATCAGATTGCGTTTAATAAAATTGTAAAAGTTTTTGGATATCCAGAAATTGATATTTTCGCAACTAAATTAAATGCAAAGTGTACTACTTACATTTCATGGTTTTCGGATCCTGACTGCCTCTTAGTAGATTGTTTTACCGCCAATTGGAATAAATTTTTCTTCTATGCGTTTCCTCCTTTTTGCATTGTAATTAAAGTCTTAGAGAAGATTATTCATGACAAAGCGACAGGTATAATACTGGCTCCCAGCCTTGGTACCCAATTTTTCAAAAACTGCTGGTTGGCCGCCCTATATACTTTCCACCTGAAAAATTTTTACTCATATCTCCTTTCAGGCAAAGTCACCCACTTCATCAAAAGATTTCCCTGGAGGCCGGGAAATTATCAGGCGAATTTTTTTGAAAAAAGGAATACCTTCTCAGAGCATTCCACTTTTGATCTCGTCAATAACAGAAGGGACGTTAAAGCAGTACACTAGTTGTTTTAAGAAATATTAGGAATTTAGTAATTCTTATCAAGTTGATCCCTACAAGTACAACTTGGCAAATTACCTTAATTTTTTAACAAAATATTTTGAATTGGGTTCATCTTATTCAGTTTTAAACTCCTACAGATCTGCTTTAAACTTGCTTTTTAATCCTATCCAAAAAAGCGACGAAGTATTAATTTCAAGACTTCTAAAAGGAGCTTATAATAGAAGACCAAGTGCACCAAAATATATGTTGACTTGGAATACGGACTCAGTATTAACCTTTTTAGTAAACTGGTCGCCTCTTGAATCCTTGAATTTAGAAAAACTAACACTAAAGCTTGTGACACTTATGGCACTTACAACAGCCAGCAGAGTTCAAACATTGTCAAAAATCAAGATATCCAATATTGTTAAACAAGAGAGCAAACTTGAAATTAAGATTTCTGATCGTATAAAAACGTCTGGGCCGAAAAGATTTCAACCGCTACTAGTTTTTCCCTACTTCGGAGAAAGACCTAATCTTTGCGTGGCGTCGGTTATTGACTTTTATTTAGAGAAAACAAAAGATATTACTAGGTCGGACGATTTTTTAATCTTAACGCATAAGAAGCCATTTCATCCAGCGTCGCCACAAACCATCAGCCGATGGATTAAAAATACTCTTAAGCTAGCAGGTATTAACACTGAGATATTTTCTAGTCATAGCACACGCCACGCGTCAACTTCTTCAGCTTTGCGAGCTGGTGTTAGTATAGAAAGTATCAAAAATACAGGTGGCATATAATCCCAGCATCAAATACATTTTTTCAGTTCTATAATAGACCTCTTTGTAAGCCCAATGATATGTTTGCTCGTTCAATAATTAAAACCGGTTAACAGTTCCTTTTTTAAATATTGTTGTGATTTATTTTTATGTACATATTTTACTACAAATAATTATTGTTGTTCATGACAACAAAAATATTAATTTACATTGTTTCTGTAACATATTATGATCTACTTTTTAGTAAATTGTGTTAAAATATAAGTTTTGTCAAAATTATTCTATTATTATCTATGGAAATTATACATATATGTATTTAATTCAAAACACTCTTGTTTTTATCCAATATCAATGAATTACACAAAAAAAAAATTGCTTTACAAAATCACTAGTGGCTTTGAATATCTACAATATTAATATATTATGTAATTATATGAGGACAAGTGACGGAAAATTAATAAATTAATTTACTTACCTTAAGGCTAATTAATTTTAATTTTCCTAACTTGTCCGAATATAATTACATTCCCACCCATACCCAAATTGCTAATTATTCTCTTCTTCCCCAGTGATTGTGATTTTGTCATTTCAAACGGAATGATATCTGTGTTTTGGTGTTCTGATCGGGTGACGATGAGCGTCGCGCCGCCCACCTGAATCTTTTATCTTGAGCGTGCATGCCGGGAAGTCGTTCTAACGGAGACTACAATATTAATATATTATGTAATTATATTCGGACAAGTTAGGAAAATTAAAATTAATTAGCCTTAAGGTAAGTAAATTAATTTATTAATTATTTGCTTATTTTATAAACCCTCCATCCTCGATAAAGTTCGCCCACAGACACACACAAAGCTTCCTACCTCTGGCATGTGCGGTATCAACTTTTCCTATGAAAGACGGTACTAAAGTAGGTAACAATAGAGGATAAGCCATCCGAAGTGGATAGAAAAGAAGAATAAATACACATGCAGATTCCTACTTCTCATGTGGGATCAACGTTTGCTATAAAAAAAAGCTATACGCAGTATACGATATATAAAATAGTATATAATGGTTTGAAAAAAAACATTCTTTACACGTTGTTCCCCCTACTCCCACAATAACCAAAAGCGAAAAGAAAATTTATTTATAAATAAGTTAAATTAGTCAAATATTTACCCCAAAAGTGTATTCTACCACCATCAACTTGTGTATTTTGGCATCATGTTAAAATTTGATCCAAATTGGTAAAGTAACATTTTTCTCAAAAGATATAAAAAAATACTTTTTTGATGCAAGGCTCTTTTGTTGTTATAATAAAAACAAATTTTACCTACTGCCCAACATTTATTTATTTACATCCTTATGTCAGAGGCATGCAACATATTCAAAACGACCTACTTACATAAATGAATTAGAATAGCCTTCCATTAGCAGATTTTCCGCACGGATTTCAAGTTATGGTGAAGGTGCCAATCGTTCTGTTTCTGTTTTTCTCACTCAGCCATTTGCACCAACATATTTACTTATTTAGGGGTCACCTAAAATAAGGTGGCCCAAGTTAGAGAAAAACTCCCCAAAACTAAATCTAGGGGCCCGTTTTTGGTCCCCTAGTGCTCCCCTAACCTAAAACTAAACTAGATGTAGGTGTCACCTAATGCTAGGTTATCCCTAAATATATTGGTGCAAATGGCTGACTGACAGACAAATCTGCTTTATGTGTGCGACATATAATCATACGGTATTTCCCTATTTCTTCGATATAAATTTAAAATTGAATATCTTGGAGAAGACAAAAGATAGATTCAAAGTGTTTAGTATTTTTGAAAAGCTTATTTTTTAAGGATTCAGAAAATGAGATGATATACAGGATGTCCAAATTAAAAAAAGATTTGTGCTGTATTTTATTTTTGGGAAGCACTATATAAGTTTTTTTTGAAAAAACTCATAGTTCTCTCAAAAAATGCATTATTCCAGACTTTTGGGACACACTATATACATACATACGGGATACGGGTAAAAAAGGATACAACTTAAAACTTTTTAAAATAATATATCATCATCATAGGCAATCACTCGATACCGAGTATGATTTTCCTCTATTCTGTATCGTCGCTATCTGTTGTGCGTTTTTTGATGGTAAGCCAATTCTCGAGCCGCATACCCTTCCACAGTCCTGACACACCCAGTCTCCGGCAGCAGCCGGGTGTTGTTGGTCATCCATTCTTCCATTTTGTCGCTCCTTTGTACGTTCTCTCTTTTCCGTTTCTAGTCCTTGTACCTTTTTTGTTGACCACCTTGATTTCTCTTTCCCTCCTTTAGTTGTCCATAAAATATCTGCTTTGGGAGACTTGTTTCAGGCATGCGGATAATGTGACCAGTCCAACGAAGCTGGTGCTTGAAGATAAGGGCTTCTATACTAGTTGTTCTGGCTTCTTCTAAAACACTTATTTTTGTTCGTCGGTCTTGCCATTTGATTCTCAGTATTCGTCTTAAACAACTTTGGTGATATTTTTCTAGTCGTTTGATATGCCTTCTGTAGGTGGTCCACGTTTCGCATCCGTATGTTGAGTTGGTATTATAACTGTATTGTAGACACGAAGCTTGGTCTCCGCATTGATGTCGTGATTGTTGAAGACTCTCTCCGAAAGCCATCCGAACGCTGCGCTAGCACATTTTAGGCGATGCTGTGTTTCTGCATCAATAGTTGCGTTTGATGATAGGTGGCTCCCAAGGTATGGGTAATGTTCCACGTTCTGCAGAGGATGGCCATTTATGGAAATGTTTGGAGCTTGGGGTATTGTATAGTATTAAAATAGGTGGCAAATGTAAAAGGGGTTTCAAAATTTTCTACTGGCCTTGTTTCATGACATTTTTTCGCTTCGAGAGCCACTTGAAAACCGTTGTCACGAGCATAATCATTAATATTTTGTGCGAATAAACAAAAACCTCTTTCAGCTATCTAATAAAAACGCCCAACAATTGATAAACAAAATAATTAATGGAATTTTCAGGCAGTTGTCGGTAAACTGAAGCTTTTATCTTTTGCACAAACCAGACGCCTTTTTATTTGTCTAATTCAACGTCGCTTAAGGAAGTAAAATTTGCCATAACAAATCGTTTTTTCTTGTTCGATTTGTTTCCTTAAGGCCATAGTTTCTCTGCACATATTTAAGAAAAAAACGTTTTTTTTCCGGAACTTTGCAAGGGTGCCCAGAATGAACTGAAATTTTTCACGTTTGTTCAATTTCCAATTCATCTGAAGGATTTTTCAAAGTTTTTAAAACATTTTTTTCGATAAAAAAAAGTCTTGTGATAACATCTTTCTCGCAGACTGCGAACCCAATTTTCAAAAAAATTAGACAATTATCAATAATAATAATTTTCCTGGCTAATTGAAAATAAATGGCGCCAGCAGGCACGTATAGCCATCCATAAAATGTTTAAAAAAAAGTTTTTTTTTCAAAACTTTTATTTCTAAATTAAAAAAAAATATTTTTTTTTTTGGTTGCAAGAGCAATTATTTGTCCTAATGTGAAAACCGCGTGTCGCTAGTTGCTACGATTCGTGAGCTAAATGTTTTTTAAAAGTTTAATCCTCTATCTCTTGTCAGCTACCCTCTTGCCAGCAGCGGTTTCTATATTAAGATTTTTATTTTTTTTTATTTTTTTTTTGGTTGAAAATCCAATTATCTATTCTAATATGAAAACTGCGTGTAGCTAGCTGCTAAGATTTGTGAGCTAAAATTTTTTTAAAGTTTAATCCCCTCTACTACCCTCTTGTCAAACCCCCATCCCCAGCAAAAACTAATCAGCTCTGCATAGGATGACAAAGAATTTTTGTATCCAATAAGAGAATAAAAAGATGTTTAGGTAACCTACTCGTCATAGTTTTTAAGTCGTTAACGGGAAATTTGAACGCCGCCGACGGCGAAAAATATAAAGAATTGATATTTGACTTGCAAAATAATCAAAATAAATTAAAATCAAGTATTTTCAAAGAAAACTCATTATCAGTTAATCTTATAACAATGTTTAATCAAATTGTTCAGCAAGTAAGCCACAACGAAATTTTATTAGAACTCAAGTTAAATAAAATAGGATCATTAGTACAAAGAGCAGCTTACAAAGAAAATTTAGCTTATGTAGAACAAACAATAATCGAAATTATTAATCTATAAAAAATTATTGATAGCATCCTGCAAGATATTGAAAATTCTATTTCTTTTTGCAAACTAAAAATCTTGCACTCCAGCCATTAGGACAGAAAACTTATATTATGAGCTACTAAATATGCAAAAAATTTTTGGTATCGATCAAATGCTTTTGGAACTTAAGTTTCAAGATATTTTAATTTTTGAAAAATTATTAGATATTGAATGTTTTATACAAAAAACAAAAATTAATTATTTACAGAAACACACCTCTATTCTTTTCCAATTTTAAATAAGGGTCAGTATAAGGTTATTTTACATCGAAATAAGTATCTTGTTATCAATAAATTGCACTACGCATACCGGGGTGAAGAATGCAAGAAAATCCAGGATCAACCTATGAAACAATATGGAACTTTAAGAAATAACAACTGAAAACAGCCCTTGCAGCATAAGCCTACTAAATTCAGCTAAAACCACCACCAAACAAATTGAAGTCAAAATCACACGACCAATCATACAACAATTAGAAGTCACCAACCAGTGGTTTTTCGTTCTGCCTTATGACAAAATCCTCAAACTTCAATGCCCTACCCAAGAAGAAACCCAAAAATTAAAAGGAACATTTTTGGTCAACATACCAAGTAACTGTCAATTAATTACCAATCAAAGTTCAATATTTAGCAAACAAAAAATATTGAACAGTACCATCTTATTTCCCGATAAGTTGATTTCGGGAAATAAGATTGGCATGATGGCGACGTCACCGTCTTACCAACATTAAACCTAAATATAAGTTTAAAAAAGGTTAGACTAGACGACGATTCTAAGCATATGGACTATTACGATATATGGTCTTATCGTAATAACTCTAGCCTTCTACATAAGAAGACATTTTTTTACGAAGAAACCAGACCATCAAAAACCAATGCCTAAAAATAATAATTCTGCAGCTACCATGGAAAAACAGCCTTTAAACCTAGAAAATGTCCAACTTCCACGCTAACCAAATGGCCACCGTAAAGTTGTCTCTAAGAGGGGAGGAGTTACCTAACCTTCTACCATGTATTCTGCATATTACATTTTTATTGCAATTGTATTCATTCATTATTCAATTTTAATTGATATATCTGTAATCTTGATACGAACAACATTAAAGCTTATTTCTAGTAATTAGTTAGTTTTTAAAAAGGTGTTTCAAGCGTCGCTGTAGTTAACTCACGTTTTAAATATTGATTTATTTTTATGTTTTTTATGTGTGCTACGTATATAGGGTTTACCAACGAAAACGCAACAGAGGCATTTTTTGGGTATTTTGACGTATGATTTCGAAAAAAAAACAGTGATTTGTTACTCAAGAAGAAACTTTTTGGCTATACTGGGATTTTAGTAGGACACACCTCCTAAAAAGAGAAAGTGGATTAAGTAGTGATACCTTCTTTTAAAGGTCTTTCAAAGGCCTTTACAAAAGTTTAAAATTTTGAAAACTTCTTTTGCCGATTCCAATTTTCTGAGAAGGTTCAAGACCTAAATTATTCCGGGTTGTTTGTTTTCTCTTAACTCTCATATTATAATTATTATTCGTTTAGAAAAAACTGCTTACATTATTATTCCTCCATAAGTGGTAACGAATGTATAATAAGCAATCCAGATAAGCGCTTTAACTTTAAAGCCGCGGAATCCCTTCCATACCGGCCAAGTAAGCAAAAAGTTCTTTGTCGCTGCAAATATGCCTCGTCTGTTCAAAGTGCTTGAAGCAATTTATTAAAGTTATTTGAACTAAGTAGGGCAAAGTAGGGTAAATGCATACCGGGCAGTGATGTTTTTCAAGTTTTTAATTTTCTATTTGATTTAAGTTTTCTACTATCCTGTCAGAAAATGCATTTTCCCGTTAACTAAGGAGAAAAATGGCACTTTACCTTCCTAAGAAGTTTTGCTTACCTTATCACCTGCCCGAAGTTTTTTTTGCCTTTCCTCCCTGTACCGTGCAGATCTAATGTGTAGAAAAATTGCTTATCAGATTTATTTTGTTGAAAAAAATATATCAATTTTTTTATGAAAAAACTTAAAACTTATTCACCACACATCGGATACATTCCTCTGGAGGAAAGTCCCTTTTTCCCTTGGATTTTGAATGTCCTGCTTCATTGAGTATTTAACAATCCGCGGGGGGCAAATTGGCACTTTTCTTTCTTCTTATTCCATTCTTATTTAGACAAAACATAACCTCAATGTAGAACAAGACCAGGTTTTTACACTAACCACACTGCTGACCTAAAATCACTCTGAATAACCTCTCATATAAGTCAAATGGACCAGAGTGAAACAGGCTTCTTTGAGGGGGGGGGGGTTAACCCCAAACCACCACTCCCCCTTGGTAAGCCACTGCGAATCTTATCCGTTTTTGACCAAGTTAACCAATTTGTTGCGTGAGTTGTGTTCAGGTATTTCCCGGAGATCCGAAGGAATTGCATTGTGGGGGGGATAAAGGTCATGTTCCCAATCAATATTAAAAGCGATTCCCCAGTTACCTAAAACTTTGAGATTTTTTTTATTGTTGTTTGAAGAAATTACAAATACAAAATGTCTTGTCAAATTTACTTACATTTCCCAACTGAACCTTCATATTTCCCAACTAGACCTTCATATTTTCCAACAGCAAGCAACTAAAAGCAACATTGGGGGGAGGCTCCCCCCTATCCCCCAAAGGGATCGCCGATGCGGGTATTAACTAGTGGACAAATAGAAACATAGATTTTAACAAATCGGTAAAAATATCAATAATGGTGGCTATTTAACCACCTCGCACCAGCGTAATTTTGTACAGAATATTGTATTGACAACGAAGTTACATAATTATGCCAAATTTAATTGAAATCGGTTTATAAGGGCGGTTTTAAATAAAATCGCTTTCTCCAAGGGTTTATACGTCCTTCATTAAATGTCAGTTTAAAACGAAAACAATTAAAACATAAACAACAGAACAAAGTTATGATAGTTTTCCACAAACCAAAACTACACTTTTTTACATTCGACGTGCGTTTTGCTAACAACGTTAGCATCATCAGGAGACGATAAACAATAAACTAAATTAACCTACATTCTACCTTATATACTATCTTTTAGTGGGCGGAGGTAAGACTAATAATATAATTTGTGATTGGTCACGCTTTCTAATTCTATCTCCCCTCAACTAAAGAATAAAGTGTACTAAACAGAATGGGGCCTCTATCTTTATTTAAACTATTTCTGGATTTAATGATTTCCATACTTTCATACGCATTCAAAAGTCTTTTGTTTGGTACACTTTTTAGAAGTTTTAGGTTATCTAATGTGAATATATGATTGTTTTCAAAAGCATGCTCGGCTACACTTGGCTTTTCTGTTCTTTCGTATTTTAAGTGCGCTAAGTGTTCTTTGAATCGTGTTTGAATAGAGCGTCTCGTTTGGCCAACATATTTTTTGTCACACTAATTTCGTAAATTCCACTTTTTTCTAGAACTGTAGTTTTATCCCTGGGATTTTCTAGTAAACTTCTTATTGTGTTTCCGGATTGATATACTAATTTAAGATTGGTGTTATTAAATACTTTTCGTAATACTTTCGTATAATTAGGATTATAAGGAATTGATATAAATTTAGAGTCGGGGGTATATTTTTGTGTGAAAAAAGTGGAATTTCGAAAGGTCTTTTGAAAATAATGTCTATTTATCATCTTATTTATTAAGCCTTCGTTGTAACCGTTTTCGCCAGCTATATTCCTAATTCTATTCTTTTCTGCTTCAAATCTTTCTTTGTTTAAGGAGAAATTTACTAATCTATATGTTTAAAAGTGCAAACTTGCAAGCTTATGTTGTAAGCAATGGAAAGAGTCATTTGGAATATACCTGTTGGTGGCCGTTCCTTTTCTGTATAGGTCAAAGTCTAATTTATTTTTATTTCTTATAATTAAAGTTTTTAGAAATGGCAGTGTATCGTTGTTCTCTATTTCATAAGTAAATTGAATTGTGGGAAATTTGTAATTTATTTTTTCCATAAAATTTTCAACAGTAGTTACTTTAGTGTTGAATACTGCAAACGCATTGTCTACATACACAAAAAGATAATTTAAGTGATTTAATCTCTAATGTTTCAGAAGGCACAAAGGGCTATGTGCGAGATGGTTGCCGATATCAGATTTCTCAAAACATCATTTAGAACCACGAAAATAGTACATTAAATCACAATAAAACAATTAAAAATTTGAGAGAGAAAGACGTTTTCTATCTAAAGGCCGACAAGGGTAATAAAGTTGTTATCACCGGTTTAACTAGCTCTCTGACCTGGGGGGGGGGCCTATGGGAGGGCCTAGCTGATAATGCTTCATAGTGAGGAATAAAAGACAATGATGTTTCTCTCAAAACTGTTTAATATTATGCATTATTACCTTAACTCGTTGTGTGAACAACTTTGAACCGTAACTCTATATAACTCAACTCAGCCGTTTAATATAAATTAACTTAAAGTAACTGCAACTTTTTTGCGTTTTGTGAAAATATTTCCAAACCGTGGTCTGCTGTAATCTCTTCTTTAGTTAAATAATTATCGATGTTAATAATTGTCGCATTGTAGTTCAGGTCCACTTTTTTATTCCACGCATTTCAGAAAAGCTTCGTTTAAAACTAGCAGAATTAATAGGAAGGGAAATAGCAATATGAATTAATTTGTAGAGATTCGGACAAAGGTCTTGTCTAATATACTCTTTGATAGATTTTAAATTTATTTCTACATTTTTACAAGTAATCATATTTTTTACTATCAGAGTAATTTTCAATAAAATCTTGACTTTCTTTGATATTTAACTTAAATAAATAATCTACCGATTTGGCCAACAGCAAGTTTGGAAAGCTGCTAAGTTATCCATTATTTGGTAGTGAATGTTTATTTTCCAGTGTTCTAAGCAACTTATATCTGATGGAAATTCTATCACGCTGTCATGTCCTAGAGTGTTTTCCACTGTATAATCCTTAGTTTGTGCAGTAATTTTCCGTTTCCGTTTTGATACTTTGATAGGTTCTAAAGAAATATCAACTTTATCGGCGAAGTCTTGGATTTCAGAATAAATATTTTCAAAGCTGTTTCTAGTTTCTTCTATAGACTCAAAACGTTGATACGTTATAAAACAGTGTATAGAATGTGCCTCTATGTATTAAATAAAGAAGCTGCTGGTGCATCTTTTGTACGTGGGTCAACAACTTTCAGTTTATGTAGCAAACAATAAATGGATATTGCCGAAGGATGTTCTTCTCTTATTAAAACTTATAAGCCCGTATGTTTCTCAGACATTACTGTAGCCCCGTCATATCACTGACAACTACTAGGCTATATATTTCTGGGGGGGGGGTCTGGAAAGGTCTAGGGGGGGGGGGGGCTCGGCCCCCCAGACTCCCCCGTAGTTACATTCGTGGTTGTTTTGTTAGATAAAACAGATTATTTCGAATCGGTAGATATAAAAAATGGACCCTACAAACAAGTGCCAAAGAACCCCTTACCAAAAATGATTAACGAGGTAAAAAACACAATTAAAAAATGTATCAATATTATTACTGACAATATTAAATATAAGCGACAAGTAAGCAATCCTACTATGCCGAAACTGTATTGTCTTCCGAAAATCCACAAGCCTGGAAAATCGGTTAGACCTATAGTTTCTGCTGTAAGATCATCTACTTACAATATTTCGACATGGCTAGCAAACGAGTTTGAAAATTTACCTATAAAGGAAAAAGGTTATTCTGTTCAAAATTCTCTTGAATTTATCAACAAAGTTAAAGATAGTTTAACCAAGAAGGTGAAATTTTAATTTCGTTTGATTTTAGTTCGTTGTTCCCTAGTGTGCCGATCTCCAATACCTTAAAATACCTGGAGGAACTACTAAAAAAAACAATCTAGAAGACAAACAGACTCTAGAATACCTATCTTTAACAAAACTTTGCATGAATCAAAATAACTTTCAATATAAAAATAACTACTACCAACAATTAGAAGGAACCACAATGGGTAATAGTTTATCACCTTTTATTGGAAATTTGAAACAGATATAAGTAAAGAATTTGAGTATTTCCCCAGAGTATGGTTCAGGTATGTAGACGATGTGTTTGTAGTATTCAACACTAAAGTAACTAGTATTGAAAATTTTATAGAAAAAATAAATAACAAATTTCCCACAATTAAATTTACTTATGAAACAGAGAACAACGGTACACTGCCATTTCTAGAAACTTTAGTTATAAGAAATAAAAAATAAATTATAATTTGACCTATACAGAAAAGGAACGGCCACCAACAGGTATATTCCAAATCACTCTTTTCATTGCTTACAACATAAGCTTGCAAGTTTGCACTTTTTAACATATAGATTAATACATTTCCCCTTAAACAAAGAAAAATTTGAAGCAGAAAAGAATAGGATTGGGAATATAGCTGGCGATGACGGTTACGACGAAGGCTTAGTAAATAAGCTGATAAATAGACTTTCTTTGCAAAATACCTTTCGGAATTGCATCCATCCATCGGATACCTCCGACTCTAAATTTGTATCAATTTCTTATAATCCTAATTATACGAAAGGATTACAAAAAGTATTTAATAACACCGGTCTTAACTTAGTGTATCAATCCGGAAACACAATAAGAAGTTTACTAGGAAATCCCAAGGATAAAACTATAGTTCTAGAAAAAAGTGAAATTTACGAAATTAGTTGCATGGATCAACACTGTTCTCAACTAAAAAGCCAATTAACTCATTTTGGTTTAAGTATCTTTTGGCCTATTGACACCAAACTGACAGAAAATCCATGTTTTACTTATCAATTTGGTTATAAAAATGACAGCCACATAAGGCTAAAGGGCATTGACGCGGTAGGAATTAACTGGCTTTTTACTTGAGAACGGTGTTGCATGGATTGTGACAAAAAATATGTTGGCCAAACGAGACGCTCTATTCAAACACAATTCAAAGAATACTTAGCACACTTAAAATACGGAAGAACAGAAAAGTCAAGTGTGGCCGAGCATGCTTTTGAAAACAATCATAGATTCACATTAGATAACCTAAAACTTCTAAAAAGTGTACCAAACAAAAGACTTTTGAATGCATATAAAAGTATGGAAATCATTAAATCCAGAAATAGTTTAAATAAAGATAGAGACCCCATTCCGTTTAGTACACTTTATTCTTTCGTTGAAGGGAGATAGGATTATAAAGCGTGACCAATCACAAATTATTAGTCTTATCTCCGCCCACTAAAAGATAGTACATAAGATAGAGTATAGGTTAATTTAGTTTATTGTTTATCGTCTCCTGATGATGCTAACGTTGTTACCGAAACGCTCGTCGAGTGCAAAAAAGTGTAGTTTTGGTTTGTGGGAAACAAGCATAACTTTGTTATAGTGCAACCAAAGGTTCCAAATTCCCAACATAGATAAAGAACAGAGTTTTAAAAGTATTTATACCTACCCTAAAATTAGTTTTAAAGCTGTGCTTAAAGAGATTTTAGTGGTGTTTTTACGATGAGATTTTTAAACGGTTTTTATATAAAAGCGCTTTAAGAGGTGTAAACAAAGTAACTGGTTATCTTATTTTCTTTTTAAAATATTAGAAGTGCATTGGCGTAACACCAAAACACTTATATAAATAAAATACACTTACCTCAATTCTAGATCCAAAAAGTCCGCAAATATAGATATAATATGTTAAAAAATTACTTTCTGCTTAAGATGACAGCGGTGACAGTGAAATTAAATATTAACAATTAAACAAGAACATTTGTCAAAAGATACCAAAAGATAGAATTTTTGTCGGTTTGTTTCTCTTTTTGATTATTTCAGCCAGCACCCTCCCGATACAGGCCGATCAACTCCTACCGATTTAGTGTCCTTTAATCCACCTTCGCCGCCATTTTTACTCAAAAGTGACAGAAAATCCATTAGTTTTCTGCCAATATGGCGTCGAAGGTCGAGAAAAGGACACTAAAACGGTAGGAGTTGATTGGCCTATATGGAGAAGGTATTGTTTCAGCATCTCGCAAAAAGTACTTAACGGATTTTGATAGGATTTTTACTACTGAATTACTTGGATTCCTAGGCTTTATTTCATCAAAATCGGTTTACGAGAACATGATTACTTCGTTTAATAAATTTCATTAAATATGTCACTTTAAACAAACAAATAACACAACTAATTTAACAGCAGATCTTGCGGCAAAACTAGTGTTGAGTATTTCTTTAGGTTGGAAGCAATGCGACCATAAAATCGGTTTCAAAGCGATAAACCGATTTCTTAAATCACTTTTATAAAAGCGCGTTAAGAGGCCCGTCCGTATAAACAAGATAATTGATTATAGCACCGCAAACTAATTTTTGTGAAATGAAAAGTAAAATATTCTTCAAAAAATGTTATCTTTTACTTTTTTTTTGAACATTTAAAAAAAATAGTGGTTTGAATGAAAGGAAAGGGAGCAACCGCCCCCACGTTTGGCCTCTACTGAAAAACGCAAAAAAAACATTTTTTGGTGTAGTAAATATTAACTTTATATAATAAATTTATGACAGACAAACAAAGTAAAAGTTGTTTTATTATTTTTTTACCTATTGCAAATTCAAAACACTAAAAAATATTATATTAATATTATGTCTTCTATTTTATAAATAAATTGGAATCGAAATTGAAATGTCGAAAAAATACGGAGACTAATCTCTCTCTCAGTCAGCGTCGCCGTCGCGTCGTTGCGTGAACTTATCACAGAGTGATTGAGCCTGTTAAAATTATTACAAAATATATTTATACGGGGTCTCTTTAGTCGATGGACAAATCGACTTTCGTGTGCAAGTCGTGCTAACTTTGTACCGATAAGCTAACTTTGTTAAGGGTAGCCCATAGATCACGTTTTGACTTGTTGTCATTCTGGTAAGTTCATTTTTACAAAATATGGCGGAATTAAAATGGCGGAAAACCGTATATTTTCAAAAATTGTAACTTTTTTACTTTTTATCCGATTTTGATGGAAAAAATTTAGGAATACCTCGTTTGTAATATATGTTATAAAAAAAGTAAAAACATAAAAAAATAAATAATTTTCATTAAAAAAAATAAAAAACCTAAAAAAGTTTTTTAAGTTTCTTTTGAAAAATAATTAATTTAACAAAAAAAAAAATAAAAAAAAGAGCCTTTTTAAATTTGAGTTCAAATTGGGTTTCCATTCGGTTAATTAGTTTTTGAGTTATGTTAAAATAACTGGTCAAAAATAGGGGTTTTTGGGCTATGGGGATTCATGATATTACCCAAAACTACAAAAACTTTTTTAAAATAACTTAAATTTATTGAATAGGTTTATTATATCATGTTAAAATCCCTTGTGCCGATTTCAAAATGGCGGAAAGGTGTATTTTTTAAGTACTTATATCTTTATCACTTTTTTATTCGATTTTGATAAACCAAAGTTTGAGATACTTGGTTTGTAATATTTTTATGATGAAAAAATAAAAAAAGTTATAATTCTTATGCAAAAATATAAAAAATACAAAAAAAAAGTTTTTTTATTTTTTTGATCTAGTATTGGTCTAAGAAAAAAAAAATTAAATAAAAAGTAGCTATTTTGACGCTTAATTAGTTCTTGAGTTATGTTAAATCATCAATCACAATCATAATATCGAAAAATGGGAAAACATTTGGAAAGTAATACAAATTGGTAAAACCGGCCCAGATCAGGTTTTATAGTATTTTTTTAACAAACATGGAGATTTCAATATGGCGGAATGGCATTTAAAAAAAAATATTTAAGTATTTTAAAATATAGTTTCCCAAAAATATTTTTTTATAAGAAATTAATAAAAAACGAAAATTAAAAATAGGTTGTATTTAAGAAATATTAAAACAAATTTAAACTTTCCAAACACAAACAGGCTTTCTGTATAGGTTCAGGTACTATACTCCATTATTTACAGCGGCGTCTCCAATTTTAAATAACCCTCGTAGTTCAAATTAGAACGAGACGCCGTATTTTTTAAAAAGCCCAACCGGCGATATTTATTTATTATGTTCCATTAATAACCAAAAACAAACAATAAAAAAGCACAAACCAGTTCGCTTGGGATCATCCTGTATGACCTATAAGCTAGCTATTTTCACTCTTGAAATCCTGGTCAAAAAACAAAAAAAAAATTGTACCTACTGGCGCTTATATCTATTTTTTTAACTTTTCTTACCTTTGTATATTTCTTAAAGAATGCTCTGAAGCAGTGCTTGTTCTTGTTCTTGTTTGTCTTTCTTTTGACATTACGCAGACACAAATTAATTTCTCCAGACATGGTTACTCTTTTCCAACTTTAGAAACAAACATGAAAAATCACCTGATTATTGCGTAACTCTACGCATACCTCTAATTCGCCGCGCGGCCCGCCAATTAAGATTATAGCCTATGTGGTAAATAATTTTATGTAAAAAAAGCTTTTCAAGCTTTTGTAAAATATCAAGTGCACTAAAAAGTAGAAAGTAATTTTAAGCATTCTGATATATATCATCATAATAATAAAAGCGATGGACGCATTATAGGAAGTTTGGCCATGGTGACTCGATAAATTTATGTCATTGATAATATTATGATTGTTCGCAAGAAGAGAAGAGAAAGAAAAGAGAAGAGAAATGCAGGGGTAAGTAGCTACCCTAACATTTCTCTGATAGACATTGTTAGTTTTAATTTGCACCCATCGCTTTTAATAATTATGATATCAGAATGCTCAAAATTATTTTCTACTTTTTAATGCACTTTGTATTTTATAAAAGCTTGTATTTAAAAAGATTTTTTTTATTTACAATTATTTCTCAATTTTTAGATTGATTAGAACTTAGGCGTTTTCCCTCCTCTACTCTCTTCGCAGGGAGGGGGAGAGGGGTGCCTAATAATACCATATTATTGTATTGTCATCGGAGCTATACTTAATCGCATATCAAATTTGAATTCAATACATAGAGGTGAAGTTAAATAAAAGCTTGTAAAACAAATTCGCTCGTGGTCTTTCCAGGGGCAACCACTTTGTTTTTCTATTGAAATAATGTAGTATACTAGTGCATATATAACTTCTATACACCAAATTAAAGAAAAATGTTTACCATGCAAGTTTTATTTAAAACTTTTTTTAAAATTTTGCCTTATGGCTTCTGAAAATAAATAACTGCTTAAAAAAAAACAAAAAATTAAGTTTCTTATTTTTTGTGAAATTTTGAACTTTTTTATAAAAAATATTTATCATGTGTTTTCACTGAATCGTTTGCTGTGACTTCTGACTCTGTGTGTTAATTTTTAGGAAAGTTACAGCGTTTTTAAAAGTATCATGCAAAAAAAGTGGTGGGGGCAATAACTTGAGAAAAACGCATTTACCAGAATGACAACAAGTCAAAACGTAATCTATGAGCTACCCTTAAGTTACAAAGTTAGCTTATCAGCATAAAGTTAGGACGATTTGCACACGAACCCTCCTTTTTGCCCGATTTGTCCATAGACTACTTAGCAAAAAATTATCATATAGTGTTTTTGGGTAAATTGAGACTTTTTAAAACCGTAATCTCTAGGGGCATAAGTAATCCTACTTTGAAAAAACAACAGGTTTAAATCTGTATACAGGTTTTCCCACAAGCAAAGGCACCACCACACAGTGGATCGAGCCAATGTAAAAAAGGAACGTAGAGGTACTTTACAAAAGTGATTATTTTTGAAAAGAAGTGATATTTTTCTTTTACAAAAACTCTGTTAAAAAATGATGATGATGAAAAACAAATGATTAAAGAAGTAGAAACATTGCTCTATTAAATGGTATCAACATTTTCTGCACTGACTTGCCCCCCTGCGAGATATGAATTTTAATTTATTTATTTTGGAACCAAAGGATAGTTTTAAACGGAAATTTGTATTCGGAAGAATTGCCTCATTTTTTATATATTCTAGTACTCGACCTTAGAAGTATTTTGGTTTATTGTGAGAAGTACCCGAAAGGTGACGTCAAAGTTGTGGAAATCGCACTTTTTATGCATAGTAGAAATGGGGAAAATAATCCAAGCATTTTCCAAGTTTACGGGCGTTTTTCACAAAGTGTGATGAGCTTATACATGTGTAGCTCATTTTTTTTTTCTCTCTCTGAAGATTTTTCTATAACATATAAAAAAAATATTTCACCGTTTGTTCTTTTTTAATCAGCGATTTTACGAAAAATTGCATTTAAAAAAAAGATTGATATGTTTTTCAAGTTTGCCACTGAGAGTGATGTAAATAAAATATGTAATTTTTTTTTTAACTGCATTCAATAGCCTGGTTCTCTACCTAAAAATGGTAAAAGTAGCAAGTTAGCTATTCGAATGCAACAAAATAGGCAAAAAACTGATTTTAGTGAAAAATCCCTAAAAGCTGAAACTTCCAACTTTCAATATATATATATGAAACCGGGAGTCGAATTAAAAAGTGGTCCATTTAAACATTGATCAGGAAGAACAGATCTACAACATATCAAACTCCCAGCCCATTCTAACTGAAAGCCAGTGGCAATGGAATTTTGAACAAAATCGGAGATCCCCCTCTCTTCCTCTTAATTTAGTTTTAACCTCACAATCAGAAAATATTTAAAGAAACAAATAACTAAAAACCGCATATAGCAGCCTTGGTTGAAAATTTATTAATTTCAAATTTGTTAACGCTTTCTCATCCCCTCGACCCAACACCAAGGTAGTTTTTATCTCTAAGATTATAATATATTTAAGGAAACATAAACCTTTTCTTTTAAAAGTTATGAATTTTTCAATTTTGAAATATTTTTATGGCGACCCCCGCTCCACCAACGTAGTTTTTTCATACAGGGTAAAAAAATTTGTCTACAATGAAAACACGTTCTTGTCTTGAACAAATTGTTTTACCTTGAAACACCTTGTTTTGAACTCAATTTTTTTTAGTTCAACGTAGTGATTAATCTTGAAATGAGGCTTTATATTTTTTCTTTAATTGTTTTGTTTCGATACACCCCATTTTGCAACAAAACAAATTATCTTCATATAAGTCATTCGGAATTCTTGCTTTATTTTATTCACAACAAAACAAAAATTAGTTTTTATCAAAGCTTCTTCTAAGAAAAATTAAATCTTGAAAATTAAGTTTTTACCTAAAACAACCCAGTCAAAATTATCTCTAACGCGAGTTGAACCAAAACAACCTGAGGCATTTGTCTTGAAATGAGAAAATAGAGTTCCTATTGTCTTGTTTTTGACACGCGCTTAGTTATTATTGTAATGTGAAACGGGTAAGTGTGTCGTCGGAATGTTGATTTGCTGTATAGAAATATGCAAAATTACGAAAGCGTAGAAGGGCCACAAAGCCATTTTTATTTTAATTCCGACTTTGAACTCGGAATACCGACTTACAACTCAGAATTCCGACTTTAAACTCAGAATTCCGACTTTAAACTCAGAATTCCGACTTTAAACTCGGAATTTTGACTTATAACTTGGAATTCCGACTTACAACTCGGAATTCCGACTTTAAACTCGGAATTCCGACTTTAAACTAGGAATTCTCAGTTATAACTCGGAATTTCGACTTAAAACTCGGAATTTCGACTTTAAACTCGGAATTTGACTTTAAACACCCCAAAAAAATTGAGGGGGGGGTCCAAAACTGTTTTTTTATTCTTAAACGGTTATACAAAAACGATGAAAGTCTTTTGAATGGGAAAAAAATTAATTTAATAGTATTTTTTTTCTCTTACTCTTTATTTATAAGAGAATTTTTTTTTTTTCATAACCCGTGAAATATAGGTTATTTCGAAAAAATGACAGGCCAGTGTTATGAAAGTTAGATTTTTGAATAATAATAATTTTTATTATTCTGTATGTTTTTAAATATTTGACCAACCAACCACCAACCAACCAATTTTTCTTGAGAAAGGTCGACAACACCCCCAAAAAATTCGATATTTTCCAAACGAGTGGCGTTGAAAGAAAAGGATTAAAGTCTGTGTATTTTTGCCAACCATAATGGTTCTAGTCGCGCACCAAAAAAAAAATCGGGGAGGATGAGCGTAATTTTTCAAATACAAACGGTTGAGATAATCGAAAGTCGTAGCATATGACTGTTGCCAAAGATACAAAAAAAATCTGATGGAGCTCATAGGTGTCCTTGTGTCCCTCCATCATTTTTTTCAAATATTTTCGAAACCAAAACAGATCCAGATTGGAGACCCAAATTCGGGCAATCTAGGTTATTAGTCGGTTAAAGAAAAATACCCTCCCCTGTCAGTTTTTCAGAGAAGGGACTTATTTGAAGGTCTTAGTGGACGATACCGACCAAGCGCCTATGGGATAATTTTATATTACCAGAGATTATTTTTCACCCCAGAAAAACGAAATATGCAGATAGCTTACGAGAAACCAAATCGAAAGTGTCATAATACTCAGATTTTTTTCAATATTTTGATCGCCAGTTTAAAAAAAAAACATAAAAAAATTTAATATAAGGAAAATTCTCAATACGATTCGGGCAATCTACAACTATTTCTGATAATAAATATGATTTTTAATAACCCCCTTCTTACTGAAAGTTTTCCAGAAAAGATAAAAAATTTAAAAACACCCAGAAAAATAGGTTATGAAGAGTCCGTCATATTATAAGTGTTATTTTTTTTCAAAAGTCTAACTTTTATAACACTCTGATTTTTGACATTTACAGTACTAAAAAAATATATATTAAAAAAATTATATATTGGAAATATGTTGGAAAAAAAAATATTTTCTTTTAATTCTGTCATTTTTCGAAATAAGTTATATTTAACGGATTATCACAAAAAAATTATCTCGGGTAGATAAATAGTAAAACAAAAAAAAAATACTATTAAATGTATTTTTTTGTCCATAGAAAAGACTTTCATCGTTTTTGTTTTAAGTGTAATAGTTTAAGAATAGAAAAACGCTGTTTTGGTTTCCCCTCAATTTTTTCCAGCCGAAACTGTATAAGAGTTACAAAAAAAAGTTAAATATAAGCAATGTTCAGTTTTTCAAGGATAATTTATATTAAAAAATGTAATTAATTTTTACTGAATTTTTCGGTTATAAAAAAATTGTAATTTTTTATTGTTTTATTTTTTTGGGGTGTAAGTCAAATTCCGAGTTATAACTCGGAATTCCGAGTTTGAAGTCGGAATTCTGAATTGTAAGTCGGAATTCCGAGTTCTAAGTCGGAATTCCGAGTGTAAATAAAAATTGCCTTGTGGCCCTTCTACGCTTTCGTACAAAATATACGTGTATTTTTGGAAGAATGAGATATGCCCCCTGAAGTAATCTTAATTTCGTGTTTTACTTCCGGGAATAGGGGTCTTCCGCAGGGGACTTAATGGTGGCTACATATAGGCAATCCTCCGTATCAAATCACCTTGATCCCTTTCAAATTGTATAATAACTTGAAAGGGAATTTTTATATTTTTAAATTTATTAAATTGATGAATATCTTGTGAATACCTACTAAGCTTGGGCATAGTATAAGATTATATTACTCGGGCTTAGTCAACGTTCGAAAGGTTTGAAGGGGATGTTATTTCATCATTAAAGGTTACACCTATTTTATAAATTGGGTTTGTTTTCTAGAAAAGAAGATTTTGATTTCATAGGTAAAATTAGTTATTCATTTTATATAAGAGCTAGGGATATTGGTCAATACGCATTAAGATCCTAATCGAAAAAACAAATTATGTATGTGTTATAATTTACTAACAATAGTATATTATATGCCAAGGAATAAAAGCACTTTTTATCATGAAACGAAAACCACTTTTATCGCGAGGTTTATTCGCTATTTTTGCATTCTTGACATTTTCTCCAAGTTTTTTCTCGGCTATACGACATTCTGAAACTCTACTAAAATGATTAACTAGTTTGGCATTTTACGATAATCTGTCAGTTTTTATCGCTAATCCCTCACTTTTCATTCCGATCCCTAGAGATAAAAAGTGCCATTTTTTTCTTTAAAATGCGAAAAAGACATAATAGTGACCAATATAGCGTCCTCTCTTCTAGAAAATAAGCTCAATTTGTAAAAATTTTAAATTTAAGAAAAAATATATTTTAGAAGAAAATAATACAAATCTCCGGTTGTTTTGATTTCAAAGAATTGTCTTGAAACAAAAACTGCATTTCTAGGTTTGTCTTGATTTGAAAAAAACTTCCTTTTACGTTATAAGAAAACTATAGATATTTTCATTATTCCATTTTAAGTCAAGAAAATCATTTGTCTTGTACGGAGAATCAAAAGTGCTTTGTTTCGAAGAAGCGAATATTTTACCTCAAGAGAAGAAGGTGTCTTAGATTGACACAGTTCCATTTTATAAGAAAACAATTTCTGTTTCGCACTAAAACAGAGAAGTAAGACATATTTTGTTCTAAATCAACACGGAAAGAAATATGTCCTAAATATTAGTACTATATATAGCTATAGCGTCAATAACATTTGTATTTAATATTAGTGTAAGTTAACTGATCTTGAGGTTGGCTGATTTTGCATTATAAAACAGTATTTTAAGAATAAATATTAGTATAAAGCCTCACTAATATTTATTTTGGAAACGTACAGATTGCATTAGTATTAAGAAAATTTGTACTAGCAATAAATCTTTGTCAGTACTTTTTATAATAGTATTTAGTAATTGCTGAACTAAATCTCAAATATCTTGGAGTAAATATTGATACATCTGTACTAACATTTATTATTTTTAAACTAAAACCGTAGTACTTATTGTACTAGCTTTTATTGCCACAAATGTCTTTTAATACTAATATGTAGTACTATTTTTAGTAAACTACAGTTTTTTTTTGCACTACATATAAGCTTATCGTAGATTTAAATTTAGTACAAGCGTACTAAATTTTAATATATAAATAAGTATTGTTTTCTGACATTAAAAACAATTATTAAATTTTATCGGGAACGGACAAAAAATATATAATATAGAATTATTAAATAATACAAGTTATGGATTTGTATAGCTATTACTGTAATTACTCATTACTCATTACCAGGATAACTGGTTGGAACGTTGTTCTAAAGTCAGATAGATAGTTCTGTATTGCTGGTCATCGGAAAGGTCTAAATTTTTTTTGGCGTCGTAGTAAATCGATGGGCATACTGCATTGTAAACAATTCGACAATTAAAACGTTCCTTAAATCTAAAATAAAAAAATACATAGATAATAATTCAAAAAAATATATAATGATAACTGAAAACAAATACCACGTGTTTTGCAAGTGAAAATGGTGCCATGAAAGACAATAACTCGTACAACATACACCCGTGATAGTTCTGGGGTAACTGACATGATCCTGTTACAAAAACTTTCAATAAAAAAAACCGTTAAAAATTAGTACAAATAAATTTATCTTTAGTACGTGCATATTGAATATCAATACACCTGCATTGATATTCATTTTATTGATTATCTCTAATTCACCTGTACTGTAGATAGATTCTAATCTTTATATACTGAGTGGTGGTAACATAATTTACTAATACCAATTTTTATAAGGAATAAAAACTATTCTATATTTAAGTACTAGTATTCAGTACTTATGTACTTATCGTTAGTTCAACGGTAAATACTAAAACCAATATATTCTAATAATTATATTTAGTAGCATCGTATACTAGAGTTTAGTGCTTAACAGTGGGATTTACTAAGATCTAAAATAGTACCCCCCACAGATCTAAATATTTACACCTGTGGGAGGTACTAAATTTTAAAACCAAATTTAAAAAAAACACCCATACAGAAAAGACACATAGTTATTTTGTATTATTATTGCAAAATACCATTGAAAAACAACTTTTTTCTAAAAATATACCATATTTTAGGAGAAAATGCCCTAAAACTAATTTTTTTTGGCAGGCTTCAAAATGGCATACGGTGAATACACCAAAAATTTGACACATAATAGCTTCATCATCTGTGTTTGAGGTGATTTTTTAGACCACCTCTGGGGGGTGGTTTAAATTTATAGCCCCCAGAAAAGATTGTTTTGTGGCAATTGGTAATAAGTTCGTTTAAAATTTCCCTAAGTAACCGTTTTTACAAAAAATAATTTACCTTATTTAATATCCCAAGTTGTTTATTAATCAATAAAACACCTCCAATTTTGTCCAGAAAAACGCCATATTTTCAACTTGTTTTCAGCACAAAAAATATATTTATGAGGGCACTACGAGGTAAAACAAACATAAGTGAAGGTCACTGATTATGCATGAAAAATATACTAAACAAAAAAAACCCAAAACAACTATATTAATTTATTTACAAACTGAAAGTAAAACATTGAGGTTATCTAAAAGCTCAGTCAAAATAACTTTCCTTGCTCAAAGCCCACTCATTTTAAAGCTGTAGCTTTCATCAGTAGAAGTTGGTGCAAGCCAAGGTGCAAGCAGAGGTAAAAGATGCGAACTCGCTGTTTGTGATTGAACGCAGCGCTAATATTTTTAAAATGACATTTCGACAGTGACAGAAATGTAAAAAAAACTTGTGTGACATCAAGTATTAATTGGATAAATCAATTATCAAGTGTAAGTTTTAATTAGAGTGACATATAACCTCAATTTTAATTTGTTCTACAGAGTGTTTACTGGGTTTCAATTTTTAAATTTTCTTTTCTTCTAAATTGAAACTTTCTTCTTAAATCCAACAAAAGATTGTGTTAAGATGATTATTCGATAAACAAATTTATTACAATTCTTCTTATAATTCAAACTGTGTCCTAAACTCAAGGAGGGTTGGTTCAAAATGCTTAAAACCAAAAATTTCACTTAAACTTAGGACCGTTCTAAATAGACTAAACCTTTTTAGTAAATACCACTGTTAAGTTTATATCAAATATTAGGGTCTGTTAAGCTTATACTAGCGTTAAATACTGTCCAAAGATTGATCTTAGGTAGACCGTACTAAATTCAAGTACACAGAAGATAAAATCAAATATATTCTACTAAATTTGAGTAAATTGACAGATTCCAAAATTGATAACATGATTTACTGAATTCTAGGACATTATTTCTTTTCGTGAAGAAAATATTCTCTTGGTGAATAGGAGAGCACAAATTGTATTATTTCAAAGCAATTTGACTAAAACATTTTTACCGCGTAATATTGTATTGTCACTTGAACTATAAACGCATCCCGAATTTGAAGTTGATCGTATATGTAGGAGCGTAGATAGAGAATCATTTACGGTAGAAGTTAGTCAGAAACATATAACTATCAGATAGTATAATGGCCCAAGAATCGCAAAATGTGTAACAATAACTTTAAAAAAAAAAAATAATATAAAAATAAGGCTTGGCCCTGGGCAAGGCTAAAGAAAATCTACTGCGCATGCCAGGCGCCCAGAAGAGTTTTTGGTTCTGCATTTTTTCCAGGCTAACTTGATTAGGAAGGGGCATAGTTATGTAGTTAAAATTGACTTGCATGATTTGTAAAAAGACGAGATTAATTAATTTGTAATTTAATAATTTGAATTTTTTTATTCTACGCAATGAATGCAATTTAATTGAAACTCTTTTAGTTTTTTATACTTATTTGTTATTTTGTACAACAAGGCATTAAGTTGTGGGGACCATCATAGAGGGTCACAAAAATACCAATGCCATAATTTGTAGTTAATTTGTTGCTAATTTGTTACCAAAGAATAAAATTTGTAGCTGCAGCCGTTACCAAGAAAATGGGACCCCTCTAACTTAACCATTAAGCTAGAGGGATCACCCCATAGCTGCCGTTTGGGTAACAGTAGAACAATAAGTTATACACCATAATTTGTTGCCCCAAGGGTACATCTGCACTCAAAAATAAAAATGGCAAAAAATAACATAGATTTTTTTTATTTCCAAAAGAGTTATTACCAAACTAATTCCTGTTTTATGGGTGACTAAAAGAAAGGACGACAAAAATAATTGTGTCATAATTTTTAGCTAATTTGTTGCTAATTTGTTACCAAAGAATAATATTTGTAGCGGCAACCGTTACCGAGAAAACCGAGACACCTCTAAATTAACCATTAAGCCACCCCATAACTGGCGTTTAGGTAGCAGTAGGACAATAAGTCATACACCATAATTTGTAGCTCGAAGGCTATATCGATAGGGATTTTTTTTTATTTTGGAAAAACTGATTTACGTATCTTAATCCCGTTTTATACGTTTAAATGATACATTAAAAGTACAAAAATCATTATTTTTATAAGAAGAAAAAACATTTTTTTTACGGAAAATTAAATTGACTGGATCACCCTATAAATCTAGTCTGTTCAACAGAGACAGATAAGCTACGTTCGGTATATAGATCCGATCAATCAGACTGCTCCAAATTGTTCGGCAATTCGTAGCGGAGGTAGGGGAGGTAAATCTGGCGCGTTTGTTTAATGAATCCAGATCAATCGGAGCTAGATCGCTCTGCTCTGAATTTTAGACGGATTTTCCAGATTAATCTAAACTTTTAGGGTTATGTTTTTATTTATTTTTAGTTTTGTGTTGGAACTTTTTTGGATTTTAAGAAAAAGTAGTGGAAAATCAAAACCATTTAAGTACGTTTTTATGTAAGCTTCAGTCAGACATAATATAGATTGAAGACGATTGCGCCATCGGCATATAAACTGGAGTTGAGTTGAGTGGTACATTCTGAAATGTTCTTTAAATTGCCTGTCTCTTAATCGTGGAGCTTTTTCTCCAGCAAAGCCAGAGTTTATTACAGTCTTCTAAACAGTTAACCTTGTCATCATTGCTATACAAACACAAAAAATGAGTCAACACGAGGAGAATGAAAATATGTAAGTATTGTTTATAATTTTGTGTTTTTTACTTTGAGAGCTTTTTTGGTATAAAAGCTACATGCAGTCTACAGTTGCTGCAACGTAAAAAGTTCAGTTATATTAAAGTTTTAATGCATAATGCCTAATGCTTTTTTGATTCCTATATTTCTTCAAAAAGTAGAGAGGGAAGACAAAATTATGCGTTGGGCCTTAGCCATTAAAACTTGAGTAAATAGGCCTTAAGCCATAAGCAGTAAGAACTAAAAAGCATTAATTTTTTGCTTACTTCTGTGAACTATAATCAACAACATTGATAGGCTATAGTTCATTTTCCTTGCGTCTTATGGCTTACTTTTTATGGTGGCAACTCTAGACTGCCACTTAACCTAAAAAGTCAGTCAAGGTAAAATTTAAGACAAGAAGAAAGTTGTAATTTTCTCTTGCTAAAATACAGTTTTTTGGGTAAATTGTTGTTTTACTAACTCTACATCCAACCAAACAAGTACTATTGTTTTCTTACTATTGTATTATTGTTTTTTTACAGTTTCAAACAAAAAAACTTCCCAAGAAGTCATAAGAAAAATGATAGGCAAGGTATTCAAGGAACAACTTGCATAGTGCCACCACAGTGTAGCTACACGGGACCAAAGAATAGCTTGAGAACACATAAGAATTTCTATAAGTTGGTTTATTAATTGGAGGTAAATAATATATTTTTCATTACTCAAAGTCTTCTGTAAAAATAAAAGTTGTGTTTATTTTGTAGTAGAAATGATCCTAAAACTAGTGGCTTAATTGATTTTTTATATCACTTTTTATAACTGAGAATTTTAATAAGGTGGTCAGTATTTTGTCGTTATAACCTTAGATTATAACCATCTGTTCATCCTTTTTAAATCTATCATAGGCTGTTTTTGGAAGATTAAGTGACATTTAGATATGATAATAATTATGTCAGTATTGTATTACCCAAAAGTTTAGATTAGACTTTATTTGATCATTGTATAAGTTAGATTTTTACCGAGAGGGTGTCGATTGTGTCAAGTACATTAAATAAATATAATTAATATTAAGTTTAATGAATAAAACAGATATTACATAACTCAGTAAAATTTGATATTATACAATACATACACTTATTTTTTTTTTTAATACAGAACTTACAATTAAAATTGCAAAAGCTAGCCTACAACATTAAAAATAAAATTGCAAAGGATAGCCCACAGCATTAAAAAAGTTAAGTCTAAACATATCTGGACACTAGAGCTACAGCTTAATTAAATGAAAACCCACCAGTCACACAAAGATTTCCGTTCCACAGACCTAGTAACATTTTCTGAAAAAATGACTATGCAGTAAACGTAAAGTTTGTATCTTTAACCACCTATACTTATGAGCCTAGTAGTAAAGGGGGGGGAGGGCTGGCACTGATAGAAAAAATTGTCTGCCCCTCTCCTATAACATATTAAAATTTGAGAAAATTGAATGGGTGCACACGCTCCATAGGAAATTGGAAGGAGTTCTTTCTAGGCCTTTTTATGTAAAATAAATTCTTGAGTCTCTATAGTTTTATCAGAATAATGTTCATCATAACTAAGAACAATAAAAAATATGTACCATATTTTGTGAAACTGATTCTTAATCAAAAATGTAATTTGTAAAATCCTTTTTTTTTGCATTGTTTCAGATATAGCTTGATCACGATTCAGCCTGCAGCAGGGTGATGAGTTCTGGAAAACTGCAATGGACTTTTCTAGTGTGTTTGTTAAATGATATTTTTTCTGCACCAAATCAAAGTGCCTGTACTAATTTTAAAGAATAAAAAAATTATATAAATTTCTGTTTGATTGTTTGGTTTGACTTGTAAAATCACTTGTGTAATACTTACCAATAAAGAAACTAAACTAAACTTTCAATTTAATTGTAGTTTAGAATGTGCTTTCATAATAAACTATGGGATCACATTCTAAACATCAATTAAATTTAAACTAGGTTTAACATTGCGGTGCAATATGCAACAAATATTTGTATAAATCACTACATTAAATCGACATGGCAGCTTATGGCTAGCCTATGATACAAAAGTGGTAAAATCTGGATGGTCGAAACGCCCCCGCCCCAGGAAGCTCCATACTTCAAGTGGGTATCCGACTCGCAGGCAGTCGCCTGGAAGCAGAAGGGTCATAACGTTAAGCGCGCCGCTTCGGCGGGTACTTTCTTCAAACATTATTTGTGGTCCGTGCACTACAGCACAAATAGCCTCTAAAACCATGTTATTCATGGTACCTTTGAGACTCAAAAGCCCAGCAGCCGACAAAAATATAAAAAAAATTAAATAAAAAAAACTGAGGTTAGAAAGTTTAAATCTGAACCCGTTCGGTAATGCTACTAGCTCGGATTAATCGACGATCAGCTGATCAAAAATCCGTCTGATCTGCGATCTATATACCGAACTTAGCTATATATGAAACTTTATAATTTGTGGGTGAGCACTTATCTGCTAAAACAATTGCTATGTTTTCATGGGTATTGAGTTCGTTTTCAAAGCTCATTGTATCTTTTTCTTTTTTATAGCGTGTTCTTGCTCTTGATAAAAATCACGCTCTATAAAAGAAGAAGATACAATGAGTTTTGAAAACGAACTCAATACCCATGAAAATAATTTCTAGCAGCTGTCGTTACCAGGATATGGCTGTTAAATAAAGTCACGTGTCCTCAAAATCAAAATAGCTTATGAACTAACTGGAAAATCACAACTCTTTACACCCCTTTACAAGGACCTAATTTTTTACGGAAGAAAATAAATTGAAGCTGCTTCCATTACTAATATATATCTGATTAAGTAAGTCACATGACCTAAAAATTGAAATATTTCATGAACTAACTAGGAGGTCACAACCTTATATATCACGTCGGAATAACCTTGGTTGGTACTAATTTGCTGCGTAAGAAAATAATTTGTAGCTGCTGTCATTACTGAGATATGGCACTCGACACAAAAAGTAACATATCTCAGAAACTAACTAGGGGGCCACAACCTTTTATACCTCATTAGAATAAGCTCGGATGGTGCTAATTTGTTACGTAGGAAAATAATTTTAAGCTGCTGCCATTACTGATATATGTCTTTTTAATTAAGTCATGTGACCTAAAAATTGAGATATTTCATGAACCAACTAGAGGGTCACAACCCTTTAGACTTCATCGGAATAAGCTTGGTTGGTACAAATTTGTTATGGAAGAAAATAATTTGTAGCTGCTGCTGTTACCGAGATATGGCTATCTCGACACTCGACACAAAAATGACATATCTCAGAAACTAACTAGGGGGTCACAACTGTTTATACCTCATTAGGATAAGCTCAAATGGTGCTAATTTGTTACGTAAGAAAATAATTTGTGGCTGCTGCCATTAGTGATATATGTCTTTTGAAATAAGTCACGTGACATAAAAAATTAAATATTTCATGAACTAACTAGAGGGTAATAACCCTTGAGACCTCATCGGAATAAGCTTGGTTGGTACAAATTTGTTACGGAAGAAAATAATTTGTAGCTGCTGCCGTTACCGAGATATGGCTATCTGGACACTCGACACAAAAAGTAACATTTCTCAGAAACTAACTAGGGGGTCACAACTTTTTATAACTCATTAGAATAATCTCGGATGGTGCTAATTTGTTACGTAAGACAATAATTTGTAGCTGCTGCCATTAGTGATATATGTCTTTTTAAGTAAGTTAAGTGACCTAAAAATTGAAATATTTCATGAACCAATTAGAGGGTCACAACCTTTTATACCTCATCGGAATAAGCTTGGTTGATACTAATTTGTTACGGAAGAAAATAATTTATAGCTGATGCTGTTACTGAGATATGGCTATCTGGGCACTCAGCACAAAAAGTAACATATCTCAGAAACTAACCTGGGGGTCACAACTTTTTTACCTCATTAGAATGAGCTTGGATGGTGCTAAATTGTTACGTAAGAAATAACATCAAGAAACGAAGTTCACGATTCTACTACAAAATAAACTTTTATTTTTGATGGAGAACCCCTTTAATACTGATAATAAAGAATTTATTTATTTGAAATGTATCGCTTTTAATAAATTACGAGACGAGAGGGGTTTTCGCTCTACAGTTAGTTTTTACGATATGTTACTTTTTGTGTCGAGTTCCCAGATAGCCATATCTCGGTAAAGGCAGCAGCGAAAAATTATTTTCATATGTAACAAATTAGCACCGAGCTTATTCTAATGAGGTATTAAAAGTTGTGCTCCTTAGTTAGTTTCTGAGATATGTTACTTTTTGTGTCGAGTGTCCAGATCGCCATATTTCGGTAACAGCAGCTGCTACAAATTATTTTCTTCCTTAACAAATTAGCACCAACCGAGCTTATTCTAATGACGTATAAAAAGTTGTAACCCCCTGGTTAGTTTCTGAGATATGTTACTTTTTGTGTCGAGTGCCCAGATAGCCATATGTCGGTAACGGCAGCAGCTACAAATTATTTTCTTCCGTAACAAATTTGTACCAACCAAACTTATTCCGATGACGTCTAAAAGGTTAGGTCACGTGACTAACTTAAATATATATATCACGAATGGCAGCAGCTAAAAATTATTTTCTTACGTCACAAATTAGTATTAGCCAAGCTTATAAAAGGTTGTGACCCTGTAGTTGGTTCATGAAATATTTCAATTTTTAGGTCACGTCACCTACCTAAAAAGACATATCAGTAATGGCAGCAGCTACAAATTATTTTCTTACGTAACAAATTAGTTTCTTGTAAAGGGGTATAAAGAGTTGTAATTTTGAGGTTACGTGACTTTATTAAATAGCCATATCCTGGTAACGACAGCTACTAGAAATTATTTTCTTGTCCAACAACTAAACACTAACAAAGCTTATTTCAATTCAACAATATACATTTTTTCATAGTATTTCTTTGTTGAACATACGAGATTTATGGGGTAATCTCCTCAATTTAATTTTTCGTAAAAAAAAATATTTTTCCTTGTTATAAAAATAATGATTTTTATATTTTTAAATTGGCGGTAACAAATTCAAGTATATTGTTTGCAACATGCTGATGTTTTTAATGTATCATTTAAAAGTATAAAACGGGATTAAGATACGTAAATGAGTTTTCGCAAAATAAAACAAAATCCCCTTTGGGCTACAAATTATGGTGTATGACTTATTGTTTTACTGTTACCCAAACGGCATCTATCGGGTGGTCTCCCTATCTTAATGGTTAAGTTAGAGGGGTCCCATTTGCTTGGTAACGGCTGCAGCTACAAATTTTATTCTTTGGTAACAAATTAGCAACAAATTAGCTACAAATTATGACATTAGTATTTTTGTGACCCTCTGTGATGGTCCCCTCAACTTAATTGACGTCAAGGCTCAAACTCTTCGATCAATAATTAAATTACTTTAGTACTTAGAACGTTTGGTATTTATCAATAGAAATTTTTCTAGTTTTGAAATTGGTGAGGGAAGTATGTTTTTTTTAGTATGCTTATTTATTAATTTTTTCACTTACTTCTTTTTTTGTTCGCGGAGAAACGATAAACGGACCGCGGCAAAACGATCCGCAGCGAAACGACTCGCAGCGAAACGTGCCGTACCCTCAAGGGAAATTTCTTCGGAGACTTAAATTCCTCTTTAAGAAATTTGGCTCCAATTTAAAAAATTTTAAAATGTTTTATTTCAAGGCTCCATCATTTTTAGTGAGTTCGAGTTGGACACCCCGGGCGCCCCAACAATCAACCTCTGAGTTTGTTAACATTAGTAAGAGAGAGACAGAGGTGACCCCGGGGCGCTAAGGGTGCCAACTCGAACTCCGTATTACTTGGCGACGGAATTTAGTTGACATAGCCTAAAAAATTGAGATCCTAATTGTTTTCTCTACACTGAAACTTTTCCTTTTTCCAATAAGTGTGGCAATGGAGAAAAGAGAAATTAATTAAAACTTTCTTCGGCAAATAGTGAGCTAAAAAATATGGCGGCCAGCAAAGAACCCCGCCAATTTCTTATGTGGCGTGGGCACCCGTTAAATTTTTTCAAATTGTAATATGTTATAATAACAATAAGTTTATTTTGCAACAATAAGATAATAGTACATTTACAATGGTATGGTTTTACAGAAGATTAAAATTTGTTTAATGCAGCCCATACGAAGAACTATGCTAATTAACTAATAACTAACCTAAACATAGTCTGGTTGCCAAACCACGATTTTTGCCCCAACTGGGAAATGAATGGTACAAGAAATTTTTTCTAAGTTTGTTAGCCAAGATGCTCTATTTTAAGAATCAAAGAATCCGAATCCACTCTGGCACCCTTGGGCATTTTAAAAAATCCAAGATGGCGGCAATTTTTAAGTGAAAAAACTACAGAAAAATATATCTGAACAAAATATTGGTATGTGACACATAATTTTAGTCGGATTTGAGTCGCCTTAATCCAAATCCGGTAATATTTTTATTCTGGGGGGTAGGGGCTGTAGGGGTAAAAATCGACCTACTGACATACAAAAAATTGGGCGTAATTTGAAGGAGTGTCGGAGTATTTATGGAGTAATCAGTAAAACTATTTATGTGGAGACTTAATGAACAAACTATATTCAAGTTTTGTTGCAGATTTCGACAGCTCTGCTCAACCCCGTTATAAAACTAATTAATGACTTTTGGGCATCATCCACCATTTTGAAGTATTCAAGATGGCGTCCGTGGGCAAAAAATCTAAAGAGAAGAATATGCATGCGATGCATCAATTCTAAGGTTTTTGGACCCGCTGAATCCAAATTTGTAGTTAAAAAAAAATTTCAGGGTAATTTGAAGGAGTGGGGGGGGGGGGGTGTTTATGAGAAAAACAGTAAAAATGTTTATGTCGAGACTTAACGAATAAACTTTATTTAAGTTTTATTGTAGATTTCGACAGCTCTGGACAACCCCGTTATAAAACTAATTAATGATTTTTGGGCATCATTCACCATTTTGAAATATTGAAGATGGCTGCTTTGGGAAAAAAATCAAAAGAGCATATGCATACGATACATTAATTCTAATATCCATATCCACCAACGTGAAAATTATCGGATTAAGCTTTAACCATGAATAACACTAATCGGAGTTTGAAATGAGTCTTGGCAAACAAAGTTTCAATATAAAACACCACATTCTAAACACCGATTAGTATCTAATCATGATTAAATCCTAATCGGGAAGTTATAGGCTAAAAACCAATATAAAAACTTTGAAACTCTTTTTCTGGAAAGTTAAAAAATGTCGCTTATGCTACTCTTTATTAGCAGTGCAGTATTGAAATTTGTAAAAAGGACTTTAATAAATTTTATTCGTTAAAACTCTATTTAGTTTTTAACCAGTAATTACTCCTCAATTTTGTTTTTAACCACAGAAACCCAGAATCTGTAAAAAAACATAATAAAGTATATTGTATGTATAAATTACCCACCCCTCTCAAAATTATGCCCTCCCAAAAAAATTTTTTTAATCACAGATTTGGATTCAGCGGGCCCAAGAACCCCATAATTGATGTATCGCATGCAACTTGAATATTTCAAAATTGAATATTTCAAAATGGTGGACGATGCCCAAAAGTCATTAATTAGTTTTGTAACAGGGTTGAGCAGAACTGTAGAAATCTGCAACAAAACTTAAATAAAGTTTGTTCGTTAGGTCTCCACATAAAGTTTTACTGTTTTCCCCATAAATACCACCCCACTCCTTCAAATTACCCCCAAAAATGTTTGAAATCTGTAAAAAGGACTTGAATAAATTTTATTCGTTAAAACTCTATTTAGTTTTTAATCAGTAATTACTCCTCAATTTTGTTTGTAACCATAGAAACCCAGAATCTGTAAAAAAACATAATAAAATGTATTGTATGTATAAATTACCCACTCTCTCAAAATTATGCCCCACCAAAAAATTTTTTTTAATCACAAATTTGAATTCAGCGGACCAAAAACATTAGAATTTATGTATCGCATGCATATGCTTTTCTTTTGATTTTTTGCCCACGGCCGCCATCTTAAATATTTAAAAATGGTGGATAATGCCCAAAAGTCATTAATTATTTTTATAACGGGGTTGAGCAGGGCGGTCGAAATCTGTAACAAAACGTGACTTAAGCTTGTTCGTTAAGTCTCCGCATAAACAGTTTTACTTATTACCCCATAAATACGCCCCACTCCTTCAAATTACCCCTAATTTTGTTTTTAACTACAAATTTGTATTCAGCGGACTGAAAAACACTAAAATTGATGTATTACATGTCTATGTTAGTAGGTCGATTTTTTTCATAAAATCAACCCCCCCCCCCCGCCTTCCGTTGGGGTACCTCCAAGAATAAAAATAATACCGGATTTGCATTTAGGCGATTCAAAGTCGACTAAAATGATATGCTGCACACCAATATTTTGTTCAGATATATTTTTCTGTAGTTTTTTCACTTAAAAATAGCCGCCATCTTGGATTTTCTAAAATTCCTAAGGGTGCCAGAGTGGCATCAATCGGATTCTTAAAATAGAGCATCTTGGCTAACAAAATCAGCAAAAAAATATCTTGTACCATTTCCACCTTTTTTTTTATCTCTTCCAGACTAACAAGAGACATTTTAACTTTAAAAATACATAAATACGAACAGTTTACAGTATTTAAAGCAGTATAGTATGAAAATTAATGAAGTTGGTCACAGTTGGCTTGAAAATAAAAACAGATATACAAATAAAGAGACAAACACAAATATTTAGAGTGAAAACGAATGCAGAATTTTACAAAAATTAAAATTAGAGATTAAAATAAAATTTATTATTCTATATATTACACGTCAGTCAACGATCTTCTAAGGCGACTAAAAATAGCATTTAGATTACATAAAAACACATGTATAAATAAAAAAATTATAATAAAAACTGTCATACAATGTACGAAAACCCAGTACAAAAAAAATAAATAGAATTGTGATAGTGAAGTATGTATAAAGTACATTATAAAATAAAAAAACAAGAAACAAGCCATACAAAAGAAAGATGATTAATGTTGACATAAAAGCACCCATTTAAGTTTCTAGAAGATATTGTTTAACTTTCCGTTTGAAGGTTTGTAAATTCAAATTTTTAAATTCTGCGGGTAGGTCATTATACAGGCGATAGACGTTGTAGAAAAAGCTCCATTCAAACATTGTTGTAAAATGTTGCGGTGGATTTATTAACCCTCTAAATCGTAGATTAAGGTTGTGTACATCTGATGTACAAAATTTTATTCTTTTTGATAGATAGAGTGGAGTCTTTGTCGTTATAATTTTATGATAAAAAACAAGTGAGTAACTAGGCCTTCTTTTGTTCATATCTAACCAGTTTTAGTTTTAGGGGTGAGCCAGAAAATAAGTTTAAAGTTCAAAAATTGACTATTTTGTACCTCACTAAATCCTTCTATGTTGGGAATTTGGAACCTTTGGTTGCACTAAAACAAAGTTATGATTCTTTTCCACAAACCAAAACTACACTTTTTTGCACTCAACGCGCGTTTCGCTAACAACGTTAGCCTCATCAGGAGACGATTGAACATCGAACATCGAACAGCGCGTCGAGTGCAAAAAAGTGTAGTTTTGGTTTGTGGAAAACAATCATAACTTTGTCTCACTAAATCCTTGTTTATACGGAAACTATGAAATGGAGAAAAGTGATTTTCAAGTATGTTGTTTAGTAAAGCACAGCTAACATTTTCTGTATCTACAAGTTAGCCCATATTTATACAGGGAGTTGTTCATATATGTGTTCATATATGGTCAATAAAATAATAAATGGTTGTCAATTTCATGGGTTTCAATCAATCAAATCGTTTATTGGTGCTAGATACACATAGTGTTTACACAGGTAATTTTTTTGACTAAAATTTATCTAAACGTTTAATAAGAAAATAGAAAATACTAAATAAATTATTTAACCAATTAAAAATTGTCAATAAAAATTTCTGCACAGTTAAATTGCAATACTTAACATTTATATGTAAAATACTAAAAACATAAAGAGACATACATATTCTTTAAAAATGATATGTAGAAAGAAACAAATAATAAAAATTTTGGACACACAAGAAGTAATAAAATTTAGCAAGAAACCCTATTCGATTTTATTATTATTTGACTAAATAACTGTGAAATTGTGGAATTCTTCAAGTGAATAGAAAGCTTTTTTTTATCAGATCTTTCTTCTTTTTAAAAAGAGAATTATTAAAGTTTATTACAAGTTTAGATTGATTCAGGTACAATTTGTTTGATGCAAACCATTGACTGGCCTTTGACTGTGCCTCGCCCGACATTACTAGCGCTGTTTGTAGGTCTGTATGTTGTACTGGGTCTCATTTTCAGCAATATTGGGGAGATCGTTTATATAGATTAAGAACAGAATTGGACCTAAAATAGACCCCTGCGGGGCGCCTATGGTAAGTTCTTGTTTACTGGAAGATGCACTATTATAATTGACAATTTGCTGACGGTTAATGAGGTAAGATTTAATAAGCTCAATGCTATCTATTGTGAAGTTGTAAAAGGGTAGTTTGTCTAGCAATATTTCGTGCGAA